>CAWUFW010000150.1:1047500-3447500 GCA_963921515.1 Calotriton arnoldi | reverse complement strand
ATTTTTAGGTCCCAGTGTCAATGTCTGTGACTGAGGGCTGACCTATGGGCCCCCGTGTCAGTGTCTGCGACTGAGGGCTGACCTATGGGCCCCACTGTCAGTGTCTGCGACAGAGGACTGACCTATGGGCCCCAGTGTCACTACTGTGACAGGCCTGATCATTGTCCTCCAGCATCACTCTGTGACTCAGACCTGATGTTAGTGTCCCCATCTTACTCTCTGTGATTGAGGGCTGATCTCTGTGCCCCGTTGTCACTGTCCGTGACTGGAGGTCTGATCTTTGCATCCCAGTTTCACTAGATGTGACCGAGGACTGCTTTTTAGGTCCCAGTGTCACTGTCTGCCATGGAGGCTGAGGGCTGACCTCTGTGTCCCAGACTCTGTGTCTGCCATGGAGGCTGAGGGCTGACCTCTGTTTCCCAGACTCTGTGTCTGCCATGGTGGCTGAGGGCTGACCTCTATGTCGCAGACTCCGACTCTGCCATGGCAGCTGAGAGCTGACCTTTATGTCCCAGAATGCCTGTCTGGCTTTGCAGCTGAGGGCTGACCTCAATGTCCCAGAGTCTGTGTCTGCCTTGACAACTGAGGGCTGACCAATATGTCCCAGTCTCCCAGGGTGGCTGAGGCCTGACCTCTATGTCCCAGAATGCCTGTCTGGCTTTGCGGCTGAGGGCTGACCTCAATGTCCCAGCCTCCGACTCTGCCATGGCAGCTGAGAGCTGACCTCTATGTCCCAGACTCCATGTCTGCCATGGCGGCTGAGACCTGATCTCTATATCCCAGACTCCCTGCCCATTATGGTGGCTTAGGGCTGACCTCAATGTCCCAGACTCCCTGTCTGCCATGGTGGCCAAGGGCTGATCTCTATGTTGCAGCCTCTGTGTCTACCATGACGGCTGAGGGCTGACCTCTATGTCCCAAACTCCGTGTCTGCCATGGTGGCTGAGGGTTGATCACTGTGTCCCAGGCTTCCTTTCTGCCATGGTGGCTGAGGGCTGACCTCTATGTCCCAGACTCCCTGTCTGCCTTGGCAGGTGAGGGCTGATCTCTATGTCCCAAACTCCCTGTTCTCCATGGTGGCTGAGGGCTGACCTCAATGTCCCAGACTCCCTGTCCTCCATGGTGGCTGAGGGGTGACCTCAATGTCCCAGACTCCCTTTCATCCATGGTGGCTGAGGCCTGACCTCAATGTCCCAGACTCCCTGTCCATTATGGTGGCTGAGGGCTGATCTCTATATCCCAGACTCCCTGTCCAACATGGTGGCTGAAGGCTGATCTCTATGTCCCAGACTCCCTGTCTGCTATGGTGGCTGAGGGCTGATCTCTATGTCCCAGACTCCCTGTCCGCCATGGTGGCTGAGGGCTGATCTCTATGCCCCAGACTCCCTGTCCGCCATGGTGTCTGAAGGCTGATCTCTATGTCCCAGACTCCCTGTCCTCCATGGTGGCTGAGGGCTGACCTCAATGTCCCAGACTCCCTTTCCTCCATGGTGGCTATGACCTGACCTCAATGTCCCAGACTCTCTTTCCTCCATAGTGGCTGAGGCCTGACCTCAATGTCCCAGACTCCCTGTCCATCATGGTGGTTGAGGGCTGATCTCTATATCCCAGACTCCCTGTCCGCCATGGTGGCTGAGGGCTGATCTCTATGTCCCAGACACCCTGTCTGCCATGGTGGCTGAGGGCTGATCTCTATGTCCCAGACTCCCTGTCCGCCATGGTGGCTGAGGGCTGATCTCTATATCCCAGACTCCCTGTCCACCATGGTGGCTGAGGGCTGATCTCTATAGCCCAGACTCCCTGTCTGCCATGCCATGGTGGCTGATGGCTGATCTCTATGTCCCAGACTCCCTGTCCGCCATGGTGGCTGAGGCCTGACCTCAATGTCCCAGACTCCCTTTCCTCCATGGTGGCTGAGGCCTGACCTCAATGTCCCAGACTCCCTGTCCGTCATGGTGGCTGAGGGCTGATCTCTATATCCTAGACTCCCTGTCCACCATGGTGGCTGAAGGCTGATCTCTATGTCCTAGACTCCCTGTCCGCCATGGTGGCTGAGGGCTGATCTCTATGTCCCAGACACCCTGTTCGCCATGGTGGCTGAGGGCTGATCTCTATGTCCCAGACTCCCTGTCCGCCATGGTGGCTGAGGGCTGATCTCTATGTCCCAGACTCCCTGTCCGCCATGGTGGCTGAGGGCTGATCTCTATGTCCCAGACTCCCTGTCGCCATGGTGGCTGAGGGCTGATCTCTATGTTCCAGTCTCCATGTCTGCCTTGTGTCCCTCCACGTTACTATGACCGGAGGGTTGGTCCTGTGGCTGACGGCTGACTTCTCTAAGGCTCAGCGTTGACTGTTAAAGATTACCTCTCGGGCGTGCTGGGAGTTCGCCTCTCCCCAAGAGTGGCCAGGCCCTGAGGAAGTGAACCTCCAGCAGGTTTCATTTCTGTCTCAGCCCTCCGCTCTCTCAACCTCACGAGTGTCTCTCCCACCAACATGGCTTGGGTTACATGAATCACATGAATCACATGCCTCATGGGTGCCCCAGACCGGGACTGTCCCAGAAAAGATGTGACTCGTAGAGGCAGGTGGTGCGGGTCACATGTCAGTAAAGAGTAAAGCAGCGACGGAAACATAACCATATCAGTGAAGGAGAGTGAAACTGAGAGACCAGGTGGGGAAATGATAGACAGACAGACCAAACGACAGACAGACAGGGAGGCAGACAGACAGACAGACAGATAGATAGATAGACAGACAGATAGATAGATAGAAAGATAGATAGATGGATAGATAGATAGATAGATAGAAAGATAGATAGATAGATAGATAGATAGATAGATAGATAGATAGATAGATAGATAGATAGATAGATAGATAGATAGATAGATAGATAGATAGATAGATAGATAGATAGATAGATAGATAGATAGATAGATAGATAGATAGATTCAGAGAGACATAGCAAGAGCAGGTGTCTGAGAAAAAAAGAAAGGTCGAGAGTAAGTCGGTGAGACAGAGAGAGCGAGTCAGTCATGGGAGAAAGGATTTAGAGAGATAGGTAAATGGAGATCATAAACATGGAATTATGGCAGCAGTGGTGCGAAGGACGTGATGGGGGGAGAGTATCCAAAGAATTGAATGGGAGAAATTCCTATAAAGGAGTGGCAAGAAAAGGCAAATAAGGAGGAGGGATGAGAGTAGAGGCAGACATCTAAAGCATTGTAAGAAGGAAAACACGTGACCAGCGATTAATAACAAGCATTGACAAAGCCAATAGGTCTTGCCTATGCGAGAGCTATTGACTTTGGCAATATGTTTTAGCCATGTTGTACACCAGTGTGAATGCTGTTCAGCATGGCTAAAAGTTAGTGGCATGGAGTGGGGTGAGGTAGAGTGCAATGGGGTAGATTGGAGTAGAGTGGTGTGGGGGTAGAGTGGGGTAGAATGAGGTGGAGTGGGGTAGATTGGAGTGGGGTAGATTGGAGTGAGGTAGATTGGAGTGAGGTAGATGGGAGTGGGGTAGATTGGAGTGGGGTAGATTGGGGTGGAGTGGGTTAGATATGGGTGGAGTGAGGTAGATTGGAGTTGAGCAGATTGGGGTAGATTAGAGTGAGGTAGATTGGAGTGGGGTATATTGGAGCAGGGTAGATCGGGGTAGAGTGGAGTGGGATATATTGGGATAGAGTGGAGTGGGGTAGATTAGGAAATCATGGAGTGGGACGAAATGGGGTAGTGTGGTACATTGGGTGGATTATAATAGGGTAAAATGGAATAGAGTGGGGTACATTGGGGTAGTTTGGAGTGGGGTAGATAGACGTGGAGTGGAGTAGAGTAGATTGGTGGGAGGGGGGTTTATTGGAGTGGTGTGGGTAGATTGGGATGGGATGGGTAAGATTTGAGTGGGGTGCAGTGGGGTAGATTGGGGTAGAGCGGGGTAGATTGGAATGAAGTGGAGTAGATTGGAGTGGGGTAGATTGGAGTGTGGTAGATTGAACTGGGGTAGATTGGGGTGCAGTGGAGTAGATTGGGGTGGAGTTGGTGAGTGGGGTAGTTTGGAATGGTGTGGGTAGATTGGGATGGGATGGGGAAGATTTGAGTGGGGTGCAGTGGGGTAGATTGAAATGAAGTGGAGTAAATTGGAGTGGAGTAGATTGGGGTAGATTGGAGTGTGGTAGATTGAACTGTGGTAGATTGGGGTGCAGTGGAGTAGATTGGGGTGGAGTTGGTGAGTGGGGTAGTTTGGAATGGTGTGGGTAGATTGGGATGGGATGGGTAAGATTTGAGTGGGGTGCAGTGGGGTAGATTGGGGTACAGCGGGGTAGATTGGAATGAAGTGGAGTAGATTGGAGTGGGGTAGATTGGAGTGTGGTAGATTGAACTGGGGTAGATTGGGGTGCAGTGGAGTAGATTGGGGTGGAGTTGGTGAGTGGGGTAGTTTGGAATGGTGTGGGTAGATTGGGATGGGATGGGGAAGATTTGAGTGGGGTGCAGGGGGGTAGATTGAAATGAAGTGGAGTAGATTGGAGTGGAGTAGATTGGGGTAGATTGGAGTGTGGTAGATTGAACTGTGGTAGATTGGGGTGCAGTGGAGTAGATTGGGGTGGAGTTGGTGAGTGGGGTAGTTTGGAATGGTGTGGGTAGATTGGGATGGGATGGGGAAGATTTGAGTGGGGTGCAGGGGGGTAGATTGAAATGAAGTGGAGTAGATTGGAGTGGAGTAGATTGGGGTAGATTGGAGTGTGGTAGATTGAACTGTGGTAGATTGGGGTGCAGTGGAGTAGATTAGGGTGGAGTTGGTTGTATTGGAGTGGGATAGATAGAAGTAAAGTGGGGTAGATTGGAGTGGAATGAGTTTGAATGGAGTGGGATATATTGGGGCAGATTAGAGTGGAGTGGCGCAGATTGGAGAAGAGTGGAGTGCAGTGGATTGGATTGGGGTAGATTGGAGTGGAGTGGGGTGAATTGGAGTGGAGTAGATTGGGGTAGATTGGATGGGATAGTAGTAGGGTAGTTTGGGGTAGAGTGGGGTGGATTGGGGAGAGAAGAATGGAGTATGGTTGATTGCGGTAGAGTGGAGTGGGGTAGATTAGGTGGATTGGAGTGTGTCGATTGGAGAGGGGGTAGATTGGGGTAGAGTGCAGTGGGGTAGATTGGAGTGGAATGGGGTGGAGTGAAGATGAATAGATTGAAATGGAGTCGAGATTGGAGTGGAGTGGAGTGAGATAGATTTGAAGAGTGAAGTGGAGTTGGGGAGATTGGAGTAGAGTGGAGGGGGGTAGGTTAGGGTGGAGTGGAGTGGGATAGATTGTGTGGATTAGAGTAGGGTAGACTGGAATGGACTGGGGTAGATTGGAGTGAGGTAGACTGAAGAGGAATTATTGGAGTGGGGTAGAGTGGAGTGGGGTAGATTGGAGTGAGTGGGATGGATGGGAGTAGGCTGAAGTGGGCTGGGGTAGATTGCAGTGTGTGGGCAGGAGTGGGGTGAAGTGGGGTAGATTGGGTCGGAGTGGGGTAGATTGTAGTTGAGTAGATTGGGGTAGATTAGAGTGGGGTAGATTGGAGTGGGGTAGATAGGAGAAGGGAAGATTGGAGTAGATTGGGGTAGATTGGAGTGGAGTGGGGTAGACTGGAGTGGTGTCGGGTAGATTGGAGTGGGGTACATTAGGTGGATTATAGTAGGGTAGATTGGACTAGAGTGGGGTAGATTGGAGCAGATTGGGGTAGGCTTGAGTGGAGTGCAGTAGATTGGGGTGGAGTGGGGTAAATTGGAGTGGAGTGGGGTTGATTGGTTTAGACTGAGTGGAGTGGGGTAGATTGGAGTGGGGTAGATTTGATCGTAGTGGAGTGGATTGGGTTAAATTGGAGTGGAGTGCGGTAGATTGGGTTAGAATGAGGTAGAGTGGAGTGGTGTGGATGAAATTGGGGTGGGGTAGATTGGAGTGGAGTGGAGCAGAATGGAGTGGAGTGCAGTAGATTGGGTGGAGTGGGGTAGATTGGAGTGGTGTAATTAAGTGGTGTAATTAAGCCACCAGTGACACGACAAGCAAGACACCAAGAATTTTCAAAGAGGAAGTACGACTCCATGTATTTGTACATTTGAAAGCATGATGCCGCTGATGTTTAAGAAGGGAAACACGATTTCAAGGATTTGTGGGAAGATGAGCGTGATTTGAGGTATTAGTAAGAAGGGAGGCACTACTTCAGGTATTAGTAAGAAGGGAGGCACTACTTCAAGTATTAGTAGAAAGTGAAGCATGGCTCCAGGTATTCATAAAAATGGATGCATGGGTCTATGTTGTAGTAAGAAGGGAATCATGGTTCGTGGTATTAGTAAGAAGGGAAGCATGGCTCTAGGTATTTGTAAGAATGAAGCCATGGGTCTATGTTTTAGTAAGAAGGGAAGCATGGTTCCAGGTATTTGTGAAGGGAGGTATGACTCCAGATATTAGTAAGAAGGGAAGCATGGTACCAGGTATTTGTAAGAAGGGAGACAGTGGTCTATGTTTTAGTAAGAAGGAAAGCATGGTTCTAGGTATTTGGAAGAAGGGAGACAGTGGTCTATGTTTTAGTAAGAAGGAAAGCATGGTTCTAGGTATTTGTAAGAAGGGAGGCATGACTCCAGATATTAGTAAGAAGGGAAGCATGGTACCAGGTATTTGTAAGAAGGGAGACAGTGGTCTATGTTTTAGTAAGAAGGAAAGCATGGTTCTAGGTATTTGGAAGAAGGGAGACAGTGGTCTATGTTTTAGTAAGAAGGAAAGCATGGTTCTAGGTATTTGTAAGAAGGGAGGCATGACTCCAGATATTAGTAAAAGGAGAAGCATGGCTCCAGGTATTTGTAAGAATGGTGGCATGGGTCTATGTTTTAGAAAGAAGGGAAGCATGTTTCCAGGTTTTAGTAAGAAGGGAGACATTGGTCTATATTTTAGTGGGAAGGGAAGCATAGTTCAAGGTATTTGTTCCAGGTATTTTTTAGAAGGGAGACATTGGTCTGTGTTTTATTAAGAAGGGAAGTATGGTTCTAGTAGTTATTTGTAAGAAGGGGGGGCGTGACTCCAGATATTAGTAAGAAGGGAAGCATGGTTCCAGGTATTTGTAAGAAGGGATGCATGACTCCAGATATTAGTAAGAAGGGAAGCATGGCTCCAGGTATTTGCAAGAGGGGAAGCATTGCTCCATATATTTATAAAAAGGAAAGCACAGCTCCAGGTATTTGTAAGATGAGAGTCCTGGCTTTTGTAAGAAGGGAAGCATAGCTCTAGATACTTCTAAAAAGGGATGTATGGCTTCATGTATTTGTGAGAAAGGAAGCACAGATCCAGGTATTAGTAAGAATGGTAGCATAACTCCAGGTATCTGTAAGACTGGAGACAAAGTTCCTAGATTAGTGAGGATAGAAGCATGGCTCCAGGTATTTCTAAGAGAAGTGTGGCTGCAGACATTTGCAAGAAGGCAAGCATGACTCCAGGTACTTGTAAAAAGGGAGGCACAGCTCCAGAGATTAATAGGAAGGGAAGCTTGGCTCCGTATATGTTCCAGAAAGAAAACATGGTTTAATCCATCTGCAAGAAGGGAGACATGATCCAAGCGATTTGTGGAATTTGCAGGAGGGAAGCATGGTGAAACGTATTTCTAAGAAAGGAAGCATGACTGCAGATGTTTGCTATGAGAGAAACATGGCTCGAGGTATTTGCAGGAAGGGAAGGATGGCTGCAGGTATTTGCACATGGAATCTGCACCTTTTAAAGATTGTGGATTTCTTCTCAGGTTGCCAGCCTTGATTGCACTTCTACTTCCTTTTTTGTTCAGCAGTTGGCAGTGTCTCTGCTTTTAAACAGGTGCACAACTACTGCTCATGCCACCAGTACCAGTTTCTGCCCTTTTGGCATCCTTTTACTCATTCAACACAATCTCTGCCTGTTACATGAGACCATATGGAACACTGGCCTTCTCTGATGACCTCCTCTTTTTGGGTGTACCCACACTGAGCATCCTGCAGTCCTTTTTGACCGGCTGGTTCTGAGTACCTGCCTATATGTTTTAGTCCTTTGAACAATTATAATTTGTGCGTCCATCTCTCAAATACCCTCACACATTTCACCACCATGTGTAGTGTCCAATAACACGATAACTGCACCTCGGTGGCCATCATGCACAACATCAAAACATTTCCCACATCGGCTCAAATCGAAACAAAAACAATATCCTTCCAACTACACAACCCAGATGGTGTAGTTAAGTACTTCAGTGTCCCACAAAGGGGTAGTAAACAATATACAAGTGCTACAATACCATACCGTACAGCACAATACAATACAGGAAGGACAGCATGACTCCTGCTGTTTGTAAGATGGGCAGCATAGTACAAGGTACTTATGAGAATGAAGGCATAGGTCTAGCGCTTTTTAAGAAGGAAAGCATGGATCCAGGGTTTTTGTACATTGAACCATTTGAGAATTATTCGATCCAGAGTCAATATATGGAAGCTAAACTTTGGGACTAATTTAGATATCAGTGGATGGAATACTCCGTCACAAACATGACGGATAGTCCGTCCGCCGTATTCTCCGCAGGATACAATGGGATTTTTGTTTGTGACGGAGTATTCCCTTCCACCAAGGTCTCAATTAGGCCCTTTATGTGGGTATCACAGTGCTTGTAACCATGACTCAAAAAAGGGGAACAATGAAATATTTATTTGAGTTCCTTCTAAACGCAGGTTGATTTTCCACATGAACATCCAGCCTGATCGACCACTTCGATGCTAAGTATTGGGTAAGTTTTGCAAATGATCTTCCTGCTCAGGTCTTGTTGAAGCTGGCTTTCACAACCTTATACAAAGATGCCAGTCTAAGTGATTTGCCTGTGGTGCATTGTTTTTTTTTGTATATATTCTTTATTACATTTTTTACTGTAGTACACACATCAAGTCGGCATGGTTATCTTATGTTGGAAAGTGGATTATTAGTAGTGGTAAATATATATCTACCACTGGCAATAATACCACTAACACAATATATGGCTTAGAATAGGTCTCAGAAAATTATTCCCATGCTCAACCCTTGGTAGCTTGGCTGCGAGCAGGCAGGCTTAACTTCAAAGACACGCATGTAAAGGACTTAAAAACAGCAATTCAGTAAATAATTAAGACACAACACACAATAAAAATTCAACACCAACTTATAAAAATAGGAAATATTTGTATCTTTAAAATGACACCAAAACAAAAAAGCTTCAATGTAGGGAACCGGAGATATAAATGTTTTAAAGATTTAGCACTATATAGCACATTGAAACCTATAGTGCCCATTGGGACATCTGGTCGCACTAGACAGGGACAAAGTCAAAATTTCATGCCGACCGTGATGGAGCCCTGCGCGGCTACCCCTTGCGGTAGGTCTCCGTCAATGTTTTTACCTTCTGACTTAGAAACTTTTCTGGAGCTTTTCTTCCCGGGGTCCCTCGAAGCTCTCAGCCAGTCTGGATACAGTGAGGGGTCACCGGCTTGCCTTGTGACGAGCTCACGGTCAAACTTATAGACGTCAGACCTCCGGAGCTTTCCAGCAGTACGAACCAGAGATCCAGGCCGGCTCGCGGTTGAAGGTGGGCGGCTTGACTCTTGCGGTTGGTCCCGGTCACCTTTTCTACGTTCAGCCTTAGAAACTTTTACGGAGCTTTTTCTCCCCGGATCCCTCGATGCTCTTCACCAGGCCAGATTTGGTGAGGGTTCGTCAGCTTGGGTTTCCACCAACTCCCAGTCAAACTCTGGAAGTTAGACCTCCAGAGCTTTCCAGTGGGACGAACCTGGACGGCAGGCTGGCTCGCGATTAAGGTTGCCGGCTTGGCTGGCCAGGTCGAGTCGGTCCACTTATGGACCTTTTTCCCAAAGTTCTTCCAAAGTTCTTCAAACTTCTGGAACTTATTCCTGAAGTTCCTTTGAGGGTCCTAAAGTGTCCAAAACGTACTCCAAGGGTCTGGAAGCTCCAAGATGGTTGTTGAAAGTTTAGGACTTCAATTCCCACAATCCACTTGGATAAAACCCTTACAAATCAACTAGTAGTACTCCAGGCTGGGGATTCTTGGTGGTGAAGGTCCAGGTGAGCTCTGTTAAGCTGTAGCTCTTTCGTCCTTTTGAAACAAGTTAGGTCCACAGGGCTGTAGTTCCAGATTGTGCAGCAGGCACAGTCAGTCAGAGTGCAGAGCCTGGTTGGTGCAAATCAAACTTCTCAGCATGGACCCTTCTTCTTCCTCTTGTTTCAAGCAGCAGATCTGAAAGGCACTGCCCCTCTCAGATACTTATTCAGTGTTCTCAGGGGTCACACAGGAGGGCACTCCTGTCTAATGAGGTGCAGGACGACACCCCAGAGCATGACCATTTCTTCCAAAGTGTGGGACAATGGTCTCTCAGAAAGCACAATTTCTCCAAAATTCAATATGGCAGAGAGGCAAAAGCTGGCTAAACCAACTACCAGAATGGCTCATCTCCAAATTCCCCCTCCCCCTGGCATCTGCACACTCCTTCCTTAAGCCTGCCATCTGTCTGGGTTCAAAGAGTAGGGGTGTAAATGAAACTGGTTCTCCTGCCTGTCTCCTCCTTCTATTGAAGATTATTGTTTACGACCCCTCCCCCTTGCTCTGGCATTCCTATGTAGCAGGACCCTCTCCTCCCAGAATGGCTCTTTCACCCCAGGGACTACTTATCACCTCATCAAAGCAGCCTGGCTAATCCACTTAACTCTGACCAATCAGGACAGATCCCTGGAAGGGTGAATTTTGGCTTACAGACAAGAAGGTCGTATAATTTCTTGTCTGTGAATTTTAGGATAATTTCAACAGTAGTATATTGTTGGTTTTATCAATATCATTCTAGTAAGTCCTTGAATGATATTTTTCTGATTCTCCTGGCGGGAATTATTAATGAATAAATTCTTGCCATGTTGACCTATTTGGATGAGAATCTGCAATGGGGAAAATGAACTGGGCAATTTCTCCGACACCTTTTATGAGGACTCTGCATATACCTACAAGACCCCCCACCCCTGGAACACCTAGGGGAGACTTTAGGGGTTCTGAATGTGTAAAAATATTGCAGATCCTCACTCCACAGTGCTCCTAGCACAAAAGTTGATTTTGGGAAGCAGTTTACTACAATGGGGAAAGTGAAATGTGTAATTTCACTAAACCCAGGGCATATAAACTCTATTTTATAAGGGTCCTCCTTATAAGTACCCAACCCCCCACCATTGGGGGGAGACCCTGGGGGGACCTAATATGCCAAAATATTGTAGTTTATAAAATTTTAAGTGCACCAAACACCAAAGTCGAGTTTGGGCACAATTTACATGTTAAAATCATTCCTGAAACACAGGGCTGCTTTTAAACTGACCTCAGGCTTCAGCAGTGCACAGAAAGTTCAGAAAGGGCTGCGGGCCTCTAAACGTCCATGTCCTATTATATACTGGGGACTTAAAGGTAGTTTTGATCGCCCTGCCCTATTATGTACTAGGGCCTTATAGGGGAGGTCATGCCAATCATAGGGGAACCCTAACCCATAGTGTACCCTAGTGTATGTAGTTGTTTTCACTGTATTCTAAGTGTGTTTTCAGCATAGCACTGGCTCTGGGACTAGGTAGGCAAAGCCCAGGGACAGCCAGAGTCAGTTACCACCAGTACTAGTCAGCAAAGAAAATGGGGGTGACCGCGGCACAAGGATGACTTTGCAACATCTTGCCACATGCATGTTTCGTTTGTTTTCTTTTATTATACTCAAATAAATAAGTAATGGTTCCCCCAATCCCACCCCTCCGCCCCATCTGCTCTTTTCAACTGTAAAGCGTGTGGTTGGCCGCGCCAGGTGTGGCATCGAGATTCACACTAAACAATCCTTGTCGCCACTGGTTAATTTGAAAAGAAAAATAAGTGCCAGGGCTCTCGTAAGGAGGCAGCTTGCACCAGCCCATTTCTCCTGTTAGCACGACCTAAAACAGAAGCAACAACTAACCATGAAAGTCAGGAGAGGATGTGGGGTAATGGCCAGAGCTGCCGACTTCGGAGCTGGGGAACCAGGTTTGAGTCTGGCGTCGGCTTAACATCCTGCGATTCTGGGCAAATCACTTAATCTCCCTGTAAATGAATGTGTCCTAATTGGTGCTTATGAAAAGCCCAGGTTCCTTAGTGAGTTGGGTTCCCTTGTCGTTTTCTCGAGTTGATGATTAAGGGCCAGATGTATCAAAGGGTTTTACCCATTCTATGTCTAAGGGAAAATGTGTTCATACATATGGCCCTAAGTGCTGATGCTGAGCACCGAAAACCACTGGTTCAATTTAAGCACTGCGAGTCGTCACAGTCTCTTTCGTACAATTGCAAGTTCACTCTTTTGACAGTTCGTAGGTGCACAGTATTCACCGGTGGGCACAGTAACATTCTCCATCATGTCTAGACAAGTCAAAAAGGACCCTCTGACACCATCCATGACATACTCTCCTCCCCCCACCACCCTCTCAGGGCACCAAGGAGTCTGGGGGGTCACTCAGCACCACCCACACACGTAGATCATCCTCAAGTTTGTCATCCCATCTAGAGCGCTTCATGTGCACTTCTTTCGCCACTATGCCTGTGGTGTATTGTTGCCTACTGGCAGTCAAGTGGTTTGAGACTCTGGCACGCAATGCTCTACCCTGTGTAAGAAAGATACTCTTGTGAATGTCTTTCCAGTCTCCATAGGAAGAATGTCAGTGCTTATTTTAGGGGCTCCCTTGGGTTAGCACACAAACTGTGGTCTAACGCTCTGTGGTGACAGTCAATACGTCTCCCAAAATGTTCTTTGCCTCTGCGCTCATATCTGTAATACGGCAAAGGCACAAAGGAAAGGGTTCCCTCATTTGCACTGGGCCACACCTCCATCTAAATATGGAAATGCCATCTTACGATCATGCTAGTCCAAATGAATGCCCATGCGATATGAAATATATTAGGCATTTGCAGCCCCTTATATTATACAAAATGGACCTGGGGGTGCAAGAAACACCAGAACTAATTTGAGATGATAGTATTTATGTCTCCACCAACGGACTAGTGTTAAGAAAGTTGTACACTTTGCATGAAAGAATTGCCGCTGCTTCAGCAGCATCGTACATTGTAAGAGAGAGAGATTCTTATTTCAAGAAAGGTGGTCTTATTTGAGCATCCTATTCGCTCTTTCCCACTCTGGGTGGACCTCGAGCGTGGATCATAAAATATCATGGTGAATGCGCTGATTCTTTTTTATATACTGATCCTCTTCTATTGTCAAAGAATCCTATTGCCTTATAACCCAAAGTGAATTCATCTGTTTCTCATGAGGCATTCCCAAATATGAATCCATTCATTCAGCTGCAAATCTGTAACTGTCCGCAAGAGTTACATAAAGGGATTTTTTTTTATCAAACTCACAGAAGCCTTACCTTAAGAGGTGTATTTTATTGTGTCCATTTGTGACCACTACAATGCAAATGTATAAGTGAAATATGTCTATTTACTTGTCCTGAAGGTGGTTAAGAGCAATCTAGACCACCAGAACTTGTTGATGAACATTGAGAGCCTACTTCTCACCTCACTTTGTGTGTTTGAAATAGGGTTTTAACTTATTCAACCTTCTTTATGATGAGAAAGTAGAGGCCCTTAACCCTACCACTGCATGGTGTCGTTTTTAATCTCACATTTTTAATATCTTGTTTATTTATTCATATGTATGCATTGCTAAGCATATTTTTGGGGTAAATAATAAATTGCATATTTTTAGTATATACGTTATAATTGTTGGTTTTTTGCACAGCTGGTATAGCATTTTGATTCAATTAGGTGTTATTAAGTTGTTTTTGGTCCTAGGGGATTTTTCTGTTTCCGGCATTACCTTTTGTGCATATGACTCCCTTTGTGTAAAGGACACTTGCTGCACATGCTGCACCTGTTCTCTTTGTGTGAAGAAGCATGCACTGCTACTGTGTGTGGCACTACTCTTCGGTGTATGTGAAGGATGCTGTACATCTTGTACCGCTTCTGTGTGTCTGATGGAATGACCATGTGGTGCTGCCAGGGCCATTAAGTATATTGTAGGGAAGTGCATTAGCACCGCTACAAAAGCAGAAGCCAACAGCTGCCAATGACCTTGTTACAAGCAGAAGGGATTGCCTAAAGCTTCGAAAATCCTTGCACAGGATCCAGCTGCAGACACCTATCCTGTTACTGTGTTTTTGTGACAGGCAGGCTTATACTGATGTGTGCCTGGGCTGTGTACTAGTGAAGATTGGGCAAAACGCCAAAGCCAAAATGGTCAGCATTGCCAATGCTTTGAAGTTTATTCTTTTTTTAAAAAATAATAATTTTTTTGTTATTAAATCATTGAGTACATTATAAACTCTGCAGCAGTAACATTTTCAAATAGTATAGCCGTCTTCCTACACGTGTCATACAACAGCAATGAATCCTTACAAAGGGACCAGTAATCACAAAGCATTACATTAGGAAGCACCGTCCAGTTATCCTTCTCCCCGGATATGTGCACGACTTCCCAAGGCTGTTAGTGTGTCCTCAACCCTCAGAGCCCTCCCCATCCTGGAGTTTATTCTTTTAAGTCAGGTCCTTGTAGTTTTGCTTTTGCCAGCAGAATTGCAGGAATGCAAGTCCCAACATAGAAAGAGGACTGGAAGAGCTACTCACATCTGGTATGGAGCGTCATGATATCTCCTAGATGTTTCTGTTCTGGGAGGGCTCAGTCTAGAATCAGTGATTGCATGCGACAACGTACAATTTCTTGTAAATGCCTCTGTGTTTTGGAGTCGACCCTCGCTCAAGAGGTGTGATGCCTCCCTCTTGTTTCCCAGCTCCTCCGCCTTTATGTGTTCTGCCCCAGCATCCGCCCCCGCACGCCACTGGAAGGAAGTGGTCACTGCACTTGACATGAATTCTGCCTGGAACATCCGCGTCATTCCTCCGCACGTCAGCTTTCGAAGAATCAGCCCATAACTTGACAGTAAAGGAGTCCACGCAAAGAGGACCGTGGAGCACTGGCGTAATAAAACTTGAGGGCCCCCGCCTGCAAAGTACATGGAGGGGCCACCCTCTGTACTCACTCAGGAGCTCTCAGGCCAGGGTACTGTGCTGAGGGGGGGCCCCCTGAAGCTTGGGGGCTTTTGTTACGCCACTGCCGTGGAGAACAGAAGACATGCGGCTGTCCGAGGCCCCCGCAGGGGGCCACTAAAGAGGGCAGCCCTCTAGTGCCAGCTGGGCACCCCACACTCCCGTAGGGGCAGGGACTCAGGGAGGAGTCCCCCAAGCCTGGTCGCAGCGCGATAGGCTAGAATCACGTCCGGGGCGCGAGGACAGGGGGATGGGTATATAGGCCTCCCCCCACCATCTTGTCGTCCTCTTTCGCGCGCCCGGAAATGTGTTGTGTGATTATTTATGAGCATGCATGTTACGTTGGAGGGGTGGGGTAGGTTGCCAATGCTGGTACTAGACTGAGAGCAGTGCCCGTCTTAGCCCTTCGGGGACAGGGCACCTTGCCAGCCCTTAGACTTTGAACAGATGCAGCACAGAGACTGGAATTGCACAGCACCTGGTGTGCACGCGTTTAAACCCCTTATAAACAGGTTGTCACCTGTGCGCCTCTCTAGAGTTATATTTCCTTAGGCTGTGGCTGGCCTGCTTCAAATAACTATGATCTGCAAGGTAACAGCGCCTTCTCAACATGTGGAAATCGTAAGACTGTCCGGAAGGTGCTGTGGAATGTCACCTAAGTGAGAACAGCGCCAGAACTCTCCTACTCTTTCATCTATATAGTTTTCTCAGTGAAGTAAGCACCTGCTCCGAGTCTTGTCTGTAACCCACATGCCACTCATACCTTAACTGGACATGTTGGGTGACTGTTGAAAGCCTGCACTAGTCTGCCCTGCTGGATCTGCTCTGTGGGGGATTGAGGGTTGCACTTGCTGCCTTCTGTGAGAGAGGGAAGGCTGCTTTTCTACTGCCATGCTGTACTCGTGCTGTGAGGAAAGAAAGTGTGCACTGCTGCTGCCTGATTTGTACGCATCTTGTGATGGATAAAGCTTGTGTTGTTGCTGCCCCACCTATATTTGTCTCCTGAAAGAGGGACGCTTGTGCTGTTTCTGCCCAAGGTGTTGCTGTTGTGTGAAGAAGAGGTGTTTCCACTGCTGTTGCCCATCATATTGCAACAGCGGTAGAAACACCTCTTCTTCATAAAAAAATCATAAATCTGGGCCCAGGTATTTTTTCAGGCAGGAAGGGTCACCTTCCTCCATGAAAAACCATCCTTAGAATACATCACACTTAGAAAGAGATAGCAACGAGGAGAAATAAAGAAATTTCTCCTCGTTACGGCTCGATCAGGAATTCTGATGCATTCCCAGGTCTACCAGTGATGGTAGATCTGGGAATGCTTCAGAATACGTGGGTGGATGCATGGGATCACCCATGCTCCACCCATGTAACATCTTCCCCCACGCAGTGTAACTCAAGCCAGCAACTTGCACTGCTTTGCGTTACATCAGATTTACCAAGCAAGGCAGGGCCATGCAGGGTGCCTCTGCCTGGCATGGTAAATCACATTCCAAGTTTTGCGTCACCCTTTATTGCCTTGTGTGGTGCAAGGGCGACACAAAGCCTTGATAAATCTGGCCTCTGGATTTTGAGCCCATAATGAAAGTGTTAAAAGCAAAACTACAAGCCCCACAATGAAATATGCTGTTGGCTGAAAAGAGAGGAATGGCTGAAGTATAGTGTCTTAGTGAATTTGGCAGGCTTGCGAAATACAAAATAAAATCTAATTCCCGTCTTTCTGCTTTTTTTCTTGAAGACAATCAAGGATTAAACAGCCCAGTGGATGAGAGAGCAGAGATAGCCCTTTAAAGGCGTGCATCTCAGTGCTAATTGACTAATTGGCTAACATTAACAATCCTTGGAAAAAATGGGATGCTATAAAGACATTTGCCCAGATTTATTAAGGTTTTGAGTTGCCCTTGCACCATGCAAGGGGACACAGGGTGACACAAAACCTAGAAGGAAATTTACCAAGCCACACAAGGCCTCCTTGTGTGACGCTGCCTTTTGTTACTCTGCGTGGGTTGTGCGTTACGTGGGAGGAGAGTGGATGTTCCTATGCATCCACCCATGCATTCTGAAACATTCCCAGATATTCCAACACTGGTAGACCTTGGAATGTATCAGAATTGTACGCCTTACCACCAGAGGTGCAACGAGGAGAAATACTACTGGTTGTTTCCTATTTCTGAGTGTGCTACATTCTGCAGTCCACTTAGAAGGAGGAAAATACCTCTAAGAATTGTTTTTGTGCAGGAAGGTGCCCCTTCCTACACCAAAAACAATCCTGCCTGTAACGCACGTACCCTTGCTTCACGGTGCAAGGTTGCCTGCATTGGTGCTAAGCGGCAAATTGACTGCCAGGGCAACAGAGGACAGGAATGCGCCATATCTTGATTGATACGGCACATTCCTGCCCTCGCCCTTTCATGCAGCAAGTTGTCTTGCTGCGTTGTGTGAAAAAATGTTAAATGTAACCCATCATGTCCCAGAACTAAGCGAGCAGCAGATACATTGAACAAGCATTTGCAATGCAATTGGTCTCGCATTTGTTAAAGTTAGAGCTGTTGGTGTTGAAAATAACAATGTTTTTTCTTTCGTTTTTTTATTTGCAGTGGAGTTATTATATTTGCATAGCACTATTGGCAATGGTATAAAAAAGCAAAAGTAAAAAACATTGTCGTTTTTAACGCCAACAGCTCTAACTTTAACAAATGCGAGACCGATTGCATTGGAAATGCAATCGGTCTCGCATTTGTTGGAGTTGGAGTGATTGGCATTGTAAATGCCAATGTTTTTTTACCTAGCCATGTTGCAGGGTGCAGTACCATATGTGGCCAAAAGAGGTCCTATGGGACATCTTTTGGCCACATATTGTACTGTACCCTGCAAAGTTGGTGTTATTGGCATTATAAATGCCAATGTTTTTTACCTAGCCATGTTGCAGAGTGCTGTACCATATGTGGCTTTCGGCCACATATGGTACTGCACCCTGCAGAAGATATGGTAAATCCACCCTACCCATATTGCATTGCATGCAAGACAGTACCACAGGTACATTCAAATAGCTATGTCCATATATGCAATTAATAGCTTTGAAATGTGACAAAGAATTCTTATATTAATTCCAGATTAGGTTGTACTCTGTGTGGACCTGATGAAGGGAAATTAATAGAAGGTCTCATATAAATGTGAGATGTGGGAGTGAGTAAAGTAACCACTGCCAGCTTTACTGAGGACCAAGTGTGTGTCCTGATGAAGCCATTTAAGAAAGTAGTGCTCTGAGGCTGTCATCATGAGGCTGTCATTAAAATTGAGGGTGTAGCAACACATGTAAGATGGGATGTTCTCATTGGAGGTTACAAGAAGAGACAAGGCAGTACAGGAGAAACTACTAAGCCTATTGACCATGAAAAGCCACCATTTACAAATGACAGGGACAGGAGCCAATTAAAAAGATGGGTGGAAAGTTAACTTTTTTGTATTTGCAGTGGAGATATTATATTTGCATAGCACTCTTGCCAATGGTATACAAAAGTAAAAAACATTGTTATTTTCAACACCAACAGCTCTAACTCTAACAAATGCGAGACCTATTGCATTGGAAATGTAATCCGTCTTGCATTTGTTGGAGTTGGAGTTATTGGCATTATAAATACCAATTTCTTTTTTTTTACCAAGACATGTTGCAGGGTGCAGTACCATAAGTGACCAAAAGAAGTCCCATGGGCCCTCTTTTGGCCACATATAGTACTGCACCCTGCAAAGTTGGAGCTATTGGCATTATAAATGCCAATGTTTTTTACCTAGCCATGTTACAGGGTGCAGTACCATATGTGGCCAAAAGAGGTCCCCAGGGGACCTCTTTTGGCCACATATGGTACTGCACCTTTGCAGAAGATATGGTAAATCCACCCTACCCATAATGCATTGCATGCAAGACAGTACCACGAGTACATTCAACTAGCTATGTCCATATATAAAATTAGTAGCTTTGAAATGTGACAAAATAATTATTATATTAATTCCGGATTAGGTTGTACTCTGTGTGGAGCTAATAAAGGGAAATTTATAGACGGTCTCATATAAAAGTGAGATGTTCTCCTGAGTGAAGTAACCACTGCCAGCCTAGGTTAGGGCCAAGTGCATGTCCAGCCTGAAGCCTTTAAAGAAAATAGTGCCTTGAGGCTGTAATTAAGACCTAGGGAGCAACAACACATGTAACAGGGGGTGTCCTCATGGGAGGTTACAAGAAGAGACAGGGTGGTACTAAGGAGGAACTACTAAGCCTATTGACCAATGAAAAGCCACCATTTACAAAGGACAGGGATAGGAGCCAATTAAAAAGATGGGTGGAAAGGGGGCAGAGCTTTATGCACATATCCTGAATACAGCATGTCTCGAAGAGACAGTGCAAGCGCTGCCTAGGCGAGACCTAAAAACACATTCATTCAAACACCACTTCAGCTACCCAGGAAAGCTGGGCACTATTAGGAAGGGGGGGGAGTCGGGTTCTTCCAATGAATCGTTAATATCCGCCGGAAGTGCAGTGCAACAGCACATCCAAAGAAAGATGGACCATCCAGACACCTCCTTACACGACTCAGGAGTGGAAGCAGCTATTAACATAACATAACGTGTATTTGTAAAGTGAACGTTCACCCAGAAGGGTATCTTGGCACTAACAGATGTTTATTGTTACCCAACTCAATGGTACTCATTTTATCAACCTCAGAAGGATAAAAGGCTGAGTGGTCCAGCAGGGATTTGAACCTGTGACCATGAGGTCGAACACAGGCCCCTAAAGTGTATGCATAAGTCCTCTAAGTCACCAGACCTGGCTTAGGAGACCTATCTATATATATAAAAAAAATAAGAGTTCTCACCACACATCGCTCCAATACCAATGTGGGCAAGTTTGTTTTTATAATATTGGCAAGTTCCCTGCATGAAATAAGTCTTCTTATTTTTTTTAAAGTATTAAAGCCTACAGATTTTGTAATTGCAATTAGATTATCTACGACCATCACTTCTTTTCTATACAGTTGCACATATTATATGGAAATCTTTATTGGTTGTGCTGTTACTAAGTGTTCAAAAATTGGTTTTAATCCAAAAACAGTTTGACATAGTACATTAGCCCCTAGAAATGACAAATCCGTACTTAAAAGTTGCTCAATGAGGCACAGCCACATAGGTACCTCCCACTTCTGAAGAAATCCACACTATACCCTGAGGATAATGTCAACTACCAGCCCATCATTCACCTAACCACAGACACAGCTACCTTACAAATCATAGACAGTAACCTCCCAACCCCAGATAAGGATGTCCTCTCCCTCCTGATATTGCTAGACCACTCAAATGCCTTCAAAACCATCAGTCATTCCACCCTCATCTACACCCGAAGTCACAAATGGGATTCACTGGCAACATTGTTGACTGGGTCATCTACCTATCCAACCGACACCAGTTAGTTGATATGGAAACCTCTATGTCCCATAACATAACTATTACCTGTGGTGTCTCTCGGGGTTTTATGTATCTTGTGTTCCATCATCTTTAACTTCTACAAGGAGGCCTCTAATACCACTCACTGACAACTGACGCCAACTATATTTCTACGTTTTCTGTGTTCTAGAGATACAACACCTCAAACACTGCCCGCACCTCATCCAGACGGCAAAGTGCAGCATCTACATGAAGCTTCATCCCACAAAATGGAATTCCTGCTATTCACCAAGAATGATAAGCAATAACTAGTCCAAACCTGGCTCAACCACATGAACATGGACGGGTCTGAATACCTGACTTTCAACCAATAAGAAGTCCCTCAGACTAACTCTGGATACTGGCCTTACCTTCCAGGAATAAATCAGCAAGAAAACCAAGACAACCTTGTACTAGCTCTCTCTTCTACAGAAAACAAAACCATTCCTTCTAGAAAGAGACTAAGAACTACTGTTCACGCAACTGGATGGTACCATTGCAGGACTCAATTTCCTCCCAGGCTCTACACTGGCTCTCCTTTAGGTCTTCCTACATGTCGCAGCAAGCCCCACCAAGGGACAGTAGAAACATGACCACATCACCACTATCCTGATGGAACTTTACTAGCTCTTCTTCCCGGCCCACACCCTCTTCACAACCAGCTGCATCATCTATAAAGCCGTCCCAACCAGTACCCCACCTAACTGCCTAATTAACTCTCCATCTCAGGGGGCTCTAGGCACATCTACGGCCGGACACCCTCAGATTGGAAACTAAAAAATGCAAAGAAGGAGAAAACAAGGCAGCAGGCCTTCTCCATCTATGCACCCAGGACCTGCAACAACACCCCTGCATCAATCATTAGTGTGACAACCCTGCTCCAATTTAGGAAATAGCTGTAGGCACTTCTCTTTGAACACTACATAACGATGTAATAATAGTCCATTCTTAGAAAGAAGCTACCCCTTCAACCACAGGTTCACTTTATCTTTGCCTATCACCCTGTACAGCGCTCTGCTGCCTTTTCGCTAGGTTTGCTCTATACAAATACACATACATGCATATTTACACACATGGACACGGATGCATTAACAGTGTTGGGTAAATGGATGGCAATGCTTTGGGGACACTTGTTTTGCTTATAGCCCCAAACAGCATTCAAACAACCTTGTGGAAAAACTTCATAAATGTAAGTAAGGAGAAGGAAAGGTTTAAGGGAAATTGGGGAAAGTGGCAAAGAGTTTGGGCGAGGATGGGGATTGATAAGGGAAGAGAGGAAGATGAGAGAAGGGAGCATGAGGAAAAAGGGGAGCGGCGGAATGGTAAATAAAAGAGGAAGGGAGAAGGCAGGGCTTTAAGTGGGCTGGGTCCATCTGGGTCTCAGACCAGGCAGCAATTAAAACTGAATATTGAAACAGGTCCCTATTGGGCCCTATATTCATGCCCTGAACTTTACAGCAAAAACACTGAGTGGTTTTGAATAATAAATGTGAGAAAGGTTAAGGTAATCCATAGCAGCGGCTGAACTTCTGTTTATGTTTTACATGTTGTACTTACTCTTAACCATAACCTTGCATTCCCTAAGAGTGTTAACTATTTCCTGGATTTTGTGTTTCTGTATTTTTTTTATGTAGCATATTACTCTTGTATGACATGTACTTTAAAGTGAGTTGCCTCACGGTGTTTATAATGGGTCACAATTGAGAGCTCTGGAGTAGAGTTGAAGCAGTGCGAGTTTCTCACAGTGGCTGGTAGTGGGTCAGATCAGCTTTCAGAACCGATGGTCATCCAGTCCTTGGCCTCTCTGCAGAGCTTGCAGCACAATGATCACATATTCTAGTTGCAATTGTGATTCTGTGCAAATGTGTGTGAAGAAGGTACACAGTTGTCAAAATGTTGACATGGTAAAAGTAAAAGAAAATGCAGTGCTTACAGGTGAGAGGGTGTGTTGTGTGGGTGTGTTGTGTGTTTGGAGGTGGTAAAGTGAGCAGATGCGAGGATGTGCATTCAGGAGACAATGAAAAAAGGATGTTGAAGAAGAAAGAGATGAGGTGTAACATACGATGGAGACGTGCAGAAAACAAAGGCGTACATGGCTAGCACTGAGTGAACATATTAGGAGTGATTGAGGCACTCTGAAGACCCCTTCAACAGGCCTCAGTGATGTTTAATTCACACTCTCATAATTAAAAAAATTTCAATATTAATTATTCACAACAAAACCACTGACAAAGCCAATACTCCTGGCTGGTTTTAGGTGTACGGTAATTGTTGTGTTACGTTTCTGGATTCCATAACTGGAGACGCCAAAATACTGTTGGGCTGGCACAGTGTGGAAATCACAGCTATGACGTGTACATGTTTAAGCCACACCCCTAATTACTTACACTACGCAACTTTTAGAGGCCCCTACTTTTTTCATCCTGCTAAAAAATCCCTGGGAGAAGGGAAGAGGTGGACCGAATGGAGGATGAAGAGAGAATAGAGAAGGGAGAGGTTGGGATAATTAAGGGGCCAGCGAAGAGAGGGGAAGTACAGAAGTATAGAGGAGTGAGGACAGAGGAGGAAGGGAGAAATGAGGAAGAGAGAAGACAAAGGGTGGATGAATAAAGGGGGAAGAGAGACTAGAGGAGGAAGGAGAAGGGCAGAAGTGAAGGGTAGCATGGAGTTGGATGGGGTCTAGGTGAGTCCGAAGAGAGAAACTTTCAAAACCACTCAAAGTCCCTCCGCCTCGCGCACATCTACCGGGTGTTATTGAGCGAACTCCCAGAGTGCAGCTGGGGCGGGGACGGCCCCTGATTAGGTGGCTTATCCGGGGCTCTGGCAGACAGGCGGGCACCTCACACCCTCGGCTGAGATGTTTTGAGTCCGTGCCAGGCCAGCTACATGCCAGCGGGCACTGAACTGGGGTACCGTGGGAAAAAGGAAGCGAGAGGCTGGCACCAGCGCCATGGCGGCACCCCGCTCCGCCAGCAGGCCCTGGCCCACCCGGCACAGAACATTTGCCATCGAGTGACAAGAATAGAAGGAAGGTGGTGAGAAAATATTCATACCCGAGACTTTAAATATTCCATTTCATTCAAGAAGAAGGTATTTAAATACTTTATACTACGTAAGTTTTGAGAAGAGGAGAGGTTCACAAATAAACACACCCCGGGCTTCCCTTCAGGGAGAGGTTTGTATTTAAACAGCGCATGCTGAATCGAGGACTCATGTGGCCTCTGTACCTTTAAATACCATCATACTGTACTTCCATTTAAGGGTATTTTACCCCCCTCCATGATGTGCCCATCTCCCAAGGGTATTTTAAAAATCACCGTACTGTACAATCCTCACAATGGCATTGAAATAATTCTATCGTACACCCCCACCCCGAGATATTTAAATGCATCCGTGTTGTGCCCCCTCCCACGATTATTCATGCAGTTTCATAACATACCTCTTCCCCAGGGGTACTTGAATAGCTCCAAACAGTACCTCTCAAGAGTATTTTAAGAGCTTTATAGTATTTATCTGTGTATTTAAATTGCACTATACTGTACCTCTGCCTTGCGGGTATTTAAATAACTCCATACTGTACCGCTCTCATAATAGTTTTTAAAAAGCTCGTTACAGCACTTTCACCGAAGGGCATTGAAATAGCTTCATACTGTACATTCCTCACAAGGGTATTTAAAGTCTTCCATACTATTCATCCCTCAAGAGTATTTAAATATTTCTATACAATGCCTCCCTCTCATTGTATGCTTAAATACTGCCACTTTCTACTTTTCCTGAAAGGTATTTAAATACCTCCATACTACACCTCCTTCCCAAGGGTATTTACATAGCTCCATACTATACCTCCATCCGAAGGGTATTTACATATCTCCATACTATACCTCAACCCAAAGGGAATTTAAACCTCTCCATACTATACTTCCATCCAAAGGGTATTTAAATATCTCCATACTATACCTCCATACAAATGGTATTTAAATATCTCGATATTTTACCTCCACCCAAAGAGTATTAAACATCTCCATACAATACCTCAATCCAAAGGGTATTTAAAAATCTCCATTCTATAGCTCCTTGCCAAGGGTATTTAAATGATTCTACAGTGAACATTTATAACGAGAACAAGGGAGATCTTTAAATTCATTCCCACTGTCCTTTCATTCCAGGAGAGCCAGGAGATCCCTAAAGACCCTCATTACCATGGACAGCCAGGAAACAAACAGAGATGTACCCTTGAATAAATTGAGACAGAACCTTCACTCAAAGCACCCATGACCAGATTAAAGTACTCATATTTAGGATACATAAGATGAGAACACAATTCTCTCCAAAGATTGTAATGCTTTGAAAAGTTGAAGGGACAAGAGAATGACCATCAGCAAGGTGGATGGACTCAAACAGACAAACAAAACAGTATCTCAATTCGAGAAATGTTTGGGGAGGAGCACTTAAATACCTCCATGCTGAGTTCTATTGGTCTTTAAATCAAAACTTGTCACTTCATCTCCTGTCACGTCATCATCAACTTTTACCAGTGACACATAAACATCAACGTACCACTACATCATTGTTACATACATTAGATGTATTATTATGGCAACACATCAACACAGTACTTTGTCAAGGCCTTTACCTCCTTTCCACTAACCCAAATCCAAACCTCAACCCCAGCACATAACCCTTAACCCATATCGGTACCTCAACCCCAAAACCTAATCTCAAACTCAAACCATAACCTAACTTCTGACCGTACCACTAACTCAATCATCTAGCCCTATCACCTAAATCAAACTCCAATCCCGAACCGCTAACCCTCACCCCAGTCCCTAATCACATCAAACCTCTAACTGAAACTGTTAACCCTAACCTCCAACCATAGCTTTCACACCTAACCCAAACTACAAACCCTGTCCCCTAAATCAAACCAGAGCCTCTAACCACTAACCCAACTGTAAAGACAAAGAGAAGCAGGTAAGTCGTTTCGTATGAAGATTTATTGTGGTGCAGCACAGTACGTCCGACCAAGGAAACAGGTAACAGATAACTGTCGCACAGGGAACTCAGAACACAGAACGGCAGGGAGAGTAAAGACGCTCCATAAATTCCATGTGTGACATAGGAAGGCAGAACCCGGGTGAGATAAGGATGTAACACATCTCACCCCACAACACAAAAGAAAACAAATTAACAATGTAACAAAGGAACAAAACAATAAAAGCAAAACATAATTGCAAAGCAGAAATGTCACAGTTAACTTTTACTCTTGAAGCAATAGACAAATCCTCACCCGAAACAGGACATTTGCCCAATGGGGTTTTATGAACAGTAAACTTGGAATCTTCACAGGACCTGCATTTGACAACTCTTCTTACATTCCACACTTTACGATCCTGGGTAACCACACTGTTTTTGCAAACCTTCACAACTTTAACAGGATGGCCAAATCTGGAACAACCTTTGACTAAGAAACCGGGTTTCTTGATCCTAACCAAATCTCCAACAACAAAATCAGGAACTCTTACCTTCCATTTCCCATCAAAAATGTCCTTCATTTTATTTTGTTTTTTCCTCACCCTACCAGCAATGACATTCAAATAAATATCATCAACCTGCTTACAGGATTTCTTTATCCACCAAGGACAAATATCAGAGACAGGATCTCTCCCTTTAAGAAGCTTAAAAGGACTCACACCCGTAACCGAGTGGGGAGTAATACGGTACATCCATAACCTACTCCTCAAAATATCTCTCCAAGGCTCACTGGACTTACTGACAGACTCAATCCCTTCTTTAAGAACCCGATTAAATGTTTCAACTTGACCATTTTCTCTAGGTTCATAAAGGGAAGTGGTGATATGTCTGATCCCACATTTGGTGAAAAACTCCTCCATCTCTTGAGAAACAAGTTGCACTCCATTGTCAGAAACAAGAACTTCCGGACAACCTTCCCTGGCAAAAACTTCTTTGAAAAAAGCAATGACAACTAATGATGTGGCATTGGCAACAAACTTGACCTCAGGCCACTTAGAGTGGTAATCCACCATAACCAGGGCAAAACGAGCATCAGAAGGTAAACATTTGAAAGGACCAGAAATATCAAAAGCTACTTTTTGCCAAGGGGATTCAGGCCAAGTAACAGGTTTGAGAGGAGCAGAAAAAAACCCTAAGCATCTTGTCACTGTTAATACACAAAGAACACTCTCTGACAGTTCTGTCCACCATCTTATCAAGACCAGACCACCAAAAATTGGCCCTAATAAGGCGCTTCATGGAGGACATGCCAAAATGCCCATCATGGGCAAGCTGTAAAATCTTATTCTGCAAGACCATGGGGGGAATAATCTTACCACCTTTAAACAGTAAACCACCCTCTTCCTCAATTTCCTCAGCAACCTGACAGAAAGGACTCAACTCAGGTGAGGCACATTTAGGCTTAGGCCAACCCAATCTCAAATATTGCAAAATGAACCGGCAAACAGGATCATTTTCCATTTCTTTTCTCCATTCAACTTCAGAGATGCCTGAAAACTCAGAAGAAACAACATCCTTGACAGATGCAATCATATCCAAATCATGATCAGTGTGAACACTGGGGCTGTCAGAGCAGGGCAACCTCGACAAGCAATCAGCTGTAACATTACTCTTACCAGGAACAAACTCAACCTCAAAGTTGTATTCCTGAAGTCTAGAAGTAAGGCGGGCAAAGCGTGCAGTGGAATTCCAGCCTCCCCCGGGGGACAAAATCCCAACAAGAGGTTTATGATCAGTTGTAAGTAAGAACCTACTACCCCAAACATAATTTCTAAAGTGTTCAATAGCCCAAATGCATGCCAAAAGTTCTCTCTCAATAACGGCATACCTTCTTTCAGTTTCAGAGAGAGTTCTGGAAGCAAACGCTACACACCACTCATCTTTAGCACACCTTTGACTCAAGACAGCTCCCAAACCATATAAACTCACATCAACCGTGATCACACACAATTTGTTAAGACAAAAGGATTTTAGAGTGGGGGCCTCCACAATCTCCCTCTTAATCAATTGAAAAGCAGATTCTTGTCTTTCAGACCAGCAAAAATCAGAACTTTTCCTCGCCAACTCCCTGAGAGGTTCCATTTTAATAGCAAAATTAGGTATAAATTTGCTGAAGTATTCGCAGAGGCCTGCAAAAGACAACAGTTTTTCTTTATTGTCAGGTAATGGTGCCTTGACAATAGCATCAACCAGGGATTTTTTGGGCACAACTCCATTACCTGACAGAGAATGGCCAAGATACTCAACAGATTGCCAGAAAAATTTGCACTTTCCAAACTTGAGTGTCAAACCAAAATTATGTAGTCTATCACATACAATTTTGACATGACTTAAATGTTCTTCATTGTTCTTAGAAAAAATAAGAATGTCATCTTGAAAGCATTTGACAAAAGTACACAGATCTTTAAATATATGGTACATTGCTCTCTGAAATACTGAGGCCGAAGAGGCCAAACCAAAAGGCATCCGTTTAAACTGGAACAAACCATGTGGTGTTATAAAGGCCGTGAACTTTCTGGAATCTTCCGTAAGTTCAATCTGATGATACGCCGAACGGAGATCCAGCGTGGAGAAAATGCGAGCCCCTTCTAGCATGCATACCATCTCATTGATGTTAGGAAGAGGATGACAATCAATGACTAAGTTAGAATTGAGCGCTCTTAAGTCCACACAGAGTCTCAAACTTTTGTCAGGTTTCCGGGCTAAAACAATGGGGGAAACCCATTCCGAGGACTCAACCTCTTCAATGATACCTACTTGAATCATCTCATCTAACATGTTCTTCAGTTCTTCTCTTACGATAATGGGCACCACTCTAAGCTTTTGTTTAACCGGTACAGATCCTTCTTTGACTTTAATTTTATGGCTGAAACTAACCAATTTTCCAAGCTTTTCTGAAAACACATTAGGATAAAGTTTTGGAAAATCAACTTTGATAAAACAATCTGTTAAAACAGACACAGGCTCTTTGCTCCTGGGGTTCAAAATGATACCCAGTTTGGCTTGATCTCGCCACCCCAACACATTGACACCTTTAACAGCTACATATAATTTGATGCGGGCTGACCGTTCCTTAAATTCAATATCAAGCTCTTGAAACCCAACCATGTCAATTTTGGTCCCATTAAAACTCTGTGCAACAATATCGGGCTCCATGAGAGAATCTAAATCAATTAGTTCACCAAAGCATTGAATGCAATACTCTTTGGTGGTGATAGTCCAAGACGAGCCAGAATCTGCCATAAGCTCCAATTCCTTGCCCAAAATATGCACCAAACACTTTGGGGGACCAATATTGCATGTAAGAGAGTCAACAGGAACATTGCGAATGGAGACAACTATTCTAAATTCAGGGTCAGAATGTGTAACATTCTCAACAAGAGTCTCACCAGACACACACGACACCTTACTTTTGGATGAACTACCAGAAAAATTCTTTTTGTATCTTTGCACATTTTGGAGAAGTGTCCTAGACGTCCACACTTACTACACTCCTTGCCAATTGCAGGGCAACGTGGAAAAGAAGCAACGTGAACTGGATTGCCACATCTAAAACAATGGAAACCCTTAGAAATATTATTCTTGTTGCTAAAAACATTTCTAGAAGAACCTGGGGTAACACTGTTAACATCTCCCGATATAGGGGTTTTAGCATCCTTATTAAGAGACTTCATCCACTTCTCCGAATGCTCAAGAGCTTTGGCAGTACTAATGGCAGCTTCCAAATTAGGATCACCCATTATCCATAACTGCTCTTGTACTTTTTTGCTTTTAACATGTACAATAATTTGGTCTCTTATCATCTCGTCAGTGATCATACCAAAATTACAATTAATGGACAAAGCACGCAACGCAGTAAGAAACTCATCAAAGCTTTCCCCTTCTTCTTGAGCTCTAGTATAAAATTTGAATCTGTTAAGGGCAACACTAGTGGTTGGCTTAAAACGATTCTCAATGCGCAACAAAGCCTCATCATAGACATTGTAATCACCACACCGTAAATAAATAAATCCTTCGTCTTAATGAAAATGCCGGAAGAGATTTATGCCAAAACCGGCAAAGTTGAGGAAACACGGTAACCATGAAAACCTCTATGGTGTTGAATAAAGATGGCTGCCTGACATTAGTTACGCTGAGTTTTCAATGGAAAGTTGGGCACCGATATGCCGTGGAACCAGGAAGCGTCGCAGATGACGTGTAGACGTATACGTCATCACAAAGGGAGTGGACCTGGACGAGTGAAGATCGGCAGGCGGCTCCGTAGAAGATGAAGGAGTAAGCTGTTGAAGTTCCCAATCACCGCAAATTTGACACCAGCAAGCAGAAAACATGCAGCGGAGTGCGCACACCATGCGAGGAGGCACTGGAAGCAAACAGGAATCACTCAAAGGCTTGAAATATGAATCAAGATCACGCAGGGTCCAGAAGACAGCACCGCACCTGTGCTGCGATAAAAACGTAGCAGGGTGTCTTCAAAGTCCCTCGTCGCCACTTGTAAAGACGAAGAGAAGCAGGTAAGTAGTTTCGTATGAAGATTTATTGTGGTGCAGCACAGTACGTCCGACCAAGGAAACAGGTAACAGATAACTGTCGCACAGGGAACTCAGAACACAGAACGGCAGGGAGAGTAAACACGCTCCATAAATTCCATGTGTGACATAGGAAGGCAGAACCCGGGTGAGAGAAAGATGTAACACATCTCACCCCACAACACAAAAGAAAACAAATTAACAATGTAACAAAGGAACAAAACAATAAAAGCAAAACATAATTGCAAAGCAGAAATGTCACAGTTAAGTTCAGTACGTTAAGTTCTGTACCTCGTTGGCACACATCTGGTTCTACTGTTAACTTTTACTCTTGAAGCAATAGACAAATCCTCACCCGAAACAGGACATTTGCCCAATGGGGTTTTATGAACAGTAAACTTGGAATCTTCACAGGACCTGCATTTGACAACTCTTCTTACATTCCACACTTTACCATCTTGGGTAACCACACTGTTTTTGCAAACCTTCACAACTTTAACAGGATGGCCAAATCTGGAACAACCTTTGACCAAGAACCGGGTTTCTAGATCCTAACCAAATCTCCAACAACAAAATCAGGAACTCTTACCTTCCATTTCCCATCGAAAACTTCCTTCATTTTCTTTTGTTTTTTCCTCACCCTACCAGCAATGACATTCAAATCAATATCATCAACCTGCTTACAGGATTTCTTTATCCACCAAGGACAAATATCAGAGACAGGATCTCTCCCTTTAAGAAGCTTAAAAGGACTCACACCCGTAACCGAGTGGGGAGTAATACGGTACATCCATAATCTACTCCTCAAAATATCTCTCCAAGGCTCACTGGACTTACTGACAGACTCAATCCCTTCTTTAAGAACCTGATTAAATCTTTCAACTTGACCATTTTCTCTAGGTTCATAAAGGGAAGTGGTGATATGTCTGATCCCACATTTGGTGAAAAGCTCCTCCATCTCTTGAGAAACAAGTTGCACTCCATTGTCAGAAACAAGAACTTCCGGACAACCTTCCCTGGCAAAAACTTCTTTGAAAAAAGCAATGACAACTAATGATGTGGCATTGGCAACAAACTTGACCTCAGGCCACTTAGAGTGGTAATCCACCATAACCAGGGCAAAACGAGCATCAGAAGGTAAACATTTGAAAGGACCAGAAATATCTAAAGCTACTTTTTGCCAAGGGGATTCAGGCCAAGTAACAGGTTTGAGAGGAGCAGAAAAAACCTTAAGCATCTTGTCACTGTTAATACACAAAGCACACTCTCTGACAGTTCTGTCCACCATCTTATCAAGACCGGGCCACCAAAATTTGGCTCTAACAAGGCGCTTCAAGGAGGACATGCCAAAATGCCCATCATGGGCAAGCTGTAAAATCTTATTCTGCAAGACCAGGGGGGGAATGATCTTACCACCCTTAAAGAGTAAACCACCCTCTTCCTCAATTTCCTCAACAACCTGACAGAAAGGACTCAACTCAGGTGAGGCACATTTAGGCTTAGGCCAACCCAATCTCAAATATTGCAAAATGAACCGGCAAACAGGATCATTTTCCATTTCTTTTCTCCATTCAACTTCAGAGATGCCTGAAAACTCTAAAGAAACAACATCCTTGACAGATGCAAACATATCCAAATCATGACCAGTGTGAACACTGGGGCTGTCAGAGCAGGGCAACCTCGACAAGCAATCAGCTGTAACATTACTCTTACCAGGAACAAACTCAACCTCAAAGTTGTATTCCTGAAGTCTAGAAGTAAGGCGGGCAATGCGTGCAGTGGAATTCCAGCCTCCCCCAGGGGACAAAATCCCAACAAGAGGTTTATGATCAGTTGTAAGTAAGAACCTACTACCCCAAACATAATTTCTGAAGTGTTCAATAGCCCAAATGCACGCCAAAAGTTCTCTCTCAATAACGGCATACCTTCTTTCAGTTTCAGAGAGAGTTCTGGAAGCAAACGCTACACACCACTCATCTTTAGCACACCTTTGACTCAAGACAGCTCCCAAACCATATAAACTCGCATCAACCGTGATCACACACAATTTGTTAAGACAAAAGGATTTTAGAGTGGGGGCCTCCACAATCTCCCTCTTAATCAATTGAAAAGCAGATTCTTGTCTTTGAGACCAGCAAAAATCAGAACTTTTCCTCATCAACTCCCTGAGAGGTTCCATTTTAATAGCAAAATTAGGTATAAATTTGCTGTAGTATTCGCAGAGGCCTGCAAAAGACAACAGTTTTTCTTTATTATCAGGTAATGGTGCCTTGACAATAGCATCAACCAGGGATTTTTTGTGCACAACTCCATTACCTGACAGAGAATGGCCAAGATACTCGACAGATTCACAAACAAATTTGCACTTTCCAGCCTTGAGTGTCAAACCAAAATTATGTAGTCTATCACATACAATTTTGACATGACTTAAATGTTCTTCATTGTTCTTAGAAAAAATAAGAATGTCGTCTTGAAAGCATTTGACAAAAGTACACAGATCTTTAAATATATGGTACATTGCTCTCTGAAATACTGAGGCCGCAGAGGCCAAACCAAAAGGCATCCGTTTAAACTGGAACAAACCATGTGGTGTTATAAAGGCCGTGAACTTTCTGGAATCTTGGTAAGTTCAATCTGATGATACGCCGAACGGAGATCCAGCGTGGAGAAAATGCGAGCCCCTTCTAGCATGCATACCATCTGATTGATGTTAGGAAGAGGATGACAATCAATGACTAAGTTAGAATTGAGCTCTCTTAAGTCCACACAGAGCCTCAAACTTTTGTCAGGTTTCCGGGCTAAAACAATGGGGTAACCCATTCCGAGGACTCAACCTCTTCAATGATACCTACTTGAATCATCTCATCTAGCATGTTCTTCAATTCTTCTCTTACGATAATGGGCACCACTCTAAGCTTTTGTTTAACCGGTACAGATCCTTTGACTTTAATTTTATGGCTGGAACCAACCAATTTTCCAAGCTTTTCTGAAAACACATTAGGATAAAGTTTTGGAAAATCAACATTGAGAAAAAAATCTGTTACAACAGACACAGGCTCTTTACTCCTGGGGTTCAAAATGATACCCAGTTTGGCTTGATCTCGCCACCCCAACACATTGACACCTTTAACAGCTACATATAATTTGATGCGGGCTGACCGTTCCTTAAATTCAATATCAAGCTCTTGAAACCCAACCATGTCAATTTTGGTCCCATCAAAACTCTGTGCATCAATATCGGGCTCCATGAGAGAATCTAAATCAATTAGTTCACCAAAGCATTGAATGCAATACTCTTTGGTGGTGATAGTCCAAGACGAGCCAGAATCTGCCATAAGCTCCAATTCCTTGCCCAAAATATGCACCAAACACTTTGGGGGACCAATATTGCATGTAAGAGAGTCAACAGGAACATTGCGAATGGAGACAACTATTCTAAATTCAGGATCAGAATGTGTAACATTCTCAACAAGAGTCTCACCAGACACACACGACACCTTACTTTTGGATGAACTACCAGAAAAATTCTTTTTTGTATCTTTGCACATTTTGGAGAAGTGTCCTAGACGTCCACACTTACTACACTCCTTGCCAATTGCAGGGCAACGTGGAAAAGAAGCAACGTGAACTGGATTGCCACATCTATAACAATGGAAACCCTTAGAAATATTATTCTTGTTGCTAAAAACATTTCTAGAAGAACCTGGGGTAACACTGTTAACATCTCCCGATATAGGGGTTTTAACATCCTTATTACGAGACTTCATCCACTTCTCCGATTGCTCAAGAGCTTTGGCAGTACTAATGGCAGCTTCCAAATTAGGATCACCCATTATCCATAACTGTTCTTGTACTTTTTTGCTTTTAACATGTACAATAATTTGGTCTCTTATCATCTCGTCAGTGATCATACCAAAATTACAATTAATGGACAAAGCACGCAACGCAGTAAGAAACTCATCAAAGCTTTCCCCTTCTTCTTGAGCTCTAGTATAAAATTTGAATCTATTAAGGGCAACACTAGTGGTTGGCTTAAAACGATTCTCGATGCGCAACAAAGCCTCATCATAGACATTGTAATCACCACACCGTAAATAAATAAATGCTTCGTCTTAATAAAAATGCCGGAAGAGATTTATGCCAAAACCGGCAAAGTTGAGGAAACACGGTAACCATGAAAACCTCTATGGTGTTGAATAAAGATGGCTGCCTGACATTAGTTACGCTGAGTTTTCAATGGAAAGTTGGGCACCAATATGCCGTGGAACCAGGAAGCGTCGCAGATGACGTGTAGACGTATACGTCATCACAAAGGGAGTGGACCTGGACGAGTGAAGATCGGCAGGCGGCTCCGTAGAAGATGAAGGAGTAAGCTGTTGAAATTCCCAATCACCGCAAATTTGACACCAGCAAGCAGAAAACATGCAGCGGAGTGCGCACACCATGCGAGGAGGCACTGGAAGCAAACAGGAATCACTCAAAGGCTTGAAATATGAATCAAGATCAGGCAGGGTCCAGAAAACAGCACTGCACCTGTGCTGCGATAAAAACGTAGCAGGGTGTCTTCAAAGTCCCTTGTCGCCACTTGTAAAGATGAAGAGAAGCAGGTAAGTAGTTTCGTATGAAGATTTATTGTGGTGCAGCACAGTACGTCCGACCAAGGAAACAGGTAACAGATAACTGTCGCACAGGGAACTCAGAACACAAAACGGGAGGGAGAGTAAACATGCTCCATAAATTCCATGTGTGACATAGGAAGGCAAAACCCGGGTGAGATAAGGATGTAACACCAACTCCAACCCATAACCCCAAACCCATAACCCTAAATGGTAAATAACAATTTAACTGATGATAATGAAAATTCTGGCAATATAAACGCAGGACACAATGTAAATGCGACTATGTAAAAGTATGAAAATTTAATTTTCAAGGAATAAAGGAGCAGCACCCCTTACATATCTATACTTATCTTCTTTCAAAGAGAGACCAAGGATCTGTAAATACCCCCAAAATAATCCTTCCACCAGGAAAGTTTGAGGACAAATTAGTGTGAAGCAAGACAGAGACATTACCCTGAAGAAGCAGATTTGTCCTTCACTAGCTCCTCACCTCCTTGCAGGGAAAATGCTAAAATATATAAATAACTGGGATGGCCTACTAGAAGAAACACTCCAGAAGTGTGTACAATTAATCATATGATTTGTCCTGGAACCCTCAGATGGTTAAGTGTACCCTTACCAATCTACAGTGAGAGCTTGAATGTAATTTTAAAGACCAGAGCGTGGCTCTCCATCTTCGTACCTCTCTGCGCTCCCTTCACACCAGACAATATATGGAGCCACAGGGCTTGTGTATGGGCACAGATCTCCTGGCTTAACGGCTAGAGCATCCGACTTTGAAGCTGGGGAACCAGGTTTGGGTCTGGCGGGAGGCTTAAACATCCTGTGATTCTGAGCAAATCACTTAATCTCCCCATGCCTAAAAATTAATGTGCCCATCTGAAATGCAAGCGGTGCTCATGTAAAGCACTCTGATACCTTCGGGCCGTGTTTGCGCTATAAAAAATTGCAAAAAAAAAAGAAGCAAAAATGCTACCCATATCTACTCTATGTACTTACTACATCACACTATGCAATAATACTGGGAATTATACACTTTGTTCACACCACAGTAATGGTGTTCCATTTAATTTGGTGCATTATTTACACTGCAATGGGGCCTACATTTGCCCCATCACAAGCCACTGTATTTAAATGAGGGTAAGAGGCAGGCACGGCCCGTGGTAGGAGTGCCGGTCGGGCGGTGACGTGGGGCGAGGGAGGGGCAGGGTGGGGGGTAGTAAACTACGGATTAAGGCCGAATACAGGTAAGTGAACATTTAAATAAATAAAACGAATTTCGTTGTGAGCGCTGCATCGCCAAATGCGATGCAGCGCACGCAACTAAATTCGTTTTATTTATTTAAATGTTCACTTTTACCTGTATTGGGCCTTAATCCGTAGTTTACTACCCCCCACCCTGCCCCTCCCTCGCCCCACGTCACCGCCCGACCGGCACTCCTACCACGGGCCGCGCCTGGTAAGAGGATGAATAGGTAAAAAGTGTGAGGGTACTGTTGTTGTAGTCTTTGACTGGCAAGACAGTGAACCTTTGTCACAGAACATTATCAGGTATTGTGAAAAGAGTTGGTTTGAAATGTAGTAGAATGAAAAGCCAGGTGGACATTTAATTTTAAGATGCTACGGTTTAATAGATGTAGTAATAAGTTCACGGTAGACTGTTCACCAGGGCCACTGGCACCAGCAGCATCCTATATAAACACATGCACTAGGGCCTCAAATTTGTAAGTAGTTTGGAATTTACAAACATGTTCAATGTCAGGTGTTACCGAAAGCTTTTACTTGACACTTAGTGGTAAGAATGTGAGTCTAGGTTCTGTTTTGTTCCAATATTTCTAAGGTGTGAAACTGAATGCCTAGTCAAACGTCTGCTATTTTCACCCCATCAAACATGTACCCCTTAATCTCAATGCATACCCACAACATTTCGCCTGGCTTTCTCGTGGTACACAGAAACCAAAGCATAGCATTTGTTCTCCTTCTGGTGACAAATCGAACACAGGAGGGCTTGGGCTCATTGTAATGTATTTAGAGGTGCCCAAATCAGGCCCAGGAAAGCCAGGCCAGATGTGCAGGCTATCTAGAGAATGGAAATCAGTACATAATGAAAACCTGGCATGGATATTGCACCCCTAGACCTACGTTGGACATGCCTCAATTAAACTATGAATAAACTGCCTACCCCTAACTTCATTCAGCACCATAGTGTGGGTGCCTTAAAAACAGTGGTAGGTGAATTTCTGTTTAAAGTCGGAAAATCGGGGAAAAGTGATCTTTATGTATCCTGGAATATACAAAATGTACAGACTTGGCTTCATGTACAACAACATCATTATTAAATCTTTAAATAATTTAAAATCACAAATTACCTCTGCGAAAACATTATTGAGCCAAACAAATGCTAAACTGGTAAGAATTAATGTAATTTTAAAGGAAAAATACACATAAGTTTACAAAAGAGATCCCGTTTAGTGTTTCATTTTTCATGATTGAATTTTGACAATTTTTCAGGATTTAAACTTCTCTTGCTTAACCAAAAACTGCACGTTTTATGGCAAAATTGTATTTAATTTTGCGAAAACATTTTACTAAGTGGAGAACTGCATGACGATAGCGAGCACATTTTGTAAAATCGACAAAAACCCTTTTATGTTAAGGAAACAAATTACCTCAAGTAACAAATACTCCGATTATTTGATTTGAAAATATTTTTAAAGTTTTAACGACACGCACATGGGCGGGTGCCACAGGCCAAACAGAATATTCTTAAAATTCTTCTTAAAGCTACTTAATAAAATGCACTTAACTGATCCGCAATCAGTCATTGGCGAACCACGGGACGTGTGAACTATAACAAGAAAATAAAACGAAATAGTTTAAAAGACATCAGTGAAGATTTCGCTAATAGAATTAACACAAATGCCATCTTTGCTCTTCGCCCAGGCTTGATGGCAGTCACGTGGTTTTCACATCCTCGTGGAGTTTTTGCACAGCGGCGTGAATAACAGGCTTTTTTCTCTGGTGAAGAGCGGCGCTGTCTCTTTCACATGCAGATTAGGTTGTCCTTCGACTGTCTTAAATAGCGTTTCTTGCTATTCTCCCTGTTTGAGCGCTGGATGGCTCCTGACCGATTACATGCAAATTTATGGGACGCTATAATTGGTATTTTTCAACATCAGCCTGAAACAGAGGCGCAACTAGAGCCAAATTTCGGAGGGGGCTGAGGAAAAAATTCGGGGGGGGGGGCTAATTCTGCCAGCAATAGGCAGAGTGGAGATGGAGGGGCTCTAAGAAGGGGTGAAAAAACAACAAAGCCTCATTAACAAGCAAATGGTATTTTAAAGACCTGTGAAGTACTCGGGTGCGGCTGAGTGTGTGCCCGGGAAGCTGTCTCAGCCCGGGCTGACACACACGATGAGGGGGGGCCGGGGGGCTGAAGCCCTTTGAGCCCAATGGGCGTTGTGCGCCAGGCCTGAAACATCCGCTTTACCGAAAATAAAGTTACTCCTCTCCACAATTGCACAATAATTGTTTTTTGAGTTTCAAAGGAGAAACCCGTTGAAATCAGCTGTGCGCCCACCCCCTTCACTGAGCCCCTACCTCATGTCCCATCCCATCCCTGCAGGACCCCACCAACGGTTTACTGTTAAAATCTCATTACGTATTCTAAGATGACTTCCTTGGTCGGGTAAAGGACCCCCTGTCAGGGAGACAAACATCGTCCCTTTTCCTCTTCCCAAGAAATTGTACCAACACAAACAACATTATTTCAACAAGCAGTCAAGATTGTCCCGAAAGGGAAAGCACGCACAGGGCGCTGAAAGCAAACAAAGCACATCGTCCTGCCTCAAGTAGGACAAACCCAATAAAGAATATAGGGGCACATGCATCAAAATTCGGTAAAGCGATTCCTTATTAGCGAAAAATAAGGATTCGCTAATAAGAAATCGCTCTTTGGGATGCATGTACATATTCGGTAATAATTAGCGATTCGCTAGAAATCGCTAAATAAACCCGATTATACGATTGCGATTCGCAAAGTAAGAAAATCGCTAATACCGAATTCGCTATTACCGATTTCGGTAATAGCGAACTCGGTATTAGCGAATTCGCAAAAACGGGTCGCAGCAGGAGCAGGCTGATGACATCACAACCAGGAAGTCATCCAGGCCATGCATCATTCAGTGCCCTGAGGAGCTCAGAGGAGGAGGCAGAGGACTGAAGCTGAGCTGAGAGACTTCACCCTCACAATCCAGCTACACCACACCTAGCCAGGATGGACAACAATGCTGCAAAGAAAACTGCCACGCCCAGGAAGAGGAAGAGAAAGTTCTCAGAGAGGGAACTGGAACACCTGATAGAGGGGGTGAGCAGCAGCCATGACAAACTGTTTGGCAAGTTGTCCCTGAAGGTGCCAGAGGCTGAGAAGCGCAAAATATGGCTGCGCATTAAGGAGAAGGTAAATGCTGTGGGAGTCACACACCGCAGCATTGACGACCTGAAGAAAAGGTGGTACGACCTCAAAAAACGTGCCAAGGAGCGCATGGCAGAAAGGGTGAAGGAAGCAGCTGGCACAGGAGGGGACCATCAAAAGTACCCGCCAACACAGCCCTGGAGGACCTCGTTGAGGGGACGATTGAGCCTGAGGCAGTCGTGGGAGTCACCCAAATGGACACTTCCGGCCCAGCAACCACACAACAAGGTAAGAAGCATGCCTGCGCAAATACGCTGCGAATTGTATACACATGCACATCCCCCCAGGCAAATCACAGTGTGCTGGAAGAAGTCCATTACACATATACCCTCACATACGAACAGCATCATGGGAGTTGTAGTCATGTCAGCCAAGTGTGCATGGATAATCACCAATGCGCAAGAATAGACACCAGCAGTACATGTCCGACAGTTTGTTCAAATCTGTGATTTATAATGTGTAAAATAGGCAAAATGATAAACAGATAGAGGAACAAACTAAAATAACAATGCACTGTTTCACACACAGATGCATCTCCGGTGGACTCAGATGACAGTGAGCGCCTCATGATTTCCGAGACACCAGCAGAGACGGATGGAGAGACCCCGCTGGACCCTCAATTCCCACCACCACCACCACCACCAAAACGCAGGCCACATGTACCCGCACTGCAGGAAATGGAAACTGAGCCGACCCCAGCACCCCCAACAGTCCCTTGCCAGACACGTCTCCCTTCAGCAGCTCCAACACCAGCACGTGGACGAGTCAGACAACTGCGCAGGTCCAGGAGCAGTATTGCGACAGAATCAGGAGAGGCTCCGAATGTCTATGCTGGGGTTGAGTCGCAGATGCTACGTGTTCAGCGCCTGCAGGGGAGACACATGGGCACAATCAACCTGCATATCTCCAAGCTTGCCAAAAACATGAGCACGATGTCAGACTGTCTGCGTCACCTAACCACAGTTGTTGCAGAGGGGAATCAGGAAATGAACAAGAGCCTACAGGAGCTCACCCGTGCTGTCATATCAGGACAACGCACTAAGCGCAGGAGGCATCGGCAGGGCTTGCTTCGACTCACTGCGAATACTAGGGCCATCACCAAGCTCTGCAACAGCACTGCTGTCTTGTCACGCCGCTCTGTGTCACTGCAGATTGACCTAGGACATTTCTGCGGGGATGTTGCTAAGGCCTTAGGCCAAGTGACCACTGCTGTGGAACAACTACAGACTGGGACAGTGAGTGCTAGCAACTTGGAGGGGGAGGAGGGTAGTGAGGAGGCATCGAGCATGAGTAGCGTGTCCGTGCCGGAGCCCACTAGCAGGAGGCGCAGTTCGCGCAGCTCAACAGCCACAGGCACACATCAGGGTGATGTCGAGGAGCCAGGCGACAGGAGGCTGGGGGTACGTGGCAAGAGGCGCTAGACATGCATTCCTGCCTCTTTGTCCATGGTGGGGTACCCATGTTCCACTTAGATATTGGGATTGCACTCCCGTGCTGTTAACGATTACTTTTCATTTCATCAACCTATGCAATCACTGTTATGTTTCAGAAACATGAATATTTACTTTGACCTGTGCCTATGTGAATAAAACATTAGCATCCAAAGACATTTTGTGATGGCTCATTCTTACCAGGCTCAGAAGTGATGTTGTGTGATGTATGTCCGCCTCCTCTGAACCTCAGCTGTGTTTGGCACATGTGACTGTCGGTGTTGTGCGGGTGGTTGGTTATCCCGGCCGTTGGCATTTCCGTCCATCACAATGGGGATCCCCTTCGGGTTGCAATGTTGTGCATCATGGCACATACTGCTACAATCCTGCAGCAGGTCTCGGGGTCATATTGCAATGCACCACCAGTCTTATGTAGGATCCGGAAGCGACTCTTCAGGATCCCAAACGTTCTCTCAATCACATTTCTGGTGCTGATATGTGCCGCGTTGTAGCGCCGTTCCTGTGGTGTTGCTGGGTTGAGGTGGGGTGTCAGGATATATTCCCGCAAGGCGTATGCGCTGTCACCTACAGGGTGGGAAGCAAAGGATTAGCCGCAGTAATGCAATTACATATGGGATCATGATGTAAAAAATAGGAATATGTATGTACCGAGTAGGTGTCCCTCTCCAAATTCACCGTTGAGCAGACGCCTGTGGATGCCACTGTGCCGGAATATATATGAGTCGTGTGTGCTCCCCGGAAATTGTGCCACTATGTCCGTAATTATGTGCTTGGCATTGCACACGACCTGTACGTTGATAGAGTGATAGGACTTCCGGTTGCGGAAGATGTACTCGTTGGCTGAGGGGGGACAGATGGGGACATGTGTGCAGTCAATGCATCCTATGACATGGGGGAATTGTGCCAACTGGTAGAACTCCAGTTTGGTCTGGTTCAACTGCTGTGGGGTTGTGGGGAAGGTGATGTGGGTATGGATCATTGTCAGCATGGCATCAATGAATCGACGGAAGAAGCATGAAAGTGCGCTTTGTGAGACGCCTCCGGCCACCGCTACGACCCCCTGGAAACTACCGGACGCCAGTAGGTGAAGGCTGCATAGGACTTGGACGTGCGCAGGAATGGCATTTGTCCTACGGGTCTGGTGCTGCAGTAGTGGTTCCAGGTCAGCAATTAGGCGCATTATCATGGCACGATCCAGACGATACTTGTCATGTACTTCCTCCTCATTTTGGCCAAGCAATGTAATGCGCACTCTGAATACCCTCTCCTGGATCCTCCTCCTGCGCTGTGCTGCTGCATTAAGTCTCATCCTCCTTGCAAGCACGTAGAGGGCTGCCATTTTGGAAACCTTACGGGGTCTCCAGTGCCATTTTGAAGGGTTTCAGATAGTTTACACCTGTGTTTGAATTTTTTTTTTTTTTGTTTTGTTCGTTTCATCAGATTTACCTCCTGTTTGAGATTCCCCTTATTCTGCTCATGCTAAATAGCGACTTTGGGGATATTCGTTAATAGCGATTTTTGATGCATGCCTTTGCGATTCTTTAATTGCGACTCGCTATTTGCGTGCGCAATTGATGTATTCGCTATTTGCGATTCGCAAATGTGCGAATCGGTAAATTAGCGGGGCATTTTTTGCGAATGGGTAGTTTTTTCGCTATTGGGGTTGATGCATTGCACTTGCAGGTTTTGCGCTCGCTAACGGCCTATTTTAACGAATCGCTAATTTAGCGAGGGGTATTTTGCTTGATGCATGGGCCAGATAGTGCTTACAGTGTGAGAACGGAAGTAAAGGGGCCAGTAGCCATGGGAGGAATCAAATGACGATATTGACGTCACTAAGGAGGGACTAAAAGCCTATGAAGGAATCAGAAGCCAGCATTAAAGAAGGAAAAAGACACAAGCCAATGACAAATATGGGCGGGGCTTCTCTCCCGTACTGAACTACCCCAGATCTTCCCTAGAGCAGCGCTTGCGTGCTGACTCTAGGCTCGACCTAAAAAGGAAAAACGATGTGCTGCAACACCTCTCCCAAGCCAATTCTTGGCCTAGAGGTTGGTGAGATTTAGGTGTAGCGCCTGCATGCAGCACACGCTGTTGATGCTTCATGTGCTTGACATGTGACTGACTCTTCCCCAACACTGCCTGCTTTTCTGAGGCAACTCTTCCCTGGTCCTACTTTATTTACAGATTCACCAGCCTGTCAGGAAACACTGCCACAACCCAACAGGTCTGTCTGCCACTGGGCAAAGCATCAGCTGGGATGTCAGTGCCATGTGGAAACCTGCCTTCTTCTGTGAAGTTTAGGAGATGACTTTTACACTCCTAGGCTTTAGATTGTATACACTTTGCTCTGGTGCAAAAAAGGAGCCAGAGGTCTTGCACCATTTTTGCTCACTGCATAAACTGGAATGTAGAAAAAGATTTGTTCTCGTCTATGGTGCATAAAATATTTGCGCCACAAATGAATGAAATAGACAAATCCATTTCAAGTTATCTATGTGTACCATGGACCTTAACTTTACACTGATAATCTCTCTAGAAACCAGTGCAAACACCTAACCAATAACAAGCATTTGCAATGCAATCGGTCTCGCCTTTGGGGCCTTATATGTATTTAGCTATGCAGCACATTAGCCTGGGTGCTGAAACATCTACTGTTCTAACATGGATGGAAAGTAAGCACCAAACTGCATGATACGCCAGGTATGGGACCACATGGAGAGAAATATTGCCTTTCAGCTGGAAATGGTATAGTCCAAAGCTCTGTTTTTAATATAAAATCAGGGCCTTCGGTGGTCATATCACTGAAAATACAAGATTTGAAAAAAATATTATTGTCTACGGGTGCTCGTGGAAGACAATTTCTATGGACTGGAATCTAGAGAATGCTAAAGTGATTGTGGTATTTTACTGACCTCTGCTGGTCCTTTTCTATCAAGAAAGTTAAATAGAGGCAGTTGCCAGAAAAATTTAAAAAAAGAAAGTCCCTCAGCAGAAAGCAATTCTGGTATTTTCCTGACCTCTACTGGTCGTTTTCTATCAAGACAGTTAAATAGAAGCAGTTGAACTGAAAAAAAGTCCCTAAGTGGAAGCAGACAAGTCCTAGGGCTGATCTCTAGAGCCCACAAAGTACATACACATATAAGTATATTCTAAAGTATATACAAGAGGTCTTGAATGCTCGACCTAAAAATAAGTGCACCTTTTATTACAAGAAGTCTTTCTATACAGGCTCGTTTTCTGATGGGTGAAGTATTGCCTCTGGTTTATACAAAATATTGTCTCTGACAGGTGAAATGGAAACTTTTAATACAATTAAGTTTGTGTGCTTCAATTTAAAACAAAAATTATTAATTGAGATGATTAGCATTTTTAGTGAAATCTACTAGATTTGTGTAGTTTTCAATCTTAAGAAACCTTGGCATTTACATAGCACCGAGATTCCATTTATAGCTCTGTCCTAAAACTTAAAATCCCCCAGAAAATCTCATATAATGCGCCACATAATTTGCCTTTATTTGCATAATTTGCCAGAGAAATTGCCTTTTTTAGTGCAAAACTTAGTCCGTGTGCCACATAGTTTGGTGCAAGCGGACCATTTATAGCTAATGCAGCAGAGTTAAAATGTGTGGGGATGCATAGAGAGACAACCAGGTGAGCGAGACTAGTAAAGGGGGAGGGGGAACATGATACAGCCTTCTTCAACTGCAGAATGAGCCACTTGGGCCAATAAAGGCCACGGTGTGCTGGTGCTGTAATTGAGCCAGTGAAGATGAAAAGGTATGTTTCCTTTGTCTAATTGTGAAACTACTTGTACGTTAACCCTCACACTCTCTCACAATCACGCACACCTACTACCTTTTGGGGGCCATTACAAGTCAGGTGGCGAGGTATGCAAAGATTAAAAGTTTTACCTGGTGCAACCACACCCAGTAAATCCAAATACGTTTCTGAGGACATTTTTCACCTGTTCAAAGCAAGTTGAAAATTCATGGAAAAAGCAGAAAGTCATAGAATTTGGGAATGAATGAGGTTTTGGACCTGGTAATTTCAGGTTTGGCATATTATTTTCCAATTTGTAGGATGACCTCCTCCTTGCAAGTCCTTGCGGACACTGTTCTAACCCTAGACTTTTGTGCGATAGCCCAGTGTGTTCTGGGTGCTGTAGTCTTGTTTTGCTTCCATTGAACTAACCAGACTAACTCATCTGAAATCAATGTTTTGCAGGGGAAAAAATCAGGACTGGAAAGAGTTTGCACAATGACCTGCAGCCATTCCATGGCCAAACCGAAAAGTTGTGATGCGCTGTAACAAGGGAAGAGACACTGGCTGGGATGACCTGCCCCACTCAATCTGGTCCTATAAAAATTCCCGAAGCCCACACCCACCTCACAACAACATCGATCCCACACTGATTAAAAACTGCAGAACTCTGAAAGATTTTATTAAGAGAGTCATCACCTTCTAGGTCAACTTCATATGTTCTGTGGTCAATCTGAAGTTTTTTTTAAATAATAGGTTTCACCTTTATTGTGACATATTTTGCCAAACCCTTCCAACAACCACCAATCCCATCAAGTCACCGAAAGCAGTTTGCATTTTATTTTTATAGCTCTCTATCTCACGGTGACACTTCCCGTCAAAGCACTTGTCTCTGTATGGACATTGTTTGTGTTCTGTAAAGTCACTCTGGCATCTGGGCCTGTTCCCAGGCTCTGGCGCTGACCCGGCGAAGAATTCGAGCAATCTGTCCTCAGCCCCTTGGGCTGTCACCGCTGTTTCCCAGTCTCTCAGCCTTCCGTCGTCGCCTCCGGAGGCACAAGATGGCAGCTTGCTGCCCTGTAAGCGGAGCCCTGACTTCCTTGAGGAGACCGTGCTTGTCACGAGAGGCCCTGACAGTGAGAAGGGGCATGGAATGCACAGTGGTGCGAATGAGGAAACACCTTGCACTTCATGGACTGGGTGACACACAATACCCGGGCGGTATCACTTCGCATCAAGTAACACTGCCCTAGCTAACACCATATTCCATGATCTAATAGTTTATTTTTTGCTGTAGGCAGTGCTGTTTTGCGGCAGAGAAGCTCAATAATTCTTTTTTTGTCTACATGAATAAATTACAGCAAATGGGACCAGTTCTCAAAACTATTTGGGCGTTCAAGATCCGCTTCAATGTGCAAATAGTCTTTGCTGCCTGTGTAAAGGCTCACATTATGCAAAAGTAAAATGATTTACTCAAACACTTCATTTCATGTAGTAGGATTCTTCTTACAAAGGACAGGGAGTAGGATTCCTTAGGGGGGAATGCCCAGGAGGTTTGGGAACAAGCACAAATATACATATTTGTTGATATTCACAAACTTTTTCTCATCATATTTGTGGTCATAGGTCAAATCTTGTCAAGGGCAAGAATAAATCCATGTTCAGGCTGGGAAAAGAGATTCCCCTCAAAATTGAGGGGTGGGAAACAGAAGGGTTTCTCTCTGCCAAAAATATGCCAGTAGAGAAAGAAAAAGAAACAAGCGCGCGCGCCCCGCGCTGAAAGTTTAAAAAAAAAAAAAAGGCGTGCAGGCTGCAGCAGTAGGGATGTCAGAGAGGGAGGGAGAGGCAGAGGGGTGCACCCGCGAGTGGTGCGCGCGAGTGGTGCGTGCGCTTGGAAGAGCAGTCTGCTCATTTTCAAGCACTGCACTCGTGCTTGTCAATCAATCAATCATGTCACTTATAAAGCGCACTACATACCCGCGAGGGTCTCAAGGCGCTTGTGGCGCGCCCCTGCTCGCTCCCGCAAGGTGGATACCGCCACAAGCACGAGTGTGTGCTGGAAAATGACCAGAGCGACGGCTGAAGGTCCTCCTAAGCAGCGCATGCACGCTGCGTAGGCGAGACCTAAAAAGGAACAAGTGAGTAGAATGTTAAGTTTGCAATAAAGGTTTTCACTGTTACTGTGAACCAAGATAATCGAAATCGAAGAAGCAAATCATTTTGCAAAGTTTATGCCACCTTTGTAAAAAGACACTGAGAACAAATATTATTTTAGCCTCAACGAAGCGTCAGGTTTCACATTTTAAAAGTGTAGGAAAGAATTTTTGTTTCATACCCCATTATACAACAAAACTATCACAGGTTAGGTCTGGCAGGGTGAACTGTACCTGCATGTCATATATTGCAAAACGAATACATGATAATACACAACCAGCAGGCCACTGGGTCAGTCCCCCATGGCTATAGCTTGCTGTAAGTACCATTCCTATTTTAATTCAGGCAACATGACAACCAATGGGAGCTAGGGCTGTCAGACATGACCTCTGGAGGACAGGACACCATGTGTGTTTTTGATCAGTCCTTTAATTCAAGCTCTTAATTTTGTGATTATTTCTGGTTTTTCACAAGGCTTTATTCTTCTTCTCCTGACAATACCTGCACAGTTCATTGTACTGTGTTGTTCTTGAAGTTTACTTGAAGCATCTTAAAATATGACACCATGTTCTCCAGGATTTCCCTATGGGTATGAAAGCTCCAAGTTAATTTCACCAGTGTCCAAGCAGGGATATAGCGTGTGGCTTAAGAGCCTTTGATTGGTTTATCTACCGCTACACTGGCACCAGTGAAACCCACAAGCATGGTAAAGCCCTGACAACCAACCCCTGTTCATGCAGCTGAGAAGAGGGTCTTTGAGCTCATTGTGTCACTGTGCAAATGAGCTCCTGCACTGTGGGTCACATCTCGTTCACCTCTGTTGTGTGTGTGCATCTGTCTCCAACATCTCCTAACGTGCAACCAAGTCTTTTGGCCTCACAGTGAGCCCGTACCATTTTCTGACAGCTGCTGTAGCGATCAACTGAAGAGGCCTGCCACTGTCCTCTCTCCAACTGAGGTGCCTTGTCGACTTCAGCTCACCCAATATCTCTGCGTGGAAAACAGAATGAAACCTATAAGTTTGATGCACAGGGAACTATCAATACCTTTTTTTTTTTTTAAATGTTTTTTCCATTATTAATGCAAAGGGGGATCATCACAGTATATACAAATAAACATCAGTTGAAAAACGGGGTAGCAGCCAAATCACATAATTTTCATAAAACAATTTGGTACATCGGAAAAAAGAGGGGAAAAAAAGGAACATATAAAACAGGAAAATCATATGACATTACATTATTAATCCTTAAGTACCTTATGCCAGACAGTTTGAAATTTCTGTATAGAACGTATACCTATGGTTTTTGCCACAGCTTTTTCCCTTTCACAAATCTCGACCAACATGATCCACCATTCTGCCGAACTACTAGGTTTGGGGGAGATCCAAGCTCTGGCGATCGTAAGCCTTGCAGTAACTAATAAGATAGCGAAAAGTGCGCGGCGTGCAGGGCTAGGGTCAGCCTTAAAACCGATCATTATCTCCTGTACAGTGAATCTTAATTCCAGACCCAGTCTGTCTCTGCAAACGTGGCTAACATCCTCCCAAAACGCCCAGATCAGCGGGCATGTAGCGAACATATGAACTATGTTGACCGCGGTGACTCCACACTTGAGACATTTAGTTTTGTCGTCGGGGGCTTGGTCGCCTCTTTTTTCCCGCCAGCTTGCTATCTTCTTAGGGGTGTAATATAGCATGCACAGTGTCCTAAAATGTTGGAGCTGTAGATTGACTGACACTACAGCTTCTTTTAATGTAGTAAGCGCGTCGTTAATTACAGCGACAGAGATGTCTGTACCCAAAGTGCGGCTCCACTTCAAAGCAAGCTGGACACATGGATCTATTCTATACTGCGTTAAGTGTTGGTAAGCTATACGTATTGAGTGTTTACGGGGTGTTTCTTGGATAAGTCTCAGAATCTCGTATGCAGATATGGATACGAGCCTTTGCGATCTTAAGAAAATGTCTCTGATTTGCAGATACTTGTAATGAAATTGTTGAGGAAGGGAGAACGTATTCTGGAGACTTTAAAAGGTCTTAAAACCGTTAATATCGTATAGGTGACCGAGTCTCTCCACCCCATACATAGCCCACCTTTATGCCACCCTATCCTTGAAGATCTCGGGCAAGAATGGGTAGTCCCATAGAGGGAACCTATCATGAAAAATTGAGAGCGAGTAGCCAGAAAGAATGTCCCGCCAAATGGTAACAGTATCTCTGATGGTCTTAAAACGGACTCGTTTGTAATAGTTCGGATCTAAAGTACTATAGAGAAATCTACCACTGTCTTAGCCCAGTAAAAGCTGATGGTTAAAATCTTGGTCTTTATTTAAGAGAAGGCTATGTAAATGCCCCGAAAAAGAGGCCCCGAAATAAAGCTTGAATTCAGGTAATTGAAGACCCCCTTGTATGTATGGATATTTTATAAACTTAATCGCTCGCCGAGCTCGCTTATAGCCCCAAATGAAACTGCTTATAATACCGTCAAGTTTTTTAAAGAAAAAATTGGGAACTCTTAGAGGGATAGCGCGGAATAAGTATAAAAATGTAGGTAGTATCAACATCTTTATTATGTTACATCTGCCGATAATGCTAATAGGGAGATTATGCCATCGCTTTAGCTTTTTGGTGACTTCCTGTAGCAAAAATTCGTAATTCAGATTAAGTATGTTTCGTAGTTCCGAAGTAATACGCACGCCAAGATAAGTTGCTACATGGCATACTCCTGCTATAGGTCTAGCAGGTTTGAAGTTAATAATCACTTGTGTTTTACTAGTGTTTAGTTTATAGCCAGAGAATGACCCAAATGTTTTTGCCTCATTTATGATATTTCTAAAGAAACCGCTGGATCAGCTGTAAAAATCAATGTCGTCTGCGTAAGCCGTAACCTGGAGCGCGCATGTTCCGGCGCGTAAGGGTGTGATTTTATCGTTAATCATCAGTGTCCGTATTAAAGGCTCAATATATAGCGCGAACAAAAGTGGGGACAGGGGGCACCCCTGCTGTGTCCCTCTATGTATGCGAAAAGGTACAGTTTGAATACCTAGATAGCTCAATTTGGCCTGCGTGTGCAGTATAAGGCTCGGATCCACGTAAGAAATTGGCCAGTAATTCCGAAGGCCGTAAGAGTAGACCAAAGACAACCCCAAGCTACACGGTCAAAGGCCTTTTCTGCATCTAAAAGTATCATGCCTAAGTTACTCCCTGTATGATTAGCATAATCAAAGGCCATAAACGCTGTGTTGGTATGTACTGTGGTTCCTTGACCCACTATAAAGATGTGTTGATGTCCCGAGACTAGGCCTGGCATCAAAGGGGCCAGACGGTTAGCCAGCACCTTGGCATAGAGCTTGGCGTCTGCGTTAATAAGGGATATAGGCCGATACGAGCCACATTCATCATGAGGCTTACCCTTTTTAAAGAAAAATACGATGTTGGAGATATTCCAGGTTGATGGAGTGGTCCCGGAACAGCCAATCTCTTGTATAACCTTGGCGAGCACAGGTATCACAATATTCTTAAACCGTTTATAAAATTCCACGGGAATCAAGTCATCCCCGGCTGCCTTGGCTTGTGGCAACGCCGACAAGGCCATAAGTAGTTCCTCCTGAGAGACTTCAGAAGTCAGCTGCAAAGCAGCCTCCTCCTCCTGCAAGGAGGGAAGAGCTGCTCTTTCTAAATATTTAGAAACTTCCTCAGAGTTTATCGGGTCTGATTCGGCGTATAAAGTTTCATAGTATGTTATAAACTGTTTAAGAATCATACTGGTCTCAGTGTGAAGCGTGTTATCCATTCCTTTAATTGTCTTAATTGAGTTTTTGGCTTTTTTGTCCGCCAGTTGATATGCCAGTATCTTCCCTACCTGTTCAACATATTCATACTGCGAAGACTGATGTTTGCTATAGTTTGCAGCAACATTCTCCTTTATGGACCGCCCAGCTAAAGCCCTTGCAGAAACCATATCAGAGTAAATCAGGGATTGCCTAGGTTCATTGTATTTAACAGCAGTAGCATGAGATCTTTCCAGATTAACAAGATCCGCGCAGGCGGCTTTAGTTACACCCTCTCTGGCTTTATTCTCTCGCCACATGAACTGCTGAGTAATGCCTCTAATATAAGCGTTCATTGAGTCCCAGAGAATACAAGAATTAGTAGAGTTGACATTATGATGAATAAATTCTGCCAGGAGCCCTTCCATGTATGCAATATACTGATTATCTGACAGTAGATATCGAGGAAAAGAAAAAGAGCGTCTGGTTTTACTTGTCGAATGAGTTTGAAAACTAAGGGCCAGATGTATCAAGCGTTTTCCCATTCGCAAACGGGCCGATTCGCAGAATCGTCCCGTTTGCGAATGGGAAAAAGCCTTTTGGGATGTATCATCCCAAAAGGCAATTGCAAAATAGGGAATCACAATTTTTGCGATTACCTATTTTGCGAATGCATTTAGAGAATCGCAATTTGCGATTCTCTAAATGCAATGCAGGAAGCGCTTTTTAAATTGTGACCCTGCTTTAAGGAATCGCAATTTACCACCAACTTCAAGTTGGTGGTAAATTGCAAATCCTTAGAAAAATGCACAATTTTGCATTTTTCTAAGTGCCATGTGGCGCACATACATGCCTTTAGGGCATGTATGTGCGCCACATGTGCACACATGCATATTTCAGGGGTGCAACAGGGTGTCCTTTTGGCACCCTTGAAATTGCATGCGCAATTTGCGAGTACCTATTGGGTACTCGCAAATTGCGCATGCAATTCCCATTCATTCCTATGGGCCTCTAAGCCCATAGGAATGAATGTGTAGGCATTCCTTAATAGCGAATCGCAATTTGCGACTCGCTATTAAGGAATATGTAGGAATCGCAAAATATTTGCAGAAACCTACATACATTGCATTTTGCGAGTCTATAATAGCGAATCGGTAAAATTCGCTATTATAGACTCGCAAAATATAATCTTGATACATCTGGCCCTAAGAATTAAGGGATTATGGTCCGATGTGATTTTAGGGCATAGCTCAATCCCCCCAGTCTGGAGAATCTGATCGTGAGCCCACACCATATCTGTCCTGGAATACTGCCTGTGTGGGCATGAATAATAAGTGTAACCTGGAAGATCTGGATGTAAAGTCCTCCATATGTCTCTAAGGTTGTGTAGACGTGCTAATTCTAGAATTGGTGCCCTTACTTTGGACATTCTAACGGTAGTACGAGGGCTAGTGGAATCTATGGCATAGTTCATCACGCAGTTGAAATCCCCCATAATTATCAAGACCCCCTGTAGTTCCAATAAGGTTAGCATTAGCTCATTGAAAATCTCTGGATCGTCGGCATTGGGGCCATACAGATTAACCAAAACACATTTCACATCAAAGATAGCCATCTGAGCGTTTACCCACCTCCCTCTTGGGTCTGCTAAGACTCTGAGTGTTGTGTATGTGAGTGCTTTGCTTGCAAGAATTGCAGTTCCTCTGATCGAAAGACTTTGTGAAGTGCAGACAATAGTATGAAATTTTAGTTTGTTAAGCAGTCTACTATCTTTATGAGCTAGGTGTGTTTCTGATAAAAATACCAAATGTGGTTTATATAAGTTTAACTCTTCCCGAACAAGCCCACGTTTACTAGCAGCGTTCAAACCAGAGACGTTCCAACATAGACATTTGAGTAGCGCCATAAAATTTCAAAAATGTAACACAATATATAATTTTTCCTTGTAGATAAGTACTTTTTTTAGTGTAATACGTACATTTACAGACCATATTCGTGATGCAACCCCGATATAGTTGCAGCTTAATAACTACTCCCTGCCATTCCGTTTGCGTACCCCCTTTGCTTTTAACCAACCCCTTAGACCTAAACCCTCCCACCATCCCCAGACTGGGCCACCCGGATCCCACCCAGTGTGCTAGGAAAAGAATCACCCCCCTCCCTGCTGTCGCTGGCAAGACAGCTAATGTGAGCGCCCGCACCCTGAGAACCGCCCCACCCCTCCAATACACCGTGAAACTCATACACAGAAGAGTCTGTTTAAAAAAGGGAAGGAAAAATATAGAAGATCAGAGAGTGAAGAGAAAAAAGGGAAAAGCAATATCGTGTCAATCATGGATCGCTGGGGGGATCCCTGTGAAGGCAGAGGCTAAAGAAAAAACCTGCCCAGAAGCCAACAATGTCAGTATGTCAGTACGTTGTTTACTATTGGTATGACCCCACAAATATCCGTTTGTTCCCCCCTTTGACCACACTTTATAATATCATTAAAGTGAAGAAAAGAAAGACAGAAGAACGAGATTATTTAGTTTGTAGTTGTGTCAGAGCCAAATGTCACCCTAGGTGCACGGGAGCAGAACGACGCTAATTCCCAATGCCCCACTACAGTTTCCCAGCGCACGTTTTAGTCTTTCACGTGAACTCTGTGGAACCCGCAGGGGGTAAAGGGGGATGGGACAGAGAAGAGACTGCCACCTGTCTTCACTCAGCTTCTTCTTCTTCTTTCTTCTGGTTCTATTCTCTGTTGAGTCTTTTCTTGCATTGAAGCTAAAGGGAAACAAGTATATTATATCTCTTATAACTTTGCGCAATCTTACTCACTATTTACATTCTGTTCTTGGACCTTTTCCCTTCTATAACCTACCCTGAGTTTAAGTGACCTTTGCTTCTCTTCTTTCTTCTAGTGGTGTGTTGCCTGACTGTAACTGTAATGCCAATACATTTCTTTTAGTCAGATATTTATTACATACTGCCTTGCCTCAGATATGTAACCTTTTCCTTTTCTCCTTTTCTAGCTTGTCACCTTGACTAGTTACAGATGGCGCTGTCTATTGGTGCTGGAACAGGTAAGTGTATTTTCGCTTCAGTTAAGTTTCCTTGATAACACTAGTAAATGCCCAAAAATGTTCTTTTCTAAAATCCTAAATGTGCGTGTACTAGTTATTAATCTTGTCAGGAAACTTATTGCAACTAATATCTGGAAAAATACACTGCGTGTGCACTAGCAGCCTCTGACTAACTAAGGTATGCCTGAATGGGCGCTGAATAATCTCCTTCAACTAGTTTCTAAATATCTTTTCAAACAGTAATGTTTAACTAAAAAACGAACAGAGTATCACACATCTAATCTGCAACTAAGTATCACATTAACGGCCCATTAACCTCCGAGTCTACTTTCAACAAAAGCATTTCCTCGACAAAACTCCCTCCCAAAAACTCCTCACTGAGATACGTGTCTGCCACACGTCAGATTGCCGAAAATATCAGAATGCTGGTTATATCTGCAAGACTGGAATCCTGAAGAGCGCGACGTGTCTTTCCCTAACTAACTATTTTCACGCCGGTATTCTCTGAAGCTGCTGCAATGCCGAAGTCTTCAGGTGAAGTGCGCAGTGCGACACGCGCTCCACCTGGACATTCCTGATTGCTCTCCATGCCTGGACTGCTAATTTGCGGACTTGCTGATCGCGTTCTGATTGCCATCTTGAGTGCCTTTGAAAACTCCAGCACTGGGCAAATACTGAATTCTCTTCTTTCCATGAAGCCCCTTAAGACAACCTAATACCCTGCGGCGACTTTTCAGATTAGTTAACTGAGTGGTTCTGACAGTACCCCCCCGCAAGGCAGGGCCCTCCGGTCTTGGTTTGTCTGGAAACTTCTTGTGAAAACTCCTAATTAATCGTGGTGCATGTACATCAGAACTCAACTCCCACGATCTTTCCTCTGGGCCATAACCCTTCCAGTCTAGCAAATAGTAAACTTGACCCTTAGTCTCTTTTGAGTCCTAAATTTGTTTTACTTCAAATTCTTCTCCTCCCTCAGTTTGAATGGGCTTAGGTGGTTTCTCTACTCTTAGTTCTTTTGACGCCCTTTTTAATAGTGAGACATGAAAGACTGGGTGTATTCTGAGATTCTTGGGTAATTTTAAGTGACAAGTTAAGGAACTCAATTTCTTTTCGATAACATAAGGACCCACGAACCTTGGCTGAAATTTACGATTTCCTTTGAGCCTAAGATTCTTGGTACTTAGCCAAACCTTGTCCCCTACCTGAAAGTCTGGTTCCTTCCTTCTTTTCTTATCTGCATAGAGTTTGTAACTTTCCTTAGCCTTAATGAGATTTTGGGTTGCTAAACTATGCACTTGGGTCATGTGTTCAACCAAATCCTTAACTGCAGGTACCTCCACTTCTTGAAAATTTATAGATTGATTTGGATGCCTCCCTAAGTTCAAATAAAAAGGCGAATACCCAGTGGACACATTTTTTGCATTATTATGCGCAAACTCTGCAGCCCAAAGGTATTCTGGCCAGTCTCCCTCTTGATCCAAAAGACATAACCTGAGATATTGTTCAAGTTCTTGATTTGTCCTCTCGGTTTGGCCGTCTGATTCTGGGTGATAACTAGTAGTGTACCTAGGTTCAATGTTCAATCGTTTTGTGAAAGCCTTCCAAAAACGAGATAGAAATTGAGAGCCCCTATCTGACACTAATACCTTGGGTATTCCATGAGCTCTCACAACGGTTTGGCTAAAAGTGTGTGCCAATTTCCTAGCCGTTGGTACGCCCTTCAATGGAACAAAATGAGCCATCTTAGTAAATGCATCCACACAAACCAAAATTGTGTCGTACCCTTGACTGGATGGTAAATCTATGATCAGATCTAACGTTACCGTGTGCCAAGTACTAGGAGGTGTGGGCAACGGCTGTAAAAACCCCTTTGGAGCTTGTCTCTCTGATTTTCCCCTCACACAGATTTCGCAAGTGGCAACATACTGACGAATTTCTTTGGTCATATTTGGCCACCAAAATCGAAGTTTTACAAGATCTTCAGTCTTCTGTATGCCCTTATGCCCAGCCAGAATATGACCGTGACACTCCTTTAAAGCCCTTTGTTGCAACTCTTGGGTAGGCAAATAAAGTGCTCCAGCATGATAGGGTAAGTTTCCACGAATCTCTCGTCTCGGGTCCTGCTTAGCCCACTCTGTCATTTCCTCGAAACCCATTGAGTCTTGAGTTGATTCCTCCACAGATTCTTTTAACACAGCTCCAATGATTTTCTCTTCCGCAATTATGCCTTGATCCTTTATCTCTGCCTGAATATCTTCTGTACCTAGCCTGGATAAAGCGTAAGCCTTTCCATTCTGGGCTCCTGGTCTATATGTGATTATGAAGTCATAATCAGCAAAATACAACGACCAACAAAGCTGTCTGGGTGTCAAAGTTCTTGCTGACTTCAAAAATTTCAAATTTCGATGGTCAGTGAAGACCGTGACAGTATGCTTAGCACCCATCAAATAATGACGCCACTCCTTGAATGCATCTTTTATTGCTAATAACTCCTTCTCGGTAATTGTGTAATTCACCTCCGCAGATGTCAATTTTCGAGAACGAAAGGCCACTGGATGTAATTGACCTGTGGTTTTGTGCCTTTGTGATAATTCTCCACCCAAGGCTAGGTTTGATGCATCTGTCTCTACATAGAAAGGTTCAGAAGGATCCGGATGCAGCAGAATTGGAGCTGAGGTGAAATCCTTCTTCAATTTCTCAAACGCATCTTCTGCCTCGTCTGACCAACTGAACTTGACCCCCTTCTTTAACAACTTGGTCAAGGGAATCAGCTTCTTGGAAAAATCTTGGATAAATCTCCTGTAGAAATTTGCGAAGCCGATGAAACTTTGGACTTCTTTCACTGAATTTGGGGATTCCCACTCAGTTACTGCCTTGATCTTGTTCTCATCCATGGTAATTCCCTTTGGTGAGAGCACAAATCCCAGAAACTCTACAGTATTCACGTGAAAAGCACATTTTTCTAACTTGACGTACAAGTTATTCTCCCTCAACCGCTGAAGAACTCCTTTCACATGTTTCTTATGTTCTTCCACTGAACTAGAATATATCAAAATGTCGTCAATGTAGACAATTGCGCTTTGATCAATAAACTCTTTCAGCACATCATTAATAAAATATTGGAATGATGCTGGGGCGTTGCAAAGACCATAAGGCATTACCTGGTATTCAAAGAGTCCATGTTTAGTTCGGAAGGCTGTCTTCCATTCATCTCCTTGCTTGACCCGAACCAGATGGTATGCCCCTCTCAAATCTAACTTAGTATAAATTTGTGCATGCTTGACCTGATCCAACAAGACCGAGATTAAGGGCAGAGAGTAACGATTCTTGATGGTGATGCGATTGATTGCCCTATAATCGATGCACGTTCTCAGACTGCCATCTTTTTTAGGATTGAAGAAAAGAGGCGAAGAGACCGGTGATTGAGAGGGTTGGATGAAGCCGTTACTAAGATATTTCTGTAGGTAATCCTTTAGATGCTGGTCTTCTTTCTCTGTCAAGGCGTATATTCGGCTACAGGGAAGGTTGGAACCAGGCTCCAATTCGATCTTGCAATCAAAATCTCTATGTGGCGGAAGCTTCTCTGCTTCGGACTCACTGAACACATCTTGGAATTCTTGGTATTCAGGAGGCAATTCCATGGTTTGAATCACACAAACTGTGGCGCCTCCTTCACTCAAACGATACGCTGGGGTAACTACTGGTTCCCTCCTGTCATGTTCGTAGCAGTTTTCCTTGCAAAACTCTGAATTCAATACTATAGTTCGTGTACTCCAATCGATGGTCGGATTATGCTCGGTGAGCCACGGAAGCCCCAGTATTAGCTGAAACTGAGGAGCATCGATTAAATTAAATTGTAGAAATTCACTATGCCCCTCCTGGGTTTTCAACTGAACTAACTCTGTGTGGCTTACTATGGGTCCCGATGAGAGATTTGTCCCATCGACTGCTCGCACCGCTTCACTTTTCTCTTTCCGTATTGCTCTTATTAAAATCTTTTCTGCAAACTTCAAATCGCAGAAATTGCCAGTGGCCCCGGAATCCACCATTACGGTGACTTGTTTTAAGGTGAATTCCCGGAACTGGAGCGTCATAAACAGGATGAGATGTGGCGAAGAGGACTGCAAGGTATTTGCCAATGAATGATCTTTTGGAGTTGTTCCCACGTCTGCAACCACCAGTCCAACTCCCTTTACTGATGGCGCTGAGCGTTTTCCGACAGATTCTGTTTTGGTTTCTTTGGACAATTGCGTACGAAATGTCCTCCTCCACCACAGTATAAACACTGTTTGTTCGCTCGTCGTTTTTCTTTCTCCTCTTTGGATAGTGGCCCACGTATAGCTCCTATCTGCATTGGTTCGACTCCGGTTTGAGGATCATTTCCTTTTGAATTTTCTATTCTTGCACGATCAAACCTGGGGGTGTTGGAACGGAATTCTCTTCGTTTCTCCCCTCGTCGCTCACTCTGTCGAAAATCGATTTCAAGTACTAAATCAATTAATGCAGAGATTTCTGTGGGTCTGTTGGGTACCTGGGCCAAGGCATCCTTTAACTCATCTCGTAATCCCCGATAAAAAACTGCTGCTCGTTTATTCTCTGGCCATTCTGTTTCCACTACTAGTTTGTTGAATTGGGCCAAATAGGCAATTAAATCTCGGTTGCCCTGTTTTATCTCTAATAGTTCATTATCTGTGGCCTGAGTAGCTTTTCGTCGATCAAAGATTCTAAGAAATTCTTTCTTGAATTCCTCTATATCATATAGGATTGGATCATTTCGGATCACCATAGGCATGGACCAAGAGGCGGCGTCTCCACTGAGATATGATAGTATGAATGCCACTCGCGACTGTGCGTCGGGGAAAACCGCCGGACGGCACAAGAAATGTAAGGTACATTGTGTCAAAAACACTTGTGCCTTCTGTGGGTCTCCATTAAATCGCTCAGGTGGGGCCAAAGGAATCACCAGGGACAAGGAATGTATAACCTGTGTGGTAACCTTGGGTGACGAAGCTATGGGATCGCTAGGATGTTCCTCGTGAAAAGAAGAGCCCTTAAAACTGGCTCCAGACACTAAACTATTCATCTTTATGGTTAAATCTGGTCTCTCTCTTTGAAATTATCAAATCCTGTCGAAGTTCTCGGTTCTCCTCTGTAACTGCTATTAACTCCTTCTGTATACCCTCCAGAACTTCTCCTAACCTTTTAAAATCTAAACCTTCTGCCATTCTGCTCAGGTGCAACAACAGCGTGGGCACTTCACTCTGTCAGAGCCAAATGGCACCCTAGGTGCACGGGAGCAGAACAACGCTAATTCCCAATGCCCCACTACAGTTTCCCAGCGCACGTTTTAGTCTTTCACGTGAACTCTGTGGAACCCGCAGGGGGGAAAGGGGGATGGGACAGAGAAGAGACTGCCACCTGTCTTCACTCAGCTTCTTCTTCTTTCTTCTGGTTCTATTCTCTGTTGAGTCTTTTCTTGCATTGAAGCTAAAGGGTTACAAGTATATTATATCTCTTATAACTTTGCGCAATCTTACTCACTATTTACATTCTGTTCTTGGACCATTTCCCTTCTATAACCTACCCTGAGTTTAAGTGACCTTTGCTTCTCTTCTTTCTTCTAGTGGTGTGCTGCCTGACTGTAACTGTAATGCCAATACATTTCTTTTAGTCAGATATTTATTACATACTGCCTTGCCTCAGATATGTAACCTTTTCCTTTTCTCCTTTTCTAGCTTCTCACCTTGACTAGTTACAGATGGCGCTGTCTATTGGTGCTGGAACAGGTAAGTGTATTTTCGCTTCAGTTAAGTTTCCTTGATAACACTAGTAAATGCCCAAAAATGTTCTTTTCTAAAATCCTAAATGTGCGTGTACTAGTTATTAATCTTGTCAGGAAACTTATTGCAACTAATATCTGGAAAAATACACTGCGTGTGCACTAGTAGCCTCTGACTAACTAAGGTATGCCTGAATGGGCGCTGAATAATCTCCTTCAACTAGTTTCTAAATATCTTTTCAAACAGTAATGTTTAACTAAAAAACGATCAGAGTATCACACATCTAATCTGCAACTAAGTATCACATTAACGGCCCATTAACCTCCGAGTCTACTTTCAACAAAAGCATTTCCTCGACAAAACTCCCTCCCAAAAACTCCTCACTGAGATACGTGTCTGCCACACGTCAGATTGCCGGAAATATCAGAATGCTGGTTATATCTGCAAGACTGGAATCCTGAAGAGCGCGACGTGTCTTTCCCTAACTAACTATTTTTGCGCCGGTATTCTCTGAAGCTGCTGCAATGCCGAAGTCTTCAGGTGAAGTGCGCAGTGCGACACGCGCTCCACCTGGACATTCCTGATTGCTCTCCACGCCTGGACTGCTAATTTGCGGACTTGCTGGTCGCGTTCTGACGGCCATCTTGAGTGCCTTTGAAAACTCCAGCACTGGGCAAATACTGAATTCTCTTCTTTCCATGAAGCCCCTTAAGACAACCTAATACCCTGCGGCGACTTTTCAGATTAGTTAACTGAGTGGTTCTGACAAGTTGCCACTTTGCCAAAGCCTGTTGAGCGGCTTGCTCAGTGTACACCAATTGAACTTGGCCGTTTTTGATGATTTTCAAACGGGCCGGTTCTTGTAGAAAGACCTGTGCTCCTACAGATTTTAAAGGGTCTATGAACTGGCGCAGTTTCCAGCGTCTCTCCATCGTGTTCTTGCAGAGATCAGACCTACAAAAGATAGAATAAGAACCCACTCTAATAGGGGCAGTGGGGCGGGCTTTGATGGAGACTACTTGTCGTAGAAGATAGTTTCCAAAATAGACAAGAAAAGGCCGAGAGAAACGACCTGCAGGGTTGTTGACAGCAGATGGCAATCTATGCGCTTGTTGTACTTGACTGTCTCAGTCCCAGTCATCCAGATCAGGAAATGCTCTCTTGAGTAGTTGTACAATAAATGCTCTAGGGTCAGCGCCTTCTTGGTTTTCAGGTACACCAAACAGGTGAATGTTATTACGTCGTTGCCCATTTTCTAAGTCCTCGACTTTACTTTGCAAGAAGATGAGCTGATTTTCGTGTGCGTCAGAGATCTTAGCGACCCTTATCGTATGATCCTCTGTATCTGAAACTCGTTGTTGCAGCTCTGTGATATCTGTTGTTAATGCAGCTACTTTGTTGTTTACCTCAGCAAGAGCCTGCTTAATCACCGAGCTGTCTGCTTTAGCCTGTGAGTAATATGTCTGGGCTTCTTCTCTATGAGCCTGTAGTGCCTGTAAGATTGCAACTGCAGAAGAATCCAGTGAGCCAGCAGGTAGGGAGGAGCTGGAAAAGACGGAGGAAAAGAAGAACTAGCTGAGTGACTGAGGTCGCTGCCTGATGCTGACGCAGATGCGTGTGACGAGCTTGAGTCTTGATGTAGCGAGGTAAGGCCACAGCCTAGCCCTGGCCCCAGAATACGGCCAGTGGTAGGGCCAGGGTCAGGGCCGAAACCGGAACCAGAAAGTCTTGAGATCAAGGTTTTCACTTCCCCTTTTGCAGTAACCCATTTATGAAGTGGGCTACTGGTAATGCCCAGTTTGGTGGATGCAGTATTAAGAGCGCGCAGATCGCTTTCTTTGTCGCTTCCTTTTTTATGATTTCTTGTGTTTTTAATATTAAAGTTGCATCTTTTTTTCCCCTTCTTCCCACTGGATGAACAGAGCGATTGATCTGTTATCTGTATGTCACCGGAGATTGAATCGCCGGGGATACTTAACGCTGTGTCGTGATCATGGAGATTTCCGTCTTTACGGGATGACTGAGCGCCGGTAGTAATTGGGGAAGTAGGAGAAGGAGTATCTTGCTCGTGCCTAATCGATGAAGCTACCTGAAAGTCATCAGACTGTGCACCAGCTACGGTTCCTAAAAAATCTTCACCTTGCTGCCGGTTCTCACCAATGCCTTGTTCAACAGGAAGGGTAGCGCAAACTGTGTTAGGGGGGTGTCCTGAACCTGCTTGTTGGGTAAGCACTGGTAACGGGTCTCCTATTTGTGTGTCCCCTGTTGTAGTATTACCACATTGTTTAAGTATGGCATCCCCTTTTACTGCAGCTTCCAAAGGTAAACAAGTAAGAACATCTTCAGTCGGACCTGCGCCGGGTAAGCCAGAACTCGGAAGCTCGCCATCAGAGCTTAGGGGGTTAAATTGTGGAGGTACCTGCGCTGGGGGACATTCTGCTCAAAGTGAAGAAGAGGGGACCGAAGGCGCGGCAATAGATTCCTTTGACCCATTTAAAACTGCCTCAATTAGTGCCTCCACCATTTCCCCCTCTACGGGTGGATTTGCGGTTCCGCCAGGATAGATAAGCTCATTCACATTGTCTGAGTGAAGAATTTTAGGAATAGGGCACCCTACCTTAGAGGTAGAGTGATTCACAGTACCTTTTGAGGGCTGGAGCTGTGGTTCTTCCCTGCTCGTCAGTGCAGTTTGCTCAGAGGCGGCTGCGAGGGCGAAAGTGTCAGCTCTGACCCCTTTCTGGCCTGTTGTTTTCAGTGGTGCCATTCTGGGCAGTGAAGTACAGGAACAGGACGAAAAAGGCACAAGGGGAAACCAAGCAAGGGAAGAGCGCCGAAAAAAACTCCAGAGCCGCGGTGGTTTCCCAGCAATCCGGAGCAACATCAGGAAGTTGCAGGTCCAGGGACCGGGGCTTTCCCTCTATTAGCAAGGAGTGTCCCTATTTCCACGGAGCGTTAAAAAAGGCTCCGTTTAATCTGTTTTTAATCCGCTTTCGAGCGGAAATCTGTTGGCTTGCTGCCCTCATAGCAGTGTGGCAAAAGCATCGGGCGGCGGTTCCCACCAGCCGGGAACTATCAATACCATGAACTGGATCATCCTTCCCAACAAGCACTTCCTTTTTCCATGCCATGAATTGGAACATTCTTCCCAACAAGCACTTCAGGTTTCCATGCCGTGAACTGGAGGATCTTTACCAACAAGCACTTCCTTCCTTCATGCCATCAATGGAGTCATCCTTCCTAACAAGCACTTCACTTTTCCATGCCATGAATTGGAGCATCCTCCCCAACAAGCACTTCCTTCTTCCATGCCATGTATGAAAGCATCCTTACCAGCAAGCACTTCCTTCATCAATGCTATGAATAAGAGAATCCTTCCAGACAAGCACTTCCTTCTTCCACACCATGAATCTGTGCATCCTTCCCAACAAGCTCTTCCTTCCTCCAACAAGCACTTCCTTCGTACATGCCATGACTAGGATGATCCTTCCCAAGAAGCACTGCCTTCTTCCATTACATGAATTGGAGCATCCTTCCAAACAAGCATTTCCTACTTTCATTAGGGAGATGTGCTGAGAATCACAACAAGGTGTGGGATCTTTTTAGGGAGGGTGTTGGCTATCCTAGAGCACAGTTGAAAGGTTAGGCTGTGTTATCATGCTATGAATCATCAGGTATGGGGATTATAATAGCACTATGTTTCAAATGTGTAAGGCTGGCAAGCTATGTGTGATCCCCCTGTTGTATGCTCATGCAAATTCCTTGCTTTCAGTGTTTTTATGGAATTTGGCATGTAATACGTTTTATGACACATACTGTAGTTGTTCTGGATTAAGAGTTTTATTTTTAACAAAAAATTGACTTTAGTGTAAGGCAATAGAAATAGGTTGAGAGATCAAAGTGACCTCTCAAGATATGAATGATTTGTGAATGGGGGAACCATATCAATGGGATGTTTAGGATGTTAAATTAATCAACAAGGGGGTTAGTAGGAATAAGCATATCAATAAAAAATAAAATGAGTTGAAAGATAGCAGAAGCAAAGAATATACTTATTTAAGGCATGACTTAGAAGAACATATTGCAACAGACAAAACAAGCCATGCTTTAGGTTAGGTATGCAAAAACTGAGCATTTGAAGAGTAAAATGGAACAAAGAAAATAAATATAATAGAAAATACATGATACAGAAATATACTATGAATGAATATATCCTAAAAATACATCATCAGAATAATTCGTGCAAGGATCAACCATATTGTTCAGTGAAAATAGGTGAAATAATTGTGGACTTGGGTGCCAGGTACACAATATTCGGAGATGATCAGTTAGAGAGATTTATATTTGAGTGTGGAACTGTATTAGCCTCAAATACAACTGAAGGTTATGGGAACAAATTCATTAATGTGGTGGGTTATTTTAACTCTACATTGGAATTCAAGGGCAAGAAAATTGTATCGAAAATACATGTGGCTAAAGAAGGTCCTTGTTTACTAGGATGGCTTCAAATGTAAGTGATGATTACAATCAAGCCTTAAAATTCTGAGCAAGTATTAGGTAATGAGAATAAGAACTCATCTGTTAGGGAATTTGCCTTGAAAGAGGGTTGGGAAAAGAAATTTGCAAACATTTTAAAGACTTTTGGTCTTCTTAAGACTTTTGCTCACAAGATTATTTTGAAAGATGGTGTGAGTCCCAAAGTCCACAAAGCCAGGGATGTACCATTGTCAATAAAGGAAAAACCAAGAAAGAAGTTGCATAGGCTTTGTGATCATGAGATCATTTAATAAGTCAAGGCCTCAGAATGGCTGTCCCCACTTGTACTAGCTTGCAAACATAATGATAAAATAAGACTTTGTGTAGTTTTGAGGGATTTAAGCAAGTATGTATAGGCTGTTCGACATCTATTGCTTAATATAGGTGACATGTTGTTGACATTTATTGCGGATGTGATTTTGATTTGATGCCAGCGTATTGCTGAATATCCCCACATGATAGTCAACATCATTAAAGTAATGCTTTTGGGGGTGCTTTCCGCTACTCGTACATGTTATTTGGGTTAATATCTGTATCAGCTGTTTTTAGGTCTTGCCTGAGACAGTGCATGTGCTGTCTTTGAGCCTATAGGTCTTAAAAAAATATTAAAAGGGCTTAGAGCCCATCAGTCACTTCTTAATTTTTGGCTTCCAAGTCCCTCTCATTTTCTTGCTTCTCATTGGTCAGCACCTCCCAGGCACCTCCTGATTTCACTTTCTCTTAGTTTCTCTTCCTGTTACAGTCCATGCTGTGGAGCATGACCAACTATAACTTCCTTTGGCCAGTGTTCTTCCACAGGCCATGCACATATAGAGGTACGTTTTTCTAGAAATCCATATGAGTGCATCTATTTGCAGTCAGTCTCCCCTCCCCAGTCCTCATTGCCCTGACCCCTCCCGCCATAGTCTTGATGTCTCCGAGTTGCTTATCCCGCTACTGCATCGTTCGCTGCCCCCTCAAGCCTCCACGTCTTTCGATGCTCGTTTTTTGTTTCCTTAAATTCTTGTAAAATGTTCTGAGGTGTAAACGCAACTATATAGATTTCTGCTCCTGTTTCTTTTGTTTCTCATAAAGCTAAAAACACAATGCTGTGGTGACATACAGCCTCATCTGCGGCAGGGCTTGCTCCAGCGCAGGTTCACTTCTGAGACAAATTTGTTTATCTGATCACTGTCTCTTTAACGTGGCTGCAAGTGTTACCTTTCCTGTCCAAACAAAATCACAGCAGGGCGGGCCATCTGCTTGGCACAGCCATGTTCGATTCCCTTGGTGCCTCTCTTAGCTGTTTCGACAGTCAACAGCATTGTTTTATTCTTCGTCCTTTGCTAAATGTTTCACAATGATGAGATTTTTTTCTGACGTGTGCTAGGTATTTCCTCATCGTTTGTATTAGATGAGGCCATTTCGTGAGTCTGACATGCCAACAAGTTGAGAATTGTTAACACACTTGCCTACAACAGAGGGGACTTCAGTTCACAAATGGTGAAAAGCTTTATGATCTGAATGGCCTCAAGGCACTCACAAATTTTGGCAGATAAGGGAAGCAGGCACAGAAGAGTATGTGCAGGTGCGTTCGGTGTGGAAGCCAGGATTCAAACCCACATCTTGGACACTTTCTGTCCTTGTGTGCGCTTCTGCCAATAGATAAAAGCACATACATAATGCTAACTACTACAGAGGCTAGCAAGGAAGAGCATAGTGTTTTCCCCCTTTCCCCTCAGCTCGGATGCAGCTCACTGCAAGCAGGCCTCCCAAGAAGAGAAGCCAAGAAGAGCAGAATATGAGTGCCACAAGCCGCAGCCTTGGAGAGACTGCTGGATCCCCAGCCACCCAGAAGCGTCCTCATTCTTCTTCAGGCCCCATCAGATCAGTGTAATTCCACTCTCTCTGCTTTTAATGCAACTGTTACACGTGAACAGCACACATCTAAAGTTTATGCAACAATTGCACTGCACGCCATGTCATATTTCTCAAAAGATAGGTTAAGATCTGTGAAAATAGGTCCAGCACGTAAGACAGGTGCAAGGATTGCTGATGATCTGGGCGTAGTAATATTTTTCCGAACTCCAGTGCTTAATTTGTAAAAAAATAAGTGCCAGGATGGGCTGCTATAATCTTACTCTGAATGTGCACAGGGTCTTGTTTTCTTGATTCGTCTGACTGTCAGTCCAAACTATGGCATCAGTTGGAGCTCGCTCTTATCTTCCCCTTCTCTCATATACAGATATATATGTCTCATCCCCCAAAGTATTGGATACCGGCAGTTATATCATATTCCTGCTATCTTTTCAAGCACTATTTAGAAGCTCAAACCTTTCCATTCGAGCAGTTTGTCCAGAGTCCTAATTGGTATAATAGGAGGATCGCAGTGTATGGCAAATCCCTTTTGTGGTGAAACTGGTTAAATAAGGGTCTAGTAACAATTTTTTAGTTACTTTTTAACAATAATGTTATTATTCCTTTTGATGTTCTCTCCTCTTTTTCAATGTTTCTCTGAAATACCTCAAGCAGTATCAGCTTTTGGAAACACTGCTGGCTTCAATTGTAGTCTCTTTCTCTACTGTTTCCTCTCAGTATCAAAGTTCGCATCCTCCTTACACTAATATCTCTTCCTCCAAGGCTTCACTGATTTACAAGACACTCATTACTCCCCCTTCTGACAGACTCAAATCCAAGTTGGAGTTAACATGGGAATCTGATTTGGTTCCTAAATGGTCTGTATCAATCTGGAAGAAAATATGGGGAAAAATTCATTCTACCGCCCTCCCCGTCACTCTCACTCAAACATTTTATTATTTTTATAACAGAGTTTATTATACTCCAGCACATTTGTTTAAGCTCAAATTACTCAAGCAGGATACCTGTTGGCATTGTAGTAACAGCCATGTTACCTACCTTCACGTTTTCTTCTTGTATCCCAAGTTGTCTCACTTTTGGTTACAGGCATGGACAAGAATAGGGGACATCACTCAAGTTCATATTTCATACTCCATTATTGGTTTGTTCCTTGGGGGAGTGAGTAATTCATGGCCTCAGAATAAAATGTTTCTCAAATTAGTTGATTTGTTGCTTGGAGTTGACTTGCAGGTAATTACATCTAATTGGAAATCATCAGAAAATATCACCCTTCAAAAGTGGTGGAATCTGGTGTGTCACAACCATCGATTGGACCGCTACAACTTGAATTCTGCATTGTTAGCAGTTAAAGTTGAAACATTGTGGAGACTTTTGACTCGTTATTTAACTTTACATGCAAGTAATACAGTGTCTTTTTCTTTCTGTTCCTGTATATAATGCTTAGGTCATTGTTATGCATTACTTTTTATTGTCTTTATTGCTCTTTTTTATTGTACACTGTATTAATATACTGTTTTTTTAGGTAGTTCTTTCTATTTAAAGTATTAAGAGTATAGCCTCTTCTTCTCTTCTTTCTGCCCCTCTCTTCTTACTTTATTCTCTTCTTCACTCTTTTCTTTCAATGTACTCCTCTGTTTACCTTTTTTATACAGTTCAGCTTTTACAATAATTTTTTTTTACTTATATTCTTGATGTGAGTATATATTCTATATTATTTTACCTTTTATCGTACTTATTTAGTTAATGGACTGCTTTGTTTGAATGTATGTATTGCTATATTGCCTTGAGAAAAATACTAAATTTAAAAATAAAATGACAGTATTTTACTATCAAATCATTGGATGTGGGTTTGCAGGGGATTTCCCTATTAGGTCTTGCCTGAGACAGCGCATGCACTGTCTCTTGTTAGGTCTCGCCTGAGACAGCTTATGCACTTATGAAGATCTTTTGTTTCTTTAAAAAAATAATCTAAAAACGGGCTTATAGCCCACCCATTAGTTACCATTCGTTGGCTTCGTCACTCTCATTTCCTTGCTTCTCCTTGGTCAGCACTTGCAAAGTTCACTTCCTCTGCATGTGTTTGTTTCTTCGATGGAGCAGGGACCTGATTACTGACTAACGGATTATTTACTGGTGTCTTTCTGATGGTTGTGCTCTGATTGAAGTACATATTTTTCTTTCTAGCTCAGTTGCTTGTTGCTGTCATCCCTCCCGCCTCGCCTATGTGATATCTATTGGTATTGTCATTTGTTTTAGCCAGGTTGTACAGCAGCATGGCTGAAAGTAAATTTAATAAAAGCACTAAGACATGTTCAGGGCTGGCTGCGTCGTAGTGCTTTTTTTGTTTTACTTTCAACCATGCTGCTGTACAACATGGCTAAAAACAACATTGGCTTTGCCAGTGTTTGATTTTTAAGGAAGCATGCTTCAACTTTTTAAGGATGGAAGAAACATTGCTTACTTTCAAGATGGTATGGTATGTTAGTTTGTGGTGCATCTAAAGAAGAGCATGATACTACACTATGCAAGGTATTAGTAACTGGGTAAAATATCTAGCAATCACTAAAGCAAAAAATACAAATAGTAGAACACAAAATTAGCCAATAAGGTGTTGTCCCAAAAAAATGTCTAGTAAATGCTATTGTTGATGCCCTCTGTCCCAGACACAAGGATCAATTCTGATCATTCCTGGGCTAGTGCAATATTATTTAAAATATACAAAGACCAGGGCATGGCCAAGATGGCGCCGAGGTAGGACGTGCCTCGACGACTCTCCTGCCCGCCGCAACTACCGCTTCCCGGGCCTCGGTTGCGGCCCAAGAACCGCCAGAGTGAGCAGCAGAGCCTCGGGATTAGCAGGCGGCTTCGGGGCCCCGAGAAATCAGTGCAGGGGGGAGCCCGGAGGGGAGAGTTCCGGGTGGCTGAGGAGCGACAGTGCGAAGGCCGAGTCTGAGGCCCGACGCGCGTGACCCACGACTGGGGCTCGGAGGCCTGCGAGCGCCATGGCCCCACATCAAGAAGGGTCGGAGAGGAGGGCCGAGCAAGAGGACCGCCCGCGAGAGACGATTACCCACCCCAACAACGGCAATGAGGTAAGAAGGGGACCGGCGGCGAGGTGCAGGGCCCGAGCTGAGGAGCATTCTGGAACTGTGGGGGCTGCACGCGGGGGGCATCACGGAGCATCGGAGGGGCCCCCCCGGGACCCGCCCTCCATTCCTCCATTTTCACTGGGCGGAACGGCCCGGACAGTCATCGCTTAGCTGAAGGGGAGTGGCAGGCGACAGGAGATGCGAGGAGCCCAGGGAAACAACTCCGTGTCGCGGACAGCTGCCGCCCCTCCCGGGAACACCGGACCTGCAGAGTTTCACGGCACAGAGCAAGTGACCTAGGTGGTGCGGTTGACGGTGGGCGACTCCAGTAGCGTGGGGGCCCCCCCAGGAATCTGTGGCCTGCAAGTGAACAAACCTTGGCCCCTGGGCCCCCGCCTCATGAGAGCACAAAGGGGGAGCTAGGTCTAGCTCTCTGATACACCCTTCTTGCAACTGGGGATCCATAGAGCCACTCAAAACTCGCTTAAGTGAGGAGGAGGCCCCTGGGGGAGTCAAGAGGTCCAGAGCGTACCGAGGGCCATAACAGCCTGTTCCCCAATCAACAGCAGTTTCCCAGGGGCAGCGAGGTTGCACTAGCTCGGGAGGGTGCTCCACCACCATCACCGTGCTTACAGGAGCCCACCCACACCCGGGGCGAGGGGTAACGCCGAGGCCTGGGCGAAAACTTGCTAGCGGCGGAACAAGAAACTTTGCACCACGACCTTTGGCGGAGAGCAGGCCTCATGGCGTCCAGGCGCCCCAAAAAAGACCGCTCAATCAAGGAGTTGCTCTCCCGCTCTGGGGTGAGCACGCCCGAGGCCATTAATCAGCAATCGGGCACACTGGGGGCCCAGGCCGACCAATCTCCAGAAGAGCCAGTGACACACACATTTATGGAGGCACTTTTCAAGTCCCTCCGGGATGATCTCCACTCTCTAAAGCGCAAACTTTCCCAAGAAATCAAAGAGACCCGGAGGGACGTAGATGCCCTTGGAGAGCGAGTATCGGAATTGGAGGACAAAGAAGGGGGCCGGGACAAGGAGACAGAGGTGCTCCAGCAGGAAGTTCTTTGTCTCTGGGAACAGCACATCGATTTGCAATCACACCTCGAAGACCTATAAAATCGTTCCCGGAGGAGCAATGTGCGCATAAGGGAAGTGGCGTCCAAGTCGGAGGGGGAAGACATCTTTGGCTTTGTCCGCGACCTCTTTCATCACATTTTGGGTGGCCCCCCCGGAGTCCAGAATCCAACTGGATAGAGCCCACTGAGTGGGGCCCCCCAGGCAGCACGCTTCCAACCCACCGGATATCCTTGTCTGCGTGCATGACTTCCAAGTCAAAGAACAGATCCTGAGAAAAGCGCGCAACATGCACCCCATTGCTTTTCAGGGTCACTCCCCAACCCTCTTTCAAGACCTTGCGGCCCTCACCCTGCAAAAACGTTGGCCATTCCGCCCTGCGACAGCACACGTCCGCAGCCATGGGATCCCCTACTCGTGGGGCCACCCTTTCCGCCTGATCTTTCGCTGGGAGGGAAGGCTCCACAAATTGCGTTCATTAACAGAGACCTGCCGAGTGCTGGGAATCGAGCCCTCGGAGGAGCAGCGGGTGGGGGGGTTCCCGCCCCCCTCCCAAAGAGAGTGGAGAAACGGATGGCAGAGAGAAAGATGCCACCGAACATCAACTAAACCAGACCCGGAGGAGATCGCAAAGGGCCAACTGGCTGCCCTAGAGGCCGTTCCTTCAACTCTGGCAAAACTCGAAGGGACCTGAACACCGGGCCCTACATCTGCATAATTTGAAGACTCGGGGCTGGGCGGCGGGTGCCTTTGAGTCGAACCACTGGCCACACCACACCCCCATTGGATGCACCATGCAGCCACGTCTGGCCGCAGGACTATCTGTAAGACAGAATTTTCAGTTTTTTATTGTTGTTAAATTGTTTTGGGTGGGTTTTGTTTGGGGCCCACACTCACATCCACACGGACTGCTTCATTTTCCACATAACTGGCCAGTAATGTGGTTTGCTATGCTACACACAACTTGGGGGGGGGAGGCGGGACCGGGGGGGGCAAGAGCTGGCGACACCTCCTCGTTCTCATGACGGGTAATTCGCTCAGAGTCCTCACACTCAACGTGCTAGGCCTCAACAACCCGATTAAGCGAAGGGCAACAAACAATTACCTTGAATCCACACGGGCGGATATTTGCCTGCTACAGGAGGCCCACCTCCTCGCAGGGGAATGTCATAGATTGAAGTCAAAGGCCTTTCCACAGCAATTTTTCTACTCCCCCCCCCCTTCCAAATCCGCAGGTGTGGCTATATTGGTGGCTAAATCTTTTCGAGGTAAAGTTGAGCAGAAAGTCGAAGAGATCAGGAGCACACTTTTAATACATCGGTTTTCCCTGGCGGGGAGGTCAGTTGTGGTCGGCTCAATCTACGCTCCCAATGAGAAACAGGAGAGTTTTTTACATAATGCCCTGGGGAGGGCGCTGGGAACCGGGGAACACCTGGTATTACTGGGAGGGACCTCAACTTAGTATTTGACAATTCACTGGACAGATCAACACAGAGACATGGTCAGACGGGAGCCTTATCAAGCGAAAGTCAGGCGCGACTACATGAGCTAGGAGTGGTGGATCTATGGAGGGCCAAACACCCACAGTCCATGGAATTTTCCTTCTACTCTAACGCAAATAAAACATACGCTAGGCAAGACTATTTCCTGGGCACACAGGAGATCCTTTCACTCACGAAGGACATAGGTATACACACAGCCGCGCTGTCAGACCACGGGGTGGTCGAGATCTCGCTGTCCCTTCCCCCAGCAACCCCTCCCACCAGGCTCTGGCGCTTATGAGACTCCATGTTGCACCGCCAAAAGGTCATAACGCAAATCCAGCACTCACTTAAAGATTTCCTCACACTTAACAACACCCCCGAGACATCACCCGGAGCATTGTGGGAGACACTTAAAGCTGTCACCAGAGGAGAATTCATCGCAATATCATCAGCAGACAACAAGATCCGCAAGGAAAAGAGAGAGGACCTCACCAAACGAACCATAGAGCTCGAGCGCATACACCAACGCACGGGCGCCCCGAGGGTTTGGCGCCAAATCACCAACACTCGAGCCCAATTGGCAGCATTAGACTCAGACAGGGCAGAATACGCTGCACTTCGCCTGCGTCACTCTTACTATGTGGGGGGGGGACAAATGCGGCGGCCGCCTGGCTAAAACACTGCAAGCAAAAAGACAAGATCAGGGCATTCAAACGATTTATTCTGCACAGGGGGAGCTGGTCTCTGATGGTCCGGACATAGCGAAAGCTTTCAAGGAGTTCTATGCACATCTATATTCATATCAATCTCTGGATCCAATATCTTAGGGAGGCTCATACTGCCTCGCTCACCCCTGCACAGGCGGAGTCCCTTGATGAGGACATCCGCATAGAAGAGGTTATATCTGCCATCGCGCGCCTTAAGCACGCAAAGTCACCGGGCCCAGATGGGTTATCCGCGGCTTTTTACTAGACCTTTTGTTCAACAGTGGCACTTATCCTAACAAGACTTTACAATTCTTTCTCGGAACCGGGGGCGATCCCAGCCCAGATGCTTACGGCTTCTATAATAGTCTTGCCCAAACCGGGTAAAGATAAACTGCGCTGCAGCTCTTATAGGCCCATTTCCCTATTGAACATTGATTTGAAACTATACACGAGCATCATCGCTCACAGGATTAATACATATCTTCCCTCTCTAGGACCCGGACCAGGCAGGCTTTATCCCCTGTAGACAAATCAGCGACAATACCAAACGCGCCCTCCATATTATAGAAAAGGCTGGCAGGGCTCAAGGTAAATATATGCTTCTAGCGGTCGACGCACAGAAAGCCTTCGACCGGGTCCACTGGCCAGACCTAGAACAAGTTCTAAAATACTTTGGGTTTGGGGACAAATGCAGGACACGCATTCTAAATTGCTATCAAGCCCCAAAAGCAGTAGTTCGCCTCAATGCATACACTTCCACCCCTTTCCAATTCATAGAGGCGCTCAGCAGGGCTGCCCTTTATCCCCTTAGCTCTTCGCTCTCTACATGGAGCCTTTGGCCCAGAGGATTCGGGACCACCCAGACATCACCGGAGTACCGTTCGGCAATGGTCGTCATTCCATCAGCTTATATGTGGATGATGTGCTGGCCACCCTAGAAAATCCGGCCACTTCCCTGCCGGCCTTTCTGGGGGAGTTCGGGGTCTTTGGGGCAGCTTCAGGGTTTCAAATCAACTTGGGGAAATGTCAGGCCCTCAATCTCTCCGTGCCACCTCGTTCTGTGGAAAATCTGGTGACCCATTACCCCATCCAATGGGCCTCTGAGACGATCCCATACCTGGGGATCAACCTAGCCCCTGCAACCCAGGCAACAGCAGATTGCAACTATAAGGCGCTTCTCCAACAAATCCGACATGTCCCCGGGAGGTGGAAACACCTCCAAATCTCCTGGCTGGGACGGATAGTGGCCTGTAAGATGACGGTCCTTCCTAAAATATGGTACCTCTTTCAGACCCTGCCCCTTCCCCCACCACAGGGCATGATCGCCAAACTCCAGTCAGAACTAGCACACTTTATCTGGCAGGGACGGAAGCCCCGCATGAAGAGATCCTTGAGCTACCTCCCGCCGGAAGCTGGGGGCTTGGGTATTCCAGACCTACATCTTTATTTCAAAGCGGCACAACTACGTTATCTAGTGGAATGGGGGCGCCCAGAGTCCGAGAAGCACTGGCTTTTCCAAGATAGGGCGGTAGCGGGCACATCTCTTTGGAAGATCCCATTTCTTCCTAAGGCCCTCAGGCCCCAAAATTTGTATCTATCACCGATAACCCGGACGACCATGACCGCCTGGGACCAAACTAGTATCAAAGTAGGGCTGACCACTCAGCCATCCTCGTTGACCCCCCTGTTCGATAACCCGGACTTCACCCCGGGGACCGTGGTGAAGGGATTTGCGACCTGGAAACTGTTGGCCTGCCGTTCTATGGGCCATTTCTTTTACTCTGAGGGCATACTTTGTTTTCCCCAACTGCGCGAAGAATTTGGACTCCCGGAATCCGAAAGGTTCATCTATTTACAACTTAGACATTGGATCACACATCCTTCAAATAGACCCAACGCGCAACGCCACTTAACCCAATACGAGAAATGGCTCTTGGCCAAAGTGTCGGACAAAAGCCTAATATCCGAGCTCCATGCTCTCCTACTCCAAACACATATACACACATTTCAAGCGGGTCGGGCAAGATGGGAGGAGGAATTAGGGCGGACTCTGAGCGCTAAGGATTGGGAAGGCATAGCATACAGGGCTCATCACACAGCACATAGTATGGCACTTACCGAGACCTTGACCAAAATAACGACGCACTGGTATTATACACCGGTCAGGTTACATAAAATCAGACCCACGCAAAGCGAGAGCTGCTGGCGGGGATGCGGAGGCAGGGGGTCACTGACACACCTATTGTGGGACTGCCCTCAGATTCAGCAATACTGGTCACAGGTCATACACGACCTGGGGAGAGGATGTAGCCTTACGGCTAGAGCGGTCGATCTCGAAGCTGGGGAACCGGGTTTGAGTCTCGGCAACGATGCTCAACATCACACGATTGTGGGCAAATCACTTAATCTCCCCGTGCCTAACAAAAATGAATGTGTCCTCATATAATTAAACTGGTGCTCATGTAAAGTGCTCTGATACCCGATGTCTCGGGTCTAGTTCGCGCTATATAAAGCTCTAAAAAAAACAAAGACATAGACAATCACCTAGACACTCAGGGCCCGATTCACAAAAGTAATCTGAGACAAAATCCTAACTTTACGACTTTCGGTATTCACAAAAGGCATTTAGTAGTAGTAAAGTTAGGAATCCTAACTTTAGTACTCCTAAATCCCTTTTGTGAATACCGAAAGTCGTAAAGTCAGGATTTTTTCTCAGATTACTTTTGTGAATCGGGCCCCCAGCTCCCGCGATTCCCAGCTTTCATGCTGTTAGACCTCCCGAACCCACTTACATATCCCTTAAAAACCAGACGTGGCCGGCAAATAGGCATGGCACTAGGGGCAGCCGCTCAAGCCATTCTTGCTCACTGGGGCACTGCTCTCATCCCCACGCATACAAATTGGTAGTACTGGATATGGCACATATTGGGAATGGAAAAGATAACAGTGTCCTTGGCTGGGAAGGGGTCCGGGTTCGCGGATGTATGGGGCCCATTTGTGTCACTGTTGTCGCAGGAGTTTCGCGAATTGACATGTCGCAGATATCTCCGACTAATGCGCCTCCTGGAGGCGCCATGGCCCGCAGCTCCTCTGGGGCAATGAACGAATCCGTAACTACACAATGGTCTTCGACTCAAATGGGGGGGAGTGGGGAGGGGAGGGGGGTGTTGGGGTGTCGGGGTTTGAGGGGTCTTCTTCTTTCCTTCTTTGTTTTAATTTTAATACCAGCACGAAATAATATTTTGGATTGCCCCATCCAGGGTAGTTTACCCTTGAAGGTTGAAATCTGCTGCTGTTATTTTTTTGTTTTATCTGAAAATGCTAATAAAAGATTTAAACCATAAAACATACACAGACAAGCAATTAATATTAGACACTTATTTAAAAAATGGTATTTACGAATGGAATGCTGAATGTGAAGAAGAATTTAAATAAAAATAACACCACAAATGCTCTTGCATTAAAACCTTTTAGCGCATACTGTAAATCATTAATAATAACGAATGCCAACAATATAGGTATTGGAGCTGTGTTACTTCAAGATTGTGATGGAAAGAGTTGTTTACGCTTTCAATCTGCTCTATTATTAGCGTGCCGGCGGTGAGTGGAACATTTTACCAGTGTGTTTGGGCACTGTGTTTTCAGTTTACATGGATCATCAACTGTTGGGTGATTGATTTTCCACAAAAAGGAGACACAAAGCAACTGAGAGTTGCTAAATGGCACTTTAAATTGCAGGAGTATCATTTTTACTTGCATTATGTACTAGGAATAAGGAATATTATCACAGATTTTGTGCCTCATTTTCCAGTTGAAAACAATGTTGTGTGTGGTACCGAACAAAAAAAAAAGTGATAATAGCTAGTATTATGGAAATATCGCAAGTGGGGATTTCAAAGGAAGAATGTTTGACAGCCACAGAGAGGACAAATTATGTAAGAAATTGTTAAAATATGCAAGCCTGGATTGGCTGTTAAATAAAATCTGGACGGAGAGTTCATTCCATACCTTGGAGCTACTAATGAATTATCATATCATAATGGATATTGGATGTTCCACCTGCTCTGAGTGGATTGGATCAAGATTTAACTCAGAAGGAATATGATTGCTTGATTTGCATTGAACATGGTATTACAGCTGGTGTTTGGCTGCCCAGACTAGAGAGAAGTGTGAAGGATAAAGGGTGTTCTTGAATTGCGTATGCTTGGAGTTACAAATCACAAAAATCTACACAATGTCCAAATCAATATAATGATATTTTCAAGTCCAGGAAAGCTTTGGAAAAGTATCATTGGACATTTAGGACCATATGACTTTAGAGGTTCAAATGTCATATATGTGTTGGTAGTTGTTGACCATTTTTATGCAGTGTCCAGTAGTCAAATTTGTCAGTAAAGCCACTAAAATTGAAGTAAATGCATTTCTATTCTATGTATGACAATCAATACTTAATAGGTAATGATATGAAGGGATTCCTGAATTGCCACAGTACTGGTCATGTACACGCCTCCATATATTTTCCTCAAAATAATAGCAAAGTGGAAACATGGAACAGAGTACTGAAGGAAGGAATTCAGTTGTCTATTAGTGAAGGGATCAGTATAGGATTTAATTTGGGCTTATTCAGTTATGTTGATGTGCATTAGTGAGAGCTCTCTGTTAGTGACAATAAGATAGAAAACCTTGCTCTGATCTTAAATTGAAGCAGAAACAGAGTATGTAAAAGAATGAAAGTCTCATAAAGCTAGTGATGAGGTTTAAAGAGGGTGATTTGGTAAGTGTAGGATTAGGCATACCAAGGAGAAAAGGGTTATCTTCTTTTTCAGGATGTTTAACAGTGAAAAGAGAGGGACGTTTTGTTGTGGAATTGTTCAGAACACAAGGAAAGCTGTCAAAGCTGACTGCATCAAAATAAGATGAAGAACAGCTACTCAGACAGCTTGTATACTAATAACAAAGATGTAGATCCTTAAAAGAGTGGTAGAAACCAGTTATGTAGATGAAGGATGTAAATTGGGTTGTTGTTACTCCAAATGTCATCTCTGGTTTTGCTAAAACAAATAAGTGTTATGTAATATATATCTAAATCTTGTAAACTTTTGTTTAAACATTTTCGTCCATTAATCTGGTATAAAATGTCATTTTAATTTCTATCTTCCTCTTCTTGTATATTTGTGGTAAAGGAATGATTTTGTTCTGCTCCATGATCCATTCTGCACTTGTGCTGGAGACAGACTTCTAACATTAGCAGTAAGCTAGTAGTTCCTCTCCTCTGCCAGACCTACAAATTGGAGCTTAATAAAACTTCAATAACATTTACATCCGGATTGTCATCTATAAAATCCCCTTTGGGGGCTTGAGATGGGACACAGGGATTAGGTAAACAGTCGCCTTGGAAATACAGCTGGTACAATGAACCAGGGCCCTTCAAGGTTGAATGCTTTCTGAGCTACGAAAGGGGAGGCTACAGAAAGGCTGTGGTGTGGGATTTCAACGTTTGTTCACGTGGATTGAGGCTCCCTGCGCCTGTATTTTAGGACCCTGTATGACCATTTAAGAGCCTATCATATATTGTTGGCGACTAGAGAACATTGAGCTTGCCACAGTTTTTTGTCCACACTACTAAGTGATGCATGTTCTCCTACAATCCCTACATCCTCAGCCATAGGTCTAGAGATGCATATGTGCCAACAACTACAATGATCTGCAGCACCCTAACTGAATTGTTATTTTACCTTCCCCCTTCCTGCCCTGGCAGTATTCTGTGCTTTTTGGCCAAAACTATTGCCCTCTTTCTCGTGGCACATTAAGCACCTGAGTACTATTGCCTTAATGGAACACTGGCCTTACTCTGCTATGCATGGGTGGAGACGGAGGGAGTCTATTTTTGCATTTTGTTGCAAGCAAAGAGCTGTACAGGCTGAATCTGAAGGCAAGGGTGGAGTAGACCACAAAGGGAGGCATAGGTGTTTGGAGGGCTTTGAATCATCAGCATAGAAACCTCTATCCATGGCTGTTTTGAGCTGTCAAGTTCAAAGCTCCTGGCACACATGACATCCTGCAGCTCATTTTAATCATGCTAACAGGTCAGGTTGGTTTCTGGTGCAAGAGACTTGTGCCATGGGTCGTATTAATAGTGCTCGATTTGAACGTGGCTAATGGCTGATTGACACTGTTATCAGAAGTGATACTCCTTTTATTGTGTAAGACTACCATCCCCATGCTCAGGCAATAACACTACTCACGGCCATAGACTGGGCTGGAGGCAAGTGATGCTAGTAGTAGTAATAAGGTACAGGTATTTTAGGCTAAAGCCTACTGTGAAGATTACTCACTGGCAATCCCTTTTAAATCTGCTTAGCAGCTCATGGCATTCACCTCAAGTAAGTTGTACGTGTATTTGTATGCCAGGATACATGTAATGCAGCATACACTTGCTGTCCACCTTTAATTACAGAGACCCTACGCGGCATATTTACGAGGGTCTTGCGGCATGCTTGCACCACGCAATGTGGTACACGCACGACGCAAAGCCCCAAGTCATATTTATGAAGCCACTTTGTGTGGCTTTGAATGGCTTCACATATATAGAGTAATGCAAAGCAGTGCAAATCGCTGCGTTGCCTTCATCTGTGCAATGGAGGCGTCCCATGGGCGTTGCGGTGGGGGTTGCCATGCGACTCCCATGGTTTTTGACGCATTCCCAGATGTACAAGGACTTGTAAAACTGGGAATGCGTCAAAATCATACGCCTCCCCAGGTGAGGCTTAACGAGAAGAAATATCTTTACTTCTCGTTTTTTGCTCTTTCTATGTGTGCTGCATGCTGCAGCACACAAAGAAAGAGGAAAATGACTCTCTGGATTGTTTTTGTGTGGAAAGGTCCCCTTCCTGCACAAAAACAACCCTGCCTGTAACGCAGGTACCTTTGCACCATGGTGCAAGGGTGCCTGTGTTGGCGCTAGGCTGCGGAAACAGCGCCAGCGCAGGGGGAAAGGACAGGAATGCACCGTTGTGGATAAATACAGTGCATTCCTGCCCTTTCCCTGTGACGCATGGAAATGCAGCAAGGTGACTTGCTGCGCTGCCCTGCGTCATCATTCTAGTAAACATGCCCCTAAGTTTTTATGGTGCTCCATAAGGGTAGTGCTAAGATATCTGTTCCACTCTTTTCTACAGGTGTGGATCCTTTAGAATCCCTTCTCCATCTGGAATTCAAATTCATTGTAAAGCAAAATGCACTGTCTGGCTTGCAAAACCCAATCCTCGGAAGGAACATTTATTCTCTGCCTGATATTACGAGCCAGTTATAGGAACCAATAGACAGCAACACTGTTACAAAGACCGCACCCTGCTGACTTGGCCAAATGATGCAGACTTCATAGAAAAGATGGAGACGATGTCCCAGCCCGATTCCTATGCTTTGTGCTCACCTGAGATACACAAGCGGCATGATGGAAATTTCATATCTATATATAGATGCATGGGGATGTGGCATCCTGAAAGAGAAGTGCAGTTTGCAAGGATCAGTTCCGGGGACAGCTAACTTTTTATTGGATACTTGGGAATGTCTAGTATCCCCAGATATTAATCTATGGTGGTCCACGGAGATCTTCTGCCCTCTGCACCTAGAGGCCTAGGAGAGAAGCACACAGAGAGGATGCCCTTCCTTGCCATGAGCCCGACACCCCAGAGCCACCTAGCTGGCTAGTGACATTCCAAGAGGTAAAGTGTGAGGTAGCCCATTACCATTCTCAGTACTTGCATCACTACATATATGAGGCCTTGTGTGCAACCATTGTGGTGGCCCATACCAGAAGCTGTACATGAGAGGTAGCATCCCTAAAGCGAATGCCCACAAGCTGCACAGAAGACTAAACCCTCTGCGCACCACAGCCGTTAACAAGGTCAGCATGAGCCGCCATCTTCAGCCAGTCTCTGCCGCCATGACCCCACAATGTTACCAATTCAGTGCTAATTCTCAGACCACTAGGGGGCGGCTGACTGCACCTCATCTTCCCATCACGGTAGAAGGCCTGTGTGCCACCACATCCGTAACCCCTGGGCAAACGCCAGATCTGTGTTTTTTGGGTGTGGGTGGTGTCCGCACGCATGGAATAGGGCAGACTTTCTTGTGGGGGAAAACAAAATCAGATATTTTCCCTTCCCTTGGGGGCCTTCTGATAAGGACCCAGCCCTTACCAGTCTCTCCCTCAGGAAAATGAAAATGGTGATGACAACTTTTTTTTTTACTATTTGTGCTTTGGGGCCTTGTGCATGCCCTCCCTTCCCCCAGGGAACCAGCAGAACAGGAGAATACCTGAGCAGAACTCTACCTCTAGACACCAGGGATGTGCTTTTTGGGGGCGTCACCAACCCTGGCAGAGTGGCAGACCCCTCAGCCTTTTGAGGCAATAGCAGTCAGCCATGTTCCCCTCCCTGTGTTGGCTGCTTGGGCCTCCTTCCCTCCCCATTGGCCCCACCCAGAGAAGAGAAAAAGGTGGCAGACATTTTCTTTTTTTACTGTTTGCACCTGGGGGATATGTGCTACCCCCATGGGTTCCAGCTGCACAGGAGAGGCACTGTTAGAAAGTGAAGTATCTCCCCTTTTCAAATGACCTCTTCCAGAAGGATTCTTGCTCGGGGACTGTGGCTGCGATTCACTTCTTGCAGTGTTTTTTTGTCTGTAATGCATTTGTACAGCAATCTCACATTGCTGGATTGCATTCTCATTTTCTTTTGAATATTCTTTTTATTAATTTTAATTAGTAATACAGTACAGGTCACGGTAACTCTTCATTTAAAATAGAGATCATTTCACAACATAGCAAAGACATTTATGACAACAGCATTATGGGATACAGTTTCGGGTAGATTGGTTCCTATTCTTGCTTCCAGCTGAAAGTTTGATAGATGGGGATATACAGACCTCCCCTCTATATGTGTGCCCTTTTCTCACTTTTTGTCCCATTTTTTGGGGCATCCTCTACTTTTGAAGACCTCTTTCTCTGCAATCATGCATTTGTCCCAGTTTGGGTGTTAGTGTGATTTTTTCCCCATTGCTTTTTGCATTTGTCGTGTGATCTTCCCCCAGAATAGTGGTATGATGGGGTAGCTCCATATTACATGATGGAATGTTGCTTCCTCTGCACAATGCCTGATACAACGACATTTTTCCCTGCGCCCTAGTTTAGCTAGCGTGGCCCCTGTTTGGTATGTTCTATGTAAGATTTAGAGCTGGATAAGCTGGAGTCTGAGTGGTATGGCTGCCTCACGTGGGGACATCAACGCTGTTTGCCACTCATCATCTTCGAGCGACCCAATTGCTTCCTGCCAATGATCACAGAGTAATGTGAGTGGGTCAGGAAGGTTATTGCACAGCTTTTGGTATGTCAGAGATATCGCTTTCTTGGTCATATGTTCGGATAAAAGCCTATCTTCTAGTGGGGATGCTTCCGGCACCTCCTCTTGTGCAGGGATTGTTGCGATAAGTGCATGTCGGATTTGCAGATACCGAAACACTTCTTGTTTGGATAGGTCATATTTCTGTTGTAGGTCTGAAAAATGGAGAATTGTCCCTCTCTTCCACAGGTTACCGACGGTAGAAGTCCCGATGGCATCCCACTTATCAAATCCCGGCTGGGTGCTCAGCGTACCCAATCGCTGTATTGACCATAATGGGCTAGCTTGGGTTATCGTTCCGTGCTATCCGAGTGTTTTGTTTGCTTGGTGCCAAATATCAACCGTTGGGGCCGTAGGGCCGGTGTAGCGGTCTTTTTTAGGTTTAGAGTAAAGCGCCCCGTTGTGTCCTTCCTTCCCCATTTGGAGTCTATTTAAGTGAAGTGCAGGTTCTGTCAGGGAACAATACACCCATTGATTAATAACAGCTAATTGGGCTGCCCATTAGTAGAGTCTCAAATTGGGAAGAGCTATTCCACCATCGTACAAGCTTCTTGCTAGTTTATGTGTGGCAATACGTGGTGTCTTGCCATCCCAGAGTAGAATTCTGAGTTCACTGTCAATACTTTTAAAGTATGCCTCAGGAACCTTGAACGGATTGTTTTGTCGGATATATAGAAAACGTGCCAGTGCCAACATTTTGAACAGTGCCGCTCGTCCCAGCAGAGACAATGGTAGTGTTCTCCAGTGTCGCACGTCATTTTGTAATTTAAGTGGGGGATTTGCTAGATTTTTGGTGTAGAAAGGCTCTGGATTGGGGGTTATATATATACTGAGGTATTGGAAACCCTCGTCTGCTATTGTGGCGACACATTCCGGTGGCAGTTTTGGTTTTGGTCCATGAAGTGTATAGATTACTGATTTGGACCAGTTGATGGTATACCCCAAATATTTACCAAAATTTGTGCAAATGTGAAGGATTCTGTTTATGGATCTTGCCGGCGATGCAAGGTACAGCAGGATGTCGTCGGCATATAGGGATATTCTATCCTCGTGTCCCTCCACCCACCTTAAGCCTCTGAGCAGTGGATCGCCCCTGATCCAGGTTGCGAGTGGCTCTAGCATTAAGGAGAAGATCAGTGGCGATAAAGGGCACCCTTGTCTCGTACCTCTCCTCAATGGGAATGCCTGTGAGGTATGGTTGTTCACTCTGATTTGCTCTTTGAGGTCGGTATAGAAAAGCCTAACCCATTTTAAAGTTAGGGCTGAATCCCAGTCGGTTCAGGACTTCAAATAAATAGGGCCATTCAATTGTGTCGAAAGCCATTTTGGCATCCAGTGATAATATTACAGCGTCTTCTGCGATTGTGTTTTTCCGACTGAGTACGTTATGTAGTCGACGGATATTTAAGGCCGTGTTGCGGCCGGGCATAAAGCCCGATTGGTCAGCGTGTACTATCTTGGTGATGACGGGGGCGAGTCGGGAGGCCACTATTTTAGCGAAGATTTTGGCCTCTAAGTTTATTAAAGAGATCGGTTAATAGGAATTGGAGTCTTTGGCTGGTTTTCCCTTTTTATGTATGACCACTATGGATGCCAGCCTCTGGTCTTCGGGTAGAGCCCCTTTCTCATTACTTTTGAGGAACATTTCGAGTAGATGTGGTGCGATCAGGGATGCAGTGGCTTTGAGGAATTCTATTGAGAGTCCTTTGGGCCCAATCGCCTTCTCTGATTGTATGTTGCCTATTGCGGAACGGATTTCTTCATCTGTAAGATCTCCTTCTAACGAGTCCCTATCTTCAGGGGACAGGGTCAATAGGGGGATATCCGCAAGCAATTGCTGCAAATCGTTTGCGGTGGTTTTAGCAACTGGGGTATAGAACCTTTCGTAGTGATCGGCAAAAGCATCTGCTATCGCTTGTGGGTCTCTGAGGATATGGGTGTTGTTAATTTGCAACATGGGGACCCAGCGTGCCGCTTGTTCCCGTTTTTCTAGCCAAGCAAGCATTTTACCCACTCTATCTCCTAGTTTGTATATTTTATGGTGTGTTGTCATATTTTTGGCTCTAGCGGCCTCCGTTACCAGGGCCTTGTATTCAAGTTGTTTAATGTTTAATTTATGTTTGTTTGTTTCATTGGGGGTCTGCGTGTATTCTGTTTCTCTATCCTGCAGTTAAAGTTCAAGTTGATCTATTTTCCCCCTCCTTTCCCTATTGTGTCCCACTTGGCATGCTAATGCTTGGCCCTTTAACACAGTTTTGAAGGCCTCCTATATCGTTTGTGATGATGTCACCGAGCCCATGTTTTGTCTAAAATATAGATCTGTTTGTTGTATCAGAGTATCTCTAATAGTTGTGATCTTGAGGAGCCATGGATTTAGTGTTATGGTGTTTCTTTGTTGGTGTTTATTGAACGAGAGAGTGACTTGGCGAGTTATCTGACATGCCACGTGCATGGCATCGGGCTTCTTTGTATTTACCTATGTCTGCTGTGTGTGTCAGGATATAGTCTATTCGGGACTGGCTATTATGTGCCCCTGAGAAAAAGGTGGATTGAGGCAACTGCAGATTGAAGTGGCGCCATATATCTGTCGAACCCATCACATTGAGGAATTCAGAGAGAGCTGTGGAGTTTCGAGGTTATGGTGCGGGACGGCTGCCTATCAACTTGGTCATTGAGAGCCATACTGAAGTCTCCACCTAGAACAAGAGTTCCAAGTGATAGCTCCAGGATCAGCTTTCCTAGATCCGTGAGGGCTGATTTCTGAAGTGCAGGGGGGGGCATATGTTGATATGACATTAATTGTTCACCCTTCCCAGCTTGCTTCTATGGTGGCGAATCTGCCCTGCGGGTCTGCCCACCTCCGGTGTGGAATTAGTGGAAGGTTTTTACGGATTAGTATCCCTGTCCCTCTGGAGCCAGATGTGAAGCCGGCATGTACCTCCAATTTATATCCCCATCTATTTAGTGCTTTACAGTTATTTCCGACTAAATGAGTTTCTTGCAATAGTACTATGTCTGAGGCTAGATATTGTAGTACTATCCCCCTTTTCAACTTATCCCCAAGTCCGCTGACATTCCATGTGAGGATTTTAAGTGTAGTTTCCTTGTCTCCTGTTGACATTATTCTAGCAGGGGTTTTTGGCAGTGACCATTATCTGCAGTGTCTGGTGTCTCTTCAGGTGTGCTGGGTCTGTGTGATGTTTGCATGATGTCTGTGTGTATATCACTGGGAAGACCTGCCCGACTGATGTAGATGTGTGCGGTTGTGAGTGTCTGTGTGAACCTTTTGGTGAAATCTGGGGTGTATTGTGAGACCTGTAAAACTTGAGATTTAAAACTAACCCCCCCAACCCCAACAATCCCTCCTCCCTGCTGGCGGGCTTTAAATTATCCGCCACCCTAACTTCGCAGAGTGCCTCTCGCCCCCCCAGAAAAGAAGGTGAGGTCTGTGACCAGGCCATGCCCTCCCCAATTCCGCTCAAACCCTACCCAGTTCAATAGTACCGCCAAGTTCTGCTCATCAGCTTCATATCGATTTTCCCCTCAGTTGAGTCCAGCCGGTGCATCTTCTCTCGCAGCAGAGTGTGGTAGTTCAGGGCTGGCAGGGGTTCCAGAGTCATTTTACTTCAGTGATTATTTGGCATTAGATGCTTAGACAGCCAAAAACTTCTTCTATTCACGGACCTCAGACTCCGCCGCGCTCTGATCTGTGTTGTTACGACTAAGTTGGGGTTGCTTGGCCCGAGTCCATTTTTGCCTTGAGTGTCCGTCTTTTCCTGGGTGTCTGACTTGTCGCCAGCCTTCGAGCCAGTCCCATGCTTCCTCCGGAGAGGAGAAGAATCAATTCTTCCCTTCTGCTTCGATCCTTAGCAGGGAATAGCATTGCATATTTGTTGCCTTTATCTCTGAGAGCTTTTTTGATTTCCAGGAAGCTGCAGTGCAGTTTTTGTACTTTGATCGTGAAGTCTGGGAAGAAGGTGATCGTACTATTTTCGAACTTTGTGGACGGGGCAATGCGTGCTGTTTGCAAAATAGCATCCCGGTCTCGAAAGTTAAAAACCCTGGCAACTATTGGCCTCGGAGGGGCCCCTGGGCTTGGCCTTCCGCCAGCGACTCGATGGGCTCTTTCGGTCGAGAAATAGTTGTACAAACCTGTTGGTTGCAGATGTTTGGTAATTAGGTCCTCATTAAACAAGTCTCTTGCTGGCCCTTCAGCACGTTCTGGCACTCCAAGAATGTGTATATTATTTTGATGCGCCTTTCCTTCATAGTCATGCAGCTGGGCCTCCATCCTACCTTGCTTGGTTTAAAGCACCTGTATTTGTTGTTTGAGGCTGACTGTATCAGTGGTTAATATTTTGGTGGTTTCTTCCACTTCCTTGACTCTGGTATCCATATTTTGGAGATCTGCTCTAATATGGGAGATTTCTATATTTACTGTGTCTAACCTCGATTCTAGGGAGGTGCGGACATTGTTGATAGCTGCCATTATATCTTGCAGAGTAAGGTCGGGCTGTCCAGCGGGAGCACCGATCTGTTCTTGTGTGTTCGCAGTTGCTTGTTCCTCTCTGCCCTTGGTCCAGGGCTCCAGGCATATTTGTCTAGTTTTGTTTGCAGTGCTGCCTTTCCGTCTTTACCCCCAGCCATTCTTCTTTATGAGATTCGTGCTCCGTGCAGTTTGATCGTAGGTGTTGCGTGGTACTCCCCGCCGCCTGCCTTGGGGCAGTGTGCCCTTTGCCACCTGTCGGGTTCCTCTTAGTTTGTTAAGCAGTGTGTCGCACTACTATCCAGTTGATGAATTTATACGTGAAGTTGTCTGGTGTTTATTTGGTGGCCTGCGGTCTTTCTTTATTGTTTGGTTTTCGTTTGCCTTCCGGTTTGTTGTTCCCCCTTTTGCCTATATTGGTGGACGTCTGCCTTTGCTTGCGTTTCTGTGAGGGGGAGAGGTCGGTCCAAATAGGGTAGAGATGAGTTGAACCGCCTCTCGGCAGTGTTGCTGTGGGGGGCGCTATTGGGATTCAGTCCGTTGGCCTGAAGTTCTCGGTTTCGTGATGCGTGGTGCTGTGCACCTCTGGTTTATCTAATGACCTGGCTTTTTGAGGTCATGTGATGTACAATTGCTCCCTTTCAATTTGCCACTGTTTGCTCTTTACTATATTTATTCTCTGTTCATCTGGTGGTCAGGCTATGTAACAGCATCCACATCCCCACTTGGCGGTCTCCCCTGGTATTTGTTTACCTGTGAGAGTCGTTTTCCCTCTAGCTCTTATCTTTGTTTCTGTGTACCACTGGGCACATGCCCTACGTAGTGATCGTGGACAAGCCGCACCTCCGTATCTTTATGTTCTCTCTTGTTGTAGTAGTTAACTTGGTAGCACTTCAGCTTGTGTCTACATATGTTGTGGGTTAGGCAGTAAGTTGGGGCCACAGTGTACTCCAGTAGTCTACTATGGCGTGGTCTTTTCGGTTTTGTGTAGATGGGTGGAGACCTCTCTATCTGCTGCGTATTGATATTGTCGCTTGGAGCGGTTCCAAGACCTCTCTCCAATCCACCCCGCACCGGCCGTTTTTCCCCCACCACCTCACTGGGGGGGGCTAACGGATTTCACTGCGCCGGCGGTGTGATCCAAGCCCGGCACTGCTCCGGCACCTCTGCGAGCCGGTATGGTGTCTCCGGGGATCAGTCTCAACGGGCGGAGCAGACTGCCTTCTCCCCTTCGTTTGGAGCCGGTCTCTTGGTGCCAGTTCTGGTTGCGAGCAGCCCGCAGACCAACCTCACTTGCATGCTTTACTTTTCAGTGCTGTTTCGTCAGCCCTGGCACTGCAATGTCTCAGTCTGCCTGCACCCACCGATCTCCATTAGCGAGGCCGCCACTCCTCTCCGCAACACGACCACACAGCCTACTCCTCCCGGGCCTTCGCAGCTCCCCGAGGCATCCACAGCCACCGCGCCGCGTGCCGTCCTGGGCCCAGTTTCAGTTGCGGTGTCGCTCCCTCACCACTCTGTGCCTCGGAGCGTCCCCGCTCGTATCTAAGGGCCGTCAGCTTATGGACTGGAGAGTTCAATTTGCGGCACGGCCACGGCGATTCCCGAGCTCCGGCTCCCTCAGGTAGGCATGTCTGTGAACTCCAGTCGAGCCACTCTTATTTGTCGCTCGGTCTCCGCCTATCGCATCGCAGGTTGTAGCATATTTGTCAATGGCGGGGCAGGTCGATGGCCCCGGTTTCAGCCGATATAGATTTTTACCTGCTGGGCGGATCGATTTTATCTCCAGTCCCTCCACACAGTCTCGGGCAACCGAACATTGGTGGCTCGGTGCCCGCAGCAGCCCAGGCAGTCAGCGCTGGTTCCTTCACCTCGGTGCCTTGAAGCTATTGTGTGACTCGGGGTTTCGCCTCCTGTACACCCCGGCAGCAATTGGTGAGGTCGCCGACCAGGTCTAATGCAGGAGTCGGCGCCGGTTTCACTTTCGCGGCCCAGCTATGCGAGCGAGGCCCTAGACTCCATCATTTTCTTTGCTGCTTCACACTCGTACCGTTCCATTTTAGACGCCTTTAATTGGTGTTTCGGCAGATTTGAGTAGCTGATGATGCAGCCTGTGGCACCAGGAACTGGTGTTGGTGATTAGCTCGGGTTTGGAATCGGATTTTAGGCAGATTCTGACAGGATTTCGGGTGAGGGTTACGGAGCCGCACTAGTGAGCAGCCATTCCCTTCGGCTGCTGGCCCTGCCCCCATTCTCATTTTCTGCTCATATGATGTACACTTACAAGCATCCTCAGTGCATAAACATTTCTAAGAGTACCTCTGTATTCTACCTAACACACTGTTAGAAATGGGGGTCTCTTGTTGGCAGGTTGTTACCCTGTCCAAGAAGGGACCCTTCTTCCTAGTCAGGATAAGGGGCATACACTACTGAAATATTCACTGCTCACCCCCTTGGTAGCTTGGCACGACCAGTCAGGCTTATCTCAGAGGCAGTGTGTAAAGAATGTGCACATAACCAACAGTAATACAGTGAAAACACTACAAAAGGACACCACACCAGTTTTAGAAAAATATCCAATATTTTATATGTGCAAACAAGACCAAAAACTATAAGAATCCACCATACAGTTCTTAGAAATATCAATAAGCAAAAATAGACTTAAAATACAGTCCCTTTAAGTCGATAGCTCCGTCCGGGGCTATCACGGTGTTGTGAACAACAAATGCAAACAGTTCTGGATGACCGCGGCGTCGCGGACCAGCTACGGTGTCGGGAAGACCCGCAAACAGCACCTTTAAAAATGCAGAGCGTTGGTGACCTCGCGATCAGCCTCGAAGAGCCGGCGTTAGCAGGCGTCGGTTTTGGAGGTCGGTGCAGGAGTCATCCGGGCCTTGAAGTCACACGCATTACAGATCGAACTCTGTGCGGTTGAAGTCAGGAGTGCTGGCGTCGGCGGGCGGCGGGGCTGCGGTGCGAAGTGCAGCGGTGCGGTGCCCTCAGGTCACAGTGCAGGTAGTGGCTAGGTGATGGCGTCCAGCAGCGTCGGTGAGACCAGGACTGCGGTGCGATGTGGGGCGGTGCTCATTGCGTTGCTAGCAGGTCACGGTGCAAGCAGCGTTGTTGTCATTACTGAAGCGCTGTTGTCGGCTGACAAACTGGAGTCGATGGCGCTGGAGTCGGTAGGCCAAGGCTGCAGTGTGGGACGGGCGGTGCATTGTGTAACTTACAAGTGTTGCCCTCAAACCACGGTGCAAGCAGCGGCATCGATGTCGGCGTGGAGTGTCGTTGTCGGGGATACCAGGGCGGCGGTGTGAAGTGAGGTGGTGCAAAGTGCGGTGCCCACGAATCACGATGCAAGCAGAGGCTTGGTGGTGGCACCAGGCATCGTCGGTGAGAGCAGGGTTGAAGTGCGAAGTGCGGCGGTGCCCTCTGCGGTGCCTTCCGGACAAAGAGCGGCAGCGACGTCGGGTTGTTTTTTTCTATTGCAGCACAAAACACACAGTTCCCAGTGCTGGTAGCAGATGAACTTGAAGTCTTTGCTGTTCCTGAGACTTCTTGAACGAGGGCAAGCTATACCTCATGCCCGTGGAGAAACTCAAACAAAGAAGTTGCAGAAAGTTCAGTCCAGTCCTTTCTCTGCCCAAGACAGAAGCAGCCACTGCAGGCCAACACAGTAAAGCACACAGCAAAGTCGTAGTTCCTCCTAACAGCCTCTCCAGCTCTTCTTCTTGGCAGGTTCCTTGATCCAAAAGAGTTCTAAAGTCCTGGGATCAGGGCCCCAATATTTATACCACATTTTCTCGTTGTCCTCTTTGTGGCAAGGGTCTCTGAGCCCAGTCCAAACCTGTTCTACCCTCTCTGGCCCAGCTTCACTACAAGAGGTGGAGACAGCACTGTGCAGAGGAGACACTGCCTATTCAGGTGCTAGTGAAAACTTTTCCCACCACACTAAATGCAGACCAGGCCTATTCGGCCCAACTATGAGTCACCCAGGAAAGGCAGGACACACCTCGACCTCCCTTGGGACTGTCTACAGTGAATGCACATCCATAGCCCCGGTCACTCCAAAACCAGACAGTCAATACACAAACCAGCTGAGGCACACAGAATGTTTAGGCAAGAAAATACCCACTTTCTAAAAGTGGTATTTTCAAACACATAATATAAAAATCATCTTTACTAAAAGATGTTTTTTAAAATCCTGAGTTCAGGCATACTAAACTCTATACCTCTATCTTGTCCCAATGGACAGTTAGGCTTGAAAGATGTTACAAAGTAACTCCAATGTTAGCCTATGGGACAGATAGCCTGTCAATAGTGAAAAACGAAATACACAGCATTTCACTATCAGGACATGTCACACACACCAGTACATGTCCTACCTTTCATATACACTGCACCCTGCCCATGGGGGTACCTTGGGCCTACCTTAGGGGAGCCTTACATGTAAGAAAAGGGAAGGTTTGGGCCTGGCAAGTGGGTGCACCTGCCAGGACAACATGGCAGTTTACAACTGCGCGTGCAGACACTACAGTGGTAGGTTTGAGACACATTACAAGGCTACTCATGTGGGTGGCACAACCAGTGCTGCAAGCCCACTAGTAGCATTTGATTTACAGGCCCTGGCACACACCATGCACTTTACTAGAGCCTTACAGTAAATCAGATATGGCAATCATGGAAACACCAATCCATAAACACAATTTGCATTGAGAGCATATGCACTTTAGCACTGAATAGCAGTGGTAAAGTGTCCAGAGTCCAAACACCAACAAAAATAAGGTCAAAAACAGGTGGCCAAAAAGCAAAAAGTCTGGGAGTGAACCTGCTGAAAAAGCCAAGTCTAACTCACACAGTATTTAAGGACAAAGGTTTTAAATAGGTAACATAAATGGTGTCTTTAATGAATTACTGCTGCCCAGACCTTAAGTCAATAATAGAGGAAAGCTTGGAGGCCATTTCTGATACTGAGAACAAGAGGATGACCCCTCTTCCAGGAATTTTAAAGAACATGGCCTTGCAGCGGAGAAAGGCAGTCATGATGTCCCTTCACAAGCGCCTTCGGTGCCGCTGAGAGACAGTGGCAGTATGGCAAAATCTGGAGTGCAAGCAGGTACTACACGGAGCACAACAAGAGCACTCACTTTGCAGGCCCTAGCAGCTTTCAGTCTCTAATTCCTTCTTTCACTGGAGATAATAGATGTAAAGTCAATACAGCATTTTTTGCCCATTAACTAATTCAAATGTTCTGTGAATATTGTGTTCATTGAGGAGTCTGTGCAGCAAATAAATTTCTGTCAAACAGTTTTTTAGGAAGCACTGAGGGACTCTGGCACCTCATTCTAGGGCACACCTGTGAACTTCCACTTTACTTGGGGAGTTGAAATTATGTTGGAGCCTTACATTGCTCTTTAAAAAATTATGCAAACTATCAGCACAGTCCGTCTCCTCTTACTGGTTTTGGCAACTTCCAGCTTCCTGTCTGTGATGAGCAGAGATCGCTTTTTGGTTCTGCAGGGTATCGACTCCAGGGAATAATTTACTGGCCCATGATCTTTTGATCCTGTACAGAGCAGCATATATCAAGCAAGAAAGCTAGTTACGGCATCAAGCTTAATACGTTGTGTGAGAGTACCACTGGTTATGCATACAGGCTGAGAGTGGACACTGAAAAAGACTCCAGTATAAAACTTGCTTGTTGCCCTTCCAACTTAGGAACTAATAAAACGATCAATCACTTTTTCACAGTGGTTATAACCTTTATGTAGACAATTTCTGTACAGGAATGCCACGGTCCAGTGAGCTGTACAATGATGGACCTGTGGCATGTGAGACAATTTGAAGTCATTTCAAAGGATTTTCTTGGGAGCTTGTTTGTAAAAAGCACCAAAGAGGTCAGTGAGGTGTGTAGTATTGCAACAAAATGATAGCTCTGAAATTCCCTGACAGACGGGGAAGTATGTATGCTCACAATACATGATGAGAGCATTTGTCCAGTCATGGTTTTGGGGTCCCTTGGCCGAAGTACATCAGCCCAACTGTATATTTGATTATGACAAGTACATAGGTGGAGTTGAAAAGACTGACCAGCTACTTCAGCCATATGATGTGAATTCTAAAACTCGGACACTGTATATGAAGTTGGCTATCCACCTGATTCAAGGGCCAATGGCACACTGGCTAAATTTTCCTGCATTCTCCCACTCCACCATGTTTATTTCCTCGTATTTACACCCTCCTTTTTACATCCAGCTTTGTTCACTGTTTTCATGTTCTTCCCATCCTTACTTCCATTTCAACATTCTGTTCCCCTGCTTTCTCAGTTTTTGTTTCAATTTATTTTATTTTTATGTTCTCTCCATCTTTACTGCCATTCTATATCCCCTGTATTGTGATTCTTCCCATTTTTACTGCCATTTGTTTTTTTCAGTTCTTCCAATTTCCCTAGATGAAGTTCCATTGATTTTCCATCAATCACTTCCACACCCAACTTTGCTTTGATCCTAGTTTACTTTGCTCCTTTTTGTCAATATTGTTACTTCCATCCCATTTTGTCTGCTTTCCTGCTTTCCTCATTTTAACTTCCATTCATTACCTCCTACTCTGTCTTCCTTGTCCCAGTCCCTACTAATGAGGCTCTGGCCTCCAACGTAGACCATCCCGCATGTCGGAAAAAACAACCTTATTATCCTGAGGGCTGAAACTCCTCCCCATACTCAGTTGACATAAAAGAGGGACTAGCCCTTCCACATATTCTGTTTTCTCTTGACTCTGTCGAGACCATCCTACTGTAAGTTCATTCTTTTTTCCGTTTTCATTTCTTTTCTGTCTGTTGCTGCTTTTGTAAATAGTTGAGGTGGCAGTTGGGATGTGATCGGGTTTATCTTGAGAACCGGCGTGTCCTGCATTCCGTTAAGAGTACAGCGGGCTTCAGCCAGCATGTTCCCCCACAGGCAGTTGCCCGTTTCAGAGCGTATTCTGTTTTTTTTAACTCATGTCTTCTCCGTTTGAGGGACGGGGCTGTGCATTAGCCAGAGAGTTGATCATTAGATTGTCACTGTCTTGAAAGGTTTGGCTGAGCTTTAGCATCTTTCACAGAATGCTATTGTTTGGAGAAGTGCGCCTGTTTTTAGGCAGCACATATTTCCTGAAACAGTTTTTTTTCTGTGGTAGCTATATAAACGCAGCTGGGCATAGCCACCACATTGTGCAGTAGGATGGCTTAACAGTGCAACTGTGCTTCAACCAGTGTGTTCTTCTAAATAAGTTTAAATGCCATGACTAGAATTGAGAGACGCAGCGGAGCATTAGCCAGGGCACTCTTCATTATTCCATTCTTTTTGGAATAGGGCCGCTACAGCCAGCCCTTTTGGCAATTGCTGTATACGATGCATATATAAATATATATATATATATATATTCACTGAAAAAACCACAGGTTTCAGGGACCTTATAGTTAGGGATTAGCATTTTAAAACCTTAGAAATTCACTGAAAAAACACAGGTTTCAGGGACGTTATAGTTAGTTGGACATTTCACTCGTATAAAACCAGAGAAATTCGGCCATTATAGTTAGTAGAGCTAACTATAACTCACGCACCCGCAATGCACTGCTGATGACGTCACACATTACATCACTCATGACATGGTCAGTGACATCACTGATGACATCACTGATGACTACTCAAATGACATATAACGTCCCTGAAACCTGTGTTTTTTTCAGTGAATTTCTAAGGTTTTTTAAATGCTAAACCCTAACTAAACGTCCCTGAATCCTCTGTTTTTTTCAGTGAATTTCTAAGGTTTTTTAAATGCTAATTTCTAACTATGCCTACATAGGTAGGACATATGCAGAAAGAGGAAGAAAGGCGTAGAAAGAAGCAAGAGAAGTGCAGAAAGAGGCAAAATTGGTGCAGAAAGAGGAAGAAAGGTGCAGAAAGAAGTAAGAGAAATGCAGAAAGAGGCAACAGAAGTCCAGAAAGAGGAAGAAAGGTGCAGAAAGAAGCAAGAGATGTGCAGAAAGAACCAACAGAGGTGCAGAAAGAGGCCTACTTTGACTGTACCTTACAACAGACTCATACAAAGTACCCTAATCACTAATCCTTCTCCGAAGATGTCTTGAACCTCACTTTTCTCTTGAAGGTTCACTATTAATCAACTGCTCAGAATGTTAGGCCTACCAAATATAAAACAGCAATCCTAAGCATATCACTGTTGTAAGTCTGACCAAGTTTGTGAAGGTATGCATGCATGTCTATGCTTTTACCTAGTGACATGTTAAATGAAAATAAACATACAAACACTTGACTACCTGTGTTTCAAACAGCATACTCTGTAAATTTGTGTAAAAAAAGGTGTATGCATTTCTTTCTGCTCACAATACAGGGAACATGGGTATTCAATAGTATATTTGAGGAGCTCTATAACACCTATATAGATAAGACATGTCTGCCTGTGCAACCGAATGACAGAGCAGAACTGAGAAGATTTTACCACCTATAGGAGAAGTTACCCGCTTTTTAAGCTACCATTTTCAGATGCATAACACATGTAAGAATACATATACAAGTAGACATATACCTCAGTCACGAGAGCACGCAGACCTTTAAACTTGACAGCTTGCACTTCCCATTTGAGTACAGAAAGAGGAGCAAGAGAAGTTCAGAAAGAAGCAAGAGAGTTGCAGAAACAGGCAAAAGAGGGGTAGAAAGAGGGAACAGGGGTGCCGACAGAGGCAAGAGAGGTGCAGAAAGAGGGAAGAGGGGTGCAGAAAGAGGCAAGAGGAGTGCAGAAATTTGCAAGAAAGGTGCAGAAAGAAACAAGGGCAGTGCAGAAAGAACCCACAGAGGTGCAGAAGGAGGCAAGAGTGGTGCAGAAAGAGGCAAGAGAAGTGCAGAAAGAAGCAACAGAGGTGCAGAAGGAGACAAGAAAACTGCAGAAAGAAGCAAGACAGTTGCAGAAACAGGCAAGAAAGGTGCACAAAAAGGGAACGGGGGTGCAGAAAGAGGCAAGAGAGGTACAGAAAGAGGGAAGAAGGTTGCAGAAAGAGGCAAGAGGAGTGCAGAAAGAAGCAACAGAAGTGCAGAAAGAAGCAAGAGAAGTGCAGAAAGAAGCAACAGGGGTGCAGAAGGAGGCAAGAGGGGTGCAGAAAGAGGCAAGAGGGTACAGAAAGAAGCAAGAGAGGTCCTGAAAGAAGCAAGAGCAGTACAGAAAGAACCAACAGAGGTGCAAAAAGAGGCAAGAGGGGTGCAGAAAGGGGTAGGAGAGGTGCACAAAGAGACAAGAGGGGTACAGAAAGATGCAGGAGGGCTGCAGAAAGAAGGAAGAGAAGTGCAGAAAGAAGCAACAGAGGTGCTGAAAGAGGCACGAAGGGTGCAGAAAGAGGCAAGAGAAGTGCAGAAAGAAGCAACAGAGGTACAGAAAGAGGCAAGAATGGTGCAGAAAGAGGGAAGAGAGGTGTAGAAAGAGGCAAGAGAGTTGCACAAAGAGGGAGGAGGGGTGCAGAAAGAGGCAAGAGGGGTGCAGAAAGAAGCAAGTGAGGTGCAGAAAGAGGTGAGAGGTGCAGAAAGAGGCAAGAGAGGTGCACAAACAGGCAAGAGAAGTGCAGAAAGAGGCAAGAGAATTGCTGAAAGAAGCAACAGAGGTGTAGAAAGAAGCAAAAGAAGTGCAGAAAGAGGCAAGTGAGGTGCAGAAAGAGGGAAGACGAGTGCAGAAAGAGACAACAGGGGTGCAGAAAGAAGCAAGGCAGGTGGAGAAAGAAGCATGAGAAGTGCAGAATGAAGCAACAGGGGTGCATAAAGAGGCAAGAGAAGTGCAGTAAGAAGCAACAGAGGTGCAGAAGGAGGCAAGAGAACTGCAGAAAGAGACAAGAGAGTTGCAGAAACAGCCAAAAGGGGTGCAGAAAGAGGGAACAGGTGGGCAGACTGAGGCAAGAGAGGTGCAGAAAGAGGGAAGAGGGATGTAGAAATTTGGAACAGAGGTGCAGAAAGAAGCAAGAGCAGTGCATAAAGAACCAACAGAGGTGCGGAAAGAGGCAAGAGGGGTACAGAAAGAGGCAAGTGAAGTGCAGAATGAAGCAAAAGAGGTGCAGAAAGAGGCAAGAGAACTGCAGAAAGAAGCAAGAGAAGTGCAGAAAGAAGCAACAGAGGCGATGAAAGAGGCAAGAGGGGTGCAGAAAGAGGCAAGAGAAGTGCAGAAAGAAAACAACAGAGGTGCAGAAAGAGGCAAGACAAGTGCAGAAGCAGGCTAGAAAGGTACAGAAAGAGGGAACAGGGGTGCAGAAAGAGGCAAGAGAGGTGCAGAAAGAGGGAAGAAGGGTGCAGAAAGAGGCAAGAGGGGTACAGGAAGAAGCAAGTGAGGTGCAGAAAGCGGCAAGAGAGGTGCAGAAAGTGGAAGAGATGAGCAGAAAGAGGCAAAAGAAGTGCAGAAAAAAGAAAGGTGCAGAAAGAAGCAACAGAAATGCAGAAAGAGGCAAAAGAGGCACAGAAAGAAGCAAGAGTGGTTTAGACACCATTAGTACCAATTTAATACCCACATTTAGCAATAAGTAATAGGTGACCATTCTAGGTTTGCAAGGGGCCTTCCACCACGTTGTAACACTTGTCGCTGCATTTTTGGTAGCGTTTGAGCAGTTTGAGCTAGACACAAGGTTTTTTTTGTTCAAATATGCAGATTATGCAGCAGATGATGGATTATGTGGCAAATGTGGCAAATGCGGAAAATGTATAATTGTGCGAAAGTCAGTGCAGCCAAACAGTCACATAATTCCAGTGGCCCTGCTCATTCCTCCGACAAGGTCGAGAAGTGCTCCTCAGTGGTTCCTTCTTTTTTTTAGGTCGAACCTAGCAGCGCGCATGCGCTGCGAGGCTTCTTGTAGCTACTCCGTGTGGGTCTGACTCCTCCCACACATTTGATTGGCTTTTGCGTGTGTCTTTCTATAATGAAAGCACGCAAATGGCTAAAGGTGGGTGCATGTCCCACCTTTTTTGAAATGTTCACTCCCACAGCGTTTTGCCTCGGGAGCGAGCAGCGGCGCGCAGGGCGGCAGCTGCAGTGCCTCCTTGTTTATTTATTTATTTAGGCTTGTCCTTAGATTGCCTCTGCTCGTGTTTGGAATGTCACTCCTTTTTTCCCCTTCCCTCTGTCTCTCTCCCCGAGCAGATGGAGATCCGCAGAGATACAGCTGCTTGCGCCACCTTTCTGCACTAGAGGCTTCTGATTACTTTCAACATGCCGCGCTTTTCTTAAACGTTTTCTGTGGCGCCAACGGCTTCGGAGAGTAAGGGGCCACAACAGGCTGCTTCCTGGAAACTGTCAGCTCGGATTGAAGAATATTACTAACAGGCCAAGGACCGGGTGCCCGCAGGAAAACACAGAAATGCATATCTGTGGCACAGAGTCAGTCAGGCCCATCGCCGTGCCACACGAATACCACATAAACACCAGCGCGTGCATCACCGTGTGACAGGAAATAATAAATTAAACTCGCAATTCTGTGTGGTGCGTGATATCGTGTTTTTCTTTTAAGTATGGATGTACTGCGGTACACAGGTGTTATATTCACCCAGTTTTAAGCCATTCCGTTTATCATATTGGGAAAGATGAACAGTAGATCTGGCCCTGCTGAAATTATGGCCTGGTACCTTTAGATAACATATAGCTCTTGGAAATTAATATTTTTGAGCGTGCTACTCTACCGGCGAATAGTTATAGGAATAATACAGAAGTACCGGTCCTTGGACCACAGCGTGCCCACTCCGGAGTATTACCACAGGAATACCACAGAAATACCATACTTTTGACCACTTTACGTTAAGTGTGTACCACACCAGTGTCTTAATTTTAATTATTGTATGCCACTGCATTACCATATGTATACAACACAAATATTATAACCATCATGTACCACATTCCCAGCATTACGGTAGGAATACCACACAAATACCGCACTGTGAGCCGCTGTGTGCCTCATCCAGAGGATTACCAACAGAATACCACAGAAATACAACGTCTTGGAAAATAGTGGCAAGATCTCAATAATTTCCATATCACGGGCACAGTAACATCAGGCCACAGTGACACAGTTCAGATCACTACCATCGGAAATACTGCACCAGACTTGGGCCATTATGTACCAGAGCACTAACATAGGGGCGCCACAGAAATACTAGAGATATGGCACAGCATGTAAAATTCAAAGTACGACCGTAGAAATACTGTGCCATGCTATCAAACAAAGTAAGACAGATGCAGAGCATTACCGTTCAATTCACCTCATATTAGGAGCCCGTGGACTACCGCAGACCAGAGAGGGTACATCACTTCTCCACTCCAGAATTACCGCTATCAGAGGTCTCGATAATTGCATTTATATTTCTGAATTTACACGTTTTGGGGAAATATTATGCGGAAATCGGACTTACTGTGTCGATTTCGGCATATTTTCCCAGGTATTAAACCCGTATACCTAGACTACTTGCAGCAGGTGAAATCTCGGATGAAAGATCATGGAGCTGCGTTGTTTCCGCAAAATGTACAATCCTGATGGGCCCATTACCCCTCCCGCCATTGGAATTAATGGGCCACTCGTGATGGAGGCCCACGTGCCATATGCAGGCCATCAAAATATTAATTGATTGATTTTCCTATTCATATTTTATATTATGCCACATTTAAAAGGTCTAATTACCAACGCCAAAAGGGATTATAACAACAGATGTGTTTTAAATATTTTTTTGTTGTTGCAGTTTTATATAGTGCGAACTCGTCCCAAGAGCATTGGAGCGCTCTACATGAGCATCAAATTGCATTATAAAAGGTGAGATTTTTTTGCCGCAGGGAGATTAATTGATTTGCACAGAATCACAGGATGTGGAGCGGATGCTGGACTCGAACCTGGTTCCGCAGCTCCAAAGTTGCCAGCTCTGGCTTTTAAGTCACCTCTCCTCCTTTTTTCCAAAACTCATGAGGGTTGTATTGTTGGAAAGGTCAGAAAGGAGGCTATTCCAGGTATAACGGGTCTGGGCTGAGAAACTCTGTTCATCTTTCCAGGATGGTAATATTTCTCAGCTGAGGATCACAAATAAGCAGGAGTCATATAATTAGGGGCCTCCCTTTTAATGCCTCCGTAATGCAGGCCGTAATTGTCCCTTGGACTTCCCAATAGAGGGGGGCACTGCTAATTCCGGGATGTGGGAATACCATAATTTACCACCCCTATTGGAATTAAAAGGGAGCTTGTAATGAGGTCTCCAAAGGCTGGGGCATAGCCAATAGGTCTCGCCTTTGAGACCTTATAAGTATTTTGCCATGCAGCACGCATATATATAAAATAAGGACCTCTAGAAAACAGACGGCAGGCAGAGAGAATGCCAAACATGTAGCAGAGATCAAACACGAGCTAAAAAGTTTGAGCTATTGACATTGTAAATGACAATGCCTTTTATTTTTGTTTTTAATACATAAATAAAAGGCATTGTCATTTACAATGCCAATAGCTTAAACTCGCGTAAATGCGAGACCTATTGCATTGCAAATGCTTGTTGTCTCATTGAGTTTATAGTTTAGCTTCTATGGAAACAAGGAACACTAAACCTGAGGTTACCACTCCACAACACAGACTACCATACCACATAATTACTCTCCATAACACATAATCTCACTTTACATAATTCCTATACACTAAATACCACATACTTTCTATCCACATAATTTCACTGCACAACAAACCGCATAATTCCACTACACACAACGTACATCCACTCCACTCCAAAAAACATTAGTAAAAACTTTTACATTTACAATGCCAATAGCCGTAACTCGCAAATGCGAGACCTATTACATTCCAAATGCTTCTTTAACTAGTAGCCGCGTTTGCAGAGTGGTGGAGAAAGGGGGCTGGGCCTCCGACCAGCGCTCAGGAATTCCGCTTCGTAGGACTTACAAAAGGAACCAGGAAGGCTTCTTGGCCCCCAAAGTCCCTCAGGAGTAAAGTGGACTTCATCCCCCAACCAGTAGTGTGCCAGGAGGCGCGTTTGCAGAGTGATGGAGAAAGGGGGGCGTGGCCTACGAAGACTTCTTAGCAATCCTACTGTATGGGACTTACTGGAGGTAACTGGAGGGGTAGTTGGCGGAGGATTCACATCCCTAGATATACATAAATCTTTCTTCTTTGATAACTCCAAAACTACTGAATGAATGTGCACCAAATTACAAAAAGCATTGGCATAGCCAATAGGTCTCGCTTTTGGGACCTTATAAGTATTTAGTTATGCAGCACAATATCCTTGGTGCAACAACATTAGCTGTTGCATGGTTAAACACTTATAAGGCCCCAAAGGCGAGACCTATTGGCTATGCCAATGCTTTAAAAAAAAAAAAAAAATTGATTTAAAGGACAAGCAGTGCAATCAGGCTCCGGCTGCCACTTAGAGGTAGAGAGAGATAGGTGTGTAGAGAGAGAGAGAGAGAGAGGTGTGTAGAGAGAGAGAGGTGTGTAGAGAGAGGTGTGTAGAGAGAGAGAGGTGTGTAGAGGGAGAGAGAGAGAGAGAGGTGTGTGTAAAGGGAGAGAGAGAGAGAGAGAGAGAGGTGTGTGTAGAGGGGGAGAGAGAGAGGTGTGTAGAGGGAGAGAGAGAGAGGTGTGTAGAGGGAGAGAGAGAGGTGTGTAGAGGGAGAGAGAGAGAGAGAGAGGTGTGTAGAGGGAGAGAGAGGGAGAGAGAGAGAGAGGGAGAGAGAGAGAGGGAGAGAGAGGTAGAGAGGTAGAGAGAGGGAGAGAGAGAGAGAGAGAGAGAGGTAGAGAGAGAGATAGGTAGAGAGAGAGAGAGAGGTAGAGAGAGAGAGAGAGAGAGAGAGGTAGAGAGAGAGAGAGAGAGGTAGAGAGAGAGAGAGGTAGAGAGAGAGAGAGGTAGAGAGAGAGAGAGAGAGGTAGAGAGAGAGGGTGGAGGAAGAGAGGTAGAGAGAGAGGTAGACAGAGAGGTAGAGAGAGAGGTAGAGAGAGAGAGAGAGGGTGGAGGAAGAGAGAGAGGTAGAGAGAGAGAGGGTGGAGGAAGAGAGAGAGAGGGTGTAGGAAGCACGTGTGTGTACAGGTCCAGGAAATGGCGTAGGGTCTCACCCAGAGGTAGGAAGTACGCAAAAATTAAGGGTGCCAGGGGTGAGCCACCCAGGTAGTTGCTCGGAGGATCCACTAAGGGATAGTGGATTCTACAAGTAAAGAAGCGCCATGTGAGAATCACTGCATGTAGAAATCGCTTCACAATAAGTAGGTCCACTAATGATTGAGGAAGTGAAATCAATATGCGTTAATTATGGGCCATAAAGAAGGAAGAATTAAAATTCACCATATCAAGCTCAATGCACATAAATATGGGCCACCGTGAAGGAGGAAAAGCCAAATGAGCATCAAGAATGTGCCATTATGTAGAGAATAGGCTTACTGTAAGTAGCGCAACAAAATTCTATTAGCTATGCAACAGTTTAATGTTTCGCAGTTGCCAAAAGTCCGCCTGTCTGCTTCCTCTCCCCGAGCTGGTTTGTTCCTCGGTCACGCCCACGGCACAACCTCCCGGAAGACACCACTAACACCTAAACTGCCCTAATTAAGGCCCTGCAGGCAAGAAGAGTGGTACGGGTATTGAAAAGGGAAACGAAGATAAGAGGGAAAGAAAGGGGTGGATGAAAAGGAAGCCCGTTAAAGGGGAGCAGAGAGCAGAGATGAGGGGGAGAAGAAAGGGAAGGGTGGAGAAAGAAATGCGGCCGGAGAAGAGTTAAAGTAGCCTGGAGACATAGTGTACAGGCAGAGTAAGAACACCTCGTGTGGCAGTGCCAGACTGTTTAAACGCCAAATAATCAAGCAAGAGGAGACCAAGTGATTGAATACTAATCCACCACATGTGGAAAACCAATCGTACATAATCCCAAAGTAGTAACTCTAGGTTTATGCGATGAGTGTAGTGAAGTTCCTCAATGAACAGTTTAAAACCAATAGCGTAATCTGCAACGGAGGTGCATGTTAAAGAGCTTGTGTAAAAACTAGAGTGGGCTGATGCAGATACAGGCGTGCCTGAAAAGTAGAATCCTACCTCTCTGGGCTATGCGGAGGACGCGCCTCTGGAGCCTCGTTAAACAGTGAACTTTCACCGCCATGGTACAGGGAGTGTCTAAACTCTGTCATGGAGCCAAACGGATGCTAGTTGAACACTCGGTTCACATGCGCATAACAAGCTGAGCACTCTTAAATTCCCAGGAAATTACCTGTGTGTGTGGAGCCTGACTAAAGCCGGGTTCAACTTAAAGCCGATATGAAAAATCACCAATTCAGCCTTCTGATGGCAATAAAAGACTGTTACCTCCAGAATTGCGGGAAACTGTAACAAGACACGAAATTCAACTTTAACGTTAGCGTGTCAAAAATATATCTTAGTTGAGAAAAAGAATGTTCAAAAGCGTGCTGCTCCTCACGAGTACTAGAGAAAGCCTGTCTTGCATCAAGTGACGTGAAACTCTCAGCTCAGCAAACAAGCCGCAAGCCGGTGTGTCAATTTCGATCCAAGAACCAACAATGACAAACGAAGGAGTAAACTCGACCGGGGAAGGGAGTCGCCATGATGGAAGGAGCAACGTGATGGCTTGAGCACAACAAGCACTGAAATTATATACCAAGCATATGCCCCCAGCATGGTTTTCATTCACACGTCCAATGTTATCTGCGCATCTCCACATTCCTTATTACCATCTCTAAAGGCAACTATTTCCCTTAAGCTGCATTGTGCACTTCTCCTCCTGTGCTGCAGCTCCTCCCTCCCACAGACATGCAGTTCTTTTAACAACTCCTAGATGATCGAAATAGTGAGATGACGACATTCTGGCAAGCCACTTGATGCGTCCTGTGTTATGCAGCTAGCTGTAAGCAGAAAAATTGACTTTTGGCGGCATGTACCAGCGGAGAGCAGGCAACGGAACAGAACACCCCAATGCAGGAAAACCCTGCAAAAAAAAAACAAAAAGCGAGCAGACTGGTCACCCTAAACACACATGAAAATAATGTAATATTAAGAAACAACCAGGCCTTGATATATGGTGTCCCTGAGACAAGGAGCCATGGCGACCACTATCTGGAGGACCAGGCAAGAAACCCCTTACACATTTTTGAGAGATTCCAACAAAACCGCAACTGTGAAGGTGCCCCCCAAAAAACTAAAACGTTTCCCGCCCTTTGATTACGCGATCACTATGCACTTGGTTAAGCTAAGCCATGCCCTAATCCTCTAGCCCTACTCAGAAGGCATGCTCTCCCGTTAGCTAGGATTGCCACCTTAACAGTCTTTGCTGCCAGGACCACAATTTTTATGTCAAGGAAGGCAAAAAATGTAGAAAAATCGGCAAAATCCACTTTTATTTCACTCATTCAGTAAATTCGTAAACAAGTCGTCACTTTCTTCGTTGCCTTCATGATTCCTGAAATAAATATAGGCAGAAACGTTCGGCTATAAATGAATACAAAATAGATTACATAAAGTATAATTTAAGCATCAAGAACGTTAAAAACATAAATCGGAGAGGATGTGGCGTAATGGCAAGAACTGCCAACTTGGAGCTGAGGAACCAGGTTTGAGCGTCAGCTCAACATCTGTGATTCTGGGCAAATGACTTAATCTGGCGCTCATGTAAAGCGCTCCAATGCTTTCGGTTCGAGTTCGCTCTGTTTAAAACTACAAAGAAAAGAAACAAGCAATGGCCACCCGGCCGTGAAACTGACACGGCTGTGCGGCCGCGAAAGTGAAAGTTATCGCGAGGGAAGCCAGATGGCGAGGGAAGCCATATGGCGCCTGATCGCGCGTGCACGCTCGCGTGAACGCAAGCTGGTCGCCAGCAAACTGCTGTTTGCACTTCCAAAACCCGCTTACTAAAACTCTCGCCAGACAGCGCATGCGCTGGCTCAGGCGAGACCTAAAAAGCACTCTTTCTGGACCAAGATCTAGCTTTCTGCCAAATTTGGTGTAATTACGTTCAGCGGTTCAGGCTGTAGTCGCGTTCAAAATCACTATGAGAAATTGCATTGGGAAAATGCATTTTGGGCCCCCCTTATTCTCGGCCCCCGCTTAATGAATCACCCCTAAACTTTCCAAATAGAAGCTGAAGTGAGTGGCAAACTAGTTTCGAACAATTCGTAAACATTTTTCAAATGGCATTAATGTTATTAGCAAAACAAAAAATGTTTTTTCTATGGAAACTAGGTCCCAACTATCACTACCTACTGGCGACTGCCAGTAGGATATATATATATATATATATATACCGCGGTACGGTACATGGGTACCGTACCGCGTGACCCATGTGCCGCCTCCAGGGTACGGGAGGCAGAAGCGGCATCGCAGGTCCTCTTGAAGACCGTTGTAGCACTAATTCTACATTTTGGTACTAGGGCATTTTAACTTCGTTGTTCCTGCCAGATACAAAGAGAAGATCCTGTGTTATTCAGTGCCCTCGTTACCTTTTTTGTGGGTTGTGGTGCTTGTCACTTCGCTGCCCCGCCGGTGCACACGACTGGGCACCCCACCTCGTGTGCCATCTGCAGGGCCTCTGCCCTCGGATCACTGGTTTCGGTTTCTGGAGTGGCAACATAAACAGTTGCTCCCAAAGGACTAGCCTGAACACTTAGGTGAATATCCCCTGTACCAGCATTCCACGGAAATTCTTTCATAGCTCTCCAACGTCAACGAGCATGGCTCCGCTCGCGACACCGTATGACGTCATCGGAGCCATAAGAGGACCTCGTCGGCGTGCTGACGTCAGTTCCACCCATTTTTTCCGTGCCACCTGATATCGCCTGTTTTGAATGCCGATATCAGGACTGGTTTTATATATATATATATATATATATATATATATATATATATATATATATATATATATATATATATATATATATATATATATATATATATATATATATATTATATAAACCAGTCCTGATATCGGCATTCAAAACAGGCGATGACTCCGTGGGAAATATATCAAAGAAAATCAATTTATTCAAGAGAGATGACCTAGACGCGTTTCGGCGGCAGACCTCCTTGTTCACTACATCAGGTATCTCCAAATAATGCTCTTATATACATGAGTGAGTCAAGCACATTAGTTTGGTTGTCACAGCAACCATGGTTTGAAAGACATAGAAGAAAGTGCATTTGTAACCATGATAGTGCAAAAAACAGGAAAGTGAAAAAAGAGTGTTGTGAACCACAACAAAGTGTACTATTGTTAAAGCTAATTTGCTAACATCACAACAGTATTTATATACACTTACATAAACTGTGACATTAATTAAAAAAGCCGTTTAAAAAATATTTGTGTATACAGTTATTCAAGGGTACTGTTACAATTTCAACTTCTTATTACAGAAGAAATAGAAGAATTACAGCCACTTATATGCCTAAACGAATATTTGAAAAAAGAGAAATCTCTTCATAAATATGCCTGTATGTGTTAGCGGCTAAAGTTAGCGGCTAATGCAATGAAAAAGAAGTGTATATATAGAAAATTCCATCTATTTGTATAGCTTTAAACAAATAGAACAACATCACGAGTTTACAGTATAGTAACTGTAATACAGGAAAAAACAAATTTAATAGGCTGTGGTCATTTGGATGAAGCCCAAGTGGGCAGTTAAATACAAATTCTAATCTCCTATATGTATAGATAAATACAATTCCCCTCAAACAGCTGTAAAAATGTGCGAAAAAATGTGCTAACTGAAAATTATCAAAAAAGAAGATTATAATGAAAGAGAACCTAACGCTACGGATAGGGTTTAAGGTACAGGACAAGCGGCTGAAGTATCAGAGATGTACACTTAGAGCCTCATCTGCATTCATCCCATTAGGGATTTTACAATTCAGTAGAATTATATATCGTGATTCTAGTCTCCTGAGTGACAGCTGTCTATTCCCTCCTCTGATGTTTCTAGGGATGCTGTCAATCACAAAGAAAGAAAGTTCTTGAATTTTTCCGCCATGGCATAAGTTCATGTGCCTAGCTACCGGATATGCTGGATCGTTGTTGCTAATGGCCCTTAGATGCTGTAGGATTCGCACATGAACCGGGTGTATGGTACTCCCTACGTACAATTTGTCACATGTGCATTGGAGGACATACACTGCGAAATCTGTTTTACATGAGTAACTACCTCTGATTTCAAAGGGAGTGTGCCTAAGCGGTAAAGGAACAGTTCTAGTGTTGACGCCATGATTACACGCTTAGCACTTGAAGCATTTGTGAAACCCTCTCTGTGGTTTGAACCAGCCAGCTCCCTTGTCTATTGATGGTGCATTGCAGACTAGTTCCTGGCGCATCGATTTGGCTCTTCTAAATGTTATTTGTGGGGGTTTAGTACACGTGGGTCCTATTGTTGGGTCACTGCGTATGAGTTGCCAATGTTTGTTCAATATTTTACGCAGGTTAGTATGATAAGCATTAAACCCGGTAATCAATGCAGGTGTTTTTGCTTTATTTTGTTTCGTACTATGTTTCTTACTGTTAATAGTGGGAAACAGGAGATCCTCCCTCTTTATGTTTTCACATTTCTGTTTGGCATTGGTCAAGGTTCTAGTGCTGTAGCCCCTACATTTAAGTCTATTAAAAAGACCATTCATAGATTCTTTCAATCCCTCTTGTGTACTGCAATTTCGCTTCATCCTGAGGCATTCTGCATATGGTATGCTATCTTTAAGATTAGTGGGGTGGAAACTACTAGCATGAAGGATAGCATTGCCTGATGTAGGTTTTCTGTACGTCTTAGATTGGATTTTATTGTTCTCCACATATAGTTCCAAATCTAAGAATTTAATAGACTCTTTACTGGTTGTACAGGTGAAAGTTAGATTAAGACAGTTATTGTTAATTTCTGTAGCAAACTTAATAGCACTTTCTTCTGTGCCTTGCCACAGAATAAAGATATCATCTATGTATCTAGTGTATAGTATCACATTTTCAGACATAGATGCACAATGAGTCTTCATGAGTACTTGCTCCTCCCACCAGCCCATATGCAAATTAGCATAGCTGGGGGCGAAGCAAGTACCCATGGCAGTGCCTTGCGTTTGTTTATAAAAGAGTCTATCAAAGATAAATATGTTGTTTTCCAAACACCACTCGGCCATTTGTAGTAACATACTGGTGTGTTGATACAGTCCTATGGGCCGTTTCCTAGATAGTAGCTCAATGCATTCAAACCATCCCTGTGTCTAATACTTGTATACAAAGTATGTACATCCAATGTCATAAAAACAAAGTTATCATTCCAGGTACGGTCATAGATTTTTGATAAAAAGTCCCCAGTGTCTCTGATATATGCTGGAAGTTCTCGAACATATGGCTGAAGAAAGAAGTCTATAAATCTGCTGGTATTCTCAAACAGTCCCCCAATGGCCGAAATGATAGGTCTACCTGGGGGCAGTGAGCATCCTTATGTATCTTGGGTATGAGATATAATTGGGGCGTTATCGGATAGTCATTTTTCAAATAGCCTAGTTCTTGTTTTGAAATGAGGCCCACTCCTCTCCATTCATATAGTGCTTTATGGAATTTTTCTTTTGCTCCTATTATGCTTGTAGAACTGGTGCGGCTATACCATTCTCTGTCCTGTAACTGTGTCATTGCTTATATATATATATATATATATATATATTTGAAAAAGACCGTCCGGTCGAAACGCGTCAGTGAGAATAAAGTTATTGTTTGGACTAACCTGGTGTGCGGGCCTTCCTTGCAGCGCGGCGGCGTCAGCCAGGGATTTTGGAAAATATATATATATACATATATATATATATATATATATATATATATATATATATATATATATATATATGTTTTTCAAAAGGAGACGACGCTGCACTCCTGGGGGCTTCAATTCGCAGCACAGAAAAACAAATTAACTGGGGTTGTGGTCTTTAACCCCCTAAGGCTGCACCAGCTGCAAGAGCGCGCCGCTTGTAGACCACATTGTTTTGAATATATATAGGGGGCGGAGCGGGCTTGCTTCAATGAAAAGGCAGCAGAACTTACATACCACGATGTGGAAGCCTCCTGAACACTTGGGCGCTGATGAAGGCAGATTTGTGCCGAAATGCATTCGCCATACTTTGAAAATAAATTGCTTCCATGGTTCTCCCCGGTGTGGCCTCTGCTCTTTCGTGAGGAGGAGGTTCTTGGTTCTTATATATATATATATATATATATATATATATATATATATATATATATATATATATATTACCTACTGGCGGTCGCCAGTAGGTAGTTATAGTTAGGACCTATTTTCCATAGGAAATTCACAACATTCTATTTCCAATAACTTTGGCGCCGGTTGATGAATCTTCGCAAAATTTTCAAAACTCATGGGGCACTCCGGTCCGCATGTATTGAGAATCAAGTGATTTGTTCCATAATATTTTGTCTATGTCTATGGATCAATTACCATACTGTGATTTTAAAAAGGGAGTAGTCACAAAGCAATGTTATCATGTGATCAAGGCAGGGATCTGCCGAAACGCGTCATGGCGGCTGGCTCGCGGTGTGTTCAACAAATAAACTAAATAGCACCAAATCTGGGTCTACGCTCGTTCTTTCCTTCAGGAGAAGGCAGCGGTAAACGAGCTTTGCGGCATATATATATATATATATATATATATATTACCTACTGGCGGTCGCCAGTAGGTAGTTATAGTTAGGACCTATTTTCCATAGGAAATTCACAACATTCTATTTCCAATAACTTTGGCGCCGGTTGATGAATCTTCGCAAAATTTTCAAAACTCGTGGGGCACTCCGGTCCGCTCCTATCCTGAAAGTCTCGGGGTGATTCGTCAAGTGGGGGCCGAGAAAAAAGGGGGGACCCAAAACATGTTTTCCCCAAGCAATTTTCCATAGGAACCTTTAGTCGCAGCTACAGCCCGAACTGCTGAACGGAATTACACCAAATTTGGCAAAAAGGTAGCCCTTGGTTCAGAGTCGTGCCTTTTGGTTAAATGGTGTAAATCCGTTCAGTAGTTCCTGAGAAATTTGAAAAAGAAAACACATATATATCTGGGCGGAGCCTAACCACACATGTCATCGTGAGATCTGACTGGCTGTCAGCACTTCATCCTGGAATTGCTGGCAGCCATCTTGGGACCAATATAAATGATAGTACCCCATTGAAATGCATTGTAGTGAATCGAAGATTTTGAGGGTTACCAAAAGGAGAACTATAAAGGGTGATAACAGACTTTAGTTACATTAGAATTCATTTGTTGATGGTACCATACTAATTTCAGGAATTGTGGTGTGTTCTAAGGTGATTTTACCCTGTGAAAAACCTTCTGCTGGAATATCATGAATCATGTTTGAGAGAAAACTATTTTCACATGCTTGTCCCATACAGTTTTGGAAGGTGCTCCAGAAGCTAAAATGAGAGCATATTTTCTGTAAATTCACATTATCTTTCTCAGTCATGTGAGAATGAAGTCTGCCATTCTCAGTAAAACATGTACATCCAACAAGGGCAGAGACTGTCAGTTGATTCCTTTGTGTTCTACTGCAGCTTCCCAGAGTGTTCTAAAGAACAACTAGAGTGCTAACAGCCTTACTTATGACAAAAGTATGGCACACCTGAAGCCATCTTGATTGGAATAAACTGGTAACACTTAAAACTTTTAATTTAAAAAGGAACAAAATGATGGGGTTCATTTTGTCATAGAAATTATGGATAGTGCTGTAGAAAGAAAAATTAGGACATGTTTCAAGTGTGATCTCAAATATCTTCCTGTTATATTTCAACAGGAGCAGCCTGTCAGTTGATGCCTTTGTGTTCTACTGCAGCTTCCCAGAGTGTTCTAAAGAACAACTAGAGCGCTAACAGTCTTACTTATGACAAAATTATGGCACACCTGAAGCCATCTTGATTGGAATAAACTGGTAACTCTTAAAACATTTAATTTAAAAAGGAACAAAATGAGGAGGTTCATTTTGTCATAGAAATTATGGTTAGTGCTGTAGAAAGAAAAATTAGGACATGTTTTAAGTGAGATCTCAAATATCTTCCTGTTATATTTCAACAGGAGCAGCCTGTCAGTTGATGCCTTTGTGTTCTACTACAGCTTCCCAGAGTGTTCTAAAGAACAACTAGAGAGCTAACAGTCTTACTTATGACAAAAGTATGGCACACCTGAAGCCATCTTGATTGGAATAAACTGGTAACACTTAAAACATTTAATTTAAAAAGGAACAAAATGAGGGGGTTCATTTTGCCATAGAAATTATGGTTAGTGCTGTAGAAAGAAAAATTAGGACATGTTTTAAGTGAGATCTCAAATATCTTCCTGTTATATTTCAACAGGAGCAGCCTGTCAGTTGATGCCTTTGTGTTCTACTGCAGCTTCCCAGAGTGTTCTAAAGAACAACTAGAGTGCTAACAGCCTTACTTATGACAAAAGTATGGCACACCTGAAGCCATCTTGATTGGAATACACTGGTAACACTTAAAACATTTAATTTAGAAAGGAACAAAATGATGGGGTTCATTTTGTCATAGAAATTATGGTTAGTGCTGTAGAAAGAAAAATTAGGATATGTTTCAAGTGTGATCTCAAATATCTTCCTGTTATATTTCAACAGGAGCAGCCTGTCAGTTGATGCCTTTGTGTTCTACTGCAGCTTCCCAGAGTGTTCTAAAGAACAACTAGAGCGCTAACAGTCTTACTTATAACAAAAGTATGGCACACCTGAAGCCATCTTGATTGGAATAAACTGGTAACACTTAAAACATTTAATTTAAAAAGGAACAAAATGAGGGGGTTCATTTTGCCATAGAAATTATGGTTAGTGCTGCAGAAAGAAAATTTAGGGCATGTTTTAAGTGAGATCTCAAATCCTCTTCTATTTCATTAGAAAATTCTGACATGCAGACTGAAACAATCACTTTCAATACCAGCAGTAGACTTCCAGTTAACTCCCTGGTGAGCAGTAGCTTTACTACAGTGATCTAATGAACAACTAGAGTGCTAACATTCTGAATTTATGGCAAATGTGTGACACATCTGAATGCCTTCTTGATGGAATCAAAGTAAAAAACTGAAAGCATTTCCTACTGAGGAGACTGCAGTAAATGACGAAATTAGGAAACTTCATAACAAATAAGTCTCCCAAGATGGCCACCAGAGAAAAAGAGCCCAAATGTAGCACAAATATCACCCAGATGTAGCCCACATATAGCCCAATGACAGAAGTGTGCAAAACACTTTTTATTCTTAGTTTTTCTGCAGTTTTATATAGTGGAAACTGGTCAGGTATTGGAGCGTTACATCTTATTTGGACCCCTTATTGCGTATTTTGCACGAAGTACATGAGATTGATCTTGCGAAACATTGAACTTTACGATTCTGTTAACCTGAAGTTGCTCTGAACCGGGCTTTGTAACACCCGTTTTTACCTACTGGTTTTAATTAATTCTCACTGTATTGTATTAGGAAAGAGGATTTACTGTTTTTATGTACACTTTTATGATCTATGTTTCTAAATCAGATCAAATAAAGTTTAATGAATTCTATGGCAGGACGGAGGCGAGGATTATGCATATCTTTCCTCACTTTATTTGCATAGCAGTTCAAAGAAAACGTAACACAACAATCATTAAACAAAAGACTACACAACCCATGAACCATTAGGGGGTAGTCTCCAAGGCAACTATAGTCCAATCATATCACAGTCCATCGTATATAATATCGTGACGTCCCTTCCGCTTCCTCTTTCTTCACTGCTCGTCAGTTAAGTGCATTCCTTACATTCTTGGCTTCATCTGACGTTGTTGCTGTTTGTATAGTGGTTTCTTGTGCACGTTATTAGCATTATTGCCTTGGTATTGTTTCATATTCCCTGCGCAGCAGGCTCTTGCCCGAGCGCGTTCTCCCCCTCGCAGTTTCTCCCGCTGTGTGCTCAGCGCGCGGTGAGATCCTGTCAGGTGCATCTGGGCCGAGCGAGGCAGCTCCGTCGAGCGCTCCCGCTGGTCTTTACGTGCGTTTGGGAATCCGGTCACTTCTTTAGTGTCCGCTTGATTCCCGACCAACCCTCGCCTAATTTTGACTCCGCTACGCGGTGATTTCCCCACACGGCCAATTGGTATTGCGCCTCAGTCTATTCTTATAACAGCTTCGGGGAAAGCCCAGCTGTTGGAGCACCGGCGAGGGGCTGTCTTAAGGATTTTAAGGGCATTTGTTCTGTGCTCACACCCTCTGCTATCATGTCTTCTCCAGAAGACCATTTTTACTCCTCCTACCAGGAAGTGGAGGAGGAATGGCCCCCAACTTCTCCCTCCAGCAGTGGACCAAGCACTCTCTCTGGCTATTTCTAGGCGCTGGCTCCTCTTAGGGATCAGGTTGATAAGCTGGCGAAAAGCATCCCTGGGGTGTTCAGTGACCCAGATCTGGTGGTGGCGGGTCCAAGTAGCTCCCAGATGGGGAATAAAAGGGCCGTTAAGCATAACGCGGGGCACTTGGAAGGATTTGATAAACTTACGGAGACCTTCCTCAAGAGTGCGCGAACGCTAAAACATGCACCCTGCCGGGAGGAGGAGTGGCCCGGAGAAAATTGCGACACTGTCACCACTATTGTAGACCCTGACGGCGGGTTTCCCTTAGAGGGAGAGGGTGTATCGGAGGACAATTTCTCCTCCGATGAGGATAAGGACTCGGGGCGTCCCTGGCGTCCAGAGTCCCACTCCTCTCAGTCCCCGGTTGGGGACAGGGTCCACTCGGACATGTTCGAGCCTACCCAAATTTACCATCCTAGGTAGGCAGAGTGGACACCTGACGCCAAAGTGGCAGAGTATGTGGTGGGAAAATCCATCAACCCCTTGAAAGGGAGGTCAGGAATAGGATGAGGGAGAATGCCCCAGGCCCACACTGAAGGGGAAGGTGGCACACACGCCTGAAATTGATGAGAAACTATGTACCTTTTTCTCCAAGTATATGAGGGATCCCAAGAAAGGAATTGATAGGTCTTGGACGTGGTAGGGCCCTTGACCCAAATTATTCAATTGACGGAGCGTTCCAAAGAGTTAGGATCCCCTTTGTCCACGGATATTGTGGCTGGTTGGGCGCACTACCCTAAACCCTAAAACACTACCCCCAGCATGACACCCTACACTACCCAAACATAACTGCACTGCCCTAAACCCTAAAACACTACCACCAGCACGACTCCATACACTACCCAAACACCACTGCACTACCCTAAACCCTAAAACACTACGCCCAGCACGACTCCCTACACTACCCAAACACCACGGCACTACACTAAACCCTAAACATACCCCCAGCTTGACCTCCAACACTACACAAACACCACTGCACTACCCTAAACCCTAAAACACTACCCCCAGCATGACCCCCTACACTACCCAAACACCACTGCACTACCCTATACCCTAAACACGACCCCCTACACTACACAAACACGACTGCACTACCCTAAACCCTAAAACACTACCCACAACATGACCCCCTTCACTACACAAACACCACTGCACTGCCCTAAACCCTAAAACACTACCCCAGCACTACCCCCTACACTACCCAAACACCACTGCACTAACATAAACCCTAAAACACTACCCCCAGCACAACCCCGTACACTACACAAACACCACTGCACTACCCTAAACCCTAAAACACTACCCCCAGCACGACTCCCTACACTACCCAAACACCACTGCACTACCCTAAACCCTAAATCTACCCCAGCACGACCCCCTACACTACCCAAACACCACTGCACTGCACTAGCCTAAACCATAAAACACTACCCCAGCATGACCCCCTACACTACACAAACACCACTGCACTACCCTAAACCCTAAAACACTACCACCAGCACGACCCCCTACACTACTGCACTACCCTAAACCCTAAAACACTACCCCCAGCACGACCCCCTACACTACCCAAACACCACTGCACTACCCTAAACCCTAAAACACTACCCCAGCACGACCCCTACACCACCCAAACACCACTGCACTACCCTAAACCCTAGAAAAGAAACCCCCACCCCATGCCCAATCCCCTTACCTCTCACTCCTCATGGTTCCTCTCTCCTCGTGGTTCCTGCTTCACGTCATCTCTGAGGGGCGGTGCACGTCGTTGTGAGGAAACGGAACAGCCTCTGTTTCCTTACAACGACATGGATCGTCTACATGTTTTTAGAACGCATGGTCATTTACCATACATACCTTTACAACAAAATTTGTTGTAAAGGCATGCGTGGTAAATGACCATGCGTTCTAAAAAATGCGTAGTAATGACTTCGTGATGTACAACGCATGCGTGGTAATGCATGCGTTGTAATGGTATCGCAAAGTAAAAAAGTCGTTGTAACGGCTGTTTACCGATCGAAGCTGGCCCCTGTTCTTCAGTGAGACGTATATTTGATTAATTAGGAGGAAGGAATGTGGTTTTTTTACCGAAAAGTGCATTTCCGGCTGTTGTATTGTGAAAGTGTCCGCGTGGCCTGGTTTCACTTCCGGTGAGAGAGTGGAAGAGTCTGTTTGGATCTAAAGGAGTTCTGTTGTTGGACGGGGCCGGCGCGACATGTCATCAGAAAACGTAGCTAATGGAAAGCGTCCTCCATGAAGTGTGGAGCAGTGCCATGAGAGGTCAACGAGTGAGCGTCCCACCGCAGTATGACCGTACCGCGTGACCCATGTGCCGCCTCCAGGGTACGGGAGGCAGAAGCGGCATCGCAGGTCCTCTTGAAGACCGTTGTAGCACTAATTCTACATTTTGGTACTAGGGCATTTTAACTTCGTTGTTCCTGCCAGATACAAAGAGAAGATCCTGTGTTATTCAGTGCCCTCGTTACCTTTTTTGTGGGTTGTGGTGCTTGTCACTTCGCTGCCCCGCCGGTGCACACGACTGGGCACCCCACCTCGTGTGCCATCTGCAGGGCCTCTGCCCTCGGATCACTGGTTTCGGTTTCTGGAGTGGCAACATAAACAGTTGCTCCCAAAGGACTAGCCTGAACACTTAGGTGAATATCCCCTGTACCAGCATTCCACGGAAATTCTTTCCTAGCTCTCCAACGTCAACGAGCATGGCTCCGCTCGCGACACCGTATGACGTCATCGGAGCCATAAGAGGACCTCGTCGGCGTGCTGACGTCAGTTCCACCCATTTTTCCGTGCCACCGAGGCAAACAGGGGACCGAGACATTTTCACATGTATACATAGTATAATAAATATATATATATTCACTGAAAAAACCATAGGTTTCAGGCACGTTATAGTTAGAAATTAGCATTTAAAAAACCTTAGAAATTCACTGAAAAAACCATAGGTTTCAGGCACGTTATAGTTAGAAATTAGCATTTAAAAAACCTTAGAAATTCACTGAAAAAACCATAGGTTTCAGGGGCGTTATAGTTAGTTGGACATTTCACTCGTACAAAACCATAGAAATTCCCCCGTTATAGTTAGTTCAGCTAATCTATAACTCGCGCGTCCGTAATGCACTGCTGATGACGTCACATATTACATCACTCATGACATGGTCAGTGACATAACTCATGACATCACTGATGACATCTCAAATGACATCACTGATGACATCATCCAGTGAATGTGTGTTTTTCTGAAAATTAAATATGTTTTATATATGTATATCTCAAGGTCGATGGAAGAATAAATGGGTATATAAGTGTCTAAATGGATGATTTTTTTTTGTAAAATTGATTGTATAACTGACTAAGTGTACCTTAGTGAATACATGGGTTAGTGAGTAATGTTTAAATATGAAAATATCTGTATCAGTCTCTCACTTTGTGTATAAGTGGCTGCATGGGTTGGTGAGTAGCTACATGAGTGTCTATATTGGTTATTAGTTGGTTTTTTGAGTATCAGTATGAGTGTCTGTATGGTTCGGTGGGGGGTATTACTTAGTGCACAGATGCATGAATGAGTGACTCACTGTTTGTATGTGTTGAAGACAGCATGTGTGCAGGACTGTATAGGTGGATGAGTATGTGTATGGGTGTGTTAGTAAGTGAATGACTGTCTCAATAGTGTCTTTATGAGTAACTACATATGTTTTAAACTAGTATATGTAAGTATTTGTGTATATAAGTGAGTATATGTGAGAGTGAGAGATTGGAAGAGTTCCTGTACAAATAAGTAGGTGTTTCTATAAGTGATTGTTTAAGAGAGTAAGTATGTGTAAGTTTCTGTAGAAGTAAGTGTGGTAGTGTGTGTATAACTGTATATGCAAGTAAATGGATGTTTGATACTTTGTTTGCATGTGTGACTATGTGTGTGAGTAACTCTATGGATGAGTGGCGGTGTGTAACAGGATGTATAGGTGTATGAGTACATATGATGAGTGAGTACATGTATGAGTGACTGTATAGGGACTGTTGGTGAATGAGTGGATGTGTGTGTAGATCTTGGAATTACTGAATAGGTGTGTTGTAACTGGTATTGGTATGTCCATTGTTTTGAAAATGTTAGTTTGTATTTTTGAGTGTGTGTATCAAAAGTTATATTAGGGTGAGAGGAGGTCTGCCACTCTATCACAAGGATGATGTCATCAGTGATGTCATCAGTGATGTCATTTGAGATGTCATCAGTGATGTCATGAGTGATGTCACTGACCATGTCATGAGTGATGTAATATGTGACGTCATCAGCAGTGCATTGCGGAGCGCGCGAGTTATAGTTAGCTGAACTAACTATAACGGGGGAATTTCTATGGTTTTGTACGAGTGAAATGTCCAACTAACTATAACGCCCCTGAAACCTATGGTTTTTTCAGTGAATTTCTAAGGTTTTTTAAATGCTAATTTCTAACTATAACGTGCCTGAAACCTATGGTTTTTTCAGTGAATATATATATATATATATATATATATATATATATATGCACACGCAATCCGCCACAAAATCCAACTCGTAGAAAGGACGGTACGGACCCAAATTCAGTGCAAAGAGTTTATTTTCTTCAACCACGCACTGCTGCCATGACGCGTTTCGGCCTCAGAAAGGCCTTAATCACATGACGCCATGAGGAGTGATCGTACATTTTTAAAGTGACAGTGCAGTAACCATGTGACCACGGGCTCATAATAGACATGGAAAAAGTATAGTTGCGAATGCAATATAACATTAACCAAAGCATACATTGTTAATATTTATGTGCAAACCCCGCAATTAAATACGTTTTAAAAAAATGCATATAAAAATCATACACACTTTAAAACAGATTCAAAAAGGGGATATATATATATTCCGTTTCCACATTAACCCAAGGGCGGGGCACACTCACTTCTCGACGTCCATAGGGTCAGGGAAGAACAGACACACTCGACATCAGCAGAGACCTGACGCGTTTCGGGAAACACTCCCTTCCTCATAGGCTGTCTGCTACACAATGAATGCCACTATAAGGACTTCCCAGCGATCTCCTTTATTTGAATGCAAAACACAATTACACTCAGGTGAGTCAATACACCATTGCTTTCTGGGACTGGGAGTCCAATCAATCAAACCAATGTGGGCTGCTGGCAGTCTCTGTGTAAAATAGTGCAAATCACGGGCGTATCCTCAATATCTTCCCCCAATGCTACCATGTGTCAAAAAGTTCCGCTCCGCTGAAAACACAGTCCAGCAGCGGAGCTGCTATTGTCTGCGGCGGTGCGCCCCTCGGCTAGGCATGCCGATTCTATTCCGTTCCACGTTAACCCAAGGGTGGGGCACACTCACTTCTCGACGTCCATAGGGTCAGGGAAGAACAGACACACTCGACGTCAGCAGAGACCTGACGCGTTTCGGGAAACACTCCCTTCCTCATAGGCTGTCTGCTACACAATGAATGCCACCATAAGGACTTCCCAGCGATCTCCTTTATTTGAATGCAAAACACAATTACACTCAGGTGAGTCAATACACCATTGCTTTCTGGGACTGGGAGTCCAATCAATCAAACCGATGTGGGCTGCTGGCAGTCTCTGTGTAAAATAGTGCAAATCACGGGCGTATCCTCAATACCTTCCCCCAATGCTACCATGTGTCAAAAAGTTCCGCTCCGCTGAAAATACAGTCCAGCAGCGGAGCCGCTATTGTCTGCGGCGGTGCGCCCCTCGGCTAGGCATGCCGATTCTATTCCGTTCCACGTTAACCCAAGGGTGGGGCACACTCACTTCTCGACGTCCATAGGGTCAGGGAAGAACAGACACACTCGACGTCAGCAGAGACCTGACGCGTTTCGGGAAACACTCCCTTCCTCATAGGCTGTCTGCTACACAATGAATGCCACCATAAGGACTTCCCAGCGATCTCCTTTATTTGAATGCAAAACACAATTACACTCAGGTGAGTCAATACACCATTGCTTTCTGGGACTGGGAGTCCAATCAATCAAACCCATGTGGGCTGCTGGCAGTCTCTGTGTAAAATAGTGCAAATCACGGGCGTATCCTCAATACCTTCCCCCAATGCTACCATGTGTCAAAAGTTCCGCTCCGCTGAAAATACAGTCCAGCAGCGGAGCCGCTATTGTCTGCGGCGGTGCGCCCTCGGCTAGGCATGCCGATTCTATTCCGTTCCACGTTAACCCAAGGGTGGGGCACACTCACTTCTCGGCGTCCATAGGGTCAGGGAAGAACAGACACACTCGACGTCAGCAGAGACCTGACGCGTTTCGGGAAACACTCCCTTCCTCATAGGCTGTCTGCTACACAATGAATGCCACCATAAGGACTTCCCAGCGATCTCCTTTATTTGAATGCAAAACACAATTACACTCAGGTGAGTCAATACACCATTGCTTTCTGGGACTGGGAGTCCAATCAATCAAACCCATGTGGGCTGCTGGCAGTCTCTGTAAAATAGTGCAAATCACGGGCGTATCCTCAATATCTTCCCCCAATGCTACCATGTGTCAAAAAGTTCTGCTCCGCTGAAAACACAGTCCAGCAGCGGAGCCGCTATTGTCTGCGGCGGTGCGCCCCTCGGCTAGGCATGCCAATTCTATTCCGTTCCACGTTAACCCAAGGGCGGGGCACACTCACTTCTCGACGTCCATAGGGTCAGGGAAGGACAGACACACTCGACGTCAGCAGAGACCTGACGCGTTTCGGGAAACACTCCCTTCCTCATAGGCTGTCTGCTACACAATGAATGCCACCATAAGGACTATATATATATATATAAATCAGACACCAGTAGATAGTTATATATATACATAAGCAAACACAATTCCCACAGCACTGTCAGCTGCAAACGGGGCACGGACACCAACTTATTGCTAATGTTATCTTTTTATTTAATTCATGACAGGATGACGCGTTTCGCCCACCTCACTGGGCTTGCTCACATACCGAGACACATTTTAAAGCCATCATTTAAAGTACAATACACACCACATGATCGCAAGTAGGAATAGTCATAAAAGACAGACTATGACTCCAAATACTTCGTATATACGAAAAGCAAATGCAAATCTTACATTTTAATTTCATTACTGGTTATAAACTGTATTTAAACTGATTTTAATCTTAAAAACACAGTATCTAATGCCAATATTAAACCTGGTATCAAACATATTGGTTACTTTCATCCATTCGTTTAAAGCTATCCAATACCACAGTATGGGTTACTTGTCCTAATATCTTCTCTAATGCTGCGGAGTTTGATCGACATCACATACTGCAACGAATTGGGTGAAATTCATCCTTAAGGAACAAATAAAGTGCATAGTTCAAAAACATCTGATGTTATTAAACAAGTTATTTCCACAACATATTGGCAAATAAGGTGAGTAACATGGCGTACGGATAAACAAATATACCTGCTTCAATGCAGTAAATTTCTATCGCCAATAGCCATGGCTCCTTATTGAGTGCCCTTTAACTGTACATTTTGTCTGATTACTACCATACGTATCTCCTCTTGGATTAATAATAAAGTGCATAGTACAAATATATCCTTCGTAGATAAAATACCTATCTCCACCTGGAGTTATAATAAGGTGCATAGTGTAGGTACGTTATGAATACCAATACATTTCTGTTATTTCTTGTTGTCCTAAAGATGTAAATATCTCAAATCTAGTTTAATACTGATAGGCATATTAAACATTACATTCACTTAAAAATGAATCTATTTGGTCAAAGCTGTTATAAAGCGACTAACCTACATACTCCTAGCATTCAGTGCAAAAAATTGAAAAAGTGCATGCAGAAAGTGCTTAATTAAAACCTCATGACTACTAGGGAAAGGGGAAAGGCAGCAGCAAATATTCTCTTAATTAACCAGAGTAACCTGCTCTGTTCTACTTGATATACTCAGTATAGCTTAAATGATCTCGTTAATCACTCTATGTGGGGAACCTCCCCCCCCCCTGGGGAATAAAGTGCTTTTGAAATGAATCAGGACTGTGCCTAGTGGGTAAAAAATCCAACTAGGACTGTCATGATATGGATCCTACCTGTTCATCATCCAACATTGTGTCTCATGACATCAAATATAATCTGTAAATCAAAGATCACTGAGCCTGATTGTAAGCCCACTGACGCTATAAATAATTATGGAGTTCCTCCCCATTGTTCAACCCATTTGGTGTCCGTGTATCTAACTCCAGAATAAATTTGGACTCCAATCTTCTCAATAGTTTCTGTCTATTTCCTCCTCTCCTTAATGTGGGCACAGCACCTACGACAAAATATCTCAAGCAGCTCAGGTCGTTGTTATGGACTGCTTTAAAGTGCCTGGCAACTGGGTAGGACATGTCGGAGTTAACTATTGCCCTGAGATGTTGATGAATTCGCACATGTACTTGCAGTTTAGTTCTCCTCACGTATTGTAAACCTCATTTGCAAGTTAAAACATATACTGTGAATTCTGTGCGGCAGTTGCATATCCCTTTGAGTTGGTTAATGGTGGAGCCGAACACAGAAGAGCATTGGGTCATCTTAGTGCCAAATTTACAGGCTCTACACGAGCTACTTTTATATAAGCCATTCTTAGGTACCAGCCATGTTGTTTTAGACTTAGAGCACCCCAATGAAATCTCCGGACTGCTTCTAACCAAAGCATTGTGCATTGATTTGGCTTTTCTAAAAGCTAACTTGGGTTGGGATGGAAATAGTTCTCCTAAAATCACATCTGTTCTTATGATGGGCCAGTTATTATTAATTATAGCCCTGATTTGCCTATGTCGTTTATTGTATGTGGTTATGAGGCGAGTTTCCTGACTGGTCTTGTTCGTTGTCTCTTCAGTACTAAACCTCCTGGATGATCTAGATTTTTGATTGTATAGTAAGTTATCTTGTGGGACCTCTTTAACCTTATCAAGGGCCGACTGGATGATGTGATTTCTGTACCCTCTGTCTGCAAATCTACTGATGGTTTCACTGACACATTCATCGAATGCCTGATCAGTTCTGCATATTCTTCGCAGTCTAAGGAACTCCCCATAGGGGATGCTTTTAATCAGATGGTAAGGATGAAAGCTAGACGTATGGAGGGTGGAATTTCCTGCAGTGCTCTTCCTATGCAGGGTCGTTTCTAGTTTGTTGTTGATTACTTGTACATGTACATCTAGAAAGTTTATGGCTCTATTATCTAACAATGCATTAAATTGTAAGTTTAAATCATTGTTATTGATGTTATCAATGAATGCAATAGCTTGTTCTTTAGAACCATTCCACACTAAAAAGATATCATCTATGAAACGCATCCAGCATAATATATGCTTGTCCCAAACCTCTTTGTTTACCGCCTTGAGAACCTGCTCCTCCCACCACCCTACGTGTAAACACGCATAGCTGGGGGAGAAGCAGGCTCCCGTGGCAACTCCTCTTATTTGCTGATAAACATCCTTATTGAATAAAAAGTAGTTATTATGCAAACAAAAGTTAATCATTTCTAGAATCATTTCCCTATGTTTGTACTTTTCAATAGCTCTGTTTTTTAAAAAGAATTCCACTGCCTTCATACCATCTACATGATTAATGCTGGTGTACAGAGCACTTATATCAAGAGTGATAAGGTAGCATTGGTCCAACCAGGGTATTTTTCTTATTTTATCCAAAAAAATCATGTGTCCCTTATCTATGAGGGCAACGCTGTAACGAACTCCTGGAGAAAAAGTCCACATACTGTGACATCTTTTCTAACAGTCCTCCTTTTGCAGATATTATCGGTCTTACGGGGACTGGAGATATTTTCTTATGTATTTTTGGTATAAAATACAATATTGGTGTAATAGGAAAATCTGTATTAAGGAATAGAAATTCATCGTTCGAAAGTAAACCTTCCCTTCTCCATTTGTTCAGATGCTGTTTGCAGGTTTCCTTTACTACTTTAAGCTGTTGGTAGTTGGACTTTTTGTAACATGTTCCATCATCCAGGTGTTTGTGTGCCTCAATTAGGTATTCACTCTTGGGCCACAGCACAATATTGCCTCCTTTGTCGGATTTGTTTATGATTACGTCACTCTGCTCCTGTAATTTCTTGATAAGATCCTGATATTTTTTGTATTTGAACTTCACTTTGTTCTTCCTGCGTTGGATGGTTAACTGCAGTTTTTTAAGTTCATCTACTACCACATCTTGAAAAATGTCAATCGCATCGCGGGGCATAATTGGAATAAAGGAAGACGATGGTTTAAAGGGACTGGACTTAGCCGATGCCAAATTGATACCCACATTATGTAAAAGTTCTTGTGTACTTTGTATGGGATCCTCACCATTACTTTCCAATGATAAGTATTTTAATGTTCGTAGAGCTGGAATATCAGACACCAGTAAAGTCGAATATTGTACATGACTAGATGTTTCTTTGTTGGTATTAGATTCAGGATTGCTTTTAGATTTTTTGATGGCAAAATACTTTTTCAGCTTCATTTTGCGAATAAATTTGAAGATGTCGACACATGTTTGTACGTAGTTGAAATTACTTTCAGGGCAGAATGATAGGCCCAATGATAAAAGTTGTATTTCTGCTTGATCTAATTGGACCCGGGACAGGTTGATGACTGTGTTGGTGTTTGCATCTATTTCTTTTTCCACCTGATGTTTTGCTGTTTCCTGTTTCTTGCATTGCCTGCATTTCTTTCTTGCCCTCCTCCTTTGGTTTTGTCTTTGTCTGGTACTTGCATGGGCTTCCGTGGTCTGAGTGTTCGTCGACGGGCCCGTTGTAAAAAATTCAATTCCTCTGCTGGAGTCAAGGTACCCAAGTCTTCACCCCCATGACATCTTCCCAGAATGCTGTCATCCGACTCAGTTTCACTTTGAAGCGAGCTCGCCTCAGAATTGGATGCTGTCTGAGGTCTCTATTAGTAGCATCCAGTCTGACATTATCGTTGGTTTGATTAGTTTGCGAGAAATGCTTGCGTTTAATAGAGTCATACTTACGAGAGAATGTGAATATTTGTCCTGACTCATAATCCAGCTTATCGCGTGCAAACTTTTTCCTTGTCTTAATAGTGTCTTCTTGTTTTTTCAATCTACTTTTGATGTCACTTCTACTTTTGGATATTAATTCCTTGAATTCAGATGTTTCCAGCTCTCCGTTGATTCTTTCTATTTCTTTTATAACGATCTATGCGGGCATATTTTATCAAGATATGGACCAGTCGCATTCAATCAATCAATCAGGGGTTTATAAAGCGCGCTACTCACCCGTGAGGGTCTCAAGGCGCTGGGAGGTGCGGGGGGGTGCAGCTCCGGATCAGTCGAAGAGCCAGGTCTTGAGGTTCTTCCTGAAGTTGTGCAGAGAGTGAGGGAGCGTCTGATGTTGACTGGGAGCTCGTTCCAGGTCTTTGCTACGATGTAGGAGAAGGCTCTTCCACCTGCTCTGGCTCTGCGGATGCGTGGGGTCTCTGCCAGGGCGAGGTCGGCGGAGCGGAGGTCCCTTTTGGGTACGTGGAAGGAGACTCTTTCGTTGAGGTATTTGGGCTCGATGTTGTGGAAGGATTTGTAGGCGTGGGTGAGTAGCTTGAAGGTTACTCTCTTTTCGATGGGGAGCCAGTGGAGGTCTCGTAGGTGCGGGGTCATGTGCTCGTAACGTGGGGTTCCGAGGACGAGTTTGGCTGCGGTGTTCTGGATGGTTTGGAGCTTGTGTAGCAGGGTTTTGTTGATTCCGGCGTAGAGGGCGTTACCGTAGTCCAGTCTGCTAGTTACGAGAGCGTGGGTGATGGTCTTTCTGCATTCGTGGGGGATCCACTTGAAGGTCTTGCGGAGAATGCGGAGGGAGTTGAAGCAGGTCGAGGCGACGGCATTGATCTGGCGGGTCATGGTGAGGGAGGAGTCTAGGATGATGCCGAGGTTCTGGGCGTGGTCCGTCGGGGTGGGTGGGTTTCCGAGGGCAGAGGGCCACCAGGAGCTGTCCCACGCCGTGGGGGAGGGACCGAGGACGAGGACCTCGGTCTTCTCCGAGTTAAGTTTTAGGCAGCTGTCGCTCATCCAGGCTGCGACGTCTGTCATTCCTTCTTGAAAGCTGAGTCTGGTGTCTTCGGGGTTCTTCGTGAGAGAGAGGATGAGCTGGGTGTCGTCGGCGTAAGATACTATGCTGAGCCCATGCTGTCTGATGATAGCGGCGAGGGGGGCCATGTAGATGTTGAAGAGCGTGGGGCTGAGCGAGGATCCTTCGGGTACTCCGCAGTTGATCTCTGTGGGTTCGGAGAGGAAGGGTGGGAGTCTGATCATTTGGGTGCTGCCGGTGAGGAAGGATCGGATCCAGTCGAGGGCGGTTCCCCGTATGCCGGCGTCGTGGAGTCTGGCGGCGACAGTGCGGTTCGAGACGGTGTCGAAGGCTGCGGGGAGGTCTAGTAGGTTGAGGGCCGCAGTGTGGCCCTGGTCGAGTAGCATGCGGATGTCATCGTTGGCGGCGAGGAGGGCGGTCTCGGTGCTGTGGTTGCTGCGGAATTCAGACTGGGAGGAGTCGAGGATGGCGTTCTCTTCGATGAAGGTGGTCAGTTGGGTGTTGACGAATCTCTCTGTGACTTTGGCTGCAAAGGGAAGGAGGGAGATGGGCCCGTAGTTCTTCAGGTCCGTCGGGTCTGCCGAGGGTTTCTTGAGGAGGGGCTTGACGTCTGCCCACTTCCAGTCGTCGGGGAAGATGCCAGATTCGAGGGAGGCGTTGATGGTCCAGCCTAGTTCGGGGGCTATGGCGGTGGCGGCTCTGTGGTAGATGTGGGGTGGGCAGGGGTCCGTGGGGGCTCCTGAGTGGGTGTTCTTCATGGTCTTGGTGGTGTCTTCAGTGGTAGCAGGTTTCCAGGTGGTGATGGTCGGCCGGTTGTCGGTGGTGGAGAGGGGGGTGGTGTCCGGAGTCTTTTTGCTGAAGTTGTCGTAGAGGGCCTTGATTTTCAGGTGGAAGTAGCAGCTGAGCTTGTTGCAGAGGTCCTGGGATGGAGAGATGTCCGAGGCTTCACTGGGGGGTTTGGTGAACTGCTGTATGACGTTGAAGAGTTCCTTTGATTTACTTGCGTTGGAGTGGATTTTGTTCTTGATAAAGGTCCTCTTGGTGGCTCTTATGCGCTGGTGGTATTCGTTCATGGCATTCCTGTAGTTGTTCAGGTCTTCGGTGGTTTTCTTGTTCCGCCAGGGTTTCTCGAGGCGCCTGCAGGAGAGTCTGGCTTCTTGGAGGTCGGTGGTGAACCAGGAGGCCTTCAGGGGGCGTTGATTGACGGGGTGGCGGAGGGGTGCGAGCTTGTCAGCGCAGCTGGAGATCCATCGGTGTAGTTCTTTGGCCGTGAAGTTGCCGTCGGTCGTGGTGGAGGGGGGGTTGTGGAGGAGGGTGGTGTTCAGGTGATCCTCTGTGATCTTGCTCCAGTTTCTTCGGGGTGGGCGCGGGGCGGGTTTGGGTGCGATGGTGGTGTTGAAGGTGAAGTGTACGCAGTGGTGGTCTGTCCAGAGGGGCTGCGTGGTGTGGCTGAAGTGGATGTTAGTCCCTCCTGCGAAGATGGGGTCGAGGGTGTGTCCGGCTCTGTGGGTGGGGGCGGTGACGAGCTGCTTCAGTTCGAGGTTGGCGAGGTTGTCAAGGAGGGTGGTGGAGTCGGGGTCGCTGCGGTTTTCGAGGTGGAAGTTCAGGTCTCCGGTGAGGATGTAGTCCGTGAAGGCGATGGCGTGGGGTGCGACGAGGTCGGCAATGGTGGTGGCGGTGGAGGCGCGAGGCCCGGGTGGTCTGTAGATGAGGGTCCCGCGTAGCGTGGTTCTGGGGCTGGTTTGGATCTGGAAGTGGAGGTGCTCTGTGTTGGAAGAGGAGTCGCTCGTACTGGAGGTGGAGAGTCGGAGGGAGCTCTTGTGTGCGATGGCGAGTCCTCCTCCTGGGCGGTGTGGGCGGTCCTTTCTTTGGATCTTGTAATCATCGGGAATGGTGGTGGCTATGTCGGGGGCGGAGGTGGCGTTGGTCCAAGTTTCCGTTAAGAAGGCGATGTCTGGCAAGAGGGTGTCGGGTAGGTCCCAGATCTCCGTGGCGTGTCTGTGGAGGGAGCGCACGTTGAGGAGGATGCATGTCAGTGCTTCAGTGGTCCGGGCGTCCGGCGTGGGTTCTGCAGTCGTGGGGGGGATGTTGATGGTGAAGGATTGTCTACAGTGTCGGCAGGAGAACTGGCCGTGGGTGGTGTTCGGCGTCGATCTCTGGCAGTTGATGTTTCTTCTGGGGTTGAGTGCGAGGAGGTCGGCGGAGTTGTAGCGGTGGATGGCCGGAAAACAAGGTTCCCTGGCGCTGGCCGCGGTCGGGTCGCGGACAGGCGCAGACGGGCTTGCCTTTAGTGCGCCTTTGGCGCACCAGCAGCACGCCCGCTGCGCACGGCCGCCATTAAGTAGGGTAGGGGGGCGGAAAGCGCAGCTGGGAGGTGGGAGGCGGGAAACCAGCAACGGCGGGGGGGGCACAGGGGCAGCAACGGGCACGCACAAAGGGGAAAACAGCTGAAAATAGAAGAATTAAGGACAGAGAGGGTGCAGAAAACGTGCAGAAAATGGAGAAAACTGAGGCAGAAGGCAGAAAAACAGAGGCAGAAGGCAGCAGGCAGAAAGGGAGACAGAAGGCAAAAAAGGCAGAAAGCGGCAAACGGGCACAAGAGAGACAAGAAAGCCTAGGGGGGCACAGAGGCAGACACGGACAGCAGCGGCCAGCAGAGTAGCAAGGCTCTCCCACTGGACCACCAGGGATGAGGCACAGGCAGGAGCCTGCGGGTGGAGGAGGGCCTCAACACCTACCAAGAGAAGGCACTTGACAGCGGAGCTGTGGGGGGAGAGCAGGTCTCTGACCAGGAGGTCAGGGGTCTTGCATTGAGGCTTCAAGGTTACTGTCCGCTCACTCCTTCAACATGCCAGGATTTGGATTATCAAAGCTTGGAGCGATCATTATACGTAACCCACGTGGGATCCGTCCTACCTCCACATATTTCTCCAGGGATTTCTGCTCCCACCATTTGGTAATTTCTGATTTCATTTGTTTTTCCAATGCCTTGAGCAATGCCTTGACATCACCCTCCGGTGATGCAGTAGAAACTCCTCTATTGCGCCTGATGTCCATGGCTGCTGGAAGATTAGCAAATAATTCCTGTGCTGCTGCTTCCCTTTCTCTTAGTGCCTCGACTGCCATGATAAATATATTGAAACGTAGGAGCAAGCGTATGTGCCTTGGACTTCAAAATTACAAGTCCTTTGCTGGTTTTCCAGGAATTAATGGACGCTTTCCTCTTCTCTAATCGCACACCTCCCCACCTGCATATACGCTCAATATAGCGCGGCTTACCGGTAGTTTCGCCAAGGAATCGCGCGTCCTCCGACTCGCGTATCTCTGTTATTCCTATCCGGCATGCTCGCTGAATATTTCCGGGTGCAGGGGGTCACGGCGGTACACGTTCCTACCGGAAAATGGAAATGCCAGAGCAGGCTGAAAGCTGCTTGACCCTCAACCTGGGAGGGGGTCCGAGATTCGGGAACAGCTGTTTCCCAAGTAAATCGATAAGCAAACACAATTCCCACCTCGCTGTCAGCTGCAAAGGGGACACGGACACCAACTTCGTGCTGATGTTATCTTTTTATTTAATTCATGACAGGATGACGCGTTTCGCCCACCTCACTGGGCTTGCTCACATACCGAGACACATTTCAAAGCCATCATTTAAAGTACAATACACACCACGTGATCGCAAGTAGGAATAGTCATGAAAGACAGACTATGACTCTAAATACTTTGCATATACGAAAAGCAAATGCAAATCTTACATTTTAATTTCATTACTGGTTAAAAACTGTATTTAAACTGATTTTAATCTTAAAAACACAGTATCTAATGCCAATATTAAAACTGGGATCAAACATATTGGTTACTTTCATCCATTCGTTTAAAGCTATCCAATACCACAGTATGGGTCATACATATATTTATATATACATACATGTTAGAAATGGGGGTCTCTAGTTGGCAATGGCTGGCCACTGTCCAAGTAGGGACCCTTCTTCCTAAGTCAGAGTGAGAGGGTTACCCTCTTTAATACCCCTGCTCAACCCTGTGGTAACGTAGCACGAGCAGGTAGGCTTATCTCAGAGGCAGGGTGTGAAGCATTTATGATCATACACAGTAACACAATGAGGAACACTACAAAGGGACACCACACAAGTAGTTATTATAAAAAATAAGTATCTTTATATAAAGGCAGATTTATCACAAGACCAATAACTGTAAAAGCCACAATACTGTCAAAAATAGGATAGCTGTTGAAGGGCTGTCAAAAATAGTTCAAAGGTTGCAAAAATAAGGTTCAAGTTCAAAGCAGTGGTCTCTGCGACCCTTTCTTTCACAAAGTACCTGGGTTTAGTTGCAAAACCAACAAAGTATCGCAAAGAAGCTGTAGCGATGATTCTCGGCACGCGAGGCCGGCGATGCGTTGAAATCCTTGCCGCAAGGGAGGATGATGCGCCGATCTGCGGGATGCGTGCGGAGACGATGCGACAAACTTCTGCACGCTGGACCACCGATGCGATGACTTTCTTGCCGCGTGGGAGAAGTCGATGCGGTGATCCTGTTGCGCTGTGCGATCGTGTTGCGATGCGAAGACAAGACGCTCCGCGAGGGAGCGACGAAATTCGGTGCGATGCGATCAAAGTGGCGAACGCACGGCATCCGCACTGCGATGTCTCGAGCGATGATTTCTTTAAGGGTTGCGAGCGCGGCGACAGCAGCGCGATGATCTTTCCAGCGCGTCTCGGCTGCAGCGGCTCGCAAAGGGGCGTCAGCGATGGTTTCGGGTTGCGGGCCCTCGGCGGCAGTAGCGCGATGATTTTCCCAGCGCTCTTGACTGCAGCGGCCCGCAAAGATGCGTTAGCGTCGATTTCTTACCCTCTTCTCTCTGATGCAAACTAGAGGCCCTGGAACTCACAGGAGCCTCCTCAGCAGATAGCAGTCCTCGCAGGGAGGAAGCAGGAGGTTGGTGGTGGAATCTGTTGTGCCTGAGACTCCAGCAGGAGGCTAGCTCTTTTCCTAGCCCTTGGGTGATTGCTGTACAAAAAATAAAAGTTCTCTCAAGAGTTCCGTTTCCTCTTCTTCAAGGTCCAGTGGTCACTGCTGCAGGCCAGTGCAAGAAACAACACACAGCACAGGGACAGTCACTTCCTGCAGATTCCTCCAGTGGCACGGACAGAGTTTCCTCTCCAGATCCAAAAGCAATACAAAAGTAGGGGTTTGAGCACAGATATTTATACCCCAAAAGCCTTTGATCCTTGAAGCTACCAGTCCCTGAACCTAGCCAGAACCAGTTCTGCTCAGGCCTGGAGCACTTTGTTTACCAGGCTGCATCCTTCCTTTCAGAAAGAGGGGTCTGCTAGCAGACACACAGTGGGAGGTGGAGCCAGCATTCACCTTGCCAGGCACAGCCCTATTCAGATCAAAGAGCCACCCTTCCCCACACTCTAAATGCAGATCTCTCTATTCCACCAAGGTCTGACTCAGCCTGTCCTGCCCCTCTAAAACCAGACAGCCAATACACATAACGGCAGAGCACACTGGAAGGCTTAGGCAAGAAAATACCTACTTTCTAAAAGTGGTATTTTCAAACACAGAATATAAAAATAAACTTCACTAAAAGGTGTATTTTAATATTCTGAGCTCAGGCATACTAAATTCGTTTTTCTACCATGTTCCTGGGGTCAGTTAGGACTATAGCATGTAATAGTCAAACTGCCCATTCTAGCCTATGAGGAACAGGTAGCCTTACAGTAGTGAAAAACGAAATGGTGCATAATTCACTACCAGGACATGCTACACACACCAAGGCATGTCCTACCTTACACATACAATGCACCCTTCCCGAGGGGCGACTTACAGGATGCCAAGGGAAGGTTCAGGGGCTGGGAAGTGGTTGCACTTCAAGGCCAAGATGGCAGTTCTGGACTGCACACAGACACTGCAGTGGCAGGTCTGAGACACACTTTAAAAGCTGCTTCTGTGGGTGGCGCAAACCAGCGCTGCATGCCCACCAGCAGCATTTGGTTTTACCGGCCCTGGGCACACACAGGCCACACTACTAGGGACTAACAGGTAAACCAAATAAGCCAATCAGGGATATACCAATTCACATAGACATAGTTATACAGGGAGCATTCGCGCTGTGACACTGAATGGCAGTGGCACAGCGCCCAGAGCATCTAACACCAGTAAAACAGAGGAGACAACAGCGAAAAATGGAAGGGAGACCCACGCCAATGGTGCCAGGTCTAACACACGTCCCCTCCAGCTGAAATGTGGGGAGAACTACCCATCCCCTTGGAAGTTCTCATCGCTAAGGCGGAAAAATCTGGACAGACCATCAGCATTGGCGTGTTCTGTACCAGGGCGGTGTTCCACCGTGAAGTCCATACCCTGTAGGGAAATGGACCACCTCAACAACTTGGGATTCTCACCCCTCATCTGCATCAGCCATCTGAGGGGCCTGTGGTCTGTCTGAACCCGGAAGTGAGTCCCAAACAGGTATGGTCTCAGCTTCTTCAGTGCCCAGACCACAGCAAATGCCTCACGCTCAATTGCACTCCACCTCTGTTCCCGTGGAAGTAACCTCCTACTGATGAAGGCTACAGGTTGGTCTAGTCCCTCCTCATTTATCTGTGACAGAACGGCCCCCACCCCATGCTCTGAAGCGTCTGTCTGGACAACAAATTCCTTAGCAAAATTGGGCGCATGGAGTACGGGTGCTGTACACATAGCAGTTTTGAGGGCATCAAAGGCTTTCTGACAGGTGTCAGTCCAGTTCACAATCTTTGGCCGCTTCTTGGAAGTCAGCTCAGTCAAGGGTGCAACAATGTTGCCATACCCCTTGACAAACCTCCTGTAATAACCCGTGAGTCCTAAGAAGGCCCTCACCTGGGTCTGGGTCCTGGGGGCTCCCAAGTCAGGATGGTTTCAATCTTGGGCTGCAGGGGCGCCACCTGGCCGCTCCCCACCTGGTGTCCCAAGTACACCACAGAACCCTGCCCAATCTGGCACTTACTGGCCTTGATTGTGAGGCCTGCTCTGCGCAGCGCCATCAACACTTCCCAGAGGTGGCGCAAGTGGTCCTCCCAGGAGGAACTAAACACTGCAATGTCATCCAGGTAGGCGGCACTGAAAGCCTCCAGCCCAACCAACACCTGGTTGACCAATCTCTGGAAGGTGGCAGGGGCATTCTTCATCCCAAAGGGCATCACACGGAACTGGTAGTGCCCATCTGGTGTGGAGAATGCTGACCTCTCCTTTGCCCCATCCGTTAAGGCGATCTGCCAGTACCCAGACGTCAGATCAAACGTGCTGAGGTACCGGGCAGCCCCTAACCGGTCTATGAGCTCATCAGCTCTGGGGATGGGGTGCGCGTCGGTCTTGGTGACCGAATTGAGACCTCGGTAGTCCACACAGAACCTAAGTTCAGGAGTGGCACCAGGCGTCGCAGCTTTTGGTACCAAGACCACGGGGCTGGACCAGGGGCTGCTAGAGGACTCAACCACCCCTAGGGCGAACATTTTGGAGACCTCCTCCTTAATGCAAGCCCTGACCCTGTCAGTTACCCTGTAAGCCTTGTGCTTGACAGGAGAACTGTCCCCGGTATCCACCTCATGGACGCACCAATCAGTGACACCAGGTACCAGGGAGAACAAATCAGAAAATTGCCCCAACAGGTGGTGACAATCTCTCTGCTGCTCAGGGGTCAGTGTGGTGGAGAGGATCACACCCTCCACTGACCCATCCTTCTCTTCTGCACACAGGAGGTCAGGGAGAGGCTCACTCTCCTCCTCAACCCCATCATCTGTGGCAAGAAGCATGCCCACTTCAGACCTCTCAAAGTGGGGCTTTAGGCGGTTCACATGCAGGACCTGCAAGGGGTTCCTGGGAGACTGAAAGTCCACCAAGTAGGTAACTGGACTTTTGCGCTCCACCACCTCAAAGGGACCGGTCCACTTATCTTGGAGCGCACAAGGCTCCACTGGGGCCAGTACCCAAACCTTCTGACCAGGTTGAAATTCGACCAGAGTGGCATTCTGGTCGTGCCAACGTTTCATTTCTTCTTGGCTGGCTTCCAGATTTGCCTCAGCAATTTTTCTGAAACGCCGAGTCTGGTTCCTGAAGGCCAACATGTAGCTAAATACATCTTGGGGAGGTTTCCTGGGAGATTGCTCCCAGCCTTCCTTGACCAGACTCAGAGGTCCTCTAACCGGGTGGCCATAGAGGAGTTCAAAGGGACTGAACCCTAAGGACTTCTGTGGCACCTCCCGGTAGGCAAACAACAGGCATGGCAAGAGGACGTCCCACTTACGCCTCAGGGGCTCTTCTAGGCCCATGATCATGCCCTTCAAGGTCCGGTTGAACCTTTCAACCAGACCATTACCTTGGGGGTGGTAAGGAGTGGTGAACTTATACGTTACCCCACACTCCTTCCACAGAGACTTCATGTACTGGGAGATGAAGTTGGTCCCCCTGTCAGACACCACCTCTCTGGGGAATCCCACACGGGAGAAAATCCCCATCAGTGCACGTCCCACCACGGGGGCCGTCACTGTCCTGAGCGGGATGGCTTCAGGGTACCGGGTGGCATGGTCCACCAAGACCAGGATGAACCTGTTGCCCATGGCTGTCTTGGGGTCCAGAGGCCCCACAATGTCAATGCCCACTCGCTCGAATGGGGTACTCACAACTGGAAAGGGCTGGAGTGGGGCCTTGATCTTCCCCCACTCTTCCCACTTGCCTGGCAAGTCTCACAGGTCCTGCAATGAGAGTCTGAACTCTTGTGCATCTGGGGCCAATAAAAGTGGGCAGCCAGCCTCTCAAAGGTCTTGGTCTGCCCCAGATGTCCTGCCAATGGAATGTCATGAGCCAACCCCAGTAGGAAGGTTCTGAAGCACTCGGGTACCACCAGCACACGGGCTGACCCTGGCTCAGCAACCTTAGGCTCACTATACAGGAGACTGTTCTCCCAATAAATCAGATGTGAACCAGACATGTCACCTTCTGCCTGGGCTGCAGCCTGTCGCCGCATACCCTCAAGAGAGGGGCAAACTCTCTGCTGCTCACAAAATTCCTCCCTGGTGGGTCCCCCTTCCTGCTGCCAATGGGTCAGCTCAGGCAGGTCCCCCAGTTCGGTGATCTGCTCCCCGGTAGGCTCCAGGGCATCCCCCTCAGGGTCTGCTTCTTCCTGGGCCGTGGGAACCAAGGGGGCCGGCTTCCCGCGCCCCTGCCCCTTCTCTCTAAGGCAGGGATCTGGGCCCTACTCTCAGGCTTCAGATCCTTTTCAACACCCTCCTTGGCTGCCATGGACCGAGTGGTAGCACACGCCCACTCAGGCAGACCCAACATCTCTAAGTGAGCCTTCCTCTACACCGTAGCCCACGGGGAGTCCTCTAAATCATTGCCCAGCAGACAGTCTACAGGCATGGCGGGCCTCACAGCTACCTGAAGAGTTCCTGAGACCCCCCCACTCAAAGGGAACCTGAGCCACCTCACATTGGCTCTCTGAGTTGTCGGCGGACACTACTGGGTAGAATGCATGGGGGACAACCTGCTCTTTGGACACCAACCGGGAGCTGACAGCAGTTACACTGGCCCCTGTGTCTCTTAGAGCCTCCACCCTATGGCCATTGATGGTCACCCACTGCCTGTATTTTTTAGTGTTAGCAGGCAGTGCAGGCTTGGGGACCATCTCAAAGTCCCCTAATGAGACAAGGGTCAATTCTACGGGATCCCACCCCTCTTGGGCACCCATCTCCTCCTCTCCCAGGGCTACACTAGCAATCTGGCGGGGTGGTGCACGGGGGTGCACTGGCTCCCCTTGGGGGCACTGGGGATCAAAATATCTGTGGCCCACTTGACCACAGTTGTAACACGTGGGGGCCCCCTGGGAACAGGCCTACCTGTTGGGGGCCCGGTCCTCCTTTCTTGGGGGGCTGGGACACCACTGCTTGGTTCCCTGGGGGATTACTTTGGGGCCCTCGGTGGAACTCCCTCTGTTGACCCTTGTCCCCCCACTCCTCTGCTGGGGACCCTGCCCACCTTTGGCGACGTCTCCCACTGGACCCTTGCGGACCCGGGTGCTCACCCAGCGGTCCGCCTCCTCAGCAAGCTTTCTAGGGTTAGTCAGCTTGCAATCAATTAGGTGCTGGCGTAGCTCAGGAAAACAATTGCTAGATAAATGCTCCCATGCAATCAAATCATAAAACTGTGCAAAAGTTTCTACTTTGCTACTTCTTACCCAGCGTTCCATGGCTCTGCAAAAAAGGACACATATTCAACCCACGTGGTACCCTCTAGCTTCTTACAGACCCTAAACCTCTGTCTATACATCTCAGGGGTCAAACCATAGCGGGTCACCAACGCTTCCTTCATTTTTTTTTTTTGTAAACAAATTTTTATTCAGTTGACGTTACAACTCAAACAATCACTGTACGGGGACAGTGGGCATACATTGATAACTGCACACTGGATGTCAACGTTCAGACAGTAAGCCATCCACCCCGGTACGTCGGCTTTGCCGTGCGTGCCCCATTTACCTCTGTTTTGGGCAGCCCACATAAATAGCAAACATTGGTGGTAATGTCTATCAACTCAACCAGAATCTGCTAATAAATCATATCCCACGTCCCCGCAATAAATATTTCACATCCTTCAAGCCAACTCCGGTGAGGCCCACAGGAAACGCAGTAAGAAATGCAAAAACAATACCCATCCACCCACCCTCGCAGTCTCCCTCCCTTTCCCGCAACTCTCCCCCCTATCCCTCCCCTCAGGCATGTCGCTCACCCATGGGAACTCCCGTGGAAAGACAGAGTCCGTCTGTCAAGTAGTCTAATACCCCAGTATCCGCTCAGTAGGGACAAGCTAAATAAAAAAAAAAAAAAAAAATTAAAAAAAAAAAAAAAAAGGGTGGAAGCACACTCACGCGTTGAAATTTTTCCGCCAGCCCGCTAGAAGGCCCGGAGGAAGTTTGGTTGGGGCAGGATGTCAGACCCCCGTATTACCCTGCTCAGTCGACTGAGGGTTCGTCATCATCCTCACTCGGGTGCTTGAGCTCCTCCACCAACGCCACCCACGCCATTGCGGCCTCCAATGTCTTGTCGTTACCCGTTCTGTGTGCCATTTGGAGCCGAAAGGTACCCTCACTATCCGCCCACTTTGTAAGCTCCCGCGTCCACCTCAAGGTACTTGGGGGTGCTCGCCTTCCAATGACAGGTAATTTCTCGCTTGGCCAATACTAGTCCTAGATCGATAAATTTACTGGTGATCTTGTTCTTGGCAGTGTGAGGAAACCAGTGTAACAGACAAGTCCCCGGCGTCAGCTCGATCTCCCGGTCCGTTATGCCATTCAGTCTGGTCAGTATCTCCCTCCAAAACCCCAGGAGTGATGGGCAGGCCCAGAGCATGTGTAAAAACTCAGCATTGTCTAGATTGCATCTCGGGCAAACCGCGCGGGTCCCAAAATATTTGTTAATTTTTTGAGGAGTGAGGTATGCACGGTGAAGGATAAAGAAGTGTATTAATTGGAACCTCGCGTTCCTGGAGGTTTTCCATGCTCTTTCTACCAACGCTTCCCATGGTTTCTCTTCGATGGGCACACCAAGATCTATCTCCCATTTAAAGCGTAGGCTATCTAGAGGGCGTTGCAACTCCTGAGTAAGTCGCCTATAGAGGCAAGTCACTGCCTTGACCGTCCCAGCCGCGGTCACCACATACTGGCAAGGCAGGGAGATCGCTGGTTCTGCGATCCCCATCTGCCAATGCTTACGAATGGCTGCCGTTAGGGAAGCGTGCAGAAGGAAGTCCCCCCTAGGTATATCATACCGCTCTAGCAAATCATTGAAGGGTAGGAGGGTGTTGTCTTCATAAAGGTCTCCTATGGCGGAGATGCCTGCCTCCCTCCAAGCCCGCAACCCTTGCCAGTCCCCCCCATGTGGCAGCGTCTCGCAAAGCAGCAATGGAATCTCGGGCGCATACGGGGTCCCCGTGAGGCCCTCCGGATCACCCAATTCCAACACCTGCGCATTGCCCACAGGTCCTCCTGGGCCCCCCGCCCACGCAGTGGAAGCCGCATCAGCACACGAGCAAGTTGAGGCAGAGTCGGGTCTGTGGTCTCAACACCCTCATCACTAAGCCGTCCAGCCATCCACTTCGTGAACCATTGTATTTGGGCTGCGTGATAGTAGGCCTCTAGATCCGGCACAGCAAACCCTCCCTCTCCCCTAGGCCTCATCATGGTGATAAGTGCTACTCTGCGCCTCCCAGTACCCCAGAGAAATCCCGTGATCATGGTGTTGAGAAGAGTAAAAAATTTCCTCGGGATCCACAGTGGCAGCGCGCCAAAGTAATAAAGCAATCGCGGCAGTGTGACCATTTTCAGGAGCGCCACCCGTCCCGCTATCGAGAGAGGAAGGGTCCCCCAAAAATCAAAGCTACTCCTGGTGTTCCGTATCGCCCGACCTATGTTACCATCCAACACATCTGCAGCCGCGTGATATACTCGAACTCCCAAGTATGGCAGGCACCTGCTTTCCCACCTCACATCTAGCACATTCGGGGGAGCATTCCTTCCGGCCCGCGTGGGGAACAAGCAAGTCTTGCTCCAGTTGACCTTAAGGCCCGCGACCCTTCCCAGCCTGTACAACAGGTCCCTGGCACCCTGCAGGTCGTCCGCCGGGTTGGCAAGAAACAGTAACAGATCATCTGCATATAGTGCTATGAATTGAGTTCGGTTCCCCACATCCACCCCCGGTAGTAGTGCCCCGATCTTGCGTGCACTGCCAGAGGCTCCACCGCCAGCGCAAACAACAGGGGAGACAGCGGGCAACCCTGCCTCGTGCCCCTACCCACTGCACAAGCTTCTGAAATCACTCCTCCCGTGCGTACCCTGGCAGTGGAGCTCCTGTATAGAATTGCCGTCCACGCCACAAAGTCCTCTCCCAGCCCAAACGCTCTCAGTACCCTAAAAAGATATGGCCACTCAAGGCTATCGAATGCTTTTTCCATATCAATCGATAAGATACATGCCTCCTCCTTATCATAGGTGGTCGCGTCCAACAGGCGAAACAGCCGCCGTATATTCATGGCAGTGTTGCGGGACGGGATAAACCCCGACTGGTCCATATGAATAAGCGTCGTCATATGGATCAACAGACGATCGGCCAAGACAGAGCTCAGTATTTTGTAATCTAAATTGAGCATGGCCAAAGGGCGATAGGCTGTGCGGTCCCAGGGCGGCTTATCCGGTTTCAGGAGCGGTATGATTACTGCTTCCTTTGTCGAGTCCGGCAAACACCCATCCCTCCTTGACCTATTGTATAGAGCCATCAGACGAGGGGAGAGGGTGTCCGAGTAAGCAGAGTAAAACTCAACCGGGAGGCCATCCGTGCCGGGAGTTTTGTTCCTGGCCATGTGTTTTATGGCTTTCCTAATCTCACCTAGCTCAACGTCCCGACCCAGGATCTTCGCTGCATCTGCACCAATCTGAGGCAGAGCGATAGCATCTAGGAATCCCGCATCCTCCGCTGCCCCCGCCTCTAACTGGCTCCGATACAAGGAGGTGTAGTAGTCCAGGAACTGGTTGTTTATGTCCTGTTGGCCATAATGGCTCAAACCATCGGGTCCCCGAATTTCTAAGATCACTGACCCCCTGCGTGCCGGGTTGGCCAACCAGGCCAGAAGCGCCCCAGATTTGTCTCTCTCCGCATGCGCCCGAGCTGTGTATGCCCTATAATCGAAGCATCTCAGCCGTTCTACCTGTATTGCCAGGGCCTCCTTGGCCTCCAGAAGATCTGCCTGTCTGTCTACTCTTTCGGGCCTATCCCTTTCCGCGCACCGGAGCCGTTGTTCTGCCGCCAACACCTCATCCTTGAGGACCCTCCACACTCCCACCGCCTCTCCTATACAGCGACCCCTGATAACCACCTTGAAAGCGTCCCACTCCTTATGGGGGCTGTTAGTTGTACCAGTGTTATGTAGGAAGTAGTCCTCTATGGCCGTAGCTATGGTCGACCGGAACACCTGATCCTCCAACACCTCCGGCCGAAGTCGCCAGGTGGGAATCGAGGGCCTAGTTCTCACCCAGTGCAAGGATATTAGCAGGGGATTGTGGTCAGACACCGTACGAGCTAAGTATTCACTCAGAGTAACCATAGCATGTACATCCGGGGAGCAGAGAATATAGTCTAAGCGCACGTGGAGTTCATGTAATCCCGAAAAGTAGGAGTAGTCCCGGTCCAGCGGGTGGTGTACCCTCCAGGTGTCCATCAGTCCCCAGTGTTGTTGCCAGTCTCGTCTGGCCTCTGCGACCCTGTGGGCTGGAGCGTCAGGGAGCGGCGGATGCGAGCGGTCCAGATCAGTATCGACAATGCTGTTGAAGTCTCCCCCAGTAGCACCGCCCAGTCAACTGTTGCGCCAATGTCTGTGAAAGTTGCACTAGGAATGAGGGCTGATCTATGTTGGGGGCATATACACTCCCTATTGTGATGTCTCGACCATCTAGCCGTCCCGTCACCACCACATACCGGCCCCCGGGTCTATGATTTGTTGGACACATTGAAAGGGGATCCCCGCCCTCACCCAAATTAAGGCCCCCTGGCAAACGCCGAGTACGTGGTGTGGAACACCTGACCTCTCCAGCGACGTTGCAACGCCTCTCCCTCCTTCTGTGTCAAATGAGTTTCCTGTAATAATGCGATTTGTATCCCCCTTCTCACCAGGTAAGCATGTATTCTGTGTCGGCGAGTCATAGTGTGCATCCCCCTAACGTTCCAGGTTATACATTTGATACCTACGGCGGAACCCATGGCTCAATCCCCTGACCTTCTCGATACCCACCCCGTAGAGCGACATGCCTGACCCCGCCCCGATGTTCCCCAATAAAAAACAAACCCCAACTCCCACTCCCCAGGACAGGCGCACACAAACAAGTCCCTATCCAAACAAAAGCACTCAAGCAACAAGTCATCGAGGCGGCAGAACGCAGACCAACCCCGCCAGACCCAGGACCCTCCCGGCTCTCCCTCCCATGTCCATAGTACTCATGGGAGACCTCAAAGTATGGAGACATCATCAACTAGCCGCAAGTCCGCATATATAATGGAAAACATCAGCCAATAGCTGCGCGCTACCCCCTCAATATAGTACATGTGGTGCACTCAGCCGAACATGCCGTCCGCCGTCTGCGGAGTAACATCCGGGAGGTCTGCGTCCAGGGTCCCCGGAACACTGCTTGTCCCTGAGCTCCCAGATCCCGCCATATCTGGGTCTGTGACAATGCTGGCTGGGCTCACCGAGCCCCGACTGATCTCCGCCACCGCCCTAACCGCTCTAGAGCGCTCTTGACTCCGACCCGCAGGCGCCGGGGACCCCCGAGGAGCCAAAGTAGGAGACTGCCGTCGACGCGACGAATCCAGATCTGGAGAGCGCGGCCCTCTCGCCCGCGCGTCCAGCCAGTCCCAAGCATCCTGCGGGGTATGGAAGAAACGTGTCTCCGCGTCTGCGGTCACTCGGAGCCGAGCCGGGAACAGCACCGCGTAGGGGAGATGCAATTGGCGAAGTTTACGTTTGACAGCCAAAAAGGAAGAACGTTGTCTTTGCACTTCCCTAGTATAGTCGGGGAAGATCATCACCTTGCTGTTCCCTATCTGGAGGGACTGCTTCTCCCTGGCCTGCTGCAGAAGATGATCACGGTCCCGGTAGTGTAGTAGCCGCACCACAAACGGGCGCGGGGGAGCGCCAGGCTTGGGCGGTCTGGCCGGTACCCTGTGGGCTCGCTCCAGGGCATAGAAGGGGAGAGACCCTCCGGGGCCACCGCCGTTCGGAGCCAGGATTCCAGATACTTGACAGCATCGGCCCCTTCCTCTCGTTCCGGAACCCCCACTATACGAAGGTTGTTCCGTCGGGACCGGCCTTCGCTATCCTCGGCCCTCATCTCCAGCACCTTTACTCTAGTTTCCATCGCGTTCAGGGCATGCTGTAAGGTGGTCACTTTGTCCGGAATATCCTTCACAGCATTCTCGTTAGTCATCACTCGCTCTTTAAGTTTGCGGTGGTCATCTTTTAGTAGGGCGAGGTCAGTTCCTATGGCATCAATTTTGGCCTCTAGGGCTGTTCTCGAGGATGTGATGGCCTTCATGATATCAGCCAGGGTGGGGTCTTCTGATGTTCTCTCCTCGCGTCCCCCCGTCGCGCTGTCCTCCTCATCCGTGTGACGGTCTGGGTCATCCAGCCGCAGGACCTCAAACCCCTTTCGTCTGGATGTGCGGCCCATCGCGGCTTCTCAGCAGGGGGCAGCGAGTTATTCCAGGCGCCACGTGTGTGACCAAGCTCCTCGCTCAGTGGCCAGTTCCACCTCCCCCGACGGTCGTGCTCAGCCTCGGTCCCGAGGTCTCCGCAACGGCCCCCAATGTGGCAAGGAATCTCGGGGCTCAACTCCCCCGTGAGCGTGCTCAGGGCCTCACCAGTCACCAGGCCCACAGTGTCCGACGTCTGTCAGGATCCCCCTAGGCCTCACGCATCTTCAGGCCATTCGTCCACCTCGTCTCAATCATGCGGAGGCCCTGCAGACACCATTCGCACTCCACTCGGGGGACACCACCCCCCGCGAGCCGTTCGTCGCAGCTCCTCTCAAAGGTGGGTGCCAGCCGGTCCCAGCACTCGAGGCGCAGCCTCACCAGTAGCGGAGCCCCTTCACACTCAGGGTTCACACTCCCGACCCCTCACTCCGAATGGGGGCTCTCCTATTCGCACACCTCCCTCTTCTGTGTGCATGGGCCGCAGTGTCTCAGTGTCTCTCGCCCCTTCCACCTGCTCCCAGTGATCTTCCGGTGTCGTGGTGGGGTCTAATCAGCTGCACAGCACGGACCGCCTCACCAGCAGCGAGGCCCCCCAACCACTCGCTAGGCCCGCAGGGCTCCTCACCCTCTGCGTGCGCTCGTAGCGCCCGGGGCCGCCATCTTAGGGCCAGGCACACGCAGGAAGATCCTTCGCCGATTCCTTCCCTCTCCCGGTCTCCCCTCGTCACAGGCTCGGCAGGGCAGGGCTCGGTCAGCAGCCCAGTCGCGGGAACGCATCGGCGTCCAGGGACCGCAGCCGCCTCACCTGCCTCCGTTCTCAGAGGCCCCAGAGGTCTCCGGCACCGGCCGCAGCCGCCATCTTGGGAGAGCTCCGCTCGGGGATCGCCCGGCAGCGCAGAACTCAGCTCTCCCTGCAAGACGCGGACAGCTAGCGCCCCCAAATCCTCGCCAGTGATGCCAGAAGTATTCCGCTGCGGGCTCAAGGGGCAAGGGCCGCCCCAGGATGTCAGGATATTCGTTAAGGAAGGGAGGCCACGGAGGAGCCCCGAGGTCTGCTGCGTCTTACATCGGCGTCAAGCCACGCCCCCAACGCTTCCTTCATGTGGGCATAAACCATCCTACTTTCTGGGGGCAGGTCCAACAAGGTATCCCTCCCCTCACTCACAAAGCGTCCCCACAACCCTGCTCCCCAATCCTTCTCAGGGACCCGGTGGGACACCATGGCTACTTCATAAGCGGCAAACCATTGCCCAATATCTTCACTTTTGTGGAAATCTTTAATAACCTCCTTGGGTATATACACCCTACTCTCAGGGTGCACTACAGGTACGCTGCCACCAGAGGAGGAGATTTCCATGCTCTTAGCTTTAATCTCCAACTCCCTCAATACTCTCTATTGCTCAAGCTTCATCCTCATAATCTCAATTTCTAACTTCTTGTTCTCTAGGTCCCGGTGACCATCCATTTTAAGCTTAGCCATCTCCATATTATGCCGCCTATCTCTCTCCCTGTCCTCCAGCTCTTCTGGGGACAGACCCTTAGCGGACACACTAGAGCCCGGGTTGGAAAGGGCTGGGTCTCCTACTAAGTCTACTACATCGCCCTGCTGCTCTCCTCCCTCCACAAGCTCTCCTAGATCCTTAGGGGCATCCCTGGCTTCTAGCCAGGCCTTCAGCGCCTTGTAATACTCCTCCCTCCTAGTGAGACCTGTGATAGGGACTGTGAATTGCTTGCAAAAATATTTGAGCTGCTTGGCATTGTAGGTTTCTATTTTCTCTTCTTCCCAGGAGAGATCTTCTGAGGCATTGGATCTGGGCTTGCCCATTGTAGAAATAACTGGCAATATCAATAAAGGACAGAAGAAAACTTCTCAAAAAAATGTAAGCGGGTGAAAAATCACCGGCAATATCAATCACAATATAGGATCCTAAAAACTCTCAGAAATGTGCGTGGGTGAAAAATCACCAGCAATATCAATCACAATAGGGGATCAAAAACTTTCAATAAATGTGCGCGGGTGAAAAATCACCGGCAATATCAATCACAATACAGGATCCCAAAAACTCTCAGAAATGTGCGGGGTGAAAAATCACCAGCAATATCAATCACAATAGGGGATCAAAACTTTCAATAAATGGGCGCGGGTGAAAAATCACCGGCAATATCAATCACAATATAGGATCCCAAAAACTCTCAGAAAACGTGCGCGGGTGAAAAATCACCGGCAATATCAATCACAATATAGGAGCAAAAAAACAATTCTCAAAAAAATGTATGCGGTACGTTATGGTCTGCACTCACTAGTAGTGTACACTATAATTACTGTATGCGATCATAAATGCAAGTCCAGATCCTCACCGCTGACCACCAATGTTAGAAATGGGGGTCTCTAGTTGGCAATGGCTGGCCACTGTCCAAGTAGGGACCCTTCTTCCTAAGTCAGAGTGAGAGGGTTACCCTCTTTAATACCCCTGCTCAACCCTGTGGTAACGTAGCACGAGCAGGTAGGCTTATCTCAGAGGCAGGGTGTGAAGCATTTATGATCATACACAGTAACACAATGAGGAACACTACAAAGGGACACCACACAAGTAGTTATTATAAAAAATAAGTATCTTTATATAAAGGCAGATTTATCACAAGACCAATAACTGTAAAAGCCACAATACTGTCAAAAATAGGATAGCTGTTGAAGGGCTGTCAAAAATAGTTCAAAGGTTGCAAAAATAAGGTTCAAGTTCAAAGCAGTGGTCTCTGCGACCCTTTCTTTCACAAAGTACCTGGGTTTAGTTGCAAAACCAACAAAGTATCGCAAAGAAGCTGTAGCGATGATTCTCGGCACGCGAGGCCGGCGATGCGTTGAAATCCTTGCCGCAAGGGAGGATGATGCGCCGATCTGCGGGATGCGTGCGGAGACGATGCGACAAACTTCTGCACGCTGGACCGCCGATGCGATGACTTTCTTGCCGCGTGGGAGAAGTCGATGCGGTGATCCTGTTGCGCTGTGCGATCGTGTTGCGATGCGAAGACAAGACGCTCCGCGAGGGAGCGACGAAATTCGCTGCGATGCGATCAAAGTGGCGAACGCACGGCGTCCGCACTGCGATGTCTCGAAGCGATGATTTCTTTAAGGGTTGCGAGCGCGCGGCGACAGCAGCGCGATGATCTTTCCAGCGCGTCTCGGCTGCAGCGGCTCGCAAAAGGGGCGTCAGCGATGGTTTCGGGTTGCGGGCCCTCGGCGGCAGTAGCGCGATGATTTTCCCAGCGCTCTCGACTGCAGCGGCCCGCAAAGATGCGTTAGCGTCGATTTCTTACCCTCTTCTCTCTGATGCAAACTAGAGGCCCTGGAACTCACAGGAGCCTCCTCAGCAGATAGCAGTCCTCGCAGGGAGGAAGCAGGAGGTTGGTGGTGGAGTCTGTTGTGCCTGAGACTCCAGCAGGAGGCTAGCTCTTTTCCTAGCCCTTGGGTGATTGCTGTACAAAAAATAAAAGTTCTCTCAAGAGTTCCGTTTCCTCTTCTTCAAGGTCCAGTGGTCACTGCTGCAGGCCAGTGCAAGAAACAACACACAGCACAGGGACAGTCACTTCCTGCAGATTCCTCCAGTGGCACGGACAGAGTTTCCTCTCCAGATCCAAAAGCAATACAAAAGTAGGGGTTTGAGCACAGATATTTATACCCCAAAAGCCTTTAATCCTTGAAGCTACCAGTCCCTGGACCTAACCAGAACCAGTTCTGCTCAGGCCTGGAGCACTTTGTTTACCAGGCTGCATCCTTCCTTTCAGAAAGAGGGGGTCTGCTAGCAGACACACAGTGGGAGGTGGAGCCAGCATTCACCTTGCCAGGCACAGCCCTATTCAGATCAAAGAGCCACCCTTCCCCACACTCTAAATGCAGATCTCTCTATTCCACCAAGGTCTGACTCAGCCTGTCCTGCCCCTCTAAAACCAGACAGCCAATACACATAACGGCAGAGCACACTGGAAGGCTTAGGCAAGAAAATACCTACTTTCTAAAAGTGGTATTTTCAAACACAGAATATAAAAATAAACTTCACTAAAAGGTGTATTTTAATATTCTGAGCTCAGGCATACTAAATTCGTTTTTCTACCATGTTCCTGGGGTCAGTTAGGACTATAGCATGTAATAGTCAAACTGCCCATTCTAGCCTATGAGGAACAGGTAGCCTTACAGTAGTGAAAAACCTAATGGTGCATAATTCACTACCAGGACATGCTACACACACCAAGGCATGTCCTACCTTACACATACAATGCACCCTTCCCGAGGGGCGACTTACAGGATGCCAAGGGAAGGTTCAGGGGCTGGGAAGTGGTTGCACTTCACAGCCAAGATGGCAGTTCTGGACTGCACACAGACACTGCAGTGGCAGGTCTGAGACACACTTTAAAAGCTGCTTCTGTGGGTGGCGCAAACCAGCGCTGCATGCCCACCAGCAGCATTTGGTTTTACCGGCCCTGGGCACACACAGGCCACACTACTAGGGACTAACAGGTAAACCAAATAAGCCAATCAGGGATATACCAATTCACATAGACATAGTTATACAGGGAGCATTCGCGCTGTGACACTGAATGGCAGTGGCACAGCGCCCAGAGCATCTAACACCAGTAAAACAGAGGAGACAACAGCGAAAAATGGAAGGGAGACCCACGCCAATGGTGCCAGGTCTAACAATACACATATACACAAACACACATATATATATATTTTTTATATATATATTTTTTTTCATGGAAAAAACAAAGGTTAGAGGGACATTATAGTAAGTCTGACATTTCACTCAACAAAACCAGAGAAATTCAGCCGTTATAGTTAGCTGAGCTAACTATAACTCGCTCCCCCGCAATGCACTGCTTATGACCTCACATATTACATCACTCATGACATGGTCAGTGACATCACTGATGGCATCTCAAATGACATCACTGATGACATCATCCAGTGCCTGTGAGTGTTTTTAAAAAGTTTATGAGTGTTAAATATATGTACCAAGGTGCATTGGTGAATCAGTGGATTTATGAGTGACTGTATGGATGACTCAGTGGGTGCGTGACTGACTGTATAAGTGAGTGATAAGGTGTCTCTGTGAATGTATGTATGAGTGACTGGTTGTATGAATGTGTGTATCTGTCTGTCAGTTAATGTCTAAGAGAGTGTATGAGTGTGTTAGAGGGTACGTCAATGGTTATACGGGTGATTGATTGGTTGTCTGACTATGTCTATGGTTGTCTGTGTTTGTGGGTGACGAGGTGTGTAACTACCTGCATGGATAAGAAAGTGAGTGGGTGAGACAGTGGCTGCATGGGTTAGTGAGTGCGTGTGTGAGGAGCTATATGGGTGAGTGAATGTGAGTATGGCTGTGTGGATGAGTAAGTGGATGTGTCAGTGGTATATGGGTGAGTAACTGGGTATGTGATAGGCAGTATATGTGAGTGATGAGGTACATGTGCCATTTCGGCTAGAAGACACATTTGGATGCTTTCCTGAAGAGTGGAGGCATCCCAAAAGAATATGCTAAGCAATCTTCCTTTCACAGGAACTAAACGGTTTGGAACACATTTTGAAGAGCTGATAAAGAGATACGCAGAGCACAGATAATTAATGGAACCTCCTCATTTTTCTGCTAGAAGGGGTGGTTTTTCTGGTAAACAGGGGTTTGTTTCCCAAAGAGGTTTGAAGAATTCTTTCCAGCCCTGTTGAGGGAGGCGACATGGCGGGGTGTCCTACCCTCAGGTAAATCCTGGTCTCAATCAGCAGGAGCATGGCAGTCAACCTCTCAAAAATCCTGACTACGTCAAACCAGTGGGAAGTCACCTTCTTCTTTTTTCAAAATCTGGAAAAGATTAAAAGCAGATGTCTTAGTTATTGGACATCGTACGCCAAACTTACAAGTTAGAGTTTCAGGACGAGCCAGACAAATATTTTGTCAACACTCCAGTTCCTCACAACCCTCGAAGGCTGAAAGTTATGTTTCAGGGTATAGAGGACCTACTGAACAAGAATGCCATAATACCTGTTCCCCAGGAGGAATGGGGGAAAGGGTGTTATTCAAAAGTATTTTTGGTTTAAAAACCTTCAGGCAACTACAGACCTATTTTGGATCTAAAAAGGCTAAACAGATTTCTGCAGCACAGACCCCTCAAAATGGTAACTTTACAGTTAATTTTTCCTTTAATATTTAAGGGTGATTTTTTGACATCTATTGATTTATGGGATGCTTACTTGATGTCCCTATTCATGGCCACTTCAAAATATATTTTGCATGTTTATGTAGCTGGGAATCATTACCAGTTTAGAGATTTGTCTTTTTGGCTTTTGTTGGCACCAAGGGTATTTACTAAAGTTCTAGGCCTCTTGGTGGGTTTATTGCATTAACACGGTATTACTCTGTTTTGTTATCTGGATGATTTACTAATCTGTGGGTGTTCTTTTTCCAAGGCGCTGCTTTATGTTCAGACTATGTGCAGAATTCCGCAGGAACATGCGTTCCTTTTGAATCTAAAAAAATCCCAGTTGGAACTATTTCCGACTCCACAGTATATAGGCGCAGTCAGACAGAGGAGGAGGTAATTCTCTGATTACTTACCGGTAATCGTCATCACTCCGAGCCGTAGTCTTCCTCGTCACAGTCCTACGTTCCCTCCCTCGCGCCCTCCCAGGTCCTTATACGGTGTATTTTGGCTATATGGTTCTATTTTCTTGCTTGAAATAACAGGATGTGTGGAAGGGCTATCCCGCTTGTATGTCATTGTCAACAGAGTATGGGGAGGGGTTTAGCCCGGGGGATAATAAGATTGTTTTTTTTATATTCGTGATGATCTACGTTGGAGGCGAGAGCCTCATTAGCAAGGACTGTGACGAGGAAGACTACGACTGAGTAATGAAGATTACCGGTAAATAAACCGAGCAGTTGCCAACTTACTTTTTTAGGTCTCGCCTGAGCCAGCGCATGCGCTGCTCTGGCGAGAGTTTTAGTAAGTGGGTTTTGGAAGTGCAAACAGCAGTTTGCTGGCGACCAGCTTGCGTTCACGCGAGCGTGAACGTGCTCAGCTAGCAGTTTGCTGGCGACCAGCTTGCGTTCACGCGAGCGTGAACGTGCTCAGCTGCCAGCTTTCAGCGCCCGAGGCGCCATCTGGAGCGTGATTACTTTCACTTTTGGCGCTGCTGCGCGCGCACCACTCGCGTGTTTGCCGCCGTGCGCGCACCCCTGCTTTTACTTTTGCCGTCTTTTTACTTTTGCCGTCTTGTTTTTAATTTTTAAAGGTGCGTCTCACTTGCTTAAATGCATGTTTTGCTGGTCACACCGTATATTAGTATGTCAGACATTCTTGCGTACATGGAACTCTTGGCTCGATTTTTATCAGTCTCCTTTGACTTCTTACGGTCCGTATGCCCGCACGCCCTCTCCTTAATAGCCCCAGCTCTCCCCTCTTACCCCTCGCCTCGCCTTCTCCTCTCAGCAGCCCCCCTCCTCTCTCTTCCCAGCAGTTCCTTCTCTTTTACTTTCCGTCTTTGCTCTCCCGTAGCTGTCTTTGGTCTTGCTCCCCACCCTCACCCCCACAATCCACTCTCACTTGTTCTTGCTGTCTGCACCTCCAGCCCTCTGTTCCCTCACCACTCGCTCTAACTCGCCCCCCCTTCTCACACCCTCAGGTCCCTCAGCTGTTCGTGGTCTCCAGCTTTTCCCCACCTGGCTCTCTCGCGCAAGCAGCGTCGCTCCCTCCACCCTTGTATTTCCTCAGCTGTGTCTGTCCTCCGTTCTGTCCCCACTACATCGCCCAGCAGCAGACCCAGACTCCGTCCTCTCCTCCACACACGACGCACTCCCCTCCTGCCCTCTCTCCTAAGCAGCCCCGTTCTCACTCTCCCCTTTTCCACGCCAACCAGTTACCTCCCCTCACCTGCAGTGTTACAGCTTCCCCTTATCTTCAGTAATTTCCCTTGCCTCTCACTGTTCCTTCCCTCCACCAGTGTAGCCCCCTCCTCGGGCTCTTCTGGCCTCTGTCCTCCATACTCTCGCACCTCAACACTTCCCAGTCTCTCCTTGTCACAGCTCTCTGGCATCCCTCTGTCTTTCCACCAACAAACAGCTCTACTCCCTCCCTAATCTGTTCCTGCTCTCTTCTCTCCCCCACCCCCCATTTCCTTCTCTGTGCTCTGTCGCTCGCGAGGCGGACATCTGGCATTCCTCCCCCTCCCTCACCCGCTCCTCCCCCACCAAAGAGCGCGTCTCGCGGCCGCGCGTCTTTTTTTTTTTGCTCTTTCTTGACTTTTGAAAATGCACAAATCAGCTGTTGCTGCTTCTGCCAGTAGTATAAGCAGATACCATTCATCCCCATTCATGTCCTTAAAAGTGACAGGTCCCCCTCCGGTCCCCCGCCCCTCGCTGTGTCCCCAAAAGTGACGTGTGTCCTTAAAAGTGACAGGTCCCCCCTCCCCTCGCTGTGTCCTTAAAAATGACGCGTGTCCTTAAAAGTGACAGGTCCCCCCTCCCCTCGCTGTGTCCTTAAAAGTGACGTGTGTCCTTAAAAGTGACAGGTCCCCCATCCCTTCGCCATGTCCTTAAAAGTGACATGTGTGTCCCCAAAAGTGACATGTGTGTGTGTCTGTTTAAAACCGAGGGCCGCGGTGCTGGCAGTTGCCGGCTGAGCAGGCATCCCTAAGCCCCCCACCAGCCCCGGGACATCTGGGGCTGTCTAACACAAGGGTTTACGGTGCAGAGTTTTTTTAAAAAGGGTCTTTCTTTAGAAGCAGATGCTGCAGTTTGAAATGCATCCCCGTCGTAGCTGGGGGCAGAAAACTATCCATTAGGCTCACAAGTCACAACGTGAAAACACAAGAACAAAAGGCCAGTTACCCTGCCAGAGCACCGTTGAGAACAGGCAAAACTAATTAGCCAGTCCCAAGCTTCCCACGCATCTTAAATTGTATAGTACAGGGGTTCTTTATAAAACATCAGACCATCCTTCCCAGGAGCGCATCCCCCAACAGGCCCTAGGTTTAATTATCAGATGTCACAGGTCAAAGAGCCATCTAACAAAGCCGTGCGATGGTCAGAAAACGGTCCCAATATTGACCCTCACTACAATGCTCTATTACCAATAATGACACGTACTACAAGATTCTAAACACTCTGTCACGACTTGCTCCCTGCTTTCCCGTGTCCACCACCAGGGGGCTGAACTGGGGGACTTTCCAGTCCTCTAATAAACTTCCAGACCCTCCCCTGCATGCAAAGCCTGACTTCCAGCCATTTGGACATTTATTGGGAACTAACATCCATTCCCAGTCCGTGCCGGGTTTTGTGAAGCCAGCCTACTCATGCCTGAAAACTCCATCACCCAGGATTCCCTGCTCACTGCTTAGTCTCCACCCCTGCAGGCCAAGGATGGGTGGAGGAATTCAGATCACCTGTGGCTGGCTGCTGCTAGCCTGCTCACACCAGCTGCATATGATTACTGTGAGCTCTTTTAAGCCCCAGCTCCCTTCAGCCCAGTGTTGGTCATTGTAAGCTGTTTACCGGTGAGACCAATCCTTGTTTCCAGTGCTTCCTGAGCCTTTGCTATTGTTTCCAGTATTTCCTGAGCCTTAGTCCTGCCTTTTTCCAGACCTGCTGCTATTTTCCTTGTACCTGATTTAGCACTGCCTGCAGTGCTACCTGGTTTCCTAAGTTCCTGAGCTATAGTTATTTTTCTTGTGCCTGACTTGCACTGCTTGTAGCTCGCTCTTGACTCCTTGTTTCCTGAGCTGTAGCCATTTTCCTGTTTCCTGAACCAGCACTGCTTGCAGTGCTTCCTTGATTCCTGAGCCTTTACGTTTCCTTGTTCCTGACCTGTAGTGCTACTTTGACCCCTGAGCCTTTGCTCAATTCTTGCCCCAGCTCTGCATCCTATGCTACTTTGTTTTCTGGTTTCCTAACCCTGCACTATTCTAGTACACCCTTGTAGCCTCCCTTTCTGTATATCCTTTTCCAGTCCCTGCCTTTCATCCCATCTCCTTGGTTCCAATTCTAGTTTGCTATCTTTCTATTCTGCTGTCTTACTTCTGTTACCTTGTATGTTTGTTACCTGCTTTCTGCCAAGTGTGCCCTGTGTTTTCCTTCCTTTCCTGTTAAGCACTCCTCCTTGCTAACTCCTTGTCTATTGTGCTTGTGTTTAGTTCTACCCCTTTGCTGTTACTGCCTTGCGTGTTCCTGTTTGATCGCCAGGATCCGTGGGCACAGCTGACTACCTAGGTGGTGTTTCTTGTTCACTGTGAGTATTGTCTTTGAGTTTCTGTTATAACATCACCATAGGTATAAGCTCCACAGACCCTGCCTTTGTATACATATCCTATATGTGGGTATTTCCAGTTAGTGTCTGTAACAGCAATTGTGGGTAAGGAACTTACTGAGCTTCAGTCTTACCGTGTGGAGCTCCTGAGTGCTTTACCCCACACATCCCCTTTATTGTTAATGTTGTTTTGTGTTTAATTGTATTGCACATCCGTCCTGGGTTTAGTGATTCTGAATGCTGAGCCGCCTCATGAGTGCCCTTCTTTTCTAAGTCTCACCCTTCTTGTTCACCTCTACAGGCTTCCCCTTTGGATCCCTTTTCTTCTCTGTCTTCCTGTGTGATCCTGGGCAGCGCTGTACTCCTCTCTGTGTTTGTTTTCTACCCTGTTCCCAGTCCTTACCCAAGTCCCTGACTGTGTTCCCCACATAGTCCCGGATAGGCCCTGACACACTCCCCTCCGTAAAGGGTCCTCCTTCCAATTATCATGCCCTGCCAGGTATAAAAACCATACTTTAGAGCCCCGACACAATCAGCCATTCAAAAACCCATTAGGAGCGACCTTTGCTGCACCGGCCCATCAGCCCCAAAGTTTAAACCCACCAATGGACCAGAGCAGCTTCTCCCAGATCGACGCGGCCTGCTACACATTAATGGCGGTATGTAAATAAGGGGCTGTGTTACAGGCTTAAGAGTGTATGGGTTTATTTAAGATGTTGATGCCTGTATATAATTGAACAGCATTGCATTTTTAAAGGGTGTTTAACGCAAGGCCTGAAGGTGTTTACAGTGTTTTAAGTAGGGATTAAGGAGGTATTGGGGCAGGCTGTTTAAGGCGAATAATGCGGGTTGTAAAATATAGGTGTAATTTTAAAAGTTTAACATTGTCTAGAGACATTTTTTACATAGTTACCTACTGCTTTAGAGATCGCAGAGACCATAAAATTAGCCTGCCAAACAGTTTGACAATAAATAAACACTGTTTCAGTACTCACCAGTGTCCATTGTGTGATATTCGTGTCAACAGGGACTGCAGTCTGTTGAGGCTTCTGTGGGTGGTGGTCCTAGTTTTATACTAGAGGTCCTAGAAGGACCCTGAGGATCTGAGGGGCCAGGATGCATGGTTCAATGGTTTGTTCTGGTAAGGATCGTTGTGTCTGGGGTAGTCCCAGAGCCCTCTGCGCTCCTGGAGGGCTCCGGGGGGCGTGTTGGAGGCCTTGTGAGGGGCTCGGGGGCCCCGTAATTAATAAAAGATAAATTGTCCCTGGAGCCCGCTTGTCAAGGGTGCTGCTCCGGGGATCTGGGGCTGGTGAGGGTCTGGCGTGCTTTGTCGTGGTGTGGGTCGCTTGGCCCTGTTTTTAAAAATTAAAAGGCCCCGGAGCCCGCTTGTCAAGGGCGCTGCTCCGGGGGTCTGGTGAGGGTCCGGAGTGCTATGGTGTTGGCTGGAGTGCTTGACCCTTTTTTTTTTTTTTTTTTTTTTTTTTAAATGAAAGGCCCCGGAGCCCGCTGAGCGCCATGCGGTGCTCCGGGGTTGCTTGGGCCGTTGTGGCTGGGGCTCCGGTGTCCCTGTGGGGTAGTGCTGGGGCGCGAGGCCCCGTTTTCAAAAATAAAGGCCCGGAGACCGCTATGCTCCATGCGGTGCTCCGGGGGTGCTTGTGCTGTTGGGGGTAGGGATGCCGCATGGGTGCGCCGGGGCGCGAGGCCCCGTTTTCAAAAATAAAGGCCCCGGAGACCGCTATGCTCCATACGGTGCTCCGGGGCTGTTTGTGCTGTTGGGGGTAGGGATGCCGCATGGGTGCGACGGGGCGCGAGGCCCCGTTTTCAAAAATAAAGGCCCCGGAGACCGCTATGCTCCATGCGGTGCTCCGGGGCTGTTTGTGATGTTGGGGGGTAGGGATGCCGCATGGGTGCGACGAGGCGCGAGGCCCCGTTTTTCAAAAATAAAGGCCCCGGAGACCGCTATGCTCCGGGCGGCGCTCCGGGGGTGTTTGTGTTGTTGGGGGTGGGGACTCCGATGGCGCCTGGGTGCGCGGGGCGGTAGGCCCCGCTTTAAAAAAAATTAAACCGCCGGAGCTCCGCTGTGCTTCAGGCGGGGCTCCGGGGGTGCTTGTACGGCTGGGGGCGCCGATGGCGCATGGGTGTACGGGGCGTGAGGCCCCGTTTAAAAAAAATAAAATAAAATAAGGCCCCAGAGCCCGCTTACCACCGGCGCTGCTCTGGGGTTGGGAGGCAGATGGCGGCTGTTCCAGGGAGCCCTCGTGGATCCCGATCGCGCAGGGGCCAATGGAGCAGGAAGCTTCCTCGTTGTGGCTGCATTGTTAGGACCCGCCCCTGCAGTGATGTCACCGGGGCCTCCCCTGACATCACTGCAGGGGCGGTTCCTTCTACCTCAGCCTCTGAGGGGAAGCTACCGGCTGGGGAATCCTTCAGGGTGGATGCCTCAGCTGCTATGGTGATGGCAGCAAGGGCTTTAAATGGAAACTTTCAATATTATATAAACGTCATAGTTGCTGCTTATTTATCTTATGCAACTAACGACCAGTGACAAAGCCAATAGACCTGCTGTTGTTACATGGTGTATCACATATCTGGATACAAGGTTAGAAACAGCCCATGCAGAAAATAAATAAATAAATTAATAATGTATTTACAGCCGCAGGGGCCCTATAGTACAGTCATTGGGGCTTTTATTATTTTTCCAATGGTGTCATTTTATTTACGCAAACTTGGTCTGAAGGTCTTGGAGCTATTTGTACGGGCACATTAATTATGTTACACAAGGGCACATTTATTTCAGGGTGTTGTGTTGGTACATTGAGTGCTTTACCCTGAATCCCAGGATCTGCATCAGGGTTTTTCTCAGGCTTTTGCTCCCTACCATTACCCCTTTTAAAATGCGTGCTTTTGCGCCCCACCAGTCGCCACTTTTTAAAATGAATGCTTATGCTCGCACAAGGCCATCCTTCTAAATGTCGCCCTCAGTGTATATAACGTAAGTGCGGCACAAAGCCCCGTGTATTAGCACTATGACCGTTTGTTACTTACAGTTTATAAGTTAAAAATCCTAATATAAAACCCTACTTGTTAAAGGGATCCCAAGAGCAGCTTGCACAATCCATTATATAAATATGTGTATAGGTTATGTTTGTACCTGCGTTGGGGCTTGTGGGGCTGGAATCAGGGTGTGGTTCTTATTAAAAAAGTAAACGTGAATGTATATGTGCTGTTTTTTCAATTTTCAATTTATTATTTGTATTTTCTAAGATGTATGAAACTGTAATATCATGTTTATGAAGTGTAGTTTTAAAACAATCGTTTTTTTATTTAACCCAGACGCAGGACATGCCGGAATTAATCCTAACAGACTCTGAAATGCTAGCCCTACAGACAGGTACATGTGTTTTGGGGGGTATAGTTCCGCGTAGTTTTGTTCACATATATCTTAGAAGTTAGGTGTTTCTAATGGTGTTCTCGTGTATGGGTTGTTTTATAGGTCTGGATCCCGAACTACAATGGATTCTTGATGATATAGAATGTCCCAAGGGTGGTCAAGACGCATCGCCATGTGTACAGGATAGCCCCGTTCTTACAGGTAAATCAGAAAGGCGCTGCTTCTTTAAAAGGTCTAAACCATGGGGTGTCTAGACCCCAAAAGCCGTAGTTGTGAACTACAGGAACGCACCGTAGAGGGGGGCTACTGAGGACATCTGTATACTGTAAATCTGATTATTTTTTCTTCACAGGGTCCATGGAGTCACACACGGAAGCAGTGATTGTGCAAGAGCCGGCGCAGCGACAAAAAGAAAGACCTGTGAAAAGGAAATCTTCAACATCTAAAGAAGGGCCTGTGGCAAAGAAACAATCTGTGAAAAGACATCTAAAAGGTGTGTTTTATACAAAAAAGGTGTGAAAAAAGAACTCTCTGGGTTGTATTCTCTCAAACAAAGGGGTGCACCGCCATGTAGTACCATATGTACTACTGCTGTTATTGTAAGCATATTATGTTCCTTATTGTTTCTAATATATATTTTTTATGTTACATTCTAGGAACCGTTCAAAAGAGCCACGGCGAAGATACGCATAAGTCTAAGAGGTCTACAAAACCGTTGAGGGATATAACAAAGACCGTTCTGAACACCGGGTCTGCGGCAAAAGGAGTGAGTAGGCGTGTACGCCAGAATAAGATCTACACATACTACACCCACATGCAACAGAGAACCGACATATCCGATGTGTACCTGAACCCTCTCAAAGCCTCAAAAGGAACTCTAATCTCAAACAAGCCCACACTTAAGAAGAAGCAAATGGCCGCAGAACCACAGACATGCCCTTTAAACCTCAAGAAGCCGTCTTTGGTCCTGGAACCCCAAGCAGCCCCTTTAGACCTCAGCATGAAACGGGTGCTCCCTGAGACCCTAGCTACACCTTTAGATCTAGCATTAAAAAATGTTGCTAAGCAGGGGAACGAACCATCTACCCCAGCGCTCTCTTTGGGCCTCCCGGCTGTGAAGCCTGGTGTCGAAGCTATGTTACAAACTCAAACCCCTAAAGTCAACAAGCTTTCAAGAAATTATCTTAAGAATAAGCAAGGGGTACAGGCGTTACAAGTAGAAACATTGGAAGGATCCTTAAACAAACCTGCTACACCACAGGCACCTTCCCATCCTATGACGACCTCTATAGTTTCAAATAAATTAGCGACGTCTGTAGAGGAATGCCCCGTAGAACAGACCTCAAAACCTTCTATAGGCGTTACTGAAGGGTTTAGGGGTCCCTGGTCTGGAAAAGGGCAGCCCTTAGGAGGCCCGTATACCAGCAGCAAAAGCTGTCTCAATACACTGGCAAGTATGGTAGACAAACTTGATAAACCCTCAGAAGCAGCGCCCGAGGGGCCTTCTAGCACATACAAGGAGGTTTTGCAGACCCCTGTTACACATTCACCCATCCCCTCCCTGACAATACCTTAGCCGTTACCACCCTCGATTATTTCGCCAGTCATTTACACTCCCCGGACCTTATGTCCCCTATCACCCCACAGGGAGCTTACGACCCAACCAGCCCCGCGTCCAGTGTAAGCTCCGCAACACCCCCGACAACATACAACACTGACAGTACAGGGTGGGACGACTGGTCAATTCATAGTACGGGGGTGACATTTAGTGAGGCGCCTTTCCCAAATGCCCCGGGGTGTTCGCACTGGGATCCTATTTCTATGATTCCCCCCCAGGCCCTCAGTTACAGAACGGTGTTGGGGATGAAGGACCATTAGAGGCCCCTGTGGTGTTAAAGGCTGTTATACAGCCAAACACCGTATTCATACCTAACCCACCACAATACGACGCTGTAGACCCAAATCCGGTACTAGATGCGCATGTAAAGGATATACAAATGGCTGTCAGAAAGCTAAAACGCCAGGCGAAAACCGCAGCCTTAAAAATGGGGTTGGGGGTAGCGGCGACAGGTCCATGGTGGAGGCACAGCAGCGGATACTGCAAAGAGTTGACATGTGTAAAAGGCTGATCCTCAATACGTGCCAGGAAGCGGGATCAGACATAGGGCGTATACAGGCGTGACTAGGACAGCGCCATACCCTAAAGAAACCCCATGCCAGCAGTTCTAATAAAAAAGCACACATCAAAATATAGCAGTAAGGTCCAAACAGTACTGACAAAGTCCCTGCGCTTCTTACGCATACTCCAGCGTAAAAAGTACATAGAACCATGCAAGCAGAGTCATACCCCGATGCCATCCACCCCCCAATACGTAAGTGTAGGAGAAAACTGTCCTAGGGGCGGTCAATTGAATGATGTTGGTGGTAGAGCGCCAACACTTCGCCACCCGGAACACATAGAGGGGTCGAGGGGTGGGCATGTAGCAGAGGCCTCCATGAGTACAGCGCACATAGACACATCCCATACTGTTCAGATAGGAGGGGGACGGTTACCTAGAAAAGCCTGGTCCCTTAAAAAACAAAAGTGGGCTAATAGCGCCAAGCAGCGCCGGCTTTTAATAAGTAAATTAAAGAAAGCCCGAAAATGTGCTACACGTGTGCTTAAAAGACCCCCAGAGACCCTACTAAACCAGAACCCCCAAAATGATACAGCAGTAAGCTCCCCAACAAGTCAAATCCCTCAAGACGAGGATTCAGAGGTCGTCTATTTAGAGAGCATTAGAAGCTACAGGCGTGATGTAGAGATTTAATGCCACCGAGCACTACGAGGAGTTTAGGTTTACCAACCTCCACCAGATAAGGTCCTCCGATCACTGTGTTTTAGCTATACATCAGGCGGTGCAAACGCTCATAGAAAGGTTGTTACGCGATGTGGGGCCTAATGATTTTTTCCAACTACGCTTCCAGGGGCAGGGTTTTGACAGTCCTTTGTTCACCAAACGGCGGTCCCGAGATGTGTTTGACGCCATGGAATTTTTAGAAAACCTTTCGAGGCTTTTACAGAGCAAGGCTGAACTAGTCGCCTACGGTACTTTCCGTGTCATAGCCCTCATTGTACGGGGTCGTGAGGGGGGTGTTTCAAGACCTTTAAAGAGTGTGCTATACAGTCAGATAATTGGTAAGAAACAGTGGTGGCTGCTCGACTTTAACAACGACACATCCAATATCTGTCTGACGGCCAGCAACGTAGGGTTGTTGATGGGGCGCAACACCACCGACGCGACCATCCTGTCTAGAGCGGCTGAAGCCCACGCGTTTCTTGAAATACCACCAGACCGCATGGTCGGCTTTGGCGACATAGGTCTTTTTGAGAACTATTTCTCTGACGGTGAAAGTTCTTTATCACAGCGGCTCTTGGAAGTACTTTACAACAGGGGACCGTGTGAGAAACAAGACCGTATATGTCCTTCACCACGAAAATCACTTTTACGGTATCTTGAACCTTAAAAGTTTTCTGGGTGTCAAGTACGTGTGCACACATTGTGACCACATATACAACAGTAAGGACCGTCATCAGTGTGAAATGCATTGTAAGATGTGCCAGAGGGACGGTTGCGTCGTAGACGCTGCCCTGAAGGTGTGGTGTCGCACCTGTAAGATGTTTTGTCGCTCTCAAGACTGTTTGAGCAACCATAAGAAAGCTGTTAAATGCAGCCCTAAAATGGATTGCTTTGAGTGTGGTCGGTATGTGGCGACAGATTACAAATGCCGAGGTATGAAATGCCCCAGGTGTCAGACGTCTTTTGAGGCGGGTACCAACCATCGGTGCTACATGGTTAAAGGCAGACCCCAGACCAAAACTGAAGCATACATAGTGTTTGATATAGAGTGCACACAAGAGACGGGAGTACACCAACCTAACTATATTTACGCACACCATCTAACTTCCGACGACAGCTGGGAGTTTGAAGGCAGAACGTGCGTTGGTGATTTCCTTAACACCTTCATTCAAACCAAATTCAAAGGGTATACCATGCTGGCCCACAACTCAAAAGCATACGACTCATTCTTTATTTTACAAAATATGATTCGTGAAAAGGTCCAAGTAGAACTCATCACTCAGGGGTCCAAGCTGATGTTGTTAACAGCCGCTCGGTTACAAATAAGGTTTATAGACACCCTGAATTTCCTACCTATGAAATTGAGCAAGCTACCAAAAGCCTTTGGATTCCCCGGTTGTAAAGGTTATTTTCCACACTTTTTTAACACCTGGGCGAACCAGAATTATGTGGGCCCCATGCCACCTCCTGACAGCTACGGGGTTGAATATATGATGCCATCCGAGAAGGAGAGCTTTCTAGAATGGTACTCTGAAAACCGTGAAAAGGAGTTTCATTTTCAAACAGAGTTGAAAGCTTATTGTCAGGCTGATGTAATGATCCTACGACAAGCGTGCAACCTCTTCAGAGATGTTGTGGTGGAAATGACTAAGAAAGTCAGTATCCTGAAACCCAAGAAGCCTCAAACGACAAAGAAAGTCAGGGTCTTGAAACCCAAGAAGCCTGAAATGCCGAAGGCTGTCGAATACATAGACCCTTTTCAAAACATCACATTGGCCTCCATGTGTATGTCCATCTACAAACACATGTTTTTAAGACCAAAAAGTATTGCTCTAGTGCCGGTAGACCTCTATAATGGCAAACAGAAACGCTATTCAACCCCTCGATCCGGTGGCTCATGTACGTTTCTGAGAAGGAAGACGTACATATTCAACACGCCTTACAGGGTGGTGAATACCGTGTGGGTCCCTACTACCTGGATGGGTACGCTGTAATTAAGGGGGTGCCGACGGCCTTTGAATACAATGGCTGCTTTTACCACGGCTGCCCTCAGTGTTACAAACCCCATGAGTTTAACAGACTGATGGGTGTCAAATTTGAACACTTACACAGACGTACGCTGTTGAAGGCTCAGTATGTTGAAAAATGTGGCTTTGCTATGAGGGTTCTTTGGGAGCATGAGTGGTTAGAGATGTTAACAACCGACACAGCGCTCTGCTCTTTCCTTCAGAGTCGTGATTTACCAGAACCCCTGGAACCCCGCGATGCCTTATTCGGGGGTCGTACAAATGCCATACAACTGTACAGGGCCGTGGGTGAGGGTGAGAAAATACACTACTATGATTTCACCAGTCTGTACCCATTTGTGAACAAAATGAAGGTATACCCCTTAGGACACCCCACCATCATATATAGAGATTTTAAACCCATATCCGAATACTTTGGGCTAGTCAAATGTGAAATCTATCCTCCACGACAGCTTTACTTTCCGGTGTTACCATACCGAGTCGATAGTAAACTGTTGTTCCCCCTCTGTCGCACATGTGCGGTGCTTAAAGAGGTTGACGATTGTAGACACACCGATGAACAGAGGCTGCTCACAGGGACCTGGTGCAGCATCGAGGTAGAAGCGGCCTTAGAGAAAGGTTACAGGCTCGGTAGGATACATGAGGTATGGCATTTTCAGAGGACCACGACACGCCTCTTTGCCCCATACATTAATATGTTTCTCAGAGACAAGCAGGAGGCCTCAGGGTATCCCGAATGGTGTACTAGTCAGGATGCAAAGCAGAAATACATCGATGACTACTACGCTCACGAAGGTATCCATTTACGACCCCAGTTGATAGAGGTCAACCCTGCCCGCCGACAGTTAGCCAAGCTCTGCCTCAACTCCTTATGGGGAAAATTCGCACAGCGTACAAACCTGTCAAATACGACCTTAATAACCGATCCTGATGAGCTGTTTAAGTACCTGTTTGCCCCATGTTACGAGGTGTCCAGCTGCGGGTTTATCGATGACGAGACCGCAGCTGTGTGTTGGAAATACACAAAAGCGTACCCCACAACGTGTAACAACATCAACATCTTCATAGCGTGCTTCACCACCGCCCACGCCCGTCTAGAACTTTACAAGGTTATGGACAAACTCCAGGACCGCTGCTTGTATCACGATACCGACTCAGTGATTTTTTTGAGTAAACCAGGGGATGAAGACCCTCCTCTTGGGGATTATCTGGGTAATTTGACCAGCGAACTCGATAAGGATGAGCATATAATAGAATACGCGTCATCCGGACCTAAAACCTACTCCTACCGCACAAACAAGAACAAAGTGTGTATGAAGGTCAAAGGCATAACCTTAAATGTCAGCAACACCCTAAAAATCAATTTTGACAGTCTGAAGAATCTGGTGCACGAATACGCTGCCTCCGACAATTGTGAAAATGCTAAAACCATAGTTGTGAACCAGCCGTGTATAGTCGGGTCCAAAAAGAAGTGGGAAATTACAACCCAACCCTTACATAAAACATTACGCGTTGTTTTTGATAAAAGGGTCCTGACTGCTGACTATAAAACACTGCCGTATGGTTATTAGCCTCATTAGAGATACAGACCCCACACCATGGACACCAGATTACAGCATCCATTCGCATGCGTGTTAGCAGGGCCCTCAAACTGTGGTAAGAGCTACTTTATAAAAAAGATCTTAGAAAATGCTGCCGATGTTTTATCCCAAACCCCTAATAACATTGTATGGCTTTATTCATGCTGGCAAGCTCTTTATACTGACCTGGCCAGTCGTTTCCCCCATATCAGATTTATAGAAGGCATACCAGATAATCTCAACGATGATGAGTTACTACCACCGGCCCTTGTAAACATGATAATTGTCGATGACCTTATGTGTGAAGGTGGGGATCATCCGGAGTTAGAGAGAGCTTTTACTCAATATTCGCATCATCGTAATCTAAGCATCTGCTACATTGTGCAGAACTTGTTTTACAAGGGCAAGAACAGCAGGTCTATAGCTCTCAACGCTTCATACCTTGTTTTATTTAAAAACCCCGGGACAAACAACAAATATCAGTCATAGCTAAACAGATGTACCCAGGAAACACACACTTCTTCATGGAGGCCTTTAACGACGCTACAGCAAAACCCCACGGCTACCTGCTGGTTGACTTAAAAAATGAAACTCTAGAAGACTATAGACTGAGGGCTGATATATTTGCCCCAGAGCTACCAGTCACTTACAACCCTAAGCCCAAGGCCTGTGCATATAAAAAGCAGCGCTGATGACTTTTAGAGACATTTACAATCCTACCCCTTATAATACAAGGTGTTGACCATGTCGGCCCGCCTACGCCGCAATTTAGCTCTCCTGAAAATGCTTGTTACAGCCAGTCCCCAGCACCGAAAGGCCATCCTGTGCGCTGCTTCTGACGACTTAGTGTCTGCCATTTCTGAAATTGCCCTAAATACCCTAAAAGGCAACGTCCCTATATCAAGGAGTCAGTTACAGGTTCTGAAGAAGAAGAGGTCTCTTATCAAGAAGCTCAGTAATAAAAGGGCCTCACTCATTACCAAGAAGAAACTGGTGAAACAGTCTGGAGGTTTTATAGGCTCTTTGCTGGGCATAGCTATACCCATAATTACGAGCCTCCTCTCGGGACAGTAATGGAGCATGCCACAAAGATGTATTTGGTTCCTAGGCAGCAAATGGACCAGATGGGCTCTTCAAAGGACAACGCCTGGGATATACGCCGAAATGAGACTCTGCGTCTGGATGCTGAAATTAAAGACATTTTGAACCGAACCGATCTAAACCCCTACGACAAGGCTAACCTTTACACCAGCACCCTTAAAAACTTTTTAAGTTACTACAACCAATGGAATACCGAGAAAAATAAGCTGACTCTATACGCCCCGGACTCTGAACAACCAGCCGCCCCTCCAAATGTCCCTCAACCCCTGCAGCCATCACAGGACCTTGCATCACCCTCAGATGCCTTTGTTACCGATCTCTTAAAAAATATAAGTCAAAGACACAGGGGGGCCGCGCAAATGCTGATGAGTAAACTTGCAACTTCTAAAGACCTAACATCTTGGAATGAACGAGGCGAATTTCTCTACAAGGGACAGCCGGTTGCAGGGTCACACATGTACGATCTAGTCAAAGGTCTCACGCACCCCAAAATCATAACGCCTCAAAACGCACCGCGTGGTTGGGATGCGTTTCTGCGAGCCGCTGCTGAACTCAACATCCCTTCCACGCTCGTGGGTAATAACGAGCACCGGCGCCTGCTTGAAAATTTGAAGGCCCCCGTACACCCATCGCCAACAGGCTCTGACGCTCCACTGCTATCCCCCTCCTGGACTACCCCTGAACCGGTGGTTGTACCGCGAAAAAAGACATTGTTCAAACCAAGTACCTGGCTTACACCCTGATGTTTCTTCAGACTTTTTATTGTTTTTTAATAAAATGTGTCTGTTACGCATATAGCAGCGTTTGATTTTTCTTCTTCTTCTTATGTTTCTTGAGCATTGGTTGTCGCTGTAATACACCCCTGCATAGATGTTTGTAATAAAACACTTTTTTTTAATAACTTTACAACCTGCCTCTGTTGTCTTTTAAAATGTTTTAATTATGTTGTATGTGGTAGCATAGAAATACAAAGTCTGAATACCGTATTTTTTTTTTTTTTAAAATAATGTCTTTATTTTAGGCGTTCATCATTAAACATACACATGTCCCACGGACTTACAATTTTGACAAGCGACATATTCGGGTTTCACAGGTCTGACCGAGACCACTGTGTTTTCTTTTACATATTTCACAACTATACTGTCGTTGTTAACAAGGTCACGCGAATATAGATTTAAGAAATTTCTAAACGACATACCCTCAGACATTTTACTGATAAAATAAATACAATGTTCACCACATGTAATGGCTATGAAATCCTGGACCCTCAGCTTGTTATACTCCAACCGCGCAGCGGCTTTTTTCACAAACTTGAATATAGGGGGTGTATAGATACGGTGTTCGGGGAATTCACCGGCACTGTCAAACAATATAACCTTGTCACTGTCTATAAACAAGGCCACCCAGTGTGTTCCGCTCTTGTCATGCGGGTCGGTGTTAAAGACTAGGGTGCGGGGTCTTTCTAACCCTATTTCAGGGGGTAACCCATCGCTAGGGAAAACACCTAAAAAGTATTTCCTAGCGTCTTTATGCCTGCTTAAGAACGATCGTATCTGCACAGTGTCCATTTCACAAAATGTTTTAAAGATAGTCAAACAAAATCTGTCTTGCGTGGTTGATCTGAATGATGCTGTCGAATACCGAGAATACGACCATGTTCACATTCGCCGGTAGCGGATTACTGAATCGTATTTCAGCTTTTAGATTTCCGTTTTTGACAAGGTTGTAGTGATCGCCGTCTTCCATGTCGGGGGTCAGGTCGAATGCGAACAACGTGTACCCGGCCCCATAGCCTTCTCTTGACACAGCTACACCGCAGTCCCTTAGGTGCTTCCCGGTTATTGAAACCAACCCCTGATATTCCCTGATGTAGTTGGAGGTTATAAAACTAGGGGTGTAGGGTTTTGCAGGAATCAGTGCCCTCGTGGACCAGCGCCGCGTAGTTTATGTTGTAGTGTCTAAAATTGAAGGGGTTTAAGGCGTAGGTGCCGCTAAATGCGGTATTGTCCACAAAACCGATGATGATGAGTTTGGGTAGTTGCCCTAGAAATAAATTCTGCTGCTGGGTTAAACGGGTACCTGCTGGGATGCTGAACACCTTCAGAGCTACTCTTTCCACAGCGTACTTGGCGTTTGATATTTGCAAAGCGTCGGCGTGCGCTAATCTGACGCTCGGGGACACTTTCACTCTCTTTACAAACAGGCTCGCGGCCAGGATGTCCAGCTTGTACTGGTCCGCATCCCCGCTGATGAGACAGAATGAGTCCTTGTTGCGTGTGAGCTTGATCTTAAGATCAATACCATTGATGAGCAGTTTATCTTGGAAGAAGAGATCTGAATGTATGCGGCCCAGGAGGTCAAAGTTGCGACTGCCTGCTGCAAACCTTGCTCTTTTTACAAAACCATGATTGGCACCGTCCAGAGCCGTGGTTTCAAACTGGCCGTATGTATCCTTGTAGAAGAGACCCGCTGAAAGCTGCGTGTCAAGGGCGTCGCTACTGTAATTTAGAATACTCTCGAGGTAGGCTCTGTAGGCGTACATGTTATCGTTCTGTGTGATGAGTCGATCGCCCAGGGTGATGTCCACCTGATTAAACATGGCCGCTAGGGGGTAAGCGATCGTTGCCACTTGAGCGTCTGCTGCTATGTCGGACCCATCCGCTTTACGATTTTACACATAAGATGCAGCAGCGTGTTGTTGAGATCCAAATACATATCCGTGGACCCTGACACAAAAACTCTATAGGGGCCAGCGGTGTCAAGGCGGCTAAAGGCGATACCTCCATGAAGAAGCTGTTTTCGATGCTTGTCTGCGTTGGTTTTAGAGTAAACAAGTCTAACTCTGATTTGGCGCACTCGCCAGATGCACAGTGTACGAAGGCCATGGTTTAGTTTACGATGCTTTAAAAAATATTGACTTTAGAGCCGTTTCTCTTCTTCGCAGCTCTCTTCCGTCTTGGAGTTCTTCTTTTCTGAGGACGTTTTGAAGAACTCCTCCCTTTTTTTTTTTTTTTTTTTTATATAGGGGACCCCTGCGTCTCGAAGACCGTCGCTTCCTTTTAACGCGCGCGGCTTGTACAACAGCCCCGCTCCTTCTTGCGGCTGTTTGTTCATGCACTCTGCAACCGCCAAAGTAACAGACCCAACAACATCATGGGCAATGTTCGTAGCAGCCGTTTTAACATGCGGTTTTACAATTTCATAGCCTCTTCTCAAGAACGGCATAGCTCTTCTAAACCGGCTCCTGAAGAAGCCCCCTAAACCAGCCCCATACATAACCGGCGACCCTTGAAAGTACGGCGGACCTCCATATCCGGCTTGGTTTCTGTAATAGTCCCTGTACATAGACTGGTCCCCGTATGTTTTCACGACCACCATGATGCCTGGTTAATAACCGCTGTCGTGTCTCGGTCTTAAATGAAGCTTAACAATAACTTTCCCGTATTTAAAGGCCACCGGCTCAGACTGATCATCGTAGATCATAATTGAAATAGTGTCAAAATGGTTTTTAGAAACTGCGACGTAGTCGGGTTTGTTAAATTGAATATTAACCATCGTATTATTTTCACCCTGTACATGGACCCATCTTAACAGCGGCGAATAACTATCACCGATCCTCTGGGCCTCTACAATGTCGCTATACACATAGAGCGTATAGAACCCACCGTTAATATCGGGGCATGTGTGATCCTGCTACCTCGGACTTTTCGCATGCAGCACGGTGCCTAAAACCCTTCTTAATTTACCGGAGCAGTTAAACGTCGTGGTACGGCTTGGTGCTTTAAGAAATACCTTCCTTCTGACGTTATCTAACGACAGATGCGTATTCGGATATGCTTTGATGCTGTCTATGGCTTTGTTGACCGCATCGACAACACTTAAAACGGTTGGGTAGTAACCGTGTGGAATGCTCTCGTGCATGCTCACTGGATCCTGCTCACGCTTTATGTAAAACTTTGCCTCGGCCTGTGTGAATGTATTCCATGTTCTAGGGTATTGGATTTCTGTTAGGGCCACCTCCCAATCCCCTTTCAGGTCCACAGGCTTAGCCAGTTTCATGGTGTAATTAGAAATCTGGTTGTCGGGGAACATGCCCTTAGAAGCGTTGGATGGTAAGGTGATATAAAAGGGGGCTGTCTCCATCTTATTAGAGGATTTTAGACGGTCCTTAGCTCACACACCCTTCAGGGAGCTGGCCAACACCCAACTGTTAAATTTCTCCGGCCATCCCCTCCATTTGACATATGCCTGGCTGCTAGCCCCCTACCTTTCCTTTCAGAACCTTTTCAACCCTATACACCCTGTTCGGATCATCAGGTACCATTTGTAACTCTTCCTTGTAAAACACCCCGATACAGCTTCCCCATCGTAGTCCTTTAAACTGTAAATATACAGCCCTTCTTTAAGCTCCACATTATCCACTATAAATATTTCGTCGCTAAAAGTCTGGCGGTAGCCCTTCGTAAAGACCCCTTTCAATTTTGAAATCCTCACATGCTGGCCTTTTTTAAAAATAGGTTTCTTCACCTTTGTAGCAAAATTATGCCCGTACACCATTCGCCAAACAGCTAAAGAATTACCAGGAGTCACCTCTGCGGGTGATGTTTTGATGGTCCGGTGATAACTGGCATTATACACATCTAAAAAAGCCTGTAGAACATCCACGTATCTGTAGGTGTTGTTGGCCGTAAAATACCGCCACATCTTAGACTTTAAAGTTCTGTTAAACCGTTCTACAACCGCTGCTTTCACCTCCGTGTGTGTTACAAAATGTTGAACAACGTGGTTGTTTAATAATTTCTGAAATGTCTTGTTTAAGAATTCTTTACCGGCGTCTGTTTGTAGTTTTTGAGGAACCCTGCCCTTCTCGAAGATGGCTTTAAAAGCGGCCGTGACGTTGACCCCTCTTTTATCGCTTAACGGTTCTGCGTAGGCGTACTTGGACAGCACGTCTATGACTGTTAATATATAACAAACGCCGTTGTTATGTTTTGCTATATCTTGAAGGCTGATTATGTCAGCTTGCCACTGATAATCTATTTGAGCATTAACGATTGTAGGACGTCTCTTAAAACGTCTTCTGGCCGGTTTATGGAGCGAATACGCCTCCTCTCCTGATAGCCATGTCTTGACCAGGTCTCTGCTTACGGGCTCGTTTTCATCTGCAGCCCGTCTGTATAGGGCTTCGACACTTCCAAAGCTGCCAACCCCGCTTGTATCATAATCAAGTTTTCTTAACATAGCCCCCGACATGATCGCATCCGGTACAATTAATGAAATGAAAGACGATTGTTTTGTGTAAGGGCGTTTTATTAAAAAACAAATAAACCATACTACCAAGACCTAAGCAAAAGATACTTTACATTTTCATAGCAAACGTCATAAGTACGTATTAACACATAGCCACCTCGCGTTGTAACATTCCGCTTGTTTGTTCTAAATACACGCTATCCTGTAACGTTACATAAGAACTTAGGAAAATAGTCTTCGGGGGGGCCAAAGCCCCCCTGAGACTAATTTTTTTATACACGTTACACATACGCCTTTCTACGAGTCTTTGTAGCAGCTTTCTATCAAGAGTCGGGCACATCTCCTGCATTTCAGGTAGTTTTACGCTCGGGTCATAGGCGTATTGGATCTCATTGATTGCAGATGTCAAGATCCTCAACATATCGGGGTGTACAGTTTTCTTTTCAGGGTGCAGGCAGTACACCACCCTTAGCAGCTTATACAACTTGTACGGGTCTAACAAACCACAAATATAGCGTATTGTTCTTGCTCTGTATGATTCGCACAAACATTCGTGAGCCGCCTGCTGGGGATCGTTCATTTGGTGGCCGTGACAAAGACTGTAATAGTCACGTTTGACACAGTTTAGTACTACCGTCGCTGCGAAACCCTTAACTTCACGCCGTTCAAAGAAGGACAATCCTGCATCTTCATCTTTTTCACACGCGCCGCTCTTAGAAACGCATACACATTTGTCGCAGCCCTCGCTGTTTTGGCACGTTGAGCTTTCAGCCTGTTTTGAACACCACAGACAATTAAAGATTACATTGCTCGCTTTTGCAGGTCGCCAGGCTCCAGCCGTTCTTTTTGGGGCTTCTATCTAGGGTTCAAAAAAAGAAAGATTGACAGACCTTTAGTTGAAGAAATAAAATACATTGTTATATAGATACAGGGGCATAACATTTTCATACTAACCTCCATATTTTCACCACCCTCTGCGGCAGCTCTGAAATCCTGAGAGTCGCTAATGTCCTGCGATGCCCCGTCATCTTCGACGCTTGTACTGGGCTGTTGCAACACGACCTCCGCAGCAGCCGCATCCTCCTGAAGGTCCATGTCTTCGTAGACAGGGGTGTTAGGAGGTGCTACAGGCTCTTTACCATAGTGCATTATGAAGTAGGTGCATGCAGCTGGTGTTACGCGCTAGGGTCAGAAAAAGAAAGATTGATATGCCAATAGCTGAAGAAATAAAATACCTCATTTTTGTAACTGCGGCGCATAACATTTTTTTTTACTAACCTCTGCATTTTCAAAGGCCTCTGCTGCGGCTCTGAAATCTTGAGAGTCGCTAATGTCCTGCGCTACCCCAACATCTTCGGCGACTGTACCCGATGGTTGCAGCACAACATCATCAGCATCCGTATCCTCCTGAAGGGCCAGGGCTTCATAGACGGGGGTGTTAGGAGGTGCTACAGCCTCTTCAGAGTCCTCCATATCCACGAAACTGGGGCCGGCAAACAAGCTGCCACTACCAGAGCCCTCACTCTCTCTGTGGGCGTCCTTAACCGGCGACAACCTGCATACGCACTCCTTGAGACTGAGTTTTTGCACCCCCCGACACAGGCCATTACCAAAACCAGTAATGTCGCAGCCCATATCCTTAGGTGTTTCTTGCTGAGCATTCTCGTCCATTACCAGAGTTGGTAAGCTGCGGTAATATCTACTGATAGGTTGTTGGGAGCCACCCCACATAGGTCTCTTCACAAGAGAGCTGTATCTCTTCATTTTGCTATGGGAACCTTCTCGTCTTCAGGCGGCTGCTTGCTGTACAACGCTCTTAAGGATGCCTTATATGTATCCTAAACAGCTCCTAAAAGAGGGCGTACCCTCTACACATCAACAATGCCTTAGAGGCGTCATAGGGCTCTGGCTCGCTGCTGTCTCCAGAAACAGCACCGCCCCTAGGACCGCCCCTTGGACAAGATGGACATCTCATGATGCTCACACTCTGACACATACACGGTGCCACACCCTTGTATTCCCACGGGCTTGAGGCCTGTCACTTTTAAGGACACACGTCACTTTTGGGGACACAGCGAGGGGAGGGGGACCTGTCACTTTTAAGGACATGAATGGGGATGAATGGTATCCGCTTATACTACTTCTGCCTCATCACACCGTATATTAGTATGTCAGACATTCTTGCGTACATGGAACTCTTGGCTCGGTTTTTATCAGTCTCCTTTGACTTCTTATGGTCCGTATGCCCGCACGCCCTCTCCTCAATAGCCCCAGCTCTCCCCCTCTTACCCCTCGCCTCCTTCTCTCAGCAGCCCCCCTCCTCTCTCTTCCCAGCAGTTCCTTCTCTTTTACTTTCCGTCTCTGCTCTCCCGTAGCAGTCTTTGGTCTTGCTCCCCACCCTCACACCCACAATCCACTCTCACTTGTTCTTGCTGTCTGCACCTCCAGCCCTCTGTTCCCTCACCACTCACTCTAACTCGCCCCCCCTCCTCACACCCTCAGGTCCCTCAGCTGTTCATGGTCTCCAGCTTTTCCCCACCTGGCTCTCTCGCAGCAAGCAGCGTCGCTCCCTCCACCCTTGTATTTCCTCAGCTGTGTTTGTCCTCCGTTCTGTCCCCACTACATCTCCCAGCAGCAGACCCAGACTCCGTCCTCTCCTCCACACACGACGCACTCCCCTCCTGCCCTCTCTCCTAAGCAGCCCCGTTCTCACTCTCCCCTTTTCCACGCCAACCTGTTACCTCCCCTCACCTGCAGCGTTACAGCTTCCCCTTATCTTCAGTTATTTCCCTCGCCTCTCACTGGTCCTGCCCTCCACCAGTGTAGCCCCCTCCTCGGGCTCTTCTGGCCTCTGTCGTCCATACTCTCGCACCTCAACAATTCCCAGTTTCTCCTTGTCACAGCTCTCTGGCATCCCTCTGTCTTTCCACCAACAAACAGCTCTACTCCCTCCCTAATCTGTTCCTGCTCTCCTTCTCTCCCACCCCCCCCATTTCCTTCTCTGTGCTCCACTTTTAGTTTCGTCCCCAGACCTCTTCCCTGCCTAGCTCCTATGTGGTCTCCAGCCAGAGCCCCATTTAGGCGGTGCCACAGGTGCGGCTGCACTAGTGCCAAAGCTAAACACTTACAAGGTCCCAAAGGCGAGACCTATTGGCTATGCCAATGCTTGTTTTTTACATATTTTTTCTATCTTTACTTCCATGTCTTTTTGTTGCTTCCCAGTTTTCTTTGTTCCAACTCCTTTTCCTCTATTTGCTTCTTATCCCACCTTTACTTCCATATTTGTCATTGTCCTATGTGTCCACATACTGTGATTTCCATTTTTAGGCTCTCACACTGTTAACGCCTGTGTTCGAGAGCGCATTTTATGTGAATGTGGTGCACATCACCAAAGTTATGTACGTGTCGGATGGAGAATGCATTACATAAATTGATAAATGGATAGCGGGGCTGGACTGGTGGTGTCTTGTACAGGGCACTTTCCTCGGAGGCCGGAGCCGCAGAGTCCGTTTTTTAATGCCAGGGTATTGAATAATGTTTTTAATAACGTGCCATTTTGCACCATATTAAATATTTAAGGGTGTCTTGTTTTGCTCCGTTTATTTTTGAGGTGGCCATTGAGGTTTCATAAGAGCAAAAAGCAATGCTTATATCTTGCCTACATATCATTGGTGTATGCTGCTGATAAGACACTGCTGTCCTGGCATTATAACATTGACGATAAAAAAGTACCTACAAATATTGTGCTGTTGTTGGTGTTGTGGCACGCGGTTAGGGAAGACTGCGCAACACCATCTCATTTCTGGTTGTGAAATGGTGTCAGTCAACCTCTGAGCCCTCAAAATGAGATGGAGCTAGAAAAGCGTCACGGACCTGCGAGCATCTCTCGACTCACCCTGTTTTTTGGCAACAGTCAGTGTTCCTGAAGGTTTATCGGGACCTGGGTGCCCCAGTTGTGGTTTCTGCGCTCTCGGCACACCTCGGGGTCCAGCGGAAGCAGCATAGAGAGGCCGAGAGCACGTGCAGGGCCTGCAGCCCTGCTGCGGTCAGCTCTGTGGGGGAGGGGCTGGCGCCGGAACAGAACACGCTGCCTTTGATGGAGCCTGTGGTGACTGCACAGGAGAGGCAGCAGGTCACAGTGGGGGAGAGTGTCACAGAGATAGTTTATCTAACTTCCTGAGCCAGTAACCCTATAGGGGCAGGACCCCAGGCTTCAGAGTCCCGTATGAAGGAGCATGTCGTACTGCACACGCCACAGGCTGGCTCTACTAGTATTCTGCTCTAGGCGCCTGCCTTTTAACATAAGATAACAAGGAAGGGTGCTCGTTCACATCCTAGGTGTACTCGGCACTAAACAGATATTTACTGATTACTATCTCAATGGTACTCATTTCATTGACCTTTGAAGGATAAAGGCTAAATGCAGCCAGGGGGATTCGAACCTGTGTCTCTGTATGTCTGTCTATTATCTCGGGCTGAGACAAGTAGTCCATGCCTACCCAGATGAAAATAAATGGGCCTGCACTGGACTTGCAAGTTAAACAGCAATGGGGGGGTGGTGTGTGTGTGTGTGTGTGTGTGTGTGTGTGTGTGTGTGTGTGTGTGTGTGTGTGTGTGTGTGTGTGTGTGTGTGTGTGTGTGTGTGTGTGTGTGTGTGTGTGTGTGTGTGTGTGTGTGTGTGTGTGTGTGTGTGTGTGTGTGTGTGTGTGTGTGTGTGTGTGTGTGTGTGTGTGTGTGTGTGTGTGTGTGTGTGTGTGTGTGTGTGTGTGTGTGTGTGTGTGTGTGTGTGTGTGTGTGTGTGTGTGTGTCCATATTCACCAGTACCCACACACATTGATCAAAATAAATATTGCATCTTGCTATCTTCTAACTTACAAGACATGGGACTGAATCTCTGACTGGGTATCTCAGCCTTTTATCAATCTGAGATTGATAAAATGAGTCATTGGACCGATTACTTGAACTCTTAGGGTATGATTCACAGAAGTAACAAACCTTTGAGTACGTTTATTCTTTTGAGTAAGTTTACTACTTTTGGGTATTCACAAACTCTGAGTGTAAGTTACTACTAAAAAACAAAAGTAATAAGTCTAGCACTACACATGGCCAATCACTGGTACTGCATAGAAAATAATGGAGGAAGAGAATTAAAATAAAAAATGTTATATTAAAAATATATATTTACAAGGTTAAAATATAAATAAATAATAATCAACGATAAAATAATCTAAAAATGGTACATCTTTGTTATTTTATTATACAATATGTTAATAACCTATTGTGAATTTGAAAAATAATGTAATGATGCATTTTATTTACAAAAAATAATAAAAGTGAGTAATAAGTAATTTTTAAGTAAGTAATTCTTTTTATTTGCATGAGTTAGTTAAAACCTTTGCATACAAAAAGTTCTTAAAACTGCCCAAAACACATGTTTAAATCAGCAATCAGATACTCTGAAGACAAGTAAAAGTTTTTAGGTTTGCTGTTAAAGTGCCTATGCTTTGTGCTGTTAGTTCTTTATGAAATCCTAAGATCTGTAGCTCACATGTGAAAGTTTCTTTTAAAAGCGGCAGATTATAGTTTTCTTAGAAATGGTTGGGAAAGACCCCGCCCCATTTAGAATCTTTAAAAACTGACATAAATACAATGCAGATGAAGGGACCTATTCAGTAGCGGTCTGTGGTAGGAGTGCCGGGGAGGCAGGGTGGGGTAGAAACCACGGATTACGGCCGAATACAGGTAGTAAACATTTAAATAAATAAAACGAATTTCGTTGCGCGCACTGCATCGCATTTGGCGATGCAGCGCTCACAACGAAATTCGTTTTATTTATTTAAATGTTCACTTACCTGTATTCGGCCGTAATCCATGGTTTACTACCCCGCTCCCTGCCCCTCCCCCACCCCACGTCACCGCCCGGCCGGCACTCCTGCCACGGACCGCTACTGGACCTATTGCTGATATACTTCATTCGGGAATAGATACCAGTGTTATATGATTACTGTAGACTCCTGCTACGAGCTCGCTTTTACATTACTGGGTCCCATTAAAGATCAGGGCTGTGGCATGATTTGTTTACCTCCCTGTGTCTTTATAAAGTCCGTCATCAATTTCTGGATTTTGGGGGGGCGATGCGGAGGTCCAGGGCAAGGGTGCAGGGAATCTCTAAGTCTTTGTAGGAATCTCCCACAATGGGCCAAGGTGGAGGGATCCTTGTGTGAAAAGCACATCACCGAAGCCTCTAAGCAGGTATGTGCTCCATTTCTCAGTAGAAGCTCCCTGAGCAAAATCCTCTTTCACCTGCCATGGTAGGGCAACAGCACAGGAGGCGCAACCATGATTAATTTTTGTAGTTGCATAGTCTACATGTTACTCCGTTTTTCTGGTTGGCCCATGCTCCGTTGAAATCTGCTGTTTGTAGAACCAGCATTCGCATGCAGATGATCTCTCTTCGAGTTTTACAGTTAAGGGAGGCAGAGATTAAAGGCGGGGTTTGGCTGCTAGATACGAGGAGTTTAACGAGGCTAGGATATTGGTTGTTTTTAATGAGGCCTGGTCTTGCTGAAATGACGCCAATTGCACTTTTTTGTTTATGGTCTTTTTCCAGATTGTATAGGAAATGGAAGTCGGTGCTAATGCTGATGGAATTATCTCTGTAGTCGCTAGGGCTCTCGTAATCTGGTTGTTCCATGGGGACCCTACTCTTTCAAACATATGTCTAAGGCAGGCTTTTAGTGAGTTTTCCGGCGCCTTTAAGATACAGATGTAATATTTAAGAAAACCAGCCTCAGTGTTAAGAGCTTGTCTGACCAGCCCAAATTCCAGTCTGAGTCTTGCCCTGAGTAACTATTTCGGTAGTTGAACGATTTTTTGTAACCCACACCCTGAGCCTGTTCTAAAATATCCGAGCAGGCTCCGGGAAAAGCTTGGTGCCCGTACGTGAGCGCTGGGATGAGCGATGCTTGAATTACTTTCATTTTTCCTACTGCGGATGGACATTTTAAGTTGCTATTAAGCCTAATCAAACCGTAAGTGATTGCATTTAATTTCTTTTTCAAAGCGTTTTTATGTGCTGCTGGTTGAGCGGAGTCTGTGAACCACACCCCCAGATATTTGTATTTGTGGGCCGATGTAATGGTCACGGGGCCCATGGTGCATGAGATTTGTTTTTTTATTTTTACAACTGCTGACTACATGTATTTTCATCTTGTCCGGGTTGATGGTAAGAGAATTTGTGGCACTATATTCCTGAAGACTGATCAATGCTCGTTGGAGCCCCACTTTGGTGTGGTCCATAATAACTATATCGTCCGCATATTGAAAAATATGAAGGGGTCTGTGACTTAGACGGGGAGGAGCCAGACAACTAGGAGTTAGAGCTTTTCCGAGATCGGCTGTGTATAAGTTAAAAAGTAGGGTGCCAGCACACAGCCTTGTTTCAGACCCCCAGTGGTCCATATTTTTGCCGATAATGACATCGGGCCTGTTTTCACTCGGACCCAGGTTTCAGAGAAAAGCGAGATTATGGCATTTTACAGGGGAGATGGAATACCCCAGCTTGCTAGTTTCTTCCACAGGGTCTGCCTGTTAACTTTATCAAATGCCGCTGTAATTATAATTAACTCTATACAACACTTAATATTTATTAATGCACATAAAAAAATTCTTTAGGTGCAAATTTAGTTTTTAATTTAAACTTCAGCACAATAACTTAGTTTAATGTAATATATTTCCATTAATTAAAGTTTGAATTTAAAATTAATTTAATAATGCTGTATTTTTTTTTTCTACATTGAAAGTAAATGTAAAACATGAATTTACATTAATATATAGCATACAAATATTTTTTATATTTATCTTTGAGTTAAATAAACTTTTTTTATTTTTTCCGATACTTTATCATGGGGATGCTTTTTTGAAGGAAGTGTTATGTAACATGAAAGAAGTTTGGAGCGTGAGGAAAAAAAGATAACAAATGTGTCCATTTTGGTGTGTGAGAGAGAAATTAAGTGAAAGGGACAACCCACTCTTTAGGAGATCAAAACTGATACCTCACAGCACTCTATGGAGAAAGGTAGTACAGTATGGGTCTGATTATGAGTTCCCGTGGCGGCCCGACCACCGCCGCACTGCTGGATTGCCTGCAGTATTGCGGGGCGCACATGTAGTGCCCCCCTGGATTTGCACTCCCAGTTCCTGCACGGTGTAGCATGTATGCCACACTATGCAGGAAGGTGCAGTTGGCGCTTTGTGAGCGGCGGTCTGCATGTTAGGCTCTTCTATGAGCCCAACAGACTGCCACTGTCAGACCGCAACACAACCTCCCACCAGACCAGGGTAGAATCCTAATCTGGCAGTGGTCGCACCACAGGTTTGGAGGTCCTACCGCAGACGGCGTGTTGCACCATCCACTGTAGGACCGCCAAACTCACAATCAGCCACGTTGGTCACCTGGGCATCATGAAAATTAAGTCTTGGATAAGACAAGATTTTTGGTGGTCTGGTTCAAATCTTATGGTTGAGAGAATTATATGTAGGTATGTTGAATGCTGTAACAGTTCCAAAGTGTTCTAATATGGAACTCCTCCCATGTGGAGTGCCATCTACCAAACGTTCTATGGCAATAGATCGCAATTGATTTGGTGAGCCCTCTGCATGCTGAACATTTCATACCATATCTATTTGTGTTGGCTGACTATTCCTTGAGATGGCCTGAGATAAAGTGCGTTGCGGACACTAGCCTGAAGGAGTTAATAAAGCCTTTGGAGGGCATGTTTCAGAGGGAAGTTATCCCAAATTCTCTGTTGTCACACCACGGAGTAGAATTTTGCTCCAAATACGCATAGGAGTATCTGCCAGCATATGGAATTGCACATACCAAGTGGGTTCTATACCATCCAGAGACCAATGAAGTTGTGAAATGCTTCAATTAGACCTTGAAAAAGAGCATTCAGTTAGCCATGGAGGGAAGAGCTGAAGAAGAGATTAGTTGCGCACAGAATCGGTCCACACTCCACCACTGGACGGGCTCCCTCTGAGATGTTCAGAAGGAGGCTAGGCACTTAGTTGTCTCCAGCATGGGTTGTGTGAATGTGTCTGTTAACGATGAATGGAAGAGGGAGGAAACATATCAGCGAAAGAGGCAGCATAATTATGGCGCAAAACATGCTGCTGAGTATGCCCCAATTTCTGTAGGAGATTGGTGACAGTGCTTGGAACTGTGGGCAGTGCGCCTTGGTATAAGTTATTTAAGAATGCCTTCAAAGTCAATAATGGTGAAATCTGGTATTAAAGTCAAGTATCTGTATGTCCTAGATCCTCTGAGGAAGACAAGACAAAGTCAATGGAGGATATGGGCTTTAATCGAATGCAGAATCACAAAAACCATGGCAAAAACATTATCCAGAATAGAGGGAAGGCAGGAAGAGCTTGAGGACGGCACTGAAGCCCAGATTCTTAGGAGACCATGTGTAGCACAGTATGTGATTTTATGGTATAGCCCTAGTTAATGTAGTTTAGCACATTCTTCCTGCACTATCACCACTTTCAGTATGTTAAAGTTTATATCTTTGCTCCTTTGTAAGTTTTAGCACCGGCCTTTTATGGAGGTTAACTTTTTTTTAATATGTAGTCCTTTTTATGGTTTCGCCATTCTCTTGTTTTGTTTGGAGTTTTCCTTTCTCAAAGGGGAAGAAGTATGGTGTCTTGGATTTGTGGGCTAGAACACTCTGAACTTGGGTTCAAACTTTGGGTGGGGAAACGTTTGGGCCATGAAGTTTCTCTGGGTGACAGTTGGTGTGGAGAAGTTGCTTCTGACAGGCGGTAGATGAGGTATCTGATAATACCCATACCTTTTATCCAGGAGCATATTTCATAGTATAGTTAACAATACCTCAGCATGAACATATAGTGAGCTATGGCTCCTCCCCAGAGAAGTATTGCGTTCTCACCTCATGCTATTGGCTGCTTGACGAATCATTCCACTTTCTCTGCTCTATTTGTATTAAAAGGCTTGAGGGACAATTGTACATCACAAAAGGGCACTTAATAATCACATATAGAATTATCTCATAGATCCTTTGAATACAGACAGCAATTCTTTTTGTTTTGTTTTTTCTCCAGCATATGTTTTAATACTTTAGTAAGGACTTGTGTGCGAGTCAGACTTTAAAGTGACAGCCCCAGACAAAAAGAGCCTGACTTCAAGATAGCAACCCCTTAGCTCCAACCTTAGGTCCTGTCGTGATCCCGCAAGGCTTTGAGGCGTGGGTGGTAGCCATCTCAGGGTTAGGCCACCTAAAACCCATCCCAATCTCAGGTCTGTAAGCTCAAGGTGCAGTGTCCTGTCTTCTTCTTGAGGAAGAAGGTGTGGGTAGGTGAAGCAGGATAAGCAGAAAGCACCAGAGGCCTAGGTAAGATAAGGAATGGAGTAAAGGGGGAATGGCGGCTGTCACTGGGGAGTAAAGTGTGTGAGGGGTTCTAAAGAGGAGATCAGGGGTAACAGGAAACAGAACCATGGAAAGTGAAAGCAGAAGGAGGGTAGGAAAGGACAGCGGGCTTGGTCCATGGGCATAAAAGAAGGAATAGAAGAGGTGCGGGCTGGACAAGGTCAGAGAGGCCTGAGCTAGGCATGAAAGGAAAATATTCAAGTTAAGAGGTTAATGGGGATGTGGGGCTGTTTTTAGGGGTGGGGGACGTGTTAGTTATAACTGTTCGAGGGTCGTGCTTGTAGACAAGAAGCCGAAGGATGTTTGTTACATGAGCACCCATCTTGCTCCTGACAACATTACTAGGGGAGCCTGTGATGATTTCCCTCAAGGTGTTCTGTGTACAGTCAGACCTCTCTAAACATAGCAGGACAGGTGGTGAAGGAGACCTGCTTTGTCTTTTCGTCTGCCTGTCGCTGTTTCCCTTCTGCCTTGAAAAAGCAGCAATGCTTCTGTGAAGTCGACAGCCCAGCATGGACCTTGGGATCTCATGCTGTAAACTATCCTCTCTGCTTCTTGTATTTCATGAGCGATTCTATCACCAGTGCACTCTCGCTACACTCTGAGGCTGCAGACCACTTTAGAATTAAATCAGAAAACAATAAGTTCAATTTAAAGCAGCAAAACTAACTCTGTAGCACGTAAAACAATCACGTGTTTCTGGGATGCTTACATTATAGGTGATATTAGTGTCTATCTCAAGTATACTAATTCTCTCACTTTCAGAAGGATGAAAGGTTGTCCTTCCTGAGGCTGGACCTGTTATGTTTGAACCTTTCTGTTATACGCCCTCATTTCTACAGTGGATCTATTCTAGTTCTGACTGTGATAAGAGGATGGGAGGGGAATAGAACGGTTTTTACAGAGGAGCCTTTACTTGCGCTGAATAAATAATGGTGATTGATAATGGGGGCCATCTTGAAGGAACGTTTTAGCTTCTGCTAGGGAATTGGTTCTGCCAGAGTGGAGAGGTATCTCAAGCGAAAGGACTGCAGCCAGGAAGATGGACGAGGCGGTAATGTGCAGTTGTTTCAAGGCAGTGCTTTCCTGGTATCCTCAGCACGTGGTGAGGCAGCACATCCTTGGTCTCTGTGCTCAGCTCAAAGGGAAGGTATCTCTCCCTTTCTTGCTCAGACCGTTTTGGTGTTGCTGTGGCCACGGTCTCCCAAGATGGTGGCATTTCCTGCCATTGTAGCCTGAAGTTCCCAATCCAAGATGGGGCTAGTCTATTCCCAGTGATATTATTTCCTTCTTTTCAAGGAGGCACTGGTGAAAGACGGATGCTTTTGTAGTGAGGCGATTGGGGTAAATGAAAGACGGACCCAGGTGCAGTGTTCTTACTATTTTATTTGCTCTCTAGAAGGAGCGCCGGGAACCACTGATGGCTTAACAGCAGCCAGCCGACAATGCCCAAAATGTCCGCCCGCGCTCCCAGCATTCCCGGCCACACGTGACATGGGAACGCTAGAGCGCGACACTACATATCTCCTCCCTTTACAATATAATGTCACACAACACAGTGTCTCTGGAAGACTGAATGTACCGGGTAGTTATATCTCCACTTCATACTCACGGTACTTCTTGGGAAACACCACGGCTCTACCTGATCTGGTGTGTCTCAGTGGTGTCTTGATGTTAGTGTCTCTGCTGTCCCTGGGACCAGTAGCTCTAGGTGAATTATGAGTTAGACTTCTTGCCTCCGATCTTCCATCCACCTGACTCTCCTGCAGCCCCTGATGACTCTCTTCTCCACCACTCTCCGGTGTGTCCCTGGTACTTGTTTCTTCTGCCTTGATGTTCACGGTGCTTCCACCTGTCATCTCTGCTTTGGTCGTCTGGTTATCTGCGTCTTGATTATCTTCTTCCTCACCTCCTACTGGTGTGTCTCCTGCCTTTTCCCATTGCAATATTTTGTTGCATCTTGTCATCCTGTCTTTGGACCATATCTTCCCATCACTCAATAAGGCTGATCTTGCGTATGCCTCACGCACTCTTAAAGGTGTACTGAATTTGCTTTCGCCTTTCCTCTTCAGTTGAGCCAGTTTTACTCTGACCCATTCTCCTCTTTCCAAAGACTCTTCCTTTACATTGTGCAGTCGGTTGTAGTGATCCGTGTAGAGCCTTTGGGCCTTCTCTAAGTTGCTCCGCACCACTGCAGGTGACCATTTACTTTGTATTGTCCTTTGTTTCCACGCTATATTATCCCTAGTGAACGGGTCACGACCCCTTAAGATCTTGAACGGACTGTACCCCGTTTGCGTGGGAGTGATACGGTAAGCCCATATGGTACGTTGGAGTTCTATTTCCCACTTCTTTCCTGCATTGATGGCAGACTGCACAGACCCCATCACCACTCTGTTAAAGCGTTCTGCTAGACCATTGCCCGCTGGATGATATACTGGAGTGTGCTTCGTCAGGATACCATTCCTCTCCATGAATGACTTCCACTTGTCAGACGTGAATTGTGGTCCGTTGTCGCAAGTTATGACTCTGGGGATCCCTTCTCTCAGAAAGAGGGAAGTAAGGAACCTCAGTACTGTGTCTGTGTCCATTGTGTCGTGCATTTCCACTTCTGGCCATTTGGAATATCGGTCCACCAGCTCTACAATGTACGTGGGTGTACCCTGTGCATTCAGGATGGGGCCCAGGATGTCAATCGCCACTTCATCCCATGGATTGACCGGTTGGTGGAACTTCCCCAATGGAGGTCTCATCGTGGTTTGGGTCTTGTCTGCATTACTGCACTGTGCGCATTCTCTGACGTGCCTTTCCACCTGATTGTCCAGTGCAGGCCACCAATATGCTTGTTTTGCCCTCTGTTTAGTTTTTACTATGCCCAAATGTCCCTCGTGTAGTATGGCCATTATCCTTTTCACCAGCGCTTCCGGAGGCACCACTTTGTCTCCTCTTAGTAAGAACACATTCTTGTCCTCTACTGACAGTTCTTCCCGTACTTCATAGAATTTCCGCTGTTCCGATGTTAGGTGTTTTTTTTCTGGCCACCCTGAGATCACGAAGCCTTTTACTTCCGTGAGACACGCGTCGTTTGCATATGCCGTCCTCCACTCTTGTGCACTTATGACTGCTTCTTGATCTTCTGCGAAGGCGATGGTGTAGTCATCCTCTTCCGTTGGCTGAGGTGCGTCCTCCATGGCTGCCGCTCTGCTCAGGTAATCAGCTACTTTGTTCTTGGCGCCCGGAATGTATTCCACGTCATACACATAGTCCAACAACTTCAAAGTCATCTTTGCTATGCGCGGAGTGGCACTCGCATGGCCGCTGGATGTAAGCACCTTGATCAGAGGTTTATGATCAGTCCTTAGCAAGAACCTTGAGCCCCACAGGAATTGACGGAACCGTTCCATTGCCCATATAACAGCCAGCATCTCCTTTTCCACTACACTGAATTTCTCCTCTGTGGTGGACAGTGATCTTGACGCGAAGCTGACCGTCGTCAGTGCTCCGTTCTCTGACCTTTGCATGAGGACTGCCCCCAACCCTCTGTCGCTGGCATCCGTGGTAAGAACCGAGAGTGCGTCCTGGTCAAACCCCTGTAAGGGTACTGCTTCACAGATGTCCTCCTTTATTTGGCTGAATTCTACATCCGACGCCTCTGTCCACACAAAGTTCGTCTTTTCTCTTAGTAACTGACGCATGCTGTGTGTCTTGGTAGCGAAGTGGGGCACAAACTTGCTGTAGAACTCCGCCATGCCTAGAAAGGACCGGACGTCGTCTTTGTTCCTTGGAATGGGTGCGTCCTTGATGGCTTTCATATTGGCCGCTTTGGGGGTGATTCCTCTGTCACTAATCTCGTGACCCAGGTACGTCACAGCCGACACTTCTAACTTGCACTTGTCCCATTCTGCCATGAGGCCATTGTGCGCCAGGATGCGCAGCACGTTAGTGAGTTTAGTATCGTGATCTGTTTTAGTCTTTCCCATGATTAGGATGTCATCCTGGAAGTACTGTACTCCATCAGTGTCTTTAAACAGTTTATGCATCAACTTTTGGAACACAGCCGCGGCGGACGCCAGCCCAAAGGGCATCCGCCGGAATTGATAGCACCCGAACGGCGTGATGAACGATGTCAATTTCTTACTCGTCGGATGCAGTGCTATCTGATGGTACGCTGAGGTCAGGTCTATGGTCGAGAACCACTGGACGGTCTTTGTCTGTGCCAACATTTCGTTTATCCGAGGTAGCGGGAATTTGTCCACGACGATGTTCTTGTTGAGTTCTCGTAAGTCGATGCACAAACGCACCTTGCCGTTAGGTTTCCTGGCCACTACCAGGGGAGCTAGCCATTCTGCACTCTCTATCGGCTCTATTACTCCGTTATCTTCCAGGCGTTGTAGTTCGTGCTGCACTGCTTCCCTGCTGTTGAACGGAATGTTCCTCACCTTGTGACTCACTGGCTGTGCACCCTCCTTGAGGCATATTTTGTGCGTGAACTTTGCCAATTTGCCGATCGTGCCTCCGAAGACTTTCGGGAACTCCCCCTTCCATCTGTCTGCTTCATATCCCTGCGCTTGGTCGGTCATCAGCACTTGGGTCAACCCTCCAGGATTGAGTTGGATTCCTAGTCCTCCCTGGTCCATCCATCCCAACACCGATGGTCCCTTCTCTGCTACGTACAGCTTCCCTTCTGTCGTGCTGCCTTTGAATTGGAACAGCAGTTTCCGGAACCCTACCATCGGTATGGGTTCTCCCGTGAAGGTGACCGGCTTGATATCGGGGGGTAGAAGGTGCATGCCAATCACTTGGGCTAAGTCTCTATCCCACACTTTGCGCTGTATGATGGTATATGGTGAGCCTGAGTCCGCCACCGTGGAGACTGGGATTCCTCCTATTGTCACTTCGCACAACGGCTTGCTTGTGCGGGAGCCATCCACGCCCAAGACGTGTTCTTCGATGCACAGTACTTCCTCTTCTTCTTCTCCTTCTCCCCCTTCCGGGTCAGAATCCTGTGTCACGTACTTCACTGTCGCCTTCCTGGGTTTGCGCCTGCAGACCTTCTCAAAGTGTCCCATGATCCCACAATATAGACATTTGGCTCTGAAGGTAAAGGTAAGGTAAATTCGTACTTGTAAAGCGCACTGCCACCCCAACTGGGGCATCCTGGCGCTATACGCATACCGCTGTGGAACCCTTCCTGGCTATTCCCTGTGAAATGTCCACTCCTGGGCACCCCCAAGGTGAAGCCAGGCATCCCAGCGCTGGTGGGGCCGTTGTGGAGATTAAGCAAGCTATTGCCCAGAGTTGCAGAGTGGGACCCATGATTAGAATAGGCACCGAGGCGAGAATTATCAGGTCCGAGGAAATTGAGTCCAAGAACCGCCGAGGTGGGAATTGAACCCTGGTCCTGGGCCAGATCTCTGCATCAGGGTCTGCCGCTCTAACCATTGAGCCACACTTCTCCACGGGCTGGGCATCTTCTGTCAGATGCTGCATGAGCGATGTTACCGCATCTGTAACAGCCTTTCTTTACGTCCCGTTGGAACGGTGTGTTCAGTTGGCGTCCTCGTCTCAGGCCTATGTTGCCACCCTGGGTTCCTCATGGCCTGCGGCTTCCTTTCATGTACCTGGGTCTCTGTTACTTTTCCTACCAGTGGTCTGCTGGTTGCCTCCCTTTTCGCGGCCTCCGCACACCCCTTGGAGAGTTCCGCTTTCTTGACCAGAGCTACAATCTCCTTAAGAGGAGAGTCGCCACTGACCCACAGCTTTTCCTGTATGGACGTGTTCACCGTGTGCATGATGATTTGATCCCTTATGAACTCATCATGCAGGCCTCCAAACTTGCATGTGATGGCTAGACTCTTCAACGCGGCCACATAATCATCCACTGATTCTCCTACCCTCTGCTTCCTTTGAAAAAAATTGAAGCGGTCAATGGCTGTGCACACTACCGGCTGATAGTGGCTATCCAGGTCGTCAATGGCGTGTTGGAATACGTCCGTTTCTTCTGGCAGACGGGTTTTCTTTACCAAGTTCCTGTATACCCTGACACCTTCAGGGCCTAGATTGTGAAGTAGGATATTTTTTTTCCGTTTACTCGGGAAGACTTCCTCCCCTTCATCCTCCAACGCAGACAAATAATTAAGGAAATATTCCTTCCAATCCTCCCATTTCATCGCCGGTTCCCCTGGGTGGGGCAGGAACGGTAGTGGATTTGTGAGGGAGATCGTTTGAGCACACATCCCTGCTTGCCTTACGGTTGGTGCATCGTCTACTCTGGGTGGGGGGCTCCCCGGAGCGCTCTGCCCTTGTAGATCTGCCGCCCCTTCGTGGGACGACGTGTCCGCTCCTGTGTGATGTAGCCCTTGTTGAGCCAGGTTCACGCTCCCTCCTTGCCTGTTATGTTGCTGGGACACGGGTGTGCGTGTTGGGGTGGCACTCTGCTCTGTTCCCCCCTTTCGGCGGCTAGGTGACCTTGAACGCCGTGAACTGGGCTAGGACGATCATTCGTGGGCCGTGATTTGGCACCGGGATGGCTGTGGGATGTCCGGGCTAGGCGCTATGGCGGGGCGCTGGTACCTGTGAGTTGTGCTGCTCAGGGGAGCGTGTTGCTGACGAGGTGCAGTGCCGAGCTGATGAGGTCTGGACCGGGATGGAGGTACTGCGTCCCTCCTGTTGCCCTGGACCACGGGCACTCCCCTGCTGCCTGGCTCCTGATGCGTTGAGGTCGCGCTCAGCGGGAGGTCGTGCAGGCGATGACCGGGCCCCTGCCGCGCTCTCTGCTAGGTGCAGGTGATCGTGATGTGCGCGCTGCGCGCGGTGCGATTGCTCCTCGGGTCGCCGTCCCCCAGCCTCATCGCCAATTTGTAGTGAGGCGATTCGGGTAAATGAAAGACGGACCCAGGTGCTGTGTTCTTACTATTTTATTTGCTCTCTAGCAGGAGCGCCGGGAACCACTGCTGGCTTAACAGCAGCCAGCAGACAATGCCCAAAATGTCAGCCCGCGCTCCCAGCATTCCCGGCCACACGTGACCTGGGAACGCTAGAGCGCGACACTACAGCTTTGCATTTTCGTCGCATTCAACGCCCATTTGGTGCTATTTTTGTCCCTGATTTTTTCTAATTTGTTGTTCGATTTCTAGTTCCTGGGGAGTCATGCTTCTCTACCGGGGTTCAGGGGTAGTTTTGTTGCATTCATGTATCATCTTCAGGAAGAACTTTAAAGAAGTCCCATAAAAGTATTTATAATTTCACCAGAGTTACTGCTTACCTTTTTCTTTATTAAAATCATGCTGGTTCGTGTATTTTGGCACTGTCAAGCCCATTAAACAGATTAATAGTTAGTCAACCAAGGCGTCTCTTTCACCATTAGAAAGACCTGGATTTTTGCACTAAAATACATTCTAATTGCACAGTTCTGGTGCTTCTAACGAGAAAGCAAATACTAAGTGGCAGTGGCCACTTCATTGTTCAAGCACTGGATAGCACGATAGACGTGAACAAGCATGGTAAATGATATTTTCATCATATTACACTCTTAAAACTAGTCCTACTGAATTTGTCAATACTTGTTAGTTTTGTAATGAACACAATTTTTTTTTAAATATTTTTTTTTATTGGTGCATGATTAAATTAAACCGGTTACACTTCATTTTTTTTTTTTTTTTTTTCACTCACTTTGCGGATAGTTTATAAATACAAAACATGCATATATTATAGCTCCATAAGTAGATTGCATATATATTAGATAAGTTACTTAGCGTAAATAACATAAATAAGAATTAATATAAATCAGCATTTGTCCATCATGCACACATTTTATAGACATTTAACCCCCACTCCCCGCCCCTCCCACCCCCGGGGTTGGCACAACTTTATATAATTAAGAGAAAAAGAAAAAACACAATTGTATTATCTAAATCATCTCTCGAGCCATTTGGTCAGAGGTTCCCATATCTTTAATCCCTTCTTACAAGACCGTACTCCTCTTTTCCCATAGATGGCTCTTTCAAAGTTATAATTTGCCACCAGTCTCGTTAACCATTGATGGTACACGGGTGGAGATGGATCCAGCCAGGCTGAAGCAAGGCAAAGCCGATAGATTGCCATGGCTATGAAAATCAAATACTCTCCTGGTTTGCCTTGCATTTCCTGATCCACCCCTAAACAGATCAGGGAGGGAGAGAGGAAAATATCCCTCCCTAACATTTCTTTAAAAAAAAGTCGTAATCTCAAATTTTAATTTACTTAATACATCACAAGAGGCAAACATATGATTAAGATCAGCCTGAAAAAACAAACATCGTGGGCAAAAGGTCCCTCTTCCCGTCCCCCATTTTGCAATCTTTTTTGTAGTAAAATACAGTGAAAAGCAAGATTTATAATACTGGGCTTGAAGTCGCGCTGGAATTAGCAAATTTTGTGCTAACTCTACTGAGTGAAGAAATAAGTCTTGTGATATATCAATCTCCTCTTTCCACTTCCTAGCTCGTAATGTTAAATCATCCGGCATTAATATATTAAAAGAGTTATACACCATTCCAATAGATGGATGATTCATCCTTACATTATCAATAATAGGATTGTTAATAAATCCTGCTGGCCCGCCACACTTTTTCCTTAAAAAGTCACGTACTTGCAGGTATTTATAAAAATCTTTCCAATCCAGTTTAAATCTTTCTTTGAGACTCTCAAAAGAGGCTATGTCAGAGAGAGAATATAAATCCCCCAGTGTCAACAGACCCTTCTTTTGCTACTTTTGTAGTAATACATCTTTAAAAATATCAGGCAGATTTGGATTGTTGTATATTGGTGTATAATAATTCAGGCGGCCCAGTCCAAGCATTTTGCGAACTGACTTCATACATTTAAACCCGGGCACCAATGTTTTAAAGCGTACCTTCTTGTAGTGGGAATCGTTTAAAAACCGCCAGGTCCAGCCCCATGCATCTTTACCCATTATAAGTTCTATAGGCGTAGGTATGTCTCTCAAAGGACTATCTGTAACATTTTCTGATAAAAGAGTAAGATTATGCAGAAGAGTAGTTGCCCAGTAGTAAAGCCTTATATTTGGGAGAGCCAACCCTCCCTTATCCTTTGGTAGAGACAGAAATTTGTAGGCTCTTCTCGGTTTTGCATATGCCCATATAAATCTTGAGAACAAATCTTCAATCTTTTTAAACACATATTACTAAATTCTAACGGAATAGCTCTCATAAAATATAAAAGTTTGGGGAAAAAAGCATTTTAATTAAGTTACATCTCCCTATTATTGAAAGATGCAATTTGTGTAGTCGAAATAAATCTGGTTTAATTTTATCAATCAAGGGATCAATATTGCACTTGACTATCTTCTCAACGGTTGCCATGACTTCCACTCCGAGATACGTAGCTTTTTCTACCTGTTTTATATCTTGACTCATATCCACATTTTTACAGATTATCTGAGTTTTGGATCTATTAAGGGAATACCCCGACAGACTTCCAAACCTAGCCGCCTCTAATTCAACCTCAGCCATAGATTCTTCGGGATTAGCAGTCACCAAGGCGATGTCGTCGGCATAGGCCAGGACTTTCGTCTCCCACCCGTGTGAAACAATAGGACTAATTTTCTGATCGCTTTCCAGTAAACGTAAAAAGGGTCTATATACAGTGCGAACAGGAGGGGTGAGCTTGGGCATCCCTGGCGAGTCCCTCTTTTTATTTTAAACTTGTCAGTTAGTGCACCGTTTATAAATAATCTAGCTGTAGGTTGATAATACAACATCTTAAAGGCTTGAATACATCCATGACCTATCCCGACCCTTGACAGAGTCTCCCATAAAAAAGGCCAGGAGACTCTATCAAAAGCCTTCTCAGCATCAAGAAGAATAAGTGCCATTGGGTCTCCTGAGATATGTACTGCATCAAACAGGGAAATGATCCTCCTAACATGATCTACTGTGCCTCGTCCCGGTATAAATCCGTGTTGTCTTGGGGATATAACTTTATGTATTACCCCTGCTAATCGAACTGCCAGAATTTTCGAGTAGATTTTACTATCCGCATTTGTCAGGGTTATAGGGCGATACGAGGCAGGATCCAATGCCGATTTATGCTTTTTCAAAAATATAATGATTTTAGCTTGTGTCCATGACTCTGGTGGTTTTCCCCACTGAACACATGAATAAATAGCAGAAACATAATCTCTTTTAATTCCGTGGAGAATCTTTTATAAAATTCCCCTGGAATATTATCCAACCCAGTGGCTTTATTATTAGGAAGACAGTTAATACAGAGCAGTATGTCAATCCATTGGGGGGCTCATCAAGTAGACCCTGGTCGTCATGCGATAATTGCACCACTGGGATTTGGTTTAGATATTTGGCAATATCGTCTGCCTGGGCGGTGGTCGTCTCATGATATAGATCCTGATAATAAGCAAGGAACTCCTTGCGAATGCCCTCTACATCTGAGACAACTTCTTGCGCAACATTTTTAACGGCTGTGATGATATTCCTGGTGGCTTTCTGTCTTGCCCTAATCGCAAGATGATGTCCAACCTGCTCACTACATTCATATGCCTCCCTCTTCCAAATTTCTAATCTATCTGCTGCTCTTTTAGCAATTACCCCCATGACAGCCGATTTTGCTGATATTATTCTTGCTTGCGCATCAGCCGAGTCCTCCCCATCCCTAAGCACAGTAATTAAGTTCTCTTCTGCCTCAGCCAGTTGAGATTGAAGTTTATCCCATTGTCGACGCTTTTCTTTATTTAAAGTGAGTGAAAAGCTAAGTGTCTCTCCCCTAATTGCTGCTTTTAGTGCATCCCAAACCACCTCAATCCCTGTACTACCTAAATTGTCCTTAATAAATTGTACCATCCAGCGTTTCATATGTTTGCAGTACTCATCATTTAAAAGGAGGGATCGCTCAAAGGTCCAGTTAGCAACATCTCTATTGACCACCATTACCCCCTTATTTCCATAACTAAGGGATTATGGTCTGCCACTATACGCGGATGTTTTTCTATTAAACTCTCTAAAAGAATAGACTGAGATGCAAAGATGTAATCTAGTCGCACCATTTTATTGTGCGGAAAGGAATAAAAGGTATAACCAGAATCCGTGGAATGTTGTGAATGCCAGATATCGGTGAGTGCTTGCTCCCTACATAAATCCTTGAGGGCTTTAAAGACTTTTGGTTTTCGTCCATTGTATATCCAATTTCTATCACCGGTTATACTCTTGTCTGCTGGCAGATTGATATTAAAATCGCCGCAGATGATTAAAGGTAGTGGCCATTCGGCCAACTCATTGTTCAGAAAGTCAAAAATTGCTGAATCATCAGCGGTGCTGCCATAAATGGTACATATCGTAAGTAAATTCCCATTTTCCCTTCGACATACTGTAATAACCCACCTTCCATTTGAATCAGTTAGTGTGCGTATAAATTGAAGTGACCGTTTTGCTGATAAAATTGCCACCCTCGTATCCTAGCATTTTGGGTAGTAGCCCCAACTACAGTAAAACCAAGTGAATCTAACAAGTGAATTTGTGTCCTTTCTATGTGTGTCTCCTGTAAACATAAAATATCTGCCTTGAGTAACCTAAGTGCTACAGCCGTATTACGTCGTTTCTTAATATCATTAAGGCCACACACATTGATAGTTGCTATGCGTAATTTACTCATCTAAAGTAACGAAGTTTTTTTTGTTACCGACCCTCCTTGTGCCAACCCCCTCCCCTGCCCCTACCCCTAGCCCATCCCCTATGAACCCCGCCCGCCTCCCTCCACCACCCACTGAGGTTACCTGGTTCTGTAAGAACCAGGATGAGGACATCTGAGCATTCAGGGCCCCATGCCCACCTCCCCGATCCGACCCCCAAAATGATAGTCCAATCAATTCATAATCATTGACCTCGCTTGATTGTCCCCAGGCTCATTTATACCCCAAGTTTTTAGGTATTTTAATCCGTTAAAGCATCAAATTGAATGAATCACTTCTTGATCCTGTCGCTTCTAGTCTCTGTAATCTCCTGCAGATAAGCCTGGGCCTGGATTTCGGAGATGAAGCTGCGTGTAGTCCCATTAAAGATAATTTTAAGGCGTGCTGGGTTTTGCAGATATACTGTTGCCCCAATTTGTTGAAAAGGGGCAAAAAGTTGCCTCATCCTCCATCTTCGCTCAACTGTGGCATGGGCAAAATCTGGCCGACTAAAAAAGGTAACACCATGTAATGAACACAATTTAATTGTATTTGTGAAAGTGCATTACTTAAAGGGGAGATTCGTATATATTGGAATAGCTGTGTAGCTGCCATCTGCATGTTGAATATGAATGACTGAAGACAGACAGGTCCTCGCTAAGGGTTCTGTCGCTGTATGAAACCTTTAACAATTCTGGTGTCATATATGAGTCACAGATAATGTACTATGTAAACTAGAGAGACTTGTTAATCCTTTATAACTATATGAGCCCCACTTGTTTATTGCAAAGTGCCACCACCTTACATTATCAAACAAGCATTGGCAAAGCAAAAAGTCTTGGCTCCATAAGGCCAAGCTGCTATTGGCATTGTCAAAGCTTTCATGATTGCCATTTGCATGCAAACGCATGCATCATGATGTATGCGCATGCATGTCTGGAAATCTTGAAATGGCGGTTTTATTAAGGAAACCCCATTCCCAGATGGCTGCTGATACATGCAAATGCATCGTGATGCAGCATGGCAACCTTTAATTTACCATTCTAACAATGTGGAGGGTCATGTTGGAAGAGTAACTTAAAGGTAAAACAAAGTTAAAAAAGAAAATTAGGCGTGGTGGGTCAAAACAGGAAACAAGTGGTATATAGAATTTTGCAGCAGCCCAGCCTTTGTAAAAAAAACAACAAATAAAACAGGCTCAGCACAGGAAGCATGGGAATAAAGACAAAGCGTGCAGGGGCGTGGTAGCACTTTACAACTGCCTGCTAAATATGTAAAATGGGTGGGGAGACAGACTGAGTACAAAGAAAGCACATGGGTAGGCAAGAAAACACAATCATTCCTATAGAGTTCTGACATGGGATAACAAAGAGTCCCTTCATGGCAGAAGTGGAAGCATACAACTCATCCTATAAGAAATGCTCCTTAGTGGGACGAGCACAAGAATAGTGAGGCAAGTCACCAAATAAAGAGCAGACAACTGAGACAGACAACAAAGCCATCCAATCATGAGCAAGGGGCTGGCTTAGTCTAATTATGTGAAGGGTACTGCAAGGAATAGGTGCGCCACGGACAGCCAAAGCCTTCCATGGACAAGACATACACATTATTAATATTATTATTACATTGCTTCCCCAGGGCAGTACTTCACAGTTTCACTTGAGGGGAAGTAAGAAGGTGAAAGTAATAACTGCGCCCTATGATGTGCAACCTTATGTAAGCATCTTTGTATATTTTAATCATGGAGCCTATACACTTAGTTTTTCTAACCTCCCTTCAAATTATTTGAGCAGTTGATTTATGAGTCATATGTTAAGCATCATATACTTCACATTCTAAAACCAAGACCCACATGCCACAATCCTGTGTTTTATAACCACTTTGAAACTGACCTGTGAATGTACACAATGTCATCCTGACTCCTTGACCAGAGACGTTTTAATGCATGGGCAAAGTGGGCTCTGGCCCAGGGCCCCAGCCTTTCAGGGGGCCCCCTGACAGAGTCAGCTCCGTTCTCCAGATTGTTTTAAATACTGTTTTCCTTTAATTTATTTTTTATGTACCTGATGTGTGAGAGTCTAGTGCAGCCATTTTGCAGAGAAATGTTGTGTTTATGTTTCATGCAATATACATAAAAAAGTTTCTTTTAGATCAAAACAAGGCCTAACATATAAGAAATGGGAGGGTGTCACAGAGATTATTTGCAATAATATTGGTGAGCTGCTGCTGTGTTACAATATTGAAAACACACATAACTATCCCTGAATATTAGATGTAAACACATTTAGGGCCTTATTTATGAGAAGTGATGCATCGCTGTGTGAAAACAGGGATGCGTCACTTGTAGTGCGCCCTCCTTGCGACATGATGGATGCGTCATATTTACTGTATGACGCATCATGTCACAAGGAGTTACAGATACGTCAGTATTTCTGACGTATCTGTAGGCGCAAAAGTGATGCATTGCTGGGGTGTGTCTGAAAATAGACGCAACTCCAGCAATGTGTCCTTTACATGGGGCAAGCCCAATGTGAAAGGGCCTGCATCAGTCTTACGCCTGCTGTGAGGCAGGTGTAAGATATTGACGCAATGGCGTCCTACAAGTGGCGCACTGAGTTCTCATAGATTTCAATGCGCCACTTCTACGATGCTTTTTGCGGGGGAACACCCACCCTGCATACATTATACCTGGTGCAGGCATAATGTGGTGCAGGGGTTTACAAAGTGATGCATCTGCCTAGATGCGTCACTTTGTAAATAGGGCGCAACATGGCACATTTTTACGCTGCCAGTGCATCACAAACAGTTACGCACCGGCGGCATAAAAGTGAAGCAAGGCCTCATAAATAAGGCCCTTAGAATTTGGACGAGTGTTCCTTTGCACTGTCAGGGACCTAATGAAATTAAATTAAATGAAATAGTGTATTTAATAAAGCGCGGAGCTACTCAGACTAGAGTGTCCTGGCGCGTGACAGCGGGAGGAAAATGTGCGTAAAAGACCCATCAGTTATTAAAAAGCCAGGTTTTTAAGTTCTTCCTGAAAGAGAGTAGGTCTGTGGTTCGTCTCAGAGACTCGGGAGTCTATTCCACAATTTTGCGCCTAGAAAGCCGAGGGATCTGCCTCCAGTGTGGGCACAGCATATTTTAGGCATGATGGCCAGGTTGGCATTGAAAGATCTTAGGGGTCTAGATGTTGTGCAGCGATTAACGCGCTTATTTAGATAGCCGGCTCCCAAGCCGTGGAAAGCTTTAAAGAAGATGGTCATCGCTTTGAAGTTGATCCGTTCTTTTATGCAGAGCCAGTGTAGAGACTTAAGAATAGGGGTCATACTAGATCTGGGTTTAGGTCTCAGGATGGCTCTGGCCGCCGCGTTTTGTACCACTTGTAGGCGCTGGATAAGGGATTTGGGAAGACCGAGGTACAAGCTGTTGACATAGTCAAGCTTTGATGTCACCAGAGCCTGCACCACAATCTTTCTGCTCTCAAGCGGTAACAGTGGCAGGAATTGTTTTCGCATCCGGAGTATTCCAAAGCAAGCGCCAGTTAGATTTTATATTTGAAAGCGCATGGAGAGTGTCTTGTCTATGACAATTCCTAAGTTTTTGACTTTCTCCTTGTCCGTGGGTGGGGGTGGCAGATTTTTTGGCCACCAAGAGCTCCAGTCAGGCGTTTCTGGATTACCAAAGAAAACAACTTCAGTTTTGTCAGGATTGCACTTCAGCTGAATGATTTTAAGCCAGTTAAAAACATTTGTGAGGCAAGACCTAATCATTGCCCCATCAAAGTCGGTTCCTTTTTCACATGTAAAAATCAGCTGAGTGTCATCTGCATAGGAAACAATTTTGGCGCCCTCTTCCTCTACCAGAAATGCAAGGGCGGATAGATATATATTAAAAAGGGTAGGACTGAGAATGGAGCCCTGAGGGACACCTACATTCATGGCCGGAACCGGGGATGAGAAAAGGGGGGCAGATGTCCTGAGATCTATTTGCCAAGAAGGATGACATCCATGTTAAGGCGGTCCCCCCAGGCCGATGTTAGCAAGTCTCTCCAGGAGCCTCTCATGTGGGACTGTATCGAAGGCCGCCAACAGATCGAGCAGTATCAGAACAGCCTTGCCTCCCTGGTCCAGCTTACCCTTGAGAAATTCAGTCACTTCCAGCAGAGCGGACTCCGTACTGTAGTTAGCCATAAAACCGGATTGGGACTCATGAAGGAGCTTCCCATCTTCAATGTATTTTTGGAGGGCCTTGTTTACATGCTTCTCTAATACTTTGGAGAGGGCCGGAAGAAGGGAGATTGGCCTGTAGTTGGCAGGGTCCGTCGGTTTGGCGTTAGCCTTTTTTATCAGTGGAAGAATCTTAGCATTCTTCCATAATTTCGGCATGTTGCCTGAGGAGAGGGAAGCACTAAAGAGCTGGTTTACCGTGGGGTTTATGGTGGGAGCTAATAGGTTCAGGATATTCGCTGGACATGGGTCGGTAGGAGAGCCAGACTTAATGCTTTGGACAAGGGTCAGTGACTCTTCAAGCTGAAACTCAGGGAAAGCTAGTAAAGATGGAGGATCCAAGAGGTGAAATTTGCTATTAGAACTAAGGTAGAAGGTCAGTTCTTCCTCTGAGATGTTAGTGAAGGCTTGTTGGATCACGGAGATCTTTTTGTGGAAGAATTGAGCTATTTGCTTAGACAATTCTACCGTGCATGGCCCTTCCTTTGTGCCGGCTTTCGGGGCGGTAAAGGATTTAACTATGCTAAAGATTTCCTTACTCTTATTTTGGGCCTTTTCTATCTTGGATTGAAAGAAGTTTTTCTTGGCTACCTTCACGAGAATGTAATGAGCTTTTAAGGTGTCTTTATACACCTTCCTGTCCTCAGGTAGATAGGATTTACACCATTTCCGTTCCATTTTTCTACAATTTCTTTTGCTAGATCTGAGGAAATTGTTAAACCATGGAGCTGGTGGGGGCGACCTCTTTGAGGAGCGGGAAACAACCGGTACCACTGCACCAATGTTGGTTCGGAGCCATGCATCTATTGAGAGGGCGTCCGAGTCGGGGCAGCCAGACAGCTCCGGTGAGGAACGACCGAGGGCGTCTGCTAACATCGGGATGGATATTTTATGGAACGTCCTGTAATTAGGGACCCTCTGCCCTGCGTTAGCCCGAGGGGCTGTGGCAGAGTTGGGAATGACGAATTCTAATAGGAGGTGGTCAGACCAGGTAATGGGAAGAGGTAGGCTTACTGATATGTCAAAGTTGTGAAAGATTTGGTCCTTCTCATGGGTGGCAGAAGAAATAGATGGAAACATGTTGCAGGCCTGCAGCGTCTCCAACAAGGAAATTGTTTGAGGGTCTTTTCCATTGTCCATATGTATATTGAAATCTCCCAGAATAAGGCAGTTGTTGTATTTTAAGTCCAGGGAGTTGGTGGCTGTATTAAGCGTAGCAATAACATTTCCAATTGCACCAGGAGGTCTGTAAATCAGAAAACCAGCTATGCTATGATGGGGGGATAAGGTACAACAGAAGCCTAAGGACTCTGCGCCCTCAATGTTTTCCATCGGGATGGGAGAGCAGTCTAGTTTTTGATTGTAAATTATGGTGACACCGCCCCTCTTCACACTCGGTCGGTCCCTCCTAAGGATTTTATAACCCGTAGGGATGGCCGAGGTGATAGTAGGGTTGGAGGCTTCAGACAGCCAGGGCTCAGTGAGAAATAAAAGATCAGGCTGTTCGTCTAAAAGTAGGTCATAAATGTGTGGTTCATGCTTTTGCATAGAGCGACAATTTAAAAGGGTCGCCTTTAAGTCCTCTGTTTTCTTATTGTTTTTACACTTATTGTTGCGTGGGAGGGTCTTGGGTCCGAGTTTCCTGGGCTGGAGGAGAGACAAGTTGCACTTATTGCATCGAAAGTCTACCTCCAAGCTCGGATCAGCCGCTGTACACTGACATAATGGTAGCCGCCTAAGGCTAAGCAGTTTTCCCCTATTGTAATATAGTGGAAGAAACTCACCGGAGGGGAACTGGGCAGCTGGCCGGCCCAGGACGCCTCCAGGATGCTGACGGGCACAGACGGGCTTGCCTTTGGCGTGCCAGCGGCGCGCCCGCTGCGCGCGTCCGTTTGCATCGGGAATATATAGGCTAATGCCTATGATGCAAACTGGATCGCTAACGCAGCTGAGGAAGCCGAAACTGCGTGGGCGGAAGTGAGGAGCCCGATAGTAGCCCCAGCCCTCCGCACAATCGGTGTATCAGCCGCGGCGGACCAGGACTGGAGGAAAAGCGAGATGCGAATCGGAGCAGCTAAGGAGGTGTAGGCAAGCAGAATCAAGTAAAGTGCAAGTGCGCATAGGTAGAAGAAATTGTTAAAAAGCACATAGTAATTCAGCCACACATACAATTTAAAAAGTATTAAAAACCTAGTAGCAGGGCAGGAAACACTAAATCCTACCAGCTGTCAGCTGCGCGCGTCCATTTGCATCAGGAATATATAGGCTAATGCCTATGATGCAAACTGGATCGCTAACGCAGCTGAGGAAGCAGAAACTGCGTGGGCGGAAGTGAGGAGCCCGATAGTGGCCCCAGCCCTCCGCACAATCGGCGTATCAGCCGCGGCGGACCAAGACTGGAGGAAAAGCGAGATGCGAATCGGAGCAGCTAAGGCGGTGTAGGCAAGCAGAATCAAGTAAAGTGCAGGTGCGCGTAGGTAGGAGAAATTGTTAACAAGCATTTACAATGCAATGGGTCTCGCAACTGCAAGTTTTAGAGCTATTGGTTTTGTAAATGGCAATGCCTTTGAAAAATTAACAGGTATTGTAATTTATAATAGTAATTTTCCACCAGTACCATAACTACCACTATTATTATTACTATCACCACAGAGTAGTAATAGTAATAATTGTAGTGGTGGTTATGGTACTTGTGGTGGTTGTAGCGGTGGTGGTACTGGTGGTGGTATTGGTACTGGTGGTGGTGGTGGTACTGGTGGTGTTAGTGGTGGTGGTACTGGTGGTCTACGTGGATTTTATTTAATTACTTATGCTACTGCTGGAATATTTTGTAACAAACAAATAGAAAAACTAACAAACAATATCATTTGCTACGCCAATAGCTCAAACTTTTAGTAATGCCAGCCCTATTGTATTGCAAATGCTTGTTTTATTTTGCAAGCATGAGGTGCATCATCTACTTCCCAAAATACAATCTTAGATTTGTAGACACTCGTAACAGTCCTATGGTAGGAGGCAGTTGTTCAGCCAGTGTAAGGCTAATAGCTCACACAACTTTGCATTTTGATACCTGAAGATTTAAATTACAATAAATGTAGTAAACCTCAGGCAGGAGACTTGAGTTACCAGTAACTGTGGAAAGAGCAATAACTTTAGAAACTGGTGCTTTATTTCACCTTTTCCGTGGTGTGAAGGTTACGTAACTGTTTTATTGCGTTCGAATGGGCACAATGGGGCTTATTTACAAGTCCCTTGCACCGCCGGTGCTTCGATTTTTGTGTGGGAAAAAGTGACACAGCGGCGGCGCAAGGGGCTTGTAAATAAGCCCCAATGTCCTGTTTCTCTGGCTCTAAAGCAGCTTTGCTGACCTGGTTCTCTGGCTCTACACCGGCTCTGCTGACCTGGTTCTCTGGCTCTAAAGAAGCTCTGCTGACCTGGTTCTCTGGCTCTACAGCGGCTCTGTTGACCTGGTTTTCTGGCTCTAAAGCAGCTCTGCTGACCTGGTTCTGTGGCTCTAGAGCGGCTCTGCTGACCTGGTTCTCTGGCTCTACAGCAGCTCTGATAACCTAGTTCTCTGGCTCTAGAGCAGCTCTGCTGACCTGGTTCTCTGGCTCTACAACGGCTCTGCTGACTAGGTTCTCTGGCTCTACAGCAGCTCTGCTGACCTGGTTCTCTGGCTCTGAAGCAGCTCTGCTGACCTGGTTCTAGGGCTCTACAGCAGCTCTGCTGACCTGGTTCTCTGGCTCTAAAGTAGCTCTGCTGACCTGGTTCTCTGGCTTTGAAGCAGCTCTGCTGACCTGGTTCTCTGGCTCTAGAGCAGCTCTGCTGACCTGATTCTATGGCTCTAAAGCAGCTCTGCTGACCTGGTTCTATGGCTCTACTGCAGCTCTGCTGACCTGGTTCTCTGGCTCTAGAGTAGCTCTGCTGACATGGTTCTATGGCTCTACAGCAGCTCTGCTGACCTGGTTCTCTGGCTCTAGAGTAGCTCTGCTGACCTGGTTCTCTGGCTCTACAGCAGCTCTGCTGACCTGGTTCTCCGACTACACAGCAGCTCTGCCAACCTGGTTCTCTGGCTCTAGAGTAGCTCTGCTAACCTGGTTCTCTGGCTCTACAGCAGCTCTGCTGACCTGGTTCTCTGCCTCTAGAGCAGCTCTGCTGACCTGGTTCTCTGGCTCTAAAGCAGCTCTGCTGACCTGGTTCTATGGCTCTACAGCAGCTCTGTTGACCTGGTTCTCTGGCTCTAGAGCAGCTCTGCTGACCTGGTTCTCTGGCTCTACAGCAGCTCTGCTGACCTGGTTCTATGGCGCTATAGCAGCTCTGCTGACCTGGTTCTCTGGCTCTAGAGTAGCTCTGCTGACCTGGTTCTCTGGCTCTAAAGCAGCTGTGCTGACCTGGTTCTATGGCTCTACAGCAGCTCTGCTGACCTGGTTCTCTGGCTCTAGAGTAGCTCTGCTGACCTGGTTCTCTGGCTCTACAGCAGCTCTGCTGACCTGGTTCTCTGCCTCTAGAGCAGCTCTGCTGACCTGGTTCTCTGGCTCTACAGCAGCTCTGCTGACCTGGTTCTATGGCTCTACAGCAGCTCTGCTGACCTGGTTCTCTGGCTCTACAGCAGCTCTGCTGACCTGGTTCTCTGGCTCTACAGCAGCTCTGCTGACCTGGTTCTATGGCTCTAGAGTAGCTCTGCTGACCTGGTTCTCTGGCTCTAGAGTAGCTCTGCTGACCTGGTTCTCTGGCTCTACAGCAGCTCTGCTGACCTGGTTCTCTGGCTCTAGAGTAGCTCTGCTGACCTGGTTCTCTGGCTCTACAGCAGTTCAGCTGACCTGGTTCTCTGCCTCTAGAGCAGCTCTGCTGACCTGGTTCTCTGGCTCAAAAGCAGCTGTGCTGACCTGGTTCTATGGCTCTACAGCAGCTCTGCTGACCTGGTTCTCTGCTAGCCCGCTCTTTAACAGACAAAGGTCTAAAAATAGATTTGGTTCCCCGGGGTAGATTCCATCCTATACCACTCGCACCAACACCTTGGTGAGCTGCAGTACTGCTGAATCCAGCATGGACACCACCCTAGCTGGCCCACTGGGCCAGAGACACCAGACTGATATCTGGGCACTAGTCTATTCTCATTTAAGGCGAGGGCAGTTTGGCAAAGGCACTGGACACTGGAGAGCCATCGCTCCAGGTTTTTCAAAAAGGGCTCAGAAGCATCCATTGAGCGGGACCTTTGGTCCTCGTGAAACCCAAAAGTTCAAAATGTGGTCAACGTTTTCATGGCTGTCCACCCGCTGACTACGTCCAACCACCTGCCGGAGGAGCCCGGTCCACCCACCAGCTGGTACTTCCACCCACCACGTCACCAAAATCACAGGAGTGGCAAAGAGCGCTGGGATCATGATGTAAGGAAATACAGCCAGAGGGCAAGGGGCGGGTCTTCTTTCCCACAGACATTTATCTTAATACATTTGTTGAAAGCCACAGATGTTATCACTTCTGAGAACAATTCCATAAACAATCCATACATCAGTCTGCCGCAGCATGCAGGAGGTGCCCGTATGTGCCCACCGGAAAACTGTGCACCCAGAAGAAACAGCGAATGCAGCAGGCCTCACGAGTAATAGTGCCCGGTGCACATGGGGCCATGCTGGAGAAATCCCGTCATAAATGCTATTAGCCTTAAATACAGTGTGCATGGGGGGTTGGTGACAGCAACACCAGTATTAGTTCTGTTGGCAGAAAACATCCCAGCACAATGTGTGTGCCAGACAATAAAATACCATGAGAAGGGCAGTTCCCGCTTCCGTGCCAGGGTACTCTTCCAAGAATGAGTGCTCCTCAGACATGCCCTGGCACTGCCATCAGAAGCAGGGTGCCCGCAGTGTACCACCGGGAAATGTAGGGGCTCGACGGGTCAATATGGGGGCTAGAAATACACAGAGGCGACTCTGTTGAAAGTATGCGCCATTCAAGTGTAATATGCTGAACGAAAAAAAATACAGAGATACAAAATCCTGGAAATAGCAAACAATATTATGGAACGCAATAGTAAGTAAAACTTGTGAAATGTAAACGGAAACCATATCGCTGGCATGGATTGCCTAAACGTTTTCTTACATTCATTGTTAAACAAAAAATAGATCTGTGTTTTTGCCACAATCGAAATATGTATTGGAAACGTTTGGAGGGGGAAGTGCTGGGAACAGGCGCCCTCGGAATCCCTGTGCGCCATGGCTCGTCTGCTTCATGGCTGTTGTGAAGACTTTTCTTATCTGCTTGTTTATTTAACAAGCAGATAAGAAAATTCTTCACGAGGGCTGTGAAGCACAAAGAGAAAAAAAAACGCTCACTATATGTTTTTATTCAGCCACTTGTTAGAATTGGCTTAGGTCGTGATTAATGTTTTTTCCGTGCTTTTGGTTTGCAGGCTGTCACATGGGCTGAGTGAAACCAGATGTGCTTGTCACGATGGGCGGCATCACAAAACTGCAAGGGCGTCAACAAAAGTGACAGCCAGCAAACCAAAAGCACGGAAAAAACATTAATCATGACCTAAGCCAATTGCAAATGGTCGAGACACAGGGGCGTGGATTAAAGTCCCCTTCTTCATACTCTTTACTATAGAACTCACAGGCGAGGAGCGCATGCGCGCTCCAAACGCCAGGCTGAGACCTAAAAAGCACAGAGTAATTCAGCCACACATATACAATTTAAAAAGTATTAAAAACCTAGTAGCAGGGCAGGAAACACTAAATCCTACCGCTGTCAGCTGCGCGCGTCCGTTTACATCGGGAATATATAGGCTAATGCCTATGATGCAAACTGGATCGCTAACGCAGCTGAGGAAGCAGAAATGGCGCGGGAAACAGGGGCTCAAATTGGATCATGAATTCAAAGCTGTTCTGAACAGGGGCCCCCAAAATATGTTTGGCCCAGGGCCCCCAAAATCCTTAAGATGTCCCTGTCCTTGACACCTATGGAGACAAGACTGCAACCTAGAACACTTCAGCTGCCATCATATGAGCACGAGTTGGAACCAACATGTAAGTGCACTGTCGTCACTAGTGAGTACGTTGTGATCTAGACCAGTGGTTCTTAACTTGTGGTACGGAAACCCCTGGGGTTTCGCAAATGCTACTCAGGGGGTCCGCAACTGCTTAGAAAGTGAAATAATATTAACAAATTAATAAAGTTTATATAAAGAAGCAAAATGTACAATTGAACATTTTCAAACGTTCTGTAAATAAGAAGGAATTTGAAATTATAGGCTAAAAATTAAATTAATGGGAGCAGAGCAAGCGCATCAGACATATTATAGTATGGACAATCTAGGGCCTCAATTAAATTTAGAAATGCTCCAACCTTCCTTTTAATATTAAAATTGAGATTTTTTTCTATATTTGTTTCTGAATTAAATAAAATATTTCATAATTTGTGTATTTGTTTCATGAATGCTTGTTTCTAGTTTTGTGTATTGTTTTGCGGTTAAAACATCAAAAATGCTTAGGCCGGGGTCCCTGGCTTTCAGTAATGACTCAGTGGGGGTCCCCGGAATCCAAGAATGATTCAGTGGGGGTCTAGGTTCCAGTAATGATGAAGTGGGGGTCCTCAGAAGTGAAAAGGTTAAGAACCACTTATCTAGACGCTTATGGCTAGATTCACACATGTCTACAATTTGTGGACATAGAGCTACAGTCTCTAAAGACTTTCGACTTTCTGTCGATTTACTAAAATTTCCAGGAGCATGCGTAGAAATCTACACAAATTGTACAAATTAATGCAAAGCCATGATATATATTTTTTGAACCTGTGGCGCAAGCCCTTTCTTTCCCTCAACCATGATATTTGCAGATGTTTGCTTCCCACGTCCTTTCTCTCCCCTGACCGTAACCATGTGCGAGCCTAAATCTCTACAGATCATAAATTCTGTGCCCAATTCACAAAGAATGTCAAACATTTTCCAGATAGGGTTTCTCCTATGTTTGGCACAATTTCTAACTTTTTTGGAAGTTATAAAGAATTCCAGGGGTAATTCTGAGAACCTGCAACTACTGAGTAGTACTCGCAATCACAAACCTTTACATATTCTCAAATACAGCACGTATATTTCTCAAAGTGCGTAAATAAAATGTAACACAACAATTGCAATCTTTAACTTTTATTCATCGAACAAAGATTTATCACCTGAAGATACACCGAGCCTCCAACCTCCTCCAAGTTTGGGAGTGGTCCCTTCAATTTCATGCCCCAAAAACGGATTTACTCCTGTGCCGGACAGGAGTAAATTTGTTACTGTTTTCAGGGCGGCAAGGCACCTTCAAAAGATTTGAGCTTTTGAGTGTTCACCACTTGTCACGTCACAAAAATTCCCAGAACCTGACATTTTGAGGAGATTTACTAACATACTAATAACACTACACTGGTGTAATTTAGCATGTGAATAAATCAATTTATGGGTGCAGATTCTATGTTTGTGAATCACAACCTTGAATTTGTACTCTTTAATTACGCTCTTCGTGCAAATGAGTTTCACATGGGCAGGGAAGTAGCTTTGCGACTAGGACCTTCTCTAATAAGGATCTTGGAATCTATGTCCATAAGCATCTAAATTGGGCTTAGAATAGATGAGCATACATTTCCGTGAATCGTCTAAAATTGTACGCTATCCAAAAAACACTAGTTTAGTTACAGCCTTTCCCACTTGACCAAAGTGCGTGAATTTATCCAAATAACTTCACAGTGCCTCGCTCTCTCTGCCTCGCTTTCAATATTTGCCTAATACTGGAGTGCTTAGAAAAAGGTCAGCGCTGCGGAAGAATATCTGAACACCAACGGTTTCATTAGTCTGTGACATTGCCAAAGAAACCTGGATAAAAGACAGCAACTGCTTTTACCAATGCTTATTGCCGACACTCATGCGGTTGCAGCTTCATTCTGAGAAAAAAAACGCTCGTTAATGATAGCAGTGACTCCCTCAGACATCAAACTAATCTATCTCAATTTTTAGATGTATTGCAGTTTTATATAGCGCTAACTTGACCCCAAGGTATCAGAGCGCTTTACACGAGCAGCAGTTGCATTACAGACGAACTCATTTTTTTTCTTCTTTTTTTAGGTACGGTAGACTAAGTGATTCGCTTAGAATCACAGGATGTTTAAGCCTACCCCAACAGACTCGAACCGGGCTCCCCAGCTTCAAGGTCTGCCGCCCTAGCTTAAGCCACATCCTCTCATTTTAGCATCCTCTCGGAGAGCCAGAACACAAGTCCTATAACAAGCATTGGCATAGCCAATAGGTCTCGCCTTTGGGACCTTGTAAGTAAAAAAAAAACCTGAAGTATAAGACTTCACGTTTACATTTACTTCGTATTTAGGATGCAGTAAATGTAAACGTGAAGTCTTACACTTCAGTTTTTTTTTTTACTTACAAGGTCCCAAAGGCGAGACCTATTGGCTATGCCAATGCTTGTTTGCTCTTGCCTTTGTTTCTGGACTGCTTGCAAATTGGTATTTGAGCACAGTGCTCTACGCACATTATGGCATTTGTTGTGTGCTTTGGTACCATAACTGGTGAATTTCAGTGGTGTGTTGCATTTAAGCCAGAACATTAACTGTTTTTTTTCTAGGGGATTTCATTCTTTTTTTTACGAAGTATATAGCTTGAAACTCCCTACGACAGTCACATTGGGTTGGCTCGCACAACAGCCATGTAAACCATAACTCTCGCACCAAATGCATTGCACGACCTTCCCCTTGATGAAACGGATGCAATTACAAATGTTGTAAATCATGTTGCAGATGAGATTACATATCACATTACCTTTACCACTTTGGCAGAGACAACTATGAAAGTAGTCTCATTTATTGGGGTAAGTATTTGTTGTTATTTAAGTACATTTTCTTTTAGGTGCTAATATTTATTGTTACAAATATTGTAATGTCATAAACATTGCATTTGGTGTGAAATGTATGCTTTGGATGGCTCAATTGTGAAAGTCGGTGTTTTTCTTTTAATTTGTAACCACATGCGCACTTTAAGTGTGGTTTTTAAGTGAATTGTGATGCTTTTTAAACCATATGTTAATTAATACGCTATAACCAAAGCTTGCCCTGAGCATTTTCAGTTAATGTCTGTTCTTTTTGATCATATAACACAAGCAGCTGCTCCCTGCATCAAACCAACGATAAGCAGCCCTACTCTGCATAGCTTTTGGTTGTGCATAATGTGGGTTGGCCACAGGCACAAGCCTGTGGCCAGACTCCACGCCTAACCTTAAGCAGGCAGTCAACCCCACTGTGCATGGCATTCAGCTGTGCATAGCAGGGGTGAGCTGCTTGGCCAGACCTAGTCCACAACCCACTGCAAGAGGCTAACCAGCTCTGAACACTGACTTCGGCCACTTGCTGAGGGGCTTGGCAACAGGTGCCCGGCTCTACATCCAATCACATCATGCATCCAACCAGAAGCGCAACTAGAGCCACATTTCGGGGGGGGCGGGGGGAGGTGGGAGGGGCTACCAAAAATTTCGGGGGGGCTGATTCTTCCAGCAATATTCAGAGTGCAGATGCAGGGGCTCTAAGAAGGGGTGAAAACACAACAAGCCTCGTTAGCAAGTAAATGGTCTTTTAAAGACCTGTGAAGTACTCGGGTGCGGCTGTGTGTGTGCCCGGGAAGCTGTGTCAGCCCGGGCTGACACACACGACGGGGAGTGGGGCGGGCTGGAGCCTTTTGAGCCCAATGGGCGTTGCGCGCCTGCATCCAACCCCTACAACACAAGTCCTTCAGCTATGCACAGAAGGGGTTGGCTGGAGCGCCCAAACATGCCATGGGGGCGGGCCAACTCTCAAGCCACTGTTTGTGGTCATTGGCTAAGTCCAGCTATAGTGCAGTGAATGCTTTCTTTTCCATTTTTATTTTAAACAGGGTTCACAAATTCAATGCTGGTGATCCCAGGGAAGGTTCAGGATTTGGATATGCACATCCTGTGATAAAAATATTTTTTACTATATTCCTTTTGACCCCCTTACATAGTCCTGAGGTTCAGGGTAGGTTCCTCCTGCCCCGTTATGACCCTTTTCTTTTTCCTCACAAGGTGCTCGATGTTGGGTATTAATGGCAGCAGCAACAGGGGAGAGGATGTGGCCTAAGGGCCGGAGCTGCCGACTTTGGAGACAGATTCAAGCCTCCGCGTCGGCTCACCATCCTGTGATTCTGTACAAATCACTTAATCTCCCCTTGCCTACCAAAAGCGAATGTCTCCTCGTGTAAGGTGGTATTCGTGTAAAGCGCGCCAATACCTTCGGGTCGAGTTCGTGCTATAATAAAAACTGCACACAAAAAAACGTTTCCGACAGCGTACCAATCAGAGTGTGGTGTGGCAGATTTACGCAGCCAGATTCGCAAAGCCACAATAGATAACCGAGAAAAATCTCCTTACAATGGTGTGCTCTTCATTTTTTTTAAATTGAATTTGTGAATCCTGAAATGAACGATCTCTCCGAATTCAGGTGAACAAGACCCTAAAGGTCGAAATGCGTCATGCTATTGTGAAATAAATCGACCGCAGCATATCCTGGGTTGCTCGCTTTTCTCTCGATGCCACTCATTATGAGTGAATGAGGGTCTTCGTGCGCGGGTGCGTGTGTGTATGTTTTGTACAGAGCTTTCCATCAAATTACAGTCAACATATAAAAATATCGAACGCAACTGTAGGAATTAAATTTGAAGTTTTTATTTTTTTTATAATAAAGCAAGTGTCAACCAGAATTAAAGGAGTTCTACAATTCCAGGGAAAAAAAACTACAAATTCAGTGAAGGGAAGGGACTGTTTCAGAAACGAAAATATGCTGCAATTAAGTTCAGGGCTGGACAGGCTTGTGCCGTCTCCCGGTGAGCCCTTGGAGCCAGGTTTTAAGAGCCCAGGGCCGCTCATGCTGCCTCCGGCACGTTCTCCAGCTGCCGAAGGTAATGGCACCAGGCACTGGGAGGCTTCAAGAGAGAGGACGAGAGGGAGGGAGGTAGGGAGACCGCAGTCGGAGCGGGAGAAGAGAAAGAGGAGAGAGAGAGAATGGATGGAATGAAAGAGAGCGATAGCGCGAGGAGACGAAGGGAGCAAAGCTGGTTTGAGCATTTTTGCCGGGGCTGTTTTTGATTCCCCCGTTATGCCCTGATTAAGTTCTGATCGGTCGGTCTAAGTCATTTTCGTTTGGGACCGTGTTTTTTCGCACTGTTTGGCTGATTCAGGCCACTAATCTTTCTTGATCTTAACAACACTGGCTAATTAATTCCACCAATCACTGCAGATGTAAATCGCTACTAGCACGTCAATATAGCTGTTACTACTGCTCAACCATTTAGGGCGTTCGATTAAGGAGCCTCCGCAGGATAAACGACGGAGAGGCCCTGGCGATACGCCTATGTATCGATCGCGGGTTCTGAAGATATTGTTACGACAGGAACCGAACCTAATAAGCAACACTGATATCCTACCGTAATGTCTGTAACAGCATCATAATATAGAGACCCATCCCCCAGGACGCACATAAATTCTCTTGTAAACGCGCATTAATCTCTCTACAAAACAAGCATTGGCCGCGCGGCCGTGAAACTGACACGGCCGCGCGGCCGTGAAAGTGAAAGTAATCGTGCGGGTTTTGGAAGTGCAAACAGTGCCTTTTGCTGGCGACCAGCTTGCGTTCACGCGAGCGTCCAGATGGCGAGGGAAGCCATTTGGCACCTGATCGCGCGTGCACGCTCGCGTGAACGCAGGCTAGTCCGCAGCAAAAGCCACTGTTTGCACTTCCAAAACCCGCTTACTAAAAGTCTCGCCAGAGCAGCGCATGCGCGCTGGCTCAGGCGAGACCTAAAAAGAAGTGGGGGGACTGACCAAGTTAGGCAGTGTGCAAGTGACATCTTGACGCGTGCCATCACAGTACATGATGTCACGACGCGTGACATTCCACGTGGCAAGAAATGACATCAGATACTAAGATCTCACACATATGTTTATCAGGTGTATCATGAGTACATTTAAGTGCATTATGATAATTAACAAATGAGATTTAGAGTCAGGGTTGTGCCAAATAAGTGGTGCAAAATCTGGGCCTCTACTAATACTTTTTTTTAAACCCTGCCACAAAGAAATTGGCAACTAGGAAAAGCATTGTAGTAGATCTGTTATGCTTAATTCGTCGCAAAATCTACATTTAAAAATATTTTATGGGGTTAAGGCATCTGCTGCAGAGGTGCCCAATAAATCTCAGGGATTAATAATAATGGTGAGATAATGCTGGAGGTTAACCATTTGTTGGAGAGATATGTGTTTGTGTAGTCCCAAATTTGAATCAAAGAAGTATAGAAGATTAATTTGTCTCCTGCAAACCATAATCACCCACTGTTCTTGAGGAGGAGGGGCGTTTGGGGATTGTTGAACCTCTATTTTGTTGCTACCTTCTTCGGGTTTGTTATTCATGATATCGCAACATACATGGTGTGCATCTTATACAGTGTTGTGAGCATAAATGTACCACTTAATTATGCAATACTGCTCTGATATGTGTATGTTATAACATATGCCAACTGAAAATGCGATAAAATATGTTTTTAAAAAAAAGTTGTCTCCTGCAAAGCACATCATGTAACATGCAGATCACAGATTTTTATTTTATGTAGATGGGTAAGCGGATTACTGCTTTGAACACAGAGAACCTTTTGTTACTTGCAGTTCATAAATTGTAATCCTTGCAGTAGCCCACAGTGAGCTATGAAGGGCATTTGACTCCTACACCTTGTAACCCTGACTGTCTCATGTGACACATCTTGTACATTGATTTGCACACTTACATGATTTATTTTGAATGGATAATGTGTATGTTATGTAAAATGCTCTCACACCTGCATTAGGATGAGTAGTGCTATCAAAGAAATAAAATAGTGCTATTTAAATTGTTATTTGTGTAAATACTGGGACAGACAAGCCCATCTGACATTCTTACAGTGCATGCACTTTTATACAGGGACTGAACAAAGTAAAAAGCATGCATCTCTTAATTACCTGTGAAGACATAACAAGCTGTATGCTTTTGTTTCCTCTCCGTTGCGTTTGCATGTAAGTGTGAGGTTCCAGGGCTCCTCCAGTCCGATACTCGATCAAAAGGAGGCCTGATGGCCCCTTAACTTCGGCCCAGCTCGAGGTGGAATAACGCTCCCTCGCTGCCTGCACGTGGCTGCTGGGAATCAAAAGCAGACAATGTGCAGGAGCTGTTGAACGTGTCCCTGTGTCTGAAAATTACACTGGGACAAGTTCAGCATATTTCTGTAGGCCCAAGTTCTTGGCAGGGGGGACGGCGTCCACCCTGTGAAAATAGTGGGTGGACGCCGTGTACCCGAGTGTACCTCCGACGCGTGCCCTGCAGAGAGCAGATATCACTGTCCCTTATGTGAAGGTGCAGTCCGACCTTTTCTCTCTGCAAAGGAACTGAGCACCTCTGTGCTGAATACTGAAGAGGTGAAAGTAAAACAAGAATCCGTAGCAGAACAACGGTAGATACAGCAAGCCACAAACCTCATATTCATGAGAGGAACAATGAAAAGATAATTTTCTCTCTCTCTGTGTCTTTGTATTGGCCACTACTGCCATCTACTGGCCAAAGAGCTGAAGACTTGTGTTTGTTTTTGGGGCACTCGTAGAGGTGGGTGAGCAAAACAAGCATTTGCAATGCAATCGGTCTCGCCTTTAGGACCTTAAAAGTATTTAGCCATGCAGCACATTATCCTGGGTGTTATATCTACTGTTCTCATTTAGCCTACAAAATGCCCTGTACGTGAAACACTATTTGGAACTCGCAAGCAATGGACTGAAGCAACACATTTTTAAACTGCTTCAATGCCTTATAAGGGTAGTATATAAATACGATAATAAAATACCACGTTTGAAGCGGCGGAGGCTATTGATAAAGGGAATAGAGACATAAAACAAGGTGAATATATGGTTTACTGCCCAAGTTGTGAACTCTAGAAGCACTATATTTATATAAAAAAAACACGCCTACAAAAAAGCATTCTTCCGAATTCTCAAATGCCTTTTGGACCTTAAAAGTATTTAGAAGCTGCTGACAGTGGACACGGGCGCCATTGTTAAAGTGCAGCAATTTGCGGTTGTTGAAAAAAAAAATGTTTTAAAGTTGATTTTGGCCAGCCCCAGAACAAATAAAAGGCGCGCGCCTCCATGTAAAATGTTTGCATTTGAAGTGAAGTTCTTTAGGTGGAATCCTCCACTCGTTTTCTCTGTTTTAGCTGGTGCTTATTAAAAGCTGAATTTCTTTTGCATTCAGTGGCGTGTCACTGGCACATTAAATGACAAATGTGTGTTTCTCAGTTTCTTACATTCCCTGGTAAATTAGCAGTCTACGGAGAATGTAGCAATGTCGGGCCCCGGGGAAAGTAGGGTCGACAGACCAGTCTTCCCCCGGGGGTCTTTGCGCAAATCGGAAGAACAATCTGGGTTGGGGGGCCAAGGGGTTGGGCATGGGGAGGGTTTAGGGTGGCTATAAAGGTGCAGGGGAGGAGGGCCTCTTCCTCTTCCTGCACCTTGCACCACCGGGGGAGGTTGTTAGGTATAAGTTAGGGGGAAATAAGTTAGTGTGTAGGCAGGAGAGTGAGCAAGACCAGTTTGTCGACTGGTGCGGGCACTTGGCGCAGGCCCAATTAATAATAAATAAGCAGGCTGCCCTACCTGGAGCAACGAAGACGGCGGAGCCCGAAGTTCGATGCAGTGTGGGCCGCACTGTGAGTCCTGGGCCAAGCGAGCCATGAGGACCTGCTGAGGCCGGGAGTCCTGGACCAAGCGTGGGTCGGCATGGTCCGACACCCGCGGTCTGCCTCAGCGGGTGTTGCGGCTGCAATGGCGGCGTGTAGGGAGGAGCCGCCACCATCAAAGAGATCCACGGGACCAGGGGGCAGGGCCAGCCAAAACAGATGCAGCCAAGACGTGGGGGCAGGCGTCAGAGCCTGCCCGCGCGGTTGCCTGATGGTGCAGCAGTGGCGGAACAGGTGAGGCAGGGGGCGGGCCCGTCGAGTACTGAACCGGCCCAGCACTATGCTGCGGCCGGGACGGTGCCCGTCCGTACAAAGGATCTAGGGGAGGGGCTGGCCCACAAGAGAGCGGCCCAGTTGCTCGCTGGAGCCACAGGCAAAAGAAATAAAGCCAGGCTTCAAGGGTAGGGGCGGGAGGAGCATGAACCGGCCCGGCAAGACGCTGGAGCCGGCAGCAGGCAACATGAGGAGGTTTCACTGGAAGAGGAGGCTCCTATGGACCTCACTTGGAGGCCTCTCCCAGGGAATGGGCACCAGACTGCAGGGAGTGGGGCAGCCCAACACACTAGTGCTGCAGCAATGAGGACAGGGGGCACAGTAGGGGCCCCCAAGGCAGGTCTGAGAGTGGGGCAGGGCACATCAGGGACCGGACCCCCCAACTCATACTCCCCAGATGGGCAGGGCTGGATTTGGAAGAAATAATCAGCGAACAGCGGCGGATCATCCAAGAGATGGAGAGCAAGTGGGGTGCCATGTGCGCAACTAGTGAGGTTGGGGATTTTGACCCATGGGGCAGTGGGCTGCCTACCCCAACGGAGGAGGAGGAAGCAGCCGTAGAGCAGGACGCCAGGTCGGGGGGCTGGGGCTGGGGAAAGTGGGTGTGGGTCGAGGAGTCACATCAGCCAGGGAGTGGGACAAGGGCAGCCGGGACAGCGGAGAGACCCGGTGGTGCTGGGGCCCCTTCGGGTTGGAGCAGCCTGGGGGGGGCACAAACAGGCATTGGAGGCTGGTAGAAGCGGGGTGGTGCCAGTGGGGCGCAAAACTGCTCCGAAGCGCTGGCAAGAAGCAGCAGGGGGGTCTGCGGCGGCCTACCCTCCACCGAGGGAGCGGGCAGCAGCGGCGCATTCAGATGAACGCAGTGGAGTGTTTGCGAAGAGTGGGAAAGGACAGAAAAGAGCGGTTACTGAGGTGATGTGGGCACCTGCAGAGGATGAGACGGAGTTGCAGCTTGTTAGAAATGGGATCTCTGGTTGGCTAAGGCTTGCGCCAAAGCCAGGCAGAGACCACCACTCTAGTCAGGGCAAGGGAGTTACACGCCCAAGATAACCCCTGCTCACCCCCTTGGTAGCTTGGCACGAGCAGTCAGGCTTATCCTGGAGGCAATGTGTAAAGCGTTTGCGCAACACACACACAGCAACAACATACTAGGCACACCACAAAAGGGACTCCACACAAGGGTATATCAAAAATAGCCTTTGTATTATCATAAAACACATTAGAATAGTAATCACACAATATACACTGTGCCACCTGGCACTGGGCAATATTTACAGGGGATTATATACACATGACAGGGCCACTTGGGCCACTGTCAGAACCATCACTTAGTAAAGATAGTAAATGTAGAACATATAATAGACGTAGAACACAACCAGTAATTACTGGCAATCACTGTACTCAGCATCATCCTGTAACACAAACCATATTATGCACAGTATCACATTTAGGCGTGAAATACATTCTGCTCCAACCTCACTAGCATAAACACATTATGCAATCTTCTCATAAGTCTAAACGCATTAGACCATAACCTCCTAAGCATAACTCACATTAAGGGTATACCTTACAGTAGGGAATAATCTCACTAGCATAAACCACAGTATGCAAATAACCTCATACCTACACCATATTTAGAGGCATATATCACAGTATAGAATAACTCAAACATAAACACAGTATGCACAACCTCATAATCATAAAACCACATTTAGAGGCATAAAACAGGGTGCGTAAATTATAGCAGATAAATCACATTTCCTAGCACCACATAAATCACATTAGCACATACCCTCCTAATAAAAACCATCGTAGAGACATAAATCACATTAGGGCCTGGCGCCCTATTAACCTAACAGTCCCCCTGGCCAACTGGCCTTCTCAAAAGGGGCTCAAATGCCCTATGTCCAAATAAAGTCAGGGCTGCTGCCAATGCAGCGAAATCCATGTGCGCCATCGCGCAAGCCTAAACGTTGCAGCTGACGCTAATTGTCGTGCAGCTGTGAAAGTACTGGGGCAGAGGAGTGTCTCTCACTCCTATCTCACACAATGCACCCAAAGGAATGATGGCCTAAGCGTAGCAGCTGGCACTAAGTGCTGCGCAGCTGTGAATCACACATGAAGGCCTGGCACCACTGTGCCCTTTTGAACAAATAAGCAATTATGCCAGGAACGTTGCAGCTGCCCACGCTGGTGCGGTCCAGCTGTGAATCAACAAAGTACAGGGGCCTGGCATCACGGTGCCGTCTTGGCCCCCACTGGGCCCCTACAACCAAAATGCCCCTAACGTGGCAGCTGCCCTCTCGCAAGCGGGGCAGCTGTAGACAAATGGCCACAGGGGGGGAAAGCACGGGCCCCTCTGGGCCCTTTAACAATAATTATGCCACTCGTTGGAGCCACACGGGCTCGTAAACTAAACATGCCCAACGTTGGAGCGGCCCGCAACGGCGGGTCCGCTCAGGAAAACAGGCATGGTGCCCTCACCGGCACCACACCGCACCTCTTGAGCCCCCACTCACCAGGACTCGCTGGGCGGCTTCACTCTGTCTCCTCTCGCGGCGCGGGGCTTCCCTCGCTCCCGGGAGCCCCGCCGATCAGCTGCCGCACCTCTCCTCATGCGGCGATCTCCTCCTTCACCCGGTCCCCCTTCCTGGGACCGGGACTTCAATGGGGAGCCTGCGAGGCTCCGGGCGGCTTCTCTGGCGGGCCACGCTGCCATTGGCCGGCCAGCTGCTTCCGGATTTCGACCCGCCCGGAGTCAGGCGGACTTTGCCTGGCTTCCGGGTCGGGAATAACGATCGGGCCGCGGCGGTGATCTCTTTATCGCATCAATGAGGGGTGGGCTCCCTCTTAAATAAAAAATATAAAGCGGGGTGGGCACCCGCTATTAAAAGGAAAAAGCAAGGCAAAATGCAGGGTGGCACCCGCTATTAAAGTAGGAAGTAAACGCGGCATCAAAGCAGGGTGGGCACCCGCCAATTACCACGGCAATGCGGGGGAATCCCTATGAGGGGGATTCCCTTTAAAAGGGCGGCAGCTCAGCTCTGCGCAGCCCTCTCCTCTTCTTGGGAAAATAAAAGGAAAACAAGCACAGCGCTCCCAGGGCGCAAAATGCAGAACAAGCTCCTCCAAGGTCCTGGGGGATCACAAGCAAGGTAAAAGGTCCCAACAAGTCTTTAGAGAGGAAGGGGCAATGCAGGGCCCAGGGAGGCAAGCCCTCATGGCAGCCCCCCCTGGGCCCCAGCAGCAGCACACCCCGGCAGGATTCTGGAACAAGAACTGAACAACATCATGGGGTCACAGCCCCTATATTTATATCAGCAAATCCTTTGTCTTAAGTTCAGGGCATGGGGGAACCAGATGCATCTGGTTCAGGGGGGATTTGGAGCACTTTGTTTTGCAAGCTCCTCTTCCCCTTTGTCAGGTGGGGGCTAGGTGATCAGACACACCACAGGGGGCGGAGCCAGCATTGTACAGGCTGGGCACAGTCCTATTCAGAGTCAGGGGATTACCCCTCCCACTACTCCCAGCCCAGGTGTCCTATTTAGCCCAGCGCTGACTCACCCTGCCCCTCCTGGAGCCACACACACCTCTCAGCCCCTGTCACTCACAAGCCAGACATGCAATTCACATCAGGCAGGCAGACACATAGCACACAGAAATGCCAACTTCTAAAAGTGGCATTTCTCCACCAGTCATCATAAATCTGCGCACACCATTGCGCAGCATTTATTCTCACAAATTCATACATACTAGACTTGACCACACTGCTCCTCTCATACCAGGAATTACCACTGACACACATTTAGCAGGGAATCCCCAATGCATTCCTATGGGAGGGCAGGCCAAGCTCACCAATGTAACACAGAGAGCGCACGCACTTCCCACTGGACCATAGTGCGAAAGTGCCCAGAGGCCTAAAACCACCAACACCAGGTCACAGAAAAAGGCAAAAAGTTTAGGGGTGAACCTGCCAAAAGGGCCAAGTCCAACACAGCTGAATTATGATGATGAGAGTGACGACTTGGAAGAGGGCGAAGTGCGGGATGATGATGATGTGAATGAAAGGGTCACTGGGGCTCCGGAGAAGGCAACCAGAAAGGTTGGTGTTTTGCGGGAGGCAGATGCGACCAAGGGCAAGACAAAGGCTTCCAGACAGACGAAAACCAGCAACAAAGGAAAGGAAAAGGAGACTCAGGCAAGTATATCAGATGAGGGCGAATGGTGGACCATTTGGGATGGGGGCCCATAGGCAGGGAGGAAAAAAGCCTGCCGGACGGTGGGTGTTGGGGATGGTTCGGTGAGAGACACAGGGGTTCACGCAGGCGCAGCAGTGGCGCCCGCGATAGGTGCGAAAGCCAGTGGGGTAAACAGTTAGTTGGCGCAAGTGTCCAGACGGACAAGGAGGAGGGGCATGAAGGGAAGGAAGATAAGGGCGAAGATAAGCACCACAAGAAGCTGCCGTACATGGGCCTGGCGATGCCTTTGGGGTCACACCTTTCGGAGAAAATGAGGAATAGGATATGGAAACATGAGTACATCGATGTATTCAAGCTGCACCATAGGGAGATACAGGCAAAAGAAAGTTCAAAGGAAGAGGAGTGGGAACTGATGAGGAGACCCAGGGTCCCCATCAATATGGAGAACTGGACCTCGGCGTTCCTCACATACGCTAGTATATATTGTGAGAAACATCTGGACAGGCAATAGCGCTATTAAAATACATGGATGTCATCCATAAGGCCCAGATGCATTTTGGGGGTTTCGCATGGTTAAGTTATGATGAGGAGTTTAGGGCCAGAATCAGCATTAACCCTGACAAGCTATGGGGGGAGGTAGGCCAAGAATTGTGGATGGAATGGATGTCATCCACTCAGTCATCGGCATCTACTCATACAGCTAGCGGCCTACCAGTGACGTACCGGTCCTTTCCAGCGCGTCCCACCCAGGCAGGGGCGGGGGGAGCCAATGCGAGCGCGGGCAATACAATACAGGTGCAGCACCAAAGTAAGGCGGTGGGGTTGGGGGGGCGTGCTGGAATTTCACCAAGGGTTTCTGCTCAAGACACCCTTGCAAGTTTAAGCATGAGTGCTCCAAGTGCGGGGGCGACACCCGCTCACCCAATGCTTTACATTGGCCACTCCAGCCGAACAGTGGAGGGCCACCAAAGGCAGAGGACAGTCTTGGCCAAAGGGCCCAGACTGTCCTGGAGAATTTGAAATCGGCCAGAGAGTTGCCAGACGTAGTAGCAGAGAAATTGAAAAAGGAAGTCAAGGAGGAAAGGATAGCAGGCCCATTTGAAAGTTGGCCAATGGAGGACCTGATTATATCACCTCTAGGGGTGGTACCGAAGAAAGAGCCATGGGAATACAGGATGATTCATCATTTATCTTGGCCCGAGGGAAGGTCAGTCAATGACTTCATCGCTGAAGAAGACTCGAGAGTACTGTATGCCTCGGTGGACGATGCAATCCGCCTAGTGCAATCGTGTGGGCAGGGAGCAGAAATGGCAAAATGTGATGTGAAATCAGCTTTTCGCTTACTGCCTATACACCCTGCGGATTTCTCGTTGCTGGGGATGCATTTAGAGGGGGACATTTTTTGTGGACAAGGTCCTGCCGATGGGCTGTGTGATTTCCTTTGCACTTGTCGAGATGTTCAGCACTTTCTTGCAGTGGGTTTTCACGAAGAGTGGTGGGCACCAGGAGGTGTCACATTACCTGGATGACTTTCTTTCATAGGAAGGGGACATTCAGGGGATTGCGGGAGAGCATTGCGGCACTTCCAGGAGATAGCACAGTACTTTGGGGTCCCTTTGGCACCGGAAAAAACAGCTGGGCCCAGCTGTAGATTGACTTTTCTGAGCATTGAGTTGGACTCGGTCCAGTGGGTGGCCAGGCTACCCATTGAGAAAGTGCAGGACATACAGGTTTTCTTGCTGGGGGTGGTGGGGGAAAAGAAGATCGACCTCAGGAAGGTGCAACAACTGATGGGTTTCTTGAACTTTGCTTGCCGGGTGGTGAGAGTGGGTAGAACATTCTGCCGACGCCTCGGCATGGCCATGTCTGGGGCAGTGTTACCACATCACAGGGTCCGAATTTCGATAGGGGTCAGGGCGGATTTGAGGGTCTGGCAGGCCTTTTTTGCAGACTTTAATGGAGTGTCATTGGACTTTGTAGAGGACAGGACGATCTGGCAGGTTCAAATTTTTTCTGATGCAGCAGGGGCTTCTGGCTTTGGTCTGTTTTGGGATGGTCGATGGTGCGCGGAGCAATGGCCGGATCATTGGATGAGACAGGGGCGGAGCATAGCTTTCCTGGAGTTCTTTGCACTGATGGTGGCCCTGGAGGTGTGGGGGCCGGAATTTCAGAATAGATCAGTGTTGTTCCACGTAGATAACATGACGGTGGTGGAGCTAGTGAACAAACAGAAAGCGAGAGATTTGAGGGTCTTGTGGCTGTTGCGGAGTTTTATGCTGCAATGCTTGAGGTTGAATGTAGTATTTCAGGTGAAACATGTTCCGGGAGCCAGTAATGACATTGCGGATGCCTTGTCTCGTTCGCAGTGGCGGCGATTCCGGCGACTGGCACCTGGAGCGGAGGCACACAAGACAGAGCTGCCGGACGGCATCTGGGCCTGGGGGGAGTGAGAGTGATAGGCCTGGTCGAGAAATCTCTGGCGTACTCCACGAGGCGAAGTTACAGGCTGGCATGGGCGGAATTTGGAGGTTTCATGGGACAGACTGTGGATGCATGGAGCATGTCAGGAAAGGACACTCAGCATGGAGTTATGAGTTTTGTTTTAAGTTGCAAAGATAAGGGCTTGTCGCAAACTACAATAGCGGGTAAATTGGCAGGGATCTCGGGGCATATTATCAAGAACGGCGTTAAAATTATCGCCGGTTTAGCGGCAGAACACTGCCGCTAAAGCGGCGATAATGGGCTTGATAATATGCCCTGGAGAATTCCAATAGAAGCCCATGTTCACATCAGAACATGGACTTCTATTGGAATTCTCAAGGGCATATTATCAAGCCCATTATCGCCGCTTTAGCTGCAGTTTTCTGCCCCTAAACCGACGATAATTTTTAACGCCGTTCTTGATAATATGCCCCCTCATTCTATAGCAAACTGTACCTAGGTGTTGACCCTGTGAAGGATGAGATTCTGAGTAAGATGTTGAAAGGTTGGGAACGGGGAAGGGGGTGGAGGGAGTTCTGAGGGAGGCAATAACGTTTGAATTGTTGCAAAGTTTACTGGGGGTTTTGCCCCATTGCTGTTATGACAATCATGAGGTATTAGTATTCCGTTTTTGTATGGTATGGATGTTTTTTGGGGCATCCCCATGGTTTTGGAATTGTTGGGCACGGAGCACCAGGCAGGAAGAACATATGAGGAAGTGAGACTGGATGAAGGGCGACTGGGGATTTGGCTGGGTCATTCCAAAATGGCTCAATCGGAAAGGGGTAGATGGGTTTGGATGAATGAGAGTGGAGGTGGTGGTGTGTGCCCGGTGCAAGAATGGCAGGGTTTCCTAGCAAGGGCAGGAAGGCTGTCGGGAGGAATCTTTCATCATGCGTCAGGGAACAGGTTGACGGCTTTTCAGTTGTTGGCGGTTTTGCGCATGGCATTGCGGCAATTGGGAAGGGACACGGCTAGACATGGCACGCATTCTTTTCGCATTTTCGCACCTACGGGGGCGGCACGTTTAGGTTGGTCATGGGATAGAATACGCCAAATTTGGAGATGGAGGTCTAGGTGCTGCAAGAGATATGTGCGCAAATAGACAAGGTGGGGCCTGGGGGAGGGGGGGGGGACAGTTGTAAGACCAAGGGGTATTATTGGTGCACTAATGTATTTTCTTCTGTCGCAGGTTGTGTGGGCGGCCCAGGAACCAAGATGGTTACCTGGCTCATAGGACACTTCTTTATCCATTGGTGTGAGAAGGTGGGATGGTATATGCTGTCCACTAGTTAAAGTGGGCACCTTGTACCAGGCCACACGACCCTTATGATGTATGAGGTCAAAGATAACCTTTAGAAAGCTATCCTAGTGGTAGCTGTGGAGAGCAGCCTTCAGGCTTAATCTTGAAGGTATGTAAAGCAGCTTGTTTTACCAGAATATCACCTCCTGAATGACCAAATGAAAGGAGAACCACACAGTAGTTATATAAAAATATGTATTTATTAATATAACACTCTCTACTAATCTCTACACGAGATTAGAACATAAAGCACACAATACTGTAATGATAGTACATTCGTAAGTAGCAAAATACACAGCGGGTTCCAGGGGGAGACCGAACCATATACTAAAAAAATGGTATAACAATCACGACTTGGCTAGACACAGTGCCTAGAGCACGTAGAATCGCTGGGACCCCAAGGAACCACCCAGAGGAGTGACACAGGGAGCCCACGGAGGACGGGTGCAGTGTGGGAACACGACCGCGTGTTCCGTGCAACTCTATGGGAAAGTCGCTGTTGCAAAATTACAAGTTAAGGACACTTCTACGACGACTTCGAGCAAACCCTTTGGAACATAGGAGGTTCTAAGGCCAACCCACCAGTGAGTACCGAGGTACCCGTGTTACCTAACCCAGAGGAGCCGGGTGCATAGGGGTCAAGTGGTGTCGGAAACCTTTGTCGTTTTCAGTGGAGGAGTGCAAAGAAGTCCTGCTGCCAGGAGGGCGAAGAGTGTCCGGTGGAATTCAAGCCTGGATTCGGGATGAGAGGAACCTGAAAGCAGAGGGGACAGAGTCTGGGTCACTTCAGGTGACCAGGGGCTCAGTAGTCGAATGCCCACCGATGTCGTGTGCTTCGGGTGTGAAGAGGGGTTGCTTGACTCTGCAGCCACTGGGACCAGGAGACGTCGAGGACAACCAAGTTCCGGGGGTGAGCTGTCCCACGAAGGATGTCGAGTGCTGAGGGGTCGGTGTCCGGCTGGAGCACCAACAAGCCTTGGCAAATGCAACCCACGCGGTCAGAGGAAACAGTTTACGGTGTGGACCAGCAAGGTCCAGGGGACTCTCCAAGCAATGGAGAGTCAGGGCACGTCTGGAGCAACCAGGAAAGCCCAAGAACAAACAAGGTGACCCTCGCCAGGACCCACAGGCCAACGGACCAGGGATCGCGAGGAGACCTCAAGCAAGTTTGCAAAGTACCAGCCCACAGAACACTCGTGGAATGGAGGCTGGAAATCTTCGGTGCAAATACTGCTCGGGGTCAGGACCAATGCACAAGCTCGGGAATCGTCACTAAGCATATGCAACTGCAAATGTACGCTGTGCACAGGGGTTCGGGTTTCTCGGTCCCCACGAGGGATACTGGTCTCAGAATCGCTGAGAGGGCAGATCGACCTCAGGGACCTTCGGGAAACCACCTCCTGTGTTGCTGAAATCTTCGGAGTCCGCAGGAGCTCGGGAGAAGCAAACCGGTCAGATGCGTCTTTGGTGCCTGCTTTTGCAGGAGAGTAACTCCTTTACTCCAAGGGAGATTCTTCAGTCGTCCAGCGTTGTGCAGGCAGTCGAAGTACTTGGTTTCTTCTTAGCAGAATCTTGTACAGGTAAAATCTAAAGTCCTGTAGTCAGGTAACCCACTTTATACCCATGGGAAGGGGTTGGAAAGATTCTGTGGACCCTCCTAGGGGAGGGGCAGGACAGAGGGGTGGCTACACCCATGTCCTTTGTCCAGTTTCGCACCAGAGCAGGAGCCAATGGCTCCCAGAACTGGTTTGAGCTGGACTATGCACAGGGACACCAAATGTGCCCCCAGTGCAGACTTTCTGGCACTCTCAGAGTGCACCCACCCAGCCCCAATACACTAAATCCTATCTGGGAGGTGGTCACACCTTCCTGTGACAGGATGCCTATTGTCATGCCTTCCTCTGCCCCAGCTTGGCTCAGCAGCAGGAGAGCAGAATCGTGTCTGTGGCTGGCAGCGTCCATTTTGTGCTGCCCAGGTCGAGAAAGCTGGTATTGGGTAGACCGGTGACCCACGGATGTCCCTCTAGGAGGGTGGAATCATACCTCCCACACCAGTTACTGGTGTGGAGGTATGATTCCAAGGTGTTTGACACCAAACACGACATGTTTCTAAGCAGCCGTTTTAAAGTTAGCATTTACTGCGAGGTTATAATGCACTTAGACCTATATGTCTGGCTGCATCACAGACAACCCCAGAGAATGGTCTCCGAAGGCTACAGAGGGGCTCTGCTCATGCAGGGGCACCCTCTCACGTAAAACCCAGCACCCTGCCTTCAGGATTGATAAGGCCTGCCATAGGGGTGACTGATAGGTTTTTAAGTGTAGTGATTTAGATAGATATAGTGAACCTATATCTTAAGTAAGTGGTGCAAGCACCAGCTTACACAGTCTGCTGTAGCAGGCTGGTTGTGTCAATTTGAAGGGCCTCTCAGAGGTGGCATAATACATGCTTCAGCCCCTGGTAGGCCTCTGGGGTACCTATGACCTGGGTACATGGTGTACCATATACTATGGACTGATAAGGGTACCCCAGTATCCAATCTGGAGTGTACCTAAAGTACATATATAGCAATTTAAGGGAGAAAGCAGATAGACTGGGGTCCTGGATAGCAGGATCCCAGTGAACTAGGCCAAAAACAGTGATACATCAGCAAAAAGTGGGGGTAACCATAAGAAGCAGATACTACTTTCCTACAATTGGGCAGCCAGATATGCAGATCGGCAGGTCTACGGTCGTAACCTGGGCTTGAAGAGCAGCCATCATGAGGTGCATTGGTGGGGTAAAGGAGGAATGCGCTGGGGGGCTCTATTGCCATGGCTGACAAAGATGGTGTCACAAAGAGGCTGTCCTGATATGTTGGTCATACATTTGGGGGAAAATGAGTTGGTAAGATTGTCTGGACTGGCAATTTTGCAGCACATGCAGAGGGACCTGGAAGTGATGAAACGTAATTTGGCAGGAACATGCATAATATGGAAAGAATTTGTGCTGCCCAAAGTGTGGAAAGCGGCGGTAAAGCCTGCAGCCATAGAAAAAGCTCGCAGAAAGCTGAATCGTGCAATGAGGGTGTTCTGCCAGAACAGAGACATTAAGGTGATTTCTCATGCTGGTCTCAGACTAGAGGAACCATTGTTGTTCAGGAATGACCGAGTGCACCTTTCGCAACTTGGTAATGCTTATTATATGATGGAGATGCGTGACATGATCAGTAGGCTGTGGAACAAATCCATTTGGTGCCACAGGTAAGATCGGCAGTGAGGCGAAATGTGCACGGGAGCGAAGGGGTGGGGCAGGTAACCGCCCTACGGGGGTTCCCTGTTTGGCAGTACTTTGGAGGGGTGGTGAGTCACAGATGGGCACCTCCACCCCTCAGGGGGCTGGGAACAGGTGAAGGATGGGGGGGTGCGGGATGCAAGAGAGCAACGGCAGGAGATCCAAGAGCGGATGTTGAAAGAAAAGTGAAGACGAGAATGGGATGATGGAGGAGGTCGCAGAGTGAAACGGGATGAGTGCAACAGGTGTGAGGTTTGAGGATGGATAGAGTGAATGAGGGGGTTGATGAAGGGAAATGTTATAGTTATTGATGTTTGTTTAATGTGATTTTGATACAATCTTGTCCTAATAAAATGGCCTTTTACGCTTCAATAACAGCGTGGAGTGTATTATTGCGCGATGTTGGGCCCCGGGGGAAGTAGGGTCGACAGACCAGTCTTCCCCCGGGGGTCTTCGCGCAAATCGGAAAGACAAGCTGGGTTGGGGGGGTCAAGGGGTTGGGCAAGGGGAGGGTTTAGGGTGGCTATAAAGGTGCAGGGGAGGAGGGCCTCTTCCTCTTCCTGCACCTAGCACCACCGGGGGAGGTTGTTAGGTATAAGTTAGTCCACCCACCCACCCTACAAGTTTTTAGGGTAAGTGTACGGGTTGTTTAAGCGTGCCAGTTTAGGACAGGTTGCAGTTCCTTTTTGGGTTTGGGAGTACTTTGGAGGGGTGGTGAGTCACAGACGGGCACATCCACCCCTTGGGGGGGGGGGGAACAGGTGAAGGATGGGGGGGTGCGGGATGCAAGAGAGCAATGGCAGGAGATCCAAGAGAGGATGTTGAAAGAAAAGTGAAGACGAGAATGGGATGATAGAGGAGGACGCAGAGTGAAACGGGATAAGCGCAACAGGTGTGAGGTTTGAGGATGGATAGAGTGAATGAGGGGGTTGATGATGGGAAATGTTATAGTTATTGATGTTTGGTTAATGTGATTTTGATACAACCTTGTCCTAATAAAATGGCCTTTTATGCTTCAATAACAGCGTAGAGTGTATTATCGCGTGAACACATTCATGCCATTTGAACAGTGCTAAATATAAAATGAAGCCAACGCAGAGTGAACGGTGGGTGATGAGAGCTGCCACTGGCTATGTACACAAACAGGCCCAGACAGTCTCTCCCCATCAGGTGGCAGTCAAACAATCACACTGATCCCACAGATTGCCTGGTTTGTGTAGACTCCCTGTGAAGACAAGTGCGGGGGGGGAAAGCTTTACAGTTTTGCTAGCGGGGCTGAAAAGCGATCGCCTCTAAACCGTCAGGTAGGAAGCTTACCTGGAAAGACAGACTGGGAGGTGGTGCGGACAGAAGGGCCTCTCGCTCTAATAATATCTCTAATAATATGGTGGTACAGATGTTGCTGACCTGCAGAAGTGGAGCTGACAAAGCAACTGGACCTTATTTCCATCATCTGGTTCCTTAACATGTAAATGCTGCACAGTAACCAGCGGCTGTTTTGTTGGTGGTGAAAGCTCACATTACCACCGTGGACACGTGAGACAAGATTGGCAAAATGCTGGCACTCGCAATGCCTGACAAAGCAATCACCCAATCTTGTTCCTGTAAGCTGATCCAAAACGTAAATCACAGTACAGCTGGCTAATGGCTGAAAGCCATTCTGTTTGCACCGCGTGTGGCTCATTGAAAAACAATGGAGCAAATATCCAAGCGCGACGTTCAATTCAAATGTGGTCAAACATGGTACTTTCTTGATGAAGGAAACAAGCAAAAACAAGCATGGAGAGAGAACTGTATGCTGCTCTCAGAGGGAGAGGTTGTGGTTCAGCGGTGAGAGCTGCCGACTCGGGAGCTGTGGACCAGTGTTCGAGCCTTGTGGTTGGCTCAACATCAAATCCCTATGTAGCACTTTAAATGAAAAATAAATAAATAAACGGCATCTCGGAGGGGCTGGGGTGGGAGAAAGATAAAACGAGTTAGGCGAGCTGCTCTAGTTAAATAAAAAACAAGTGAGGGACTGCTTGGAAAGTGAAAGCGAGCTTGGCGCCCTGAATGTTGCAGGAAAGCATGTCCTGCCTGCAGTAGGAAAAACTCATTAAAGAAAGTAGTGCTTACAGACTAAATAATACGTACGGTGTAACAACAGAAGTAAATGGGCCAGTAGCCATAGGAGGTTACAAATGAAGACAAGGCTGTACTAAGGAGGGACTAACAAGCCGATTACTGAATCAGAAGCCAGCATTTACGAAGGAAAAAGACACAAGCCAATGAAAAATATGGGTGGAGAGTGGGCGGGGCTTCTATTCCATGCTTCAGTACAGCAAGTCTCGCAGAGCAGTGCATGCACGCTGACTCTAGGCTTGACCTAAAAATGACTGCTGCTGTTATGTGTATTAATGTATCAATGCAATTTAGAAGAAGTACCAGTAATGTAGGTGCAATACATACCTTTCAGAAGGCTATATTAGAGTATTGTTAAAGTTACAGACAGGAAATACATATTACCTACTACTGAATCCCCACACGTGTATCTTAACTTTGGAATGTACTATTGGGTCGCAAATTACAAATAGCTGCAAAAGAGGTTTTAGCGCTCTCAGATGAGCATCAAGTGGAAGCAGGCGGTAATCAGGTGCAAACTATAAAAGTTGTGAGAACTTGGGTTTTGTTTTCAACAATGGCTGCTCTGTATGCTATGGAGAGGGGGATGAGGCTGTTCGCTCCAAACAAGTACCGGAGAAGACAAACACAGGAATGCATTTTCAGATTCCGGGTGACTTTATTTCAGCAGGTTGAGGAGGATATATCACAAGTATAGGCTCTAAAGCACTTTGTAGAATTAGACCCTTTGATGTATAGGGAAACACCCAACACTTTTTCTATCCCAAACCACATTCAGATATTTTGTTGCCTACGCCTTTTAGCCTCGGAAGCTATTGGGGGGTCTGTTTCCACAGCAGGAGGGGTTTTGTAAAGTGCACTGTAATGTTTTTTAAAATACGTTTTTAGATTTAATGCTGCTGAATAGTCACAGATATCTTTGTTTTACCACTTCTCACCCAGACTTTGACCAAACAAACATACATTTGTTTCGTGTGGCATATTTCCTACCGGTTCTAACATATGTTGATAGCACACAAGTTTTAATTTGCTCTCCTAGTGCTACAGAACAGAATTATTTACAGGAATCGGAAGAGCCAGAACTCCTTAAAATTCAGATAGTTTGCAATGCTGGCACTATAGTAACTGACCAGGTTCCACTTATGACTCATATATTTTGTCACTGTGCCCTATACAACCGACTTAAAAGAGGAGACTTTGGGGTGATTTGTTTTTAGGCATATGATATTTTCTACATTTATATGTATTAATCCATACTTTATATTAGTGGTTTTAATTTTATGTTTCATTGTCTCAGGTGGAGAGTGCTTGTGCAGTATGCACATGGATGATCCCCCCGTACCTCAATCCAACTGCAAAGAGACAACACTGGTGCATTATTGCCCACAGACGAATAAGGTCTGGTATATTCATCTCTGGCGGCAAGCAAGATAGTGGAAGTGTATGTGCTATACTGAACAACATAGTTACAAGGAATGGACTTCAAATGCAGCCTACACAGGGCAGCTCTGATGAAGAGGAAGACCCTCCTCCCCCAAACACAACCCAAGATGCCATCAGAGTAGCAGATGAAAGGGACCAATGCATTTACTTTACCAATAATTATTTCTAAGGTAAGTGTATTCAAATTAAACCCTGCAATGTTAAATGAGGTAGTCCCAGTCAAAATGCAGAAAAGTAATTTTACTTCCATGTTTATTCACAGGAAATATGAAGAGACAGAACAGGGACTGTGTAATTTTTTTATTTTTGTTCACAGCATTTTGAAATTCACATTTGTATTACAAAACAAATTTGACAACCATACATTCAATGCCTCTTTCTTTGCTTGCTGGGAGTGGCCTGTCTATTTCAGTTGGCAACATATTCACGTCTATATCAGCAGCCTGATTGCTTGTATGCCTACATTTTATGGCATCAGAAATGACATTCTATTGTGGCTACAAGCCTCCTCACTCTAGAGCAGGAGTAGCCTGACCACTAGAATGTGCTTCCGTAGTTTGTAAAAATTCAAGACATGATGAATCTGCTTTAAACTTTTTTTTTTTTTTTTTAACTTTATCTGCTTTAAACGTTTTGCTACAACTTTATAACATTGGGATATTTCATCCTGGATATGTATGGTTTGATGACTTAGTATTCCTGTTGTGGCTTCCCAATTTTTCGATACTTTCCCCACAATGTTGAATTTTAAATACAACATGTTGATGTATTTTATTTTGTTGCTGTGTGTCCTCAACAATAGAATCATATAATGACTTCATTGTTTGATGTAAATTGTCAATACTATCACTCATAGCAGACATGCCTTCATCCTGTTTCTTGCAAGCATGTTAATGGCGTCCATTTGTTTTGTTTGAATTTCTAACATTGATTGAAAAGTTTGCTGTACATCCTGTTGTAGCTCGCACATTTCTAATCAATTGAAGTGTGTGTCTTCTTGACACAATGTTGTTTCACACAATATTGGTGCTGCTGTAATATCCATTGCTTGAGGAACCATTGTTGTTAGACCTCTGATCCTTTACATCACCCACACTGTGAACATCATGTTCCTCTGTAATGTTGTCTTCTATCTCTGTATATAAAATGCAATATAAGTTTCATTAAAATGCATTTGTTTTAGTATGACACATAGCAGCATAAGTTGAAATTAATGCCTCTTAATCTATGATGCACTATTTTTTTCCAGGATCATGTTACTAAAGATTCAAGCTATTCTATTTAGTAAAGTCAATCCCTTGCAACACAACAGTACAATTTGCATTCTTTTCACCCCTAAAACCTGTTTGTTGAACATAATAAATGTTAGTGCATTGGTCTGTAAAATGAGCTCAACTCAAATGTAATCTGTTTGGCCATAATTAAATTACAGCTATGATAAAAAATAATATAAGGTACAATATGTGTTTTCTCTTAATGCATAAAAAACTACACTAACCTGTGTGCTGCTGTGGAGGTCTGAGATGTCAATATTTATTAGGACAGATATAGCCTCAGCAGTGAGTGTGCACTCAATGGCCTCATGCATTGCTGCCATTGGTGGCTGGGTAGGTCTCCCTTCAGTGCCAGCAGCTTCCTTCCTCCTACTAGCTAGCCTTTCTTTTGTGCGTGAGTGAAGGTCATACCACTGCGTCCGAATTTCAGGAATACTGCGTATTGTTACCCCCAAACCATTTATCCTTGGGTATGACAGCATATTATTTTGTTATTGGCTTCAGGGACAGCTAGAGAAGTGGTAGTTTAAAACTGCACACACAGGTTGCAAGGGCAGGCCTCAGACATATTTAAAGGCCTACTTAAGTGGGTGGCACAATCAGTGCTGCAGACCCACTAGTAGCATTTAATTTACAGGGCCTGGGTATAGGTAGTACCACTTTACTAGGAACCCACTGGTAAATTAAATGTGGTAATTGGATGTAAGACAATTTTACCATGTTTAAAGGAGAGAGCACAAGCACTTTAGCACTGGTTAGCAGTGGTAAGGGGCACAGAGTCCTAAGGCAAGCAAAAACGATTCCAGCAAAAACAGGAGGAGTAAGGCAAAACGTCTGCAGGAAGACTTCCCTAAGGCTATAAAAGACTTTATCCCTTTCTATCTCGGCGTGGATGGCACTGTGCTAATCCTACGCTTAAAGACTTTGATAGAAAAGCAGACATGTGAGGTGAGCAAATTTAGAGTGTCGCTGGTGTTGAGAGTGCTCTATACTGGAGCTGCTTTCCACCTAAACTTGTGAACTACCTAGAGTTCTCTGCTTCTTTTTTTGCATATATATATATATATATATATATATATATATATACATAGTTACTGAAAAAAACAAAGGTTAAATGGGCGTCATAGTTAGGCTCAGATTTCACTCAGTGAAAACCAGTGAAATTCAGCAGTTGTAGTTGCCTGAGTTAACTATAACTTACGCCCCCGCAATGCACTGCTTATGATCTCACATATTACATCACTCATAACATGGTCAGTGACATCACTCATGACATCAAAGATGACATCTTAAATGACATCACTAATGACATCATCCAGTGATTGTGAGTGTTTTCTTAACGTTTATGAGTGTTAAACAAATACACTAAGGTACTACAAGAGTTAAATTACTATACTTCATGTACTACTAATGAGTGATACTAATTCTAACATATTATGGGAGTGGCTCGGTGACTGTGTATCTTTGTGTGTGAGTGGATGTCTAAGTGGCTGTATAGGTGTGTGAGTGGGTGTGAGAGTGGCTGTATGGGTGAATAAGTGGGTGTGTGAGTACCTGTATGGGTGAATAAGTAGGTGTGTGAGTAACTGTATGGGTGTGGGAGTGGCTGTGTGACTGGCTGTATTGGTGAGTGAGTGGGTGCATGAGTTGCTGTATGGGTGAGTGAGTGGCTGTGTGAGTGGCTCTATGGATGAGTGAGTGGGTGTGTGAGTGTCTGTATTTCTGAGTGAGTGGGTGTATGAGTGGCATTATGGGTGAGTGAGTGGATATTTGAGTGGCTGTATCAGTGACTAAGTGGCTGCGTGAGTGGCTGTATGGTTGAGTGACTATGTATGAGTGGCTGTATGGGTGACTAAGTGGCTGTTTGGTTAACTGATTGGTTATGTGAGTGGCTGTATTGGAAAGTGAGTGTCTATGTGAGTGGCTGTATGGGTGAGTGAGTACATGTGTGAGTGCTTGCATGGGTGTGGGTGTGGGTGTTTGAGTGGTTATATGGTTGAGTGAGTGGCTCTGTTGAGAGGCTGTTTGGGTAAGAGACTGATTGTGTGAGTGGTTGTATGGGTGAATAAGTGGGTGTGTGAGTAGCTGTATGGGTGAATGAGTGGCTGTGTGTGTGACTGTATGGATGAGTGAGGTGGGATGTGAATGACTATGGATCAGTGAGTAGGTGTATAAGTGGTTGTATGGGTGGGTGTGCGGATGTGTGCGTGGATGTATGAGTGGTTCTGTGGATGATGTCATCAGTGATGTCATTTGAGATGTCATCAATGATGTCATGAGTGATGTCACTTACCATGTCATGAGTGATGTAATAGTTGAGGTCATAAGCAGTGCATTGCAGGGGCGTAAGTTATAGTTAGCTCAGGTAACTATATCTGCTGAATTTCACTGCTTTTACAAGAGTGAAATCTAAGCCTAACTATAACGTCCTTGAAGCCTTTGGTTTTTTCAGTTAATTTCTGAGGTTTTTTCAATTCTATTTCCTAACTATAACATCCCTGTAACTTTTGTTTTTTTCAGTGAATTGCTAGGTGTTTTTTTTAACATCAAGTAAGGTGCCCATCGCAATGCACAGTGGGGAGGGGGGTGGAGCTGGATGCAGGGCCTGCCTGGCATTGTGCTGCCCATATCCAAGCTTGCTGCTCCTGCCCCCCTCCTTGCCATCCATTGTCCAAGTCCATGCCCCTGCTCCCTCATTACAGCCGCATGTGGCCGTTGCTCTGCCACTGCGCTTCCCACCTGCCCTAAGCAGATAGCTTGCTGCCCCATCCACCTCTTCCCTACCCTCTGTTGTCTGAATCCATGCACCAGCCCCGTCCCTCTTGCCTTGCATGATCCGATGTGCTGCCACTGCCCTCCATTTAGCGTGTTGTCCCTGCCCATGCCTCCTGCCCTCTGTTGCCCAATTCTATGCCCCATTATTGACCTCATGCTTAGCCTCTGTGCTTAGCTTTCTGCCCCTACTCTCCGTCCCCCTGCCTGCCCTCCAATGTCTGTGTGCATGCCCCTGCTCCCTCCTTTTTGCCCACCATGTTCCATGGACCTGCCACTGCCCTTCTATCTACTCTTGAATGTTCTGTTGAGCTGCCACTGTTCCTTCTACCTACCTAGCATGGTCAGATGGCTGCAGCATATCCCTGTCTCTTCTACTCTGCCTGTCCAAGTTCCATGCCCCTATCCCCTCCCTCCTGTCCTCCATGGTCCATTTTGCTGCCACTCAATTCTGCCCTCCATGCTCTATTGTACTGCAACTGCTCCTCCTGCATGGCCTGCGTGGTCTGTTGTGAAGCCCCTTCCTCTGCTCTCTTTTTTCTGTGTCCAGCCCCTACCCCTCCCTTCTGTCCTCCATTGTCCTTTGTGCATGCCCCTGCCACCTTCCTCCTGCCCACCATGGATGTTGTGCTGCCACTGATCCTCCCGCTTGACATGCATGGTCTTCTGTGCTGCCACAGCCCCTCCCACCTGCCCTGTGTGGTCAGCGTGCTGCCCCTGAGCCCCTCCCTCCTTCCCTCCGTAGTCTGTGTGTATGGGTGTATGGCACTATAGTCTCAATGTTGCCCTCTATGGTGTGTTGTGCCTCCAGTGCCCATCCTGCCTGCTGTCCATGGTCAGCTTGCTGCTCCTGCCCTGCCCCCTTGCTCTCTGCCCTCCAATTTCCATGTGCAGTACCCTATCCCCTTAATTCTGCCTTGTCTGGTCCATTTTCGTGCCCCTGCCCCCTCTCTCCTGCCCTTCATGGTCCGTTATGCTGCAACTGTCCCTCCTATCTGTCCGGTATAGTCAGCTTGCTGCCCTTGCCTCCTTCCCCTCTGCTCTCTGTTGTCCATGTGCATGGCCCTGTCCTCCCTATTGCTTTCCATGGTCTGTTGTGCTGCACTGCCATCCCGCTTGCCAAGTGTGGTGTATTGTGCTGCTGTAACCCCTGATGCCTGCCCTGCAAGTTCAGTTTGGTGCCCCTGCCCATCTCCCTCCTGCCCTCTGTTATCTGAGTCCATGTCCCTACCCCATTCAACCTGCCCGCTGTGATTCAATGTACCTTACTCATCAACATTTTGAACTTGGCAAGAGGGAGATTTTGAAAAAAAATTAGGTAACTGATTTTTCCCCATTGACTTACATTGAAAAAGAGGAGATTTTACGCAGGTGACAGACAAAAGAAAGACCTTTGGGCTTAAAAACATTATGAGTCTCCTGCCTCAATCGGGTCTGTTGGCTTGTATGGTTGTACTGCCTCGTACTTGTGCCCTCAATGGTCTTTTATACTGCCACAACCTCTCCTGCCTCTACTGCATGCTCGGTTTGTTGTCCCTGCTCCCAATTCCCCTACCTTCCATGGTCCGTTGTGCTGCCGCTGCCACTTCCCCTCCCGCCTGTCGAGCATGTTCTCCATGAGAGGGTATTATTCCCATAGAAATTATGGTTAGTGGCTATATATATATATATGCAACCAACATTCGTTTCTGTTTCCTGAAACAAACCGGAGCACACAGCGGGACTGCAGAAATTCTGTTTTATTTTAAAATAGCATGACGCGTTTCAGCAAGTGTGCTTTCATCAGATGCATGGCTCCCAGGTTTGTCTCCCTCGTTTTTTATACACCATGATGCCTCGCTGTCATTGGAGGAAGCATCCGGCCAGGTTTCCATTGGAGAAGAATTCATGGCCATTCACACAGACTGCAACTCTCAGCATTCTTCAGGGTTGTAGTACTAACGCCTGGAAATGCTGTTGTACCCTCTAATGAGAATGGGCTGTTCCAACCAGTCCTGTTAGTTCAAATTAATGTCTATTTCGGTTTTGCCTTGAAGTCCATTATTTTTAAAATATATCGGGTTTCTTCCACCCCTTCGTCCAGCCGCCAGTGCCAGCAGATCACACCTGGAGGCGCAGCTTCAGTAACCCACGCCTCACCTTGAAGTCATGGTCTGATTTACAGCAGATTACCAATCCTCTCTGGCTTGCGGCGGTCCCGAGGTTTTGAATACCTCGAAACTCAAACTGTTCACCTTTGCCACTGATACCTCTGATATATATATATATATATATATATATATATATATTCACTGAAAAAACCGTAGGTTTCAGACATGTTATAGTTACAAATTAGCATTTAAAAAACCTTTGAAATTCACTGAAAAAACCATAGGTTTCAGGGACGTTATAGTTACAAATTAGCATTTAAAAAACCTTTGAAATTCACTGAAAAAACCATAGGTTTTAGGGACAGTTATAGTTAGTTGGACATTGCACTCGTACAAAACCCGTGAAATTCCCCCGTTATAGTTAGTCCAGCTAACTATAACTCGCGCCCCGCAATGCACTGCTGATGACGTCACATATTACATCACTCATGACATGGTCAGTGACATCACTGATGACATCACTGATGACATCTCAAATGACATCACTGATGACATCATCCAGTGACTGTGTGTTTCTGTAAAGTTTAAATATTTTTAATATATATAGGAAAAGACGTATTGAAGAATGAGTGGGTGTGTAAGTGTCTGTATGGATGATTTAGTAGGTGCGTGACTGACTCTATAAGTGAGTGATTTAACGTATCTTACTGAATGCATGGGTTAGTGACTAAACTGGGTGAATGTCTGTATCCGTCTGTCTGTTGCTGTGTAAGTGGCTGCATGTGTTTGTGAATAGCTACATGAGTGTCTATGAGTTATTGAATGCTTGTCTGAGTATCTGTATGGGTGCCTGAGTGTTTGTGGGAGGGGTGTGTGCAACTCTGTGCATAGATGTGTGAGTGGGTGATTCACTGGGTGGATGGTTTCAAGAGTGCATCTGTGATAGACTGTATGGGTGGGTAAGTGTGTGTAAGAGTGTGTTAGTGAGTGAATGTATGTCCCAGTGGTACATGTGTGAGTAACTACATATGTGAAAGGCAGTATATATGTGTGTTGGAGTATATAAATAGCTATAAGCGAGAGTGAGTGATTGTGATAGTGGCTGTATGGATGAGTGTGTGCTTGTATCAGTGATTGTATAAGAGCGTAAGAATGTGCTAGTATTTGTATGAGTAAGTGAGCTGGTGTGTGTATAACTGTATAGGTGAGTAAATGGTAGTGTGTTTAATTATTTGCATGACTGACTAGGTGTGTGAGTACCTCTATGGATGAGTGGCGGTGTTTGAGTGTCTATATAGGAGTATGAGTGCATATGATAGTCCTGTACTGAGTGACCGTAAGTATGAGTGACTGTACGGGTGAGTGAGTGGATGTGTGCGTAGACCTAAGAATCAGTGAGTGGGTATGTAGTTATTGGTGTTGGAGTGTCTATGGTTTTGCGAATGGCAGTCTGTAATTTAGAGTGGGTGTATCAAAGGTTATATTGGGGTGTGAGGAGGTGCATCAGATTATCACGTGGATGATGTCATCAGTGATGTCATTTGAGATGTCATCAGTGATGTCATCAGTGATGTCACTGACCATGTCATGAGTGATGTAATATGTGACGTCATCAGCAGTGCATTGCGGGGCGCGAGTTATAGTTAGCTGGACTAACTATAACGGGGAATTTCACGGGTTTTGTACGAGTGCAATGTCCAACTAACTATAACTGTCCCTAAAACCTATGGTTTTTTCAGTGAATTTCAAAGGTTTTTAAATGCTAATTTGTAACTATAACGTCCCTGAAACCTATGGTTTTTTCAGTGAATTTCAAAGGTTTTTTAAATGCTAATTTGTAACTATAACATGTCTGAAACCTACGGTTTTTTCAGTGAATTTCAAAGGTTTTGTAAATGACAATTTTTAAATGTATTAATTGTTATATAAATTTTTTTCATACTGATTTCCAAATTTTTTAGAAACAATTTTTTTAAAATATTTTATTTTTTAAATTACATTGTAATTACATTATACATTACATTACAAAAAATACTTTCTCAGAATGAATTACTTTAGTTTAAATACTTTGCACATAGGCAATAGACTTTTAAGTACAGTAGTTACAGTTGTTGCAATGGGCAACACATTTTCAAACACAATGCAACATTCAGCTCAATGTGAATTTCTAGTTAAATGCAATTAGTTACTTTATGGATTACTTTTCTAACCACAGGACTGGATCCTAGATTCAGTCCTGGGACATCTCCTGTAAACAGTTGAGTAAAAGCGTTTTGGTTACAGTCGTGATTTTTAAGGAATATTATTGTACTTTAAAAGTTCACACTTAGAAACTTTTTCTCATAGAATCACCAATGTTATCCTATGGAAGGAAATTCACTTAGAAGTTAAAAACTGTTATCGTTACTTTTTCTTACTCAGTGTTGGATCCTGGATCCAGCACTGGTGCATCTCCTGTAAACAGTTGAAAGAATGCGTTTAAGTCATACAGGCGATTTTTTAGGAATATTTGTAGTTTGTGAAAATCGACACTTTGAAACTTTTCTGCTGAAAACCAGACAATGGATTCCTATGGAAGAAAATATAAGTTACTGGTAAGTACGGTTAAAATTACTTTTCAGGGTCAGTGCTGGGCTAAAAGATGCAGCACTGGGTTCTCTCCTGATAACAGGTGAGTAAATTGGAATTCGTACTTTGGTTGATTTTAGAGGAATATTATAAAGTTCCAAAACTCCACACTTAGAAGAATTTCCAAGTGAAACCAGTCAATGTTAGCCTATGGAAGAAAATTCAAGTTACTGGTAAGTACGGTTAAAATTACTTTTCAGGATTAGTACTGGGCTGAAAGATACAGCACTGAGGTCTCTCCTGATAACAGGTGAGTAAATCGGAATTCGTATTTCGGCTGATTTTAGAGGAATATTTTAAAGTTCCAAAACTCCACACTTAGAAGAATTTCCAAGTGAAAACAGTCAATGTTAGCCTATAGAAGGAAATTCAAGTTACTGGTAAGTACGGTTAAAATTACTTTTCAGGACCAGTACTGGGCTGAAAGATACAGCACTGAGGTCTCTCCTTATAACAGGTGAGTAAATCGGAATTCGTATTTCGGCTGATTTTAGAGGAATATTTTAAAGTTCCAAAACTCCACACTTAGAAGAATTTCCAAGTGAAACCAGTCAATGTTAGCCTATGGAAGGAAATTCAAGTTACTGGTAAGTACGGTTAGAATTACTTTTCAGGGTCAGTGCTGGGCTAAAAGGTGCAGCACTGGGTTTTCTCCTGATAACAGGTGAGTAAGTCGGAATTCGGATTTCGGCTGATTTTAGAGGAATATTTGTATGTTTCAAAAATCAACACTTAGAAACTTTTTCAGCAAAAAGCAGGCAATGATATCCTATGGAAGGAAATTCAAGTTACTGGTAAGTACGGTTAAAATTACTTTTCAGGATTAGTACTGGGCTGAAAGATGCAGCACTGAGGTCTCTCCTGATAACAGGTGAGTAAATCGGAATTCGTATTTCGGCTGATTTTAGATGAATATTTTAAAGTTCCAAAACTCCACACTTAGAAGAATTTCCAAGGCAAACCAGTCAATGTTAGCCTATGGAAGGAAATTCAAGTTACTGGTAAGTACGGTTAAAATTACTTTTCAGGACCAGTACTGGGCTGAAAGGTACAGCACTGAGGTCTCTCCTCATAACAGGTGAGTAAATCGGAATTCGTATTTCGGCTGATTTTAGATGAATATTTTAAAGTTCCAAAACTCCACAGTTAGAAGAATTTCCAAGTGAAACCAGTCAATGTTAGCCTATGGAAGAAAATTCAAGTTACTGGTAAGTATGGTTAAAATTACTTTTCAGGACCAGTACTGGGCTGAAAGATACAGCACTGAGGTCTCTCCTTATAACAGGTGAGTAAATCGGAATTCGTATTTCGGCTGATTTTAGAGGAATATTTGTATGTTTCAAAAATCAACACTTAGAAACTTTTTCAGCAAAAAGCAGGCAATGATATCCTATGGAAGGAAATTCAAGTTACTGGTAAGTACGGTTAAAATTACTTTTCAGGACCAGTACTGGGCTGAAAGATGCAGCACTGAGGTCTCTCCTTATAACAGGTGAGTAAATCGGAATTCGTATTTCGGATGATTTTAGAAGAATATTTGCACAATGGTGAAGGAAGGGGGCGGGGCCTGAGGTGACATCTGTGCAAACGCGCCCCGTGGCGCGTTTTGAGTTGGGGGATTAAGTCCCCTTGAATCCTGAGGGTCCCTAGGGGCCAACTAGCCCACCAGGAACCTCCAATATGCGCCAGGGGGCTGCGTTGCAGAGACGTGTAGAGAGGCCACACCCCTTTTACACCTCTCTGCAACGCAGCTCTGTGGCGCTTTCTGGATGTACCTGTTGGGCTAGTTGGCCTCAGGACCCTCAGGATTGAAGGGATTTAATTCCCCATCTTAAAACGCGCCACGGGGCCTGTTTGCACACATGTCACCTGAAGCCCCGCCCCTCCCTTCACCACTGTGCAAACACGCCCGTGGCGCGTTTTAAGTTGGGGGATTAAGTCCCCTTGAATCCTGAGGGTCCCCGGAGTCCAACTAGCCCACCATATACCTCCAAAAGCGCCACAGAGCTGCGTTGCAGAGAGGTGTAAAAGGGGCGTGGCCTCTGTACACCTCTCTGCAAGGCAGCTCCCTGGCGCATACTGGAGGTTCCTGGTGGGCTAGTTGGCCCCAGGGACCCCCAGTATTCAAGGGGAATTCGTTCCCCTCTGCAAACGCGCCAGGGGCGCGTTTGCAGAGTGGTGAAGGAAGGGGCGGGGCCTGCGGGCCCGATCGTTTTTTTTGTTTTGTTTTTTTGTCGCCTGAAGGGGGCTGTGTGGCCCCCCTTCCTTTTTCCTGTTGTTGGGCCCTGGGGACCCCATCCCCCAGGGCCTTACCCCTTTTTGTAATTAAATTTTTTTAAAAAAACGGGAAGGGGGCCGCGTGGCCCCCTTCCCTGGGCCTGTATTGGCCCCGGGGACCCCATCCCCGGGGCATGGCCTCTATTTTTAATTTTATTCTTTGGAGGGGGCTGTGTGGCCCCCTCCTCTGGCCATTTAAGGCCCCGGGGACCCCATCCCCGGGGCCGGCCATACCCTTTTTTTATTTTTTTAAACTTTGGGGAGGGGGCTGCGTGGCCCCCTCCCGAGCCACTACTTGCCCTGGGGACCCCATCCCCCGGGGCCTGGCCTCTCGTTGGGGACTGTGGGGGGTCCCCAAACCCCCACAGTCCCGCCGGCTCCCCGTGTCCTACGGGAGCCGGCATTGCTTACACATGGGGAGCAGCTAACATGCTGCTCCCCATGTGGAAAGCTATCGGCTTTGGATATTGGAAGAGAGAGCAGGTTTCCTGCTCTCTCTTCCAATATCCAAAGCAGTTTGCAATGACAGGACGGGAGCCGCGAGGCTCCCGTCCTGTCATTGCAAACAGCAGTGTCCCGGGGGTAGGCACCCGGGACACTGCAGGAGCCGGCCCTGGGGGTGGCGGTCCCCAGGGACATCAAGGGCTCCAGGAGGGGGCCGCGCGGCCCCCTCCCTTAAATTGCACAGCCCCGGGAGGTGGTGGTCCCCGGGGCTCTGGGGGTCCGTAATGGACCCCCACATTTATTTTATAAGTGCCCCGGGAGGTGGTGGTCCCCGGGGCGTGTGGGGGCTGGAGCCCCCACACACCTTATTTAAATTAAAAAGAAGCCCCGGGGGTGGCGGTCCCCGGGGCTGCGGGAGGGCAGAAGAGCCCTCCCGCACCATTTTTCAATAAAGCCCCAGGGGTGGCGGTCCCCAGGGCTTGGGGGCCCTTTGAGGCCCCCACACATAAAATGAACCCCCCCACCATGCCCCCGGGACTTGGGCCACCCGGGGCAAAATACAATCGAAGCGCGGGAGACCGCGCTCGATTTTTCCGGCAGGATTCGCGCACCCTGAGCGCATCCTGCCGATTAAATTTTTTTTTTTTATTTTTTTTGCCCAGGGGGTCCTTGTGGGACCCCGGAGCAAACCTAGGGGTCAGGGTGTTTCTACCCTGCCCCCTTTGTGCGCTTTGCGCACTTGTTTCTGTCCCTCGGTTCTACCGAGGGACAAAATGGCTGCCAACACTTCCTGATTTGGAGTGTTGACAGCCAATTAGCATGCAGCTCGTGATCGGGAGGGTGCGCGAATCCGACGCGGCCATAGATATCACTATCTTTTTACTTTTGATTTTCTCAGCAACTACTGAACGGATTTACACCATTTAACAAAAGGGTTCTTTCTGAACCAAGAACTACCTCTTTGCCAAATTTGGTGTAATTCCGTTCAGCAGTTCGGGCTGTAGCCGTGTCTAAAGTTTCCTATGGAAAATTGCATGGGGAAAACGCGTTTTGGGACCCCCTTTTTCTCGGCCCCCGCTTGACGAATCCCCGAGACGTTCAGGGTAGGAGCGGACCGGAGCGGGCCATAAAGTTTGAAAATTTTGCGAAGATACGTCAACCGGCAAGAGAGTTATTTCAAATAGAATGTCGCGGATTTCCTATGGATAATAGGTTGTAACTATAACTATCTACTGGCGACCGCCAGTAGATAATATATATATATATATATATATATATATATATATATATAACTTTATGACAATTGGCAGCTGTAATTGCAACTTTGTACATACTTAGATAGGGACATCATCTCAAATGATACATCCTTTATGTTGATTGCCTATAGTGTGAGGGAATACACTGATACTGGTAATGCGCAATTTGCTCTTTAGTGACACCTAGATTCGATGTTAGCACTGACACTTTAATCTCTTTTGGCAGCTGAAATTGCAATTTTGCACATATAGGGAAACGATTACCCGGGGGATACCCTATGCTGCTGATGGAGCAGAGAAAATAAAAATTTTTTAACCCCTAACAAATTTTATAAATAATTAATAAAGTGTTCGTTTAAATGTATTAATCAACACTGTACGTGGGGGAAGGGTAATACGCAAGTATATGTGCTGAATAAACTATTAACGAATGTCTGTGTGTCTAATTATAACATAAAAATAATTGCGTACTAATTTATAATAAATGCATGATTTGTGCTTCATAGAAAATAAACGTGTCGTTGCAAAAACAATAGTGATGGTAAGTAAGGAACAGCTTAAATGTTGCTTTCTGCTAGGTAATAACTAATTGTGGTACGTAGATGACGGGAGGGAAACGAAAAGGCTATGTTTCTCTATTTTAATTATGTTTTCTTTATTTCAAAATAGTGCTTCTAAGTATAAACGAGTGGCGATATAAAATGGCTGCCAGTTAATGAAGTGCGCAAGTGCGGGGAAACACGTGACAAGGGAGAAAAGTTGGAGAAAAGATAACCTCGTGATGTTGCTGAGAGGCTAGGATGCGAGAATGGTCAAGGCTGATGTGACCTAATTGAACTGATAGTGTGCCATGGTGATCAGCAAGGAACCGTGGGAAACCATTTTAAGAGAAAGGACAATGCCTGCAGAGTTCTCGAATGTATCGAAAGAAGTTACAAATGTACTGATCGAAGCGGATGGAAACATGTCTTGAACTGTGAGAAAGGAAATGTTCCAAGGACCAGTTGGATCCGAGAGAACTTGATTAAAGAATGAATAGATTAAATGAATGGACCAATGAAAGAAAAGCGTGTTATTAATGTTGCAACAATTAGTTAGCAAAGTTAGAATTAGGGTATAAGAGGGCCTACTCTTAGTGGGAGGGGGTCACAGTCACGATCGGAGTTGGAGAGTCGCAGTCAGAGTCGTGTTGGTGGCTTCCAGTGCTTGGTGGTCCTGATCGATCCATTACTGAGCGGGAGATGCTGAAAGACTGTTAGATGAGACGGGTTGCAGGTAGCTGATGCTGACGAGCTGAAGTTTCTGTTGCTGTCTTAATTTTCCAGTTGAGTATGAGAATCAGGTTATTTCTAATTCTTAAATTTAGGTTAGAAATCATTAGGCTAAATTAGGAAGGTAGGCAGGTAATTAGGGTTTTGCTTCATGACGAAAATTTCCTTTCTGCAATAAAATTGATTATGCTTAATAAATATTTGAAATAATAATGAATGAATAATTGAATAAAAAGTTTAAATTCTTTCTCATGCTTTTAAAATTATATAAAATTTAAGATTCTTTAAATCAAACGACTCAGTGGTTATTTTACTAAATGATTGTGACACCAGTAATTGGTTATTGTGATTTAGCTGGTCTTAATCACTATGAACTAATTCCTTACATGAATGATTCATCGACAAAACAATGAGCAGGAATATCTTAAGAAATAACTGAAAAGAAAACGATAGGTTTAGGTAATAAGATATCCCGACTCCTTCCAGCGGTACATAAATGGTGTTTTCCATTTAGTTCTCATGCTTCTCCTAGGAGTACAGAATTTCGTAAAGGTGTAAAGGAAATCCAGGTGTGTGCGTGTGTGATAGGCGATGTTTATGGGCCCCATCGTCATGTGGATGTAAGAAAATATAGTTTGCCCCTGGATGACCGATAAGTGACCTAGGAGGAGAATAGTTTTATTGTACGCGCTGCATCACTGCTAATGTGTAGACAATGTAACGCAACTGACATCTTAAAATAGGCATTGGCGCATAGCACGCAGTACTCCATTGGGGGTGTTGGACATATATATGTATTACAGACCGTTGCAACATAACCCCTATGGGATATGTTTTTGACCAGGATGGGCAAGATAGAGCAATAAGTGGTTCAAGTACTACACTTAAGAAGTATTGGGCCTTCCTGAGACTGAGAGACACACGCATATATAGTGGAGTCGGTACGAGATCTGCACTTGCACTTGAAGTCAGAGGTCAGGAAGGGAACATTAGAAACCGCAGTTTAATATTACGGCATGCGGTAGAATTCAGAACCTATGTTTCCCAGTGTAGTATTGATGTATAGCCACAATGAGAAGAACGTGCTAAAGCCGAGCATGAATACCGTGTGATGCGCAATGTTGATAATGGCAAATCAGGAATGGAATTTTAGACCGTACTTGGAAACCTGTATCAGGGGATACGTGAAACGCTATGACACTCGCCAAACAAACACTCAGGAAGGGCTTGGTTGTCTAATACAATAAAGTTCATTGAAAGTAACACAAAAAAATAAATAAAGTTAAAAAAAGCAGTTATGAGATGGAAAAATAAGGAAAGAAAGAAACATTGCACACAAAGCAAAGAATGTAAAAATATAAAACAATTTAATTTGTTAAGAGATTATCGCTTGCTTTACAAAGAAATGAAATTTGTAATAATGAGCTTTATAATCTGTTTGTAGTATTTTGTCTATGTTTTTGCTACCACGTGTGGTAACAATGCACTTAAAACTGTGTTGGGAGTTTGGCTCTAAATGTGATCAAGGCAGGGGACCTTGCCAAAACGCGTCATAGCCCGAAGTTTACAATAAATCAAGAAATTATACCTTGGATTGCGGTGTCGTGTTCTGGTGCGAGGAGGTGGCGCGCTGGTTCTGTTTGTGGATATATATATATATATATATATACATATATATATATATATATATATATATAAATGCGAAGAAAGTGCCGAAGCTGCCCCGGATGACTCTGTCCTCTTGTTGAGACGGGTCTCCTCCATGTGCGCCCAGGACTTGCACACAACATATGCCACGAAGAGATCCTTTTACTTGAAAGAACCGGAGGGACACCATGGGGTACTTCAAACAGGGGATTTATTTCAAAGAGCATGGGCATGACGCGTTTCGGAAATTGCCTTTCTCAAATGCCCGCTCCTCCCCCGATCAACCACAGTTCCGTTTAAGTTCCTCCAGTCGTTCCGCCATTGGTGGCTCACCTGATAGGCCAGTTAAAAGTCACACACAGACCTGCAATCCCAGTAGTAAACTGCAAGTCCCAGCATGCACTCTCACCGCATGCTAGGCAAGTGACTTCAGCCGGCAATGTCTGTAAAACAAAACCATCAGGATACTTTTAAGAACGCTGTTCAGGGCTGTGGTAATCGAGGCAGTTTAAAACAAATGCTCCTCCCGAGTCCCCAAAACGCCTCAAACCACACTAATCCGCTCCTTGGGTGGCCTGGAAAACACGGATGCAGTGATCCGGATTCCTTCGTGGAGTCCCGAACTGCAATTAACAGCGGCACAGATACCACGGACGGGTATGGTGGATCAGAGCCTATCCATTACCATGAATGCGAAGAAAGTGCAGAAGCTGCCCCAGATGACTCTGTCCTCTTGTTGAGACGGGTCTCCTCCATTTGCGCCCAGGACTTGCACACAACATATGCCACGAAGAGATCCTTTTACTTGAAAGAACCGGAGGGACACCATGGGGTACTTCAAACAGGGGATTTATTTCAAAGAGCATGGGCATGACGCGTTTCGGACATTGCCTTTCTCAAATGCCCGCTCCTCCCCGATCAACCACAGTTCCGTTTAAGTTCCTCCAGTCGTTCCGCCATTGGTGGCTCACCTGATAGGCCAGTTAAAAGTCACACACAGACCTGCAATCCCAGTAGTAAACTGCAAGTCCCAGCATGCACTCTCACCGCATGCTAGGCAAGTGACTTCAGCCGGCAATGTCTGTAAAACAAAACCATCAGGATACTTTTAAGAATGCTGTTCAGGGCTGTGATAATCGAGGCAGTTTAAAACAAATGCTCCTCCCGAGTCCCCAAAACGCCTCAAACCACACTAATCCGCTCCTTGGGTGGCCTGGAAAACACGGATGCAGTGATCCGGATTCTTTTGTGGAGTCACGAACTGCAATTAACAGCGGCACAGATACCACGGGCGGGTATGGTGGGTCAGAGCCTATCTATTACCATGAATGCGAAGAAAGTGCCGAAGCTGCCCCGGATGACTCTGTCCTCTTGTTGAGACGGGTCTCCTCCAAGTGCGCCCAGGACTTGCACACAACAGATGCCACGAAGAGATCCTTTTACTTGAAAGAACCGGAGGGAAACCATGGGGTACTTCAAACAGGGGATTTATTTCAAAGAGCATGGGCATGACGCGTTTCGGACATTGCCTTTCTCAAATGCCCGCTCCTCCCCGATCAACCACAGTTCCGTTTAAGTTCCTCCAGTCGTTCCGCCATTGGTGGCTCACCTGATAGGCCAGTTAAAAGTCACACACAGACCTGCAATCCCAGTAGTAAACTGCAAGTCCCAGCATGCACTCTCACCGCATGCTAGGCAAGTGACTTCAGCCGGCAATGTCTGTAAAACAAAACCATCAGGAAACTTTTAAGAACGCTGTTCAGGGCTGTGGTAATCGAGGCAGTTTAAAACAAATTCTCCTCCCGAGTCCCCAAAACGCCTCAAACCACACTAATCCGCTCCTTGGGTGGCCTGGAAAACACGGATGCAGTGATCCGGATTCCTTCGTGGAGTCACGAACTGCAATTAACAGCGGCACAGATACCACGGGCGGGTATGGTGTGTCAGAGCCTATCCATTACCATGAATGCGAAGAAAGTGCCGAAGCTGCCCCGGATGACTCTGTCCTCTTGTTGAGACGGGTCTCCTCCATGTGCGCCCTGGACTTGCACACAACATATGCCACGAAGAGATCCTTTTACTTGAAAGAACCGGAGGGACACCATGGGGTACTTCAAACAGGGGATTTATTTCAAAGAGCATGGGCATGACGCGTTTCGGACATTGCCTTTCTCAAATGCCCGCTCCTCCCCGATCAACCAAAAAAGCAATTATGAGATGGAAAAATAAGGAAAGAAAGAAACATTACACACAAAGCAAAGAATGTAAAAATATAAAACAATTTAATTTGTTAAGAGATTATCGCTTGCTTTACAAAGAAATGAAATTTGTAATAATGAGCTTTATAATCTGTTTGTAGTATTTTGTCTATGTTTTTGCTACCACGTGATGGTAACAATGCACTTAAAACTGTGTTGGGAGTTTGGCTCTAAATGTGATCAAGGCAGGGGACCTTGCCAAAACGCGTCATAGCCCGAAGTTTACAATAAATCAAGAAATTATACCTTGGATTGCGGTGTCGTGTTCTGGTGCGAGGAGGTGGCGCGCTGGTTCTGTTTGTGGATATATATATATATATATCCACTCCAATTTGGTTCACCTTTGCCCGATTCCTCCGGCGCTTCAATCAGGTACGAACCCTTGTGGTCGAACCAAACCACTAAACATATATCACACCCTTCAATTATGAAAGAAAGGGTCGCACTCTCGCAGGATCCTTTTCGGCAGCTTTGTGTTTATTTCACATCCATTTCATAGGGACAGCAGGCAAAGCCAACGCGTTTCGGTATTTCCGTAATACCTTGTTCACGGCTGATGCCATTTGCAAACACACTCATTTTTCAAATGCCACAATAGTTACATCACTTCCTGTCTAAAACGGAGCTTTTCATCACAATGCATTTTGGGTGATGTAGTCTCCTTTCTACGTGTATAAAAGAAAGCAAAAAAGGGGTGAGAAATATGTACAGTGAATAAATAGGTGCTTCCTAATTATTACCCAGTCTTATATTATTGTCCTTTAAAAAGTTCTTGTCTTTCAAATTACTTCACGATAGAAACCTATGCATTCTCTTTTCACTTATTTCTTTTGCAGGTCATATCTCTGTATACTGCCCTCCAGTGGGCATCTGATAATCCTTACAATTTTGACCATTACTTCACCCTCCATTGGGTTTTAATCTATCGATTTCGCAATTGGAATAAATTTATAATGCTGGGTGTTTGTTGCTTCTTCCTTTTTTTTATATCATTTTTTCTGTTATTTGGTGATATCAAAATTTTTATTTACAAGTGTATGTATAATTCCTCTGACTGATTGAGGCCATAAGGAGTCATGCTTCTCAGTTTCAGGATGTGGCGCGATTCTTTTTGTCGGAGAATTTTCTCCCTGTTTCCTCCTCGCTCTTAAATTTAGGATTTTTCTCAGTTTAGGAGTAGTAAACTGAGAAAAATCCTAACTTTAAGACTTTCGATATTCACAGAAGGCCTTTAGGAGTCCTAAAGTTAGGAGTCCTAACTTTACTACTCCTAAACTGAGAAAAATCCTAACTTTAAGACTTTCGGTATTCACAGAAGGCATTTAGGAGTCCTAAAGTTAGGACTACTAACTTCTGTGAATACCAAAATGAGTAAGTGTATTCTGTGAATACCAAAAAGTACTAACTTTACGTTTTTGACGTAAGTTAGTTCTGTGAATCAGGCCCTTCACTCGTACAAAACCAGAGAAATTCGGCCATTATAGTTAGTTGAGCTAACTATAACTCGCACCCCTGCAATGCACTGCTGATGACGTCACACATTACATCATTCATGACATGGTCAGTGACATCACTGATGACATCACTGATGACATCTCAAATGACATCACTGATGACATCAACTGGTGCTATGGAAAGTGCTCTAATACCCGATTCGGGTCAAGTTCGCGCTATATAAAACTATGTAAAAAAAAAAAAATCCTCCAGTGACTGTGTGTTTCTGTAAAGTTTAAATATGTTTTATATATATATATGCCAAGGTGTATTGAAGAATGAGTGGGTGTATAAGTGTCTGAATGGAGGATTTAGTAGGTGCGTGACTGACTGTATAAGTGAGTGATTAAATGTGTCTTACTGAATGCATGGGTTAGTGACTAAACTGTGTGAATGTCTGTATCAGTCTGTCAGTTGGTTTGTAAGCGGCTGCATGGGTTGGTGAGTAGCTACATGAGTGTCTATATGGGTTATTAATTGGTTGTCTGAGTATCTGTCTGGGTGCCTGAGTGTCTGTGTGGGTGGGTGGGGGGTGTGTGACTCTGTGCATAGATGTGTGAGTGGGTGATTCACTGCGTGTATGGGTTCTAGAGTGCATCTGTGAAGGGCTGTATGGGTGGGTGAGTGTTTGTATGGATGTGTTGGTGAGTGAATGGATGTCTCAGTGGTACATGTGTGAGTAACTACATATGTGAAAGGCAGTATATGTGAGTGTTGGAGTATATAAATGACTATATGGGAGAGTGAGTGATTGTGAGAGTGGCTGTATGGATGAGTGGGTGCTTGAAATCAGTGATTGTATAAGAGAGTAAGTATGTGTTAGTATCTGTATGAATAAGTGAGGTGGTGTGTGTATAACTGTATAGGTGAGTAAATGGGAGTGTGATTGATTCTTTGCATGACTGACTAGGTGTGTGAGTAACTCTGGATGAGTGGCGGTGTGTGAGTGTCTGTATAGGTGTATGAGTGCATATGATAGTGTTGTATTGATGAGTGACTGCATGTATGAGTGACTGTATGGGTGAATGAGTGGATGTGTGTGTCAAAAATGGTAGTCTGTATTTTAGAGTGGATGTATCAAAGGTTATATTAGGGTGTGAGGAGGTGCATCAGATTATCACGTGGATGATGTCATCAGTGATGTCATCAGTGATGTCATTTGAGATGTCATCAGTGATGTCATCAGTGATGTTACTGACCATGTCATGAATGATGTAATATGTGACGTCATCAGCAGTGCATTGCGGGGGCGCGAGTTATAGTTAGCTCAACTAACTATAACGGCTAAATTTCTCTGGTTTTGTACGAGTGAAATGTCCAACTAACTATAACGTCCCTGAAACCTGTGGGTTTTTTCAGTGAATTTGTAAGGTTTTTCAAATGCTAATTTCTAACTATAACGTCCCTGAAACCTATGGTTTTTTCAGTGAATATATATATATGTTATATATATATATGTTATATATATATATGTTATATATATATATGTCAATCACACACAGTGGCAGTCAAATTGATTTTTGATTAAAAAAAATTATTTTTGTTTTGCCGTTTGATGAAAGGCACAGCCACTTCAGCTCCTTCCTGGAAGGTTTCAGGGTGATCCCTCACCTGCTGGCTGAGACAAAGGGAGGGGGCGGGGGGGGGCTCAGAATGATTTTTTCCCATGCAGTGTCCCATAGGAACTTTAGACAATGCTACAGCCAAAATGGCTAAATGGAAAACACCAAATTTTACAGCAAGCTAGATCTTTACCAAGAAAGTGTGCTTTTTGTGATTTGGTCAAAATCTGTTCAGCCGTTTGAGAGAAGTTAAGCTACAAAATGTACAGATATCTAGCAATGTGGTACTAGCGAGGGAGTACTGAGGGAAAAAACGAAAACTAAAGCCATACACTACTTATGACCTCATATATTAACAAGCATTGGCATAGCCAATAGGTCTTGCCTTTGAGATCTTATAAGTGTTTAGTTATGCAGCACAATATCCTTGGTGCAACAACATTAACTGTTGCATGGCTAAGCACTTATAAGGTCCCAAAGGCGAGACCTATTGGCTATGCCAATGCTTGTTTATTCCTGGGGGTGGGGTAGGGACGTGGGGGGGGGATGTTCCAAAATCCAGTAACATGTTGCTGTGCTGATGTGCTAAAAGGCAGTGGGGCAGGCAGGCTGGTTGTAATGTAATTATCGCAGCCCTCCCTCTGGGCCATGGGGCTCGGAGCTCGTGGTGATGAGCTCAAAGGTGGCTGTTTTTACAGTTTTAGCACAATGCTGCTTTTGAAATACTGTGAAAAACATTTTTCTGTTACAACTTTAATAAAACAGCAACACGGGCGCACTGTCTCTTTAGGCAGCGGGATCCTGGGGATGTTTTTAGAGTTTTAGCCAATGCAGCTTTTCACGGCCTATGAAAAGCAACATTTATGTTTTCTTTCTTGCATTTTTAATAAGCGTGAACTCGACTCGAAGGTATTGGAGCGCTTTACATTTCACAGTATCCAAAGCAGACGGGCGTGTAGTACACACATTATTATGTCATTGTTTGCCACCACTTCACTCGTACTACGTTTCTGCAACACACCTCATTACAATGTGTGCGCGAGCACCGTGTAATTACTTTTCTCATTCTTCTCAATAGAAACACAGTGTTCTCCCCCTTTCAAAATGATTGATCCTTGCAACATCTGCGGTGCCCTTGCCTCAGTTCAGTGCTTTATACACAGATATAAGTGTCAGGTTAAACGCGGTCTAAACTCCGTATGCGTTCCAAGAATTAAATGAAATGTTCCTTCTGTGGCTCGAAGGCGAGGGGAGAGTGTGTGGGCAAAAATACGACAGCGTTATATTCAGCACAATCCTCTATCCAACTATTAGGTGGGACCTGGACGACATGCTTGTGCCCACATCACCTCCTCTATAGCTTCAAAGAATGTTGTTGTTATTGAAATCCCCTTTATTAGAATAACACACGCGGGGTAGCTGTCACAAAATTGTTTTAGCACACGGACCACAGAGCCAAGGTGAAAGGCAAACATGTTGAAGTACCGAATTATAAACAAGCACAAAAGAAACAAGCATTGTTAAGAAAACACAAATAAACCATAGTGTGCAAAAGTAAACTACCATTTAATTACACTGTGTGCAAAGCAATTTCCTTGCACACCCGTAAGTAGCTGTGACAGGGAAATTATAACTTTCCTTGGTAAACGCAAACTATTAAGACAAAACGTGCACCAGGACAGTGGTTCGGCATCTCACGGCATATATGAAGAATATTTCTGTGCCACTAAGGAGACCAACGAGTAGGAAAATTATCTAAGACATAATTTAAAAGGTACCATACCTTGAGCGGACTGTCCAGGGCCACAGACATTCTAAAAGCACGCGAGTGGTGCGCGCGCCACAGCGAGACATCTGGTTTGAATTATCGCGCACACGTCTGGGCACGATAATTCAAAACAGATGGTGCCTGTGCGGGTAACCGCAAGCAATAGGCCGTGGGCGGAGCAAAGGCGGGACATGCATCCGCCTTTGCCCAATTGCGTGCTGTCTTTCTTAGAAAGACGCACGCAAAGGCCAATAGCCTCTGACCAAAAACAAACCACACGCCAGAGCGTGTGGTCAGCTTTCTGAAGCCCCTTACTAAAAGTCTCACAGGGCAGCGCATGCGCGATGCGCTAGGCGAGACCTAAAAAGCTCATGACATGTTCTATGATATCATTGATAACATCACTTATAACATCTGAAATGACATCATTAATTATTGAGTTTAAAGTTGTATTTTTTAGCTGACATTTTCACCTGACTATAATGTCACTTTAGCCTTTTGCCTTTTAAACTTTTGTTTTTCAGTGAAATTGTGCACTTTGAAGAATAAATGTCAAATAAGCTCGCTACATAGCCACAGACACTACTGCCTTAGAAAAAGCAAAACGTATTATTAAAAAAACCTGTGCATTTCAAAACGTGTGTTTGTGCACTCTTAATGAGGGCCTGGATTCACAGCAACACCAATTTTACCTATGTCTGGTGGGTAGCCATCTGGTTCCCAGCCATATGAATGGTCCCTGAGCCAGCACTGCCAGTTTTCGTTTCGGTGCTTTACCTGACTCTGAAGGAAATCTGTTCATTTTACTACATTTGATTGAATGGATATAATTGCATATTTTGTTACCTTCTGAGAAATATGTTTATGGTATCTTAATAATGAAATGACATCATATTGTATGAAAACAAAAGCGATTCTTCTTGGTAAACACATGTATAGCTGAATACATGATTAAAACAAGTAATTTGCTACGTTATATCATGGAGAACTGAGCATGTCTATAATGATACATGCTGAAGATGTGGGTCTTCTGGGCAAACCCCATTAACCATCCAGTGTTGTTGTTTTTTTTTTTTATATAAACGGGCTATTAATAATTTAAAAAACCTTTTATATATAGATTTGAGTAAAACTAGGATATTGAAATATGGTCACAAAAATGTTAACTTTTGCTGGCTACTTAATGGAGCTAAGGTTGAGCTAGTAAAATGTATATACATATATAGGTGTGCTATTGAATCGAATATTGAATTGGAGTCTCCAACTAGCAGTTATTTAATCAAAATTGCAATTTGCTAGTTCTTGATTATAACTGTGTAAATGCTGTTTTAATTGTATATTCACCAAAGGTCTCATTTGTGCATTCTCTCGCAAGGTAAATTTGTAATAATGTATGATGTTGTACTGTAGGATGGGTTGGCTCCTACCATTTAAATGTAATTGACGGTAATGCCATTAGGCTACTCTTTATTTTGAAAAAGTCTACTCCTCAACCCTTAATTAGATTAAATGTAGGCATAGTGGCTGCAGGTATATTGGTGAGTAAATCGACAATGGTTGACTTTCTGATGTTGAGACATTCTAAATCAGATAGCTCAGCAGACTTGCTTTTGATTGAAATGGGACAGATATGTCTTATAAAGGTTGTTTGTCATATTTCTTGAAGATTTAAGACTGAATTATGGTTTAAATTACTTTTTGTAAGCAATACAGGTACTAGTTCATTGCTGGTACTAGTATGCATGGACGTCCCTTGCAGGGAAGTCATGTTACCACATTTCGAGATGCCACAAGGCCACTATTCTTAAAACTTTGAAAAGTGTTCAATGGGAGCATATCCACTATTTGCACATTTGCACATTTAACTTTTTTCCCCCACTGTTGACAACCACTGCTTGGTGGCCACAGTGTGTCATTTACTAATCTCTCGAGGTAACTTAACTGCATGCCACAACCGTCCGATAGAAATGGCAGTCCCAAAAATAGTTAAAATATTAAAGGTCATGGTAAGTAAGGTTTAAGTTGACAAAGCAGTGTCTGCATACCCTACAAAGGCATGGAAAAAGATGGCATGGCATTGAAGGTCATCATCTGCTGTCACAGTCACAGAAGCATCAGCACCATCAAAATAAATGATCATCTGTATTGGCTTTATCAATATATGTTTTGCTTTCCTTGTGCAGAAGTTGGTGCATTTCTTTTGTCTTTTGAGTGCAATTCACTGTGGGTTAACTTCCTGAAAAAACGTTGTTGTATAATTCTTTACAAATAAGCAAAAATGTCTCCACTGTTTCACACAAGAGAGTGCTGAAAGAACAAAGGGTGCTCTGTGGATTCAGAGTTCTCCATGTTTCTGCAACTATTATAATTTGTTTTCTGAATTTGTAGAGACTTCATTAAGAAATTATAAATCTGTTACAGGGGGCGTGGCTTACGCGCCAACCAACATGGCGGCTATTTCCTGAGCTCTGTTGTGTTGTGGAGCCCTTCATCTCTTTTAGCCAGACTACTGCAGCGCAATCGTCGCTTCGGCATGCTGCTGATGTTCTGCTTTCACTCCTGACCACGGAGGTCATTTTATATCCAGCGTTTTGGCGGCTTTCAGGGACTCGAAACTTTGGTCCTTGACCCTTTCTTGCCCAGAGCTGTGGCGATGCTCTATGGAAGCAGCACTGCAATTTTTGAACATGCCCTCTGTAACTGCTCATTTTATGTTATTTGAAATTTATATATAGCATATGAGCATAAATACTTACCTGCGCTCCTCCTTCATGGTTTTTCTCTTCTCGTCAAAACTCTTTTTATATGGTGTGGATGTTATTGAGTTTCCTCTTTGACTATTTTATGTTATTTTCTCGCTAAGTGGAGCTAAAATACCTTCTAATTGCTTATTTTCCTGACTCAGCTACACATTTGCAACTGTATATCACTACAGCCTGATTTCAAGGATTCCTCTAATCTACTGCCTGCCTCCAAACTGCATTCTGTAAGCTGTCACTTGTTTTATGGGCAGAACAAAACTCATTACGAATATTCCTCATCGTACTGCACACTACGCCAAGATGGCCAGCGACCTTCTTGCCTCTGCTAAAGCCGCCTCTTCCAGCACAAAAGCTGAGAGGGTGAAAAATGACCCTCCATCGCTTATTATGTCCTCTCATGATCCAGTCTTAGACAGCATGCTTGATGAGGTGAGGGGCTCAAAACCTTTTATGTGTGCCATCAATGAAAAACTTCAACAAATTGAGGACAACTGGATTAATATGGAAAATAAAATGACTGAAATGGAACAACGTGTTAGCTCTCTCCAGAATGTGGCTACTAAGATTCCTTTTCTTGAGCAGGAAATTCTCAAACTCAAATTACATACAGAAGATCTTTAAAACAGGAATTGCCACAATAACCTTTGCCTATATGGTCTACCGGAGGCTTTTGAGGGTCCTGACTAGAATTCCTGAAGAGGTTTCTCCCTGATCTTCTTGGACTTCCTACTGCTCCCCCTCTCAACATCGAGCAAGCACACTGTCAAGGCCATCCTCATCCAGACCTTCTATGTGTACTGAAAGCTGCCAAGAAAAAATATCGTTTTGTATGTCCACAATATGTTTATTTCTCAAGACATTTCTACTGCGACGAATGCCACATGAAAGGAGTTCCTTGCTTTAAGACCTCAAATGAGACAGTTGAAAATATGATATTGCATCCTCCATCCCCGCATATGCATGATTACACATGAAGGCACCACAAGATCTTTTAATGATCCTGTTAAATTAAAGACGCTTCTTCAAGCTATTTCATCTCATGTTATGGACACTAATACTTGGAAATCTTAAGAATTTTTGGCTTGTGCTTGTTCTTTTTCTCTCCCCAAATTTCTTAACTACATGGTTTTTTTCTTCATACCTGCATTTATCGTATCTCTGCTGCTGTTCTTGATATAGTGTCGACATGCCTCATGTTATTCTTCCATTTGTTTCCTTTCAGATCTGGATTATTATCCTTGCTCAGTCTCTTCTTTTACTTTTTTAATATCTTCTTTCTCCCTTATGTCCTGTTCCTCTTTTTACTTCTACTTTATGAGTGCATATATGTCATCCAATATGGTTATGTCACTTAAGTCATACCTTATGTTGTTTTTAATCTATGGTGTCATTTTGTTTCCCTTTGCGTTTTAGCAGCTTGTCTCCTATGTTGCTGTACCCTTCTCCTTGTGTATGTTTAACGTTGTTTCATGGAATTACCATGGACTTGGGCATCCGCTAAAGAGGCAAAAGTTACTTTCTTATTTGTCTAAGCTTAATTTCCAAATAGCATTATTGCAGGAAACTCACTGTTATGATGTGGAATCAGTTGAATTTCAATGACAATAGGATGGGCAGGTTTTTTTTTTCTCCAGCTACTAACCGCAAGGGTGGTGTTGCTATTCTCTGTCATAAAGCATTGAAAGTTTTATCCACTGGATGTGATAATAAGGGTGTATGGGTATTGGTTGATTTCATCATTCATAATAAACATGTCTCTTTGTTTAATATTTATGGCCCAGTTAAACATGATCCTGATATTTGGTTCAATATGAAAGTAAAACTTGCTAATATTGGTACTCCCAATATCATTGTGGCTTGCGACTTTAACCAATGGTTGGACCCCTTTTCGGATAGGAAGTCTAAATGCTAATTTAACCCAGATAAATCTCATAAGGCATTACAATCGGCCATTACTGCTAGACCATTGTTTGATGTTTGGCAAACATGTAATCCTGATAAGTTAGAATTAACTTTTTTCTCTAATGTACAGCAGACAATGTCCAGAATTGATTATATTTTAGTTACTAAGGGCCAGATGTACGACCATAGTAAATTGCGACTCGCAATTTGTGCTCGATTAAGTAGTCGCAACTTGCGAGTTGCAATTTACTATGTACAACAGTGTTAGAGACACTGATTGCGATTCCCAATGGGGTCGCAAAATGCGAGGCTCATTAATATTAATGAGGCACTCGCATTTTGCGACCCCATTGTGAATGGCTGGCCCTCCCAGGGTTGGTGGCCTGCTGAGCTCAGCAGACCTCCATGTCCGGGACTGCTTTTCAATAAAGCAGCTTTTTTTTTAAAAATGCAGCCCGTTTTCTGTAAAGGAAAACGGGATGCATTTTAAAAAAATGAAACGTTTTGGTTTCATTTTTTAAGGGCAGGCAGTGGTGCCCGGGAACAACACCTTCCCTTAAAAAATATTTTCGCATGCATTTGCAAAAATCCATTTGCGATTGCATTACCACCTACTTGAAGTAGGTGGTAATTTGCGAGTGTTTTGCAACCGCAATTGTGGTCGCAAAACATTCATACATGCCTCATGAGTCGCTATTAGGAAGGGAACGCCCCTTCCTAATAGCGAGTCGCAAAACCTATTTTGCGAGTTGCTAATTGATGAGCGACTCGCAAAATAGGTTTTGTACATGGGCCCAAGGATTTTAGTGTGCGCAAACGGGTCTAAAACCCGTTTGCGCACGCTAAAAACCGTCGTACATCTGGCCCTAAATCCTTACTCTCTTCTATACAATCATCTGAAATAGGCTCCATTTTCATCTCAGACTAGGCACCAGTAAAGGCCTCCTTGCATTTATCTCTTACTTAGCCCAAAACTGACAGATGGAGATTTATTAATTCCCTATTATCTGATAAACATTTCTTAACTGAGGCCACTACTTTCATTCGAGAATGTTTTCAATTCAACCAATCTAGTGATACATCCGTACTTTTTTTTTTTTAAATTTATTTTATTGATTTTCAACATTGCATAAACAATCAAGAAACAGGGATAAGGCATACTTAAATAATCTTTTTTGCATAGATAACAGATTACCTCGTGGGTGTTACAATCCCTCTTGAGACAGTTCACATCCTATCTAGGCATAGATCTACCCTTTCGTCTACAGTCGGCAGGTGGCCATGCAGTTCTATATAATGATCGGAAACTGATGTCCGAGGGGCATAGCCGTTCTTTTTGGCCCGTGCAGTGCCCGGTTCGTCCTGCCAAAGGAAGGACCTAATCCGTGGCATTAATCTATCTTATAGTTTCATGGCATACTCTACAGGTATAGACGGTGGTATCCCCCGGGCCAACCTGAACAAGAGGTAGTACAATTCCCAGCCAGACGTTTTAGGGATCCTCTGCAGATAGTCCTAGCAGTAGCACTCAAATCAACCTTTAATACGAACATCAGCCGTAGCAACCGTGACAACTTATATCTAAACCCCCTCCTCCCTACCCCCCCGGGCTCACCCATCTAGATGTCAATCAAACTTTGACTCAGCTCGGGGTCTCCCCTTGATTCCCCCCTTGTCTGGGGGATACAGTCCCTACCGGACTCACTCCAGTCGGACCCATCGGAGTCGCGCTAGGGGAGTTTTCCCCCTATTTCCTGGACCATTAGTCCCCATGCCAGCAAAACTTCCTGGAGTTTGGCATCTCTCCGTGTACTGCGTATGTGTCCCTCCTCTGCCAATGCCCACTCCCTCAGATCTGCTTTCCATTTCGCTAGCAGTGGCCCCTGTTGTGTTAACCAGTGGATCGCTATTCTCCGCCTAGCTGTCACCAACCCAATATCAGGAACTTCCTACTGGTTTTGCGTTTAGGGTTTCGTGGAATCAAACCAAGGAGACATGCACGTACCTCTAGGGAGACCCTCCACCCTGTTATTCTAAACAGGTCTTCTAGGACCGCGGTCCAATACACCTGGATTTTTGGGCAGGACCATACCATATGTGGGAAATCTGTCTGTGCGTAATGGCATCTGGGGCATCTCGGGTCTCTGGAGCTATCGATGGTATTTAGGCGTTTGGGCGAAAGATAGGTCATGTGCACCATATTATACTGTATCTGCTTGAACCTATTTGAAACCGCCACCTTCCGGACCCCCTCATGAATTTTCCCCCAGTCTTGTGGTGTAATCTCCTGCAGGCTTACCTCCTGCCATCTACTCTCTATTTTAAGAGGCACTGTTTGTCTGTCGTCCCTTAACGCCCTGTATATGTGGGTGACTAGTTTTCGCCCTCCCGCCATAGATATCAGTGTGACTAGGGTATGTGTGTGCCCCGGGGCTTCCGGGAATGTAGGCCATAAGCGTCGGGCCGTCGCCGCTAGTTTGGCATATTGCAAGAATTGCCCCGCTCCCAACCCAAAGGAGTCCATTGCCTCCTGATACGTTATAAACCGTTGTTCTGGATAAAGGTCCGACAACATAAGGCAGCCTCCTGCCTTCCATTTGTCCATGGACATAACTCGCTCGGTGAGCGCGAAAGGCGGCAGTAGACAAATGTCTGCCTCCAAGGCGAACAGTCGGGTCCGGATAATTCGTTTTACCACTCTAGCCCATATGGCTGCCAATAGGCTACCCAATGGAGGGCAGTGTTGCGGGTGTCCTGTCGTGTGCCATAGGAGCGCGCCCAGCTGCTGGGTCCCGTACGTATCGGCCAAAAGCGAACGTTCCCAAGAGGGGTCCGGATCGAGCCAGGCCACCGCATGCTGTAACTGGGACGCAAAGTAATACAATTCCAGATCAGGTATTTCAAGGCCACCTCTACCCCACGTGCGTTTCATAACGTCCAGGCTAACCCGACAGCGTTTTCCATTCCAAAGCAGTTGTATGAGCAGTGTATCGAGGTCTTTGACTGTCCGATGTGGGAGTTCGAAAAAGGAGCCCTGCATTGTGTAGAGACACCGGGGGAGTATCACCATCTTAATCAAGGCGATCTTCCCCATCAGAGAAAGCTGGAGTGTGTTCCAAAAGGCTACACTGCCGCGGAGACCCCTGAGTATCCTCCCCATATTGTGTTGGTAGAACACTTCCCTGTCCCTGCTTATCCAGATCCCGAGATAGCGCAAGACATCCGGCACCCAGGGGATCCCCAGCTCGGGGAGCTGGACCCCGCCTCTCTCCGTCTCCGACCCAACCGGATACAATTGTGATTTGGTGGTATTGACTTATAGGCCAGAGGTCTCGGCAAACTGGCCCAGCACCTCCATCAATAGAGGAAGCGATTGGGTTGGTTCCCGCAGGTAGACCAGTGCGTCATCTGCATACAATGACACTACATGCTCTATGGCCCCAATGCGGACACCCTGCCCCTGGAGGACCCCTCGAAGATGGCACGCTAATGGCTCCATCGCCAGGGCGAACTGCAAGGGGGACAACGGACATCCCTGTCGCGTCCCCCTAGCTATTGTTATCGCATCCGAGATAAAGCGTCCCGTCCGGACTCTCGCCACCGGCTTAGTATAAAGGATTTTGACCCAGTTCATGAACCCGTCCCCCAGCCCCATTTTTAACAGCACCTGCCACAGGTATTCCCACCTGAGGGAATCAAACGCCTGGGCGATATCTAGGAATACCAGGGTGTTCTGCGCGGCCCTACCTTCCAGGGATTGCATGACATGAGCCAGACAACGGATATTTCGGAGCGTGTTTCTGCCTGGGATAAATCCCGACTGGTCCTCGTGCACCAGTCCACAGAGGTATGGGAGAAGCCTGCTAGCCAGAACCTGGCTGATAATTTTAAGATCAATATTGAGCATGGAGATTGGTCTGTAGGAGGCCGGGAGCAAGGGGTCCTTCCCTGGCTTAGGGATCATTACAATCAGCGCTTCGCGCATGGAGGCGGGTAATATACCCGTCTCACCAGCCTCCCTAATGATGTCCAGGAGCCTAGGAACCAAAACTCCCCCAAATTCCTTGTATAACTCTGCAGCCAGGCCGTCCGTCCCAGGGGATTTAGCCGTTTTCAGATGAGCGATCGCCGCTCTTATCTCCTCCCCGCGAAAGGGCACCCCCAGGGTTCCCCGACTTTCCGGGTCCAGGCATGGTATGTCCATCCCTGTGAGCTGGGTCTCCCAAGGCTGAGGGGTGACTGTAGGCCCGGATGCAGAATATACTGCCCTGAGATGGGCGGCAAATACCCCGTTAATCTCATCCTGGGTATAGACCAGCTGACCTTGATCGGACTTGAGGGCCAGTGTCGGAGTGGGCTGAGTCTCTTCTCTGATTAAACGCGCCAGTAGGCGCCCCGCTTTATCACCCTCCGTGTACCAGCGACGTCTACTTGTGGACCTGTTGTTTTTACCCAGGGTCTCCCAGAGGTCTCCCACCTTTTGTCGTTGTTCTGTCCATTTGGCCGTTCCCTCCGGATCCATGGGAAGGGCTGCCTATAAAACCTTTAAGCTGTCTTCTTGGGTCGTTAGGTCCCGTTCTATCACTCTCCTCACCCCCACCTCCGTGGACAGGCATATTCCCCGCACCACCACTTTCATTGCGTCCCATTCAAACGCCCTTGAACTGGCCGTATTCCAGTTTACCTCCAAATACCCCTCCAGTCCTGCTGCGATCGTGTCTTTGTAGACCGGATCCATCAAAGCCTCAATGTTAAGTCTCCATAATGGTATTTTAGAGCGCGGGCGGCCCAAAGTGTATGTCACCAGCAGCGGGGAGTGATCGGATAGGTAGCGAGCCAGGTACTGTGCCTCTAGAACACGTCCGGCTGCCCCGTCCTGTATGAGACAATAGTCCAGCCTACTGTACGTACCCGCCGCAGGGGTATAGCAGGAGTATTCCCGGCTATCGGGATTGCGGTGTCGCCAGATATCGAGCAAGTGGTAATTGCTGAGCATTTGCTGCATGGCTTCACGAGCCTTGGGTTTAGCATCCACTTTTGGGGGTGTCTATCCCACTCTCCGTCAATGGCACAGTTAAAGTCTCCCGCTACAATCAGTTCCACCGCTGGTGCCAAGTCCAGTTTCCCCATGATCATCCCCAAAAATTCCCCATCATCGGTATTCGGGGCGTAGACGTTCACGAAGCACATACGCTTCCCATCCAGTGTCCCCTCTACCACCACGGAGCGACCGTTGGGGCCAGGGCTACACTTTAAGGCTTTAAAGGGGACTCCAGGCGCCACCCAGATAAGTGCCCCCCTAGCGAACCCCAAATATGAGGTCGCAAAAAATTGGCCCCTCCAGCGCCGTTGAACGTATTTTAGGCAATCCCCCATAAATGCGTCTCTTGTAGAAAGGCCACACTTATCTTGTATCGCCTAAGATATGTGGCTATCCGGATCCGTTTGATCCTATTATTGAGCCCTGTGACATTCCATGTTAGAAATTTATAGGTCCTTTGGTCGCCCGCCATAAGTGGAAAATTCTGGGTGAACATGGCCTGTAGTGCACAAAGGGGATGAGCTGTGAGTCGCAGTGTTGGGGACCCCCTATTTCTTTTCTAAATCTCTGCTGACCTCTGGTGACCCGGCATATAACTTTCCCCCTACAAAAACAACCCAACATACAAAGTGAACATTCCCCCCTCCCCCAGGCAGTAGTACCTCATTCTCATAGCCCACCCGTGGTCTGAGGACTCAGTGCTCCGCCCCATCTCTGCCCCCCACCCCTTAAAGCCCCCCCGCAACATTGTAAGCTACAATAACAAGCAACAAAAAATAAAAACTATCCCAGTTCTCGTTGAACAGCCAGACTGCCTGGTACTGCGCAGCCCCGTCCAACCAATGGCCTAGCCAGGCAGACACAGCACACTACAGCTGGAATGCCAAAACTGCAGTATGGCGGAATAGCGCCCCATCACTGTAGCTACGCTCTTCCCCTCCCCCCTGGTCCATTCCAATGAGTATCTCTCTCTGAAGGCCCGCAGCAGAATCCGGCCTCCACAACGGTGGGGGCCGTATTTACAAAGACTGGTGCAGTATCGCCGACCCATCTCTATCCAGTTAGCGGTCCGTGCACTTGTATAAAGGCGGCTCATGAGCCGCTGGCAGTGGGGTTAGCCGTGCCTTCCGGGTCCGATTGAGTTTCCTGAACTAGGCACAGTGGGGAAAACTGATTTTGTGTCGGTAGGCCTTCCACCTCTTCTCTCAGGGTGCCATCCGGCCCCACCATTATGCGTCCCCCGTCTGGTTCCCCCTGTGACCGAGATCGTTGTCCTCCAGTGCGGGTGCGCCGATTTCGCTGTCGACCGCTCCGTCGTCGCTGTTCTTGCCACCCTTGCTGTTGGTCTCGGCCTTCCAGGCCCATTGAGTCCATCCATTCCGTGGCCTCGCGCGGGGTGTTGAAAAAGTGAACCCTGTCCGCATGTTGTACCCGAAGGCGGGCCGGGAACAGTAAGCTGTACTTTAAGGTGAGATCTCGCAACCGTCGCTTGACCCCTCGGAAGTCGTTCCGCAGGTCTTGCACCTTTTTGGTGTAGTCCGGATAGATATGGATCTCTTGGTTTTCGAACCTGGGGGGACCATGCTTGCGGATGAACTGTAGGATCATGTCCCGGTCCCTGAAGTTGAACAGGCGAGCGATCAGCGTCCTAGGCGGCGCCCCAGGTTTTGGGGGGGGACCAAGGGAGCGGTGAGCCCACTCCACCGCGAACATCTTGGATAGCCGAAGCCCCGGAAGGGCAGAACCAATCCAGTCTTCTAGGAACAGGTCCGCCGCCGGCCCCTCCGCCTTCTCCGGGAATCCCAAAAAGCGGAGGTTGTTCCTCCTCGAGCGCCCCTCAGCATCCTCCGCCCTGTCTTCCAGGCGAACGGCATGCTCCTCAAGCGCAGACACCGTCGCCTGCAGGTGTCGTACCTCCGTCCGCAGGGAGGTCAGGTCCCCCTCCGTGGTGGTAACTCGGTCCGCCACCTTACGGAGGTCCAGACGTAGGTGGTTTATGTCCATGGCCATGCCATCCATTTTGGATTCCAGTGCTGCTCGCGAGTCTCTGATGGCCTCCAGGATATCAGCCTTATCTTGGGCCACAGATCCCTGCGGCGGTCCCCTCTCCGAGTAAGGGCCGAGGCGCTCCGTTGTCGTGGGGGCCGGCACCGTATACTGCATGATTTTGTTTGCTTGTGCTCCTCGGAGGGGCCTATCCTTCCCCATAATCCTTGCGGGCCCTGTGAGGTCGCCCTCCGACTCTCCCACTCCGCTGCCCCAAGCGCAAGAGGGCCGTCCCGGGACAGTATCTGCCCAGGAGGCGTGTGTGCGGGCCCCTCACCACTCCCCAGGCCACCGATCGGCCAGGCCCCGTCAAGATCAGCCGCCCTGCGAGCTCTTTGCGTCCAGGCCCCCTAGGTTGTCGCAGCCCAGCAGGAGGCCCAGCCGGGGCCACTGGCGTCATCGTGCCGTGAGTCCCGTGTGGTCGCTGCGTCCTTCTCCAAGCCGATAGCTATCTCCGGAGACCGTACCAGGAGACCATGGATCAGTCCCGTGTGGGGTCGCGCCCATCAGCATGGGCCGAATCCCTTATGGGCCGCAGACCGCCCCGATGTCCCCCGCCGGGGCAGCAGTCGCCCCTCCAGGACGGCGCCCAGTCGAATTGGGCCAGGATCAGACCCCCGAAGGACGTACTTCGTCGCGGAGCTCAGTGTCCCCCCGGGCCTCCTGTGTCGCAGGGTAGATGTCGGGCTCTTGCCGTCCCAGCAGCGGGGACACCCGCAGCCAGGCCCGTCCTTGCTGCCTTCACGGGGGGAAGGGCATTCACCTCCTCCTGGGCGGGCCCCCCTCGGTAAAAGTCAATGTGGCCGGGGTAGTGGCCTCCCCAGCGGGCCGTGTCCCCGCTATCCTCAGCCCCCGCGGGGGGAGCAGTTGCACGATAGGCCCACCCCTGCCTCCCGGGAGCCCCGAGGTCGCGTAACTCACGGCCCCGGGTCCTCCATCACTTCGCAGCCGTCAGGCGTCCCTGGAGCCACTCCACGGGTCAGCGCCCCTCAAGGGCTTCCTTCCATCAGCACTGGGGTATCAGACCCCTCACGGCCCCTCCACATAGGCCCCCGTGGCGAGGCCAGCCGGGAATAGGCTCCGTAGGCAGGTATTCAGGCGGCTGTGATCGGCGGCGCCATTTTCATTGAAGTGCGGCCGCCGCCGCACCACGGGGAAAACTTCGCCGTCTTGGGTCGCCGGCAGGCGGGAACACCCACGGTCCGGCTTCTCAGGACCAGGGGGGGTTCCGATCCCCTTTACGGGATAACTGGGCAGTATTCCGCCAGGATAATCGCAGGATTACAGCGTGGTGGGGCAGGAGCTGCACGGATCAGCGTCTAGCCCACCATGCGCTCAAGCCACGCCCCCGATACATCCGTACTTTTATGATCTTATCTGATAATGATCGAATAAAGTTTCTAAAGTAAAGTAGTGATACATCCATTTCTAATAATTGAGATGCTTTTGAAACCTCATTCCAAGCTTTCACTATTGCTTATTCTGCCAAGAAAAAAAAAGTTACATTCTTAATATCTAACCTTACATCAACATATTAAAACACTTGAACATACTTACTTCACTTCCAAATCTTTCCTGATTTTACATGACATCAAAGCTAAATCTAATCTCAACAAACTTGCTACCATTGATGCATGTAACATCTTGCTTAAGGTTGAATCTAAATTCCATGGAGGTCAGAATGAAGCTGGTAAAATGCTTTCTAACTATTTAAAAACAAAGACAGAAAGAAAAAATATAGGTTCCATCCTTCATTCTTCATTTCTGATTCTGCCATTTCCAGCGCCTTTCAATCCTATTATCAAACACTTTATACAGATGATACTGCCCCATCAGAACCTAATATGCAACAGTTTTTTAATGGTCTCCTTAAACCTCCCTCCCTCTCACATTTATTTGAGGAGTTAGAGGCTGACATTACGCTTCAAGAGATTTTGGATGCAATCAAATCCTTGAAAAGAGCGAAGGCACCTGGTCTGGATGGATTCTCCATTGCATTCATTTCCTCCCTTTCTGCATTGTTTGCCCCCAAATTATTAGAACTTTTTAACTCCTTTCTTTTGACTTCGAAAGCTAGTGGCTCTTTTTTAGAAGCCTTAATTGTTATTATTCCCAAACCTGATAAAGACTAGGGGTGGGCGGAACTCGAAGAGTTTTACTCAGTGGAATTCAACGAAGTTATCTACAAACGCTGTGATATTCTGCGGAGTTCCGTGAGTGGCGGAATTCTGGTCCTTGGGGCTGATTTTTAGCACCAGGAGCTTGTCCCGTGCTGTAAAATCAGTGTGAACGGCACCATACAGCACAACATAGGGCACTGCTTCTTTCAGCTGCTTGAGTAGATTTTCTACGCGAGCGGCAGTTTTCACAACGTGAGCGGCAACTTTATCAACGTGAGCGGAAGCAGCCTACCATGACCGCCCGCGTTGAAGAATCTTGCTGGGAGGTGGTCTAGCTCTCATTTTTTCTTGCTCGCGCTCGCCAACTTAACGTTGGCAGCCGTGCATGAGAAAAACTCCACCATGCAGCGATTGACAATGTTTTTGGTGAACTCCGCACTAAAAGAAGAGCATGGAGTAGGCAAAACTCTGTGAACTCCGCCGGTGGAGCTAAGTTTACCGCCCACCCCATATAAAGACCCCACCCTTTGCAAATATTATTGACCCATTTCTTTGATCAATTACGATTGCTCAATTTATGCCAAGATCCTTGCATCCTGCCTTGAAAATTCTTATCACATTTGATCAGTCCAGCTTTATTAAGGGCAGACTTGCTGCAGACAATGCCAGGATGTTTTCTAACATTCTTGCGTTGGCTGGAAAGAGCACTGGTCCTTTTGCAGCCCTCTCGCTAGATGATGAAAAAGCTTTTGATCGCATTAATTGGCAATTTTTGTTTATATCTCTTCATTAGTTTGGATTTGGTCCAAAATGTATCTAATTTATAAAATTATTATTTTCTGACCCCCGTACTTACATTTTTGTCAATGATTGTTTTTCTCCTTATTTTACTTTATATAGAGGTACTAGACAAGGTTGCCCCCTTTCTCCTTTATTGTTTGCTCTTTGCTTAGAACCATTTCTTGAACAAATTCATTGTAATCCACTCATCTCAGGATTTAAACAAAATTCCCTAGAAGTTAAGTTATCTGCCGATGCAGATGATGTCCCGATTTATATATACAACCCGTTGCCCTCCCTGGATCCTTTCATACAGGAGATTACATTATTCTCTAGTATTTCTGGATATAAACTTAATTTTTCCAAAACTGAAATTTTTACCTGTGAACTCCTTTTGCTATCAATATAATTTCGCTAATACTTATTTTACATAGTGCTCCTTCAAAATTAAATATCTTGGTGTCTAGTTCCCCTCTAGCATATCTAATGCCACAATTTTGTGACATTAAAACTACATTACAAACATTAATTTCAACTTGGTCTCCTTTGCATTTATCATGGTGGGGCAGACTTGATACCATTAAAATGATGATTCTAGCACATGTTCTTTATACCATAGCTATGCTACCATTTAAGACCCTGTGATCGGGTGGTCCGTTTGCGCCCCTAGGCCCACCCTGAAACACGAGACTCTGAGGGTTTTGTTAGTGCTTAGTCTCTTTATTTAGTATACTCTTGTCCCACACCGGGACTGTACAGTATTCTTGTTACCCCTTATAGGAGTATGGGGGGCTTTCAACAACTAAAGTCGGCAGTTCTCTCCTCGGGTCTCTTGCTCCTTCGGTCCTCGTCCGCGTCTGGGTGTAGTCCTCAGGAGGGATGCAGAAAACCCAAAAGAAACAAACAAAAGAGTGCTCAGGCTATTGCTCCAGGCTTAAACTAGGGTTAGGGGATTGTGCTCCTCCACCGGTGCCCTAACCATGCAGTGCCTAGGTGTGGGAAGTAATGGTGCTCAAGACGGCGTGGCCCTCAAACGAGCCCACCAGCCCTTTAATGAAAAGGAACGTGAAGTGGGCACTTGCCTGAGTCCATGACCCTCCTGGGCCGTGGTAATGGGAGATACAGCCTCCTCGTCCCTCTTGGGAGTGCTGATCTCTGGCGCGGTGCTCTGCGAGCGTGCCTTGTCTCCAGGGTCCTTCTCCTCCTCTCGTGGGCCATCCACAACCTCCGGCAACTCTCCTCCTGGCTCCTCACCAGCTCCGGTCCTCGCCTTCTCCTCTCGTGGGCCGTCCACGACCTCCGGCGGCTCTCCTCCTGGCTCCTCACCAGCTCCGGTCCTCGCCTTCTCCTCTCGTCCACTTCTCTCGCGCTGCTCCTCCACTCCTCCATGCGTCGACGATCGTTCGCCCCCCCCCTTGTCCTACTTCCTCCTTCTTGAAGCGCGACGTTCCCATCACGCCCTTGGACAGCTAGACCGGGACCCTCATTTCCGGGTGGGTCCATAGCCGCCGCCATGTTGGGTTTGTCGCAATCCTTGCGGTGCTCAAGGCTGGGCTCCTCACAGATCCCCAATTATTGTTTCACACAAATTGACTCAATTTGTTCAAAATTATTATGGAATAATAAACATCCTCGTATTGCCCTTTCGAAATTTAAGTGCCCAAAATATGAAGGTGGTATATGCTTTCCTGATTATAAGCTTTACCACTTCACCTTTCTAATTCTGCAATTTTATGCCCTGATTAATGACTTTCAAGACTTGCCTGCTCCAAACTGGATCACGTTCGAGCAATCCCTATTAAATAGTTTCTCATTCAAAGATATCATTCATATGTCCAATTGTACTTTATATCCCAAAAAATCCCATTTTGAAATATGCACATCATTTATTACATACAATATTTTCTACTAATATTGATTTTCGCCAATGCTTTTCATTCTCGTCAATTTGGTATAGTAAATTTCTTATGTTTCGTCATAAATCTTTTTACTACAAGCATTCGAAGGAAAAGAGTATTATGTTTGTTCACCGATTTGTAATAAACAATTCTATTATCGTACGTTTCCCTCAATTACAAACACAATATCACTCACGTAACTCATTTTTAAAGGAATATGAATTAATTTCCTCCGCTCTACATTCCTTTTTTTCTCATTCACCAGCTCCCTTCTTCTCCACTTACACCCATACCTCTGACACCTCTAGATTTTGTCCACCATGATTCTATTTCCAAAGCTGCTTCTATATATAAAATATTGTTGTCACCTACTTCTGTTAGAGCTAAAAGGTTTCTTGAATTACTATGGGAAGAAGATGTATCCCTTTTGTTTCCAGTACAATTCTAGGACAGACTTTCCCTGAAGATATTCAATCCTCCAAAGCTGCTCACATTACTCAATCCCTATTTTTTATTTACAATAGGGCTGTCATTACCCCAGAATGCATTCTAAGGTTGATCAATCTGTGTAATGCTAGAGGTACTCACATGTATTGAAACCACGTGATGACCTTTGACTACCATTATTTTAATTGACTTTCGGTGTTTTACTTTATCCTAGCTTGAATGTACGACATCATTTTTCCCTGCATGTGCACGTTTCCTTGAAGATTTCTTTCATGTACTCTTGTAGTTTTAAAGTGGGAGAGCTTTCACAGCGTAGAACAGCCTTGCCAGGAACATAACATGTGGGATGTGCATTTGAAAGCAAGAGAGAGAGAGAGAGATGTGGAATGTACTTATTGGTCTTGAAGTGCAATGTCATAAGCAGTGGTGCTCAAATGTGCATTATGTTGTGTTGCAGGGATTCTACCCAAAAACAGAACTATGCGTAGGATTGTGGGACCTTAGTGTACTGAGTCATCCAACCACCTTAGTACCCATGAGCCCAGGACCAACTAGCTATAGTGTCTCACTTGCTCTACTACTCACTCACAGAGAAACAAGCGATTAGACACCCCAGAACACAACACTCCCAAATCTTTCAGGAATCACGGTGACAAGACACACCCTTTCGCTCGCACTCTTGTACTTGTCCACAAAAAGATTTGACAGAGACACAAACAAGTTTAAAATGTTTATTTTAACTAACGTGCTCTAATATGCAGTATACGTGCCACAACAAGCAGAAAAATGCTTAATACAAAAACTGTCAAAAGAAACAATTGATGGACGGAATGCTGGACAATGCAAACATTCACCCCCAGTCACAAGGATCTGGGTTAAATCCATCATTCTTTTGCTCACCACACCACTCCAGTTTGGACCCAGCCATATGCAAATCAGTCTTGACCCTGTTCCTTGTGGGAACAGTCCAGCCCGAACTGCCAAGCCAGGTCCTCCTTGGACCGGAAACAAGCATCCTGGGACCGGTTTCAGGGCATCACCCTTCATCAGCCAGGCTAGCTTGTACCCAGTGGTGTGGTGAGCAAGGGACCGACGTCTGGGCATACCCTGCCAACTTAGGGCAAACAAAGCAAACACAAGGAGATGATGAATACAAAAACTGTCAGCAGAGCAGTTAGTCTGTAAATCATGAAAGGAGATGTCATTATGAAAAGACTATAAAGCCTAACCTCCCTCCCCTTACACAGATGTAATATTATTATATATTAGAAAGTCTCTGGGTGTTGTCTGCAGACCCCATTGTAAGGAAGTGGGTTTCTGTTGCAGTGACCCCCCCACTTTTTGCCAGACCACTGATGCATTTTGACTTGATGTGCCCTGGGTCCTTGCCAATCAGGTTCCCAGGGCCTGTATTCTTTCCCCAAAACTGTACCCAATTGGCATCTCTGGCCACAGGTCAGCCCTTGGTAAATGGTACCACAGGTACCCAGGGCACTGTGACCAGGGAAGACCTCTAAGGGCTGCAGCACTTATTGTGCCACCCTTAGAGGCCCAGTACCTTTACACACACACACTGCCTTTGCAGGCTGCGTGTTTTGGTGCAGAACAAAGTGAAGAGTCAACATGGCACACACCTCTGTGGGCCATGCCTACAACCCACTGCCCTGGCATAGGACAGTCACCCCTCTAGCTGGGTGCACTATACCAGTGGTGAGGGCACAGGTGCATGAGCCCTGTACCCCTACAGTGTCTAAGTCCATTCTTAGACATTGTAAGTGCAGTGCTGCCATTAAAAGTATATGGTGCTGGGAGTTTGTCATTACAAACTCCACAGCACCATAATGGCTGCACTGAAAACTGAGACGTTTGGTATCAAACTTCTCAGCACATTAAACCCACACTGATGCCAGTGTGGGATTTAATGAAAATGCACACAGAGGGCATCTTTGAGATGCCCCCTGAAAACGACCAGCCTCTGGTGGGTTCCCTGACTGGTACACACCAGCCTGCCACCACGAGACATGTTTCTGAACCCCTAGGGTGGGAGCCTACGCTCCCTGAGCCCTGAAACAAAGCCTTTCCTGGGCGGAGGTGTACACACCTCCCCCAGGCCAGGAAGAGCCATCTGTGGCAGGGGAGCTTCAAAGGCCTGGCAGCCTTTGTAATGCGACCCCCCAGCCTCTCCTGCTATCAGGAGCAGGTCCCCTTCCTGTCTCCCTCCCTTTCGGCGGGAAGACAGGCGGGAAAACTAGCCAGCCCAGGAGGTGTGCCCACCTCTGCCAACTCCACCCTCAGGTGGGGGAGGCGAGGTGAAGCCCACTCTCCAGTGCTCGCCATCTTGCAGATGGCAGGCACTCCCCAATCAGGACTAGGGATTGTGCTCACTCCCCACGTGCGGTGAGCACACCAAGGGTGTAGTCACCCTAAGGTCAGTAGCCCATTGGCGACTGACCTCAAGACCCCTAAAACGCCCCCTAAATACAGTATTTAGGGGGCAGCCCTGAACCAGGAAGGCAGATCCAGCAACCACAAGAAAAAGAAGAGAAGAAGAAGGACGAGGAGCCGTGCAGAGCTAACAAGAGGACGACGCCCACTGACTTGGCTCCAGCCCTACAGGCCTGTCTCCCCTCGAACCTGCTCCTGCAAAACCCCGGCGTGTCCAGTGGCCAGCAACCTCAAAAACCCCGGAGGACCTGCCTGCCTTCACTTTCCAAGCTGTTTCTCCCGTGAACACCGGACGTGTTTGAACTGCAGCTTCTGGTGCCAGCCAGGAACCGCGAATCCCGCACACTCTGCACCCGCCGAATCCTGCCCGAGCTCGAGTGGGCAAATACCCCAAGGAGGTCCCCCCGGTGATCCTGACCCGAGATCCGGTGACCCCTGACCTGCCTCAAGCCTCCTGACGACGCCTGCAGCCTCAATCCAGAGGACCCCCCCTACCGCGACCAGAGCGGGTAAGAAAATCCGACGTCCCAAGGTACCCCTGCACCCGACGCCCCACGGCCTTGTGTGCCCACCCAGCGGTGCCTAACCAACCCTCTACATCCTAACTTACCCCTCGAAGTGGTGGTAGCTCCTGGAAGGTCCTCGTCCCCGAGCCTGCAGTGTTTCTTTGTCCCGGAGAATCTCCATTGAAATCAACAGGGCACCCGACCTCAAAACAGCACCCTGCACCCGGCCGCCCTAGTGCCGCTGAGGGTGCCCCTTTTGTGCTAACTTGGTCCCCAACTTGCCCTGAGCTTAACCCTAGGAGCTTTGCTCCCACAACACCGTGGCCTGCTTGCCAGCAGCCACCAACCGGAGTCCTCCTATCCTCCATGGGATAACATTGGGCCTCAACACTCTGCACCCAGCCGCCCTAGTGCCGCTGAGGGTGCAACAACAGTGCATCACTGACCCTGGGAGACCCCTGAGTCTGACCCCAGAACCCTAACTCTAAAGACCGAATACTTACCTCGAAACCGATAACCTGTTTTTCCTCATAGGATAACATTGACACTTTTTTTCTCCCAAAAAGTTTCTAAGTGTCAACTTTTGAAAACTAAGAATATTCCTTAAAAATCGCACAAATAACCTAAACGAATTTTCTCAACTATTTGCAGGAAAGGTCCCAGTGCTGAATCTAGGTATCCAGCACTGAGTAGGAAAAGTAACGTAAAAGTAACTTACCTGTGAATTGAATTTCCTTCCATAGGATAACATTGGTGGTTCTATGTGAAAAAGTTTCTAAGTGTCAACTTTTGAAATACAAGAATATTCTTTAAAAATCGTACATCTAACTAAAACGCATTTCATCAATACCTTAACCCGTTAAGTGCTTCTGTCGGCCAACGGCCGTCGCGAGCACTACCTCGGTAGTGCTGCGCACGTCCGTTGGCCGACGCGGCCCCGCCCGCTTAATAGAACGTTCCGCACTGGCGCGGAACGTTCTAAGCAGTTAACCGGCTAGTTGAATCTTTCTCTTCTTTTCCCTCTTTCCCCTCTTTTCTATTTCCCACTCCCTTTTACTCCTCTTCTTATTCTTTTTTCCCTTTTATCTCATCTTTCCTTTTATATAAAATGAAAAAATACTCTTTTTATTACATAATTTTGTCTCTTGAGATTTCAATACTTATTGGTGTATGCATTTCTTCACAATTGTTATTTCTTTTTGGTATGGCTCTTTGAATCGTCAATAAAAAATATTTAACAAAAAAGATTTAGTGAGAGGCATTATGCTGACTTCATTTTTAGTCTTCAAAGAAAAATAGAGTGTCAGATTCTGGACTAGATATGCATAAAGCATTCTGTAATAGGGATAGACAGAGTGTACATCAGCTGTTTGACAACTGGTGAGGCAGGAGGGAAGCAGGTTGTATGAGTAATGGCATAATCCTGGGTTTCTTCGTGACAGGCTGCACCAGCACCTTGTGGGCAGGAGCACTTGGGGAGTGTGAAGTTTCTATTAGACAAGTATAGTCATGGAACGTATTGGTCTATCCCAAGTTTGTGGAGTTTCCCGCTTTACACCTGCCTACTCACTTATGCAGATTTGACTTGAAAGAATTTGACAGTCACATAAGTCAAAGAGAATTCTGTATGTAAGTGCATACCTTGTTTAGCTTTTCCCCATAAGGACTCTGAAACCGTGCTGTACACATAACTCACACGCATTTTGCATGCAAGTGCATACCTTGTTTATTTTTGCCTCGTTGGTATTTTATAACCATGCTGCTCTGATGACTCACAATCATTGTGTAGGTGAGTTCATACCTCAATTAGCCTTTCATCAAAAGTGACTCAATATAAATGACACTTTTTATTTAAGGTTTTTGTAAAATGCTGGCAAAGCACACACTAGAGACCCCATAGCCATTTAGGGTATACTGCTGATTGGTAACCATTGTCTATCTGCTAAGGTAGGGTGTGCTGCAGATGCCAGCCATCAAACATGTCTCAAAGATGACAAAGTCTTAGAGTAGAACTTAGAGTCAGATGTACAAAGAACTGGTTACAAAAACCTGGTTGTAATTTGCAAACGTTATTTTTGTGGCAAGGAAAAAATTTAAGAACTTAACTATGTACTAACAGGTAGGTCTGTAAAATCCAACTCATAAATATTAATGAGGTAAGACACAGATTGTGACTCAGTCTGATTGGAGGCCATCATAGGGTTGGTGGCCTACTAGGGTTGGTGAGCAAACAGCCATGTCTGTGACTGCCTCTCAAGAAAGAAAACATTTTTTTTTAAATTAAATGCAGACCATTTACCTTAAAGGAAATAGGGCTGTGTTAAAGAAACAACTTTTTTCTTTTTTTAATAGCTTGTTTAGGAATTGCTAATGGTCCCCCAGACCACTACCTGGGAAAAGGGGTCCCAATTAGGGAGTCAGTAATTTTCAATGTTTTGCGGCCAGATTTTGGTCACAAAACTTTGATGCATCACATATCAATTAGCCTTCTAAATTGCGATGCCATTTATGACTCCGTAAAAGTTTACAGACTCCTAAAATTGGTTTTAGTACATTCAAAATAACATCTTAATGGTTGAAAAACACTGAATTGGAGTGTGTGTGATCATTAAAATGCTTACTACATCTGGCCTGTAGCTCTAAGAGTCAAGATATAGAAAGCAAGATGCCCTGACGAACCAGGACTTCATAGACCACCTCAGGATGAGCATCATGAAAATGGATTTGAATAGCCAAATGCATGTGATAACAGATGAGTCCCTATTTATTTTCTGAATCATTTTCCAGTCTCACTTCTCACATAAAAATATGCCTTACAGCTGCTGATAGAGTTACTGACTGAAGCCGCTTCCTGGTTTACCACTTGCCATTGAACGGGAAAACGAAGGCTTCATACACTTGCGGCTGACAATTTGGAGCACACAAAACCCTGTATCACAATGGTGATAAGTCAAGGGGGTCAGTTAGACATTTTGGGCCATATGTACAAAACTTTTTTGAGGTTGCAAATGGAACAATTCTATGAATCAGCCAATGGCAATATGAATCACAAATTGCGATTCAGTAATATTTTACTGAATCGCAATTTGGACTTGTGAACACATACCGATTCAGAATTTGGAAGGGGCGTGTTTAGGGCATCCCTTTCCATTTGGGACCCCTTCCCATTTGCAAATGGTTACAACTACATTTTAGTAGTCGCTAAAGGATTAATGTTGTGCTATAGTAATTCATTCAGAAAACATTTATACATACCACTGTAGTTGGAAGGGAGTTTATCTCTACATAATTGAGAATAACACTTAAAAGATGTAATAAGGAAATCCCAATGTTATCCTCTGAGAGAGATAAGCTTTGCAGTAATGAAAAACAAATTGGAGAGGTTTTCACTACAAGGACATGTAAAACTTAAAAATATATGTCCTACCTTTTAAATACATTGCACCCTGCCCTCTGGGTTATCCAGGGCCTACTTTAGGGGTGACTTACATGTCTGCAAGATTATTTTACACCCTGAACAAAATCTAAAACTGGTCCTCTTCTTCGACAATAGAATCCTAAGTGAGGTTGAAAAATAATATAACATTAGTTACATTCTGCAGACTACCAATCAGTGACTGGCTAAACACTGAAACCACTTTCGCGAACTGCAATCCTGGCACTTCCACCACAGCAGTGCAGGCCACAAATATCCTTCGGGTTCAGACTTCAAGGAAACACCTAAGGATTTCTGAACTGCTGAACTCCAAACCCAACTGCAATGCCAGGATAATAAATCTAAAAATGCTCCACACTCCTGTGGCATTGAGAGACATCAAGAATTAAGGTCCCGATTAGGATGGCGGGTGGACGCACCGTATTGGAAACAGGACCGACCGACTAGCCGTCGGCAGCCCCGCAATAGGGATTACGATGCAACCGCCTGCAAGGCGGTCGCACTGTGTATTCTTTGGATTGCGGCGGGTGCTGCTGGCTGCAGCACCCGCAGCAATGCAAAAAATGCACCCTGTACATATCCCTGCACTAAGTGGCAGGCACCATGGGGTGCCTGCCACATGGTGCAGGTATATGTAGGGGGGCACCTTAGGTGCCCCCCAGTGCCCACATCGGAGGGCCAGGGGGAAGGGGGTTAACTGCCATGAACAGGCGGGAGAAAGGGACATCGTAATCCCTAAGATGTCCCTGCCTGGTAGGCACTGCCACCCTTGTAGGGAATACGGCCCCCTCCGCCGCACCGGCGGGCTCAAGGAGCCCTTCGGATGCCTGGCAGTCGATCTTTCTGACTACCACCCATCCGCCCACCATTGAAATATGGCGGGCGGATATGATGGGTCCAATTGCGGTGGGACCGCCACCGACGTGCTGTTGGCGGCAGTCCCACCATCAACCCAATCGGGCCCTTTATCCGGTTATAGACGTTGTCTCGAGTCATCACCAAACAGACAAGGTCTTTCTTTGTTTCTGCACCATTTATATACTGCTGTGCGCTATGGAGTTTCAATTCAGTGTGGTTGTATTGTTGTACTGATGTGCGGTACTAGGGTTACCTTGTGTTTCGGTGCTGTATGTGGTTGATAATTATGCATGGACAGAGGGAGTCTGTTCTGTGAGAAGCGGCTGTTTTGCAGTACTTTGTCATGATGGAGTGATTGTAACTTGTGATGGTCTGTGGTCCCTTGCTAAGATGTGTGTTCTTGCGGTATTTCTAGTTTTTTGCCCTGAGGAACGCACTTTTTCCGATTCAAATTGATTACTTTGCAGCCCTTCCTAACAATATTTAGGGGATGGTTTCTTGCTGTCATGTTAAGGTAACGAGGCCCTAATCTATGGTTGTAATGCAAGACTGATACGTCTTGCGTCCGATTTGACTGCAGTTGTGGGGAACCAATATTCATACAGTTGTGTAGTTGTCTGCTGCGCATGCATGAGCAGCTCTTTGCCAGACTGGCACAGGGGGCCCCCAGATTGTTGTGGTGCTTGGCTGGAGTATACAGCCCTCAGTCAGTTGGTGATTACAAAGAATGAGAAAAATATAGACTGTCGGCAAGATGAACGTGCAGGGGGATATTTACAAGGAAATGGAGCAGCATTTTGCTGCACGCAATTTAGCAGTGCTGCGCTGCATTATTTCGAAAATGCAGGGATGCGCCGTATTTACAAGCATACTGCACACCCATGTGTTTTCCCTTGTGCTGGTGCCAACACAGGCACCTTTGCGCTATTGTGCAAGGGTGCCTGCATTGCAGGGAATCATCCCTGCGACGCAGGCACCCTTGCACCATGGTGCAAGGGTGTCTGTGTTTCAGGGATTATTATTTATGTGCATGAAGGGACACCTTCCTGCACATAAACAATCTTTAAAGGTGATTTGCTCCTACTATATGTGCTGCCGAATGCAGCCCACACAGGAAGAGCAAAAACGAGGAGAAATAAAAGTATTTCTCCTTGTTGCGCCAATCTAATGCCTGCTTTTGAATGGCCTTAGTTTTTGGTGCTGCCTCAGATTTACAGATCCTTGTAAATCTGAGGCAGCGTTAAAAAGCAATGGGTGTTGCCGTGGAACGCCCACAGCAACACCCATTGTACGCCACTTTCACACAGCTACCTGTGGGAAAGGGGACAGTACTTACAAAAGCAGCGTTAAGCCACACAAAGTGGCTTAACGCCGCTTTGTAAATATGGAGCAGGGCATTGTGCCACCGGAAAGTCGGAAAAGTGACGTTCCGGTGGCGCAATGAACTTGTAAATATGCCAGCAGTGTGGTATTGGTGAATGTGTAAGTGATGAATCTTGTGTAGTAGCGAGTGTTTTGAGGTTTTGTAATGGTCAGAGGTTTTTGGCAGTGAATGGATTTCACATGAATGAGGAGTACTGAATGTAGTGCATTGTCTTATGGGTGAGCGGGCTTTTTTATTGCACAAATGGTGTGATTGATGTGCATTGCTTGACGTTTACTGTACTTTGATTGTGTGGAACTTTTCTTAATTTGATTTTTTATTGGCACTTTAGAATAATATAAATAGGGGGAAAAAGTTCCCTTAAGTTATAAGCATTGGGCAGGTCCATTACATAAGATATCCTCTGAGGACAATAACGCAATATAATAACAGCTGAAGTGAAAAATGAAAACGCGAACATGGTGATCCACAACTGTAGTACTGTGCAGCATCAACTTTTCCTGTTTGATAAGTGTAAGTGTGTTATACATAAACATTTTAGGGGAAATTATATCAGGACTGACTACCTCTTTTTGTGTCACTAACACCAGCCACCCAGCCTGCCACATGAAGACTGGGCCACACCTTTCACCTAAATGAGTATTTCCTCCCTGTGATTGGCTGGCCTGGTATATGATGTCCACTAATGTAAGTGGGCACCTTGCACCAGTCCAGACAACCCTTATGGTGATTTAAGAGGTCTCAGACAACCTTAGAAAGCTATCCAAGCGTAGCTGTGGAGAGCAACCTTCAGGCTTAGTCTTGAAGGAGGGTAAAGCAACTTGTTTTACCAGAATGCAATCTTATAGTATAGATTAAATGAAAAAGAACCATGCAAGGTATGTATATAAATATGTATTTATTATAGAACACTCTCTAGTACGTTACAGTATCTCCTACACGGAGATAGACACAAAGCACACAATACTTAAGCAAATAAATCACAGTAAGTAGCACTAATACACAGTAGGCCCGGGGGGGGGACCAAACCATATACTAAAAAAGTGGTATAAGAACCACGACTCAAGTCAGGACAATGTTGAGAGGACGTAGAATTGCCGGCGACCCACAGAACCACCCAGGGTAAGTAGATAGGGACCCAACGGAGAGCATGTGCAGTGTGAGAACACGACCGCGTGCTCCGTTCAAGTCTATGTGCAAGTCGCGGTTGGAATTTTAAAGATTAGGGACCCTTCCCAGTGGACCCTGAAGAAACCTCCTGGAAGACAGTAGGTTGGAGAGCCACCCCACCCGTGGGTACAGTGGTACCCAAGTTACCTATCCCAGGGGAGCCGGGTGCATAGGTGTAAAGTGGCATCGGAAACCGCCGTCAAACTCAATGGAGGACTTCAGGAAAGTGCCGCTTCTGAAAGAGGAGAAAGTTTCCGGAGGGATCCAAACATGGACTCTGGATGAGGAGTACCTGAAAGCAGAGGGGACAGTGTCTATGTCACTCGGGAGTGACCAGGAGACTTGGAAGATGGATGGTCTCCGATGTTGAGTGCTTCAGGAAGGATGACGGTGACCTTGACTCTGCAGTTGCGAGGACCAGGCGACGCTGAGGACAACCAGGACTCGGATGCGAGCTGTCCCACAAAGGATGACGAGTGCTGAGGGGTCGGTGTCCAGCAGGTGTACCAACAAGCCTTGGCAAATGCAACCCATGCAGGTAATCAAGAAGGTGCACGGTTGGGACCAGCAAGGTCACCACAAGCAGGGGAGTCAGGGCAGGCCCCTAGCAATCAGGGAAGCCCAAGGAAAACAAAGATGACCCTCAATTGGACCCACAGGCCAAAGGTACAGGGATCGCGAGAGGACCTCGAGCAGCTCACCAAAAGGAGCAGGCCACGATGCGCAAGCGGTGGTGTGGCTGAAGATCTTGATGCCAGAAGTTGCCGGAGGTTGGGGCTACTTGGAGCCCAATGCACTTGTTGCAGAGTTGCCAACAAGCATATGCACTTGCAAAAGTACGAGGTGCACAGGGGTTCGGTTAATGCAGCCCCCACGAGGGATTCTGACCTCAGACTTGGTGAGAGGGCAGCTCGGGACTCAGGAGACGTAAAGAACTACCACCTGTGTTGTTGAACCCTTCGGAGTCCGCAGGAGCTTGGGATCAGCAGACCGGTCAGCAGTGTTGCGGTGCCTACGAATGTAGGGGAGTGACTCCTTCACTCCAAGGGAGATTATCTTCAAGTGTCTTGGATGCTCCACAGGTCCTGCACGGATCCTGTATGGTGCACAGGCACAGACGGTGCACCAGACTGAAAGGGAGATGAAGTCAGGCCCAAACGAAGTCCAGCGAAGTCCAGAGTGCCCAGACGGGAGAAGTGCAGTGGTTTCAGTTCTGAATCTTTTCCACGACGAATCTAGGGACCTACACCCAGGTAAGCCCTTAAGTACCCTAAGGAGAGGGTTGGGAAGATTCAGGGGACCCTCCCAGGGGAGGGTCTGGACAGGGGGAGGTTACTCCCATGTCCTTTGTCCAGTTTCGCGCCAGAGCGGGAGCCAACGGCTCCCAGGACTGGTTTGAACTGGACTATGTACAGGACACCAAATGTGCCCCTCATGCAGACTTTCAGGTGCTGGCAAGCGCACCCACCCAGCCCTAATACACTAAATCCTGTCTAGGAGGTGGTCACACCTCCCTCTGACAGGATGCCTATTGTTCTGCATTCCCCTGCTCGAGCTTGGCTCAGCAGCAGGAGGGCAGAAATGTGTCTCTGGTCGGCAGGAGCCATTTTGTGCTGTCTGGGACTAGAAGGCTGGTCATGGGAACACTGAGAGCCTAACGGAGGGCTCTCCCAGTTTGTGGAATCATACCTCCCACACCGGCAGCGATGTGGGGTATGATTCCAACATGTTTGACACCAAACACGATAGGGTTTGTTGCAGCTATTTTCGAGATGGTCATCGCGCGGTCACGTAATTCCCCTCTATATTAATATATGGCTGCTTCACTGGCAACCCGGGAGAATGGACTCTGTAGGCTGCAGGGGTGTCCTGCTCATGCAGGGGCACCCTCTCACTTAGAACCAAGCACCCTGCCCTCAGGATTGTAAAGGCCTGCTAGAGGGGTGACTCATAGGTTTTAAGTGCAGTGACCCTTAGATATATTAAACCTATATCATTTGTAAGTGGTGCATGCACCAACTTACACTTTTTTTAACACATATTTTATTCATTTCCAAGTTATTTATATGCATGATACAACTTATGCTTTTAAGTACAGTTTCAAATTAACAGGTTTCCGGTGCAATATTTCCAGTCTTGAAGTACATATATATAGTTTCGGATATATTCATTTCGTTATACTTTTACATTTGAGTCTGCATATCAAAGTAATACATACATACATCCGGATGAGCATTTAAGGCGAGCAACATATTCAATTCCAAACCCCCGACAACCCCCCACCCCCGTTTAAACAGAACAACTAAAAACTAGCCACTGTGGTCTGGACGCCTGTTTCGTGTGTGATATCCTTGTAAGATGATAGGGAGGGGACGAGGGAGAGGGGGAGGGCCGATTAGGGATGTGCAACCGGTCCAGTGATTGGCGAGAATACATCTATTATGTGCCATCTCATTCAATGCGGTCAGAGACATGAGGGAAGTCCTTTGCATTCATTCATTCTCCCTGATCAGCAGCAGTATTTATTTTGAACTGTTCTACTAAATGGGCCCACTCCATTGAAATCGTTTTTTTCCTAAGTCCCCTGTACTCCTCGCGTTGCAGCGCCTCCCTTTCGGCAGTAGCCCACCTGAGGACTTCCTCTCTCCACGCTCCCTCACGTGGCGCTCTGTGGGGCTTCCAGCGTTGCGTGATCAATATCTTGGCCAATATTAAGGAAAGCCCCATAAAGCGGCGCAGTACCACTGCTTTTTTGGGGAGCAGGGAAAGACCCATGAGACAGGCCTCAGTAGTGGACCAAGCAGGGCGCTAGGATATTTGGGTTAGGCCCATCGTAACTTCATTCCAATACCCTTTCAAGGAGGGACAGGCCTACAACATATGAATGAAATCAGCATCCGACCAATGACATCTAGGACAGTCTGAGGAAGCAGTCGGGTACATTGTTTGTATCGTCCGTGGTGTTAAATAAACCCTGTGCAAAATTAGTAGCTGTATGAATTTAAAGCGGACATTGCGAGAGACTCGTTTGGGATGCTCTAGAACCATCGCCCACTCCCTGTCAGTGAGTTCCCTGGCTATGTCACTTTCCCACATTTGGCGAAGGGATACCAGTGAAATGTCCAAATGTCCCCTTAATCCTCGGTGTAACCATCTAACCAGGTGGCTTCCATGGCCCAATATGTGAAGTGCCTGTAATAAGTGAAAGGTGGGGGGCTCCCTCTGTTCCAGTGCCGACGCATAAAATGCGTAATTGCAGCGTGGGTCAAGAACAGCGTATCAGGTACTGCATTAACTCGCACAAACTCAACGTGAGGCATCAAGTTGCCATCCGTGAACAAGTCGCCCACCGTTTCAACTCCAGCTTCCGTCCACTGCCTCAACCTACTAGCTGATAGAACTCCCTGTAGGGTTGTCAGACCACAAAGGGGAATATTTGGGGCATATGGCGTAGATACTTTGGCATATTTCAATGCTAGCTTCCAATAATGTAGTGCCATCTGGAGAAGTAAGGGGGCATCCCTTATTCTTCTGGAGTCGGGGCAGAGTAACGCCTGTAACGATCCAAGTCTTAGCCGCTCAGGCGAGTATCCAATTTCAAACAAGTTATTGCCAGCAAGCCAATTGGCCAACCACTGCAACTGTCCGACTATGCAGTATGCCTTGAAACCTGGGGCCCCCATATCTCCCCCAGTGCTAGGCAGCTGTATTTTAGCAAGGGCTAATCTGTGGCCTCCCAACCCCCACAACAAAGTTGTCAGTAAAGTGTCCAGGGTTTTGAAGATCCACGCCGGAATCACTACTGGGAGGTTCACAAATTGGTACAGGAGCCTGGGCAACATGACCATCTTGGATACAGCTAGCCGGCCAGCTGTCGTTAGTGGCAGGCTGTTCCAAAACGCCACCTGTGATTTTAGGGAGTTGATTGTACGGACCACATTTCTGTCTATTGTATCAGTAGTGGTTCTATATATGTGGATTCCAAGGTACTTAAAAGTGACCGGTTCTATCTTAAGTTGCAGCGAGCCAAACTGTAGGTAGGGTAGATCGCAATTATCGTAAAAGGAATATGCTAGTGACTTCGAGGCGTTGAGGTGGAGGCCGGACATGGTTCCAAACTGAGTCAATAATGTGGCTATGGGGTGCATGTCTAAGTGCATATCTTTAAAATATAGCAACATATCATCGGCGTAGAGTGGCACTGAGTGGGTCGCCGAGCCGACTGGTATGCAATATGTCACCATTACTTGGCGTAAATGTTGAGCTAGGGGCTCTAGTGCCAGCACAAACAGTAGTGGCGAGAGGGGGCAGCCCTGGCGTGTTCCTCAGAATATTTGATATGCGGGGGAGACGCTGGAACCTGTTTTTGCTCGCGCTGTTGGTCTGGTGTAGAGTAGCTTCACCCAACGACAGAATTCTGGAGGGATCCCAAAATTAGTAAGGGCTGCAAGCATATAAGACCAGCTCAGAGTATCAAAAGCTTGTCGGATATCTAACGAGAGACAGCCTGCACGTGGAGATTGCGCTTGAGCCGCATGCAGTAAAGCATAAAAGTGGCGAATATTCAGTGAAGTACTACGTCTGGGTATGAAGCCACACTGGTCAATATGTATCAACCCAGGGAGAAGGGGAAGTAACCGTGATGCCAGAATTTTACTGAGGATTTTATATTCTGTATTAAGAATAGATAGGGGTCTATAAGAAGAGAGGTCCGCTGGGGGTTTGTCAGGTTTTAGTAAGGAAGTCACTATCGCCTCCCTGGTTGTGGGCGATAGGGTTCCCTCCTCAAGTGAGGTATTATATAACTGCAATAGCTTTGGGTCTAATTGCGGCGCAAATGTGGAATAGAACTCGATGGGAAGCCCATCCGAGCCCGGTGTTTTATTACGAGCAAGTTCCTTTATCGCGCCACGAATCTCGGCAGAAGTAAGAGGAGCCGCCAAGTCTTCGATACTTGCATTTGAGGCAACTGGGAGTGTTACGGACTTGAGGAATTCAGTGATTGATTCTGCTACATCTTGGGAGGGAGCCTCATAGAGACATGTATAGTAGTCCTGAAACTCCCTATTAATTTCGGCCTGTGTGGTAACCAATGTATGATGTCTGTCATATACTGCCAGTATTGGTGTAGGTGAAGGTTGTGGTCTTATTAATCGAGCTAATAATGTACTGGACTTGTCTGCCTCTGCATGTGAGAGCAAGGTATATGCCTTTAGATCAATTAACCGCAGTCGTTCCAACAATTCTGCATACTTCACGCTAGCCTCTTGCAGTTTCTCCGCTCCATCTGTGTCTGTCTGGGCCGCTATTTCTAATGCTTGCAATGTTGCCTCTAGTTCTGTAATGTCTCGAGCAATCTCCCGTCTGGCACCCACCACCGTCCCCTTAGAGACACCCCGAATTGACACCTTAAAGGCTTCCCACTCTATAGACCTATTTGTGGCCGTACCCTCATTGCCCGAAAAGTACGTAGTGATAGATGTTGCTAATGTGTTTCTGAACACTGGATCTTCTAATAATAAAGGCTGCAAGCGCCATGTTGGAATCGGAGCGGGGACCCGGCCCCAGTTAAGAGTCAGTTCGATTGGGTTATGGTCTGAGATGGTTTTTCCTAAGTAAGTGCTATGTGAAGGAGATGGGAATAGGTCCGGTGTGCAAAGAAAACGATCCAGGCGAGTACGTAGGCGATGTGGGTGTGAGAAAAAGGAGTATTCACGCATGTTGTTGTGTTGAAGTCTCCATACTTCCAAAAGGTTCCACCCGCTTACCCATCGAGCCAGGTTTCTAGCCTGCACTGTTGCTACTGTTCCTGGTAAAGGAGGATGAGAACGGTCCAATCCCACATCAAGGACCGCATTAAAATCTTCCCCCAACACCCATTGATATTGCGTCCATTCTGAAAGGGCATTTGACAGGCAGGACAGAAAGGCTTCCTGATCTATATTAGGTGCGTATATTGACCCCAGTACCACTTGTCTACCATCCAGTGTGCCTAAAAATAGTACATATCTACCCTGGTCATCTATTTTACTATCATTTTGAGAAAATGGGACCCCAGCACGAACCCATTTCGCCGCCCCACACGAGAAATCGGAATAGGCAGTCGCATAAAGCTGGCCCCTCCATCTTCTTTGCAATTTACAGGTTTCGGAGGATATTAAATGTGTTTCTTGCAAATATACTATTTGAGCACGGCGACGATGCAATTGTGCCGCAATTCTGTGCCGCTTGTGAATCGAACTCATACCCCATATATTCCAGGAAATAAGAGTATATTGTTTAACTACAGACGCCATTTAATGAGAGACATGGGTACCATCGGTAACCCCACCCCACCCCCTACCCCCACTGGACAATAGCGAGCAGACCAGCGGCAATTTAATCAAACAAACTATATCCCAATACATGGTCAAACGATTCAACGTCGATCGACCAAACTGAATGCAAAACATTAACATATTGGACTATGCAATAACAGGTGCTTTGGCTTACGGGTTAGTCTAGGAATGTGAAAGACGTGTAGGCTATTTGTAATAGGTGGTTTCGCCCTTGATGGGCCGGGCCACGGGATCTTACCACATAACTTGCTGCTGTATCCCTGAACTAGCATCATAATGGCAAAATCTTGTACAGGCGCCAGGACGCAGCCACACTGTTCAGGTTAATATATGCTTAGGGCCGGTGTACCTTAGTTGGGATCGATATGTCCCCCTGTATCTATTACTAAACATATTCAGCCCAGCGGGTCATCACTTAGCTGCATGGACATTAAGGGGAACAGCGCCACACTACCCCCGAGTCTGAATCTGAGGACACCTCTTCCGAGGGACTGGAGCTGATAGGCGGACGGACAGTCCTCAATGCAGACGCCGACCGGAGGGCCTCCTGTCTGCCCTCCAATACTACATGGGGAGATAGGGGACTAGTCGCGGTGCACTGAGTTGTAAGTCCCCTCCTGCGTCTGCGTGGTAGTCTCTGTTTTCTGTTGCGGCCTTTTGCAATGTTCCGTGCTCAAAGTTTCGGGGAAGTTCCTGTCGAGCCAGTCCCAAGCACTCTCTGGCATGTCAAAGAAGAAGGATCGTTGGTTGTGGATAACTTTTAACTTGGCCGGAAACAAAAGAGCGAACGCCAGGCCCGCCGTATGGATTCGAGCCTTAACCTCCATAAATAAGGAGCGCTTATGTTGGACCGTGAGTGTGTAGTCTGGGAAGATTGAGATTTTTGCAATGCTGAACTGTATCGGGCCGTTGTCACGGGCTGCTTGTAATAGATGATCCCGGTCTCTATAGTTCAATATCTTGGCCAGAATCGGTCGGGGATGCGCACCTGGGATAGGGTTTCTAGTGGGAACCTGGTGGGCTCGTTCTACCGTAAATAGGTGGGATAGGCCAGTGGGGGCAACTTTGGTTTTGAACCACTCTTCGATGAACGTTGTCGGGCGCGGTCCTTCCGATCCCTCAGGCATACCCACTATTCTGAGATTGTTCCGACATGCCCTTCCTTCTACGTCATCCGCGCAGGCCTGCAGGGATTCTATTTGCTGGCGCATTTGCTGGATTTGTTCATCGTGCTCTTTCACCTTTGGGGCCACTATGCCCAGCGTCGGTTCAGAGGTCTTGACCTTATCCGACAATTTCCTGTGATCGTCTTTCGGCAAATTGAGCTCTGCAGAAATAGTGCCCAGTTGTTGCGTAATTGCTGATCTGGAGTCTCGAATTTCCTGCAGTATCATGTCTAATTTGTCAGTGGGGTATCTGGAGTCCCCCCTCCTCCAGCCGAGAACGCACTGAGGACGTTTCTGTTGGCGGTGAGCGGGACCCGGTCCTCCTGGTCATTGCCACAGTTTGTGCTTTCGCCCGGCCCATTGTTGTTAGTTCAATGATTGTGGTATGTCGCGTAGCCACTCCTAAGATTGCCCAGGACTTGTTAACTTGTTTTAAATCCAAATCCTTTTGTCACGTGATTCCGCGCACCCAGTGGCGGGGGTCACTATAGCACGCACCAACTTACACAGGCTGCAATGGCAGGCCTGTAGTTCCATTTTGAATGGTCTCTCATGGGTGGCATAATACATACTGCAGCCCATGGGAGACATCTGGGGTAACTATGTCCTGGGTACATGGGTACCATATACTAGGGACTGACAAGGGTACCCCAGTATCCAATCTGGGAGGTACCTAGGTACTGAACACAACAGTTTAGGGAGAAAGCAGATAGACTGGGGTCCTGATTAGCAGGATCCCAGTCAGACTAGTCAAAAACAGTATCACATAAAGCAAAAAGTGGGGGTAACCATAAGAAGCAGATCCTACTTTCCTACAATCCCACACAGAAGGGACTTGCCTCCTTGTTTCCAATTGAGAGTTTGTCCCATAGGATTAAGATTGAGTGCCCAAAGGGGCCTGTTGTCCGATGTCAGTACAAGTTTTAACATGGAGTCCCAGGACTTGGCCACTGTATTAGCTCACCTCTGCCTGTACTGCAACACATCTCTATGGACTCCACCATTGTCATCTAAGCAGGACTGTGGTGCTTAGAACACTCCAAACACTGGCTCTAGGCAGGTGAAGGGAACTCCAGTGCATAGCAATTAGTGACTTAGCTGAAGGCAAGTCCGTGAATTAGTTGTGAAGGAGCTTTGGCTGTGCAAAGGTGGCACCATGGTGCATCTAGGCATGAGGCATTTGTTGTGTGAGTGTAGCATGTCTGAGCAGTCTGACTAGGAGATGGGATGTTTGCTGCAGAGAGTTCTGAGTGTGGGAGTGTTTCCCCAGGCATCTGTTCCTTTAGGAAGCTCATTAAAAGAATGACTGAGCTGGTGGTCTTTATGTATTTTATTTTATTTTTATTTTATTTTGAAGGTTTTATATAGCGCGAACAAGACCCTTGCGGGTATCAGAGCGCTTTACATGTCAGATGTAGGAAACAAGAGTAGACATAGCAAACACAGTTATAAGTGATTCAGATATAGGATACTCAGAAAGGTAAAAAAACTAGCGATTAAAATATGGAGCTCAAAAAACAGAACTAGTCATTAAAATACAGTAATAAGTCAGTAAATTCACGTGAATTTAGCCATGAGAATCGCTTTCACTTCTTTTTGAAGGAGGCAGTGGAAGGGTTCAGTCTTGTTTCAGTGGGCAAAGCATTCCAGATCCTGGGAGCCATACCAGAGAAGGATCGGTTATAGGTTTTTTTCTTGGCAAATCATTGTGGTTTCAGTAGAAGAGTCTTGGCACTCCTGGAGGCTCTATTGCCCGCAGAGAGCACCAGTTTCTGAGCTAGGTAGTGCGGAGAATTGTGGCGTAGGGCCTTGTGCGTCATACAAGCGATTTTCAGATGAATTCTAGCTTCAAACGGTAGCCAGTTGAGAGCTCTAAGGTCTGGAGAGATGTGAGAGGTTCTCTTTGAGCCCGTGTTGAGTCGCGCCACTGAGTTGATAGCGGCTCTTAGCGGGGCTGTCGACGACCTTGGGAGGCCGCATAAGGTTACAGCCCCATATTCCACTCTTGGGATTACTAGGGCTTGAACTGCTTGTTTGAAATCGTAAGCTGGCAGGAAGGGTTTCAGTTTTCGCAGGGTCTTCATGTGGAAGTTAGCTCCTTTTGTGGAAGCGCTGATATGCTTTTGCATCTTTAGGTTACTGTCCAGAGTCACACCTAGCGATTTCGCTGATTCGACAATGAGAGGTTGTCCTTTGAGAGCTGTTAAGTGCTTCATCCAGTCCAGGATAGTGGATGCTTTGAAAGGGAGAGCGATTAAGAGGAACTCCGTTTTGAGGGAGTTTAGTTTCAAATGGTTTTCGGCCAGCCATGTTTGGGTTTTTTGTAGAGTTGTGTTGAGCGATTTGATGTCTTCAAGTGAGTGGATCTTGATGTAGATTTGGGTGTCGTCTGCATATATATGGAAGTGAGTCTTGGAGAGACTGAGAAGTTCGGTGAGTGGTTCCATGAAAAGGTTGAAAAGAGTGGGTGAGAGGGAGGAGCCTTGCGGAACTCCTAACGTGACTGGCATGGGGTTGGACAGGGATTGATTGACCTTGAATCTTTGAGATCTATTTTGGAGGAAAGAGGCGAACCAGTTAAATACAGCTCTAGACAATCCCATTCTGTGTTTCAGGAGCTCTAGCAAGTTGCCATGTTTGACGGTGTCAAATGCTGATGACAGGTCGAGTAAGATTAGTAAACAGGCTTCGTTTTGGTCCAGGATTTTTAGAGCGTCGTCAATTATGTGTGTCATGGCTGATTCGGTACTGTGACCTGCTCGGAAGCCTGGTTGAAATTGGTTAAGAAGGTTGAATTGTTCGATGTGTCTGTTCAGCGGCATGTTAACACATTTTTCCAAGAGTTTGGCTAGCATAGGTATGTTGGATATCGGACGATAGTTATTTAGCTCTGAAGGGTCAGCTGTTGCTTTCTTTAGGATAGGGGATACCTGACCTGTTTTCAGGATGTCTGGAATGGATCCTTGAAGGAGGGAGGTATTTATGATCTTGGTCCAGAGAGGTAGTAACAGAGGAATGAAGTCTTTTAAGTAGTTGGCATCGCCGCCGACCAGTGACCTGTGGGGGGACTCCAAGTCCCAGAGAGCCCTGCTGTACGCGCCTGGAGGCGCCGACATCACTGCTGTGCGCCCATGGGGACATATTTAACGCCTCGCGGCACCCGCTTCGCGGGAGCCGCATCGCCGCCGACCAGTGACCTGTGGGGGGACTCCAAGTCCCAGAGAGCCCTGCTGTACACGCCTGGAGGCGCCGACATCACTGCTGTGCGCCCAGGGGGGCATATTTAACGCCTCGCGGCACCCGCTTCGCGGGAGCCGCATCGCCGCCGACCAATGACCTGTGGGGGGACTCCAAGTCCCAGAGAGCCCTGCTGTACGCACCTGTAGGTCGCCGACATCACTGCTGTGCGCCCAGGGGGGCATATTTAACGCCTCGCGGCACCCGCTTCGCGGGAGCCGCATCGCCGCCGACCAGTGACCTGTGGGGGGACTCCAAGTCCCAGAGAGCCCTGCTGTACGCGCCTGGAGGCGCCGACATCACTGCTGTGCGCCCAGGGGGGCATATTTAACGCCTCGCGGCACCCGCTTCGCGGGACGAGCGCGGGCGTGCGCCGGGCAAAGCCCGGGCCAAGGGCGGGCCCGTCAGTGCCAGGAAGAGGCAGGGCAGGGCCACCTCCCGAACGTTTAGGGTTGTGTCTCTAAATAAGATTGGACTTAAAGGTACTGTGATTCACCTACCCGAGTGACCAACTGCACACAATTGGTTGGAGGCCACGTGTGTTACTAATTATAGGTGACTTTAAACAACTTGCTATTTTGCACATTAATATCTTGCTACTAGCATTTTAGAGGTCCCTGTAGCTCGTGTACCAGGTTTTATTTCTTTTAACTTTTTGTACTTTGCACTTGGCGCTTTGCTTGTATTCCTAACAGAATTTTTAATAGTTTTGTGAAATTGTATATGTATAGTTTGTGAAATATGGTTATTTATTCATTTATTTAATATCTGAGGACAATTGGAACCCAGTGGTAGCATTCGCACTTTTGCATATTTGCACTTTTGCATTTTTGCACATTTGCACTTTTGCACTTTTGCTCTTCAGATCCTCTTTAGATCTTGACTTTACGTTAGGAGAATATTGCATTTTATATTTTTTGTGGTTAAGCTAGCAAATAGGCTGTGTACTGGTGGATCTCCCTTGGGGATCTTTGAGTTTCAGACCCACAGTTGTAGTAGTAGGTAATTAATTGACCTGCACTATGGGGAAAAGGAAGCAAGTGGCGAGTCAGATATTGAAAACACCAAGTAAGCACAGGAAAGTTAATATGACTCTGCTAAATTACCTAACAGGGGCAGTTGGTGACATCGAAAGGCAGATAAGCTCTGTGGAAGAAACACTAAATATTGATACTGTGGATCCACCGTTAGTATTACAAAAAATAACAGATAGTACCATGCCAAGGGATGTAGTGGCTGCTGTGAAAGATCCTCCGAAAGTGCAACGTAAAAAAGGCTGTATTCAGGAAATCGCCGATGTTATTCCTTTTGGGGAATTGGATAATGATCATTCACCCCCCCCCAAAAAAAGTCTTGTAAATCGCTAATTTTAAGTAAACCTGATAAAACTGTTGAAGGCACACATATAACCCAACCGACTCCTACTCCTACTCCTAGACTAATTACAACTCACCCAAGAAAGTTACAGGGAAAATTGCAGGGTGCCAAAAATAAAACACAGAGGGATACAGGCAGTGTAGGTGTACCGAGGGGGAGGAAAAGTAGCAATGTACCTCTATGTGAGCCAGTAAATCTGCCCTCGGTCATTAAGGACCTAAAGGAGTTCGTTACAAAATCTATCAGCACTCTTGCGGGCAGATTGGACAAAATAGAAGTAGGTTTGGAGAAAGTCCTAGCAGCCCAGAATAAGGCCGCACAAGAAAGGGTTGTAGAAACTCAGAAGTTACTGGGTACGCCTATATGCCCCGAGAAGGGTGTTTTAAAAACCATTCCTCGGTCAGTAAAGGGTCCACAAGGAGCAATTGAACAGGGTGAGCCATATGAACCTCATCCGATTATAACAGCAAGCACGGAAAATAGGCCCCCATTAGGGAGTAGGGAGCACAGATTAAATGAGACGGGAGGGATTGGCCACAAAAGAGCTGAAAGACGGATAGGAGGGGAAAGTACTAGTACAATAATTAACAATACCCCCGGGGTGACGCAAAATGCAACAATACTTAACCTGCCACCGGCTGCTGTACCGTATACTGTTATTTTAGCCAATGTTCCCTCTCTTCCTGTGCCAGAAACGGAAACTTGGCATGCCCTAAGAAATAAGACAATACACTGGCTGGGTAATCGGATAGGTCTGACCAGAGCACTTTTTGGGGAATTTAAGATGGTGAGGAGAATTAATTGGATAGGAAATAACAGAAATTTTTTTGAAGGCGACTGCATTGTCCTTTCGTTAGGATCACCTGCGTTGGTAAGGGAAATTTTACTGAGAATACAAAATTCGATCGCTACTAATACTAGTATTCAAGTATATCCGTTGGACTTTTTTTACCAGCCATCGTGTCCGGAAAAACCTGAAAATCAAGGGCTCTATAGACAGGCCTTGGATGGTCCACTATATAATTTAGCAGTGTCAAACAGATTTGGGCCGCTAACCACTTTGGATGAAAATGATTGACTATCAATCTGCCAGAACTCGTCAGGAATTGAAACCGGAAACGATCACGGTGTTGAAATCCCATGTGTATCTACCCTGTGTGGCACAACTCATGATGAGCCAGAAGATGAGGGGGAAAATAACCCTAATAGTGAGGATTCCATTAAGGCAGATTACACTGAAATAACCGATCAAGCAACGGGACTATGTAGAATCCTGTTTTGGAATATAGCGGGCCTAAGGAATAAAGTGAATGATCCGGTCTGGTTGAATTTTATTAGCAATTTTGATATATTGTGCTTACAAGAGAGATGGGTTATCGATGAAATACACATTAATGGATTCAAGACATTCCACACACCAGCTATTGAATCAGCGAGTGGCAGATCCAAGGGGGGAATATGTGTATATGTCTCAAACCTGCTAGGGGCACACAATGTCGAGATGGTTAGATCTGAAATTTATTATCAAATTGTTTTAATACATACGGTAGCAAATTGTACATTGGTTCTGATCAATTTTTATAATAATGTGGAAAAGGGGCAATTGGGGGTTATATTAGGGAAGCTTAGCGACGACATTAGTAATTTAAAACTAAAAAGCGAGACTGAAATTATCCCTATTTGGGGAGGGGATTTTAACGTTGGTCTGTGCCCATTGGCTGAAATAGGGAAATGTGGACTAACTTTGGAAGACGATGACCCTCCGTTTCATTTTTTCCACTCAGATAAAGGTGAACTGTTTAATGAGATTATGTATAAACATGATTTTGGTTTTTCAAATTGCTTATGTTCTCCAAGAGTGGAGTTTGGTCATACATTTATAGGTAGAGGAGCTGAATCAACTATAGACTTTATTATTATACCAAATCGACATGCATGTTATGTAAAAGGGTATAATATTCACCAAAATGTGATGAGTGACCATTTAGCTATAAGTGTGAAAATAGCAATTCCAAACTGTTTAGCAAGGAAAACTTGTAATACATTAGCATGGGTGCAAAATATAGAGTTGGGAAGAATAAATGGCTATGCGATTCGCTGGGCGAGCCGGGACCCTATAAAATTAAGCAAAGAAATAGTCACAAAGGCATTAGACCCAATTTTAATATGTTTAAGTGATAATCCATCGCATGAAAACGTTTTAAAGGCTTTTTCTTCCATTACTGAAATCGTAAAAAATACGTTGCAAGCGGAAAATAAAGGTACACGTAACTCCAGACAGGGATGGTTTGATAATAATTGTACAAAAAGTTATTCTAACCTAAAGAGTGCCCTACATAGATCAACTAGGGATAAAGAGGTGATTAGGTCCTGTAGAAAGCTTTATAACGAAGCTAGGAAAAACAGGATAATCGAGTTAAAAGAAAAGGCCTGGAAGAATCTCAGTGAAGCCTCAATAAGTAGGGACAGCTCTAAATTCTGGCTAGCCGTGAATGCCCCTTTCCTCAATCATAGATTAGATGTACCATCAATTGAAGTGGCGATAGCGGAAAAAACGTGGGTGGACTTTTTTTTTTCAAGTGTGTACTCCGGGGCCACTGAGGAAGCAGACCATAGCCAAGATACTGAGTGGACCTACCAGAATTTTACGCCAATTGATTTTGATATTTCCCTGCATGACGTAATCATGGCCATAAATACAAGTAAGAGTGGCAAGGCCGCTGGCCCGGATGGGGTACCAATTGATCTCTTTAAGTCGAACTTGGAGATGTGGGGCCCCATTCTTACTCGGGTCCTAAAAGCATGTTGTGAAAAGGGATTTATAAGCACATGGTCAGAATCAATTATAGTCCCTATTTTTAAGAAGGGGGAGCGGGAAAATCCTGCCTGCTACCGCCCAATATCTTTGTTAGATTCGCTTATGAAAGTAGCGGGCAGGATTGTTTTAGATCGGTTGCAGGTGTGGGCGGAAGATGAAAGTATTTTAAGTGACGTACAATATGGTTTCAGATCTGGCTTAGGAGTCAACGAGCAAATTCTTAATCTTAGTATTTTAATTGGAAAATATACGCAGGCAAAAACAGGAAAATTTTACTTGGCATTTGTTGATCTCACAGCCGCATTTGACTGCGTAATTCATAATAAGCTGTGGGGCGTTCTTAGTGATTTAAAGGTGGATCCTGTTTTAATCCAGTTTTTAAGGCAGCTATATTGTGGTGCCACTGCAAAAGTCCGTTATGGACTTAAGGGAGAGTGTACTGTGCCATTTAAAGTGGAGAGGGGTGTAAGGCAAGGGTGTGTTTTGGCACCACTCCTGTTCACACTATATACAAATGCCTTGGAGCAGGAGTTGGTGTCACATGTTAGGGATTCACCACATGTTAATAACCGCCCTATATGCTCTCTCCTCTATGCCGATGATGCAGTACTTATGGCTCGTACCCAGATCGGTTTACAGAGGGCTCTCACCTTTTATGCTAGCTTTATGGATAATCTTGGATTAAAAATGAATGTTAAGAAAAGCTTTATCACGTCATGTGCGAGAGGGAAAAATAAGAATAGAAGTTACAATGCGGGGGGCGTAGGGTGGAAACTGTTACTCTTTTTGTTATCTGGGGGTCCTTTTTAATCGAACTGGCTCCTGGGCAAAAGCAATTAAGGCTAGGAGCCTTCTGTTTATGAAATCCACTGCAGCCTTAATGAATTTTACAAAAAAATTGGGGAGAAGGCCACCAGAAATTCTTCTAAAAATTTATCAAGCCAAATGTGTGAGTATAGCTGTTTTTGGGGCAGGCATCTGGGGTTTTCAAGATTGTACATCGATTCAATATATAGAAAACGCTTTTTTTAAATTCATTTTAGCGGTCCCAGTCAGTGCCCCTGTTTTTAACTGTCACAGTGAACTAGGTGTATCATATATTTCTGATCTAATCAAGGTACAACCGGTGCTGCTCTGGCACAGAATATGGATCTCTGTTAGCACTGGCTTAAACAATCAATCAATCATGTCACTGTAACAGGGAAATAATAACTGATGCGATGAGACTAGATAATGCTTCCAAGATCCCATGGCTAAAATATGTAAAAAACTTTATGCAGGATATTGGACACCCAGAGTTTTACTTTCTACCTGAAAAAATGAATTCTATTACCAGGAAGGATTTTTAAAAAATCTGTATGACCCACCTGGAAGAAAACCGGTTAACCTTGGAAATGAGTAAACCTACGGTGGTTCAGCATCAAATAATAATTGCAACTTATGCTATTCAACCGTATCTGACATGTATTCTGGGGGTTACGATAGATATCTACTAACAAGATTCCGATTTGGAATCTTTCATCGTTTAATTAGTTTTCCTGATTTAAACAACTGGTCGAGGGAACTCTGTCGTTGCCCTTGTGACAATATTTCTCCACAAACAACAATACATGTAATTTTATTCTGTAAATTTTATATTAATGAAAGGCGAAGATGGGTAACACCTTTACTAAAACAAGGAGGATGGAGACAATGTCGCCCTGCTTTTTTATATTTACAGATGTTAGGAAATATTTACTGTACTGGTTCCATGGTGGGTTTCCTAAAAAGTGTGCTTAGAACTAGGAAATCTCTTTGTATTTAATTGTCAGATATTAATCATATTAGAATGACTGTGTTGGGAGCTGGGATACATTATGCACAGTAATATAAGTCTTGTTTTGATGTTTCTGGAACCGTCTATTGTTTAAATGAACTTGTAAGAACTTTTTAGGAACTGGTTTGTATCTTATGTATTTTAACAAATTTCATATACCAGATATTAGATGAAATGTTTTTATGCCTGCTTTTATGATTTTAATGTTTAAAATCGAATAAAGCTCGTTTTGATTTGATTTTGATTTGAGTGCAACAGTAACAGGGCAATTAGTAAGCATGAAAAATAAAATATTTAAAGAGTAAAAAAAAAAGTAGTTGGCAGGAAGCGGGTCTGTGAAGTGGCTGGAAGGTTTCAGTGCGGTTAGCGTCTTTAGTATGGTGTCTTCACTGTAAGTGTTGAAGTAGGACCAAGTTGCGTTGTTTTTGTGGTTGAATTTTGTAGAGTAGTAAGCTTGGGCACCTGCAGGGGGCAGTGATGAGTTCTTTTGCATGTCCGAGAGGGATAAGAGGTCCTTGAGTAGGTCTGTTTTTATGGATTCTGTTTTTGAAGTGAAGAAGGAGGCGAATTCATCACAATTGGGTAGAGTGTCAGGGATAGCCTTGGGGAGAATGGGTGCGCTCTTGGTTTGAGCTTTGAGAAGATCGAATAGCTTTTTGGGACGGTTCTTGGCTTGGTCTAGTTGGATCCTGAAGAAGTCGGTTTTAGATTTTCTGATCTTTCTAAAGTAGGAGTTTCTGGTGGTTCTTAGTAGTTTGAGGTGGTCAGCTGAGGGTGCGGATCTCCAACGTCGTTCAATTATTCTAAGTGAGCGTCTGTCTTCATTTAGCCTACCGTCATACCAAGGTTTTGAGTCTTTTGTGGTAGTTCTTTTCAGTTGAAGAGGGGCTGTGTACACATGGATCTTATTGAAGCATGTACAAAGTTCTACACAGTTAAATAAAAACGTAATGAACTGATCACTAGTACTTACGGACAGTGAATTCTACACAACCTATAAGATGATCTCTTCTGGCAGGACGAGGTCCACTGTAGTGAAGTCACATGTACACAGTAACCAGCCTTATCCTCTCTGTACAATAAGGTAGTCTTTATTCTCACATCAGGATAGGTTCAGGAAACAAGGATATAGTTGCAGGTTACAAGTATGTATCTATAGGATAATCCACGAAGTATCAGAGCAACATTCCACTCAGCCTCATACTCAGTGAGAGTAAGGGTATATAGAGCACAGGAAAAGCAAGATAAAACACCCACCCACACACTTCAAATTTAGTCTGCAGTCACATATCATACATCCACATAAGGGTTTACTGCATCCACTATGGCGTATTTTTAGGCTGCTCTTAGGTACTATCTTAATCCTTGGAGGTGACCATTATTGGGCCTTCCACAGCGGTGTGTCCCTGAGGTGTGAGACTCCCTGTCCCAGACCTTTCTAGCTAGGCCACTCTTCAGGGGTGCTCAACCATTCACCTAGCCAATCACCCACATATACTTGGCAAATGAAAGCCAGGCTCTGCCCAATCAGACAACCAATCTAACCTCCTGTTGTAAAGGGAAGATAAACTGTTTTCTGAACTCTCTAGGCTGTTAGAGCTGGCATTTAAAGGGACCAGTGGATACATGATCACAGAACACATTCACCAATCTAGTCATCACTTTCATTAGAGACCAAGCGGCATATATATAAATGATTTTTGCAGTCTAAACGGGCCGATTCGCAGGATCGGCCCATATGTGACTGCAAAAAAGCCATTTCTAAAGTACATAAACCGAATTGTGATTCATAACTTGTTACCAAATCGCAATTTGGTTTAGCGATTTTATATTTGGAAGAGGCGTGTTTAGGGCGCCCTTTCCAAATACAGAATCGCAGTGCTATGTATGAATGTTTTGCAACAGAATTACGGTTGCAAAACATTCATATTTTACTGACACCTCAAAGGAGATGGCAACCATTTGCAAATTGGAAGGGGTCAGCAAGGGACCCCTTCCCCTGTGTGAATGATGAAACAATTTTTTTAAAAGTAGACAGTGGTACCACGTTCTACTGCTTGCTCTCTTAAAAATGAAACTTAAAAATGTCATTTTATTTTTCAAACGCATCCCTTTTTCCTTTAAGGAATAGAGGTTACATTTAAAAAAAAATTGCTTTATTAAAAAGCAATCACAGACATAGTGGCCTCCTGACCTCTGCAGTCCGTCATCTCTGTGATGGCTGCAATTCCTAATAGGTCGCAAACTGCGACCTACCTCATTAATATTCATGAGGTAGGTCGATTTGCGACTCACTAGGAATCACTATTTGAGGTGTATGTTTTTGTACATAAGGAACTGTGATTTCCTACTTGCGATTCGGTAAGAATCACGATTAGGAAATCGCAATCTCTAAATTTTGTAAACATGGCCCCTAGTCATCACATTTACCAGTCCATTCACTTTGTATGACATGACCCCTAAAGAAAAATAATGCTAACCAAGATAAATTATAATATATTTGTGCAGCCAAACGTATTTATCAGAGCAGCGCTAGACTCATTATAGGAAAAACTTTTTGACAGTTTGGCAGTTTGGATAGACCTTATCCGGAGTGCCATGGAGAATGGATACATTCATGGGGAACAGGGCTAGAGCCGCATTAGGGCTGGCGCGGCCGGTACAGGTAAGAGCGATGGGGCGGGAGGGGGAGTCGACATACGATGGGGTAGGGAAAATAAAATAATTAAATAAATTAAACCACTTACCTTGCGGTCGCCGCATCGCCGACTCGGCGATGCAGCAGGCGCAAGATATGTGGTTTTATTAATTTATTTATTTTATTTTCCCTATCCCATCGTATGTTGACTCCTCCCCACTGCCCCACCCTATTGCACCAATTCTCTTACCTGTACCGGCCGCGCCTGGATTAAGGTGATAGCACATAGAAGAATCCACAATAAAAACAGTTGTTTATTGCATTGGCTTAAGCTCTTACCTCAATGGTAGCATTCTCAGCACTGGTAAAGACAACATAGATAGTTTCTCTTTTGGGACAAGGAGAGAAATGCAGAGACAATCTCTGCTGGTTTGCAGTTATTCTTGATTCGGTTGGGGTGGGGACAGGTGGGGATTTTGCATGACATGGAGAGATGCGGAAAGGCAATCTCTTCTGGGTTGTAGTTCATCTTGATTCAGTTGGGCAGAGGGAGCATCACTCTAGTCTTAGCACAAGCTCGCCTCATAGGGACAACAGGACCTTTAATGACAGGCTCAAAGCAGTTGGGCCAATCATTTTGTTAGATGAATCCAGGCTATATCTCCACACTTTGGCAGTATGCCTCCTTCTCTTCAACTCACAGCAAAGACAATAATTTTCCAAAGTCCTAAATCCTGCCCCAAGATCTCTAGGATATAAGAAACTTTCTGTCTTACCCCTTATTAGATCCATAATCTATGATGGCGGAACATAGCTTCCAAGAAGTCAAAACTGACTTTGCGGTAGGGTAACCAGACACACGGACGGTGAGCAGCATGAACATTTGGAAGAAACCAACAAAATCCAGGAACACCATTCTTTTGGCAAAGTCCAGTGCCATGATGTTAAGTCATCCCGTAATTATGGTCAATTGATGAGCACCCTACTCCAGCGGAGTATAGCACTCTGCTCTGAAGCAGCATTGAAAATCATGTGGAGCAGCTCTTAGGAAACTTGTGAGAAGAGTCACCCTAGAAGGTAAACATATGGATTCGGGCAGGACGGAACTGTGGTATTAGCCTAGGGTCTTCTCACCCTACAGTTAGACTCAAGGTTCCTGCTTAAAACATCTAATTTCTCTTCTGTGCACTGACTGCTACTCCCTTCAAGCCCCTGGCTGAGGTTTCTCTAAAGCTGTTGTCTTTGAAATTCATTTGCAGTGGCCATTACAGCTGGCACATTACATCTTGGGGAGTATGCCCACATTTCCCATTTCTGTGATGTCTTCAGAAGTTCAGAAGCGGTAGCCCCTTGTCCTCTTTCTTTCAGACCGAAGATGATTTCTAATTTTCACCTAAATCAATATAGTGTATTTAGCTTTCAGGAGAAATCAGGGTGCTCCAAGGGAAGGAACTCGAGGCTGCAAAATGCTGAATGGGTTGTTAAAATGAATTTAGACATAGCGGCTACCTTTAAAGTATTACGAGTTTTTTGGTTTTACATCTAATAAGATGAGGAATAAACTTTCATTATCACACTCGTAAGATGGGTACACTTGCCATCTTGATGGCAAATGGATTTGCCAACTGAAAGCTTCCTGGCACCATTCACGGTAGAATAACCAACAAAATGTCTGATATGTGCTGTGTAAATACCTCGGTGACCTCCAATATGTTTGCCTCTGGACACAGACGGAGCGTGGCCTTTAAGAACAGTTCTGTCAGGGGGGACATGTCTTGTAACCTACTCTTGCCAGATAGAAAGGCCAGGGGGCCTGGTTCCAAGACTGGCTGCTGTTTTACCTAAAGCCTCTTGCAATTTTACTTCCGGGTTTTCTGGCCAGTAAAAGCAGGGCCACTGTTCCCGCACCAGGGAAAATTTGATGCAGGACACCAGTCCAGTTGGGATCAGACTGAGCAAGATTCCACACAGGAATTTCCCATCGCTCAACTCGTAATCAGAGCCTAAGTGGAAATGGACTAGTTTACCAGTATTACAAAAATAACTTTCCCTCTAGACCTAAATTTTTTTAATTTACAGCTTCACTAAGCTCAAAAGTAGGGCATAAAAAACATTATTCTCCACACAAAATGATTAGTTATTCTTACATATTTTTTTGTGCTGATAGCTGGGGTGTCACACTCTCTCTCTGGTCTTGACCAGAGAGAGAGTGTGACACCCCAGCTATCAGCACAGCAATCGAGGGTTGACTTTATCACCCGGATTTTTCCATCTGTGCATGCAGTGTTGTTCTGGGGTGCAGAGTGTGAGTGTACTGTGCGCAAGGGATATGCTTGCAGAGTTGAGAGAGGTGTGAGTGTGTGTGGGGGTTGTGTTGAATTATATTTATTGTATTCAGTTAGCTGTGACCTTACAAGTGCTGAGATTAATTGTATCACATGTACAGCATTACTTTAATAATGACAGTCATATTTATGTAAAACATTGTGAAAATAACTGAAAAGATATATTTTTTATAATGTGAAATACAAAAAGAAAAAAGGAAAAAAATGTAATAAAATATGTAAGAATAACTAATCATTTTGTGTGGAGAATAATGTTTTTTATGCCCTACTTTTGAGCTTAGTGAAGCCGTAAATGAAGGAAATTTAGGTCTAGAAGGAATGTAATTTTTGTAGTTTTGGTTGTTTTCCCCCTGTTCCCTGACCTTTCAAGTAATCTCTTTTTTAGGGGGTCGCCTTGTTAATCCTAGTTTACCAGTATTCCATTATCCTGAGTCCCACTCTTCCTGTTCACAGTCATTATACAGAGAGGAACTACACAAGTATTACCTGATCCCTGATCATTTTACACAGCCATTTCTCTCTTGTGGAACTGTCAAAGGATCACATGGACACTGTTTGAAGGAGAAGGATTGTAGGAAGGTGACCAGTTTTTATTGCTTCTCCAAAGTGAGTTGAAAAAAACAGAGGTTGATTCAATTTTGTAGGAACTAACATTACTGTGGTTGTTTTGATTAACCGTGTGTCCATTTCCAGGGTGTGGTCACCCACAATTATTAGTATTGTGGGGAGGGAGAGTAGAATTCACTGTAATAAAGATTTCTGGTAAGTTATCCAGCCTTTGGTGATACTAAGAACATGCCATTTTGTGTGTTTGCATAAAAATTTTTTACTGTTCCTGATGGAGCAAGGACTCACAATGAGACTTGCTCGTAAGCAATCCTCTCACAGTATTAATTATTTATCTTTGTAATGTCTATACTAACAAATGCACCCACGAACATTATACGAGTGAAGCTTGCCAATGTGTTTAAAACTAATAAATAACGCTTGTCTAATCTAAAATGGCCGCTAATGCGCGGGAACCTCATTGCGCATGTGTCAACCATATCACGTGGTATGACGTCTTTCTTTGCTTGGAGGGAAACTTTTGCTTCTGCGCAGTGTGTATTAAAATGGCTGCTTAATGTTTTCACGTGCTACAACTTGCTCATATGTTGCAATTAAAACTGTGGTATTCTAACGCTATTAATGCGGGATAGATTTTTAATTAAACGGGAATAGAGTAGACATAGTGGGTATACAGTGAAACCATTTATTTTGTGATTTTAATATTTTCTTCTTTGACTTTTATTAGTTCATAAATGGGCCTGGGTTGGTTGAACTGCAGCTCGAGAGACATTGGTTCTGCACATGCGCCCTGAAAGGCTGACCAGAGAAAGCGATGAAGTCTACTTGGAAGCCCTCCAAGGTCGCGAAGCCTGGTTCACAAGTTCATCTTAAATGTACCTGAACTCGATACAAATGTATATAAAATGTATTGCTGAATCAATGGGAAACGGGTGGGAAATAAAGCAAATGTATTAATTGTGATGGGCGGTATTTTAAAGACAATGGGCTTAAAGAAATTGAACTAAATTGATATGGTGTGAGGATCAACCCCCTGTCCCCGTCCAATCAGAAGTAGTGGGCCCATATTTTTGCAACATTAATGGGAGGTACATGGGCGTAGAAGGATATAATAGATATAGTATTAGCTAATTAGTTAGTGTTCGAGTTGGAGGTTCGAGATCCTTGACAAGCTGATCGATTGCAGACTGAACCGCTGTCCAGAGAGGTCCTGAGGTGGGGGCGGCGGAACCTTAGAAGACGACCTGAGAGAAGCAAGGAGAAGCGAAGTATCAGAGAGGGGAACGACGCAGGCGTCGTTGATAGAGAGGTCACCTGTCCTGTCCTGAACCTGGAGGAGGTCTTTGCTCTTCATCCTTCCTGGGTCCTATTTTTCCAACTCCTTGGCCAAGGGGTTTGGTTTCTCGCACCTTTAGGTAAATATAAATGCAACTTTAGCTGTGCTGCTGTCTCTATCTTCTCCTTTCTGAGGGACCGTCATTGACCGATAATTGATTATTATGCTTCATCCTTGATATGCGATTGAGTATCATGTGGTTCTGTATTTTACTCTGCTAAAATCTTTAGATAAACATTTTAAAACTTCCCGACTCAGTGATTATTTCAGGATTATGAATTGTAATGAACGTCACTCATTTTAAACTTCCCAATTAGCAAAGGGTCCATTGGTAAGTCATTACTCTTCAATCAGAAAAGGAATTGGTAGCAGGGATTCTTGCTAAAGAGTACAACTGACCCACCAGCGGAAAATAGCTAGTGTAGTATGAATGGATGGGCCCAGATGAGTATTCGGTGTATGAATGCTTGTTGCTAGTAACCCGCTGGATCAGTTATCTGGTTATCAGAGGATGGTTTTACTTTGTTAATTGGGTAATGAGAATTTTATTTTTATAAACTAACATCCGTTTGTTCAAAAATTTGTTTTATGTTGTCCAGAATTCCCCGGGGAAAATTGAATTGCGGATGGTAAGGGGAAGCCAATCTGCAGTGAGGTTATCTGTCAGGCAGAAATAGTACTGAAAAGTTAAGCAGGGCTATCAGTACTTGTTAGGGACTCTATGCGTGTGAGTAATAGCAAAAGGAATATGCTGGTAAAAATTTGATGTTATATCACCTAGAAAGGGTAACATTGAAGAAGTAGCAGGTATTTCTGAAGCTTACGTGAAGGGTAAACGGAAGGGTTTTACTCGTAGTGTATGTTTAGCAAACGGAAAAGTTTTACTAAGTGTGAGAGAGACTATCTTTTCCAATTTAGAGAAACTGTCACGATAGCGAATGTTTTATGTTGTTACTGAATTTTATTAAGAAGCGTAGAGAAAATAAAGTTGTGCGTACGATTTTGTAAAGGGAGGGTCAGCTGCCGGAGGGGAAGCTGACGTCACAAACGCCGCGTTGGGATTGGTTGAAACAGCGGGCGTGGAACGACTCTTGTAAGGGAGGGGTCAGTAGTCAGGAGTAGTACTGACGACACAGGTGTCGCGCTGGGATTGGTCGAAACAGCGAGGGACAGAGAAGCGCAGATTGTAAAGGAGGGGTTGGCAGACAAGCGTCACAAAAAGGCCGCGCTAGGATTGGTTCAGAGACAAATGTTAGCTGGAATTTAATTGGTTGATAGCATAGAAGTCGACATCCTAGTGGATAGTGGAAATTATATGTTGAAACGCGATCCGACTTTAATAGGAACTCGTCCGGATAGGAGATTCCTAGGTTTTGCAGAATATAATTTTATACACAGAGATTTACCCAAAATGTACGGAGAAAAGAGGAAGATGTCATTACTACAAAAGATTAAGAATTATTTTAAGAAGGATAAACCCATCAAAACTAGAGAAGGAATTATCATTTCACCAGCAAAAACGCCCGCTTCATTTATGATGATGGAGAGAGGTTATAATACTTGCGTATGGTTAGAAAATTGGATAGAATATACCAAAAATGATGGGATATTAGCGTTCCCAGAAAATGGCACTTTCAATGGGAGAATTCTTCAAAATTTGAGATTGAGGATGAATGACTTAGAACCCAGACCAAGATTAACCCAATACGAAGCCTTAGAAGAGTGGGAAACCGAGGCATTCGAACGTGACCGATCCCGGAGTAGTAGGGGTTATCAGGGATTTTTTCCTAGATACCAAAATGAGTCCAGGGATGGTCAAATGAAACAGTGGAGAAGAGCGATGCTTACAGAAGGTTTGTAAACAATATTAATGGCAGAAGAATCGTTAGGGAATAAATGCACAGAAAAGACAAAACACTTGACAGGATTTGGAGATTCTGAAGACAAATTTATAAAAGAAATATTAAAGAACCCGCCACCATATCAGGAAGGAGCAAGTGGATGCACCCCAAGCGCACCACTGTTAAAAACACCATTGGTACCACAAGTGTTGCATAATCCCCCAGTTATAAGGGTACTTCAAGATAAGGAAAAGGAAGCTATAGACAAAAATAGAGCAGAATTGATACAGAAAATAACACAGTTGAATGCACATCCTGATTCTCTGACCATACCTGTAACAATTGGTCCAGTGGTTCCTTTATATGGTGATAAGGTAAATTATCCAAACCCATTAGCAATGCCCACACTGGTAGAAATTCCTAAACCTGAACCTGTAATAATTGATGATCAAATCAGTGATTGCGAATCTATGATATCCTTAATGGATTTACCTATTCGAGGATCTATAAATAGTACTCCTAGAAGAATAACACCTGGTTGCTCCAAAGATGTAAATATAGTAACCTCATCTGGAACTAAGAGTGCCACAGTAGTAACACCAGAAGACTTAGAAAGGTGGGCACAAGGATCAGACAGACAGAGTTCACCCCCAAAGATCATGGACATTTACAAATTAAAGGTTGAGTTGGAAGAAATGATAGCAGGCAATGTAGGAGTAGATCGTCTAAATACTTACGATGAAGAAGAACTATTGTTCGTATGCAGAAGTATCACTAGAAATGTAAAAATATTTCATGAAAAATTATCAGATTTGGCCTTACAGATGGGAATTGAAATAGGAAAGTCAAAGGTACTACAGAAACCCTATAGAGCAGATTTTTCTGACAAAGATTTAGAAAACATGAATGCCTCTGGTCGAAAATTACAAGTAAAGGAATTAATGACAGTTTTACAGAAATGGGGAGATCTAGATAAATGGAAAGTTAGATGGACAAAGAAAAAGGAAGAGGCACGGTACAGTAGAACCACTTCTGAATATTTAATGAAGGAAACAGGGAAAGCAGATCAAATGTACCCGATGCGAGAAGTTCCTGGAGGAGGTTATGTTCATGTTCCATGGAGTAGACAGGATATTTTGTCATTTACGAATGATTTTCCAAAGTTGAGAGAAAAACCAATTGAATGGTACAAGCAGGTTGAGAGGTTTGTGAAAGTGTCAAAGGTATTGTTGAAGGACTTGGATGGTTTGTTCGATATAGTGGTACCCGCCGATTTGTGGACAGATTGTAAAATTACAGTTGACTGGCCGAGTGAAGAGTATCCTAGAGATCCAAAGACAGGTGCTCCATCAAGTGATGTAATGAAAAAGTATCAGCAGGTAATAACTTACTTGAAAGGGAAAATACCACCAAAAGAAACGGATTGGGTGAAAATAGACAGAACTACCCAAGAAGCAAGTGAATCGGTACATGCCTATTATGAACGTTTATTGCAGGTATTCAAACAGTATAATGGATTTGAGGATATTGGAGATAAAAACATGAGTCAGTTTGTTTACCGATTTGTTTATGGATTAAAGCCAGAGATTTGTCAGATGATTAAGCAGCACATGTTGTGCTGGCAAGGGAAACCCATAGATGAAATTCTGAAATATGCAAAATATTGTGGAGACGACATTGAGGATAGGCACAAGAAACTGCAAGAGAAGGGGATGTGGGCTCAGGTGAAAATGGCTGAGCGACAGGGAATTAATTTGGATAATCCAAATGATAATCAGGGAAAAGATTCTGGAATGAATGGTGACACTGGGAATGGTGGTAAAATGAGAGGACGAATGAGCAGAGAAGAGGCTAAAAAGAAATTTCCTTGTCATGGATGCGGAAAATTGGGGCATTGGAAGGATGAATGTAAAAAGATTCGAAATAATAATGGCCCAAATCAAAATTTAAATCCACAGACGCAGAATGACTCACAGCAGGGTGTAAATCCTCAGAGTCAGTTGCCACCTGCACCTATACAGGGTAATGTAAGCAGAGCAAAGCACGGTACAGACGTCGGATATCAAGGAGGAAGTGGTAAGAATGATTATGTAACTTCACAATTTCTTTTATAGGATGACTTTTGTTCATATAGTCAATGACGGTGCCTAGGAGAGGGGGAGAAGGAGTGCGTACTTGGCGCATCCTTGCCAGTAGACCAGTCAGGTCCATATGTTGAAGGGAAAGTGAGAGGTAATGATATTACTTTCCTTTTGGACACTGGTGCTACCAGGTCTACTGTGAGAACAGCAGACATCCCAGACCTTCTCTCTCTGGAGAAGCTATCCAAGTTGTGGGTGTAGCTAATCGAAAGATTAGAACACCTCTTACCGAACCAATGGAAGTAAAAATTGGAAATTTTAGAGAAATGCATCAGTTTGTAGTGTGTGATTCCAGTCCAGTAAATTTATTGGGCCGAGATTTGTTGTGCAAAATGAACTGCACAATTTTCTGCACACCGGATGGTGTTGCAGTTCAGACCCCAGATGAAGACCATGTATATAAAATTATGATTGCAAAGCAAGGTACAGAAGTAGATGAGATGTTCTCTTTGATAACAAAAGACGAGTTGCCAGAAGAATTAAGAACTACAGTAAATTCCATAGTATGGGATTTCACAGGGAAAGAAGTAGGACTTATGGCCAAAATAGATCCAGTAAAAATTATTGTAAAAGAAGGTGCAATTTTCCCAAATACCAGACAGTACAAAATGAGTGCAGAAGTAAAAGCAGGAGTTATTGAGGAAATTAATAGAATGGTAAAACAAGGCATACTAAAAGAAGTAATGAGTAGCCCTTGTAATTCACCAATCATGGGTTTAAGAAACCTAGTGGAAAGTATAGGATTGTTCAAGATCTACGCAAAATAAATAAGATTGTGGAACCTTGTTGTCCTATAGTGCCAAATCCTGCAGTAATCCTATACCAGATTCCCTGGAGTGCAGGATGGTTTACTGTGATTGACTTATGCCAAGCATTCTTTTCCATACCATTGCACCCAGATAGCCAGTATCTTTTTTCATTTAAATTTGAGAACAAAGTCTATGTATGGAATCGTGTTCCTCAGGGGTACACAGAAAGTCCTTCCATCTTTAATCAAATATTGAAAATATTGAAAAGTGCTTAGAGAAGCTAGTGATGCCAGGAAGTTCAGTCTTAGTGCAGTATATAGACGATCTGCTAGTGGCATCTAACACCAGAGAGGACTGTGTTGTTGACTCCATTGCACTATTAAATCACTTAGCTGAAGAAGGGCATAAAGTTTCACCTGAAAAATTGCAGTTTTGTACAACAGCAGTTAAGTATCTAGGACACCAAATTGAGAGGGGAAAAAGAAGGATAACCTCTGAAAGAGTAAAATTAATCAAGAAAATGCAAATGCCTGTATCCCAACGAGAAGTGAGAATGTTCCTTGGAATAGTGGGTTATTGTCGACAATGGATACTAGGGTTTTCTCTGCTAGCAAAGACATTAATTCAAATGACGAAAAAGAAGGCAAAGGACCCAGTTGAGTGGGATGATGAGAGTGTAGGAGCTTTTGTAAAATTGAGAAGTGCTTTATGTGAAGCACCTGCCCTGGGTATGCCTGATTATACGAGAGGATTCGCATTATTCTGTCATGACAGAGAAAATTGTGCACTTTCAGTCCTAACCCAGAGACATGGTTTGGACAGACGTCCTATAGCATATTTTTCTGCTACATTGGACCCAGTGGCAGCAGCGTTGCCAGGCTGCTTAAAAGCAGTAGCTGCTACATGTCTAAGCATTGAGCAAAGTGAATCAATTGTAATGGGACATCCTGTAAAAGTGTTTGTTCCACACTCAGTTGTGATTCTGCTGACAAGAACCAGAACTCAGCATCTTACTCCTAGTCGGCTGACTAAATATGAAAGAATAATCTTAGGTGCTGAAAATGTAACTATTGTCAGGTGCACAATTGTAAACCCTGCTACTTTACTACCAGATCCGTATCATGAGGAAGTCAAAGATGATGAAGAGGAACATGATTGTTTGCAAGTTACCGAATTGTGCACCAAACCGCGTCAGGACATACAGGAACTGCCCCTCAGAGAGCCAGACAGGGAGCTGTTTGTGGATGGTTCATGCCAAAGGCATGAAGATGGTAAACTAAGTGCAGCATATGCAGTATGTGAATTAACTGAAATAGTCGAAGCATCCTATTTACCAGGAGTAAAATCTGCACAAGTAGCTGAATTAATTTCTTTAATTAAAGCTTGCAAAATTGGGAGGAATCAGAAAGTAACTATATTTACAGATAGTCAATATGGTTACGGGGTTGTGCATGATTTTGGCCAACTATGGATGCAGAGGGATTTCATGAGTTCTTCAGGATTTCCTATTAAAAATGGACAGTTTGTAAAGGAACTGCTGGAAGCAATACAATCACCAAAGGAATTGGCTGTGGTGAAATGTGCCGCACACCAGTCAGGAGATGATTGGGTGGTAGTCGGTAACAGATATGCAGATCTGGTGGCTCAACACTGTGCCAAAAACAGGTTGTCAGTAAATAAAAGGGTTGAAAGGATGGGAATCAGCTGCCAACTTATGCTATATGCACCACCTGAAACATGGAATGATGTGAAACGACTTGCAAGATGATGCTGATGAGAGTGAAAGAAATGCATGGATTAAAATGGGATGTTCTCAAAGGGCAGACGACGATGTATGGATTTATGCCGATGGCAGACCAGTCATGCCCGACTGTCTGATTTCACAAATGGCCAGAATGTATCATGGAGACACACATATAGGGAGAGATGCTATGATTAGGCTCTTCAGACAAAATTGGTACAATCCAAGGTTTAGGGCTGCAGCAGAGAGTCTTTGCCAGAGATGTCTAACTTGCCAAATGCATAATCCAGGAAGAAAAACAGTAATTGGTTTTGGAAAAATCGGAAAGGCAGAGGGTCCATTTGTGAGATTGCAGCTTGATTTTATTCAGTTACCACCATGTAGAGGACTGAAATATGTACTTGTCATAGTGTGTCTGTTTTCAAAGTGGGTGGAGGCTTACCCTACCAGAAGGAATGACAGTATTACAGTCGCAAAGTTGTTGCTACGAGAACTCATTCCTAGGTTCGGTTTCCCAGTAACTTTGGAATCAGATAGAGGAGGACACTTCAACAACGATGTGATCAGAATAATCTGTGAAGCATTCCAAATTGAGCAAAAATTGCACTGTGCATATCGTCCAGAGGCTTCTGGAGTGGTTGAACAAATGAATGGCACAATAAAATCAAGACTGGCAAAAATGTGTGCATCAACATCGTTAGATTGGCCGGATGCATTGCCACTTGTTTTAATGGGACTCAGAAGCATTCCTGATAGAAATACCGGATTGAGTCCGCACGAAATAATCATGGGAAGAGCAATGAGACAAGCACATGTTCCTACAAATAAACTGCTGAATATAACTGATGATATGGTTCTGGATTATTGCAAAGGATTGGCTGACCTAGTGCGTTCTGTCTCTCACCAGGTTGGGGAAGACGCAGTTTCCAGGCAGCCTGAGCAAGAGCATGATCTGAATCCCGGAGACTGGGTGGTTGTGAAGCATCACACGAGAGAAACGTGTCTATCACCCAGGTGGGGCGAACCTTGTCAGGTCATACTAGTTACGAACACAGCAGTGAAATGTGCAGGATTGCCTAATTGGATTCATGTAACCACACCAAAAGAGTACCAGACCCTGAAGAAGAAAATCCTCAGGCAGCATCGATAACTGAGGAAGCTGAAGGTTGCCCAGCTGAAGAATCTCAGGTGAGAGATTCGAGGGAAGCTGAAGAAGAACAACCGAGCACAAGTCAGGACTGGATACCAGTGGTTGAAATACCTCAAGTTTACAACAGAACAAGAAGCCGAGCAAAATTAGAAGAAATTAAAGAAGATCAGATAGGCGAAGAAGAAGCAGCTCAGGAGGAGGAAAATGAAACAATAAGAGAACCTGAGCAGGATCAGATAGGGAGAGGAAATTGGGCTCAAATCAACAACGAAACAACAAATTTTGAGCAGGGACAGACAGGTCTAGAAGAACGCGGTCAGGCTGCAGAAGTACAAAGTGCAATAAGCCCTGATCAGAACCAGTTAGATCTAGGAAAATACATTCAAGAAGAAGATCACGAGAATCTCAAGCATGAAGACGTAAATCCTAAACAAGGTCAGTTACTGGAAACTCACAGTGGAGCAGCTGAAGAGAAACCAATAAGACCTGAAAAAGAACAAATAGAAGAAGAAACTGAAATCGAAGAAAAACAAATTGTGCCACAACTTGAAAATAAAAGAATTTCTGAAGAAGAAATAAAAAGTGAAGAGACAGTGCAAACAAAGAAGGTCAGAAAAGGTGATCATTGGCCTAGTGTCATTAAAAGAGTAAAATACCACATAACAACCAGAAGTGAAGATCCAGAACAAGTAAATGAAGTGACAAGCCTAACGGGACAAACAAGTGGAATTGAAAAACGAAAAAGCAAAAGACTGAAACTTGTGAACAACAAATTTAAAGGTCCTGATTGGACTTATATCATCCTTGAAGACTACGAGAGCTCAGAGTCAAGTGAGAGTGGTGACGAAGGAACAAGTGCGGAACTGACTTATGAGAAAGAAATAAAACCACCTTGATAACGTAAAAAGACTTGAAATAAAGATAAGAAGAGAAATCTTCCTTGTCAAAAATGCCTGACGATAGAGTTTCTGGGAGACCGAAACAGAAATGTTGTAAAAGATGCTGTGCTATATGCATATGTAGTCTGGTAGTGGTACTTATAGCATGGTTAGTTGTGATCGTAGCAATTCCTTACCTTCTGATAATGGATAAGAAGATTAACAACGAAACGAAGGGAAGGGTAGATAACTTGAGAAGTAATAGAATAGAACTAAAGGCAGAAGATGAACCAGAGTATTATCATGAAGTAACAGATAACGACACTAGTTTGAATGTTTTCACAAAATTATTGTTTCAATATGTAGATACCATGGAAGTTAGTAATTGTTATGTCTGTATGAAATTACCCGAATCAGTAGCAGAAGGGTTAACATACCATCATTTGCCATTAACTTATGGCATATCATGTAGCGTATTGGCTAGTTTATTCTATAAAACAGGGAGACTTCAGTATTATTATTCAAATATAGATGTGATATTTTCTGAGGTTCCAATTCGAAAGAATATGAATCCAGTGCTTAGTTGTTAAGATGCACAGTTTATGTGAGAATTTTTCTTAACAATGAAATCAATAGACATAACACATGCACATAGAAGCAATCTAACATGTTCATTACATGAAGAAGAAAAGATATTTTTGAATTTAGTAGAAAATAGAAGACAAGATTTCCAAAAGAAAGCTTCTGAGCATAAGGCTCATCTGCCACCTTGGGCTGAGAAAGAGGGTAGTTACACACCTGGCAAGGCTCAAGCTGCTATGGCTCTGGATTTTGTAAAGACAGGGAAAATGTGTCTACATAGGTTAAAGACTGATTATAACAATGTTTTCATCGGTACCAGTGAATGTGAACATAATTTCTTAATTCTTTGAGGTTGGGGACTAAAAGGAGGAATGGATTCAGTTTTTCCTGGAATCTATTATGTGTGTGGGAATAAGGCTTACTTTAGGCTTCCTGCACGGTGGTATGGAAGTTGTTATTTTGGAATAGTATTTCCAAAGATATACCACGTTAAAAGAAACACTGGGAGCAATGAAAATAATAGTGAATTAACACGTAGTAAAAGAGCTAGTTTTTCTGAAATTGTAGGTGATATATTTGGTGCATTGATACCTTCAGTGGGAATAATTCTGAACTCAAGGAAAATATGTAAATTATCTACAGTAGTTGATCGTTTATCAACGGACACTGCTGGAGGATTTCTAATGATTAATGCGGAGATGGTTGCGATTAGATCTATGGTTATGCAAAATCGACTTGCTCTTGATATAATATTAGCAAAAGAGGGCGGAGTCTGTAAATTATTGAAGACGAAACACTGTTGCACTTACATACCTGACAAAAGTGCAGAAATTGGAACATATATACAGAATATAACCAAACTTGAGAAGGAACTAAAGCCACTGGAAGTTGATAGTGTATGGGAAAGATTGACAAATAGTATTACGTCAATTGGTACCTGGTTTGCTAATGTAGGGAAAGGACTTATAGGTCAAATATTAGTACCCTTAGCAGGGATAGCAATAATAGTAATGTCAATAATAATATGGTGCAAATGTTGTAGAAAGAATGAGACGTATAGAGTGACAGGAAAAGGAAAGAAACGAAAGTTTGATGAAATTGAACTAGAAGATCTGAAAAGTGAATTATACAAGAAACTGAAAGGAGACATTAAAAATAGAAAATGTAAAAATGAAGCTGAGACAATTTTATGCTAAAGGTTGGCATCTGGTTGTGGGTAGTATTTGATGGCTCAGAAACGCCATCAGAGAGGGGATTGATGGAGCAAGGACTCACAATGAGACTTACTCGTAAGCAATCCTCTCACAGTATTAATTATTAATCTTTGTAATGTCTATACTAACAAATGCACCCATGAACATTATACGAGTGAAGCTTGCCTATGTGTTTAAAACTAATAAATAACGCTTGTCTAATCTAAAATGGCCGTTAAAGCGCGGGAATTTCATTGCGCATGTGTCAACCATATCACGTGGTATGACGTCTTTCTTTGCTTGGAGGGAAACTTTTGCTTCTGCGCAGTGTGTATTAAAATGGCTGCTTAATGTTTTCACGTGCTACAGCTTGCTCATATGTTACAATTAAAACTGTGGTATTCTAACGCTATTAATGCGGGATAGAATTTTAATTAAACGGGAATAGAGTAGACATAGTGGGTATACAGTGAAACCATTTATTTTGTGATTTTAATATTTTCTTCTTTGACTTTTATTAGTTCATAAATGGGCCTGGGTTGGTTGAACTGCAGCTCGAGAGACATTGGTTCTGCACATGCGCCCTGAAAGGCTGACCAGAGAAAGCGATGAAGTCAACTTGGAAGCCCTCCAAGGTCGCGAAGCCTGGTTCACAAGTTCATCTGAAATGTACCTGAACTCGATACAAATGTATATAAAATGTATTGCTGAATCAATGGGAAACGGGTGGGAAATAAAGCAAAAGTATTAATTGTGATGGGCGGTATTTTAAAGACAATGGGCTTAAAGAAATTGAACTAAATTGATATGGTGTGAGGATCAACCCCTGTCCCCGTCCAATCAGAAGTAGTGGGCCCATATTTTTGCAACATTAATGGGAGGTACATGGGCGTAGAAGGGTATAATAGATATAGTATTAGCTAATTAGTTAGATGTTAGAGCGAGTTCGAGGTTCGAGATCCATGACAAGCTGATCGATTGCAGACTGAACCGCTGTCCAGAGAGGTCCTGAGGTGGGGGCGGCGGAACCTTAGAAGACGACCTGAGAGAAGCAAGGAGAAGCGAAGTATCAGAGAGGGGAACGACGCAGGCGTCGTCGATAGAGAGGTCACCTGTCCTGTCCTGAACCTGGAGGAGGTCTTTGCTCTTCATCCTTCCTGGGTCCTATTTTTCCAACTCCTTGGCCAAGGGGTTTGGTTTCTCGCACCTTTAGGTAAATATAAATGCAACTTTAGCTGTGCTGCTGTCTCTATCTTCTCCTTTTTGAGGGACCGTCATTGACCGATAATTGATCATTATGCTTCATCCTTGATATGCGATTGAGTATCATGTGGTTCTGTATTTTACTCTGCTAAAATCTTTAGATAAACATTTTAAAACTTCCCGACTCAGTGATTATTTCAGGATTATGAATTGTAATGAACGTCACTCATTTTAAACTTCCCAATTAGCAAAGGGTCCATTGGTAAGTCATTACTCTTCAATCAGAAAAGTAATTGGTAGCAGGGATTCTTGATAAAGAGTACAACTGACCCGCTGGATCATTCCAAAGTAACAAATGTGTCTAGGTCTCAAAGAAGAACATAGGCTGGGACCTGACGACTTCATAGTTCTCAATGTGTTCCATACAAGCTGTGAGTTCATTTTTTTTCATTTCCATTGTGCTACTTGTTGTTTTACTACTTTCATCAAAAACACAGAACTACAGGCACTGATGTGATGAAAAAAATGGGACTATACATCCCAGCATGGCAGAAGGTCGCTTGTGATACAGTGTCACTCAAAGGGCCTGATTCACACACTGCGCTTTGCAGTGAGATTTGTAGTTCTACAATAGTACTAAAAAGCTTACTACAAAGTGCTATTCACAAACTGCATTTTTGTAGTAACTTACACTTTTGAAGTAAGTCCTTACCTCCATTATTTTATATGGGAGGGTGTTGCAGTACCTGTGGTTGGCCATGTGTAGTGCTGGACTTACTAAAAAAGTGCAAGTTACTACAAAAGTGCAGTTTGGGAATACTGTAAAGTAGTACATTTACTTAGAAGTGTAGGTTACCTTTGTGAATCAGATCCAATGTGTCACACATACAAAGTGTCAACATAGGGTGACCAGATATCCCAGATTTGCCAGGATAGTCCTCATTTTGGATTTCTGTCCCGGTGTCCCAATAAGTAAATACATATATGTTGCAGTTGTCGAGGCAGAGTCAGGTGTGCAAGGACATTAGGGTTGAAATGTGTATGATCATATTTCCACCACCTTCACTGGCATACCCTTGTTCATAAAGCGCAGTAGAATGTCAAAAGAGATTAACAATAGGTCAGGAGACTCTGAGCCTGAATCTAGTGTCATTGACCAGCCCTGAGCTTCATCTGATGCCTTCATCTTGTTTCTCTTTAAGCCATTCACTGCCATAGTGTTTGTGCACCAATGTGGCAGGGATTGCTTTAAACAATCAGTGTAAAGTTGTTCAAACACAAGTACCTCTTTGGTCTCTTTGTGCATCTGTATAAAATCTGCCTTTTCTGCGTGGTCACCCGGATATTTTGCTGAACCCTACATTTTGCTGGCTTTAGAACTCTGACTTTATCCCTGCTAACAAGTAGTAAAGTGCCTGTGCTCTCCCTTTAAACATGGTCAAATTTGCATATTCCTAAATGGTATATTTAACTTATAACTCCATAGTGTATGGCACAAAATGTACCCAGGGCTGTTAGTTAAATGTCACTAATGGACTGCAGCACCTATTGTGCCATGCACTACTGTGGCAGAATAAAGCATGGCTTCAGGCCTACCATTGTAGCCTGATTCTGGCAGTGCAAACACTGCAATTCGACGTGTCAAAAACAGCTTTTAGCAGGTCAAAAGAGAGTTTTTGACCTGTTAAAGGGGTAAATGTCAACAAGTCACCCCTATGCAGGCCTTGTTGCCCACAAGGCAGGGTGCACGCTATTTAAAAGTTGGAACTATAGAAATTTAATGTTAACAAGGCCTTACAGTAACTTGCACCAAACATCTATTTTTCACTGTGGTAGACCTAGCTGCCCTATGCAGGAACCCAGAGTACAGAGGAAAATCAGAATACTGTAACTCAGGAATGGGGCTACATTGAAAAATACTTACACAACTATTTTTAATAGGTATTAAAAATCCAATTCAATTGTGAAGTTGGATTTTTAATAAATAGCAAGGGAAGTTCCTGGAGGCAAAATGTGCATTTGCTTTCCCACTTTTGTCAGCCAATAATTAGCATTTGAATAGGTATGAAAAAGGTGTGAAGTCCCTCCAAGGAGCAAAAAATAGGCTGAGTTGACTGGGCAGAGATGATTCATCTAAACACAACAATATATGCATTGTTGGGTTGTGATTATCATTTTTGACATTACAGTGTCAAATCCTTCCTGAAAGTCAAATCCTGCTGCACTCATGAAAGGAAGAGACGTGAGATGCCAAAAGAATCCTTGTGTATCCACTGTCTGGTTGCTAGAAAACCCTCCTTTGTTCTATTAGACTTCTTTCTCTGGATTTATTGGGGGTGCAGTGACCGCCCCAAATCAGACTTCAGTGATATATGTAGGAGGACACTAGAATTACCATAGTACCCTCCCCACAGACACACACACCCAGTAGGGTCCAAGTTTGGTATGCCCAAAGACTTCACCATCTTGAAAATGCCCTAAGTGGGTAGGGTTGGCCCTGAGACCTTTCATCTCATTGGTTAGGGCATGCCCAGGAGTCATTCCCACCCACTAGCTGATGCCGGATACCTCCAGACACCCAATTTCGAACACTACTGGGCCAGTGGAAGATCAGATGAAGACTGAAACTGCTGTCTGAGACTTAGAAGAGCCCTAAAAGACTGGACCTGCTCTACCTCTTGCACCCAGGACAAAGAGGTGGGCTCCAAGAGTCATCCTCCTGGTAGAGCTACAGAATACAACAAGCTACAAGAGTCCTTTTCCTACTACTGCCCAGCTTACCAGTAGCACCTGGAACTGGACTGGACCCTGCTGTTTGGCATCTACCTGATACCCAGTGAGTCTCTCAGTACCTCCACAGAGGTCCTGGGGGAGCGGTATAAGTGTACTCCTGTGGTGGATTGGGACTTAAAGGTCTAAAGCCAAAAGGTAAAATCTTTGACCAGAACAAACTTAGTTTGTATATCCGACCCAAGCTCCATCGCGGTCAGCGTCAAAGTGCACTTACATCCAGGTCTATGACAACCATTGACTATCACTGGCACTTTGTGCTTCTTGGCACTACTCATACTTAAAACTAAAAATCCATATTTCAGGTTCCCCTAATTAGAATTTTATCATGTTAGTGTCTAGGTGTTTATTAACTTTTACTCTATTTTTCAAATTTGATTTGGGATTTTTATTGTGTTGCATTTCGACTTTATAACTGTTTTGGTACTGCATAAGTATTTTACAATTTGCCCTAAGTTAAGCCTGCCTGCTCTGTGCCATACCTACCAGGGAGTTGATTGTAGGTAAATTTAGAGATTTTGAGGGTTCACCCTGACAAGCGTTGTGATTGTTCTTATTGGTAGGTAGTCACCCTCCCCAAATTATAATCCAATTTCTTATAGCAGCCACACAAATGTTATACTTTTTTGGCACATTACGGGGTATAGATTAGTGCAAACCAATCATCAGTATCTCATTGCATCCTAAAAATATTACCAAAAAAATGGAGATATTTCCATTTGTTGAACAAATGTGCTGAATATTTCTCAAATGGACAAACGTGAATCCTGGAACATTAATGAAGCACATGCTGCCCTAATTGTCTGGAATCTGGTAATACCAAATATATATAGCTTTTCCTAGAAAATATATGTTGCACAATCAATTAATATGAGCACAGATCACTAAATTGGGCAGAATAACTGTTTGTGGAGCACTCTTCATTTGGTGCCAGATATCAAATTTATATGGAAAGTATAGAAACTATTGGCATCATTTAGGGTTTGGAGGAAACTCAAAATTTAAATATAGAGGAAACCCTGCAGGCTAAATTTTATCCCAAATAATATCTCCACGTTGCAGGAAAATCAGCCAGTGGATTGTACTTAGGCAATCTTTTATTGTAAATGTTTGTTAATACAAAAATCACACAATTATTTAAAAAATATGGTTTGAACATTTTAACAGTAATTGTGCCACAGATGCAGTTCCAGGTCTCACCACTTACCAGGCCTCCCTTTGCTAGAGGGGGAAGATAATTAACTCTATGAGCTAACAGGTGATGGCATGTAATGGTATGAAGCGATTCCACCATTTCCTTGCACAACCTGCAGATTCTTTTCTTTTCGTCCATGCCGGACCAGGCACCAGTAATCTCTAAGAACAGCAGGATGCCCAGCCGCATCCTCATGCATATACCTGCCATTATGGACCATGCCGGATGTTACATATGTAGCAGTAGGCGTTATCAATTCTGTAACACAGCTCTATTTGCCTACCTTGTGAATCTGTTGAGAAGTGAACATACTACTACTCTGAATTGTGACCAAGTTAACGTTCGCTAACAAAAACTCTCCTTTTGGACCCACATTTCCAGTATGTAGTAAATCTTTTGCATCTTGTTCACTTTCGTATGAACAGCTGAATTATTTTGTTGAATCATAATTAAGAAAAATAGGGGGTTAGGTGTTGCACAGGGTACATAGTACTACCAGTTTTAATACATAGCCAAGCACAACCCTGTGAGCTGTTGGCCACACCAGTCGTCCCGCCCTCCCATACTTATGCAAAAACAACAGTTGATGGACAGAATGCAGAACAATGTCATACATTCACCCCAGTACAGAGATCTGGGCCTAGATCCATCGTTTTTTTGCTCACCATGCCATTCCAGTTTGGACCCAGCCATATGCAAATCAGTCTTGACCCTGTGCCTCATGGGAACAGTCCAGCCCGAACTGCCAAGCCAGGTCCTCCCTGGAGTGGAAACAAGCATCCTAGGACCGGTTTCGGGTTTCACCCTCTTCAGCCAGGATAGCTTGATTCCAGTGGCATGGAGAGCACGGGACCCACGTCTGGGCATACCCGTCCCACTCGGGGTGACAAATGCAAAAACAACAGTTGATGGACAGAATGCAGAACAATGTCATACATTCACCCCAGTACAGAGATCTGGGCCTAGATCCATCGTTTTTGCTCACCATGCCATTCCAGTTTGGACCCAGCCATATGCAAATCAGTCTTGACCCTGTGCCTCATGGGAACAGTCCAGCCCGAACTGCCAAGCCAGGTCCTCCCTGGACTGGAAACAAGCATCCTAGGACCGGTTTCGGGTTTCACCCCTCTTCAGCCAGGATAGCTTGATTCCAGTGGCATGGAGAGCACGGGACCCACGTCTGGGCATACCCGTCCCACTCGGGTGGCAAATGCAAAAACAACAGTTGATGGACAGAATGCAGAACAATGTCATACATTCACCCCAGTACAGAGATCTGGGCCTAGATCCATCGTTTTTTGCTCACCCTGCCATTCCAGTTTGGACCCAGCCATATGCAAATCAGTCTTGACCCTGTGCCTCATGGGAACAGTCCAGCCCGAACTGCCAAGCCAGGTGCTCCTGGACTGGAAACAAGCATCCTAGGACCGGTTTCGGGTTTCACCCATCTTCAGCCAGGATAGCTTGATTCCAGTGGCATGGAGAGCACGGGACCCACGTCTGGGCATACCCGTCCCACTCGGGGTGACAAATGCAAAAACAACAGTTGATGGACAGAATGCAGAACAATGTCATACATTCACCCCAGTACAGAGATCTGGGCCTAGATCCATCGTTTTTTTGCTCACCATGCCATTCCAGTTTGGACCCAGCCATATGCAAATCAGTCTTGACCCTGAGCCTCATGGGAACAGTCCAGCCCGAACTACCAAGCCAGGTCCTCCCTGGACTGGAAACAAGCATCCTAGGACCGGTTTCGGGGTTTCACCCTCTTCAGCCAGGATAGCTTGATTCCAGTGGCATGGAGAGCACGGGACCCACATCTGGGCATACCCGTCCCACTCGGGGTGACAAATGCAAAAACAACAGTTGATGGACAGAATGCAGAACAATGTCATACATTCACCCCAGTACAGAGATCTGGGCCTAGATCCATCGTTTTTTGCTCACCATGCCATTCCAGTTTGGACCCAGCCATATGCAAATCAGTCTTGACCCTGTGCCTCATGGGAACAGTCCAGCCCGAACTGCCAAGCCAGGTCCTCCCTGGACTGGAAACAAGCATCCTAGGACCGGTTTCGGGGTTTCACCTCTTCAGCCAGGATAGCTTGATTCCAGTGGCATGGAGAGCACGGGACCCACGTCTGGGCATACCCGTCCCACTCGGGGTGACAAATGCAAAAACAACAGTTGATGGACAGAATGCAGAACAATGTCATACATTCACCCCAGTACAGAGATCTGGGCCTAGATCCATCGTTTTTTTGCTCACCATGCCATTCCAGTTTGGACCCAGCCATATGCAAATCAGTCTTGACCCTGTGCCTCATGGGAACAGTCCAGCCCGAACTGCCAAGCCAGGTCCTCCCTGGACTGGAAACAAGCATCCTAGGACCGGTTTCGGGGTTTCACCCTCTTCAGCCAGGATAGCTTGATTCCAGTGGCATGGAGAGCACGGGACCCACGTCTGGGCAAACCCGTCCCACTCGGGGTGACAAATGCAAAAACAACAGTTGATGGACAGAATGCAGAACAATGTCATACATTCACCCCAGTACAGAGATCTGGGCCTAGATCCATCGTTTTTTGCTCACCATGCCATTCCAGTTTGGACCCAGCCATATGCAAATCAGTCTTGACCCTGTGCCTCATGGGAACAGTCCAGCCCGAACTGCCAAGCCAGGTCCTCCCTGGACTGGAAACAAGCATCCTAGGACCGGTTTAGGGGTTTCACCCCTCTTCAGCCAGGATAGCTTGATTCCAGTGGCATGGACTGGGGTGGTGGAGTGAGCTAAAGAATGATGATGGATTAAACCCAGATCAGTTGACTGGGGGTGAGTGTTTGATTAGCTCAAGCGCTCCGTCCATCATCCCCTTTGGTATCGCTTTGTTCGCCCTAAGTTGGCAGGGTATGCCCAGACGTGGGTCCCTTGCTCACTTTGCCACTGGATTCAAGCTAGCCTGGCTGATGACGGCTGAATGGCCAGAAACCGGTCCCAGGATGCTTGTTTCCGGTCCAGGGAAGACATGGCTTGGCAGTTCGGGCTGGACTGTTCCCATGAGGCACAGGGTCAGATTGATTTGCATGTGGCCATGTCTGAACTGGGGTGGTGGAGTGAGCTAAAGAATGATGATGGATTAAACCCAGATCAGTTGACTGGGGGTGAGTGTTTGATTAGCTCAAGCGCTCCGTCCATCATCCCCTTTGGTATCGCTTTGTTCGCCCTAAGTTGGCAGGGTATGCCCAGACGTGGGTCCCTTGCTCACTTTGCCACTGGATTCAAGCTAGCCTGGCTGATGACGGCTGAATGGCCAGAAACCAGTCCCAGGATGCTTGTTTCCGGTCCAGGGAAGACATGGCTTGGCTGTTCGGGCTGGACTGTTCCCATGAGGCACAGGGTCAGATTGATTTGCATGTGGCCATGTCTGAACTGGGGTGGTGGAGTGAGCTAAAGAATGATGATGGATTAAACCCAGATCAGTTGACTGGGGGTGAGTGTTTGATTAGCTCAAGCGCTCCGTCCATCATCCCCTTTGGTATCGCTTTGTTCGCCCTAAGTTGGCAGGGTATGCCCAGACGTGGCTCCCTTGCTCACTTTGCCACTGGATTCAAGCTAGCCTGGCTGATGACGGCTGAATGGCCAGAAACCGGTCCCAGGATGCTTGTTTCCGGTCCAGGGAAGGCATGGCTTGGCAGTTCGGGCTGGACTGTTCCCATGAGGCACAGGGTCAGATTGATTTGCATGTGGCCATGTCTGAACTGGGGTGGTGGAGTGAGCTAAAGAATGATGATGGATTAAACCCAGATCAGTTGACTGGGGGTGAGTGTTTGATTAGCTCAAGCGCTCCGTCCATCATCCCCTTTGGTATCGCTTTGTTCGCCCTAAGTTGGCAGGGTATGCCCAGACGTGGGTCCCTTGCTCACTTTGCCACTGGATTCAAGCTAGCCTGGCTGATGACGGCTGAATGGCCAGAAACCGGTCCCAGGATGCTTGTTTCCGGTCCAGGGAAGACATGGCTTGGCAGTTCGGGCTGGACTGTTCCCATGAGGCACAGGGTCAGATTGATTTGCATGTGGCCATGTCTGAACTGGGGTGGTGGAGTGAGCTAAAGAATGATGATGGATTAAACCCAGATCAGTTGACTGGGGGTGAGTGTTTGATTAGCTCAAGCGCTCCGTCCATCATCCCCTTTGGTATCGCTTTGTTTGCCCTAAGTTGGCAGGGTATGCCCAGACGTGGGTCCCTTGCTCACTTTGCCACTGGATTCAAGCTAGCCTGGCTGATGACGGCTGAATGGCCAGAAACCGGTCCCAGGATGCTTGTTTCCGGTCCAGGGAAGACATGGCTTGGCAGTTCGGGCTGGACTGTTCCCATGAGGCACAGGGTCAGATTGATTTGCATGTGGCCATGTCTGAACTGGGGTGGTGGAGTGAGCTAAAGAATGATGATGGATTAAACCCAGATCAGTTGACTGGGGTGAGTGTTTGATTAGCTCAAGCGCTCCGTCTATCATCCCCTTTGGTATCGCTCCCATACTTATGGACACTGGAGTCACTAATGGTGGTGTTAGTATTTCTTTTATTAAGGTTTCTTTTACTCTGGAAGGGTTTCCGTTCTATGGCTTGGAAATGAAGGGAAACAAAAGTCTTATATGTAAAAAAAAAGAAAAAGATTCCAGGTCCACAGGAAGTTTTCGTCGTGATGGGGCTCCGTCCCAGCCTTGATTTTTCTCCTCAGGGAGGGTACCGGAAAAGGAGGAAGGGACACAAAAGAAAACAAAAGGATAAAGTCAGATCACTGGTCTTGTGTTGTTTGTAGGGAAGAGCGCTCCTGTCACCCGTGCTCTCTACGTGTCGTGCCTAGGTGAAGGGGGGAAGGAATTTAGTGCTCCAGGGTGGTGCGGCCCGTAACCCCGCCCACCAACCCTTAAAAGAAAGAAAGCATGCTCGGGGCACTTGCCTGGACCCACGACCCTCCTAGGCCGTGGGGCTGGAAGTCCCAGCCTCCGCTTCTCCCGTTGGAGTGCTGGATTCAAGGGCATTGCTCCTGGAGCAGTCTCCTCTCCGATGGTCGTCTTCGGTCACCAACACTTCTTCGGTCTTCTCTCCTTCTTCTGTCTCTGCCTCCGTCTCTAACACCTCTTCTCCAAGTCCGACTCCCGGCGTCTCTTTGATGTCTTCGGGTCCGACCACCTGATCCTTGGTTGGCAGACCGCAGGTTCCTGTCTGGCTGACTAGAACGTTCACCCTGCATCCGGTCAGGGACATGGCGGCCGCCATGTTGGATTGGGGCACTCGAGCGTCGCGGGAGGGAATCCCTCACAAACCCCATGCTGAATTTATTTATTTATTTAATGCGATTTTATATAGCGCAAACTTTACCCAAAGGTGTCAGAGCGCTTTACAAAAGGACCAGTTACATTACATAAGGACTTCGGAGTACATGAGTTACATAAAAGATACAGACAGAACAACTCTAAAATCGCAAAAGAACAGTAGTCAGTACATATGCCTACTACAGATACTAGAGGTTAGAGTTGCATATATACAAGTTGAAGATTCACTCAAGGAGAAGAAACAAGCAGAAAAAACTCTAAAATTACATAAGAACGGTAATAAGTAAATACGTCTACTACAGATACTAGTGGTTAGAATTACATATATACAAGTCGCAAAACACTCAAGATTACATTTAAAAAGCGATTAGGGTTGGACAATTATATATTACAAATTTACAGAGCAAGGTATTTACAAGAGTATCAGCGAGAAACAAGTAAGAAAAGCAGATAGGGACAGGAAAGAGAGAGAGAGGCAAAACGGAGATGGGACCAGAAGAATAAACAATAGTCACAAACAGGGAGCAGATCCGTGGAGAAGAAGGACGATCGATAGGTCGCCCAGCTGGAGACCAGCGGGGACGGAGGAACAGACCACGTTCGCAAGATGGCGGACCAAGGACAAGAGCGACAACAGGAGACGGTCCCAAAATGGCGGGCGCACACGAGTCCCAGTCCAAAAGTTAGGAGGGCCAAGTCCGAAGAAAACCAGGGAGCCGACCCAACGGAGGAGGAACAAGAAGGGGAAAGGAGCCAGACAGTCAAAAGGGAGGGAGGGAGGGGGGCAGGCGGTCTCCGAAGCACAGCTGTGCCGTCCATGTGCACAGGACCCGGGCAGCGGGGGCAACAGTGTCGGACCCATTCTTCCAGGTCGAAGGGAGACCAACACAGGCTCCAGGGCAACAGTCCAGAGAACGGGACACCGCAGAGTCCAAACCAGAGGGGGCGCCTCACCTGCAGGGACGGAAACCGATAGGCTCAGATAGTCCTGGAGAGCCGCGCCGCAGTTCCCACCCCCGCCAAAACCTCCGGCGAGGCAGGAGGGCCAGCGGTAGCGAAAAGCAGCGGCCGTCGAATCAGGAGGGTCAGGAGGAGAGAGCCCCAGCCCGGCTCATCCACGGCCATCCAGAGAAATCACGGAGGCATCGGCAATGTCGCGACAGGATCAGCCGAACGCCCGTCACCAGGGGAACCCAGAGAAAAGACGGGGTGGAGGAAGACAGAATTGAGAGATAGCTTAAATTTAATGGCTTCAAGAACAAAGTGTCGCAAGAGAAGTGCCGGATTATGGTTTCAAGGTTAAATTTACATCCTGAGAAACAGAGTTTGGCGCCAGATGTCAGGGTCCGCACAACCTTTGGTGAATAGACCTTCCTGTTTCTCAACCATAAGGCGGTTTGAATTTGGCTAAACTTCCAGCCAATACGCTGGAAGTGACTGGTGATTTTGTTCAGAAAACATTGGCTCCCAGTTCAGTTTGTTGTCATATATCAGGCCCAAGTATTGACATAAATGAAATGATTTGAGTTTACCTTTACCCAGTCCCCACTCATGTATAATTGGGCAGCAACGAAAGGAGTGTATCTTGATCTTATCTAACTTGACCTTAACACTGTTTGTCCATTAGTAGGCTTCCAGGTGATTAAGACCAGGCAGTAAACACACAGGTGTGCTATCCATGAATACCATGTCATGGTTACTGATCCGTTGGCCCAACACTTTGGCCACAACTTTCCAAAATAAACACTTTCCTCCCTCTGATTATATCCAGCATACTGGTCTAGTTTTACCTGGATATAATCTGTACTCCATTATTAGAGTTTCCTCCAGAAACTTGAAGATTGTCAGTGCTCTCCAAATTCTGAATGAGGTTCTATATATTTTCTAATTATGTACAATCTAAGGAATCAGGAGCCATATGTACTAAGAGCCAGTTCGCAAACAGTTTTTGCAAATTGTGCACTGACTTTTGCATAGCGACTATTCACTAATAGGTTGCTCTGCAAAATCTTCATTTACAATACAATTTGCTCAATTATTATTAATTGGGCAGGTCACACTTTCGACCCCCTGGGATTGGTTATAAACACAGGGATGGTGACCTGCAAGGGACAGCACAACACAATCCCAGTGTTTGCATTCCCAAATGGAAATCTTTTTTTTAAAACCAGCTTCTGTTCCTTAGAGGAACCAGTATTGCTTTAAATAACAATAATGTTTTCCATTTAGGAAAACATCAGAAGGCGCAGGCCGTGGCTGTCACCTGGCAACTGCCTAATCTCTGCCCCCACCCCCGTTCCCCGAGTCTGCCAACATAATTCTCCTTCCCAAAAGAGTTACCAACAGTTACTACCTCTTTTCAGGTGCCGGTAACAATACATGGTTTCCAACCAGAATTGTGGTCACAAACCATTGATACATTGGATACTGACTCGCAATTTGGAAGGCACGCCCCTTCTATGTCCCATTCTACCAATTCCTATTCGGTATGAGTCGCAAAATGCATTTTAAAAGTCAGAAAAACTGTTATGGTTTGTAAAACGGGGTTTTTACCTTACAAAAAGGCTTTTTGCAGTTGCAGAGAAAGTGCTTTTGCCAAAATCTGGTTCCTTACATACATGTAGGTCCTAGTGATGCAAGTCAGCTCTTCTTTGCACTGATTTGCTGGCCGAGAGAATGCAGTGAACATGATGTTTACCATACTGTCAGTTTTTTTTGTGGCAAAACATGGTAGCTTCCTCTCGAATTGTTAGCCAGCAACAGAAACTTCAGATTATGTTTCTATTCCTTTACTTAGAAAACACAGCAGCCAATCAAGCTTTAAACTACATAACCCATGAGCCCCCACAGCTCCTTCTCTCCACTAATCACAGGGGTCATGCCTAACTATAAATGTTCATAGAGTCTTAGTCAGTCCTCTTTCTTGCTGCTGCAGCAGCTGAGCTAATTATACCTTTTCTCTAGTTTTTTACAGCACCTTATGTGTATAATAATTGTAATGCCTGCGGTGTTGTGTGCGTGTTGCATTTGGCATGATTGTTTGTTTGTTATCGGCGACTGAGCGCTTGCACTCTCGGGGGCATCGCCTACCGGTCACCTTGCCAGCGCGTGGAGCGGAAGCTGGGACAAGAGGGCTTTGCGCGCTGAAAGGAGTGCGCTTTTGTTGTCTACTGCTTTGCGCATGCGCGGGAAGCCGATTGGAGCAATTATCTTCTGATCTGCTCCTCGCGCTGCGTTTGTGCAGACCGGTGCCTCGCTGTCCCTTCCGAACCCCTGGGTGCAAAAAAGAATCAGGCATAGCTGCCAAGGTTTCAGATTGCTATGTGTGACGTTTTCGCAATTTGAGTGCAATTATGAGTGACATTTCAACGACAATGAGTGACACTTTCATTTGATCAAAATTAAGCAATGAAGACTACGGAAACTTATAAATATCAGAAGTTACACCCATTTGAGCAACGAGCAACTCTAAGAAGATCTTAAAACTGGTGCAAAGTGCCAGAAATAGAAGGGCACTTAGGTGTGAATGTGGGAGGTGCTCTGCTTCTGGGGAACTCTGTCCGCCCTATCATGACTCTCTCTATAACTGCCATGCTTTCAGTTTGATTATGTGTGGTATTTCCATGATTTCAGTATACTAAGAGACATTCTACGGCCAAATCATTGACACTTTGAGTGGCCATTATCTACTACTGTGCGCATTACATTGGCTTGCATAGTTAAAGTGCTTTCTCAGTCGCAGAAGCAGGGGATGTCATAGCACTATAAATAGACAAGTCACTATGCCCTGCTGCGCCAAGCAGGATTACATTATTTCTCTCTCCTTAAAAACAGACAGACATCTGCAGGAAGACTGAATTAACCAAGTGAGGTTTCACAATGTAAGAGTGTATTCCTCGCTGATTACTTGAACTTGCATTTATCTTGCAATTAAGGTGCGTGCTTTAGATATGTAAAGGTGAAACACTAACGGAAATACATACAGAATAATGTCCTTTTGAACCACGTCTTTGTCCCACGCTCTGCCACTGCCCCCATTGCTGCTTGACTCACCTGTGCCAACCAGAAATGACTGACAGGGAAGGCTGAGGCTGAGTCAGTAGATAATCACGTGCTGCAGTGCACCGAGAGACATAGTTTGTGTGCTGCCCTTGAGTGTCATGCTACACTGCAGGCTGTTTTCTAGTGCTGCTGCCAGGCTCCAGTGAAGTCACGGTAATTACAGTGGCCGCTGCTTGAAAGATGATTTGTGTCAGCTGAAGGCAGACCGGCTCTCCCAAGTGTGCCGCCACTGGCAAGGGATTGGACTGCAAAGAGCCCACACGTGACAGGAGGCAGGAGGGCAGATGAGGCCTAACATCCTCCTTGCCCTCCACACACGTGGATGGTGGTGCTGGGGGCTGTTAGTGCGGGCTGTGGCTACAGGACTGGCGCAACTTCAAGGCAATTGGCGGGCCCACTGTGGCTGCAATCTTGTGCGTGGACATTTGCCGACCAGTTTGTTTGACTCCCCCTGCAATCTTGATTCTTCTCAGCCCTGATCATCAGCTGCGCACACGCCTGCCATTGCACGGTGCGGTTGGGTTTGGGTTCAGTTGCGGCCGCCGCCGGCGTGCGAGCAGCCGCAAGCTCTGCCATAAAATTATTGAAATTATTAATTCACTCGGGACTCTCGGCGAGTCCCCGCCGGTCTCTGGGCTGGCAACACTAATTTGCGGCGGGCGCGGCTGCGCACGAAGACAGAACTAAGTGCTGCACGCCACGGCGAGGACTGACTCCACTGAAATTGAGTCCCCGCGCCGCTCAGTGCTCACTTCCTCTGACTTCCTCCGGACGTGACGGCAAGTACGGTCACATCCGGATTATCCATCACGCCCCTGGTGAGTGCCTGGCTGTGTGAGCCATTAGCATTTTACTGCTGAGAGGGCGCGCCCGCCCCCCATTATTGGCAGCGAGCAGTGTGTCAAACTAAGCCGCGCGGCGGGAATAATTGCAGCCTGGAGCCAGGCTGAGTCACCATTGTTACATTGTAGCCTAATCGGCGCGCTCTCAGCCACCAGAGCTGAGAGCAGTCAGATGATTCATGCCGGTGATTAACTATTTATCGAACTTTAAGAGCCCAGAGCAGCTGCTGGCACTGGCAGCACACGTCTCTCGGAGCAGCAGAGCCGTGCACAGGCGCCGCCGGTGGAGCGAGCTGGCGAGTCGGCAAAATGCGTGACAATGCATTTCAGTGCGGTGATGCGGAACACCGCACTGAAATGCGTGAGTGTCACACCTGGTGCGTGATACTTGGCAGGACTGATCAGGGCATTGCACTATGAGAGTTTTGGGTGGCTCCTTCCACAAGATATTTTGAGTGTTTGGGAATATTCTAAATAAAGACTTTGCTGGCTTGGGCAACTTGCCCGGTGAGTGTCTCCACAAGATCTAAGTTCACACTTTGGGCATACTCACACCCTGAACCTCTTCCACCCCTCCAATCTCTCAGGATGGCATACTACAAGTACAAATTTCATTTCATTTCATTCATTTCATTTCAGGAGGGCAATGAATTATGTGGAGTATGAAGAGGTGCCCTATGAGCACCACATGGAAGAGCAGTTGGTAGAAACATTGGATTAAAATGTACAGGACTCTCTGAATCGTGCTTTGATTAAGGCTTTGAAACCCTTTACTGAAACCTTGACACGTTATGGTAGATGTGTTGGGGGGTCCCTTAGGGGATTCCTACTCGCAGGGCTTAAATTTGAGTGCATCGGATTTTGCCCATGATGCTACTTCTAAGAGTTCCTCTTCGGCTGAGGTTTTGTCGTAAATGGCATCTTCGGTCCTTTGGGATCACGGCTATGGTCACTCAGTTTCACAAGGCGCACTGGGAACCTCCACGATTTCCATTGCTAGGGTAGCAGATGTGTCCTCAGCCTCATCTCCTCCCTCATCTGACTCAGAAGATGCCCAGGAAGAGCAACGCCTACGACTAAGTGCAAATGCAAGGCGCATCATGTTACGTCGGATGTCACGACCAACAAGAACTGCATGCAAGTTGCACATTATGTGCAGGATAATTTATGCCAGGGTTTTGAGCGTGAGGTGCGCAATACCTTAAGGTCCGAATGTTCCCTTCCCTCTCTCTTGGGCAAAGTGACTCATACCCCTGAGCTAGACCCCAATATGGCTATGTTTCTAAAGATATTTTGCGAAGGACCCTAAGAAGGTGCTAGATAGGGCCTGGCACGGATGTCAGGACAAACTGTTGGATGTTTCCAGGCCCCTTACAGAAAATATTAGATTTAGCCCTCCAAGCTAAAGATACCAATTCTCCACTAGACCCTAATGAAATTCAAGAATGGGCGCAAAGAGCACTCTATTTCCTAGGCAGCGCTAACTGCGCCTCATCCACAGCGAGATGCAAATCCTTCCTCATGAGGACTGATCTTCAGCCAGCAGACTTGGCCTTTACTGAGACGGGCAACTTGGCCAACAACTTACTTTTTGGAGACAAGCTTGTAAAGGATCTGGGCAGATTTTCTGCCCTGGATAAAACCAAATCATCTTTGAAAAACGTTTTCAATAGTGGCCTTTTTGTTAGGCCTGGGCGTTGAACTCCGCTCTGTTCGCGGAGTATACAGAGTTTTCTGCACTCCGCGGAGCTCGCGGAGTGCAAGAAAACCCCGCTTCGCGTAGTGCAGCGGAGTTTTTTTCCCGCTCGCGGACGGTAAGTTCGCGAGCGCGAGCTGCAGCTCGGGTAGAATTTCTACCCGAGCTGCAGAAAGACCAGCGCAAACAGCAGTTCGCACAACACTCCGCCACCTGCGGAACTTCGCGGAGTTTTTTTGTAACTTCGCGAAGTTCTGCGTAGCAAAACTCCGCGAACTACGCCCAGGCTTACTTTTTGTCAGGGACAGAGACGCTTCCGAGGTTGGTTGCCTGGCCAAGGATTCTACCAGGCTTCACCAGGAAATGCGCCCAGAGGGTGAGGTGGCGTTTCATGTTCCAACTTCTACCTCGCCCGTAATAGAGGTGGCTGTGGACGTGCCCAACGAGGTGGTTAAAAGGGAGGGAATAATGCCAGTGATGCTACCTATTAAGGTAACGGTTTTTCCATCCTCGGAAATTATGGTGGGGGGGTTAAGTTATTCCTACACAATTGGAAAGTACTTACTCAGGATCAGTGGCTGTTGAAGACTTTTCAGGGTTTCAGCCTGGAGTTTTACCCCTCCCCTAATCAGCGGAAATGACCAAGTCCTCCATTTTTCCCAAACAGAGAACAATTTCATAGACAACGAGGTGTTTTCTCTGTTGTGGAGAGGGGCAATAACAAAATGGACCCCACACCCACACGGTTTTGTAAGCACAATATTTTTCGTCCCAAAGAAGGATAAGGGTTACCGTTTAGTTCTGAACCTCAAGGAATTCAATTCGTGGATCGTGGATCGCCATTTCAAGATGGAAGGCATACACCTGTTACGAGATCTTTTGCAAGAGGGAGACTGGATGATTCATCTCAACCTCAAAAATGCTTATCTAGAAGTTCCTATATTTGCCCCCCATTGCAGGTTTCTTCAGTTTGAGTAGCGCCATCAGTGGTTCGAATTTACCACCATGCAATTTGGTCTGCCTTCCGCTCCGTGGTGTTTCAACAAGCTTCTTTGACCACTAGTCTAATACCTCCAGGAATGGGGGGGTTTGGCTGATCATATATTTTGATGACATTCTGGTCATGGCACAGGACAAGGACTTGGTCCTCCTTCGTCTCTCTTGGACGAATCGGTCTCCTTTAGGATCTGGGGTTCATCGTCAACTCGGAGAAGTCGATTATGATTCCATCTCAGACGATGGAGTTTCTGGGGTTTCAGGTGGATTCCATCCGGGCCCAGCTTTTGCTACCATTGAAAAAAGCATATTTCCATCAAGAAGGAATTGAGCAGAGCGCTTGCCTCTCCAACTATATCTTTGAGGATTTTGCTTGCCTGGTAGGACTTTTGGCTTCCTCCATTCAGGTAATTTTTCCGGAACCCCTTCATTATCGGGCCCTTCAGCGTTTGAAGATAATGCATCTTTGCAGATGTTTGGCTTATTCGGAACAGATTGTTCTATCAGAGGAAGCCAGGACGGAGATGTCCTGGTGGTTTGAGCATATGGACGCCTGGAATGGCAAGGCCATATTTGCTTCAATTCCGGAAGTGATAATAGAATCCGATGCCAGTCAGTGGGGCAGGGGAGCCCGTTGCGGCTCTGTGGAGTCGGGGGGCAGGTGGTCCTCGGAGGAACTGCATCTTCATATCAACTGTCTGGAACTCCTGGCGGGTTCCCTTGGAATTCATATTCAATCTCTGCCCAAGGCGAGTTGTTGCATTCTGTTAGGAATGGATGACGTATCGGCAGTCCAATACATCAGTTGGTTGCGGGGGGACAAGATCCCGCCTCCTAGTGGAGATTGCCAAGGACTTTTGGCATTACTGCCTCCAACATCACATATCAGTGATGGCAGAATATATTCCAGGCAGGTCCAATGTGGTAGTGGACTGTAACTCTCGATTCCTCCGCGACTCAAGCGACTGGAGGCTTCACCCCAGGATTTTTCGACTTCTGAGTTTGACATTATGGCTGCAGCGGATTGGTCTTCTGATTCGACTTTTAAAATATTTTATGATAAGACAATTGTAAATGTTGCATCAATGTGATGGCTCAACTTTAAACTAGCATAATCCGAAGCCTCCGTTCCTGACATAGAATAAAAGATTTTCTAGCTATCGCGTCAATAATTTTCAATTCTATTAAGGACACAGAGGCGAGGATTATCCCACCCTAGGATATTGCATATTGACATGCTGTCACTTTGTGGTTACTTGGGCAGGTTGATGCTGTACTTTGCTTTCATATGTATCTAGGATGTTATAACAGTATGTTTTGCTATTGCTATGTTCGATTCCCCCCGTGTTTGCAAATGAGTTCATGGAGGTGGGATATTATGGCTCTGTTCCTTTCAGGCGGGGATGCCAAGGCTACTTGAAGGGGTCTGATGTGCGGCTGACGCTGTATATGTTCGTTGCAAAAGATGTTAATCTTCGCCTCTTGGAGCTGGCCCATAGAGTGGTCCTGTGGCTGTTCGAATTCCATTCCTGATGGTTCCAGGTTTTAAGGACTTATGTTGTTTTATCGCAAAGAAAGAGAACGGACTAACGTTCTATGGACATTTATAGTTAGGCATGACCCCTGTGATTGGTGGAGAGCAGGATCTGTGAGGGCTCATGGGTTATGAGTTTAAAGTTTGATTGGCTGCTGTATTTTCTAAGGAAAGAAAAAGAAGCATAATCCTCACCACCATGTCCTTAATAGATTTGAAAATTCTTCACGCAATAGCTAGAAAATATTTTATCCTACATTCTGGAACATATCCCTGCAAGGCTTGACCAACATTTGTGTTCTCCTGGGATACTAGAAATGCATGTTTTTTCTACAGCCTTGTGGTGCCCACTAGCAAAAAAACTCTCTGCAGTGCATTCATGTAATTTCATAATCTACACATCCTAAATATTTTATTAATGGGTGCTGGACTTCTTTCACCCTGATTAGCTGGCCCAAAGAACGCATTGAACAGGATATATCCCCGTTATTTTTGCTTTTTTAATTACAAAACACACTAATTCCCTCAAGTCTACCTCAAACAGGAACACATTCCTGCATCTGTGTTTCTCTGGGTTTCCTGAGCATCAAGCTAGCAGATGTGCATGTTTTTTTTTAGATCCAGGATTTCCATAAGTGTTAAACTGGGTGCAGAGCATTTGTGAAATTTAGAAAACAAATGAAAGTGAAATGCTATTTTAGGATAGCTATCTTTTAGTCGTAGGTAGCACCCCTGGACTCTGTGGAAATACTCTACATACAGTAACTACAATGCAGGCACTGCGGATAAAACATGTGCAGACATGTTTTTAAAAGTATTATGATTACTGTTATTAATATTGGTATTAGTAATAGTAGAATTATAATAATAATAACTATAAATGATGATAATAATAATGATCACCTAAGTGCTTTCGAAGTGCACATTTTAAAATATCACACAAACCTACCATACATATCAATCATGTCTAATGTACCTAACCTAGCATGCCAGTTATACCTAACCGACCTCCCATACCTACCTTTCAAACCTGCTAAACTACCATACCTACCAAACCTACCTACCATAACCTCATCTACCCAACCTACCATAACTATTCTGCCAAACCTTCCACAGTTACCTATCACACCTAACTTATCATACGTAACCTATCATAGCTGCCAAACATACCTACTATACCTAACCTGGTATACCTACCTACCATATTTAATCTACTTTACATATAATAATATACATATCATAGCAAGCCTACCATATCTTCCTCAACTACCTATCCTAACTATCTATTCTACCCACCTAACCTACCATGCAGAATTACCTACCATACATAACCTACTATATAACCTACTGTGAGAAAGTGCCTATTTTGCATGGTTAGCCCCCCACTTTTTGCCTAGTTTGATGTGGTTTCAAATGTAGTGCACAGGGTTCCTGCCAACCAGGAGCCCTGTGCCAGAGCTCCTTCCCTAGCAACAAACTCCCAATTGGTACTTCTGCCCCCTGTAAGTCCCTAGTAACTGGTACCCTGGGTACCTGGGGCCTGAGAGCTGAAGAGGGTACCTTAAGACCCCCCCTCAATGGGACCATGCAGTCTGCATGCCCCTGTGAGGGAGAAAACGACAAAGACGACAGGGTGCCATGTCAGGTAACACTGCCTGGCAGCATAGGTAAGTCACCCCTCTAGCGGGCCTCACAGGCCTAAGGTAGGGTGCACTATACTTCAGGTGAGGGCATATCTGCATGAGTAGATATGCCCCTACAATACTGGGCACCATTTCCTAATATTGTAAGTGCCAGTGAAACCATAGAGAGTACATGGGCTGGGAACTCGACAATTCAAGTTCCCCAGCACCATGATGGCTTCACTGAACACAGGAGTGTTTGGTAGCAAACCACTCCTCTCAATAAACCCACACTGATTCCAGTATGGGATTTATTGTACCATGTACTCAGAGGGCACCTCAGAGGTGCCCCATGAATCCCTACGAACCCTGGTGTGGTCTCTGACCAGCTGTAGTCAGCCAGCCACCACCAGACATGTTTCTGGACCCCTGGGTAGAGAGCTCCTGCTCTCTGGGAGCAGAAATAATGCACATCCTGGGCAGCGGTGTCATGCCCCCTCCCCCAGGATGGGCCAGTGCTCGAAGAGGGAAGCTTCAAAGGCCTGCCGCCTTTGAAATGCGACCACAATATTGTTTTCCGTACAGGATAACATTGGACAGTGTGAAAATGTTTTTAAGTGTCGATTTTTGAAAGTGCAAAGTATTTTTAATCAAAAACGTACTTACCTCAACGTCGCAAAACATTAATACAGACCGAATCCCATCTCATAGATTTGGAGCGGCGGGGTAGAGGAGAGAATGGAAATCAGGCACGTTGTCAATTGCTTCTCATGCAACATCTATATGTGGATGAACTACTGGATGAGGCTAGGTTGGCATGGCTGGCATCTCGCAGTAGGATATACCAATGGGGGGATAAATCCAGCACACTACTACACCGCTTATGCCAACAGGCGCTACACACATTCAATATTCCAGGTATCAGGGGCACAGCAGGCAAGGTGCTTACCGACCCATCTCAGATCGCAACTAGCTTTGCGGATTACTACAAGGAGTTGTATGCCCCAAGCGAGACATTGCCGAAAGCTACCATACAGCGCTTCATAGATGACCTACCTCCGAAAACATTGTTGGATCCGGCAAGAACAGAATTGGATGCCCCTCTTACAATTGAAGAGCTGGGTGCCGCATTGGCAGACCTGCACACGGGAAAAGCACCAGCTTTCAACCCACATACTGTGGGGAGATAGCCACTGCAGACATTCAATCATACTATGCAGCCTCCCAGCTACTAGTATTAAATAATGGTGGTAAGGGGATAGGCGAGAGCCGGCACACGCAGGGGAATGCTGGTTGATAGGCGACACAACCCTCCACACGTATCTATATGCGGGGCCGGCGCTTCGGACCTTGCCACCAGCGACAAGGGTAGTATTCGGAGTCTGGAGGCAGTCACTGCGTCGGATGGGATGATGGGGCTGATTAACCGGGGAGACTCCCTTGTGGCACAACGGTCTTCTGCCCCAGCTGGCCACACTGGCCGGATTTAGGGGCTGGGAAGATATTGGTATATCCACGCTAGGGGTGGTCATACGTGGTCGGTCATTAAAATCTTACCAAGAGCTCCAAAGAGAATATGACATGCCAGACACACAGTTCTATAAATATCTCCAATTCCGACATGCCCTATCTCCCAACGTTACGCAGATTGAGACCCTGCCTGAATGTAATACTATTGAGGCTAAGGTTTTCATGGGGGACCTTGGTGACCACAAAATCACTAAGATATACCAGTATCATTACCAACAGCTCTACCACACTAGACACACTAAGAGAGACTTGGCAAACAGACCTGGGCCCGCTCGGCAACGATGATTGAACCAAGGCGCTGGAATCCCCGCGCGGCGCAGCCATTGCTTTGCGACTTATTCAATTCAAATACCTGCACCTGGTATACACAACCTGTGGAGGGCAGGGCTCGTGACATCCCCTATATGCTTGCAGTGTTGTAATACTGACGGCACCTTTCTATATACAATTTGGCAATGTGCGACACTCATCAGGTTCTGGAAGGAGGTCATGACATGCCTCTCTGAGGTGCTGGGTTGGGATATTCCTATGTCGCCGAGACTGGCCCTACCACACATTACGGAAGGGATTGGAGGCAATAGTTACAAGCGTCACCTACTGTTCCTGGGTCTTACATTGGTGAAACAGGATATCACCAAATTGTGGAAGGCACAATGTACTGGGTGTTTGGAAAAAGGGGCTGAACTTCTGCATGGGTATGGAGCTACCTATATTTAAAGCTAGGGAATTCCCACAAAAACACCCTAAAATCTGGAAGAGATGGGCAGACTATCGAGGCCTTTATCTAGAACCCCTCACTGCAATGAGAATAGATAAAGGAATAATGGGACAATAGGGAGGAGGACGATCATATTATTATGTGATCCATTAGCATCTAGGACACAGTGGTGGGAGGGAACCAGCACGAGAGATTGTGGAGTAGACGTAGCACAACATGTTGCATCTTGGAATGCTAAGGTTTTATTTCACTTTGTTTCTTTCTTGCATGGTATTGATAAAATGAATGTCGACATTATAGATGTATTGCAGAATTATACTGTTTCTACCAAGAAACCTGGTCGAGCCAGACTGTATTTGGCTGTTGACACAATAAAATATGTTCTTTAAAATAACAAAACGTACTTACCTTATTATGAAGACCTGGGTCTTAAAATAAAGTACAAACAAAGTATAATTTTATATAATTGGTCTGGATCTCCTTCTGGCGTCGTGCGTCTTTTATTGATCATGTGTGTGCAATAAATGTCTTACACTCCTCTATGTTAGGCCTAAGGCTGCTCGCCCACACTACCACTAATAGAGCACTTTGGGTTTTGCATTGAGCCCTGTACACTTTTGGGCAACACCTGGTCTTTCTGCACGGTATTACCACCTAGTGATAATATAATATACAGAGCCAACATCCTACACCTACCATATCTACCGACCATACTTACAATACATTACTTACCATTATTTACTTACCTACCATATTTAACCCTCCATACCTATTAGTATGCATACCTAGCTACCAAACATAGCGTATACCATACCTAACCTATATCATCTAACTTTTAACCATACCAAACCTACCTATCACACCCTGCCTACCATACCTTACTTACCATAAGAACCTACCATAGGTAACCTACAATTGCTACCTTACCATACCTAGCCGGCCCACCATACCTAAAACACATAAAAGGTGACAAGGGGAATGCTTACAGTAAGGCTAACTGCTGGCAATCGCTCAGGTAGCATTACAATCCACTGTTATTTTGTCCAACCAAGCCACTTCAGATTAGACACCAGCCATATGCAAATCAGTCTTTTTTTGGGAAAACATGTTATTGAATTTTCTCCAGTCAAGGTCACAACCGTACAACAGTCTTAGGTTTGGCAATGTACCGTACATGGTATGCACATAAATAGTTCCTCTTCTCCCTCTGCCCATCCTCACACCCCCATCCCCCAAACACACTTCCAGTGCTGGTAGCAATCAAAGTTCTGGTTTCTTCATCTGAAGACCTCTGTTAAGTCCTGCTGGGTTCCAGGTGGATTCCTTTATATTGGGCCCAATCGCCCCAAATCTTCTGATGCTTCTGCAAACAGCTTCTCACCGTGTATACTGGGGCCTCCAAACTCATGCAGGTGTGTAGCCCTTTTTTCCACCCCTCCAAGGTGGGGGTGTTTCATTTTTCCAGTTGCTTACGATATCTCTTTTGGCCACCATTAGATCAAGCCAGTCAGGGCCATCTTGTATCTGTTGCTGTCCACATCTGCTCATATCTGTAGCAGAATTAGCTTTGGGTCCCGCAGTATGCGCCAGCCCAGCACCTCCTCCCAGAAGTAGTTCAATGCCCCACAATTCCACAATTCCTGGCACAGCAGACAAACCCAGGAGGGCACCACCCCCCGCCTCCATGGCCAGTGTCTGGTCAAATATGTGCGATGGAGATAATGCACCTGAGTAATTCTAAATTGTACTGCTATCGCCGCCTCGCTTGGCGAATCGAGGGCCTCCCTCCAGTCCTCCTCCTCAAGTGGACCCAGGTCTGATTCCCAGGCCTCGCGCAGCTTCGGGAATGTGTTTAGTACCAAGGTTCTATAAATCTGTGAAATCTAACGGGAGCCTACGTATTCTCCCAATATCATAATCTCTAGGGGACACAAAACCATTTTAAAGATAGTTGAGCGGCCCCAAAGTGATAGGGGTAGGGATGACTGGAACAAAGAGTCTGCCTCCATTCTATCTAATAAGGGTTGGATGTTACTATGACAGGCTCTCTGGTGGTCCGGGGTGACACAAACCCCAGATATCAGAACTCTCCCTCTGTCCGTCTAACTTTGTTGGCTAACTTCAAGTCAGCTGGTTGATCCACAATTACGAACAGGGAGGACTCTTGTTAGAAATGGGGGTCTCTAGTTGGCAATGGCTGGCCACTGTCCAAGTAGGGACCCTTCTTCCTAAGTCAGAGTAAGAGGGCTACCCTCCTTGATACCCCTGCTCAACCATGTGGTAACGTAGCACGAGCAGGTAGGCTTATCTCAGAGGCAGGGTGTGAAGCATTTATGACCATACACAGTAACACAGTGAGGCACACTACAAAGGGACACCACACAAGTAGTTATAAAAAATAAGTATCTTTATATATATATAGACTTATCACAAGACCAATAACTGTCAAAGCCACAATACTGTCAAAAATAGGATTGCTGTTGAAGGACTGTCAAAAAATAGTTCAAAGGTTGCAATAATGAGGTTCAAATTCAAAGCAGTGGTCTCTGCGACCCTTTCTCTCACAAAGTACCTGGGTTTAGTAGCAAAACCAACAAAATGTCGCAAATAGGCTGTAGCGATGATTCTCGGCACGCGAGGCCGGCGATGCGTTGAAATCCTTGCCGCAAGGGAGGATAATGCGCCGATCTGCGGGATGCGTGCGGGGACGATGCGACAAACTTCTGCACGCTGGACCGCCGATGCGATGACTTTCTTGCCGCGAGGGAGAAGTCGATGCAACGATCCTGTTGCGTTGTGCGATAGTGTTGCGATGCGAAGAGAAGACGCCCCGCGAGGGAGCGGCGAAATTCGGTGCGATGCGATCAAAGTGGCGGACGCACGGCGTCCGCAATGCGATGTCTTGAAGCGATGATTTCTTTAGGGGTTGCGAGCGCGCGCGATAGCAGCGCGATGATTTTTCCAGCGCGTCTCGGCTGCGGCGGCTCGCAACGGGGCGTTAGCGATGGATTCGTGTTGCGAGCACTCAGCGGCAGCGGCGCGATGATTTTCCCAGCGCTCTCGACTGCAGCGGCTCGCAAAGGTGCGTTAGCGTCGATTTCCAACACTCTTTTCTCTGAAGCAAACTAGAGGCCCTGGAACTCACAGGAGCCTCATCAGCAGATAGCAGTCCTCGCAGGGAGGAAGCAGGAGGTTGGTGGTGGAGTCTGATGTGCCTGAGACTCCAGCAGGAGGCTAGCTCTTTTCCTAGCCCTTGGGTAATTGCTTGTAACAAAAATAAAAGTTCTCTCAAAAGTTCCTTTTCCTCTTCTTCAAGGTCCAGTGGTCACTGCTGCAGGCCAGTGCAAGAAACAACACACAAGCACCAGGACAGTCACTTCCTGCAGATTCCTCCAGTGGCACGGACAGAGTTTCCTCTCCAGATCCAAGGGCAATACAATTTGTAGGGGTTTGAGCACAGATATTTATACCCCAAAAGTCTTTGTTCTCAGAAGCTACAAGTCACTGAACCGAGCCAGAACCAGTTCTGCTCAGACCTGGAGCACTTTGTTTACCAGGCTGCATCCTTCCTTTCAGAAAGAGGGGTCTGCTAGCAGACACACAGTAGGAGGTGGAGCCAGCATTCACCTTGCCAGGCACAGCCCTATTCAGGTCAAGGAGCCACTCCTCCCCATACTCTAAATGCAGATCTCTCTATTCAACCCAGGTCTGACTCAGCCTGCCCTGCCCCTCCAAAACCAGACAGCCAATACACATAACAGCAGAGCACACTGGAAGGCTTAGGCAAGAAAATACCTACTTTCTAAAAGTGGTATTTTCAAACACAGAATAAAAAAATAAACTTCACTAAAAGATGTATTTTATTATTCTGAGCTCAGGCATACTAAATTCGTTTTTCTACCATGTTCCTGGGGTCAGTTAGGACTATAGGATGTAATAGTCAAACTGCCCATTCTAGCCTATGAGGAACAGGTAGCCTTACAGTAGTGAAAAACGAAATTGGGTGTAATTCACTACCAGGACATGCTACACACACCAAGGCATGTCCTACCTTACATATACAATGCACCCTACCATAGGGGTGACTTACATGATGCCAAGGGAAGGTTCAGGGGCTGGGAAGTGGGTGCACTTCACAGCCAAGATGGCAGTTCTGGACTGCACACAGACACTGCAGTGGCAGGTCTGAGACACACTTTACAAGCTGCTTCTGTGGGTGGCACACATCAGTGCTGCAGGCCCACCAGCAGCATTTGGTTTACCAGCCCTGGGCACACACAGGCCACACTACTAGGGACTAACAGGTAAACCAAATAAGCCAATCAGGGATATACCAATTCATATAGACATATTTACACAGGGGCATTCGCGCTGTGGCACTGAATGGCAGTGGCACAGCGCCCAGAGCATCTAACACCAGCAAAAACAGAGGAGACAACAGCGAAAAATGGAAGGGAGACCCACGCCAATGGTGCCAGGTCTAACATGTGTCCCCTCCAGCTGAAATGTGGGGAGAACTACCCATCCCCTTGGAAGTTCTCATCACTAAGGCGGAAAAATCTGGACAGACCTTCAGCATTGGCGTGTTCTGTACCAGGGCGGTGTTCCACCGTGAAGTCCATACCCTGTAGGGAAATGGACCACCTCAACAACTTGGGATTCTCACCCCTCATCTGCATCAACCATCTGAGGGGACTGTGGTCGGTCTGAACCCGGAAGTGAGTCCCAAACAGGTATGGTCTCAGCTTCTTCAGTGCCCAGACCACAGCAAATGCCTCACGCTCAATTGCACTCCACCTCTGTTCCCGTGGAAGTAACCTCCTACTGATGAAGGCTACAGGTTGGTCTAGTCCCTCCTCATTTATCTGTGACAGAACGGCCCCCACCCCATGCTCTGAAGCGTCTGTCTGGACAACAAATTCCTTAGCAAAATTGGGCGCCTGGAGTACGGGTGCTGTACACATGGCAGTTTTGAGGGCATCAAAGGCTTTCTGACAGGTGTCAGTCCAGTTCACAATCTTTGGCCGCTTCTTGGAAGTCAGCTCAGTCAAGGGTGCAACAATGTTGCCATACCCCTTGACAAACCTCCTGTAGTAACCCGTGAGTCCTAAGAAGGCCCTCACCTGGGTCTGGGTCTTTGGGGGCTCCCAAGCCAGGATGGTTTCAATCTTGGGCTGCAGGGGAGCCACCTGGCCACTCCCCACCTGGTGTCCCAAGTACACCACAGAACCCTGCCCAATCTGGCACTTACTGGCCTTGATTGTCAGGCCTGCTCTGCGCAGCGCCATCAACACTTCCCAGAGGTGGCGCAAGCGGTCCTCCCAGGAGGAACTGAACACTGCAATGTCATCTAGGTAGGCGGCACTGAAATCCTCCAGCCCAACCAACACCTGGTTGACCAACCTCTGAAAGGTGGCAGGGGCATTCTTCATCCCAAAGGGCATCACACGGAACTGGTAGTGCCCGTCTGGTGTGGAGAATGCTGACCTCTCCTTTGCCCCATCAGTTAAGGCGATCTGCCAGTACCCGGACGTCAGATCAAACGTGCTGAGGTACCGGGCAGCCCCTAACCGATCTATGAGCTCATCAGCTCTGGGGATGGGGTGCGCGTCGGTCTTCGTGACCGAATTGAGACCTTGGTAGTCCACACAGAACCCGAGTTCAGGAGTGGCACCAGGCGTCGCAGCTTTTGGTACCAAGACCACGGCGCTGGACCAGGGGCTGCTAGAGGACTCAATCACCCCTAGGGCAAACATTTTGGAGACCTCCTCCTTAATGCAAGCCCTGACCCTGTCAGTCACTCTGTAAGCCTTGTGCTTGACAGGAGGACTGTCCCCGGTATCCACCTCATGGACGCACCAATCAGTGACACCAGGCACCAGGGAGAACAAATCAGAAAATTGCCCCAACAGTTGGTGACAATCTCTCGGCTGCTCAGGGGTCAGTGTGGTGGAGAGGATCACACCCTCCACTGACCCATCCTTCTCTCCTGCACACAGGAGGTCAGGAAGAGGCTCACTCTCCTCCTCCATCCCATCATCTGTGGCAAGAAGCATGCCCACTTCAGACCTCTCACAGTGGGGCTTCAGGCGGTTCACATGCAGGACCCGCAAGGGGTTCCTGGGAGACTGAAAGTCCACCAAGTAGGTAACTGGACTTTGCGCTCCACCACCTCAAATGGCCCGGTCCACTTATCTTGGAGCGCACAAGGCTCCACTGGGGCCAGTACCCAAACCTTCTGACCAGGTTGAAATTCGACCAGAGTGGCATTCTGGTCGTGCCAACGTTTCATTTCCTCCTGGCTGGCTTCCAGATTTGCCTCAGCAATCTTTCTGAAACGCCGAGTCTGGTTCCTGAAGGCCAACATGTAGCTAAATACATCTTGGGGAGGTTTCCTGGGAGATTGCTCCCAGCCTTCCTTGACCAGACTCAGAGGTCCTCTAACCGGATGGCCATAGAGGAGTTCAAAGGGACTGAACCCTAAGGACTTCTGTGGCACCTCACGGTAGGCAAACAACAGACATGGCAAGAGGACGTCCCACTTACGCCTCAGGGGCTCTTCTAGGCCCATGATCATGCCCTTCAAGGTCCGGTTGAACCTTTCAACCAGACCATTACTTTGGGGGTGGTAAGGAATGGTGAACTTATAAGTTACCCCACACTCCTTCCACAGAGACTTCATGTACTGGGAGATGAAGTTGGTCCCCCTGTCAGACACCACCTCTCTGGGGAATCCCACACGGGAGAAAATCCCCATCAGTGCACGTCCCACCACGGGGGCCGTCACTGTCCTGAGCGGGATGGCTTCAGGGTACCGGGTGGCATGGTCCACCAAGACCAGGATGAACCTGTTGCCCATGGCTGTCTTGGGGTCCAGAGGCCCCACAATGTCAATGCCCACTCGCTCGAATGGGGTACTCACAACTGGAAAGGGCTGGAGTGGGGCCTTGATCTTCCCCCCACTCTTCCCACTTGCCTGGCAAGTCTCACATGTCCTGCAATGAGTGTCTGAACTCTTGCGTATCTGGGGCCAATAAAAATGGGCGGCCAGCCTCTCAAAGCTCTTGGTCTGCCCCAGATGTCCTTCCAATGGAATGTCATGAGCCAACCCCAGTAGGAAGGCTCTGAAGCACTCGGGTACCACCAGCGCACGGGCTGACCCCGGCTCAGCAGCCTTAGGCTCGCTATACAGGAGACTGTTCTCCCAATAAATCAGATGTGAACCAGACATGTCACCTTCTGCCTGGGCTGCAGCCTGTCGCCGCATACCCTCAAGAGAGGGGCAAACTTTCTGCTGCTCACAAAATTCCTCCCTGGTGGGCCCCCCTTCCTGCTGCCAATGGGTCAGCTCAGGCAGGTCCCCCAGTTCGGCGATCTGCTCCCCGGTAGGCTCCAGGGCATCCCCTTCAGGGTCTGCTCCTTCCTGGGCCGTGGGAACCAAGGGGGCCGGTTTCCCGCGCCCCCTGCCCCTTTTCTCTAAGGCAGGGATCTGGGCCATACTCTCAGGCTCCAGGTCCTTCTCAACACCCTCCTTGGCTGCCATGGACCGAGTGGTAGCACACGCCCACTCAGGCAGACCCAACATCTCTAAGTGAGCCTTCCTCTCCACCGTAGCCCACGGGGAGTCCTCTAAATCATTGCCCAGCAGACAGTCTACAGGCATTGCGGGCCTCACAGCCACCTGAAGAGTCCCTGAGACCCCCCCCCACTCAAAGGGAACTTGAGCCACCTCACATTGGCTCTCTGAGTTGTCTGCAGACACTACTGGGTAGAATGCATGGGGGACAACCTGCTCTTTGGACACCAACCGGGGGCTGACAGCAGTTACACTGGCTCCTGTGTCTCTTAGAGCCTCCACTCTATGGCCATTGATGGTCACCCACTGCCGGTTTTTTATAGTGTTAGCAGGCAGTGCAGGCTTGGGGACCATCTCAAAGTCCCCTAATGAGACAAGGGTCAACTCTACGGGATCCCACCCCTCTTGGGCACCCATCTCCTCCTCCCCCAGAGCTACACTAGCAATCTGGCGGGGTGGTGCACGGGGTGGTGCACTGGCCCCCCTTTGGGGGCACTGGGGATCAAAGTATCTGTGGCCCACTTGACCACAGTTGTAACAAGTGGGGGGCCCCCTGGGAACAGGCCTACCTGTTGGGGGCCCTGGCCTCCTTTCTTGGGGGGGCTGGGACACCACTGCTTGGTTCCCTTGGGGATTACTTTGGGGCCCTCGGTGGAACTCCCTCTGTTGACCCTTGTCCCCCCCACTCCTCTGCTAGGGACCCTGCCCACCTTTGGCGAAGTCTCCCACTGGACCCTTGCGAACCCGGGAGCTCACCCAGCGGTCCGCCTCCTCAGCAAGCTTTCTAGGGTTAGTCAGCTTGCAATCAATCAGCTGTTGGCGTAGCTCAGGAAAACAATTACTAGATAAATGCTCCCATGCAATCAAATCATAAAGCTGCGCAAAAGTTTCTACTTTGCTACCTTTTACCCAGCGTTCCATGGCTCTGCAAAACAAAGACACATATTCAACCCACGTGGTACCCTCTAGCTTCTTGCAGATCCTAAACCTCTGCCTATACATCTCAGGGGTCAAACCATAGCGGGTCATCAACGCTTCCTTCATGTGGGCATAAACCATCCTACTTTCTGGGGGCAGGTCCAACAAGGTATCCCTCCCCTCACTCACAAAGCGTCCCCACAACCCCGCTCCCCAATCCTTCTCAGGGACCCGGTGGGACACCATGGCTAATTCATAAGCGGCAAACCATTGCCCAATATCTTCACTTTTGTGGAAATCCTTAATAACCTCCTTGGGTATATACACCCTACTCTCAGGGTGCACTACAGGTACGCTGCCACCAGAGGGGGAGATTTCCATACTCTTAGCTTTAATCTCCAACTCCCTCAATACTCTCTCATGCTCAAGTTTCATTTTCATAATCTCAACTTCTAACTTCTTGTTCTCTGTGACCATCCATTTTAAGCTTAGCCATCTCCATATTATGCCGCCTATCTCTCTCACTGTCCTCCATCTCTTCTGGGGACAGACACTTAGCGGACACACTAGTGCCCGGGTTGGAAATTGCTTTATCTCCTACTAAGTCTACTACTTCGCCCTGCTGCTCTCCTGCATTCTCTCCCCCCTCCACAAGCTCTCCCATATCCTTAGGGGCATCCCTGGCTTCTAGCCAGGCCTTCAGCGCCTTGTAATACTCCTCCCTTCTAGTGAGACCTGTGATAGGGACTGTGAATTGCTTGCAAAAATATTTGGGCTGCTTGGCATTGTAGGTTTCTATTTTCTCTTCTTCCCAGGAGAGATCCTCCGAGGCATTGGATCTGGGCTTGCCCATTGTGGCAATAACTGGCAATATCAATAAAGGATAGAAGAAAACTTCTCAAAAAAATGTATGCGGGTAAAAAAATCACCGGCAATATCAATCACAATATAGGATCCAAAAAAAACTCTCAAAAAATGTATGCGGGTAAAAAATCACCGGCAATATCAATCACAATATAGGATCCAAAAACTCTCAAAAAATGTATGCGGTACGTTATGGTCTGCACTCACTAGTAGTGTACACTATAATTACTGTATGCGATCATAAATGCAAGTCCAGATCCTCACCTCTGACCACCAATGTTAGAAATGGGGGTCTCTAGTTGGCAATGGCTGGCCACTGTCCAAGTAGGGACCCTTCTTCCTAAGTCAGAGTAAGAGGGCTACCCTCCTTGTTACCCCTGCTCAACCCTGTGGTAACGTAGCACGAGCAGGTAGGCTTATCTCAGAGGCAGGGTGTGAAGCATTTATGACCATACACAGTAACACAGTGAGGCACACTACAAAGGGACACCACACAAGTAGTTATAAAAAATAAGTATCTTTATATATATATATAGACTTATCACAAGACCAATAACTGTCAAAGCCACAATACTGTCAAAAATAGGATTGCTGTTGAAGGACTGTCAAAAAATAGTTCAAAGGTTGCAATAATGAGGTTCAAATTCAAAGCAGTGGTCTCTGCGACCCTTTCTCTCACAAAGTACCTGGGTTTAGTAGCAAAACCAACAAAATGTCACAAATAAGCTGTAGCGATGTTTCTCGGCACGTGAGGCCGGCGATGCGTTGAAATCCTTGCCGCAAGGGAGGATGATGCGCCGATCTGCGGGATGCGTGCGGGACGATGCGACAAACTTCTGCACGCTGGACCGCCGATGCGATGACTTTCTTGCCGCGAGGGAGAAGTCGATGCGACGATCCTGTTGCGTTGTGCGATAGTGTTGCGATGCGAAGAGAAGACGCCCCGCGAGGGAGCGGCGAATTTCGGTGCGATGCGATCAAAGTGGCGGACGCACGGCGTCCGCAATGCGATGTCTTGAAGCGATGATTTCTTTAAGGGTTGCGAGCGCGCGCGACAGCAGCGCAATGGTTTTTCCAGCGCGTCTCGGCTGCGGCGGCTCGCAACGGGGCGTTAGCGATGGATTCGTGTTGCGAGCACTCAGCGGCAGCGGCGCGATGATTTTCCCAGCGCTCTCGACTGCAGCGGCTCGCAAAGGTGCGTTAGCGTCGATTTCCAACACTCTTTTCTCTGAAGCAAACTAGAGGCCCTGGAACTCACAGGAGCCTTATCAGCAGATAACAGTCCTCGCAGGGAGGAAGCAGGAGGTTGGTGGTGGAGTCTGATGTGCCTGAGACTCCAGCAGGAGGCTAGCTCTTTTCCTAGCCCTTGGGTAATTGCTTGTAACAAAAATAAAAGTTCTCTCAAAAGTTCCTTTTCCTCTTCTTCAAGGTCCAGTGGTCACTGCTGCAGGCCAATGCAAGAAACAACACACAAGCACCAGGACAGTCACTTCCTGCAGATTCCTCCAGTGGCACGGACAGAGTTTCCTCTCCAGATCCAAGGGCAATACAATTTGTAGGGGTTTGAGCACAGATATTTATACCCCAAAAGTCTTTGTTCTCAGAAGCTACAAGTCACTGAACCTAGCCAGAACCAGTTCTGCTCAGACCTGGAGCACTTTGTTTACCAGGCTGCATCCTTCCTTTCAGAAAGAGGGGTCTGCTAGCAGACACACAGTAGGAGGTGGAGCCAGCATTCACCTTGCCAGGCACAGCCCTATTCAGGTCAAGGAGCCACTCCTCCCCATACTCTAAATGCAGATCTCTCTATTCAACCCAGGTCTGACTCAGCCTGCCCTGCCCCTCCAAAACCAGACAGCCAATACACATAACAGCAGAGCACACTGGAAGGCTTAGGCAAGAAAATACCTACTTTCTAAAAGTGGTATTTTCAAACACAGAATAAAAAAATAAACTTCACTAAAAGATGTATTTTATTATTCTGAGCTCAGGCATACTAAATTCGTTTTTCTACCATGTTCCTGGGGTCAGTTAGGACTATAGGATGTAATAGTCAAACTGCCCATTCTAGCCTATGAGGAACAGGTAGCCTTACAGTAGTGAAAAACGAAATTGGGTGTAATTCACTACCAGGACATGCTACACACACCAAGGCATGTCCTACCTTACACATACAATGCACCCTACCATAGGGGTGACTTACATGATGCCAAGGGAAGGTTCAGGGGCTGGGAAGTGGGTGCACTTCACAGCCAAGATGGCAGTTCTGGACTGCACACAGACACTGCAGTGGCAGGTCTGAGACACACTTTATAAGCTGCTTCTGTGGGTGGCACACATCAGTGCTGCAGGCCCACCAGCAGCATTTGGTTTACCAGCCCTGGGCACACACAGGCCACACTACTAGGGACTAACAGGTAAACCAAATAAGCCAATCAGGGATATACCAATTCATATAGACATATTTACACAGGGAGCATTCGCGCTGTGGCACTGAATGGCAGTGGCACAGCGCCCAGAGCATCTAACACCAGCAAAAACAGAGGAGACAACAGCGAAAAATGGAAGGGAGACCCACGCCAATGGTGCCAGGTCTAACACGTGTCCCCTCCAGCTGAAATGTGGGGAGAACTACCCATCCCCTTGGAAGTTCTCATCACTAAGGCGGAAAAATCTGGACAGACCATCAGCATTGGCGTGTTCTGTACCAGGGCGGTGTTCCACCGTGAAGTCCATACCCTGTAGGGAAATGGACCACCTCAACAACTTGGGATTCTCACCCCTCATCTGCATCAACCATCTGAGGGGACTGTGGTCGGTCTGAACCCGGAAGTGAGTCCCAAACAGGTATGGTCTCAGCTTCTTCAGTGCCCAGACCCCAGCAAATGCCTCACGCTCAATTGCACTCCACCTCTGTTCCCGTGGAAGTAACCTCCTACTGATGAAGGCTACAGGTTGGTCTAGTCCCTCCTCATTTATCTGTGACAGAACGGCCCCCACCCCATGCTCTGAAGCGTCTGTCTGGACAACAAATTCCTTAGCAAAATTGGGCGCCTGGAGTACGGGTGCTGTACACATGGCAGTTTTGAGGGCATCAAAGGCTTTCTGACAGGTGTCAGTCCAGTTCACAATCTTTGGCCGCTTCTTGGAAGTCAGCTCAGTCAAGGGTGCAACAATGTTGCCATACCCCTTGACAAACCTCCTGTAGTAACCCGTGAGTCCTAAGAAGGCCCTCACCTGGGTCTGGGTCCTTGGGGGCTCCCAAGCCAGGATGGTTTCAATCTTGGGCTGCAGGGGAGCCACCTGGCCACTCCCCACCTGGTGTCCCAAGTACACCACAGAACCCTGCCCAATCTGGCACTTACTGGCCTTGATTGTCAGGCCTGCTCTGCGCAGCGCCATCAACACTTCCCAGAGGTGGCGCAAGTGGTCCTCCCAGGAGGAACTGAACACTGCAATGTCATCTAGGTGGTCCCTCTCCTAAAGAAACCGGACGCCGACCCTGTTAACCCTTCAAACTACCGCCCTATCTCTCTGCTTCCTTTTTTAGCAAAGATATTGGAAGCGCATGTCGCCAAATGTCTATCGAATTTTATTGAACTTTCTGAACATTTGGATCCCCATCAAGCGGGCTTCCGGCCAGCTCATTCTACTGAGACCGTCATCTTGGCTGTTATAGACACCTTGCGAGCTAATGCGGATAAGGGTACCCCTCAGGCCTTGGTGCTGCTGGACTTGTCGGCCGCGTTTGACACGGTCGACCACCAAATCTTGTTGGACCGCGTCAGACAGGCTGGCATTCATGGATCAGCTTTTAACTGGATCAAGTCATTTCTCGAGGGTCGTACCCAAGCAGTTCGCCTGGCCCCCTTTATTGCCCCCGAGACCGCAATCACGTGCGGGGTACCACAGGGATCATCATTGTCCCCCATCTGTTTAATCTCTACCTCCTGCCCTTGATCCGTTCTTTAAGGAAAAGGAGGTCAATCACTTTTAACTATGCTGATGATCTTCAGCTTGTTTTTATCATTGACAATTCCCTGATTCAATTCAGGAATTTCAAGACACCATGCTTCATATTCAGAGTTGGATGGATAATAACCATCTCAAGCTTAATCCGGGCAAGACTGAATTGGTCCTCGTTGGAAAAGGCCAGACTCATTGGGGCCCACACTATTGGCCTACTGATTTGGGACCTTCTCCTACCCCGTCCATCTCTGTAAAAAGCCTTGGAGTTACTATAAACGCTGATCTCTCATCTAGAGGTCAAGTAGGGGTAGTGGTCTCTTCTTGCTTTTTCCAACTACGTAAAATTAGGAAGATTGCCCATTTACTCACCCATGACGCTCTTATACAGGTCGTCACTGCCTTGGTTCTCTCCCGTCTCGATTTTTCTAATTCTACTTACCTTGGCCTTCCACTGTTTCTATTAAAACGTCTCCAGTTGGTACAAAACCAAGCCGCAAGACTCATATATAAATGTCCTAAATGGCAATCTGCAAGCCCCTTACTTGTAAAACTTCACTGGCTCCCTATCATCCAGCGAGCAGCCTTTAAGACAGGGTGTTTAATTTTCAAAGCTCTTCATTGTAGGAGCCCTAAATTCATTAAATGCATGATATCAAAACATGTTCCCAATCGTAATTTGCGATCGGCTCATCTCCAGTTGCTATCTACCCCTACTTATAAGCTCAAACGTCAGGGAGGGTGCAGGTTTTCTTATCTGGCCCCTAGATTTTGGAATTCTCTTCCACTAACAATTAGGTCTTGCAATAACTTATTGGGCTTTAGAAAAATGCTCAAGACATGGTTGTTCGAGCAGGCGCATGCTTAAATCCTGCCCTGCTGTGACTCTGATCAGGTTTAGCGCCATGAAACCTCTGGGTGTACGTGCGCTTTAGAAATATTTGTTAACATAACATAACATAACAGGTAGGCGGCACTGAAATCCTCCAGCCCAACCAACACCTGGTTGACCAACCTCTGAAAGGTGGCAGGGGCATTCTTCATCCCAAAGGGCATCACACGGAACTGGTAGTGCCCGTCTGGTGTGGAGAATGCTGACCTCTCCTTTGCCCCATCAGTTAAGGCGATCTGCCAGTACCCGGACGTCAGATCAAACGTGCTGAGGTACCGTGCAGCCCCTAACCGATCTATGAGCTCATCAGCTCTGGGGATGGGGTGCGTGTCGGTCTTCGTGACCGAATTGAGACCTCGGTAGTCCACACAGAACCCGAGTTCAGGAGTGGCACCAGGCGTCGCAGCTTTTGGTACCAAGACCACGGCGCTGGACCAGGGGCTGCTAGAGGACTCAATCACCCCTAGGGCAAACATTTTGGAGACCTCCTCCTTAATGCAAGCCCTGACCCTGTCAGTCACTCTGTAAGCCTTGTGCTTGACAGGAGGACTGTCCCCGGTATCCACCTCATGGACGCACCAATCAGTGACACCAGGCACCAGGGAGAACAAATCAGAAAATTGCCCCAACAGTTGGTGACAATCTCTCGGCTGCTCAGGGGTCAGTGTGGTGGAGAGGATCACACCCTCCACTGACCCATCCTTCTCTCCTGCACACAGGAGGTCAGGAAGAGGCTCACTCTCCTCCTCCATCCCATCATCTGTGGCAAGAAGCATGCCCACTTCAGACCTCTCAAAGTGGGGCTTCAGGCGGTTCACATGCAGGACCCGCAAGGGGTTCCTGGGAGACTGAAAGTCCACCAAGTAGGTAACTGGACTTTTGCGCTCCACCACCTCAAATGGCCCGGTCCACTTATCTTGGAGCGCACAAGGCTCCACTGGGGCCAGTACCCAAACCTTCTGACCAGGTTGAAATTCGACCAGAGTGGCATTCTGGTCGTGCCAAAGTTTCATTTCCTCCTGGCTGGCTTCCAGATTTGCCTCAGCAATCTTTCTGAAACGCCGAGTCTGGTTCCTGAAGGCCAACATGTAGCTAAATACATCTTGGGGAGGTTTCCTGGGAGATTGCTCCCAGCCTTCCTTGACCAGACTCAGAGGTCCTCTAACCGGATGGCCATAGAGGAGTTCAAAGGGACTGAACCCTAAGGACTTCTGTGGCACCTCACGGTAGGCAAACAACAGACATGGCAAGAGGACGTCCCACTTACGCCTCAGGGGCTCTTCTAGGCCCATGATCATGCCCTTCAAGGTCTGGTTGAACCTTTCAACCAGACCATTACTTTGGGGGTGGTAAGGAGTGGTGAACTTATAAGTTACCCCACACTCCTTCCACAGAGACTTCATGTACTGGGAGATGAAGTTGGTCCCCCTGTCAGACACCACCTCTCTGGGGAATCCCACACGCGAGAAAATCCCCATCAGTGCACGTCCCACCACGGGGGCCGTCACTGTCCTGAGCGGGATGGCTTCAGGGTACCGGGTGGCATGGTCCACCAAGACCAGGATGAACCTGTTGCCCATGGCTGTCTTGGGGTCCAGAGGCCCCACAATGTCAATGCCCACTCGCTCGAATGGGGTACTCACAACTGGAAAGGGCTGGAGTGGGGCCTTGATCTTCCCCCCACTCTTCCCACTTGCCTGGCAAGTCTCACATGTCCTGCAATGAGTGTCTGAACTCTTGCGCATCTGGGGCCAATAAAAATGGGCGGCCAGCCTCTCAAAGCTCTTGGTCTGCCCCAGATGTCCTTCCAATGGAATGTCATGAGCCAACCCCAGTAGGAAGGCTCTGAAGCACTCGGGTACCACCAGCGCACGGGCTGACCCCGGCTCAGCAGCCTTAGGCTCGCTATACAGGAGACTGTTCTCCCAATAAATCAGATGTGAACCAGACATGTCACCTTCTGCCTGGGCTGCAGCCTGTCGCCGCATACCCTCAAGAGAGGGGCAAACTTTCTGCTGCTCACAAAATTCCTCCCTGGTGGGCCCCCCTTCCTGCTGCCAATGGGTAAGCTCAGGCAGGTCCCCCAGTTCGGCGATCTGCTCCCCGGTAGGCTCCAGGGCATCCCCTTCAGGGTCTGCTCCTTCCTGGGCCGTGGGAATCAAGGGGGCCGGTTTCCCGCGCCCCCTGCCCCTTCTCTCTAAGGCAGGGATCTGGGCCATACTCTCCGGCTCCAGGTCCTTCTCAACACCCTCCTTGGCTGCCATGGACCGAGTGGTAGCACACGCACACTCAGGCAGACCCAACATCTCTAAGTGAGCCTTCCTCTCCACCGTAGCCCACGGGGAGTCCTCTAAATCATTGCCCAGCAGACAGTCTACAGGCATGGCGGGCCTCACAGCCACCTGAAGAGTCCCTGAGACCCCCCCCCACTCAAAGGGAACTTGAGCCACCTCACATTGGCTCTCTGAGTTGTCTGCGGACACTACTGGGTAGAATGCATGGGGGACAACCTGCTCTTTGGACACCAACCGGGAGCTGACAGCAGTTACACTGGCTCCTGTGTCTCTTAGAGCCTCCACTCTATGGCCATTGATGGTCACCCACTGCCTGTTTTTTTTAGTGTTAGCAGGCAGTGCAGGCTTGGGGACCATCTCAAAGTCCCCTAATGAGACAAGGGTCAACTCTACGGGATCCCACCCCTCTTGGGCACCCATCTCCTCCTCCCCCAGGGCTACACTAGCAAACTGGCGGGGTGGTGCACGGGGTGGTGCACTGGCCCCCCTTTGGGGGCACTGGGGATCAAAGTATCTGTGGCCCACTTGACCACAGTTGTAACAAGTGGGGGGCCCCCTGGGAACAGGCCTACCTGTTGGGGGCCCTGGCCTCCTTTCTTGGGGGGGCTGGGACACCACTGCTTGGTTCCCTTGGGGATTACTTTGGGGCCCTCGGTGGAACTCCCTCTGTTGACCCTTGTCCCCCCCACTCCTCTGCTAGGGACCCTGCCCACCTTTGGCGAAGTCTCCCACTGGACCCTTGCGAACCCGGGTGCTCACCCAGCGGTCCGCCTCCTCAGCAAGCTTTCTAGGGTTAGTCAGCTTGCAATCAATCAGGTGTTGGCGTAGCTCAGGAAAACAATTACTAGATAAATGCTCCCATGCAATCAAATCATAAAGCTGCGCAAAAGTTTCTACTTTGCTACCTTTTACCCAGCGTTCCATGGCTCTGCAAAAAAGACACATATTCAACCCACGTGGTACCCTCTAGCTTCTTGCAGATCCTAAACCTCTGCCTATACATCTCAGGGGTCAAACCATAGCGGGTCATCAACGCTTCCTTCATGTGGGCATAAACCATCCTACTTTCTGGGGGCAGGTCCAACAAGGTATCCCTCCCCTCACTCACAAAGCGTCCCCACAACCCCGCTCCCCAATCCTTCTCAGGGACCCGGTGGGACACCATGGCTAATTCATAAGCGGCAAACCATTGCCCAATATCTTCACTTTTGTGGAAATCCTTAATAACCTCCTTGGGTATATACACCCTACTCTCAGGGTGCACTACAGGTACGCTGCCACCAGAGGGGAGATTTCCATACTCTTAGCTTTAATCTCCAACTCCCTCAATACTCTCTCATGCTCAAGTTTCATTTTCATAATCTCAACTTCTAACTTCTTGTTCTCTGTGACCATCCATTTTAAGCTTAGCCATCTCCATATTATGCCGCCTATCTCTCTCCCTGTCCTCCATCTCTTCTGGGGACAGACACTTAGCGGACACACTAGTGCCCGGGTTGGAAATTGCTTTATCTCCTACTAAGTCTACTACTTCGCCCTGCTGCTCTCCTGCATTCTCTCCCCCCTCCACAAGCTCTCCCATATCCTTAGGGGCATCCCTGGCTTCTAGCCAGGCCTTCAGCGCCTTGTAATACTCCTCCCTTCTAGTGAGACCTGTGATAGGGACTGTGAATTGCTTGCAAAAATATTTGAGCTGCTTGGCATTGTAGGTTTCTATTTTCTCTTCTTCCCAGGAGAGATCCTCCGAGGCATTGGATCTGGGCTTGCCCATTGTGGCAATAACTGGCAATATCAATAAAGGATAGAAGAAAACTTCTCAAAAAAATGTATGCGGGTAAAAAATCACCGGCAATATCAATCACAATATAGGATCCAAAAAAAACTCTCAAAAAATGTATGCGGGTAAAAAATCACCGGCAATATCAATCACAATATAGGATCCAAAAACTCTCAAAAAATGTATGCGGTACGTTATGGTCTGCACTCACTAGTAGTGTACACTATAATTTCTGTATGCGATCATAAATGCAAGTCCAGATCCTCACCTCTGACCACCAATGTTAGAAATGGGGGTCTCTAGTTGGCAATGGCTGGCCACTGTCCAAGTAGGGACCCTTCTTCCTAAGTCAGAGTAAGAGGGCTACCCTCCTTGATACTCCTGTTCAACCCTGTGGTAACGTAGCATGAGCAGGTAGGCTTATCTCAGAGGCAGGGTGTGAAGCATTTATGACCATACACAGTAACACAGTGAGGCACACTACAAAGGGACACCACACAAGTAGTTATAAAAAATAAGTATCTTTATATATATATAGACTTATCACAAGACCAATAACTGTCAAAGCCACAATACTGTCAAAAATAGGATTGCTGTTGAAGGACTGTCAAAAAATAGTTCAAAGGTTGCAATAATGAGGTTCAAATTCAAAGCAGTGGTCTCTGCGACCCTTTCTCTCACAAAGTACCTGGGTTTATTAGCAAAACCAACAAAATGTCACAAATAAGCTGTAGCGATGATTCTCGGCACGCGAGGCCGGCGATGCGTTGAAATCCTTGCCGCAAGGGAGGATGATGCGCCGATCTGCGGGATGCGTGCGGGGACGATGCGACAAACTTCTGCACGCTGGACCGCCGATGCGATGACTTTCTTGCTGCGAGGGAGAAGTCGATGCGACGATCCTTTTGCGTTGTGCGATAGTGTTGCGATGCGAAGAGAAGACGCCCCACGAGGGAGCGGCGAAATTCGGTGCGATGCGATCAAAGTGGCGGACGCACGGCGTCCGCAATGCGATGTCTTGAAGCGATGATTTCTTTAAGGGTTGCGAGCGCGCGCGACTGCAGCGCGATGGTTTTTCCAGCGCGTCTCGGCTGCGGCGGCTCGCAACGGGGCGTTAGCGATGGATTCGTGTTGCGAGCACTCAGCGGCAGCGGCGCGATGATTTTCCCAGCGCTCTCGACTGCAGCGGCTCGCAAAGGTGCGTTAGCGTCGATTTCCAACACTCTTTTCTCTGAAGCAAACTAGAGGCCCTGGAACTCACAGGAGCCTCATCAGCAGATAGCAGTCCTCGCAGGGAGGAAGCAGGAGGTTGGTGGTGGAGTCTGATGTGCCTGAGACTCCAGCAGGAGGCTAGCTCTTTTCCTAGCCCTTGGGTAGTTGCTTGTAACAAAAATAAAAGTTCTCTCAAAAGTTCCTTTTCCTCTTCTTCAAGGTCCAGTGGTCACTGCTGCAGGCCAGTGCAAGAAACAACACACAAGCACCAGGACAGTCACTTCCTGCAGATTCCTCCAGTGGCACAGACAGAGTTTCCTCTCCAGATCCAAGGGCAATACAATTTGTAGGGGTTTGAGCACAGATATTTATACCCCAAAAGTCTTTGTTCTCAGAAGCTACAAGTCACTGAACCTAGCCTGAACCAGTTCTGCTCAGACCTGGAGCACTTTGTTTACCAGGCTGCATCCTTCCTTTCAGAAAGAGGGGGTCTGCTAGCAGACACACAGTAGGAGGTGGAGCCACCATTCACCTTGCCAGGCACAGCCCTATTCAGGTCAAGGAGCCACCCCTCCCCATACTCTAAATGCAGATCTCTCTATTCAACCCAGGTCTGACTCAGCCTGCCCTGCCCCTCCAAAACCAGACAGCCAATACACATAACAGCAGAGCACACTGGAAGGCTTAGGCAAGAAAATATCTACTTTCTAAAAGTGGTATTTTCAAACACAGAATAAAAAAATAAACTTCACTAAAAGATGTATTTTATTATTCTGAGCTCAGGCATACTAAATTCGTTTTTCTACCATGTTCCTGGGGTCAGTTAGGACTATAGGATGTAATAGTCAAACTGCCCATTCTAGCCTATGAGGAACAGGTAGCCTTACAGTAGTGAAAAACGAAATTGGGTGTAATTCACTACCAGGACATGCTACACACACCAAGGAGTGTCCTACCTTACACATACAATGCACCCTACCATAGGGGTGACTTACATGATGCCAAGGGAAGGTTCAGGGGCTGGGAAGTGGGTGCACTTCACAGCCAAGATGGCAGTTCTGGACTGCACACAGACACTGCAGTGGCAGGTCTGAGACACACTTTACAAGCTGCTTCTGTGGGTGGCACACATCAGTGCTGCAGGCCCACCAGCAGCATTTGGTTTACCAGCCCTGGGCACACACAGGCCACACTACTAGGGACTAACAGGTAAACCAAATAAGCCAATCAGGGATATACCAATTCATATAGACATATTTACACAGGGAGCATTCGCGCTGTGGCACTGAATGGCAGTGGCACAGCGCCCAGAGCATCTAACACCAGCAAAAACAGAGGAGACAACAGCGAAAAATGGAAGGGAGACCCACGCCAATGGTGCCAGGTCTAACAACTCTGTCATGTTAAGTCGTAAGCCCAAAGGGGCACCATGTAGAGGATTTGTATTAGATGGGGTCCGGACCACTGCAGGACTCCCAAAAAAAAACAGCACAACATACAGTGTTATTTTGTCCTCTAATCCCAGCGCCCATTTAAATCCCCAAATTTGCATATCTATCTGAATCCATTGCGCCAAAGGTTCTTTAGCCAGGGTGAAGAGGAGCAGGGAGAAGGGGAATCCCTGGTGGGCCCACCAAATGATCCTGAAGCCGTCTGAGGTTTCTCTCCCCACCCTGATGTAGGCTCTCAGGTCCGTATATAGGAATATAACATATTGGCAGACCTTTGAGTTTTCTCAAAAGGAGAAAGGGGTATACCCAGTGTATTGCATCGAAGGCTTCCACAAAATCCGCTAGGAACAATGCTAGGCCTTCCAGTTTGCAGCTCAAGGCTAGGGCATTATACACTCTTCTAATATTATGTTGCGTTGCCTGTCGTAGCATAACGCCGGATTTGTCTCACAACACAAGCATTTTTATAACTGCCGTGAGATGACTGACAAAGCCTTCCATGTCTTCACCCGACAGTTGTCAATCTTCTGAATATAGTTTAGCATATTAGGCCTCGAAAAATCTACTTGCCCACTCGCAATTGCAAGTAAAATGTTATCAGGGCAAGCTATTTTTAGCACCTACTAGTCCCATCTGGTGAGTAAACTTAGGCTGGAAAGGAACAGGTGTTCTGTTTATTCAGAAAGTAAATGAGCAATAAAGATGCCATTAAATCTTGTTTTTATCTTGACACATTTGCTCTCTGTTCAAGGAAAAAGGTCAAATGTCAGTTTGTCTTTTAACGAATTGCTGCTTGGAAAATTAGGCTTATTTTTCTCTCCCTTACTAGAGTTAGAGGTTTTTGTCAAGTGAGCTGTCTGAAGATATGAATTATTTTTCTCTAACACATAACATTTATATGAATAGCCTGTAAATTAATATTACAAATATTTCAAAAAATATCAGTGTTAGAAATGGGGGTCTGTAGTTGGCAAAGGTAGGTATCGTTGTCCAAACAGGGACCCTTGCTTCTAGTATGGGTAAGGGGGATACACTTCTAAAATAACCCCTGCTCACCCCCTTGGTAGCTGGGCATGAGCAGTCAGGCTTATCTCAGAGGCAGTGTGTAAAGCATTTGTGAACACGCACAGTAATACAGTGAAAACACTACAAATGGACACCACACCAGTTTAGAAAAGTAGTAAATCTTTATCTAAACCAACAAGACCAAATACGATAAAAATCCAACATACAATACTCTTGAAAAATAGAACTGGTGCAAAATAACCTTTACATTGCAGGAAAATCAATAAAACACAGTTCTTCCGACTGGGTAGCTCCTCCTGGGGCTACCGCGATACTGAATGCGACAGAGTCTAACAATTCCAGCCGACCGCGTCGATACGGGCCAGCTAAAGCGTCGACAGACTCAGACACAGTACCTTTCTTGTTGCGACCAACACGTCGGTGCGAGTCGGTCGGGGCAAACATCGCGGTCGCACTCTAAAGAAGGGTTTTTAGTGGTCAGGGAAATAACTAGGCGCTCTGCTTAATAGACGCAAAAGTCAGAAGGAATATAAAATCAGTATGGTGCAACTAGGAGAGGGGATAAGCCCTATAACCCCCCAATATAGTGTGGGTAAGACCCTCACAGAGCAACATAAAACAATGACCTAGGCACACATAATAGTAGGTTAAACAGTACGTAAATATATGCAAGCACTACAGTATAATAGCCATCAAATGAGAGAAATATCTTCGGATGTGTTGAAAAATGTTCAGTCTTTTAATTTTTCTAAAAAGCCAATGACCAGAAGAAAACCAGCCGACACGTGTTTCGTCGCATGTGGAAAATAGTTCAGCGACTTCCTCAGGGCACTCAGCCGGTGATAATTCCAACCCGGCTGGGTTTAGAACAATCAGGTTAACTCGGGTCGTTCTAAAGTAACACTCAGCCGGTGATAATTCCAACCCGGCTGGGTTTAGAACAATCAGGTTAACTCGGGTCGTTCTAAAGTAACAGAACGTGTGGTCACCATAACCCGAAACACAGTGATCCGTCGTGAGGGTTCCTTGGCACACTCGCCTCAAGATCACCTGCATCCTTGGAATTATCCGTTCCACAAGCAAAACTCCCTCACGGCGCCCCGCTACGCAGGCTATAATTACCCTGCTCGTCCACATTGACCTTTTATATTCGTGACCTAAATATTATAGTCAACGGATCAGAAATTGATTCATTACGTGCCGGATGTTCGTTTTCACCACACGTTCTGTTACTTTAGAACGACCCGAGTTAACCTGATTGTTCTAAACCCAGCCGGGTTGGAATTATCACCGGCTGAGTGTTACATTAGAACGACCCGAGTTAACCTGATTGTTCTAAACCCAGCCGGGTTGGAATTATCACCGGCTGAGTGCCCTGAGGAAGTCGCGGAACTATTTTCCACATGCGACGAAACACGTGTCGGCTGGTTTTCTTCTGGTCATTGGCTTTTTAGAAAAATTAAAAGACTGTACATTTTTCAACACATCCGAAGATATTTCTCTCATTTGATGGCTATTATACTGTAGTGCTTGCATATATTTACGTACTGTTTAACCTACTATTATGTGTGCCTAGGTCATTGTTTTAAAACGTCGCGGTCGCGTTGTGAAATGGAGCGTTGCTGCGAGTGATGTCCTCACGATGCGGTGCAGGCAGCGCCTCGTGGACGGAGTCGGTGAGACCAGGGCTTGCGTTGAAGGGTGAGACGATGCTGGCTGCCGTGCCGGCAGGTCACGGTGCGGCGACGGAGCCGGTCGATGTTCGGGTCGGGCAGTTACGGAGTCAGTGACGTCCTTGCAGCGTGTAGCGAAGTGTTGTGGAGTGCGGTGCACACAAGACGCGGTGCGAGCTGCGGAGCGTTGACCGAGTCGGTAAGACCAGGGTTGCTTTGCGAAGCAAGGCGTTGCTCTCGGCGGTGCTTTCAGGACACAGAATCCTGCCACGGACTCGATGACAGAGTCGGTTACCCTTTTTCTTCTGCGTAGACGATCAGAGATGGTGCCCACAGACACGGTGAGGTCTTTGCTGTTCCTGAGACCTCTAGAACAGGGGGAAGCTCAGTTCAAGCCCTTGGAGATCTTTTCTTCAAGCAGGGGGACAAAGCAAGCAGCAAAGTCCTTTTCTCCTTTCCTTGGCAGCAAGTAGCCACTGCAGGCCAACCCCAGACAGCAAACAGCACAGGGGCAGTATTCCTCCTCAGCTTCTCCGGCTCTTCTCCTTGGCAAAGGTTTGTCTTGATTTCCCAGAAGTGATCTAGAAGTCTGGGGTCTGGGCCCCTCTTTTTATACACAAACATCCTTTGTTCTCTGAAGGCAGAGAGTGTCTGTACCCAGCCAAAACCAGTTCTGTCCTCACTGGTGCAGCTTCCTGGCAGGAGGTGGAGACAGCATTGTGAAAGGCAGACCAGGCCCATTCAGGTGAAAGGAAATCTCCTCCCCCTACTCTAAATGCAGCCCAGGTCCTTTCAGCCCAGCCCTAACTCATCAGACTTCTGTAGCCACTGCCCCTCTCCAGCCCCTGTCATCCAAAAGCCAGACATGCAATACACAAACCTAGCAGAGGCACACTGGATGGTTAGGCAAGAAAATACCTACTTTCTAAAAGTGGTATTTTCAAACACAGAATGTAAAGTTCACCCTCACCAAAAGATGTATTTTAACATTCTGAGTTCAGGCATACTAAACTTTATTTTCCTACCTTGTTCCCAGGGGGAGTTATGTTTATAAGATGTTATAAACAAACTCCCCATTCTGTCCTATGAGAACAGGTAGCCTTGCAATAGTGAAAAACGAAATTGGCAGTATTTCACTATCAGGACATGCCACACACATCAGGGCATGTCCTACCTTTCACATACAATGCACCCTGCCCACAGGGGTACCTTGGGCCTACCTTAGGGTTGACTAATATGTAGAAAAGGGAAGGTTTTGGCCTGGTAAGTGTGTGCCCTTGCCAAGTCGACATGGCAGTCACAGACTGGACACAGGCTCTGCAATGGCAGGCCAGAGTTACATTTTACAGGCTGCTTCTGTGGGTGGCACAATCAGTGCTGCAGCCCACTAGCAGCATTTGATTTACAGGCCCTGGGCACACATAGTGCACTGTACTAGGTCTGACTAGTAAATCAAATATGCCAATCATGGAATCACTAATCCATGACAACAATTTACAAAGGAAGCACTTGCACTTTGGCACTGGACAGCAGTGGCAAAGTGCCCAAAGCATCTAGACCAGCAAAATGGAGTCCAACACACAGCAAAAACACAGGAGGCAAAGACAAAATTCAGGGGGGACCCACGCCAATGGTGCCAGGTCTAACAATCAGGAATTACAAAAGCAATTTTTTTTGTAATTAAGAAGTGTAATGCAAACAAAAAGTTAAATAGGAGCATAGCAAACCTGAACACTTTACTTGGTGATGTGCAAATTACACATATTTGCAGAAACTCTATTTCCAAACATTATTATTTGTACACTATATAGTTTTATCAGTAAAGCCGCATGTCAGTGGGAAAGTTTGTGGCCATTTCAATGTAAAATCTGGTGATTACAAATGACAGTGTGCTACCACTTCATGGTTTAGTTATGTATTTATTAAAAGTGATAGTTTCTAAACATGATTTGAGAAACATTCCTGCCCCCACCCTGATAAAAATACTGTTAAGAAACTAAGAGGCAAGTCAGGGGTCATGTGAATCCTATATGTGGCTACATTTGGAATACATATGGAAATAAAGTTTAGTCTATTAAATCAAACAAAAGAGTTTTTTGTATAGCAGACATGCGAAACTCGCACATTTGAAGGTGCTCTGGTATGTGAAAATAAAGAAAATGGTGGTTCAATTAATTAAATTATTTGTCCACGATCACATCATTTAAAACCAGTTTATGGGTCAAGAGCATTACAAATAGGTCAAGTAGATTATTTAAGTCACTCGACCTTCAGGTCTAGTAACATTTTTATGATTTTTCATGGCCTGATAATGGCTAGCAAAGTTTTTGGCTACGGCCTCATCTCCTGAGTGGGGTCCTGTCCTCCGCTTAAATGGTTGCTATGGGGTCTCATTGTGTCATATTTCAGCATAACCAGTGTAGGGTTCTGTTCGCCTTATTGCCCCATTGGTAGATGAAGCTCTGCTTCGCTCTCCAAGCCTGATTTGCCATGTCTAAATGTGTCTGTCTGAGTGTCTCTTGGGCATAAAGGAGAGAGCAGGGGTTAAGTCTCTAGGATTCGGGTTTCTAAGACTGCGATTGTTTGCCACCTTCTCCTCCTGGCCCCAGTTTGATAGCTAATGAGTTCACCCCGTAAGATGGCCTTAAACGCCCCCGAAAGGGTAACCGGTGAGTTAGTGTTAATGCGGAAGAAGGAATCTATGATATCGATGACGTCTATGTTCTGGGATTACTAATAATCAGGGATCTAAATGCCACCCCATTCTCTTTGTAGCGGGCCACATTCTCCATCTATGTTTCATGGGTGAGTGATCAGACAGGATCTCGATGGCTGCCACCAGATGAATGTCAGAGCTTGGAATGAGCAAGTAATCTAGCTGGGAAAAGATTTTAGGCCCCTTGAGTAAAAGGTATATTCTTGTTCAGGGAGATGCAGTGCTTGCCTTGGATCTGTGAGCCCTAAGGCCATCATGAACCATGCCAGGGGGTTCACCCCACCACGGGGTTACTTCTCCTACCTAAGCGATCCCATTCCTAGTCCACTACCCTGTTAAAATCTCTGCCGATCAGTCTCTGTCCCAGGGGAAATTACACCAGCAGATTCCCCACCATTTCCAGGAAGGTCCTAGATTTGTTGGGTCAGCAGTCTTGCTTTCCGGCTTGTTGGCCGGATGACGATGTCACATCATCCGCGGGCCAGGCGTGGCCTGCGGGGTGAATAATAAATGGGGAGGAACCGCATGGGGTTCATATCCAGACACACTGTCTAAGCGTGTGTGCATGTCATTCTGTGTCCCCTGTATTTCGTGTGGCCTGTTGCGTATAGCGACCAGTACTTAACGTCAGTGACGATAGTCTGATTCACTCCGCCACCGCAGCCGACCATTATAAGCACCTGAAAAATACTCTACGGCGCCTCAGTAAACACGGCGTGACACTACACCGGGAGAAATGCCTGTTCTTTCAACCCTCGCTGGAGTTCTTTGGGCACGTCTTTAATCAAGAAGGCACCCAGGTAGACCCACGAAAGTCACAGGCGATCCGAAGTGCGCCTGCCCCCACCACGCCTTCGGAAGTAAGAAGTTTCCTCGGCATGGCCACCTACTGCGGGAGGTTCATCCCGGACCTCGCGACCCTCGCCGAGCCGCTACGAGCTCTCACGAAGGCCGACGCCAAGTGGACCTAGGGAAAGCGCGAGGGAGAGGCATTTCAGAGCATCAAGGACGCCCTCCTAGGAGAAGCCACGCTCGCCTACTTCAACCCTGAGAAACGCATTGAGCTGTTAGTGGACGCCAGCCCGGTGGGGTTAGGAGCAGTACTAGCCCAGGAACAGGAGCCAGGGCGGTGGGCAGCCCTCTCATTTGCCAGTAAATTGCTAACTCCTGCCGAAGCCTGGTATGTGCAGATTGAACAAGAGGCGCTCGCCATCAAGTGGGCATGCAACCACTTCCACCTGTACCTGAGTGGCCAGCCGTTCACCGTCGTGACCAACCATCAGCCGCTAGTGCCCCTCTTTAAGGGCTCACTCGCCCCGCGGATCGAGCGAGCGGCTATCCAGCTACAGCCCTATCAAATGGAAGTAATCTATCGACCTGGAGCTAAGAATCCAGCCGACTTCTTATCCCGACACCCCACACCGTTGGAAGGATCGGACAACACAGAGGGGTCCGGGCAATATATCCACATGATCTCGTTCGCGGCCATGACAATTGAAGAAATCAAGCAGGCAGCAGAGCAGGACTCGATATACGCCAGAACTCTCCAGGCCGTCCAGAAAGGGTCGTGGAAGGACTACCTCCAACAAGCGAATGCGTGGGTGCCAGAAGACAGGGAGAAACTAACCAAGATGTAGAGGGTGTGGAGCGAGCTGAGCGCCACTCAAGACGGAATTCTTCTGCTAGGCCCTCGCCTGGTGATCCCTCACACACTGAGGCAACAAGCAACCCAGCTGGCCCATGGAGGCCACCAAGGCACCACCAAGATGAAGTCCAGGATGAGAGAAAAGATATGGTTCCCCGAGCTTGAGACGATGGTCGAGGACTTGGTACGCCGATGCCATGACTGCCAGATGACCAGCATGCCCAAGCGCCCAGCCCCGGTGGTCACAGAAGAGACCTGCACCGACCCGTGGTCAAAACTGAGCATGGACTTCGGAAGCTTCCCCAGGGGGAAAGTCACGCTCGTCTTAGTGGACGCCTACTCCAAATATCCGATAGTGGAGACAATCCCTTCAACCGCTTTCACTCATGTGGCGCCCGTCCTGGAGAAGGTGTTTGCGATGTTTGGTTTCCCTGCCGAAATTCGGAGCGATAATGGGCCGTCGTTTCACGGAGCTGAGTTTGCTGAATTCCTCAACCAGCGCGGGATTCACCACCGGTGGTTCACCCCTCAGTGGCCCCAAGCCAACGGGGACGTGGAAAGGTTCATGAGGACATTGAACAAAATGCTACGCATTGCCACTGCCGAGCAAACGGACCCTGAGCATCGCCTCAACTCGTTCCTCCGTGAATACCGGAGCACCCCTCACTGCATGACGCTCCAAACACCCTGGGCGCTAATGATCAAAGGACCACGGAGAGACTGGATCCCCATGTTTCCAGGTTGGAGGCCCCCACCCTACAACATCCAAGCCACCCAAGCACGACGGGAGGGAAGGAACGAACAAGCCAGCACCCAGCGCCATGCTACGTCAAGGTCTCTCCTGCCGGGGGCGACCGTAGTCCTCAAGGACCGCCGACCCGGTAACAAGTTTTGAACCACCCACGAGCCAGGCACCTGGACAGTTACAACCACCGTGGTACCATCGTGACCGCCCGAAAGGGAAGCGAAGAAATATCCCGCAACATATCGTGGTTTAAGGAGGTCCCGTCCACCACCAGCGAGCCGGGCCCCCGGGTCCATCCGGGTCGTGATAACGGCCACTTCATCTCCGTCGACGAAGACACTGGAGGCCCTGACCCAGCTCGATCCCAGGGGACCTCGCAAAATTCTCCGCCAACCACGCCTCAGCGGGGTGAGCTGCCCGTCCGAGGTCAGCCCCATCGCTACAGCCTCCGGCCAAACCCTCGGCCTAACCGGCATCTGCAGGACTTTGCATGTTGATTTCTCAGAGACTGTGGCCACAAGTCAATGTTGGCTGCTGGACCCCCGAGACTGTCATTAAAGACCAAGTTGGGAAGGGATGTAGTGGGTCAGCAGTCTTGCTTTTCGGTGTGTTGGCCGGATGAGGATGTCACGTCATCCGCGGGCCAGGCGTGGCCTGCGGGGTGAATAATAAATGGGGAGGAACTGCATGGGGTTCATCTCCCGACACACTAAGCGTGTGTGCGTGTCATTCTGTGTCCCCTGTATTTCGTGTGGCCTGTTGCGTATAGCGACCAAGCAGCAGGCCGCAATACCACATTAGACAGGAATGGGGGGCATGTATGCACAATATCGTAACGGGAGTCCCGTGTAGTAACCTGGTCATCCCAAAATATATGCCCTGCGGGTCCTGCCAGACTTGGTGAACCTTGAAAGGCAATCTGCCTCTCAGCAGGAGGCTACTCCCCTCAATCCCCCTAGTGAAGCCAGCATGAAACACCTTTGAAAAGCCCATGCGGCCCAGAAAGGGGTAATTGTTACCCGAGAGGTGGGTCTCTTGAAGGAGGTGAATGTCGTGTTTATGGAGTTTTGCTGCCTTACATTTAATCTAGGTCTAGGAGCCCATTCACTTTCCATGAGAGGACTCTTGCCAGACCATCCTCAGCTTGGAGGGTCATGGTTCATGCGCATAGAATTCAGGTTGGGGAGGGTGATCTAGAGCAGGGCTGCAGTGATACCCTGACATCAGGAGCTAAACTAAAAACCTGTTAACAAAAACAACAACAACATAAACCCCATTCTGAGAGCCCCAACTCCCACCGTCCACTTCCAAAAGACGAAGCACCTGTCTCGCTTCGGTACGGGGTTAAACTAACCACATACAGACCAACATCAATGAAAAACTACCGTACAATGAACTTCCCTCCCTCTCTAATGAATCTGGAAGAGAACACAGTTACTTGACGGTGGGGGTGGGGGTGGGGGTGAGTCTGACAATGCAGGCCTCCCGCACAGGCTCCTCTCGCATCTGGGCAAAAGATTCCAGCGTAGGGTGGTACATCTTCGGTCCACGGTTAGGGCGCCACCTGCTGTCCATCTCGGGTGGTCGTTGGTACCAACCGGAATTCGTGAGGATGCAACTTAGCCTTGTCCAGCCTCAGGGGAGAGTTGCCTCCACGCAAGCCTCAGGTCTGATCATGTCTCCCCCCTTCATCCTTTCGTCGGGTGGCCCTGCCTGCTCCTCGAGGGGCGCTCCCCCCAAGTCTCCTGGGCCGGGATCTGCCCCTTCCATTTGTAAGAGAGCAGAGTGGGAGCAGCCAATCCATTTCCTCATGTTCTGGGCTGCGTGGCCGCCGGTTAATGGCGGCACTGCATGTGCCATTCGGGGCCGTTTTTACCCTGCCCATTCCCAAATCTCCTCCGGCGTTTCAAAGAAGAAAGTTAGGCCTTGAAAAATCACTTTAAGTTTTTAGGGTAAAGAAGCATACATCTAATGTTCAGGGTCCTGAATTTCCTTTTAGCATCCGTGAATGATTTTCCTTGTTGCTCGACCAGGTTCATTTAGTCCGGAAATATAATCTTGTTAGAGTCAAAAACCAGGTCTTTCTGGGCCCGGGCACAGTGGAGATTGGCGTCTTGGTCCTGATAGTTCAGCAGTTATGCCATCAATGGACGCAGCGTTGGGTGGGGTTAGCCCAAACTGCCAAGCTATGTCCTCTCTGAACCAGGCAACAAGCAACCCAAGACCGGTTTCGGCCTGACTGGGCCTCTTCTTCCAGGTGTCTCTTGGTTCCAGTGGCATAGTGAACAAGGGACTCACATCTAGGCATATTCATGGCCACTTAGGGCATTACATCAAACATACAAAATGTGACAGGAGGAATGCTTGCAATAGATCTAACCACTGACAGTCACTCGGGTAGCATTCCAAGCCATTGTTTTTTGCCTTCTATGCCACCTCAGATTAGACCCAGCCATATGCAAACCAGCCTTGTTCCTGCTCCAATCCAATTACAATTAAAAGGGCCTGATAAAAACAAGGAGACGCATATGGTGCGTCCACATAATAGTGGTATTTGATAGAAGTGTCTCCTTAGCGGTTACAAATCACCTCATGCGCTGGGCTGGGAGGGCTCATTTTTCTAAATATATAAACATAAACAAATTAGGTGCTGGAGTGAATTCTCTCGCCAGGGCCTTTTAATCTTAAAAGGTTCTCCTATTTTTACTGGACACAATATACTAAGAATACTGATCAACTATTTAGGGAACACAGTAACTGAGAGGGATATTTACGTATAGGATGGGATAAAAGTGAATCTAATAACTGCCAATGCATGCACATCCTAACCTCTTTAGTGTTAGCCTAAAAAATAGTCATGTTCTTTAAATGCATAAAAACACTATTTGTTATAATGTTTTCACAATGCCAAGGTTCCTTATATGCCTGACATATAACAGAGATGCATGAAATCCCATAGTTATGCAACCTCCTTAGTGGGCTCAAGGTAAATGCTGAAACTCCATATGATCATAACTTTCAATTTTATTAATTTACTATCTAATAACCAGAAAATACTATGCTAATGCTCCTGATACCCCTTTTTGTTTAATTTTTACAGGCTTCTGGTGACACTATATGAATGTTGTTCCTTAGGTCTAGATGAATTGCCCAAAAGTTCCAGGCAATGAAACATATTGGCCAGTCATAAATACTGGGTCTAAACATGAGATTGTTTATAATAATGTGCTAAGTGCTACAAATCAACAAAAATAGTCAGTTATCTTAGACACATTTTTAACCTCTCAAAAAGAAGATGACTAGTCTTTACCTAGAGAGGACCACTACAACAAGAGGGGTCATAATGCTGTAGGAAAGTGCCCCTTTTTGACATGGTCACGCCCACTTTTTGCCTGGTATGCAATGCAATTTTGACAGAAAGGGCACAGGGTTCCTGCAAACACGGTCCCCAGTGCTAGAGCTCTTTCCCTAAACTGTACAATTGTTTCCATAATTGGCAAAACCTTTATCACTCCCTTGTAAGTCCCTAGTAAGTGGTACCCCTGGTACCTGGGGCAAGGAGGCTAAAGAGGGTCCCTAAGGGCTGTAGCATGTATTGTGCCACCCTAAGGGACCCCTCACCTAAGTCATGCAGACTGCCATTGCAGGCTGCTTGTCTTGGTGCAGACAAAAGTAAAAACACAACATGGCACACAGACACTGCATGCAGTATAGGTAAGTCACCCCTACAGCAGGCTTTCAGCCCTAAGGCAGGGTGCTCTATATTATAGGTGTGGTCATATTTGCATGAGCAGATTTGCCCCTGTGCTGGCCAGTTCAATTACTGCCAGTGCAAGTGACAAGGGAAGCCATTTTAAGTACATGAGCTGGGTAGTGGTCAGAAACGAGTTCCACAGCTACATGATGGCTTCACTGAAACCAAAGATGTTTGGTATCAAACATCTTGTATTAAAAAACCCACACTGATTCCAGTAATTGATTTATTAATACATGCACCTATAGGGCACGTCAGAGGTTTCCTCTGAAAACCTACCAACTAGTGTGCCGGTTTACTGGTTCTGACCAGCCTGCCACCACAGATGTGTTTCTGACCCTCAGGGGGTGAGGGCTCACTCTCTCAGGAAGCCAGGAACAAAGCCTGCTCCGGCAGAGGGGATTTTACATCCCCTCTAGGAGGATGACCCGTAAATTAGCATTCCAAGACAGGGAGCTTCAAAGAGCCCACCACCTTTGGTATGCAAATCTGGCTTCCCTCAGAGGTGAGGGGATGCCAATCCCCCAGGCCAGGGCCCATTTGGCACCTGGCCTAGCGGGAAAATTAGAAGTCAGAAAGGCGTGTCCACCCTCAGGCTAGTTCTACCCCTAAGGTGGACTACCTGAAGTGGGCACGAAAATTTAGTCTGGTTTCTTGGTGATTGCAGAATTAGGAACTCCGGGATAGGGTTCTGCCCACTTATCACAGGAAGTGGTCATATAGGGGGCATAATGCCCCCAGGGGTAATTAGCCCATCGGCTACTACCCTGCATTCCTCTAACACCCTTTAGTACTTAGGGGAGCCCCTGGCACCAGGAAATCAGATCCTGCCAACCTGAAAGAAAATGGACACTGAAGCATTGCAAAAGCAAGAACAGAAGGTCAACAACTGACATGGTGCCAACCCTACAGGACTGCCTGCTGTCCTTGACAATTGTACCACAGATGACTTTTCTAGCAGCTGCCTGTGCCTCTAAAAACCTGGGAGGACTGCTAGCCTTCACCCAAGACCCAGGACCTCCCATGGAGTAGCAGAGCTGCTCCCCTGCATCCTGCAGGCACCCTAGAAGAACTGCGAGGACTCCGGACCACCAAAAACTTGACACCGGAAAGCACCACTGCACCCATGCCCCCTAGCCCGAATTGAAGTGGGCCAACAGTGCCAGCGTGGTTCCCAGACCCTCCAGATCCAAAGCCCACCTTGGGTTTGCCAACTGTGGACTTCCAGACGCCGCCTGCATCCTTTTTCTGCAGGCCCTCTCTACCGCAGGTGTGTCCGGTGACAAAAACCTGATGCCTCAGAACACCTCTGCACCCGGACACCCTAGACCATGGAGAAGAGGACCAAAGGTGTCCCTGAGCATCATGAGAGCTGAGCCCTCTTGCTGGTTCAGATGGACTGGCTCACCAGTTCCTGCCTCTTTTTGACTGCATCAATCCCCATTGACTTTAACGGGGCACCCAACGCTGTATTGCACCGCTGCACCCGGCCGCCCCAGTGTTGCCCGAGGTGTCCTATTGGTGCTGCCTTGGACCCTGCCCCATACTCACATTAAGTCCGGAAGATTGGTCCTGTAAGTCGCTGTAAAGTACCTGTATGCAGTACATGTCTTTCCTCTATGGGATAACATTACTGCTTCAGAAATTGCACTAAGTGTCGACTTTTGAAAACTGTAAATATTTCTAACTTACAATGTATTTACCTGATTTTGATGATCTTGGTGCCTACATTTATATAAAGATATGTGTTCTTTTTATAAATAGGTGTGGATCTCCTTATTGAGTCATGTGAACCATTTATTGACTGTGTGCATATAGCAGATATCTAACACTCCTCTCTGATAAGCCTAAGGCTGCTCGACCACACTACCCCCTAAGAGAGCATCTTGGGATTGCTAGTGCAAGCCCCTTTCCACTTATGAGGGATACCTGGACTGTTTGCACAGTATACTATATAAAGAGCTGTCTTCCTACAAATACAAAATAGCAGAAGAGGCTAGTGTTTAGAGAACAATAGATCCAACACATGTAAGCCCTAACCTCGTAAGTGTCAGCCTAAAAAAATACTCATGTTCTTTAAATTCATAAAGACACTGTTTGTTATAATGTTTTTCATAATGCCTAGCTTCCTCATGTGCCTAAGATATAACAGAGATGTATGAAAACCCACTAGTATACAACCCCCTTAGTGGGTCGTGGTATCTTCCACATCTACACCCTCCCCCTTTGCCAAAGCCTGCTGGGCTCACCCAACCCCAGAGTTCTAGAACCCACAGTATGGGCGACAGTTAAGAGAGGGCTTGGATATGAGAAGCTGTGATGCGAGCTGTGGCTGGGGTGTCTTAATTTAAATTAACTTCATCTTCAAACTTGTCTGTATGCATATTTCTTGGAGCACCAGTCCTCACACTGGTGATGAGGATCATTACTGGAATGATCCCAGAAGTTTTTAAAAGTTAGTCTGTCTAATGACATAGGTACACAAAATGAAGTTAAGAGAAGGAGCTGTTCCTGTGGTATCAAACGTAAGGTTACCACTCAGTATACACAATCCTGTAAGTGATGAACTTGAAAACTATGCAACAAGGGTGTGATAGAACCAGTAAATGTCAGAGCGATCGGTACCTGTTGTTGTTGAATGCAAGGAGGACATTAGTATCCATTTGTGTGTAGATCTCAGAGCTCTTAATAATGAGGTAGCAGTGGACAGATTTCCCTTGTCCAATATCTTGCATATGTTGGAATTTCTTCCCTATATACACAAAAGGGGGACAGGGAACTAATAAAGGTCCAGTACACCAGCTCCTAAATCATAATCAATAAATCTGAAAGGTTCTGTTCCTATAAAGGAGAAGAGGAAGAAATAAGGTTGGAAGTATTTCACCTTCAAACTCCTCACCCACGCCTACAAATCCCTCAACAACATCGGACCCAAATACCTCAACGAGAGAGTATCCTTCCACGTACCCAGGAGGAACCTCCGCTCCGCTGACCTCGCCCTGGCAGAGGTCCACCGCATCCGCAGAAACAGAACCGGCGGGAGAGCTTTCTCCTACATCGCAGCCAAGACCTGGAACGAGCTCCCGGTGAACATCAGACGCTCCCTGACCCTGCACACGTTCAGGAAGGACCTCAAGACCTGGCTCTTCGACTGATCCGGAGCTGCTCCCCCCTCCCCCAGCGCCTTGAGACCCTCATGGGTGAGTAGCGCGCTTTACAAACCCCTGATTGATTGATTGATTGATTAAAGTGAATAATCAAATGGGAATCCTTTATATTTAGTGCCCTCACATCCAAATGGATGTCATGCTTCATCATAGGGCCAGGACCTCGTCGGGCTGGTGCTGCAATGCCCTACAGACCCCGCGAGAGGGCTCTTACAGATTGATTCGAAAGGGTTGGACAATACTATATTGAGGTATTTCCTATTAGGGAAGTACCTGTCACTATACATCCCTCTTTAGGTGTAGGGTACGCATCCCTCCAGTCCTGAATAAATGCCAGGGATCCGGCTGGACCAATAGGCATGAAACATGTCGACCTCACATACACATTAAGGCTGTCTTGGTTCATTGAGCCCTCATTATAGCCCAAATGTTATTGTTTTTTTCCCTGCCAAGGGAACCACTGTATTAAAGTTAACTTGGTACCCCCTACACAGTTTTAATCCACTTGGTACTCCATCTGCACTCACTCCACCCTACACATTCCATATCCTCACACACACCTTCATCGTTACGGTGGAAAACTAAAAAGATGCCTGACAAAGAGCCCTCTCGTGGGGTCTGTAGGGCATTGCAGCGCCACCCCGATGGGGAGCTGGCACTATGGTGAAGCATTTGGATGTGTGAAGGCACTAAATAATAACCATAAGGATTCCCCTTGATTATTTGCTTCCAACCTCATTTCATCATCTTCTCCACTATAAGAACATTACCTTTCAGATGTATTACCAAGTTCTTCTCTACATTAGCCTTGGCATCAGCCTATCATCAGGTTTGGCTAGTCCGGCTACACACTGAGTTCCAGGAGTTGACTGCGTTCATCAGGCTAATTTGAAATGTGTTGCCCCGAAAAACAAAGATGAGCTTCTTCCTTTCTTAGGATGGTAGAAATTTACAGTAAACTTGTTGACAATCTTGCTAAGAGAACATGTAATATGAGAAGGTCAATGAAAGACAAAATGATCTATGAATGGCATATGATGTGTTATGATGGATTTGAAGATGTAAAGACATTTTTGGCATGTCCACCTAAATTGAAGTCACTCATACCTAGGCATAAGGATATGAGCCCTACAGGTGTCAGCACTAAAGTTTTGGAGGCAGTGCAAGAGATCATAGCTTGTGTCTCAACAGCCTGGAGAGGAGCTGCAGCCGGTTATTCTGTCAAAGAGAAAAAGGCTTGGCTATGTTTTGGCTTTGAATAAGTTCAAGGGTGAGTAGCGATAACAATTTCAAGGTATGCTTAGATCACAAGCCTTTGAGAGAAATTTTTGTGAAGAAAGGCTTAGAACTGATGCCGTGCAGAATCAGACACTGGGTCATCAACTTACAGGAGATAATGTTTGAGGTTGAGTACATAGCTGGTATTAGTAACAGGGCAACTAATTGTTGTAGGAAGCTGGTTCTGTATATACTATACCAAAGTAAGGTGTAGTGTGCACAGCGTCCAGTGGAACCCCAAAAGTAAGAAGAGGGAAAACTAGATAATACCTTACTCTCTATTTGTGGTAGTGTGGGCGAGCTGTAAGGCATAAGCAGAGGGTACTGCTAAGCATTTGTTGTACACACTCAAGCAAGAAGTTATGTCACACACTCAAAGACTGAACTCAGACCAATTTGTTTGTATGAAAAAATTATTTAGTTATTTTATTTCTAGAACCAAGCCAGGCCTGGTGCAGGTAAGTGAAATAATACTTTGCAGGTATATTACAGTTGAAATGCAATTGAAATGCAGTTGGATGCAGTTGGTTTGTTTACAGGTAGGTCAATAGTAAAAATTACTTACAGTTTACTTTGTACATTGCTTGGCAGATTACTTTTTAAGTTACTTTTTCTACTCAGTGTGATATGCCTAGATATCACACTGGGACAGTTCGTAGAGAAAAGGTAAGTAATTCAGTTTTTGTTCATTTGCAGTTTTTCAAGGTTTCATACAAAACAACTCCACACTTATAAGGATTTTCAAAGAAAAGCAGTCAATGCACTCCATTGGGAGGAAATTAAGTTATCGATTTTACAGGTAAGTACTTGGTTGTGGGAGTTGGGTTTCTGGGGTTAGAACCAGGGTTCCCCCAGGGTCAATGATGCACTCTCAAAGCACCCTCAGCAGCACTAGGGCTGCCGGGTGCAGAGTGCTGAAGCCCAATGTTATCCAGTGGGGGATGGGGGGCCTCCGGTTGGTGGCTGCTCACGAGCAGGCCACAAGGTTGTGGGAGCAAAGCTTCTGGACAAGGCGACTTTTGGCGCAGGATCTCTGGAAACTGCAGGCGGTCCGGTAGGGCTGGGGGCCAAGTCAGTTCTTCTCTACAGTCTCCTCTGCTGGGCTTCTTCTTTCGTCCTTCTTCTTCGTAGGTTGCAGGAATCTGTCTTCTTGGTTCAGGGCTGCCCCCTAAATTCTGTATTTAGGGGGCGTTTTAGGGGTCTCAAGGTCAGTAGCCAATGGGCTACTGACCTTAGGGTGACTACACCCTTGGAGTGCTCACCCCACGTTGGGGAGCGGGCACAATCCCTTATCCTGATTGGAGAGTGCCTGCCATCTGCAAGATGGCGGGCACTGAAGAGTGAGCTTCACCTCGCCTCCCCACCTGAGGGGTGGGGTTGGCACACCTTCTGGGCTGTGCTAATTTTTCCCGCCTGTCTTCCCACCGAAAAGGAGGGGAGACAAGAAGGGGGCCTGCTCCTGATAGCAGGAGAGGCTGGGGGTCGCGTTGCAAAGGCAGCAAGGCCTTTGAAGCTCCCCTGCCACAGATGGCTCTTCCTGACCTGGGGGAGGTGTGAACACCTCCGCCCAGGAAAGGCTTTTGTTCTGGGCTCAGGGAGCGAATGCTCCCACCCCAGGGGTCCAGAAACATGTCTCGTGGTGGCAGGCTGGTGTTTACCAGTCAAGGAACCCACCAGAGGCTGGTCGTTTTTCAGGGGGCATCTCTTAGAAGCCTTCTGAGAGCATTGTATAATAAATCCCACACTGGCATCAGTGTGGGTTTATTATGCTGAGAAGTTTGATACCAAACTTCCCAGAATTCAGTAAAGCCATTATGGTGTTGGGGAGTTCGTAATGACAGACTCCCAGACCATATGCTCTTTATGGCTTTACTGCACTTACAATGTCTAAGAATGGACTTAGACACTGTATAGGTACAGTGCTCATGCAACTGTACCCTCACCAGTGGTATAGTGCACCCAACTAGAGGGGTTTCTTACCTATACCATAGGCAGTGGGTTGCAGGCATGGCACACAGGTATGTGTGCCTTGTCGACTCTTCACTTTTCTCTGCACCAAAACATGCAGCCTTCAATGGCAGTGTGTGTGTGTTAAGCTACAGGACCTCTAAGGGTGGCACAATATGTGCTGCAGTTTTTAGAGGCCTTTTCTGGTGACAGTGCCCTTGGTACCCATGGTATCTTTTACAAGGGACTGACATGTGGCCAGAGAGGTGCCAATTGGGGGTACAAGGTACAGTTTTGGGAAAGAACACAGGCCCTGGGAACCTGATTGGCAGGGACCCAGGGCACACCAAGTTAAAGTGCATCAGCAAACTGGCAAAAAGTAGGGGGGTTACTGCAACAGAAACCGGGCTTCCTACACAAGCCATCCCCCCCCCCCCCCAGCCCAAAGGCCAGGAGACTCAGCCAAACCTGGGTGAGTCTTCCTAGTCTTTCAGGCGAGGCAGAGTAGAGGAAGTGGTTTGAATGTTGCAGTGCCTACTCTGCCTTACATCCTTCTCTCCATGGCAGTCCCTTTGGGGAGGTGGCCTACCTCAACTGTTTCAGGACCTAATTCCCAATGCTTCTGTAGTGTAGTTCCTATTTCCATAATAGGCTCTGCGCATTGTAATATTATACCCTATAGATTTGACATAGGACTGAGGTCAGTATGTCCCTATTGAGTATATTAAACTTAATTTACTTTGTACCAGCTAACTCAGAGGCCACTAGAAACTCCTTGTAAACAAGAAGGGAGTAGTTTCTGGCAACCGCATAACCATGACAACTTTGTTTCCCTTTAGAATCGGAACACTCTCAGAATCGTGGAAACAACAGATAAGAGTTTCACTCAGCTAATCTAGTTTCTTCAGAGTTACACAGAAAGAATAGACGGGCGTTTCAATAAAAGGATTTATTGAACAGTCTTGTTTCTCGTGTAAGAGATATGAGCTGTTACAATCGTAAGACAGTATGCGAGATATATTATGTACAGCGTAAGCAGTAGAAAGAAATAATACTGCGCTAGCATTATCTTTTAGCTATGACACATATATTCATATACATAAATAACATAAGCTAAAAATGCGAGTACTCATAAGATGCTTCTCTAACTAGTTCTACCCCAGTGTACCTAACCTAAGTGTAGTGCAAGGTAAGAAGTAGGTGATGTATTCTATAGTATGGCATGCTATAGTATGGTATGCTAAGTCTGGTATGCCAAGAGTCCCTCTAGGTTCTAGTCAGCTCCATACTTTGAGAATGAGAGAGGTGGGAATCTCTTTCCGGGTCTCGAACTCTAACACCCCGCGAAGGGAGTCAGAACACTGGAAGCTGGATTCTCTGCGAGCAGGGATGACAGCGTCTCTTGTCAGTGCGTCAGGCCGGGACACAGGCTCTTCTAAAGTCGAGGTCTCCTCCTACTTGCTTGGGCAAGGGAAAGTATATTTATACCCGGTAGGTGCCTTGGAATGTTAGAAATTGACGTAAAGTCGGGCAGAGGAAGACGTCAGGAATGAACCCTTAAGGAATAGCGGTTCATGCATAGTAAATGAGTTCTTGGAGAAATCAATAATCCTGTGCTAGGGGAACTCCCAAGAGCTTAAGGGTCTGGTTTCTAAGAACTCGTTGTGACGTTGGGGTGGACGGATGTAGGTGACCATGCCTGTATTTGGGTAGCATGGCTAATGCCTAAATAAGGACTGGGATCTTATGCCTATATAAGGGCAATGCGAATTGTGCCTATATAAGGACATGTATCAGGAAAACCTATATACGGACACCTAAAGCGGAATACAACACCCGCTCCACTTTCGAATGAACGATAGTACTAAATGCTAAACATTAAATGCTAAATATTAAACTGAGTACCACATGTTGCTAAAAACATTTCTAAAAGCATATTAAAAGAAGTTTTAAAAAAAACTGTTGCTAAACATGTAATGCAATAGGTACTGTACATTTTAAAGCATTTTTTCATTTTAAGCATATATAGGAAATAAAATGCAACATGAATGAATAAACAGAAATATATACATATGACGAAATGGTTGACAAGTTTTCAAAAATCAAAGCCATTTCATAACATGGTACTAAATGGAATTGTAGTAGATAAGGTGACAATGTGTCCCTGGAAGTATTCAAAGAAGTCCGTTCTATATGAATAGTTCTACTGTAAGCAGATTGATTTTCCATGTATTTTCAAAAATAGAGAGAAGAGGGAAAAAAAAATTCAATTTTTAGGAAGAGTTCCAAGTTTAGTTCTGTTTTGAAAATATGGAGGCCAAATTCATTGCGTCCCCGGTACACTGTGAGCCGAATCAAAGTCAGTGTATGGGTCTGGTGTAAACATGAAATCATCTATTCCTGTAGACAAAAGATCGTCTACCAATGTCGGTGACAGTTGGAACACCTTTTTTAGAAGGTTAACTGCACAGAGATGTGAAGCATCGCCTTCAGCATAGGATGCTGCAGCAATGTTCGCGTCCGTTGTTACCTGTGCCTGTTGATCCATCTTGTACCTCAGCAGCAGCAGGAAGCGTCTGTGAGATCTCAACGAATGCCGTCATCAGGATTGGTAGCCTCTGGGGACAACACAGAGCATGGGCCGTTATCGGGTCCAGCAGAGTATCGATATCCGTTGGCATGACTGATGGGAGTGTTAGACAGATGTCTAGCACGCATTCTTCACCGCAAAGCAGGCAGCGTGGAACAGGTAAGATGCAATCTTGCCAGATTGGTCTAAATGACAGAAACCATGTTGTATTAAGTTCCCGTAGACGAGGTATGCCCAAAAGTTGCACTATGCGCTCACGGCACTTCCGTTCTACGAGAGCTTTCTCCAAATTGCTGGGAGTGACGCTGGTTGATAGGCTTGCCATAGCGTAGTAGTAGGAATAAAAACAGGATTCCTGCAACTAGTGCCAGAATTAATGGCACACCACCAAACACAGAATGTGCGAAGTTTGGAATGATTCCGAGGACTGCCTGAAAAGGTGTTAACAGTCCTGAACAGGTGGTCTTAAATACATGTACAATCCCGCTCGTATGAGACAAGTTTAAGATACGTCCCATCATTTCTATGAAATGTATAGGGCAGTTTGTACGAATTAGAGCCTGTATCTCAGCCAAAGTCCTTGCAATTTGTAGATCATAGATTTCTTTGGCCGAGGTCAAAGGCACGGTCTGTAGTAAAAGCATGGCTTACATTCTGCTTAGAGTATCAAAACATATAAAAGAAACATTCAATGAAGGCCATAAAGGCGACTCCCTGACTGTGTCTATTTGGGGGAACAATACTTGCATACAACAAGAAACCCTGGAGCTAACCGTTACCAGATATGGGATTCCTGGCAACATGCCACAGCAACTCTGATCATTCAACATGAGGTAACTCCCGTTAGAAAGTTGGCCAAACATTGGATTAATCACAGCAGCTAGTGTACCCTGCAGGTGGCAGGAAAAGTTTGCCACAGAACCATTACAAGCCCTGTGTAAAGAAATGTCCTGACATATGAGTGAACCACTCAGTGCATTTTCACAGTGTGTACCGCTTAGAAACACTTCACGATCCCCACTCCAACATCTGTATTCGTAAGGTAAATCCCAGGATGTCTTAATGTATTCTTTACCCAACCTTTCATATTTGCCTGCTTGCATTTGTTTGAGGCAATACTGAAAATGAAAAGTAGTGACAGGCAGAGTTATTTTGCCTGGGATAAGCCATTCTGTAGCTGGTTTTTCTGCTACCGTAAATGGTAATTTTTCCAGTTTTTCAATGCTCAGCACTGTATACTTTGCTCCCCTTTGTGCCAGTTCGACCTGTTTATCCGTGAGATTGTATTCTGAAAGCAGAGACGACGTGTTGATAAAACGCCAAGGCACATAGCCTGCACGCAAGGATTGCAGCGTCCAGCCTAATAACATAATAGAACGTAACTGAGATTGGCCTTGTTGTAACATGGATAAATCTTGTTCCAGTATGTCAATAGCAGAGGATACAATGTTGTCCAGTGAATAAATTCTGGATGACAAAGTTGTTAACCCATTGTCGACCATAGTGAGAGATTTCTCTAAGTTAATACGATCAAGCTCACGTATTCTTTCTGCGGCCTCTGCCTGTGAAACCTTCCATATTTCATTATAAGCAGCATAAATGCCGGCATATATGAAACATTTTTGACGCAGTTTTCTTGGTCCTAGCAAGAAATCCCTAAGGTCTGCGTCTTCTTTAAGTAAAGATAAGTGTTGTTTCACATCCTCGAGTGTAGATTTTTGTAACCAGTCGAGGCACAATTTTCCTACACTGTATGTTGTTACTACCCCCGGATGTTGTCGTTGAACATAATGTGGGTCTGGCCTATGGATAGTAAAGCCCTGTCTTCTATTCAGGAATCTTTCTTGACAGATGTTTGTGTCTGTGGGCCAGAGCAACCATTTTTTCCAATCACGATCTGATCTGTTGTTTTGTAGTATTGTGTCTACTGTGACCGCTCCCTGTGTAGTGCTATTACTTGCAGGTGTTGGTACAGAAGGTGTGTTCATGTCTTTGATCTTGGCTAAACCAAGGCAAGACGTTTGTTGCACAGTGTCATTCAAAAACATTATTTGCTGTGGGATGATACATGCTCTAAACAAAGCTTCTATCCCCTGCACTTGCCAATCTTTAGAACCCCAGACAGATTTTGTGTCTATTGTGCCTTTCCAAAAGTCAAATCCTTGTCTAGACAGTTGGGTAATAAAGGCTGCAGAATAAATCTGTTTTGTATTAGTTAACATAATTTTCTGTCCTGTTTTGTTTACATTTTTATAGTAAAATGTTTCTGGATCAGATGTATTGTACCCTGAAAAATATGGAAACTAATTTGCAAACGTTTTTGAACTACCCTTTGGCGGTGTAGGACAATGTTCCCATTGGTTAAACATAAACACATTTCTAGGTGTTGCAGATTTATGCAAGAAATGATGACCATAGTGGTTGTAACAATAAAGCTGTTCGTAGTCTGATGAACCCTCTAAGTATTCATGGTTAGAGAATGCAGCAGACCTTCCTAGATCAGACTTCATGTCATTAACAGTCTCAAAGTCCCAATCATCAGAATAGGTACTGGAGGTAATAAAGTCACTTAATGAAATTTTAAATAAATGTGGAATCTTCAAAAGTTCCGTTGGGCCGAATATGTTGAAATCGTTTTGTCCCAAACTATACCATCCTGTATAGGAACGGCTGTGATGTTCACTGCTGACAAGTCTCTTGTTTCACGATGGGATGATTTGTGTGGTTTTAAAAGTAAGTTCACATTTTTACTTTCAGTGTCCATACGAATGTATCTGCCATTTATAAGCATGGTAAGAGTCATTACTAAAGCTAGCCAAAGCAGAAAGAAAAATATTCCAGAAATAATCCATAGTTCAATCCATGGTGAAACCAGATAAGTCTCTTTCAGGAAATGAAAAAGGTCTTGTACTTGTTGTTTGAAAGTTTTTAGGGCTGGCGTCGTTTCAGGCTCACTGGGATCCTCAGAAAACGTATCAAAGTTAATGAAGTAGCCAGAAGCAGTTAGGTCAATTGTTGGAATTGCATCAGGATTCGTTGAAATCGCTGGAACCAGTTGATCACGTGTTACGTTGGTGTAGACAGGTGTATCTGGACGAACTGTTACTTGAGTTTCAAGAGGGATGAGTTCCATAGCATTGTTGCTTAGTCCTTCATCTCTTACTGCTGGAAGCTGAATTCTCGATGGTTATGAGTCTTTCAGTCTGAACCTCTTGGATAGTAGCGAGAGGAGTGCATCTGCTACTAGGTCGGAGTCCACGCGGCCTACTATTTAATATTGGCCACATACTGTGGTTTGATGAGGTCGAATGACACAAATCTTTTCTTTTCTCCAGCAAGGGGCGGCAGAAGTACTGTTCTTGTTCCGTGGACGGCTAGGACAGTTACTGGTTGTCTGTAAGAAGGTCCAAATTCCTTCTTGTCCGCAATCTTCTCTCTGACTAGATCCCCAACTTTTGGGATCCAGACAGGCCTTGCTGGGACTGCCGGTTTTTCCCCAGTGGTGGTTGGCTTCAGGAACACGTTGCTTTGTTTCGATCTTAGTTCATTTAGATCCTGTAAAACAGCCAAACGATCTTTGATATCAAAGGGTTTATTTTCCACCACTGTGCCTTTACATTCGAGATCAGGAACCCACATTCTTGTCCCAAATAGGACCTCATATGGAGTGACTCCCCCTAGAGAACTTCTTGGCAAATTATTTAATGAGCGTTGGACCCCATAAAGATGTTGACCCACCCATCACCCGAACCTAATACTCTAGCTGTTATAGACTGCTTTATGTCCCGGTTTTTCCTTTCCACAACAGAATTTCCCTCAGGATGAAACGGAAAGGAGTACCACAATGCTACGACCAAACTGGCCATGGCTTCTTTGTAAGCCCGAGAGCTAAACGCAGGGCCCTGGTCAGAATGTAGTGTGCCAATTGCATATGTGCCGATAAAGACTCGCAAATCTTTTATAACAGTTTGAGCGTCAGCCGAGCGCTGAGGCCATATCCATAGGAACCTTGACTTACTGTTTGTGGGATTGCATTTGTCATAAAGGACGCCTGTGCGTAGATAGTCTAATGCTGTCTAACAATGGTGTCTGTACTGGGCAGGCTACTTCGTAGTCTGGTGTCTGATGGCGTTCTGCACCACGCTGTCTATTGCAGTCTTTGCAGTCATCGATGAAGATGTGAATCTGTGTATTCATTCCAGGCCACCAGTACATCTCTTTTAATGTTAATATTGCTTTGAGATCCCTTGATGTGACAGACCCTCCCCCAGATGTGCTTCATAAATCAAAGCTGCTCTACGTTCCATGTTTGGAATTACCCTATCCCCCACTCCAGGGATTCGAGCAAAAGGAACGTTGTTTGCATCAATTACATAAGAGTACTTGAGTGGAAATTTCTTTGGTAACGCTGCACCACTGCCTTTGCTTGAAGCATTGACGGCCAACAATATCTCACTGTCTATTCTCGTTTTTGAACGAGTGATCGCAGCTATGGAAGCCATCTGAACAGCCCCCTTTGCGGCTTCATCAGCCAATGAATTCCCTGCAACGTGAACGCCATCACGTTGATGACTCAGCGTGTGTATCATGTGAGCTTTTGGTAGTTTGTTTCTCAACTGAACTACTTGTTCCTAAAGTGTTTTATGCTTTATTGTGCCACCTTTTGGATCTTTGAATCCGTTTTGAAGCCAATTCTGTATATATTCATTATATGACTGAACACAGTAAAAGGAATCGCACACTATAAGTGTGGGGAATTCACGATCTGTATTTTCAAGTGCCAGTTTGAATGCTTGTAGTTCAGCTATCTGAGCTGTACAATCTCCTAGAGATTGAGTTTTAGTGACCATTGGTCAGAAGTTACCATCGCGCATGCGACCTTTAACGATTGCGCATGCTGCACTGTAAGCTTGCTTACTCCCTGTAGCGGGTTGTGCTGATCCGTCAGTATAAATTATAAATTCGTACTGATCGAGAGGCAGAATTTCAGTGGGCAGAGGACATTCATGTTCATATTGCAGGAACGCTTGTGTTTTTAAATCAAGATCAAAAACATATTCAACATCTGTTGCAGCAAGAGAATTAACCCATTGTATCCATCTAGGATGTAAAGCTTTTGCATTTGGAATGCTCGCTTTTGTAACCGCCTCTAAGGCAGGTACTGGAGTTACGACAATAATGCGTTTCCCTTGGGCTAGAGCTCTTTCTTTTGCTACAGCGGTTTGAACTGCTGTCAGTATTTTTTCTGTTGAAGTGAAGCGCATTTCTGCTTGTGTATACAAATGTGATTTGTATGCTATTGGTACTTTTTCACCCTCATTAAATGTTAAATAGGTGAATCCGCATTGACCCAAAATTATTCGGATCACTAAATTGCGTTTATTTACGCGTGTTTGTAAGTGATTTGTTGCTAACATGTTAGCTTGGAGTGAACGCAGGATTTCTGTGTGTTCTTGTGTCCAATGTTTTGTGGAAAAATCAGGTTTGATTAATTCGTAGAGAGGTTTAACCCTTTCTGCGTAATTTAGAATGTAAGTTCTTCCAAAATTTAGGAAACCCAAGACGGATTGTAAATTTTTCAGCGTTTTTGGAGGTTGGAGCAGCGCGCACTTTTCTAAAAAGTTAGCTGCCAGGCTCTTGCCTTCACTTGAAAGCTCATATCCTAGGAAAAGGACATTGAGATGGGCAATTCTGGATTTTTTAAAGTTGAATTTATAGCCCTCAGAGGCGAAGCCCAATATAATGGTACTCACCCTGTTCAAGTGCCTATCTAGGTCATCGTCTGTCAGATAGATGTCATCGACATATGACAATGCCTCATTATCATAAATTTGTAGTAACTCTGTTACCCTTGCTGAGAATAACCCCGGGCTGTTTTTGAACCTTTGTGGGAGTCAACAAAATTGACGCTGGGTCCCCATTATTGAGAAAGCTGTTAAGTACCTGCTTTCAGGTGCTATGTTTTGACAAAAGAAACCATTTGAAATGTACAACGTGGTGTTATATTTTTTACGCACAATGTTATTCATTAATGCTGTACTATGTGCATTTTGCACTGTAAATGTTTTGGAACAAGTGTTCAAGTGTCTGTAATCCAAAACTAGACGATATGTATTGTCTGGTTTGGATACAGGAAACAAAGGATTGTTCATTGAGGAGGTGCATGTTTCAATCACCCCTTGGTATTCAAGTTGATCAAGGATCTCCCTGACCTGTTTTTTAGCTTCTTGCTTTATTGGGTACTGCCTTTGTGCAGTAGGTTGATTTTTTACCTGTATTTTGTGGTGAGGTGAGTCCTCATCCCATCCTACATGATTTTTGTATAATGCTGGGGCCTGGGCATCTGCCCATTTCCTGGCATAAGTATATTTTAGGTGATTTGGAATATGGTTGGAGAAGGCTGGCATAATAATGTCCTCGCCATGTGGGCACTCCCTGACAAAGTTTGGTGGCCAGTCCTTTTCTGCTAGAAGTATATCATAACCCCTTTAAAGTTTCTCCCAAAAGAGTATTTTCACTTTTCTTGGTATGTCTCCCTCCATTCGGAGTGTTATTTCATATAACTTTTGTGGAGTACTAACCTTGGTGTGTACAGTCTCTACTGTGATGTACTCATTCAAGTCCACTATCTCCAGAAGTTCCTTCAGGTTCTGGCGAGCTATTGCTACTTCTGCTGCACTGTCCAGCATTGTCTGAGCCCATTCTCTGTTCTTGAGCTGTGTTCTCAGTATTCTCGGCATGTCTGATCTTCAGACCTGCTACCTTCTTTTGTGAATTGAGGTTTTGATTTATTTTTCTGAACGTGTTTATCGTCTTTGGATTTCACGCGTTCTTCTTTGTGATCTGACCGTCCTCTTCTTTCTGATGTCTGTGACGATATCTGAAAGATACGAGAGGAACGTGTATCAGTATCTTGATACCTGTCAGGTTTTCTTAAATTATCCCTATTCCTGAGGTTATACCTCCTTTCAGAGGGCTCCTTTTGAGGACACCTACCTCGGGATTGAGAACGTGTCTCGTTTGAATTTTGTTTATTAGTTTCCCACTTCTTTTTAGAAGATGTAGGATTTTGTTTAATAGAGTCCTTCTCAGGACTTTCAGATAGTTTTGGCTTCAAAGGTTTTCCACCCAAACTATCTCTGCCTAATTCTGCATAAGATTGTTCTATTATTCTGGGTAGTTCATGTTGATGTTCTGTTACATCAAATTCCCTTAAGCGTTGGCGGATCGCCACTGATGCTGCCTCCCCTTTAATATTAGATAATATTATTGTTGAGACCTGGTCGAAGTTTTTCAGTAACTTCATACCTAAATTCAGAGCAGGTTCTGCCCCGTATTCGTTTTGAATTTGTTTCAGGACATCTGGTATTACTGCACTTGACGGAACACCATGTGTTTTAGTATAGATGGCAGCAAAGACTGTGCCCCAAGTGGTGCAGTCTTCCAGTTGTGGTGTGATCCCTATTGGTAAACAGATTGTTAGTATTCTGTGTTTCTCATAAGGGCTAGTATTTGGAAATACTGCTTCGATTTGAGTAATTTTTTTAACTTTTCTAGAATGGAATTTGTTCACGTTTTGTGGAGTAATTTTTAGTATATTCCCCTGTTGAGGGGTCTGATGTGGAATGGTTATAGGTGGTTGGACTGTGAAAGTCCGCATGACATATTGGACTAATTGTCTGTAAATTTTTATCAACTCTAGTAGTTGAGTAAGTAATTCTTCGTCTGACATTTCTCCGATGTCAGGATGAGGTGTGTAGCCGGCTAGAATTGGCCATGTTGCTCCTGGTCTACCTAGTGGACCGAGCCTGGTAATGTTTTTGTGATGTTTTAGGGCGCCTTTAAACCAGAGATTATGCCCCTGGTATGTGAGTGGAATTTCAATATCGTCAAAAGGAATATATTCCTCTTGTGGTTCATCTTCTTTAAAGAAGTGAAACATTTTTGTTACTGGATTTGATTCTGGGAATACTATCCATGAATAGATACCTCTGTCTGAAAGGATTCGTGTGCCTCTATCACGAAAACTGCTCTACCACCTCTTGGTGTTAGGCCGTGTTTTATAAGTTTTAGACTGATGGCTTTCCTTAAGTTTGGAGGGATGTTTATAACACCCTCATCGGTTTCATTTAAACCTGATAAAATTAAAAGCTGTTACGACTTGATCAGCCGCAGCTGTACCATTATCGGTGTTAGTATCCCCGTTCAACCACATTGTTTTTTGAAAAATGTAGAACAAGTTTCAAGGAAACAAAGATAAGGTGCACAATATTTTGGAACACTGTATCCTTCAACGTTGAACAAACCATACAGCTAATATATAGGATTTTGTCCTATTCAGCTTTGGCGGATACTTAACCCTACCCACTCCAGACGTCTTATGGAGTATGTGAGTAGGGGTCTCTGAGAAAAGCACGACTGAGTTACTCAGTATCTAGCGTTAAATTAGTGCCTTACCAAACATTGGGCGCCATGTAGTGTAGTTCCTATTTCCCTAATAGGCTCTGCGCATTGGAATATTATACCCTATAGATTTGACATAGGACTGAGGTCAGTATGTCCCTATTGAGTATATTAAACTTAATTTACTTTGTACCAGCTAACTCAGAGGCCACTAGAAACTCCTTGTAAACAAGAAGGGAGTAGTTTCTGGCAACCGCATAAACATGACAACTTTGTTTCCCTTTAGAATCGGAACACTCTCAGAATCGTGGAAACAACAGATAACAGTTTCACTCAGCTAATCGTGCATGCTTAGTTTCTTCAGAGTTACACAGAAAGAATAGACGGGTGTTTCAATAAAAGGATTTATTGAACAGTCTTGTTTCTCGTGTAAGAGATATGAGCTGTTACAATCGTAAGACAGTATGCGAGATATATTATGTACAGCGTAAGCAGTAGAAAGAAATAATACTGCGCTAGCATTATCTTTTAGCTATGACACATATATTCATATACATAAATAACATAAGCTAAAAATGCGAGTACTCATAAGATGCTTCTCTAACTAGTTCTACCCCAGTGTATCTAACCTAAGTGTAGTGCAAGGTAAGAAGTAGGTGATGTATTCTATAGTATGGCATGCTATAGTATGGTATGCTAAGTCTGGTATGCCAAGAGTCCCTCTAGGTTCTAGTCAGCTCCACACCTTGAGAATGAGAGAGGTAGGAATCTCTTTCCGGGTCTCGAACTCTAACACTCCGCGAAGGGAGTCAGAACACTGGAAGCTGGATTCTCTGCGAGCAGGGATGACAGCGTCTCTTGTCAGTGTGTCAGGCCGGGACACGGGCTCCTCTAAAGTCGAGGTCTCCTCCTACTTGCTTGGGCAAGGGAAGGTATATTTATACCCGGTAGGTGCCTTGGAATGTTAGCATTGACGTAAAGTCGGGCAAAGGAAGACGTCAGGAATGAACCCTTAAGGAATAGCGGTTCATGCATAATAAATGAGTTCTTGGAGAAATCAATAATCCTGTGCTAGGGGAACTCCCAAGAGCTTAAGGGTCTGGTTTCTAAGAACTCGTTGTGACATTGGGGTGGACGGATGTAGGTGACCATGCCTGTATTTGGGTAGCATGGCTAATGCCTAAATAAGGACTGGGATCTTATGCTTATATAAGGGCAATGCGAATTGTGCCTATATAAGGACATGTATCAGGAAAACCTATATACGGACACCTAAAGCGGAATACAACACTTCTTTCCTAGCTCTTTAGTGTCTTTACCCCATCTTTTTAGTTTGGGTTCAGAGGGGCCTACCTCTGCAAATTCTAACTTAGCTAAGGCAAAACCCAGCTTACCCAAAGAGGTTACCCACAGCTTGAGTAACCCCACAATGACCAATAGGGTCAGGGGGCCTAACTTGCTATTTGGCATGGGACTAGGCCACCATGCCAAGGACAGTGCTGCCATGAAGGCTAACACCCAGCAGAGGCCACTGAAAGCTGTCAGGGCCCAGAACCACACCTTTAGCTCTTCACTGGTAGGTGAAGGGGCTAATTTACAGGCTTCTTTGGGTTCTGGCAGCCTGTCTGCTGTTTTAAGGTAGGGGGCCACTACACTTTGTAGAGAACACCCTTCTTCCACCCTCTGTTCTGCAAGCTGAGGAGCCACCAACCCAGGCTGGACAGTTGCCTGACTAGTCAGGTCTTTTTGTGGGATAGGGAGGACATCACCAGTGCCAATTTTGGAGTTCTCCCTTACTGGGATAGAATCTCCGTGGCCCACTGGAACTGTGGCTAACAGTTGTCCACCTTTCCTACACTGTCTCTTCTTTTTCTTTTGTGGCTTATCTGCACTAACTGCAGGTTCAGACCCCCCCCCCCAGGTTCCTTGGATGAGGTCTGGCACTGGACCAGTACCTCTCTGGCTCAGACCAACCTCTGGGTGGTCATTCCCAAGGTTGCAATCAAGGGGGAGGTCTTTATTGACTACCACCTTTCTCCAACTAAGGGACCCAGCTATTTCTAGGGGCACTACAGCCACAGGCCTAACAGTGACCTCCCCTGGGATAGCCCTTACTCTTTTTGTTTCCCCTGAGACATACTGGTTTGAGAGTACCAATCTGTCATGCACCACTGTGTGACTGGCACAGGCATCTCTCAGGGCAGTGGCTGGGATTCCATTCACCAGTAGGTGGTGGAAGTGTCTACTCCCCTCTGGAATCTCCAACTCACCTTTTGGGCCCATTTTCCAGTTGAAGGCTAGGAGGACTTCCTCATCTGAGGAATCACCCTCCAAAGCTACACTGGCAACCCCTGGAGCTACACTAGGGGCTTGGTTTTTAGGACAGCTAGAGTCCTTGGTGTGGTGTCCTGTCTTTTGACAGTTGTGACAGCATACCTTGTTGGGATCCCAACTCTTACCTTGGTACCCAGTTTTAGGTTGTGAGGTGTCTTTGGGCCCACCCTCCTGGATAGGTTTTTGGGGTACTACCTGGGACTCCTTACTTTTAAGAGGCTCACTGTCTTTCCTCTTGGGAGGTTTTGTAACCCCTTTCTTTTGGTCATCCCCAGTGGACGTCCTGGTCACCCTTGTCTTGACCCAGTGGTCCGCCTTCTTTTCCAATTCTTGGGGAGAAATTGGACCTAGGTCTACCAGATACTGATGCAACTTTTCATCAATGAAATTACTTAATATGTGTTCTTTCATAAACAAATTATAAAGACCATCATAATCAGCCACCTAGTGTTTTCATTGAGCAGTCAGCAAATTCCACTTAGGGCTGACTCTGAGGTTTCTGAGCCCCCCTGAATCAAATTCTATACTTCTAAGTAGTGAGTCCAAATCCCTCAGCTTCTGCTTCACTAAGGGCCAGAAGCTGTTTTTGCACTTACCAGAGAACAGTTCCCAAAGAAGTGCTCCCCAGTGAATTTTCTTCACTTTTCTGGCTTCACAAGCCCTCTCAAAGGCTGTGAACCACTTGGTGATATCATCACCATCCTCAAATTTAGGGACAATCCCTTTGGGGATTTTGGAATCATAAGATTGCTCACTGACCCTATTTATTAAGTTGCTGCCACCACTGATGGGTGCTAGGCCCATATCTGCTCTTTCTTTTTCTAGAGCCAGGAGTCTGGTCTCTAGGTCTAATCTTTTAGCCAACCTTACTAAAAGGTTGGTCTCTTCATTGAGGCTTACATCAATGGTCTCAGAAGTACCGGACTCACCTGTGTGGGATCTAGGTGCTATGAGTTGTTTTCTTGGAGTCAGGGGTACATGGACCCTGTTCTCCCTAGGAAGTGGAGGGGGTTGGAAGTTAGCCTCATCCATTCCATCCTCTTCCCCATCTGAGAGTTCTTCACCTTGCTCAGAGAGGTGGTCCTTAGCACACCCTTCCAACAGCTTATGGAGCTTTTGTTTGGAGGGATGGGACCCCATGATTATGTTTTTAAGTTTCCATAGAGACATTAACTCTCTAAATTCTAAGTGGAGATAAGGGGTGAGGTCGAGCTCCTCAACCATATTCTCTATGTCTTATTATATTTTCAATAACAGTTGGGTTCTTGTTAAGAGATATTCTTAAAATTCGAACCCCTCTTACCCCTAACTATGGTGAGTTTTTATTTTTCTAAAAAAATTCTATAGGGACTTGACCAAAGCCTCAACAAGACTCTTAGTAATTTGGAAAAATTGTCACTTCAAAAAATGTAGAATTCTAAAGACAATTTAGGAGTTATTTCATGTGATCAGGTGTTGACCAAGTCAGTCCAACAAATACAAAGTAGTAGATCCCACCGCTGATCCACCAAAGTAGGAAGCTGGCTCTGTATATACTAAACCAAAGTAAGGTATAGTGTGCACAGAGTCCAGTGGAACCCCAAAGGTAGGCAGAGGTAAAAGTAGAAAATACCTTACTCTCTACTTGTGGTAAAGTGGGCGAGCAGTAAGGCTTTATCAGAGGGTAGTGTTAAGCATTTATTGTACACACTCAGGCAAGAAATGGTGTCACACACTCAAAGACTGGACTCAGACCAATTTGTTTGTATAAAAATATTATTTAGTTATTTTATTTCTAGAACCAAGCCAGGCCTGGTGTAGGTAAGTGAAATAATACTTTGCAGGTATATTACAGTTGAAATACAATTGAAATGCAGTTGGATGCAGTTGGTTTGTTTACAGGTAGGTCAATAGTAAAAATGACTTACAGTTTACTTTGTACATTACTTTGCAGATTACTTTTTAAGTAACTTTTTCTACTCAGTGTGATATGTCTAGATATCACACTGGGACATTTCGTAGCGAAAAGGTAAGGAATTCCGTTTTTGTTCATTTGCAGTTTTTCAAGGTTTCATACAAACCAACTCCACACTAAGAAGGATTTTCAAAGAAAAGCAGTCAATGCAATCCTATGGGAGGAAATGAAGTTATCGGTTTACAGGTAAGTACTTGGTTGTGGGAGTTGGGTTTCTGGGGTTAGAACCAGGGTTCCCCCAGGGTCAAAGATGCACTCTCAAAGCACCTTCAGCAGCACTAGGGCTGCTGGGTGCAGAGTGCTGAAGCCCAATGTTATCCAATGGGGGATGGGGGGCCTCCGGTTGGTGGCTGCTCACGAGCAAGCCACAAGGTTGTGGGAGCAAAGCTCCTGGACTTAAGCCCAGGGCAAAGGGGATCCAGTTTAGAAGACAAGTTGCACCCACAGCGGCATAGGGGCGGCCGGGTGCAGGGTGCGGTTTTGGCGTTGGGTGCCCTGTTTCAATGGGATTTGCCGGTTTTGGATTTTGGCTGCAGACTCGGTCCAGGAAGACTTCCGGGAGGAACCAACAGCTGGGCAGGTAAGTTGGAGGGCTCGGAGACACAGGTGCACCTCGGGTTCTCTTCTCCAGGGCACAGGGCGTCTGGATGCAGGTGAGTCTTTTGAGGTCAGATTTCACCTTACCGGGCCACTCACGGTTGGTGGGGTCTCCGTGCAGAGGCTGCAGGCGACGTCAGGGAGGCCTGGAGGAGTCAACCCACGGTGGACTCGGACTCTGAAGTGATGGGGACCTCGCTGGGACCGGTGGGCCACTCAGACTCGGGCCGTAGGCGTCAGGTGCAGTGGTGGCTCCAGGCGTCGGGTTTCTTTGTACTCAGCAGGCTCGGAGTCTTTCTTGGCTGTTTCTTTTGAACAGAGCTGCTGTTCACAGGATAGCCGGTCTTTGTTGAAGGCTGTCAGTCCTCCCAGGGGATCTGGAGGTCGCTGTCTGCAGGACAAGGTGACTTTTAGCGCAGGATCTCTGGAAACTGCAGACGGGCCGGTAGGGCTGGGGCCAAGTCAGTTGTTCTCTGCAGTCTCCTCTGCTGGGCGTCTTCTTTCGTCCTTCTTCTTCGTAGGTTGTGGGAATCTGTCTTCTTGGTTCAGGGCTGCCCCCTAAATACTGTATTTTGGGGCCGTTTTAGGGTTCTAGAGGCCAGTAGCCAATGGGCTACTGACCTTAGGGTGACTACACCCTTGGAGTGCTCACCCCAAGTGGGGGAGTGGGCACAATCCCTAATCCTGATTGGAGAGTGCCTGCCATCTGCAAGATGGTGGGCGCTGAAGAGTGGACTTCACCTCGCATCCCCCACTTGAGGGGTGGGGTTGGCAGAGGTGGGCACCCCTTCTGGGCTGTGCTAATTTTTCCCGCCTGTCTTCCCGCCGAAAAAGAGAGGAGACAGGAAGGGGGCCTGCTCCTGATAACAGGAGAGGTTTACGGTCGCGTTACAAAGGCGGCATAGCCTTTGAAGCTCCCCTGCCTCAGATGGGTCTTCCTGACCTGGGGGAGGTGTGAACACCTCCGCCCAGGAAAGGCTTTGGTTCTGGGCTCAGGGAGGGAAGGCTCCCACCCCAGGGGTCCAGAAACATGTCTCGTGGTGGCAGGCTGGTGTTTACCAGTCAGGGAACCCACCAGAGGCTGGTCGTTTTTCAGGGAGCATCTCTAAGATGCCCTCTGAGTGCATTGTATAATAAATCGTACATTGGCATCGGTGTGGGTTTAATATGCTGAGAAGTTTGATACCAAACTTCCCAGAATTCATTAAAGCCATTAAGATGCTGTGGAGTTAGTAATGACAAACTCCCAGACCATATACTCTTTATGGCTTTACTGTACTTACAATGTCTAAGAATGGACATAGACACTGTAGGGGTACAGTGCTCGTGCAACTGTACCCTCACCAGTGGTATAGTGCACCCAGCTAGAGGGGTGTCTTACCTATACCATAGGCAGTGGGCTCCAGGCATGGCACATAGGTATGTGTGCCATGTCGACTCTTCACTTTTCTCTGCACCAAAACATGCAGCCTGCAATGGCAGTGTGTGTGTTAACATACAAGACCTCTTAGGGTGGCATTATATGTGCTGCAGCCCTTAGAGGCCTTCCCTGGTAACAGTGCCCTTGGTACCCATGGTATCTTTTATAAGGGACGGACATGTGGCCAGAGAGGTGCCAATTGGGGGTACAAGGTACAGTTTTGGGAAAGAACACAGGCCCTGGGAACCTGATTGGCAGGGACCCCAGGGCACATCAAGTCAAAGTGCAACAGAAATTTGGCAAAAAGTGTGGGGGGGGGTACTGCAACAGAAACCCAGCTTCCTACAATTGTCTTTCCAGGCTTGTCAATAATTCCGTGGATGAAAGTTACTGCAGAATTAAAAGGGGAGGAAAAATTGGTGATAGGGGATGTTTGTGCTATAACAGGGGATGTTGTTTCGGAAGAAGAATGGAAAATGGAATTGGGAAGAGATCAGATTTCAGGAAAAGTGAGGAAAATGCTATCTGAGGGTTGGAAAATCCAAAGACGAAGATTGGGGATAAGTGAGACATTTCTGGGTGGTCAGAGAGGAGTTGGCAGTAAATGACATTGGTTTATTTAGAGATGCCAAATTGATTTCCTAAAAGGGGTTTACTTAAAAAATAAATTGATTTGGCCCATGATGGTCATTTTGGCATTTTAAAAACTAAAGAAAAAATATGACAACACTTTTGGTGGTCAGGATTGGACATGCAAATTGAAAGTTTAGTCAGGGATTATTATCAGTGTAGCAATAGTGAGAAGATCTTACTCACTAGGAAACCACCTATGCATTGTTGCTCACTTTGCCACTGGATTCAAGCTAGCCTGGCTGATGACGGCTGAATAGCCAGAAACCGGTCCCAGGATGCTTGTTTCCGGTCCAGGGAAGACATGGCTTGGCAGTTCGGGCTGGACTGTTCCCATGAGGCACAGGGTCAGACTGATTTGCATATGTCCATGTCTGAACTGGGGTGGTGGAGTGAGCTAAAGAATGATGATGGATTAAACCCAGATCAGTTGACTGGGGGTGAGTGTTTGATTAGCTCAAACGCTCCGTCCATCATCCCCTTTGGTATCGCTTTGTTCGCCCTAAGTTGGCAGGGTATGCCCAGACGTGGGTCCCTTGCTCACTTTGCCACTGGATTCAAGCTAGCCTGGCTGATGACGGCTGAATAGCCAGAAACCGGTCCCAGGATGCTTGTTTCCGGTCCAGGGAAGACATGGCTTGGCAGTTCGGGCTGGACTGTTCCCATGAGGCACAGGGTCAGACTGATTTGCATATGTCCATGTCTGAACTGGGGTGGTGGAGTGAGCTAAAGAATGATGATGGATTAAACCCAGATCAGTTGACTGGGGGTGAGTGTTTGATTAGCTCAAACGCTCCGTCCATCATCCCCTTTGGTATCGCTTTGTTTGCCCTAAGTTGGCAGGATATGCCCAGACGTGGGTCCCTTGCTCACTTTGCCACTGGATTCAAGCTAGCCTGGCTGATGACGGCTGAATAGCCAGAAACCGGTCCCAGGATGCTTGTTTCCGGTCCAGGGAAGACATGGCTTGGCAGTTCGGGCTGGACTGTTCCCATGAGGCACAGGGTCAGACTGATTTGCATATGGCCATGTCTGAACTGGGGTGGTGGAGTGAGCTAAAGAATGATGATGGATTAAACCCAGATCAGTTGACTGGGGGTGAGTGTTTGATTAGCTCAAACGCTCCGTCCATCATCCCCTTTGGTATCTTCCTAGGGGACCCTGGATAGAGTTAGCCCTGGACATTGTTGGTCCTTTGTTTTGTGAGGGGTACACTTCGTGTATTTTAGTTTTGGCAAACTTAGATTCCAGATAGCATGAGATCAAGTTTGTCTTCGACATCAGTACAAACAGTGTCATCATCTTTTTTGAAGAGACATTTAATGAGAAGGCCTACTCATATCTATCCTTATAGATAATAATGCTTGATTTTGTTCAAAACAGATGTTAGAATTTCTGGAATGGAATGGCATTAATCACAGTTGTTATGTGCTTTACCATCCTGAAACAAATGGAGAGAAATGTAATAAGAATCTCACGGAATATGTACAGTTAGCCAAGTCTAGTGGAATGGTCTGGAAGTATGAAGTAAAGAAACGCTTAGAAGCCTATTGGTTGACTCCTTATCAGACTACAAGTAAAACTCCTTAAGCATTGTTAAGTGGTAGAAGACTGAACTAAAAGTTGGTTCCTGCGTGGATGAAGTAGAATAAAGCAGGCCTTGAAAAATCATAAAAATTTTACTAGACCTGCAGGTCTAGTGACTTAAATAATCTACTCGACCCATTTGTAATGCTCTTGACCCAGAATCTGGTTTCAAATGATGTGATCATGGGCAAATATTTTAATTCATTGTGCCGCATTATCTTCATTATCACATATGAGAGCAACTTCAAATGTGCGTGTTCAGCATGTCTGCTGTATAAAAAAATCTTTTGTTTGATTTAATAGACTAAACTTTTTTCCATATATAACATAAATCTAGCCACATATAGGATACACATGATCCCTGCCTCTTAGTTCATTAACAGCATTGTCATCAGGACAGGGCAGGAATGTTTCTCAAATCATGTTTAAAAACTATCACTTTTAATAAACACATAACTAAAGCATGAAGTGGTAGCACACTATCATTTCTAATCAGCAGATTTTACAATGAAGTGGCTACAAACTTCCCCACTAACATGCGACTTTACTGATAAAACTATATAGTGTACATCACAAAGTAAAGTGTTCTGGTTTGTTTTGCTCCTATTTAACTCTGTTTGCATCACACTTCTTAATTACAAAAAACATTGCTTTTGTAATTCCTGATATATTTTGAAACATTTGTCATATTAATTTGCAGGCTATTTATATAAATGTTATGTGTTAGATAAAAATAACTGATATCTTCAGACAGCTCACTTGACAAAAACCTCAAACTCTAGTAAGAGAGAGAAAAATAAACTTTATTTTTCACGTAGCAATTAGTTAAAAGACAAACTGACATTTGACCTTTTTCTCTGAACAGACAGCAAATGTGTCAAGATAAAAACAGGATTTAATGGCATCTTTATTGCTCATTCATTTTCTGAATTGAACAGAACACCTTTTCCTTTCCAGCCTAAGTTTACTCACCAGATGGGACTAATAGGTGCTAAAAACAGCTCGACCTGATCATATTTTACTCGCAATTGCGAGGAGGTGAGTAGATTTTTTGAGGCTTGTAAAGGTTGGATGGAAGTTCATAGTAATCAAACTTTGAGGCAGAGGGAAGTAAAGTTTGAACTTAAATATAAAAACTCTGGCCTGCTTCAAAAGGACTGCACTCTGAAGGACTGCACCTGCTGCACACTTTGGGCTTCAGCAAAAGAAGGGCTTTGCCTAACTCTAAACTTTTGAGGAGTGGACTTCCTGAAAGCAACAGGTTAAAAGAGCTGCACCTGCATTATCTCCACCAAGAAGTACCCAGCTGGACAGCGTCCAGTGGACTTTTAAGGGTTTGGCCAGATGCATTGTGGGAAACATAGTCCCAACATCCCAAGGAGCACCTCAGAGCTTCTGGAACCTTGGATTGGTGTTGTGGACACTTTGGAACCACAAATGGACCTTCTGGAACCATCTCCAGAAGTTTGAGACCATTTGGAGAATTTTGACTAAAAAAGCTCCATAAATTGACCGACCCGTTGGAGAGTGAAGCCCGGCCTGGATTTCAGGATCGTCCTACTGAAAGCTCTGGAGCCGAAGTCTTCCAGACTTTTACCGAGGTCTTTCGCTGAACCAAGCCACTGCCTACTCGAAACCCAGCCTGACAAGGTGCCTCACTTGACAATGATAGAAAAAGCTCCAGAAAATGCCTATGACCAAAAGTAAAAAGTTGACCGCGGCCTACTGCTCACTGTATCCGAACCGCACTCCATCGCAGTCGGCCTCAAACTTTGACTTTGTCCCAGTAAAAGTGTGACCAGATGTCTTAAGTTGGCGCTTTTTGTTTTTAGGCACTAGAAAGTATTTCATCTTTAACAAATTCATATTTCTGGTTCCCTGCATTGGATTTTTGTCATTTTTATGTCATTTGAATCATACAAATATTTCCTTTTTTATAAATTGGTGTTGAATTTTTATTGTGTGTTGTGTCTTACTTATTTAATGTATCGTTGTTTTTAAATGCTTTACACACTTGTCTCCTAAGTTCAGCCTACCTGCTCGCAGCCAGCTACTAAGGGTTGAGCAAGGGAATAATTTATTGAGATCCCGACGGGAACTTATAGTGTGATTGTGGCCTTATTACTAGTGGTAGGTACCTACTTACCCTACTAATAAAACTGAAAAATTCATTAATTTGGCCCATGATAGTCAATTTGGCATTTTAAAAACTATAGAAAAAGTATGACAAGACTTTTGGTGACCAGGATTGGACATGCAAATTGAAAGGTTAGTCAGGGATTATTATCAGAGCAGCAATAGTGATAAGATCTTACTCACTAGGAAACCAGCTATGCATTGTTGTGATCTTCCTAGGGGACCCTGGGTGGAGTTACCCCTGGACATTGTTGATCCATTGTCTTGTGAGGGTACACTCCGTATATTTTAGTTTTGGTAGACTTAGATTCCAGATGGCATGAGATCAAGTTTGACTTCGACATCAGTACAAACAGTGTCATCATCTTTTTTGAAGAGACATTTAATGAGAAGGCCTACTCATATCTATCCTTATAGATAATAATGCATGATTTTTGTTTGTCATTATGAACTCCACAGCACCATAATGGCTTTACTGAATTCTGGGAAGTTTGGTATCAAACTTCTCATCATATTAAACCCACACTGATGCCAGTGTGGGATTTATTATACAATGCACTCAGAGGGCATGTTAGAGATGCTCCCTGAAAAACGACTAGCCTCTGGTGGGTTCCCTGACTGGTAAACACCAGCCTGCCACCACGAGACATGTTTGTGGATACCTGCGGTGGGAACCTTCGCTCCCTGAGCCCAGAACCAAAGCCTTTCCTGGGCGGAGGTGTTCACACCTCCCCCAGGTCAGGAAGAGCTATCTGTGGCAGGGGAGCTTCAAAGGCTATGCCACCTTTGTAACGCGACCCCCAGCCTCTCCTGCTATCAAGAGCAGGCCCCCTTCCTGTCTCCCCTCCTTTTCGGCGGGAAGACAGGCAGGAAATATTAGCACAGCCCAGAAGTGGTGCCCACCTCTGCCAACCCCACCCTTCAAGTGAGGGAGGCGAGGTGAAGCCCACTCTTCAGTGCCTGCCATCTTGCTGATGGCAGGCACTCTCCAATCAGGATTATGGATTCTCTCTGCCCGAGTGCCACACAGCATTGCATAGTTAAGGCTGCTCTCATTCGCCTCACGGATAGCCACACCTACTAATATCTAAGAACAAAGAAAGGACTATCTTGTTTTAAGGCAAAGCTCAGCTATAGAAACAAAGAAAGGACTATTCACTGTCCTGTATCGAGGCTAAGTCCAAAGAGTGAAACAAAGAAGGGACTAAATGGTGTCACTCCAATCAAAGTCAACATTAAAATAAGCAAGTACAAAACCAAAGGAAGCCACAAAGAGTCACAAAGAATATAAACAAAACTATAACTCATATCATGGCAACAAGTAATAGCTACAGAAGTATACCTCTACCTTTTTTCCCAATGCAAGCAGGCAATCCACCTTTTCCCTGGGAAGAATGGGTGGGCATGTTCGAAAATTATTTGGAGTCACTTGATGGCCAACGTCTTAGTCCTGTTAGAAAGAAAGCAATCCTTCTCAGCGCGTTAGGCCAAGAAGGCCATGTTGGAACAGGATGGTCAACAGATGTAAGATGTGTACAAAGAAGCAAGGGAGAGATTGGAGAAGAGGTTTGCGAGAAACACCAATGTTGTTATGACAAGGTATACATTTTAAAAGCAGCCACAAAAAGCAGAGGAAAGCGTTGATCAATTCATTTCCAGACTACATGAACTATTCATCAAGTGCCAGTTTTGAACAATGACAGACAAATTGATAAAGGATCAATTGATCATTCAATGCAGGAGCAAAAGAATGCGGGAACGACTCTGGGCAGTGAAGAACTCATTGCTGAAAGATGCCGTCGAAATAGCGAAAGTGGTCGAACAATCCGAATATTGCAATCAAAGAGATGGAAAAGAAAGATAGAGGAACAGATGGTGATGTCAGTTGTATTGTCATGGATGACAATGAAGTCTTGACGGATACTAAGGTGTTATATAAACCTAACAAAACTACATACAGCAACAATAGCAAGTCTAATAGCAGAGAGTGCACCAGGTGTGTACTCTTGACGGATACTAAGGTGTTATATAAACCTAACATGGTGCAGAATCAAAAGCTTGTTTCACTTTGGGGAAGGAGTGTAAAAAATGTGGAGAGAAAGAGAACTTTGCGCACATGTGTAAAACTGGACCTAAAACCTGGGTAGGAATTGTGCATGACAGACATTTTGAGTGTGAGGAAGGGGCGGACAGGGTTTTATGCATTCACAACAATGTTAGCAAAGGCAAACGGCCACCCAGACCAACAGCAAACTTTAGAGTAAGGGGGAGGACCATTCAACTGATGGTAGACTCAGAATGACTTTATTCTATCATACCTGAAGAGATGTTTTCACGAGAAGGGCCACATATACGTTTTCTACCAAACGATATCAATCCAGGTGGATATCAGGGGGAGAAAATAGACATCATAGGTTAAATATCGGCAAAGACTGAATTCCAACAAAAACAGGTGGAGGGCAAAGTGTACGTGGCAGCGACTGGTCCACCTATTTTAGGTTGGCATCACCAATACGATTTGCACATTAGGGTTGATCTGAGGGCACAAAATCAGGTTATGGTGGTTGAAGACCTTACACTTGAAGAGATTTTGGAAACAAATAAGGAGGTTTTCAGTAGTAAACTGGTAGAACTCAAGAGGTATGTACATAGGATTATGGTCAAACATGATGCTGTTCCCGTACAGCACAGGCTGAAGAAAGTACCCATTTGTGCACATAAGGAAGTTCATAAGATGATTTGGGATATGGTGGAGGAAGGTGTGTTTGAACAAATTGAAACATCTAGTTGGATTTCTCCAGTAGTGATCACTGAAAAATCAGATGGGAGTTTGAGGTTCTGTGTTGCCTCTCGTACTGTCAACCAAAATATTGTGTTGGATAACTACCCACTAGCCAACATAAATTAACCTGTGTTGTTATTAAAGGGGGGGTAAATACGTCACTAAATTAGATTTTAGGAGTGCTTACTACCAGATTAAGTTATATGAGGACTCCAAAGCACTTACTGCTTTTATCACAATGGAAGGCATTCTCTAATTCACAAAGATGCCTTTTGTTCTTGCCTACGCTGCAGAGATTTTTCAAAGGATGATGGGGGAAGTATTTAAAGGCATAAGTAACGTAACTTACTTACAGGACGATATCCTGGTTTTCAGTGACACTGTGGAAAGCCATACCAACATATTGAGAGGTGTATTAAACAGGCTGAGAATGTCAGGTCTGATCTTAAAAAAGAGAAATGCTAACTCCTGGTCGAAGAAATCGAATACCTAGGCTATACCTTATCAGAACAAGGGGTGAAACCAAAAATGGATCTATTAGAAGCCATCGGAAAGGCCCTGTCCCTCAAGACAAAGATCAGTTATGATCATTCCTAGAATTGATCGAATAGGATTTGAAATTTATCAAGAACGTTGCAGACAAAACTGAATGTCTGAGAAGCTTGTTAAGGAAAGGTTACGGTTTCCGCTGGGAGGAAGAACAGGAGTTTGCATTCCAGAACATAAGAAAAGAAATGTGTGAGGCAAAGGTGTTGGTACCTTTTGACATAAATTCCAGGACCATTGTCACAGTGGATGCACGTGTGTTAGAAATAGGGGTCTCTAGTTGGCAGTGGTTTGTACCCTGTCCAAGTAGGGACCCTTTTTCTAGTCAGGGTAAGGGGATTACACACCTGAGATAACCCTGCTCACCCCCTGGGTAGCTTGGCACAAGCAGTCAGGCCTATCTCAGAAACAATGTGTAAAGCATTTGTGCAAAAACAGTAACACAAAGAAAACACTACAAAATGACACCACACCAGTTTAGAAAAATATCCAACATTTATCTGAATAAAACAAGAGCAAAATGACAAAAATCCAGCAAACACAAATCAAGATATCACTTTTAAAAGGTTCAAAATAGTAAAATATGGATGTGTCACTTTTATCACAAAGTACCTGGGATGCATCAAAATTAAAGGCGAAAACAGATGCAGGAGAGTTGAAGCGCCGGAAAAGCAAAGTGAGGCGTGGGTTCCTTACTCCCAGGAGAGGTGATGTGTTGGTTCCTAGCTGCCAGGGGATGTGATGTGTCGGTTCCTTACTGCAGCACAGAGGAGGTGATGCGTTGGTTCCTTACTACAGCGCAAGGGAGGTGATGCGTCAGTTCCTTACTGTCAGGGGAGGTGATGCATTGATCTGCGGACACACGGGCTCGGTTCCTTATTGCTGGGCACCGTTGATGAAGAACTTGGGGCACGGATGTGATGCGTCGAAAATCCGGACACGCTGGGCAGATGCGATGACGGCGAACAGGCGCTGCATCGATTTCCGAACTGCGAAGCAGGTGATGAGTCGATTTCTTTAGCCGCAGAACAGGGCCTGCATCGGAGTGGATGCCACAGACGTGGATGACACAGTGCTCAGAACGCGGGCTGCGGCGATCTTTTAGCCGCTTGGTAGGCGCTGAGTCGATTCTTCGGCTGGACCGCGGCGACACATTGATTTTTCAACCGCACGGCGGTGCTGCGTCAGGAAAAATATGTGCTGGAGGTCGATGCATGGATTTTCTTGGTTCTTTGCAGGAAAAGCTACCTCCAAGGACCCAGAACTGGAATTGGCACCACTTGGCAGGTCAGAACCCCTAGCAGAGGAGTTCAGGGGCTGCAGATGAAGTCTATGATGGCCCTGAGACTTCTTAACTGGAGGCAAGCACACACAAGCCCTTGGAGAATATTGGCAAGGAGGATGTAGAAAGCAAAATCCAATCCTATCACTGCCCAAGACAGAAGCAGCAAGCAGTAGGCCAGCACAGCAAAGCAACAAGCAGAGTGGCAGTTCTCCTCCTACCGCATCCAGCTCTTCTTGGCAGAATTTCCTCTTAGTCCTGAAGTGTTCTGAAGTTATGGTGTCACAGCTTCAGTACTTATACCAGTTTCTGCCTTTGAAGTAGGCAAACTTCAAAGGAAAGTCTTTGTAGTGCACAAGACCTTGCTTTTTTATTTCCTCACCTGGCTCCAGACACACTACCGGGGGGGAGGGGTAGACAGCTTTGTGTGAGGACAGGCACAGCCTTATTCAGGTGTCAGTGACAACTCCTCCCACCACTCTAGCTAAGGAAGACCCATCAGCCTGGTGATGGGCCATCAGGATATGCAGGGCGCACCTCAGCTCCCTTTGTGTGACTGTCTAGAGTGAATGCACAAACAGCCCAACTGACACCCTCCCTCAGACGTGGATTCCGCAGGCAGGCAGAGGCACAGAATGGTAAAGTAAGAAAATGCCCACTTTCTAAAAGTGGTATTTTCAAACAGACAATTTAAAAACCAATTTCACTAAAAGATGTATTTTTAAATTGTGAGTTCACAGAACCTAAATTCCAAATCTATATCTCTTCCTAATTGGAAGTTACACTTGTAAGAGGTTATAAGGCAGCTCCAGTGATAACCTACAAGAGAGATAGTCCTTGCAAGATAGAAAAACGAAATTAGCAGTATTTCACTATTACCAGTACATGTCAAACCTCTTAAATACACTGCACCCTGCCCATGGGGCTACCTTGCGCCTACCTTAGGAGTGCTTTACATGTAGTTAAAGGGAAGGTTTGGGTCTGGCAAGTGGGTGCACCTGCCAGGTCGACATGGCAGCTCAAAACTGCACACACAGTGGCAGGTCTGAGACAAGGATGCAAGGCTACTCATGTGGGTGTCACTATCAGTGCTGCAGGCCCGCTAGTAGCAATTGAATTATAGGCCCAGGGCACACACAGTGCACTTTATTAGAGTCTTACCAGTAAATAAAATATGCCAATCATAGATAACCAATCATAATCACAATTTACACAGTGAGCACTTGCACTTTAACACTGATCAGCAGTCATTAAGGGCCCAGAGTTCTAAAACCAGTAAAACGAAATGCTGCACACAGTCAAAAACAGGAGGTCAGAAGCAAAAACAACAGGGGAAAACATGCCAAAGGTGCAAGGTCTAACAAAGTGCAATTGGGTTGGGGGTAATTTTATCCTAAGTCCATGGTAACGGTGAAAGGACAGTTGCAGTAGCGTAAACCAAACTGAAAGAAACTACTCGCCAATTGAGAGTCTCTGGTGGCTGTGTGGGGTGTTGAATACTTCAGGACATATGTCTGGGGTCTGAAAATAACACTTTGCACAGACCACAAACCTTTGTTATGGGTGTTGTTGCTGGGTGGTGCAGGTAAAGGATCAGCACGCTTGGTTCGATTGGCTTCACACCTACAAGAGTACCAGTATGCTATGGAGTACATCAATATCCAAGCAGATTGCCTATCCCATTTGCCTCAAGAGTGGTACGAGATAAAGAAAGTGTACAGATGTGTGAAAAAGAAGGTGCTGTTGCAAGAGTGGATGATGTGATGGAGTATACTCAAGGTACGGTGCCACAGGAAGAATGGTGCAATATTATGAAGGGTGATGCTGTTCTGAAAGAAGTTATGATGCTGATCTCGAAAGGTGGAAGGAGGTAAAGTGAGGTAAGTGTTTCTGCTAGGCTGTAAGTAAGAATTTTGGAGAAAATGTCACTAGTTGTAAAAAATGTAATGATGAGGGCAGATAAGTTTGTTCCTCCAGCAAATTTGAGGTACAAGTTATTTAAATTAGCACACGTGGGACACTTAGGCCAGGCCTTAAGAAAAAGGGAAAATTCTGGTGGCCTGGCATAGATGGTGATGTCAGTTGGGTTGAATGCTTCGTGGATTGCAGAGAAGGAGAAAGGAGATTAACGGTAGGGAAGAAAGCTGTACTGGGAGAGATAATAGATTCTGGAAAGGCATGGCATACCAAATGCATGGATTTCATTGTCCCTTTAAGTGGTGTTGGTATAGAATTAAAGTGTGCACTTTAGTAATGGTAGATGTTCACTCAAAATGGTTGACTGTTATGTTTTTAAAGGAAATAACCACCAGGAATACCATAAATACACTGCAGGAAGTATATCAGGGAAGAAGGTTTTCCTACAAGGTTGATTACTGATAAATGGGATACAGTTAGTGTCAGAGGAGATGGAGAAATTCCTAAAATCATGTGGCATATGTCATTCACGCATATCTTTGTACAACCCACAGGCTAACAGCATGGTTGAAAGGTGTAATCGCATGGCGAAGGGTGTCATCCAAATGGCATCGAGCAGTTGGAAGGATGTTCGCACCATGGTGAATGATCTGATGAGGGCATACCTCACTACCAAAAATGGTGTGATGGGAATGATACCTTTTGAAGGGGGTGAGAGGAAGGAAAGCTGGAACGAAGATGTATCCAGCTTGGTTGCCTTGGCTGTTGAATGGTGAACGAGTGACCGTACCGACCCACGGAGAGACAAAGGGGCACATGCATCAAGCCTTTTCCCCTGCGCAAACGGACCGATTCGCAGAATGGAAAAAGGCCTTTTCCTATGCATGTAGTTTTTTTTTTTCACAACAAATTTTATTGTCAACAGCCGTAGCAATCCTGGTACGACCAGGTTTTTCCATAATACAGTATACATATTAGCGGTATTGATGTCGACATTTGGAATATCAAAATAAAACAGTTTAGAATCTAATAATGCCAAAACCATTGCCCCAACAGTAAACAGCAGTGCCATACTTCTAATATGAAATCTAATACATGCAATTCTCAGCCACCCAAATCTAATGGCTATATAGTTACAACCGAGTTTGTCTCTCATCATCTTATCGTTCCACCAGTTCTCAACTTGTTGATACATCTGGAATGGGCTCTAGATATAATCCTCGATATTCCGCCCACCTCCTCCAAATCTTTAGGTGTTTTTGGGGGCACCCCCTCGCCTTGAACACTGGTATCTCTAGCACCATGCAGAAATCCAGCCCCTTCTTCCACACTCCAACTAGTGGTGGGGACTAAGTTTTTTCATGCCCCAGCAATATCGCGTTTCGCCAGTGTAAGGCCAAGGCGTAATAGGTGGCGCTTGTATATATTGCCCCCAATACCGTCGGTGATGTGGAGCATGGCCAGTCGTGGTGAATATGGGATATCCCACCCCAATACTTCTGAAAGGCACGCGATCAACCCCCGCCAGAACTTCAAGAGTGCTGGACATTGCCACACTGTGTGTATGAGAGTGCTATCTGCGATTTTACAGCTCAAGCAGAGAGGAGAGTCGACTAGTCCGGCCCTACATGGCCTGTATGTATTGAAATAGACCCTGTGAAAGTATTTGAATTGTATGAGTCGTAGGCGTGCTGCGATAGCTACCCAACGTGGGGACTCCAGCGCCTTGGCCCAGTCATTGTCATCAAGAGGGCCTAAGTCTTTCTGCCAGGCATCTCGTTGTTAGACCTGGCATTTCTGGCGTGGTTACCCCTGACTTTTTGCCTCTACCTCCTCTATTTTTGGTGCTGTGATAGATTTTGTGTTGCCAACTTAGATGCTTTGGACACTTTGCCACTGCTAAACAGTGTCAAAGTGCGAGTGCTCCCAGTATAAAGTGTAATGGTAATTGGTTGTCCATGATTGGTATGTTTGCCTTACTAGTAAAGTCCCTAGTAAAATGCACTATGTGTGCCAGGGCTGGTAATGCAAATGCTACTAGTGGGCCTGCAGCACTATTTGTGCCACCCACACAAGTAGCTTTGAAAAGGGAACTCAGGCCTGCCATTGCAGGGCCTGCGCGCAGTTTGTTCAACTGCCATGTTGTCTGACAAGTGCACCCACTTGCCAGACCTTACCCTTCCCTTTCTATGCACATCAGACACCCCTATGGTAGGTCCAAGGTACCCCCTGGGCAGGGTGCAGTGCATGTGAAAGGTAGGACATGTACTAAGGTGTGTACCATGTCCTGACAGTGAAATAATCTCCATTTCGTTTTTCACTGTTGAAAGGCCATCTTGCCCATAGGACAAAATGGGGAGGCTGTGTAATATGTTTTCTAGCCTATCTTCCCAAAGGCTTAAGATGGAGAGGTGAAGTTTAGTATGCCTGAACTCACACTGTAATAACACATCTTTTTATGAAGGTGGTTTTTGCATTGTGTGTTTAGAAGCCACTCTTTTAGAAGTGGCTGGGTTTTTGTGCTCTAACATTTCTGTGTGTCTTTGCCTGGTTGTGGATTGACTGTCTGGATTTGAAAGCGATAGGATCTGGGGAATGTCTTGACCCAGGGGAGGAGGTGAGACAGCAACAGGCTGACCTGCATCTGGAGTGTAGGGGGAGGAGTAGCCCCTAGAGGTGAAGAGGCCTGGGCTGCAGCCATAAACCAATGGCTCCGGCCCCTGCTGAGTGATTGAGGATCCAGACCCCCACTATCAAAGGAATAAAGGTGTCACTGGCAGGGAGGCACCCAGAACTGGTTTGAACAGGGGTCAGTGCCCCCTGAACACAAAGACTTCAAAGCCATTGAGGGGTATAACTATGAGAGCCCCTGACCTTTGGAGAATGGCTTGATCAAAAATGAACAAGACTGGATCTACTTCGTGGTCAAGAGGAACCTTTGCCAAGGAAGAAACAACTGAAGAGACTGAAGGATAGGACTGACCCTTGCTGTGTGTTCTGGGGCTGGCCTGCAGTTTGCTGTTTTAACCAAGGAAAGGCTAAAGGGACTTTGCTGTGTGCTGTGTCCCCCTGCTTGAAAGGACTTTGCTGTGCTGTGTCCTGAAGTAACTTATCCCCAAGGGCCCGAGGTGAGCTGGCTCCCTGTTACGGAAACTCAGGAACACAAAAGTTTGCAGGAGTGAGTGTGCTTGTTGCAGCCTGAGACCCTCGTAAGAAGTGCCCTGTGATCGTGGGCACCTGGAGTCCAAGCGAGGATCAGCGACACTGTGTGTGTGTGCTTTTTGCAGCCTGAACCCTTTGTGAGGATTGTCCAGTTATCGTGTGCACCGGAATCCAAGTGAGTCTCATCAACGCTGTGTGTGTGTGCTTTGTGCAGCGTGAGAACTTCGTGAGGATTGCCTTGTTATCGTGCACACCCGGAATCCAAGTGAGTCTCATCGACGCTGTGTGCGCGTGCTTTGTGCAGCGTGAGACCTTTGTGAGGATTGCCTTGTTATCATGCACCCGGAGTCCAAGTGAGTCACATCGATGCTGTGTGCGTGTGCTTTGTGCAGCGTGAGACCTTCGTGAGGATTGCCTTGTTAAAGTGCACCCGGAGTTAAAGTGAGTCTCAGCAACGCTGTGCGCGTGATCTTCGTGCAGCTTGAGACCTTCGTGTGGAGTGCCCGGTGATCATGCACCCGAAGCTCAAGGGAGTCTCAGCGACGCTGTGTGCGTGTGCCCTGTGGCAGCCTGAGATCTTCGTAGCAGTAGCGGCCCGGACCGACAGCCTCGGAGGAGATGAGCCGCCGGCCCGAGCCCGCCATTGCCAATTCACAAAGATTGCATCGGAGGCCCAAGTCGTTGGACGAGGAGAGGAGAGTGAGTTCGCGCCCCCCCCAGGTAACATGTGTCGACTCCTGGGGCGGGGTGCGGGCTCGGAGGGAGACGCTCTCGGCCTCTCTCTCAGTCCAGCAGCGCGAGCCTCTGCTTCGGCTCGTATGTCGGCCCGTATTTCCAAGGTAGTGGCAGTACCGGGGCCGGAGTGCGGAGCTGCACTTTTTGTTACACCATACCTGTGTTGGGGCAACTGTTGACAGAGGCTGACTGCGAGTCAGAAGGAGTGGCGGAGAGACCGCCTAAGGCACGTGATCGGTGCCGGAGTGTATTACGCATTATCTTATTTCTGCAGAACGAACTACCTGATTGCCGTATTACACATTGCATCATTTCTGCATAACGAACTACCTGATTGTCGTATGACGCATTGCATTGTTCCTGCATAACGAACTACCTGATTAGCGTATTACGCATTGCATTATTCCTGCATAATGAACAACCTGATTAGTGTATTACCCATTGCCTTATTTCTGCATAACGACGTACCTGGTGGTTGTATTACGCATTGCATTATTTTTACATTGCAAAGTGCCTGATTGTTGCGATACGCATTGCATTATTCTTACATTGCAAAGTGCCTGATTGTTGCGTTACGCATTGCATTATTTTTACACTGCACAAGTGCTTGATTCTAGCATTACGAACTGTATAACATGGTATTAGGATTACAGTGGAATGTTTAGAAGTGCTCATTAATATCGTCAGAACTTACAAGGGCTGGCTGGCCTAACAACCAGCCAGGAGAAATATTACACATACTCATATGTTGGATTTATATCGTGTGGTCTTATCGTATATCTTTTTATATAAAATGTATACTCGTTTTTATAAAAGTCGTGTGGAGTCTATTTGTGGTGTCATTATTGGGTTGCTGTGAGCGTGGTTGCAAATACTTTACACATTTGCCTTGAAGATAAGCCTGGCTGCTCGTGCCAAGCTACCGAGGGGATGAGCGGGGGCTATCTCAGAAGGTGACCTTCCTTTCCCTGACGTGGAAACGCGGGTCCCTATTTGGCCTAAGGTACCTACCTCAGCCAACCAGGGATCCCGGGTCTAACATTTGGTGGTCAGCGGTGTGGGATTTGAATGTGTATTTGCAAATTCACTCACAGTAATTGGTGTACATCACAAGTTTAGCGCAGACCACGACGCAACCACATATTGTGTTCTTGATTTGTTGGTTCTAGTTGGTTTTATTTTTGAGCAACCTTTAAGCCACACATCATGTCTCAGAGGAGTCAAGTAGCCAGTGAGGCTGCAGAATTAGAGTTCGACATTGAGGCATTGCTTACCTACAAAGTTGATCAATTGAGGCAATTCTGCAGAGCTTTGGGATGTCCCATGAAAGGTAGCGCCAAGAAGGAGGAGCAGCAAATGGCCTTGACGGCCTGGTGGGAAGCCAAAGGGACCCAGGAGGCGGGTGATGTTGAGGTGGATGAGGATGACCCAGGGAATGGATTTGGTCCACAGGATTTGCCAGTGGAGGGACCAGGCTTAGGGGCTGGTAGTAGCCATTCAGGGAGGAGTTTTTCACCAGAGGAGCTGGAGGAAAACCAAAGGGTCAGAGAGCATGAGTTGGAGGTTTTAAAACTTAAAGCTCAAGCAGAAGAGAAGAGAAGAGAAGAAGCTGCTCATTGAAAGTGAAAAGCGAGCAGAGGAGAGCAGGAACGCTCTCGCCTGGAGGAGAAAAAGATTCTCTTAGCTCATGAGTTCAGCATGAGGGAACTGGAAATTAAGGTTAAACAGGCCGAGTCCAGTTCAAATGGTGGCAGCACACAACCAGTGCCAGTAGGGAAGGTGTACATTCCCAAAGACTTAGTGTGAGATTACCAGAGGGGTGATGATATATATGCGTGGTTCACAGCATATGAAATCGCGCTGAGGATGAATGAGGTGCCTGAGAAGCATTGGGGGGCAGGCCTATGGAAACACTTTGAGGCTTCTGGGAGAGATGTTTTACCCCATTTAGAGAGGGCGGGAGCCCTGACCTATGCCAATATGAAGGAGGCTTTATGCCTCAGGTATGGGCTCACTCCGGAACTATACAGGCAGTAATTCAGGAACTTCAAGAAACTGGAATCCAGTACTTGGGTTGAGTGTGTGAATGCGTACACGCGTGCACTGGATGGTTGGATGAAGGGCAGCAAGGCAACTGATTTTAAGAGCTTATGCGATTTAATTAGTTGGGAGCACTTGAGTAGTCTGTGTGTTCCAGAGCTGCGCCAGCATCTTTTGGACAGTAAGCTGACTGATCCCAGTAAGCTTGCTGAAGAGGCAGAGCGCTGGACCAGTACCCGGGTCCACAAGGGGATTGGAGGTACCACTACCAAAAATGTACAGGGTCCCCCGCAGAAGGTGGGGGAGGACAAGGGTAACCACAAGGGGTTCTCTAACGGGCCCCAAAGTAGTTCCCAGGTGAAAGGGTCCCAGTCCCCCAAGGCTAAGAGGTCCTGGCCCCATAAGGGCGAACGGGACAACCGAGGTCCTCCTACTTGTTACTTCTGTAAGGAAGTGGGTCATATTTCCCCTAGATGCCCCAAGAAGTCATCTACGCCCACTGGTGCTCCAACACCAGGATTAGTGAGTGTAGCGTTGGGGGGAGGAATTGAGTCCTTGGAATAGGGAGGAACAAGCAGTTATGACCCTGGTCTCATTGGGAGATCAAGAGATGGTCCAGGAAATCTCTCTGCCTGAGAATACTAAGAAATACAGGCAGTGGGTGACCATCAATGGAAGGAGGGTGGAGGCTCTGAGGGACACCGGAGCCAGTTTGACATCTGTCAGGTGTCAGTGGGTGTCTGAAGAACAGGTAATTCCCGATGTGCTTCACCCTGTAGTTGCAGCAGAAAACTCAGTGCGCCTTTGCAAGGTGGCACTGGTACCCTTTGAGTGGGGGGGGGTCTCAGGTTCCTTGAAGGTCGTTGTAAGTCCGTCCATGCCTGTAGACTGTCTGCTGGGAAATGACCTGGAGAGTTCCCCCTGGAAGGAGGTGGAGCGCCAGGCGCATTTGGAGATGTTGGGTCTGCCTGAGTGGGCATGTGTGACCACTTGGTCTATGGCAGCCAGTAAAGGTGTTCAAGAGGACCTGGAGCCTGAAACAGTGGCCCAGGTGCCTGCCGTCAAGAGAAGAGGCAGGGGGCGCGGGAAACCGGCCCCCACAGTTCCCACGGTCCAGGAGGAGACACCCTTTGAGGGGGATGCCCTGGAGCCTACGGGGGAGCAAGTGGCTGAACTGGGGGACCTCCCTGAGCTGACCGAATGGCAGCAGGAAGGAGGGCCCTTCAGGGAGGAATTCTGTGAGGAGCAGAAGAAGTGCCCTTCTCTTGTAGGTTTGTGGCAACAGGCAGCAAACCAGGCAGCAGGTGATCAGTCGGGATCACACTTGATTTACTGGGAGAATGATCTCCTGTACAGTGAGCCTAAGGTTGCTGAGCCTGGGTCAGCCCGTGCGCTGGTGGTACCCCAGCGCTTCAGAGCCTTCCTACTGGGGTTGGCTCATGATGTACCTTTAGCAGGACATTTGGGGCAGGACAAGACCTTTGAGAGGCTTGTCACCCACTTTTATTGTCCTCAAATGCGCAAGAGTTCTGATACTCATTGCAGGACCTGTCAGACTTGCCAGGCAATTGGTAAGAATGGAAGGAAGCGCAAGGCTCCCCTCCAACCTTTACCTGTAGTCAGCACCCCCTTTGAGAGGCTGGGCATTGACATCGTGGGGCCTCTGGATCCCAAGACGGCCATGGGCAACAGGTTTATCCTGGTCTTGGCGGACCATGCCACCCGGTACCCGGAAGCCATCCCTCTCCGGACGGTGACAGCCCCCGTGGTGGGCCGTGCACTGATGGGGATCTTCTCCCGCGTGGGGTTCCCCAGAGAGGTGGTGTCCGACAGGGGTACTAATTTCATATCTAGGTATATGAAATCTCTGTGGAAGGAGTGCGGTGTGACCTACAAGTTCTCCACGCCTTACCACCCCCAGGGTAACGGACTGGTTGAGAGATTTAACCGGACCCTGAAGGGCATGATTATGGGTCTTGAGGAACCCATGAGGCGTAAGTGGGACGTCCTCTTACCATGCCTGCTGTTTGCTTACAGAGAGGTGCCACAGAAGTCCTTAGGGTTCAGCCCTTTTGAGCTCCTGTATGGGCACCCTGTAAGAGGACCCTTGAGTTTGGTGAAGGAGGGCTGGGAGAAGTAAACCCCCCCAGGATGTATATAGCTACATGCTGGCCTTCAGGAACCAAACTAGGCGTTTCAGGCAACTCGCTCAGGCGAATCTGGAAGCCAGCCAGGAAGAAATGAAACGGTGGTACGACCAGAATGCCACTCTGGTCGAGTTTCAACCTGGGCAGAAAGTGTGGGTGATGGCGCCAGTGGAGCCTTGCGCGCTCCAGGAAAAGTGGACTGGGCCTTATGAGGTGGTGGAGCGCAGGAGCGAAGTGACCTACTTGGTTGACTTACGGTCTCCTAGGAACCCTTTGAGGGTCCTCCATGTGAACCGCCTCAAACCCCACTTCGAGAGGTCTGAGGTGACCATGCTCTTGGCTACAGATGACCGGGCGGAAGTGGAGAGTGAACCTCTTCCTGACCTCCTGTCAGCCAAGGAGAAGGATGGGTCAGTGGATGGGGTGAACCTCTCGCCTACCCTGACCCCGGAACAGCAGAGGGACTGTCGCCAGGTATTGGGTCAGTTCGCCTCCCTGTTCTCCCTGACCCCAGGAGTCACCCATTGGTGCGTCCATGATGTGGACACTGGAGACAGTCTGCCTGTAAAACAAATTTTTTACAGGGTAGCTGATAAGGTCAGGGCCAGCATCAAGGAGGAGGTTTCCAAGATGCTGGCGCTAGGGGTGATTGAGCCATCCAGCAGCCCCTGGGCTAGCCCAGTGGCTCTTGTGCCAAAAGCTGCTGCGCCTGGTGCCACCCCAGAACTTTGGTTCTGTGTGGATTACCGTGGGCTCAATGCAGTCACTAAGACTGACGCTCACCCCATCCCCAGAGCTGATGAGCTCGTGGATCGGCTGGGAGCTGCCAGGTACCTCAGTACATTTGACTTGACGTCGGGGTACTGGCAGATTGCCTTGACCGAGGGGGCCAAAGAGAGGTCAGTGTTCTCAACGCCAGAGGGGCACTACCAGTTCAGAGTTATGCCCTTTGGGTTAAAGAACGCCCCTGCTACCATCCAGAGACTGGTGAACCAGGTGCTGAGTGGGCTGGAGGAATTCAGCGCCGCCTACCTGGACGATATTGCTGTTTTCAGCTCCAGCTGGGAGGAACATTTGCGACACCTCTGTGAAGTGTTGAAGACCTTGCAGAGGGGAGGCCTAACTATCAAGGCGAGTAAGTGCCAGATAGGGCAGGGTTCTGTGGTGTACCTATGACACCAGGTAGGGAGCGGCTGGGTGGCGCCCCTACAGGCAAAGATTGATACCATTCTGGCTTGGGAACCCCCCAAGACCCAGACAGGAGTGAGGGCCTTTCTAGGACTCACTGGGTATTACAGACGGTTCGTGAAGGGGTATGGCACCATTGTTGCCCCCTTGACAGAACTGACGTCAAAGAAACAGCCCAAGAAGGTGATCTGGACTGATGCCTGCCAGACCGCTTTTGATGCTCTGAAAACTGCCATGTGCACGGCGCCCGTGCTCAAGGTGCCTGATTTCTCCAAGGAATTTGTAGTGCAGACAGATGCTTCTGAGCATGGTGTGGGAGCGGTACTCTCACAATTGAATGACGAGGGCTTGGACCAACCAGTAGCTTTCATTAGCCGGAGGCTACTTCCCAGGGAACAGAGGTGGAGCACAATTGAAAGGGAAGCTTTTGCTGTGGTCTGGGCACTGAAGAAGCTGAAGCCTTACTTGTTTGGGGCTCACTTCCTGGTTCAGACAGACCACAGGCCCCTCAGATGGTTGATGCAGATGAGGGGTGAGAACTCAAAACTGTTGAGGTGGTCCATCTCCCTACATGGAATGGACTTCACGGTGGAACACCGCCCTGGAACAGAACATGCCAATGCTGACGGTCTGTCCAGATTTTTCCGCCTTAGTGATGAGAACTCCCATGAGGGTGGGTAGTTCCCCCCACTTTTCGGCTGGGGGGGACACGTGTTAGACCTGGCATTTCTGGCGTGGTTACCCCTGACTTTTTGCCTCTACCTCCTCTATTTTTGGTGCTGTGATAGATTTTGTGTTGCCAACTTAGATGCTTTGGACCCTTTGCCACTGCTAAACAGTGTCAAACTGCGAGTGCTCCCTGTATAAAGTGTAATGGTAATTGGTTGTCCATGATTGGTATGTTTGCCTTAATAGTAAAGTCCCTAGTAAAGTGCACTATGTGTGCCAGGGCTGATAATGCAAATGCTACTAGTGGACCTGCAGCACTATTTGTGCCACCCACACAAGTAGCTTTAAAATGGGAACTCAGGCCTGCCATTGCAGGGCCTGCGCGCAGTTTGTTAAACTGCCATGTTGTCTGACAAGTGCACCCACTTGCCAGACCTTACCCTTCCATTTCTATGCACATCAGACACCCCTATGGTAGGTCCAAGGTACCCCCTGGGCAGGGTGCAGTGCATGTGAAAGGTAGGACATATACTAAGGTGTGTACCATGTCCTGACCGTGAAATAATCTCCATTTCGTTTTTCACTGTTGAAAGGCCATCTTGCCCATAGGACAAAAAGAGGAGGCTGTGTAATATGTTTTCCAGCCTATCTTCCCAAAGGCTTAAGATGGAGAGGTGAAGTTTAGTATGCCTGAACTCACAATGTAATAACACATCTTTTTATGAAGGTGGTTTTTGCATTGTGTGTTTAGAAGCCACTCTTTTAGAAGTGGCTGGGTTTTTGTGTTCTAACATTTCTGTGTGTCTCTGCCTGGTTGTGGATTGACTGTCTGGATTTGAAAGCGATAGGATCTGGGGAATGCCTTGACCCAGGGGAGGAGGTGAGACAGCAACAGGCTGACCTGCATCTGGAGTGTAGGGGGAGGAGTAGCCCCTAGAGGTGAAGAGGCCTGGGCTGCAGCCATAAACCAATGGCTCCGGCCCCTGCTGAGTGATTGAGGATCCAGACCCCCACTATCAAAGGAATAAAGGTGTCACTGGCAGGGAGGCACCCAGAACTGGTTTGAACAGGAGTCAGTGCCCCCTGAACACAAAGACTTCAAAGCCATTGAGGGGTATAACTATGAGAGCTGAAGCCCCTGAACTTTGGAGAATGGCTTGATCAAAATTGAACAAGACTGGAGCTACTTCGTGGTCAAGACGAACCTTTGCCAAGGAAGAAACTGTAGAGACTGAAGGATAGGACTGACCCTTGCTGTGTGTTCTGGGGCTGGCCTGCAGTTTGCTGTTTTAACCAAGGAAAGGCTAAAGGGACTTTGCTGTGTGCTGTGTCCCCCTGCTTGAAAGGACTTTGAGGTGCTGTGTCCTGAAGTAACTTATCCCCAAGGGCCCGAGGTGAGCTGGCTCCCTGTTACGGAAACTCAGGAACACAAAAGTTTGCAGGAGAGTCTCAGCGACGCTGTGTGAGTGTGCTTGTTGCAGCCTGAGACCCTCGTAAGAAGTGCCCTGTGATCGTGGGAACCTGGAGTCCAAGCGAGGATCAGCGACGCTGTGTGCGTGTGCTTTTTGCAGCCTGAACCCTTTGTGAGTATTGTCCAGTTATCGTGTGCACCGGAATCCAAGTGAGTCTCATCGACGCTGTGTGCGTGTGCTTTGTGCAGCGTGAGACCTTTGTGAGGCTTGCCTTGTTATCATGCACACCCGGAATCCAAGTGAGTCTCATCGACGCTGTGTGCGTGTGCTTTGTGCAGCGTGAGACCTTCGTGAGGATTGCCTTGTTATTGTGCACCCGGAGTCCAAGTGAGTCTCATCGACGCTGTGTGCGTGTGCTTTGTGCAGCGTGAGACCTTCGTGAGGATTGCCTTGTTAACGTGCACCCAGAGTTAAAGTGAGTCTCAGCAACGCTGTGCGCGTGATCTTCGTGCAGCCTGAGACCTTCGTGTGGAGTGCCCAGTGATCGTGCACCCGAAGCTCAAGGGAGTCTCAGCGACGCAGTGTGCGTGTGCCCTGTGGCAGCCTGAGATCTTCGTAGCAGTAGCGGCCCGGACCGGCAGCCTCGGAGGAGCTAAGCCGCCGGCCCGAGCCCGCCGTTGCCAATTCACAAAGATTGCATCGGAGGCCCAAGTCGTTGGACAAGGAGAGGAGAGTGAGTTCGCGCCCCCATGGAACGTGTGTCGACTCCTGGGGCGGGGTGCGGGCTCGGAGGGAGACGCTCTCGGCCTCTCTCTCAGTCAAGCAGCGCGAGCCTCTGCTTCGGCTCGTATCGCGGCCCGAATTGCCAATGGAGTGGCAGTACCGGGGCCGGAGTGCGGAGCTGCACTTTTTGTTACGCCATACCCGTGTTGGGGGCAACTGTTGACAGAGGCTGACTGCGAGTCAGAAGGAGTGGCGGAGAGACCGCCTAAGGCACCGTGATTGGTGCCGGAGTGTATTAGGCATTACCCATTGCCTTATTTCTGCATAACGACGTACCTGGTGGTTGTATTATGCATTGCATTATTTTTACATTGCAAAGTGCCTGATTTTTGCGTTACGCATTGCATTATTCTTACATTGCAAAGTGCCTGATTGTTGCGTTACGCATTGCATTATTTTTACACTGCACAAGTGCCTGATTCTAGCATTACGAACTGCATAACATGGTATTAGGATTACAGTGGAATGTTTAGAAGTGCTCATTAATATCGTCAGAACTTACAAGGGCTGGCTGGCCTAACAACCAGCCAGGAGAAATATTACACATACTCATATGTTAGATTTATATCGTGTGGTCTTATCGTATATCTTTTTATATAAAATGTATACTCATTTTTATAAAACTCGTGTGGAGTCTATTTGTGGTGTCATCATTGGGTTGCTGTGAGCGTGGTTGCAAATACTTTACACATTTGCCTTGAACATAAGCCTGGCTGCTCGTGCCAAGCTACCGAGGGGGTGAGCGGGGCTATCTCAGAAGGTGACCTTCCTTTCCCTGACGTGGAAACGCGGGTCCCTATTTGGCCTAAGGTACCTACCTCAGCCAACCAGGGATCCCGGGTCTAACACTCGTGTTATGCCGAGTATGGTGGGGCTATTAGTCACGAGTGTTTGGTATATCTTGGTGATCTTGTGATCGCCCAGTTCCCCCATAAAAACTTTTGCCTCAATAGGATTAATTTCAGGTATAACTTCTTGGTGTAAAATGTATGGGGAGAAGGCATGGCGGAATTGGAGATATTTATAAAACTGCGAGCGGGCATGTCATATTCTTTTTGTAGCTCCAGGAAAGACTTTAGAGTTGGACCATGAACAACATCTCCCACTGCAGGTATGCCAATGGCCCCCAGCCCCAAAAACCAGATAGCATTGATAAATGAGGTAGAAGGCCATTGTGCCAGAGGGGAGCCTCCCTCGTCAGTCTGCCCCACCACCCAATTCGATGCCGCGATTGCCTCAAAGTCGCAAACACCGTCTTAGTTGCTGGCGGTAACATTTTTGAGCATCGTACCCGAATATAGGATTGTGTGTAGTGACATATTGCCTATCAACCAGTGTCTGTCTCCGTACCACCAGTCGTTCAGGACAATGAAGTGTGAGGCAGCATAATATGCCTGGACGTCGGGAGTTGCCATGCCGCCACAGAATGTAGACTGGAAACACATTCTCAGCGCCACCCGAGTCGAGCTCCCACCCCAGAGAAAGTGGCTAAGAATTGCATTCAGTTGTCGGAACCAGACGGGTGATATCAGATAGGGGTGGTTTTGAAGTTGGTAGACAAGGCGAGGCAGGGAGACCATCTTGAATATGGCGGATCTGCCAAACAAGGAGAGCGGTAAGTGTGACCAAGAGCGCGTCTGCGCCTTGATCTGTACCCATAACGGGGCTAAATTCTTTTCCCATGAAGTGGGCTGGGAGACAGACAGAAATACCCCCAGGTATTTAAACCCGTCCGGGACCACTGTCACTTCATGTGCCCATTTGCCCAGTTGGCATCCACCCCGCAGTGGCCGTAGCCCAGAGGTTTCACCAACAATCTGCATTATCCTATGTAGTCTTGGACCCAATATATTAGGGTGTGTAAGGGAGAATAGGACATCGTCCGCATATAGCCCTATGCGATCCGAGTCTTCACTTGACCATTCAAAACCACGGATCTGTGTGTATATCCTCATCCAAGCTGCGAGCAGTTCCATAGCCAGAGCAAAGAGGTAGGGAGAGAGGGGGCAACACTGCGAGTACCTCCCCCGATGGAGAAGGTCTGCGAGGTCGAATCTGCCACGCGGACGGAAGCGATAATGTCAGTATACAGAAGGTGGATATATGTAAGGAGGCGGGGACCAATTTTCAGTCGACTCAACAGTGCAAAAAGGTAAGTCCAGCTAAGTGAATCAAAGGCTTTGTCAATGTCTGCCAGGAGGAGCGCCGCTGGTCCTTCAAGGCGGACTACCGTCGCGATGGCGTTATGGGCACGACGAATATTGTGTTGTGTAGCGCGGCTTGGCATAAAGCCAGCTTGGTCGGGGTGGACCAGGTCCGCAATATGTGGTACAATGCGGTTGGCGATAGCCTTGGCAAGGAGTTTAGCCTCCACATTAAGAAGCGATATTGGGCGATATGAGGCGTGGAGTTCAGGGGGTCGACCCGGCTTTAAAAAGACTACTATCTCTGCATGGCGCCAATCTAGTGGAAGGCATCCTTTATCTACAGCGGCATTAAGTGCAGCTAAATAGGGGGACATCAGTAGAGACTGGTACTTTTTGTGAAATTCACACGGGAAGCCATTCGGACCTGGTGCCTTGCCCGAGCGCATTTCAGATAGGGCACTCTGAAGCTCCTCAACCGTCAAAGGAGCGTCTAGCTCCTACCTCACAGAGTCAGCCAGAGCTTGTGGAGGCTGATCATCTAGGAACTGATAAATTGTAGCCGCTGTAAGAGTTATGTTATGTTATGTTAGGGATTTATAGCGCGCACAGCTACTCAATAGAGTGTCCTGGCGCGAGCCCAAGAGTCAAAGGGAACAAAGCGTAGAAGGACTGAAAACAGGCTAGTTGAACAAGAAAGTTTTGAGCTTTTTTCTAAACTGAGAAGGATTCTTAAGATTATGCAGATCCAGAGGCAGGGAATTCCAGTACATTACTGCTAGGTAGGACAAGGAGCTGCCACCCTTACGTTTTAAATGAACCCTGGGAACAGATGCTAGAAGCATATTCGAGGAACGAAGGCACCTGCCGGGGGTGTAGAACTGAAAACGTTTCCTGAGATAGGCAGGGCCATACTCGTAAAGTGCAGTATGAGCAATGATCACAGCTTTGAAGATTATCCTAGCTTTAACTGGCAGCCAGTGTAAGTTACACAAATGTTGCCTAACACTGGAGCGCTTAGGAAGGTCCAGTAGAAGACGAGCTGCAGCATTCTGAACAACCTGTAATTTGTCCAAAAGGTAACACGGCAGCCCGACGTAAAGTGCATTCGCATAATCTATGCGAGAGGTAACCAGAGCACGGATAACTGTTTCTTTAGCAGAGAGAGGCAATAACGGCAAGAATATGCGGAAGAGTCTCCCTGGAAGCGTTTAAGTCTGCAAAATAGTCAGCGAAGCTTGCTGCATGTGCTGGGTCAGTGAGTATCTCCCTGGCAGAACCGTGAATACATGGGATGACTAAGGGACAAAGTGTCTGCTGACAGAGGCGATGGAGCAGGGCACTGGATTTGTTGCCCCACTGATATATCCTACTGCGGGTAGCTAACCATGTCATTTTAGCCTCGTCTAACAATTCGCTGGCATATAGTTGTTGTGCATGAAGCAATTGTCGGCGTGCTACGCTCCCATCTTTCCCTCTACCTCTGCGCTCCAAGTCTATGAGTTGGGCCTCTGTCTGTATTAGTTTCTCACGGCGCTGTTTATGCTGTGCTGTGCAGAATGCAATGTCTACGCCCAGAAGAGTTGGTTTCATAGCTTCCCACAGAGTTTCGGGGGACTCTACCGTCCCTGTATAATAAGAGAAGTAGTCTGAGATGGCTGTATGCAAACGAAGTCTGTATTGCTCATCTTGCAGGTGCCATGGCCAGAGCCACCATCGGAAGGGGGAGCGCCTAGAGTTTTGTCGGGAAACAGCGTTTACATTGCATGCGCTACAACGCATGCGATTACAACGCGGTCGTTACAACGACCGCGTTGTTACAACGCAAGCCATTACATCGCAAGTCGTTTCTACGACTTGCTGTAGGGAGCGCGCTAAACTAAGGAATAGTTATAATTTACTATTCCAACACCTTCCCTACTGTTGCACACGCTGGAGTTGGAATAGTAAATTATACTATTCCTAAGTCCAGCGCGCCCCCTACAGCAAGTCGTAGAAACGACTTGCGATGTAATGGTTTGCGTTGTAACAACGCGGTCGTTGTAACGACCGCGTTGTATTCGCATGCGTTGTAGTGCATGCGATGCAACATCACATATTCGTCTAGTCGCAGTCTCAGCAACACGGGGGAATGGTCAGAGAGGCCCCTTGGTAGAATTTCTGCTGTCTCAAGTCTATGGATGTGAGTTGCAGATATGAAAATGTAGTCTATATGAGAGAATGACTCATGGACACCGGAGAAATATGTACATTCTTGGTCAGTTGGGTGAAGTCTCCTCCAGGCGTCCACCCAGCCCACCCCTTGTATCAATGACTGCAACCTCGACTCACACGTGTCCGCCGGCCTCCCTATGCTGCGCCATCTATCGCTATGTGGGCACACAACATCATTCCAGTCTCCCCCAACGGTAGTTAGACCCGAGGGGATCTCCGTCCACAGTGTCAGCAGGCTTTCTACTAGGTCCCAGGCTAATGGTAGGGCGGCATATACACTACCCAGAATGAGTGGCTCACCATATATTGTACCTAATATTATAATGCATGTGCCCTGGGGATCCGACCACGTCTTATCATGTACGTAGGGGACTCTGCGGTGGATCAAAATCGCCACACCACGGGAGCCTCTAACAAACCCAGAGTGAAAAATCTGGGTGTAACCAAATCATGCCAAGCACGGTGTCTTATTACCCAGCAGATGGGTTTCTTGTAAAAGCAGGATGTCTGCTTTGTAACACTTAGCCTGGCGCAATATGGCCCCCCGTTTGATCTAATCTAAAAGGCCCAGAACATTCCAACTAACAACGTGTAGTCCCCTCCCCGGGGCATCAGTCATGACTGGTGACATGTTTGGCAGTGGTGTACATGGATATGAGATGAAATATGGATGGCATGGTCCTATGGGAAATTGCATGCATAATACGGGAATATGGCACTGGAATCAAACAATAAATTTTCCTTAACCCCCCTCCCTCCCACCCCAATACTTCATGAACATTGAAGCATCTGTCGCGGCACGGTGAAAGTCCCAACCTCAACGGGAGCCAGAAACTACTCCCTGCCAATGGATCTCCGATGAACTTCCCTTGCACATACAAGCGTCTTCAGAGTCAAGGGAATATGAATATAAAAGTAGCCCAAATATTGTTGCCGTGGGCATGTTATTGACAATACATATCGCAGTAGAGGTTAGTTCGGATACTGTCTGCTCCAGCTGGCCTCCTGCCAAACGCATACAGGACTTGCCACGAGTCTTGGATCGTCTCTTGGAACGCGACCTACGGCACTGCTTGTCGCCGACTTTGGAAAGATTGTGGCTAGGGCCCACAGAGGACGAGTCCGAATCCATCCTTGGTGGAGTATGAGGCTAGAGTGTTACGATTTCATCCGTCCAGTTGAACACCTCCTCCGGCGTTTCGAAGAAGTGCATCCACGATTGATAGTGACACTCTCAGACGGGCCGGGAACAGCAGGGAGCACTGGATTTCCAGATTCCGCAGGCGAGCTTTGGCTTTCCCGAAGGATTGCCAGCGTTGTTGAACCAGCCTAGTGTAGTCTGGAAAGATCATTATACGATGAGAGGTGTAGGTAAGGGCCTCCCTAGGCATGGCTTGTTGTAGGATAACATCTCTGTCTTTGTAATTTAGGAATTTAGTAATAATTGGCCTGGGGTGGGCTCCGGCCTCTGCAGCAGAGCCCGATGTGCACGCTGGATTTTAAAACAGGGGGACATTGCATTGGATGGAAGCCAGTCTGTCAGCCATTTGATAAGGAATTCCTCATATTGCCGCCCTTGCATCCCTCAGGAAATTCCACGAAGCGGAGGTTATTCCTGCTGGCCCGCCCCTCCGCATCCTTCACTCGTGTTGCCAGGCCCTTCGTAAGTGTCTCTAGAGTGGATACTTTCTTTTGGTGAGTGTTCACTGTATCTTCCACCGTCGAGATTCTGGTCTCTGATTCAGTAATACGTTGCACTGCATTACGAAGATCTTGTCTAAGTAGCATAACATCTGAGCCAGCTGCTCCAATTTTGGCCTCCAGCATGTCCCTAGATTGCGTAATAGCTGCTAATATAGTGGCATTATCAGGCATGGATGTTATCAGGTCCCCTGGGTTAGGTGCCTGGGCTGCAGCACCAATGTATTTGTCCATAGTACTTTGCTTTGCTTTGGCGCTGGGCAGTTTGTCTTTAGTCATGTTGTGTAGGCTGGTAGGAGGGCTGCCGCTAGGCGCGCCTGGTTGTAAATCAATGTGGCAAGGCTGCAATGGGGCCTGCCAATCCAGCTGGACCAAAGCAATGGAGCGGCGTAAGGCAGTATTTGAGGGGGGGGGGGGGGGGCACAACAGTCCCGAGCCACGCCTAGGCCCAGCTCGGTCGTCTCCGCAAGCTAGTATCCCCGGTCCCCTTAAGCAGGTATCTCCACATATCCCTGCGCCTCGGCACAGCGAAGGATAGATCTTGGATGCAGGGGACTGCAGGTCTCAGGCTCTGTCGGTTGGGGTGCACCCAGCCGTCGACCCCAGCAGATTGAATAATGTATGGTCAGGGCACATGTCATTTAAATGATTGACTAGGTTTCTATGGCAGACGGTCCCCATCACCGCCAGGTGTTGGTCTGACCTATTCTGGATGTTTTTACTCAACACCAAGGACTGAATGAAAGCCTCCAATGGGAACATGCATTTCTCTAATGTGGCACCCCACCCTGTGATAATCTGGGGCCCCTATTCCTTCTCCCCATACCTGTATTGAAACCAACTTAGCATCTCCCTCTACTTTTTTCTTTTTCCTATTTTCCCTATCTTTACTGTAGCATCAGGAGTTTTCTATTACCAGCCGTTGCTCATAAGATACCATGGACCCGCTCTCTTGTTTAACCTCTGGACGTCTATACACCCGTTATCGCTCCCGCGATTTTACCGATTTCTTTCTGTTTTCTTGTTTGCCACCCACCTTTGGCCTCTGAGTCTCTCTAGCTCCTGCCAGAGCCGGCGGCCGTTTTTGTCCCCTTTTACATGTACCTGCATCCTCCCCGTACTGCTCTAAGCATCTTGTTTCCGGTCCTCACTCCTGAAACTTTAGTTTAAGCTTCCCCAGAAGCCCGGGTCTTGTTTCTCTCTTTTCAGCCTCACCGGATGCCTTTTCCACTTTTTCGCGGCATTCGCCCCTTCAGCTCCCGAATCCATCCTGCATCTTGAGTTTTGCTGAGATTTCTTGGCGGGTCAGATGACCCTACGACCCGGTACTATTGGTTCGCCCTTCTCCTATCTTACATTTAAATTCCGGCGCCTTCCCGGTGTTTTGTTTGCTCTGCCCCCTACTAGCTACCAAGGAACGACCACCATGTCGCCGCTCGTATCAGCTAAATTTGAGTAAGTTGCGGCCCGCTTTCAGCCAGCGTTTTTAACTTAATCTGATACCCATTTGACGTCCCCGCCTAAGCTTCCCTGTGCTTTTGCGTCGACACGTCGACCCCGCATCCTGAGTGAGGGGCACTCGTGTTTCTCTGCATACATTTTTATCGTTGATGGACACTTGGCCTTCCAGGTATTTAGCAATGTACACATATTTCTTTTCTTCTCTCCCATTGCGCCCCAGCGCTTGTCATATAGCAGCCACGCACAGAGGCAGAGCACTGTCCCACTGTTAGATTCCTGCTCTGCCCTATCACATGCTTCTCGCTAACAGGACCGCCCCGCATCTTGCTCGAGGAGCCCTTGCTGCACTTTACGCCTCCCTGAGGTTTCCTGGGATCTGAGTTTCACGCTTTTAGAAAGCATGCATTCTGTTTGTTTTTCACATTACGCCCCCATGTCGTCACTGCTGCCTACAGCGGCCGCAGTTAGGGGTCTCGCACCGCGATTGCATAGATGCCCGCGACGCTTCTTAGTTTTTTACTTTCATCTGTTTTTAATTTTACAGCACGCACCTGGCCTTCTCGTATCCTCGCCAGACGAGCATCTTCCCATTTTCAGCGTCCTGCTGCCGCCCACTGAACATCGGCCTGCAGGTAACCAGGAAGAACGCTATTTTCGCCATTCTTTATCGCGGTCATTTTCGAGTCTGTGCAATAATCGCGCCCATGGGGCTAGACCTCTAATTACTTAGTTACCCCCAGCACCTTACAGTAACCGTTTAATTATATCTATTTTAGACCCTGTTTGTCACCCTTGGAACCCCAGGGTCCGCCCAAATCACGTTAAGTGGCGGCCTGTCCTCCACATCGCATAACCTTGTCTGCAGCTTGACCCCTATCGCCACTCCAGTTCAGGCTTTACTCCATTACAGCTTGTGCAGTTAACCACGTCGAGCTTTGCTGCACGGCACTTTTGGCCTGTTTAATCAGAAGTCTCCCTGACCTATAGGTGGGTATCTAGCTCGTTGTGACTCTCCCCCCTTAATTCTCCTTTTCTTCTCACCTGGGGCTCTCTAAACCCTTTTTCTTATGACATGTGAGCAGTGAATTTTCTCTATTGAGAGCCTCCTGTTCTTCTTTTTATTTTCCACTATTTACTCATTATCCACTTATGGATTTGCTACTTGTAATGGGTTCGAATTCAGATGTTATCTCACTGTCTTTTTGCCTGCTCTAGGTGTGATTATTTTTGTTCTTTCCCCGTTTTGACTGTGCACATGTTTGTTCCATCTTCCATCCGAATAGAACCCTTTTGGACCTATTGTTGTTTTATGACCAGTGCTGTAAGAATAGTATATACGTCACTATACTTGTCTAATTTATCTAGCCTGTTACCCTGATTTTACTATTCGTGTATGTTAATATTAACTAGGTCATCGTAATCAGCTTTAGGACTGAATATCACTGTATGTTCATTTATTTTCAGAAATTCTCCCACCACTCCACTGTTCTGTTACCCACGCCTGAGGAAGGTGTTTGGCCATATCCGGTCTTCACACCGAAACGCGCGTCGGCGTTTGTGACACTCCTACTCTTGTTTGAGTTTTGTTCAACCCTTGTTTCCCCCCCCCCTAGATAACCACTGTATCTGCCAACTTACTCTTTTTATTATTGTTTTACTGTATATACCTATGATATGTACTGAACATATTGGCGTCTTCTAAAATATTTTGACCCACATTTCCGAGGAAATTTGGGGGCTACGTTGCTGTTTATGTTGCTTTGTCAAACTACGTTAGTCACGGTATGAGTGTTGTGAGTCTGAATGAAAGAGGTATGATAGTATGCTCGTATGTGTGAATGTGATTGAATGAGTGGTGGGACTGTATATATATATATTTTTTTTTTGCATTACATTTGTGTACCTTCTCATTTTCATTGAAATAATAAATTTATTTTGTGATACTTCTGTTCCTTCTATTCTTCAGCACTGTTCAGACCATTATATCATATGACGTGATGCATATTGTAAAATAAATAGGTAGGGGCCTTCCTTGTCTGATTGTCCTGTTGTCTCCCCTATGATCCCCCTACCTTTATCCGCCTATATAGGGGCCCCCTTTGTTTGAGTGGTTGGTCTGACCTCCTGCACGATCAAGGAGGGCCTGTATAATGCAGTAGTGGCCACTTTGATTCAGATCCGCACCCTGCCGCGCCGCTACTTCCTGGAGTAATCTGTGCTAATTGCACCTCGAGTGTCAGTCCCTGCTCCCATGGCCGTGGAATCAAAGCAACGTACTGCAGGGGAGGCAGAGAATCTCTAGGTCCGCGGTTGCCTCCAGCAGGCACCCCCCAAATCGGCCAGGCGCCTCGCCGTGATGACCAGGGCCACCCCCTTCCTCCGAGGGTACTCTTGGCACGGCCCGGTCCCAACAAGAGAGGAGTTTGGGGGAAGGGGCACTCACCGGTGCCTCAGCCGCCCCTAACCTGCCACGTCCATCCGCTCGTACCAAACCACAGGTCCTGCACGCTGGAGGTCTCGCCAAAGGCAGGCCCGCAACAGGAGAGCCACAGCCAGGGACCCGCCTGCAGCTACGCAGGCACCGCGGCCCGATATGGCAGCGAGGCTCAGGTGCAGGGCGTTGCTCAGAGCAATCGAAGCCTGTGCCTCAGAACCAACAGCCCGCAGTCCCCGTCAGGCAACGGGTCCTACCCGCCAAGGACCACGCGGCAGACAAGCCCCCGGCCAGAGGCTCAAGATCGGGGCACCACCCCAGTCGCTCTCAAAAAGTGGGCCCGAGGCGACCGTACCACGGCCCGATATGGCTGCCAAGGTTCGGGCGCCGGCTGTCTACGTCCCCAGTCCAGTCAGCTGCGCATCACGTCTGGGGGCTGCCCCTCTTCGCCGGTGACACACAGCAGCACTGCCTCCTCTCTGGAATATGCTGCAGGCCCTCTCAGTGGTGCGTCGTCTACTCTGGCAAACTCTCTCATCAGAGGCCGGGGATCCCTAGGCCTCAGTGGCACCTCAGCTGTATGTCGCTTCACTCACCCCCACGGGCGACTTTGCGGGTCCCCGGTGGCAGCGGGACAAGGCCAGTAGCTGTGCAGGGTCAGAAGAGCAAGTTTAAGAGCTGATGCGGCAGGATCATCGACGGATTTCTATAGGGCTACGGGAGCCTCGCTACGGCGCGTCCAACATGCCGGACCGCCTGGCCACGCCCCCCATGCATGTAGGTTTTGGTATTCGCAATTTGGGTAATTGCAATTTTTCGCGATTACCTAAATTGGAAATGCATTTAGGGAATCGCAATTTGTGATTCCCTAATGCCGATGCATGTAGCCTTTCCTAAATGCGAACTGTGCATTTAGAAAATGCTAATTACCATCAACTTCAAGTTGATGGTAATATGTGCATGCTTTGAAAAATGCACCAAAATGCATTTTTCAAAGTGCCATGTAGCGCACACATGCCTTTACAGCATGTGTGTGCTTTACATGTGCACACTTACCTCTTTTTGTGGGGTGCTTCAGGGGGGCCTTAGGCCCCTGGGCACCCTTGGATTTGCATTTGCTATTTGTGATTACTAATTTGGTAATCGCAATTAGCGAATGCAATACCATTCATTCCTATGGGCCTGTAGGCCCATAGGAATGAATGGAGTCACATTACCTAATAGCGATTCGCAATTTCCGAATCGCTTTTAGTTAATGTTGAGAAATCGCAATTTGTTTTTTGCGATTCCTACATGCATAGCATTTTGCGATTCCCAAATAGCGAATCGGTAAAATTCGCTATTTGGGAATCGCAAAATGCGGGCTTGATGCATGTGCCCCAAAGTTTGGACGGTGGCATAAGGAAAGGCGATTTGGTGAAAATCAGATCTGGACGAGTGGAAGGGGGTCTTACGAAGTTTTGATGACCATACAAAGTAAAGAAGGTGCATGATTTTCATGCGGTGTTGGAAAATGGTGAAAGATGGAACTGAAGGAGGGTGGCTTTTTACAGTAGGGATGGTAACTGGGACATTTCAAAAACATGACCAGTGCAGTAGTTTCTTACTCATGAATGATGACGATTTGTTGGCTACAAGTGTGGTGACAGGAAGTGTTGTAGCAAGAAGGGATGGAGGGGACAGTAGTGATTTCCAAAGGAGGGAGAGAGTTCCAAGGTATTGAAGGCCTCCAGAGTACCTACAGGATTACGTAACATCGGGTGCTCTGCGGAGCCCTACAGTATTTACAGTATTTATAGCAGTATATGATGCGTTGTGTTTATAGCATGTTTTGCCAGATAGTATTTACAGTAACGTGTGATGCAAGATGTCTATAATATATATAAATATATATATATATATTTGTTTTTTTGTCTTTCTTCCAATATGTTGATATAAGTTTGTGGGATCTTTGATCTCCCACTGTTAAGTTCAAATTTGCATTTACTTGTTTTTATATAATGGGAATGGATGTGTTGTAAATTACTTATGGGTGCAGAATTCTCTGTATGCTCCGCATGCTGAGAATTCCAATGCGGAGCGCGCTACCAGTTGTAAGAGTTCTGTGACTAGCAGTTATCATGAAGCACATGTGAAAGCTCTGTGTTTATCTGTGTGCCCATGTACTAACACAGGTACAGTTCAACTATTCCAGTTGAGAGGCATGTGCTTTACAATTGAGCACATCACCAAACAGGATGAATTGAATGAAGCAGATTTGGTGAAACTTAAAGCTCCTACTGGCAGCATCAGGTGGTCTAAATTTACCAGTCGCATGAAGGTGGTGAAATTTTTCTGCAATGCTGTAAAAATCAGGATGGAAGGATTTGGAATCTTGAAAGATTAGCAAAATATGCCGGAATGGGTGCAGGTGGTGTAGAATCTGTTGCTAGTCATGCAAAGCAAACAGGAAAATCAGTGTGCAATGAGGAGGGGAATATTAACCATAGGGAAGATGGTGAGGGTGGTTGCAACTATGGTGTAGGAGCACAAAGCTCATGGTAAAAAAATGAAACTAAATACAATCATAACTTTTAATTTTATGACTTTACTATCTGGTAACATGGAAATATCACAATAGGACCTCCTATACCCTTTTTCTCGAATTTTTAGAGGCTTATGGTGACACCATTGTACAGGCAATGAAAGATGTTGGCTAGCCATAAATATTGGGTATACACAAGATATTGATTCTAATAGAACCCTAAGTGACACAAATCAAAAAAGACAGTTGGTCCTCTTAGACACATTTTTAATCTCTCAAAGACAACATGACTAGAGTCTTTAACTAGAAAGGACCACTACAACAACAGGGGCCACAACCCAAAATCGGAGAAGTGACTATGAGACTAGTATTTAGCGGACAATAGTACCTACCTAGAAATAAAACACAGTTCACAGACAAAGGCACTCATAGTTACTGTCACACGTGCTCACAGAAGAGCACGCCTATAACTAGGAGGCACTGAATGATTCTATCAGTGTTAACCAAAGGTTGCTGAACTAGGACTGGGTGAGGAGATCACTCACCAAAGTACTCTGTAAAACACACACCGTAGGTAGAGCACTTGAGCTAATACAAGCTAGTACTGATCCCTAACTAATGAATTTTAAGGGGGACACAGCTACTATAGATTAACTACCTGTAGAGTCGCGCACTAGTCTCCCGGTCACGTGTGGCAGGGAAGGCTGGGAGCGTGACAGGATATCCGGCAGGAGGTGACGGAGCCGCGATATCAATGAAGGTGGTTTCCCGGCGCTCTCTCCCGAGAGTGAATAAATAATTAATTAAACCTAACGCGTTATCCGCCTTGTCCTTACCCCGAAAGCCTCACTACAAATTGGCGACGAGGCTGGGGAGGCGGACACGACGGTAAAAAAAACCACCGGCGCATCGACCATCGCGCCGAGACGCTGCGGGGGACAGAGAGCGCGGCAGCGGAACCGCCGCTCGTTAGCTGCACAGCGGGGCGCCCGATATCACTGCAGGACGGCAGAGGGGCTCCCGCGAGCAACAGGGCGGCCCAGAAACAAGCCCAGCGTGGATCCAGATGGATGTATGACGATATCACGCATGCATTACATCGCATGCCATTAGATCGCGGTTTTAACAACGCAAGTCGTTATAACGACTTGCGTTGGAGGGCGCTGGACTTAGGAGTAGTTTAATTTACTATTCCAACTCCAGCCTACGTACAGTAGGGAAGGTGTTGGATAGTAAATCAAACTACTCCTTGTCCTGTAGCGCCCTCCAGTGCAAGTCGTTGTAACGACTTGCGTTGTAAAAACCGCGATCTAATGGCATGCGATGTAATGCATGCGTTCTAAAGGTTGTTTCCCATCCAGATAGGCGTGCAGCACGTGGAGGTAGGAGACGCCCCTCTCCCACCGGAGCAAGGCCAGAAAAGCACTGCACAGCCACACACACAGCGTCAAGGGCCCAGCTGGACATACCGTGATCTTGCCAAGTGAGGGCGCAGCACCAAGCGTCCACGCACAGGACCTACAGTGCGCCTCATTCACGGAGTCCAAGCATCACAGGCACCCAGAGAGACGTACCCTGAACACGCTGCAGTTAGAGTAGGAGCCCTGCACCATCCACGCCCTAGCACGAGGGGCAAGCAAAGCAGCCACCAAGTTCTCGATCCTGGCGCACCAAGGAACAGGCCACACGGGAGTGGATCCCACGTCCCAAGCAGGGGTGACAGGCCAGCAGGAACAGAGCGCTCCAGGTAGCCCTACACCCAGGACAGACGACGCACCCCCGGGAGACAAGTCACGATGTGTGCCCAGACATTCTCCCTCACGAACCCGGTACCCTTCCTTCCGAAGCCGGGGGAACCGGCCATGAAATGGGAAGACTGGAAGGAATACTTCCTCAACTACCTGTCGGCATTGGAGGATGAAGGGGACGAAGTTTTCCCGAGTACGAGGAAAAAGAAGATCCTACTGCACAATCTGGGTCCGGAAGGCATACGAGTATATAGGAACATGGTGAAAAAGACCCGACCTCCGGACGATGTAGACGTGTTTCAACACGCTATAGACAACCTGGATAACCACTATCAGCCAGTGGTATGCACTGCAATAGACCGGTTCAACTTCTTCCAAAGGAAGCAGATGACAGGGGAGTCAGTAGATGACTATGTAGCCGCATTTAAAGAGTTTGGCGATCACCTGCAAGTTCGGAGGACTTCATGATGACTTCATACGCGACCAAATCATCATGCACACGGTAAACACGTCCATACAAGAGAAATTATGGGTCAGTGGCGACGCTCCCCTCAAAGAGATAGTGGCCATGGTCAAGAAGGCGGAACTCTCCAAGAGGTGCGCAGAAGCGGCAAAGAGGGATAATGCCAGCAGACCCCTGGTAGGCAAAGTCATGGAGGCTCCTTCCCAAGAACGGAAACCGCAAGCTACAGAGAGCTATAGACGACAGAGGAAGAACACAGCCAAACCGGCGGGACACCTGACGGCCCAAGGAACGGACAAGCACAGTTGCTACAGGTGTGGGAGCCCGGCACATGCGGCCAATGACAAACGATGCCCAGCCTTCAGGGCCAAATGCCTATATTGCGGAATAATGGGGCACTTCGAGAAAGTATGTAGACGTAAGCCTCGGAAAACAACAGTGAAGTATGTGACACACGACACGGAACCAGAAGAAGAAGGGGAAGAGGACGAAGACACAGTGTTGTGTATAGAAGATCAAATCTTAGGTATTGACTGCTCCAGGACACGCAAACCATAGGAGGGATCCAAGTCTCCATGGTAGCAGATTCCGGCTCACCATACACCATCATACAGCGCAGTGTGTGGGACCGAGATTTCGCACAGGTCATAGGCACACACCTTCTCTCCCCGGACATCCATCCAGTCACCTTCACAGGGGAACCCATACCCATGGTGGGATTTCGCCCCCTACGATTCGAGTTCAAAGGCCGCAAGGCAGAAGGGAAGCTGTATGTGGCGGAAAAGGGACCCTCGGTGCTGGGATGGGTAGACCAAGGAGAACTAGGTATCCAACTTAACCCAGGAGGCCCGACGCAAGTACTGATGACAGGTCAGGCATGCACGTACGAAGCCAACAAGTGGAAAGCAGACTTCCCGACAGTTTTTGGAGGCACCATTGGCAGATTGACGAAGTTCTCCCATAAGATATGCCTCAAAGAGGGCGCGAATCCAGTGAGTCACAAAGTGCGGAACATTCCGTTCAATAGTAGAGAGGCTGTGCAGCAAGAGTTACAACGTCTGGAAGATAATGGAGTGATAGAGCCCATTGAAAGTGCGTAGTGGCTAGCTCCCCTGGTCGTGGCCAGGAAACCCAATGGCAAGGTGCGATTGTGCATTGACTTGCGTGAGCTTAATAAGAACATTATAGTAGACAAGTTCCCATTGCCCAAAATAAACAAAATGCTGGCGCAGACAAAAGGCATCCAATGGTTCTCGACAATAGATCTGACCTCGGCATACCATCAGATAGCACTACACCCGACGTGCAAGAAACTGACCTCGTTCATCACACCGTTCGGATGCTACCAATTCCGACGAATGCCGTTTGGGCTGGCATCCGCCGCAGCGGTGTTCCAAAAACTAATGCACAGACTTTTTAAAGACACGGAAGGGGTGCAGTATTTCCAGGACGACATCCTGATCATGGGAAGAACTAAGTCAGACCATGATGCCAAGCTCACGAAGGTGCTACGAATCCTAGCGCAAAATGGTCTTACAGCAGAATGGGACAAGTGCAGGTTTGGAGTAACGTCAGTGACGTATCTGGGTCATGAAATAAGTGACAGAGGTATTGCGCCGAAGTGGGCCAACGTGAAAGCTATCAAGGACGCACCAACACCCAGATGCAAAGACGACGTCCGCTCCTTCCTAGGTATGGCGGAGTTCTATAGCAAGTTCGTTCCTCACTTTGCCACCAAAACGCACAGTATGTGTCAGCTACTAAAGGAAAAAACATCCTTTGAGTGGACGGAGGCGTCCCAGGAAGAATTCGGCGTAATCAAGGACGACATCTGCAAGGCGGTCCCCCTCCATGGCTTTGACCAAAAGGCCTTATCGATCCTCACCACGGACGCAAGCGACAGAGGATTGGGAGCAGTCCTGATGCAACGGTCAGAGGAAGGAGAAATGACGACGGTCAGCTTCGCGTCCCGATCTCTGGCTCCTAATGAAGAAAAGTTCAGCGTAGTAGAAAAAGAAATGCTATCTGCTATCTGGGCGATGGAACGGTTCCGCCAATTCCTGTGGGGCTCCAAATTTGTGCTCAAGACAGATCACAAGCCATTGGTCAAGGTGCTCACATCCAGTGGACATGCTGGTGCCACGCCGCGCATAGCGAAAATGACCTTAAGGTTGCTGGACTATGTGTACGACGTCGAGTACATCCCGGGAGCCAAGAACCGAGTGGCTGACTACCTCAGCAGAGCAGCCGCAATGGAAATGCCACCCCCACAGACTGAGGAGGATGACTACACTATAGACTTTGCGGAAGATCAGGAGGCAGTTATAAGTGCGCAGGAATGGAAATTGGCATATGAGAACGACGCATGCCTCACAGCAGTGAAAGGGTTCATCATCACAGGATGGCCAGAAAAGAAACGCTTAGACGCAGACCAGCGCATGTTCTACGAAGTCAGGGAAGAGCTGTCGGTAGGGGAAAGGAATGTGTTCCTCCTTCGGGGAGACAAGGTAGTACCTCCGGAACAACTGGTAAAGAAATTACTGACGATCCTACATGAAGGGCATCTACGCATCGTGAAGACAAAGCAGAGAGTCAAACAGGCTTACTGGTGGCCCGCGATGGACTCCCAAGTAGAGAGGCATGTCAGGGAATGCGTGCAGTGCAGCAACGCGGACAAGTCACAGACCACACTGCGACCGCCATTGGGGAAGTTCCACAATCCTGCCAATCCATGGGAAGAAGTAGCGGTGGATATCTTAGGCCCTATCCTAGACGCCCTAAGCGAACCTAAGTATGTCATAGTGCTGGTGGACCGGTATTCCAAATGGCCTGAAATAGAAGTGTGCGATACAGTGGACACAGACACCGTGCTGGCATTTCTCACCTCCACATTTTTGAGGGAAGGAATCCCCAGGATTATAACCTGCGACAATGGACCCCAGTTCACGTCAGATAAATGGAAGGCATTCATGGAGCGGAATGGTATACAGACTAAACACACCCCGGTTTATCACCCGGCCGGGAACGGCCTAGCCGAACGGTTCAACAGGGTGATAATGGGATCAGTACAAGCAGCCATTAGTGCAGGAAAAAATTGGGAGTTTGAACTCAGATGCACGGTGTGGGCGTACCGCATCACTCCCACCAAGACAGGATACAGCCCCTGTAAGATATTGAGAGGGCGGGACCCATTTACCAAAGACAATGTGGCGTGGAAAAAACTGACTGTACAGAGCAAATGGTCCCCAGCAGTGGTGCGAAGCAACCTAGAGAGGGCACAAAGGATCTACACTGATCACTACAACAGGCGACACAATGTCAAAGAAACGGCACTGGAAAGAGGGGAATGGGTCAGAGTAAAACTTGCTCAATTAAGAAGGAAAGGCGAGAGCAGATTCAGTACGCCCTTGCAAGTGCGAGAGGTGTATACTGATCTGCCCTGTTGAGCGATGGGAAGATATGGTCCAAAGACAGAATGTCCAGATGCAACAGGATATTGGAATGGGCCAAGACAGAAGCAACGCAACCAGGAAGTAATGAGGAGCAGACGGCAGGAACAGAGGAACCTGGCAGAGACACCAGGGACATCCTGGTAGAGGACATGAATGTTATGGACACCCAGGAGAGCTTTGAAGACTCAAGGCCACAGGTACAGCAGGATAACCAAGGGGGTGGAGTTCGGAAAGGAGAGTCACACACGAGAGTCACCTGGTGATGCCCCTTCAAGTGGCAGCAGAAACAGTAAGACTGGCACCCCGTTAAGACACACACGCATAGGCAGAGCTGTGAGGCTGCCAAAAAAATATCTGGAGTATGAAATGGAGACATAGCCCTCCTGGTTCTTGTACATGTCTCTGAACGTTATTTACAGTTATGTTGTGTTATTGTAAAGGGGGAAGATATGTAGAGTCGCGCACTAGTCTCCCGGTCACGTTTGGCAGGGAAGGCTGGGAGCGTGACAGGATATCCGGCAGGAGGTGACGGAGCCCCGATATCAATGAAGGTGGTTTCCCGGCGCTCTCTCCCGAGAGTGAATAAATAATTAAACCTAACGCGTTGTCCGCCTCGTCCTTACCCCGAAAGCCTAACTACACTACCCACGTGTATCTAGATAGGGCAATTTATAAATACAATGATTTTTCACAATGTTGCCAAGTTACAGTGAAAAGGGTTAGGGTACAACAACCATTTCCCAACATCTAGAATAGTACCTTTGTGGAGACGCCTCCTCTCTGCACCCCTTACCAATTATCGACTGCGATATCCGTTTATGGTGTCCTCAACACCACGCAGCTCACGCCATCAATTTGGCCCTCAAAAGTTGACAGATATTAGTTAGTCAAAGCCTGCTGAAACAGAACAAGGCACACAACAACTTAAACTTGCCAATGTTATCTTTCTTATATCTTATCCTGTGGTCCAGGTTTCTTTGCTGTTATTGTTCTCCTTCTATGTCCATAATAGCTCCTATACGTCGAGCTACTTCTAATCTGTCATCTGTGCTCAGTGCCTCTCAGTACTAGCAGTCGAAATCGACAATGTCGCTCCACTCCAAAGCAAAAGGAAAAGACCCACCCCCTCAGCACCTTGGTTCAATAAAGCTCTCTACGATGAAAGGAAAAACCTTAGATTCCTGGAGAAACATTGGAGAAAATCTCCTTCCACCTCCAATCTCTCTCTTTTACGCTCAGCAAGATCCAAATATTACAACCACATCTTCCTTGAAAAAGCATCACATTTCAGATCCCTCCTTGACTCAGCCAAAAACCGACCCAAAAAACGTTTTGACCTCGTCAAAAACCCAAACTGTTCTCCCCTAACCATTAAGCCTGAGGATTCCGCAAAGAAAGCAGCAGATTTCGCTATATTCTTTGATGAAAAGGTCAAAGCACTGGTGGATCAGGTTGCCCACCCCTCCCCCATTGAGGAGCGGAAATCCTTAGTTACCTGGCAGAACTTTGACGTCATCTCGGAAGATGACCTCCTCAAATGCATCCTCGAAACTAAACCCTCCAACCATTCTTCTGACCCCATCCCTAGTGACATCGCCATCGATTTCTACACCTATACTCTCTCCTACTGGACCAGGCTAGTCAATCTCTTCCTCAGCCAAGGCTCCCTCCCGGTTGCCCTCAAATCAGGACAGGTCACCCCTCTTCTAAAAAAAACCTCCGCCGATGCGAACGACCTCAACAACTTCCGCCCTATCACCAACCTTCCTTTTCTTTCGAAAATCACCGAAAAATGTGTTGCGAAACAACTTTCCTCACATATTATGGACAATAACCTCCTCGACGTCTTCCAGTCTGGCTTCATCCAAAATTGCAGCACTGAAACAGCCCTGCTGCAAGTGATTGACGATGCGCTGCATATACTCGACTCTGGGGAATCGTGTCTTCTGATTCTTCTAGACCTCTCTGCAGCCTTTGACACTGTTAACCATAGCACTCTCCTCAACACTCTTCAACAGAGAATGGGATTGGATGGCACAGTGATCAAATGGTTTGCCTCTTTCCTCTCGGACAGATCCCAAATGATCAAGATAGCGAACAGTCTTTCATCTCCATTGGCCTAAGTCAATTCGTCCCTCAAGGTTCTATCCTGGCACCCACTTTGTTTAATCTTTACCTGGAACCTTTAGGGAACCTTCTAAGCAAATCTGGGATCCATTACCATCTTTATGCCGACGACACTCAAATCTACCTTAAGGTGTCTTCCGCACACGATCTCTCCCTTCTCAACTCTACTCTTAACTCTATTCACAACTGGATGTTAGCTCACCAACTCATTCTGAATCCTGCCAAAACTGAATTCCTCCTCCTCTCTACCTCTCTCTCACCTCCTCCTGTGCAATCTTGGATGGATCAGCTGAACCTACTCAACAACAAACCCATCATTGTCGACAGCGCTAAATCCCTAGGTGTCATTCTTGACAAAAGACTCAACCCGTATTGAGGAAACAAAGAATTCAGCCAAAGAATTATTTAGAACAGTTGCCACCTTGGCCTCACCTAGGCCCACCATAATTCAACCAAGTCAGGAATTATGTGAAGAAATTGCTAATTTCTTTCTGTCCAAGGTGGAATCCATTTTCAGTGGCCTTTAGTGGGGCAAGCTTAGCCAGGACGAATGTAGGTGGGGAAGAATTCAAGGCAGGGAGGCCCCCCACCTCCACTTTTGAGATATTTTTGCCAGTGTCCCCTGCTGATATTCAAAAGATCCTCATGGATGTAAATTCAGGATCACCATATGACCCATGTCCAGTTGCGGTGATCAAACTGGCCCCGGGCCCGATTGTAGGAACCTTGTCATCCATATTTAATACTATGTTTCTAACAGGGCATTTCCCCATTCGTTGGAAATTGGCCTCTATCCTGCCCCTTTTAAAAAGCCCAGTTTGGATCCTAAAGACCCGAACAATTTTCGCCCTATTTCGAGACTCCCATTGCCAGCAAAATTGATCGAAAAAATAATGAATAGGCAATTAAGCCTTTTTTAGCAAAGACTCAAGCGTTGGATCCCTCTCAATATGGTTTCAGAGAGGGACACAGCACAGAGTCCGCACTCATTAAGGCCACAGAGGAGATCAGGGAGGCTGTTGATCGGGGAGGCAGAGCGGCCCTGATCCTCTTGGATCTGTCCGCTGCCTTCGACACGGTCCATCACGGTATACTAATGGACCGTCTAAAAGCCTTTGGAATCTGTGGGAAAGCCTGGGATCTTGTGAGATCTTTTCTTGCTGACAGAAGACAAATCGTGGCACTGGGAGACTATCAGTCCAATTCTTTTGCACTGCCCTGTGGCGTCCCACAGGGGTCCTCTCTCAGCCCAACGCTTTTCAATGTTTATGTCAGTGCTTTGGCTCCTATTATAAGCGCATTTGGATTTGGACTCACCTCCTATGCGGATGATACCCAAATTGTGGTATCGTTGACACCAGGCAATGAGGCAGGCATTGAGGGACGTTTCCAGGACTGTATGCTGTCAGTGGGAAATTGGATGGCAGAGAACTGCCTAAAGCTTAACTCGGGCAAAACCGAGGTAATATTGTTCGGGAACAATGCCAACTTTTGGACACCCAAGTGGTGGCCGGACTCGATGGGCACTCTCCCGCTCCCACAAATAAGGTAAAAAACCTGGGTGTAATAGTGGACGAGAGACTTACCTTCGGGCCCCAAGTAAATGCAGTGGCATCGAAAACAATGTTTGTCATGAGAATGCTAAGGAAAATATTGCCATTCTTGCCCTTAGAAAGTAGACAAACGGTGGTCACGGCTCACGTGATGGCGAGATTGGACTATTGTAATAGTCTTTACCTAAATGCTCAACAGAGATCCTTGAACAGGCTACAGGTGTTACAGAATGCAGCAGCTAGACTGCTCACAGGAACATCGAGATTCTCTCCGGTATCTCAAGACATTAAAAAGTTGCATTGGCTCCCAGTAAGGAGTCGAGTACGCTTTAAGGCTTTATGTATTGTTTTTAAAGCACTCCAGGGCACAGGGCCGGAGTACTTAAAACGACGACTCCAATGGTATACTCCGGAAAGAACATTACGATCAAAGGGGGCCAAGCTGGTCGTAGTGCCACGTGTAAAAAAGCCCAATGGGGTGGCAGAAGTTTCCTTCATTGTGCGGCAAAAGCTTGGAATGATTTGCCGTTTCATTTAAGAAACACCATGGATCTTCTGTCCTTCAGAAAGGGCTTAAAAACATGGCTCTTTTCACAATGATCCGGTCACAACGTTCTTTATTCCGCCTACGGCCCTCAGAAGATTAAGCTAGCGCCAGGACACCTCCGGGTAATCGACGCGCTTTATAAGTGTCATTAACATTAACATTAACCTAATCTCCCACATCAACTCTATTGCTAAGAACGCACGTTACCAGTTGCGCCTTCTTTGGGGGATCCGTCGGTTCTTCCCGGAGAAAGACTTAAAAACCTTGGTACAATCTCTGGTTCTCTCAAGACTGGATTATTGCAACTCTCTTCTGACGGGCCTACCCAAATCCCACCTCTCCCCTCTCAAATCCATCCTCCATTCAGCAGCTCGCTTCATTTCAGGGTCTAAACGAAGCGACCACGTCACTCCTATCCTGTCCTCTCTTCGATGGCTTCCGATCGAGGCAAGATCTATTTACAAAACTGCCTGCATCACACACAAAGCCTTACACACGTCCTCCCCTCGTTACCTGGCGAATAAATTGAAATTGTCCGGTGGCTCTCGCCCTTCTCGCAATGCGGAAAAGCTTCTGCTTGAACCCTCCGTCTTCAAAAGGAAAAGATCGATGGCGCAATCCTTCTCAGGCAATGCGGTGAGAATCTGGAACTCGCTTCCCCATTGCTCCGTGCCACCGCCTCTACCCGGATCTTCAAAGCTGACCTCAAATCTCTTCTCTTCCAAAGACACTTTCAGAACTAATACTTTCATTCGCAGGCCCCTCTAGCGCTCTTCATTGTAAATTTGTACTTTTTCCTGTACATTCCTCACCCTTGCGTGCTGTGCTGGATTTTATGTGTGTGCTCCCTTCATTTTAAGTCCCCTGTGTAATTCACGCCCTCGCTACTCCCTCAAGAAAGTTCTTCCGCTATAGGAAATTCTGTACTCCATGCCTATAGAATTGCCGTCCCAGTGTGTTCTGAGTGACTGCCACTTATTTCAGTATTATACCTCTATTTGTATCTCATGTATCATGCACACCTGTCACTTTTTCCTCTTGGAACTTATACCTCTTTGTATCTGGTTTGTTTTTGTTAGTTGCACAATTGTCACCTTTCCTCATGTAATGTAACGCTTGCTTTTGTATTATGCTCAGTGTAACCGACTCCTCATGTAATGTTACTGTTCCTATTGTGAAGCGCTCTGACACCTGAATCGGGTAAAGTCCGCACTATATAAAAACGCATAAATAAATAAACCTCAACAATGCTACACGTTAATGCAAGCTGTTAGTACAAATATCACATATATGAGCTTCAACGCCTCGTCGGGAGTAGTAAGCGCTAAATACATGCACTTGAGATACAAATGCACTATGTAGTAGTTTTACTTAAGTGTGCAGGGGTCTAATTCGATACAAATCGCAATAAAACTGCAACTAGTGGGTAACACTTTTAAAGAGGCTCGCGTGTTCCAACGTTCATGTTTAGTCCCTCTTCTATGTCGTCGTCCTCTCTATAGCTTCCGGTTTGATCGTTGTCTGAACGTAGGGGCCGGTGGACGTCATTAGTGTGCGGCTTCGGGCGGTGACGTGCGGCTCTGCGCCTGGTGTCGGTGCTGGTACCCGTCTGCGTCTGGTGGTTCCTTGAAGGGCTCGGCTGCGGCCCCCGGTCCAGGAGTAGCCATGGCGACTAAAAGCGGCGAGGAGAAGCTCAAGGAGATGGAGGCCGAGATGGCGCTGTGAGTATGGAAGCAGCGTTTGGGCAAAGCAGCACTGTAATTGCAACTCCCAGACTGAAACCAGGACACGCAAGGAATAGAGTTCCCACACACATACTACCCAGTCACCAGGGTTGCCACCTTTCTAAAAGAAACATATCGCCATTTGTTTATGTTTTAAGAGTTTGCAAAGACACGGACGTGATACCTAAAGAGAAATTCAAATAAAGTGATCTGCCTTTATTTAAAACATTTTTCCGTTGATGCTTACTGTACTTATCAGCCAGGGATCATTACGACCCCTCTAGAAGACGTTTCAAAGTGCTTTCTTCTCTTATTTTCTGTTTGAAGTATGTACTGGTAAGGGGGAAACATACAGTCTTTATGTGATTTTCAAAAGATAGTAGATCTAGTCCTGCCGGTACACCCAAGCCCTTCTCCTAGCTGTCAGTCCTACCCTTCATTTACCGACCGCACAGAAAGTAAGGAACAGCCACTGCGAGCTTCCAAGAAACATGATGCCCAAATGTTCCCCATTAAAACGAATCTCCTCACGTTTGTGCGTGTTATGGCCCCATGAGGAGCATGTTCCTGCCAGACTCCCCTGATATATGATCTACTCTTGGCTTCTTACCTGTGCTCGGGAGATCACGTTTATCAGAGCCGATGCAGCTAGACAGGAGGGGCGAGCCAAATTATGTAGCAGGGTTGACTGTGCAGCAAGAAAAGACAAATTATGCAGTGCATTTAGTGTTATCTGATTATTTTGGAATTTTTACATGTTAACGCTATCTGGGCAAATGTTGTACCACTTTGACACCTAATTACAGAAATAAGCAAGTGAAAGATGACCATTAATTTTTCCAAGGGCCTACACTCTGCACCAATAAGTGTCTCCGACCATTTAATAACTTTTTATCCTTGTCAGCTGAAAATATTTTATTGTTGTTGGAATCTGCAGACTTTGCAGTAGAGGATGCATTTTATGACAGATGCAGCAAATCCAGATGTATACGGAAAATGTAACAGCTGCAAAATCGCATAATTCCAGTATCCCTTCCTTTTATTGACCTCTTGCTCATTACTGCTGTCTGCAGGTCTCCGATGGCCTAGCCACTTAAAACATAGCACTCCTTCCCTTTGATACATTAACGTATAACTTGGAGTGGGGTGAGGATAGTTCACTCTACTTATCTGCACAGTAGTATGGCTTCAGTTGATTGTGAAGGTTTTCTGGCTGCTGGAGTGTGCAGGAATCTCCCTTAGCATGACATCAGGTTACTAGATGACCCTTGAGTCATGTGTTGTTAAGCTCCAGTTTGCCCCTTTTGAGTGGGTGGTCAGTTTGCTGTCTTGGTCTCAGGGCCAGGCTGTAATTGTATGGGAGTGTGTGGGTCTAGTGCAAGTGTTTTTGGCTATGGAGGAGATGTGCCTCTGGAGGTTCAGCTGGATATCGATGATAAAACCCAGAGATGTGTAGGACTCCACAATAGCTGGTTTACAATCCAAGAGAGGAAAGGCTTTCATACACTTGTGGAGTGGTAGATTACTGTTCTTCTGTGAAATAGGCAAGAATTCTTTTTTTAGTTGGGTTAAGTTTGTGATGGCGGTTTGATGCCCAATTTTGAACTTTGGCCAAAGTATTGCTGAATATGAGGATGTCGTTCTGGTGATTCTGGGTATTATGTGCTCAGAATTACTAAGCATCTCTTAAAATGGTTCAAGATAGAGATTGAATAAAGTTGAGGATAAGACCGAACCCTGGGGCACCCGTTGGCATAGGTGGACTTTTCTGGTGAAAGAGCTCCCAGTTTTAACTATTTAAAAGATTTTGCTGGCCGGAATAGAACCTGTTAAGGACCACCCCCTCAATGTCTATTCGTTCTTTCAAGATGTTAATCAAGGGGTGGTGCTGTACTGTATCAGAGGGAGGTGGAGTAGTATAAATAGGCCTGAGTTGCAAGCATCAAGGAAGCGAAGTTAGTTATCAATATTTTGCAGCAGTGCCATCTCCGCACAATGGTCCTGTCTAAATCACAAGTGTTAAGTCGATTGTTTGGATGTTACGAGAATGTTAAGCAGCTTCAAAGCTTTCTGTTACCTTCCCTAAGAAGGGCAGTTTAGAGGCAGCAGAAGTTATTGAGACCACATGCATCAGCTGAAGTTTTTTTTCCAAGAGTGGAGCGCATTGGCTGACTTCTAAACTGTTGGAGAAAACGCCTTGTTTAAGTGAGGCGCTCACCAGATTTGTCCATTGAAGTAAACATGGTTAGGCATGTTTGCTAATGAATCTAGACATTGTGTCAGAGAGGTGATTGGAAGATTTAACCTTGGTTATTGCATCTAGAAGCACTTCCTGAGCGATTGTGTCATAGTGCATCGAGAACCCCTGAGCTTTGCGGATCAGCTTGAAGTCGTCTTCATTGTAAGATTTTTGAGTGGTGAAATTAGATGAAGCCAGAAAACATTTTGGTTGGCAAAATCAAATTGCCGCATCACATGCTTAGCAAAGTTACAAGACTGCTCATCCATTTTCACACAACTCTTAAGTTGAGTAGGTGCCATAAGCTACTCTGCAGGTAGGTGTAGGATCTGCCTCTTATGTTGCCCCCACTTTTTTTCTGATGTTTACACTGGTTTCTGGCTTTAGTCAGGCTGGGACCCTGCCAATCAGGGCCCCAGCCTCTCTGTTCTCTCTAAACGACTTAGAGTGCACTCTAGGAGCACTAGTGATTGGATACTGTGGTACCTTATGAGTCCCTAGTATATGGTCCCTTAGGTGCCAAGGGCATAGGTACTTCACAGGCCTACCAGGGGCTAAAGCATGTATTATGCCACCCCTGGGAAGCAGACTAATTCTGACACCACAGGCCTGCTACTGCAGCCTGGGTAAGGTGGTGCATGCACCCCTTACTGTGATATAGGCTACCTATATCACTACATAGATACACACATATAAACCTATAAGTCACTCCTATGGCAGGCCTTATCAATTCTGAAGGCAGAGTGCTTGGTTCCTATGTGGGAGGGTGCCCCTGCATGAGCAGAGCCCCTCTGAGGCATTCGGAGACCCTTCTCTGATGCTGTTTGTAGTGCAGCCTGACCATATACTCTTAAGCGCATTATAACCTCGCGTTAAATGCTAACTTTGGGATGGCTGCACGGAAACATGTCGTGTTTGGTGTCAAACATCTTGGAATACTACCCCCCGCAAGTTCTGGCGGCGGGGGTAGCATTCCACCCTTCTAGAGGGATAGACATGTACCTAATGTGGAAACGCGGTAGAATCCTGAAGAGCCCTGGCATCACAAAATGGATGCCACCAGTCACAGACACTGGGCTGCCCTCCTGCTGATGACCGAAACTCGCAGTGGAGGAAGCCCAACAATAGGTATCCTGTCACAGGAGGGTGTGACCACCTTCCAGACAGGGTTTAGTGTATTGGGGCTGGGTGGGTGCACTCTTAGAGTGCTTTGAAGTCCTGCACTGGGGGAGCAGAAGGCTCCTCTGTGCATATGCCAGTTCAAACCAGCTCAGGGGCTGCCTGCCCCTGCTCTGGCGCGAAACTGGACAAAGGGAAGTGCGTGTAGCCACCCGCTCCCCTGACCCTCCCATAGGTGGGGTCATAGAGCTAGTCCCTCCCCTTCTTTTAGTATAAGAGGGGGAACCTGTGCATTGCAAACTAGATACCCCTGGACGCTCTAAAGAAGAATCCTGGACCTTCGACGTTCCACTACCTCTGGAAGACTGAAGAATCTCCCTTGGAGTCAAGGAGTGACTCCCCTGCTTGGCAGGCACCAAAAACTACAACGACGGTCGCAAACTATGCCGCTCCCGCCGGAGCCCGAGGTCCCTGCAGCCCAAGACGAGGATTTCATGACTTCTCAAAGGCCATCGTGAGTCCCCAGCGAAGCTGAGGCCAGTGGACCCCACGAGTGACGAGGAACCACAGTCCCTGGGTACCGTGCACTATTGTCGAGTGCAACCCCTTCACGACGTTCTACGAACTTGTGCTTTAGACCACGTGTGGTCCCAGTCTCTAGCAGGAATCCCTCCGAAGATCAGAGGCCTACCCCGTCCCGAGTGACCGTGGGCCCCTGTTGAAGGAATCCCCCGAGGCGTCTTCGCGATCCCTTGCCAGCCGGCTTGTGGGTCCCCAGAAGACTTTTCTAAAGAACCAAAGGGCTCCCCTGGTTGCTCCAGGCCTGCCCTAACTTACCCTCACTGGGTGAGTTCCCCAGACCTTGCTGGTCTGCACCATTGACTTTTTACACTTTCCACGAGACTTGCTGCTACCAAGGCTTGTTGGCTCCAATCGGGTTGCTGACACCGCAGTCAGCTGCAGACTTTGTGGGACACGCCGAATCCAGCTCCTGGTCGTCGTCGACGCCTCCTGGACCTCGTGGCCGAAGAGTCAAGACACCCGTGAACGACATGAATCTGCCGACGACGGTGGGCATTCATCTTCCTTGCCCCGAGTCACTGCCCAGTGACTTTGAACACTGTCCCCTCTGCTTTCAGGTCTTCCTTCTTCCGAATCCAGGCTTGGATACCACCGATCACTTCTTCGGACTTCACAAGCAGCAAGTCTTCATTGGCTCCCATTGAAAACGACGCCGCGACCCGACACCAAAGGACACCTATGCACCCGGCTTCCCTGGGTGAGGTAACTCCAGCACTACGGTGCTCCTGTGGGTGTTGGCCCTAGAACTACTTACCCTGTAAGTGACTTGCTTGTAGCTACTCCCGAAGTGCCCTTAAACTCTTAATTTCCAACCGCGACTTGCCCCATTGAAGTCAACGTCAACGTCGATCCGCGCCTGTGTTCACGCACTGCACACGTCCCCCGTGGGTCCTTTACTTACCTGCCTTGGGTGGGTTCGTGAGGCCCCAACACTTCTGAAGGCCCTAGGCCTTGCCTCTTTGCAAGTCGTTGTTCTTAAGTCTCTTTTTTAGTATATGGTCTGGTACGCCCCTAGGGCCCCAGCCATATTGTGCTTAATTTATTGTGAAACGTTGATTTGTGCATATGTCCCTGACTTCTAATCTCATAAAGAGATTAGTAGAGAGTTGTTTAGTAATAAATACATATATATTTGATATATATACCTGTGTGGTGCCTTTTTCATTTGGTGATTCAAGAGATTGTGTGGTAAAACAAGCTGCTTTACATTCCTCCAAGACTTAGCCTGAAGGCTGCTCTCCACAGCTACCACTAGGATGGCTTTCTATAAAGGTTGTCTTAAACCTACCTACCATAAGAGTCGAATTGTACTGGTGCAAGGTGTCCACTTTAACTAGTGAACAGCATATACCAGGCCAACTTCTCACAGTAGGTAACCCCAAATCAAAGTATCCTAATTGCTAGTGGTGCCAAGTCATGTAAGCAGCAGTCATGCTAGTCTTTTACTATTGCAACAATGTTTGTGCATGAATTACACAAGAGAACATAGCACATGGAATAATCACACTTTGCCTGATGCACAAACTGATTCAGATGACATTTTCCACCTGCTTGCCCATGCACTGGAATATGTAATTTGGAAGTGGCTCTCTGTTAAGTCTCTCTATCGGATTGCGTTGCGTGACCTAGAAGTTTTGATGGTGGAGGAACCCAAGAATAGACAACAAAGGTCCATGATTACTCTGTTTCAGTTTCAGAGACTAAAAAAAGTGCCCCCCTCTCTGATCCAAGTATTGCCATGAATAATGACTACCTCAATTCACTTAGGGAGTGACATAACACATTAGTGTAGCCAACAAGTAAAAATCTGTTGAGATAGCTTTTTATCAGCACCAAAAGGGGATGAGCCAAAAACATCAATAGTATTAGTCTGAAGATTCCTTCCAGTTTCCAGTAATTACTGACTCCTCCATGTCTGCAGCTGAAGGGAGTTACTTGTGCCTCCCATAATCAAATCCAAAAAGCCACTTTGGAGTGTCCTTCCAAAAAGAAAAGTCCGTAATAATGGCAAACATTTAAACAAAGAAAACCTGGCAACCAAAATGTAGCCCCTCAATTCAGGCTTTACGTTACTACTTGATATTTCTTGCACTTTTCAATTACTAAAGACCAAGTTACACTTTTGGTGGCACCTGACATTCTGCAGCAGGTAGTGGAGGTTTTGTCTAGGGAAGTCAAGTTATATTCTTGTTCCACTTTCTTCTTTTCACAGCAAGGCATGTTTCCAACCAAAGCCTTAAGTGCAACCCATCAGCACCAATGAAGCAAATCATCACTCGTCACCGTGATGCCAGTGTACCGAACACCATATTTAAATTCTTTATTCTACAGTAAACCTAATTTATGGTCCTAATATGCATTTGGTTCCTTACCCCGCAAAGAAATTAAAACTGTCACTACATCTTGCTGTTAATCTTGTTCATTTAATAAACAGCTCTTTGATTACTAGTGAAATTCTGAATGAATGGAACAAAAGCCATTGTCCATAACAATATAGGCAATATCTGTTTTATTCTGAAGCAGCGGACACAATAAGAGATACTAAAAAGGCTGAGAAAAGGGTTGGCTCATTGGAGGTGTGACAATGTTTTAATTTGAGTTGTTTCATTGTAGCAAATTGTTTACAGAAGGTCACTCTAGGTTATTGCAGGACAGTTTGTATGTGTAGCATATCTATAATAGTGGCAACAAGCGTTTGCCAGACTGTTTATATGAATATCTGTAATGTGAGGGCTATAGAGTACAGATAAGCTTTTTTAAAAGCAGTAGTTTGGGTATGTTCGGCCAAAGTCCAAGACACCTGTAGAGTTCCCTGCTACAGGGTGATCAGCTAGTAGATACTCTGAAAAGAACTTGGAAAAAGGTGTCTTAACCTATCAGGTGGCACTCCGACTAGTAAATGTTTATGGTGCGACAAGTATGTATTTTGCCCCGTCACAGCTTTTGAAGTAACACTTGCATTCTAGATAGACTGTTGGAGTCTGCGGTACCAAGCCAGACCAGTCCATTTCCTGTTGATCTATAGGGGAGTTTAAGATAGTACCATTGCTCAATCTATGATCAGGGAGTCCTGTTGAAGAGCTTGGAGTGCTCTGATTTTTACCCCTAAAGTGCAGCTGCACGTTGACACTCGTGGCACTGAGAGAGCAACAATTGGGGAAGCTGTATAATGAGGGCGCACATCTAGGTTGCGTGTTTTGGGCCCATTTACATCAAAGGGTTGCCCTGTCCTGACTAAACACTTGCTTTTCTCATGGATCTTTTGGTGTGGTTCTCTCATAGAAATATGGCTATAGTAAAAGAATATCATAACCAAAATACTGCCTGACAGAAATACTGTGAACTGTATACAAATTTACAAATATATTGTCCCATTGGAGATAATAGAAAATCGACACCAAGTAGGGTGATATTTTTGTGAACAATATTTCTGTCGGATGAAATTATTGTATTGTGATGTACAACCTAAATTATGGAAGTATTGTTCAGCTCTCAACTCCTAGTCTTACCTATGAGCAGAGTGGGATATCATGTCTTTGCTTACATCCTGTATTTACACTTGCAGTGGCTGATGAAAAGAAAAACCTCACCCCCTGTAAATGAAATAGGATAGGGCGTTTCTCCTCATAAGTCTGAAATAAGTAGCGGTGAAGTGAAAGGGTGTTGCTGTTTTCAATTAACACTTCATGAGGTTCTTGTACAGAATATGAGCCACGTCGAAATGGCTGCGAAAAAGCAAGTGCTAGAAGTCCATGTATGCAACACAATAAAGTTATTGTAATAGTTTTGTTAAGGCAGACTCAAGAATGGGTATATTTGATAAACCTTGGCAAATCGCATGATTAAGAGTGCTGAGTGTCTCCCCTTCAATACCTGAGTAGTTTCTCATTCAACTGCTGGTTAAGGCGCTATTTGATCTTGCCTATATACATGAATGGGTGGAATAGCATCTTGTCTGGAAAGTATAAGGGTTGAGAAGATTCTAATACAGGTGGAACAGTGATGGTGCTTTTGACCTCCTCTGAATGCTTAACTAATGTATTACAAGCAGTTCACTGAAAGAAAGTAATCTTGTTGGAAGGCAGCCGTCTACTCCTTTTTCCGATCTGTCAGTGGACACCGCTGTGAGGAAGTGGTTGTTAGATATCCTAAGACTTGACTTCTATGTAGTTTTTGACTATTATTGCCTCCTTGTAAATTTGAAGGTAGACCACTAAGGGAAAAAGTTTACTTTTCATTCAAGTTGAGGCAGCCACTGCCGTCCTTTGTGTCCTGAATGAACGTAGGGAGTCCTCTTTATGTTTCGAAGGACCCTCTAGGTATGGGTATTTATAATTAGGGGTTGGAATATGTTCTTTACCCAGCTTTCACAGGTCTATAGATGGATGTTCTCTGGAAAAGGGGCACAATGAATGCTTGACTTTACCTTGAGAGATAATTAGACTGTTTTTTGATGCACTTTTTTTATGTTGTCCTTTCAATTCCTCCCTATGACTCAGAGTGAAATGTTGGTGAGCAGTATCATTTTTATGTCAAGAAAATAGTGATAGTTTTGGGATAGTCTAGTGCATGATACTTACTACGTATGCAAATTGAATATTCTAATAGTAACCATGCAGTGTTTGGTACTCAACGTATAGTAATTAAAGTTAAGTTCAGTTGTCAGGGTTATGATTAGAGAAATGGTTCCAGTGGTTGGTATTGATACTCTGTTGGATAAAACACATTAGAATGGTCATCTTCTTGATACAAGTGACTTAACTGAGGTCAAAACTTACTTAGAAATGCTCTGACTACAGAGGAAATTCGGGCAACCAACAGGTAAAGATATTCATCCTTCCAAAGTGACTAGGTGGCCCTCTTTTTATTGATCTTACTTGTTTGGCCCTTGAGGCAGCCCTGGTGTTGGCTGCTCTGTGGGTAGCCTCAGCTTATTAGCACAAGTATGAGTTTGGAGCACTCTAGGACTTTCAGGATGTTGCCTCCTGGCAATCTTTGAATTGATTGGGGTTAATTTTTATATGCTTTGACACCCAAAGGTTTCCTGAAAATAAGTCAATTTTTCAAGATCTTCCGGATTGCCAAAAGGCCCGATGCCTGTTTGAGGTGAAAGGCAGCTAGTTCCAAAATGTTGCCCCGGGGTACTTAAGGCAGCAACCTTTCTACCTGCTCTTCTTTATCTTAGGCACTTGGAGTAGGTGTTCTTCTGGTCGTAGTGTCCGGACTGATCTGTACAGTGTAAATAAGGTTCCCAAGGAACAGTTTGTTGGTGGTTAAATTGCTTTGTGAAGCAAGAAAATGCATGGATTAGATTCTCTGCTCAGTACAAAGCCAGTGCAGACTGCTATGTGCCTCTGTGACTTTATCAAACTTCCTTATTAGGCAAATCTGCTGAAGAGCCATGATTTTTACTTTTTGTAATTTAACTTTTAGGTTTACTGACAGCCCCGTAGGAGGGTGTTACCATAGACTATTGTATCTTTTCACAGCTGTACCAGTGTTAATGTAGAATATCTTCTCGGAACAATATGCATTGCTTTCAGATCTTCTACTGGGGGATGGACGAAAAAATGTTGCTCTTATCAAGACTCAACTGCTCATTGAAAGGGTTAGGACTAGGGCTCCCTCCCCCTCCCCCCCAATTAAGAGAGCTGTTATCTGGCAGCCAAATACATTGACCCATGAACTGGTTCGGAAGAAGTAGGAATTCTGAAAAGCTGGTTATAGAAGCCAAATTAACAGCAACAACACTGTATGAGATGGTAATAGCAGGCCCAACTCGGACAGTTTAGGCCCCACAATTAGGGAAAGTAGCCAGACATTGCTGGCATATATGTGCCACATTTATGGGAATCACTAGGCTCTATGCCTTTGAGACCGAAATATGGTTCCTACTGCACTTCAGGGAGATTTTTAAAATAAGATATACGCGGCCATGGACTCGGGCGTGATGCGAGACAGTGGCAGACATACAGTGGAAGAGTGCTATGCCCATTTGGGGATGTAGTGGACCCATATAGAATAATGCTTGGTCAATTCCTGACATAATGCACTTGTGAGAGTGATGCACCTGACATGGGGAAAGGTATCCTGGGGCAAGCAATGCCTGCCCGAGATGCAACACAGCATATTTTTACCACAAAGTGTGGGAATGCATACAAATACAGGAATTTTGGAAGCCAATAGTAACGATAACTGCAGAAATAACAGAAACGCATCTTGTAAATAAACCAGAGTGTTACCTGCTCGGGTTAACACCCAGCTCTAGAAAACACAGGACCACAAATACATTTATGGACCATGCGTAAGTGATGGTTGAGAGAAGAATTGCCATGGTGGTGGAAAGCAGTAGAAGTACCACCCATAAGGCAGTGGCTTTGTGACCTCGAAAGATGAGGGACTGCAGAAAATGAAACACTAACCAGATTCCAAAGACACGGTGGGTTGATGAGATTCGAGATAGGCCCATCGGACATAATTTTGATGGCATGAATGGCAAAAACTGACCTCCGTAAAAAAATATATCAAATGCACTTGGGTAACAAATAGTGAACAGTGATTAGGAACCACTCGATTGTGGGGTGAACTACTAAGATGAGAAGAGCAAAGAGGTAATGCAGACCCCATTCGATAGGCAGGATCTGGAAACCAATGCTATAGAACAATAAATATGGCCTCACCAGAAACAGATGACGACCCTGAAGGGTACACTCAATACAGGATTGTTGCACTACAAACAGCAAATAGACTACAAAGAATGTAGCAAGAGAAGATCCTTAATAATATATTTTTATAGATATCACAATTTTATTCTCAAAAGTATAAATCAATCTTCTCCTTTCACATCACTTGTCATATTATCACATTCCTGTTTATCCCACGTTACTCATCAATAATCCGTTTTATCCTGTATGCTACTTTAAATTTCTTTACCCCCTGCCCCCCCACCCTCCCTTCTTTCGGTGTCTTTGTGTCGAGTTCAGTCTAATTCTATTTTGTCTAGGGGTTGTCTGTTATTCCTTTGGCGTTCCCGCCATACTATGGACCATCACTCTGTGCTATGTGGATTCTGAAGGCACACCTGTCCTCCCCCACCACCGTGCTCCGGTCATTTCAGGCGTCGAAGGGACCCCTCGGGTCTGATATCATACTCGCCCATGCCCTGTTGTCATCGTCTAGGTTTTTTCCCCCGGAGTTTTATATAGCGCGAACTTGACCCGAAGGTGTCTGGTATCGGAGCGCTTTACATGAGCACCAGCTGCGCTACACAAGTACATATTCATTTTGGTTAGGCACGGGGAGATTAAGTGATTTGCCCAAAATCACAGGATGTTGAGCTTCGTTGCAGAGACTCTAACCCGGTTCCCCAGATTTGAGGTCGACTGCCCTAGCCGCTAGACCATATCCTATCCCCTAATTTTTCATCTCTTCGAACCTGTTTTATGCGGACCTTTTCTGCTGTTGTCCATTCACATAACATCTTTCATCCACATCTCAACTCTGGGGGGCATGGGGCATAGCCAAGCAATAGCAAGTCGGCGCTTTGCCAAGACCAGTCCAAACATTACAAATTTTCTACTTAATTTCTTCTCTTTGGGAGCGGGCAACAAGCCTAGTAACACTGTACGGACCTTTCTGGTCACCTTCCATCCTGTGGCATCATTTATTTTCGATATCACTGCCTTCCAGTATTCTGTTTATATAGGAGCACATCCATACCGAGAGATCTGCCTCCAGTTCTTTACATCAGGGACTTTCACTACAACGGTCTGCGTATATTTTGCTAAAAGTTTTAGGGGTCAGGTAAGTTTGATGTATAACATTATATTGGGTTAATTTAAATTGCACATTCAAACTTACTTTCTGAACCCCTTCATGAATTTGATCCAATCCTGCTCCGTCAAGGGACCTCTCAACATATCTTCCCAGTACTGGGAGATCAGCCCAGATAGCCCGATATAAGTGGGAGATAAGTCGACTACCCTGGGCCATGTCCAACATTACTTGCAGTACCTTACTGATGGGGGGGCGGGGGTGGTCCTCTGGAAAGGAAGGCCACACCTATCAAGCCACCCGGGCGATCTTTCCATATTGTAGGTATTGCCCTCTACCTCGTTCAAAGGTGGCTTCCGCTGTTTCCAGAGTTACGAATTTCCCATTGACATACAGGTCCCCAATTGTTAGTCCGCCACCGGCCCTCCATCTTTGTATTGACATAGATTCTGCAATCTAGCAAAAAGGCTGTACAGCCCATAGCGTCATACCCGGGGTGTAGGGAGCGCGGCGCACCACCCTACGCACTGTAGTCTCCCAGATATCTGCCACCTGCTGTATTATGCATGGTTAGGAGAATCGGACCCTTGTACCTACCATCAACAGTTCCGACAAGCAATCAATCAGACCTCAGCGTGAGTTCTCAGACCTTGGTCCCAGGACGTCACTCTCCCCGGCAGCTCACGGCGTTCAGCGTTGCCTTGTAGCCAGCCAGCCCTCCGTGTTAGGGTTTGAACCCACCCTCAGCCCGTTTTTTCCTGTGTAAGCCTTTTTGTATTACTGTGCCTTGTACTGTTTTTCCTGAGCGTGTATTATCCTATTTGTGCCCATTTCGCTTATTGTTAGGTCTTCCTCTTGGTTGCCCCCTCGTTGTGTTCTTGTTTTTCCTGCCGCTTTCACCCCGCCTCCCAGCTGCTCGTCCCTCCCCTACAAATAAATGCCGACCGCTGCGCGGTCGCGACGAAGGCACGCCTAAGGCAAGCGCGTCTGCGCCTGGTCCGCGCCCAGTGCCTGGCCCCCGCGAGCTCCACAGGACCTGTCGCCGCTACGACGCCAACACCCTCCACGCCGGACGCAATTCCACCTGCTTCCCGGCCACCCCGAAGCTCACGCATGGACCCTTCACCTGTTGAAGCTGCAACTACACCAGCCAGCGCACACCAGCACGTCCTGCCCATCTCAACACTGCAGGCCACAACCATCTCAGCTGCATACTGCTCAACACCCGCTCAGTCCACAAGCACGCCATCGAACTCTGGGACTTACTCGACTCATTCGCCCCGGACGTCGCCTTCCTGATAGAGACCTGGATGAACACCTCCTCGGCTCCGGACACAGCCATAGCCATCCCGGACGGCTACAAGATCACACGCAGGGACCGGAACAACAACAAACCAGGAGGAGGAATCGGCATCATCCACAGGAACACCATCAGAATCTCCACCAGCACTGAAGACACCCTCAGCACGGCCGAACACCTACACTTCCAGATCCACGACGACAACAACAACACCACCCTCAGAGGAACCCTCGTATACAGACCCCCGGGACCCCGACCACAGTTCAGCGAATCCATCGCCGACCTCATAAGCACGCACGCCATCGCTTCCACAGATTACATCCTCCTTGGAGACCTTAATTTCCACCTCGAGAACACCAACGACAGAAACTCCACAACCCTGATCGACAACCTCGCCAACCTCGGACTCAAACAACTCGTCACAACACCCACCCACTCCGCTGGACACACGCTCGACCCCATCTTCTCCGCCAGCGACCACGTCACCTTCAGCCACACCACCGAACTCCACTGGACCGACCACCACTGCATCCACTTCTCCTTCGAGAAACACACCGCACACAACCAACCGCAACGTATCCCGCACCGCAACTGGTAAAAAGTGTCACTGAAGACCAGCTCATCACCACACTCGCCCGAAGCCCTCCACCCGAGCCCTCCGAGACCGACGCAGCAGCCCACAACTTCAGGCAATGGATCGACGACTGCGCCAACACCCTCGCCCCGATCAAGAAACCCTCCAACAGGAGCACCGACACGAGAGCCATCTGGTTCAACGCCGAACTCCAAGCACACTTGCAGAAGACTTGAGAAGTAATGGCGCAATGACCAGACAACCACGCAGCCCTTATGAACGCCAGACGCAAACACCACCAACTCATCCGATCCGCCAAAAGAACCTCCTTCAAGGAGCGTATCGACAACAACGCACACAACAGCAAAGAGCTCTTCAACAACGTGAAAGAACTCGCCACCCCCAGCTCCAATGACGTAGCTCCGTCACAAGAACTCTGCGACTCCCTGGCTACCTTCTTCCACCGCAAGATCGCAGACATCCACAACAGCTTCGACACCCAGGCGCCGACGACCGATGCCGACACCCCGACCCAACACCCACCAAACACGCCGACCATCTGCTATCCTGGACCAACGTCAACGATGAAGACACCCTCAAAATCATGAACACCATCCACTCCGGCTCACCTTCCGACCCCTGCCCCCACCACATCTTCAACAAGGCAAGCTCCATCATCGCACCCCAACTCCAAAAGATCATCAACAGCTCCTTCGAGACCGCCACCTTCCCAGAGAGCTGGAAACACGCCTAGATCAACGCCCTCCTTAAGAAACCGAAGGCGGACCCAAAGGACCTCAAGAACTTCCGACCCATCTCCCTGCTCCCGTTCCCGGCAAAAGTCATCGAAAAGACAGACAACTGACCGACTTCCTAGAGAAGAACAACGTCCTGGACTCCTCCCAATCCGGCTTCCGCAGCAACCACAGCACCGAGACCGCCCTCATCGCCGCTACTGACGACATCAGGACCATACTGGACAAAGGCGAAACCGTGGCCCTCATCCTCCTGGACCTCTCGGCCGCCTTTCGACACAGTCTGCCACCACACCCTGCGAACACGTCTCTACGACGCAGGGATCCGGGGCAAAACCTGGGACTGGATAACCTCCTTCCTCACCGGCAGAACCCAGAGAGTCCGCCTCCCCCGTTCCGATCCGAAGCCACCACGATCACCTGCGGCGTACCCCAAGGATCATCCCTCAGCCCGACCCTGTTCAACATCTACATGGCACCGCTCGCCAACATCGTCCGAGCACACCACCTCAACATCATCTCGTACGCCGACGACACACAGCTGATCCTCTCCCTCACCAAAGACCCGGATATCGCCAAATCCAACCTCCACGAAGGAATGAAGGCCGTCGCAGACTGGATGAAGACCAGCCGACTGAAATTGAACTCAGACAAAACGGAGGTCCTCATCCTCGGCTCCGCATGGGACGACTCTTGGTGGCCGACCTCGCTGGGAGCTGCCCCGACACCCACAACCTACGTACGCAATCTGGGGTTCATTCTGGACTCGACGCTCTCTATGACCCAGCAAGTCAGCACTGTCTCCTCCTCCTGCTTCAACACCCTCCGAATGCTCCGCAAAATCTACAGATGGATCCCCACCGAAACCAGGAGAACGGTCACCCAAGCACTCGTCAGCAGCAGGCTGGACTACGGCAACGCCCTCTACGCAGAAAGGTCGACCACACTCCAGAAGAGACTCCAACGCATACAGAACGCCTCCGCACGCCTCATCCTCGGACTCCACAGCCACATCACCACCCACCTAAGAGATCTGCACTGGCTCCCGGTCAACAAGAAGATCACCTTCAAACTCCTCACCCACGCTCACAAAGCACTCCACAACGCCGGACCAGCATACCTCAACGAACGACTGTCCTTCTACACCCCGAACCGCCAGCTTCGCTCCGCCGACCTCGTCCTCGCCACCATCCCACGCATTCGCTGCACGACCACCGGCGGCAGATCATTCTCCCACCTCGCCGCAAAGACATGGAACACCGTCCCCACCCACCTGCGCCACACCCAGGACCTGTTGACCTTCAGGAGACGCCTCAAGACTTGGCTGTTCGACCTATAGTTGCCGCCCCCCCATCCCCACCCCTTAGCACAGCAGTTCCCAAACTGTGCGCCGCGGCACCCCAGTGCGCCGTCAAAACAAGCCTGGGGCGCCGCGAACACATTGACACCAAGCACATGCCCGGGATTTAAAAGGCTATGTTTTTATTGCATTCTCTACAATAGTTCTCATTTGGTGGCGAGGCGGTGCCACGTAAATCATTCATCATTCCTCTGGAAAGCTGTAAGCTTATTGCGGTCTGAGCAAGAGCTTTGCATTCGTGAGGCTCCCTGATTTTCTGGCTGTCTTGGAAAACCAAAACAATCGGGACCCCATACAGTAACATTTAAAATAACGCATTTTATTCATCAGTGATATGCAGTGTTGCACTGAATAATGGTGAAAACAGTCATTTTTCAGAACGTTTTTGGGCACGTTGCAAACTCAGGCATGCTTTTAAAGTTATCAGGAAGGCATTTTATTAATAGCTTTTTGCATATACTTAATGACGCAGGCTGTTTTTTTGATTCATGCTTAGTTTAAAAAGAAACGCTGTACAAATAATTGCATACACTGCCATATAGAGTAAGCAACTTCCTTCACGAACAATCAGTGGAAGCACCCTTTTTCTATGGTGAAAGACTCGTATTGAATACAAAGTATAAAACACACCCGGTGCCTGAAAAATGCTCTAACGGCTTCTCGCAGTGACACCACAGACCATCTAATAAAGACTGTCATCTGACACCTTTATTGTTCTGTATTTTTGCCAAGGGCAGATAATATATTGGAAGTCTGGGACAGTTCATTTCCAGTCTCCCACCAGTGTGCTGTTGCCTAGTTCCTTATCAGAAGGATGCACTAGTCCTGCCCAGCCTAGCACACACTGTACCAAACACTCACTAACCACAGACCACACTGAGGAGAACTGTAAATAAAAGGGAAAGACCCGAATTTAAAGCGGTTGTCCTAAGTCTGTGCAAAACTAAATTAGAAGAAGGCATGAAAGGGTTGTAAGTAAACTTCTGAAACCATGAATTTATGAGTTCTAAGCATTACCATCACTTACACCTTTTACAAGGCTAACATTGCCTCCGAAAATGGTATTAGTCCTTAAAAACGTTTTAACAAACACACTAAACTACATCATGCACACTCTTGTACAGGCAGTAATTATGCAGGCGCGCAATGAAAGGGTGCACCCACCAAACACATTCAACATCACCATGAAGTGTTGGCAGCCCTGACAAAGAAACCTCAAAGGCCAGTAGTATTTACACATGCCTATTGCATCTCGGCATAAGTGAGGTATCCGGCGCGAGACCTGCAGACACTGCATGTGCGAGCACAGACATAGCAGCAGCTTTTGGTGGCAGAGCAAACAATATACTTGCTATAGCAAAGCCAATAAGGTAAGTGGGCAACAGAAAGGAAACAGAAAATAATAAAGATCATTCACATGGTAAATAACATAGTACAGTGACAAAATCCCAAAATCACAAATTCCTAAAGAATATACAACACGTGCAAATGTTTTTTGGAACATAAGTGTGAACTTCCACTTGCGGGTGTTTCTTAAGTGAGTAAATATTTCTGATGACCCATGAAAAGAACACCAATCACATCACGGAAAAGGTTGTCTTCATACTTGAACTTTAGTGCAAACTGCTGAAAGTGCTTCTCAAAGAAGGCGTGCCTGAGAAGCCCTGTTGTATTTTTATTTTGTTACATCTATCAGAGAGAGAAATGAAAGTACTCACAAGGCCGGGCTTATATTCCCTACCCGCCAATTTTTTTTAAACATAATGGGGAGCCGCAGCCAACTGGCAATAAGTCAGAAGGAGCCCTGGGTCGAAAAAGTTTGGGAACCACTGCCTTAGCACCTTGAGACCCTTACGGGTGAGTAGTGCGCTCTACAAATACATGATTGATTGATTGATCGTTGCTAGACTAACCCGTTTACGTTTAGTGCCCCAGAGGAGATCAATCAGCAAACCATTCAGGATTAGAAAGTAGTTACTGGGATTTTTATACAGCGAGTGCTGTAGCGTGTAGAGGCACCGTGGTAGGATAATCATTTTTGTAATAGCAATCCTGCGCATAAGGGACAGAGGCAGTTCTCTCCAGAATCGCACTGATCCCGGGGTCCCCTCCACCACCCTCTCTATGTTGAGTTCTGTATATAAGGCGGGTTTATTTGCCAGCCTAATGCCCAAATATCGAAGGCCCGTGGTCACCCATGGGAGTCACGCCGCCAGAAGTCTGCCTTCTGGATGCTTTGCTAATCTTCCCATCGGAACTAGTTTGGATTTCCCGGGATTCGTTTTAAGGCCGGATACCTCTCCAAACTGTTGTAATATCTAGAGCAAAATGGGTATTGACTGTTCCGACTGTTGGGCATAGACTAATGCGTCGTCAGCATACAGGGAAATCACATGGTTTGTAGCCCCCAATCGTACCCCCCAGGTGCTCAGCCGGTTCCGGATTGTCATTTACAGGCCAGTAGCTCAAACTCTCGCAAATGCAAGACCTATTGTATTACAAATGCTTATTATTACTGAGGATGGACAGTGAGAAGAACGGAACCGCACTGAGGAGACAGTCAGCCGCTACTAAAAGGTGCCTCCTGCTGAGAGCAAGGAGGCAGCTGAAATATACCAAGTGCTTCGGTATTTGACCACATCAATGGAGAGCTGATGAAGTGCCAGGATTTTGCACGGGCAGACAGACTTTCAAAGAGAGAGATGTGCACAATACTGGATCCTCTGCAGAATGCACGCATCTGTACCTTGGTCACTGATGGCAGCTCCGTGTAGACTGATTATGTGCTTTCACTGCATAATATAACAAGCATTGGCATAGCCAATAGGTCTCGCCTTTGGGACCTTATTAGTGTTTAGCCATGCAACGGTTGATGTTGTTGCACCAAGGATATTGTGCTGCATAACTAAATACTTATAAGGTCCCAAAAGCGAGACCTACTGGCTATGCCAATGCTTGTTTTAAATAACCTCTCGGACACGTCTGGAATGAAGTAATATGACGCCTGTGCATGTACATAGGCCCAGGGCAACCAGTAACCTTGTCTGACCTTGAAACCTGGATCAGGCCTGTAGCGTTAACCATCCAGTTTTAAGATGCATCTGGAGGTCATGCCACCCTGTGTACATCTGGGCGTGTTTGACATTTTTCCTTTGTCTTTGGGTTATGAGGCTGCAGTAAAGAGCAGCTTCTGGGTGAAACATGTGCCCTCTGGCTCGTGTCCAGGTGCTCGCCCAGGTCCCCCCCTGCAGCTCGTTCTCCTTTAGGTGGCTGAGCGTTGATTTGTTTTTGAAGGCCGGCGGCCTGCAGCTGTGGGGACATACGGCAGGCATGTTTGTGTGGGGCATGCCTTTCCCCTGTGCAGCACAGCCCATATTTTCTTAAACATGCAAGACGCCAAAGAAGACGTTCGTCTGATCTGTCCGTTTCAGTCTAAGCTGGCAATTGGATTCAGAAGAGTGCACTTTCTTTGTAGAGGGAGAAGTGTGCACGAATCGTAATTAGATTGTTTATTTCATTGTTTGGGATGCACTGTTCCTTGATCTTACGGGATTGTCAGGGGCCCTTTTCGTTCCTGCTCCCCCTCCTGAGTCACACATGATCTTGCTGCAAAGTTTCGAATGATGCTTTCAAAGGGCAGCGTGGGCGTCAATAGCACAGCATTGCCAAAGTTGGGCGACATATACATCATTTATTGGTGCTCTAAGGTTGGCGGGGACATGGGTGACTGGCGGGCATAATCGGGAGGAGTTGGTCAAAAATCACATAGTGCGCATGCGTATAGTTACACGCAAGCGCACTAAAACGGTAGAACACCGGGGAGCTCAATAATACATGCAATAAGACAAAGTGCGCTGTGTGCATGCGTATCGCATGTGTGCGATGATACGCATGCGCACATGCGAGGAGGAGCACATACAGACTGGGAGCTGGAAACGACGGAACACCGGCAAGAAAGTGAAAGCGACAGCGAGCAGGCAAATGTAAACAAGCGCGCGCGGCCACGCTAATTGAAAACAGATGGCCCCTGCGCACCGCTGCTCGCTCCCGCAAGGTGGATGCCGCCACAAGCACGAGTGCTTGAAAAGTGCAGACTGATTCCAAAAGGTCATGTCCTAGGGCAGCGCTTGCGCGCTGTGCTAGGCTCGACCTAAAAAAGGCATCTACCATGAGCGGGGCATCAATGCATTAGGAAGGAAGGGTGTTCAAGAGTAAGGAAGGTAAACCCAGGTGTGTAAAATTGAGGGATGGTGTGAACGTGAACCGGAAAGAAGAGGAGGCCAGGTGTGCATGGCAGAAAAAAGGGAGTGGCGCAAAGTAAGGGCGAACTACAAAAGATTGGCAGAAACGCACATAGGAAGGAAAAGTGGCAACTACATATCATGAAGGGGTTGGTGCAGGTGTGTTCCAAGAACAGATTCAGAAAGTGTGCAGGGGTTAGGTAATGTGCTCCAGGAAGTAAATCAATAGGTGAAGTGTGAGGCACAAGGAGTCCGTCTATACAATGAAGGATGTATTATTGTGCCCCAGAAAGAGTCCATGCCTTCGCTCAGACACACAAACACGACGGTTCACTTATGTACTACTCCAGTAGAGACAGTTGCATCCGGACCCGCGGAAGCCTCTTGCGCCCTTCCAACTAACCTAGTAGATCAACAGCTCGCCCACATCCATGGTTTGCCATGGAAAAGAGCGGTTGAGGCTCAGAGTATATCTATGTCCAGTTAAGTTAACCAGAAGCGCTGGGAATTCAGTTTCATCCACAGGCAGCCACACTGCCGTAAACGAGGCTGCAAGGGGTCGACTTATAGGCGACATGCTTCAGTCACGACAACAATCTAGAGCAACTCTGTCGTGAAGCACACATAATTCAGGAATCTGTGTTGCCATAGGAGACTTGGAGAACAAGCGCAATATACTTGTGGAAAAAACCGAAACCAGAAAAAACATGCTGCCGCTTTAGGAATGCAATCCACAACAAATAAAAGAACGGCACGGCCGCCATTGAGGCGTGCCGCGCTGGTTAAATTAAAAAAAAAAAAAAAAATGTTGCGGGAGAGCCTGTCCTGCCTGCAAGAGGCAGGTGAAAGGCAAATAAAAGAAAGGCGTTGCTGCCATTGAGGCGTGCCGCACTGGTTAAACTAAAATAAAAAAGTTGCGGGAGAGCCTGTCGGAGAAAAGCAAATAAAAGAAAGGCACTGCCACCATAGAGGCGTGCCACGCTGGTTAAAGGAATACATTTAAGAAAAAAAGTTGCGGGAGAGCCTGTCCAAAGGCATCTAAGAAAATAGTGCTCCTGTGCTATAATTCAAAGGTAGCAACACATGTAACAGGTGTCCTCATGGGAGGTTAAAAGAAGAGAGAAGGTGGTACTAAGGAGGGACTACTCAATGAAAAGCCACCATTTACAAAGGACAGTGACAGGAGCCAATTAAAAAGATGGGCGGAAAGTAGGCGGAGCTTCATGCCCATATCCTGAATACAGCATGTCTCGAAGAGACCTCGCAAACGCAGCCTAGGTGAGACCTAAAAACAACCTATTCCCCTTTTCAAACCCACTGCCATCATTCTATCCCTACTCTAAAACCTACTAAACACTCAAGAAATCAAAAGCACAAACCTAAAACCACTAATACACAAAGGAAAAAAAAAACACATATTACTACTCTGCTAACTATTGACCTCTAATCTTGGGTCCGGGAGTACCGTGCAACTCGCCTCCAAGCACTTCAACTCCTCGTCAAGGGTAGTAAGCGCTATATAAATAAAAATTGCAATTACAATAGTCAAATGTCATCATCACAAAGGCTTACCTTTTAGGTCTCCCCTAGACAGCACATGCGCTGCCTCTTCAAGACATTTTGTTTTCTGTTAGTGGGCTTAGCTCCCACCCATTGCTTAACTTTGGTTGGCTTCATTGTCACTCTCATTTGCTTGCTTTTTAGAGAGCAGCTGCTGTAGGCTTCCTTCTTCTTTGTGTATTTGCCCCTCCCCTGGAGCATGGACCATCACTTGTGTCCATCTCTGCTATTTTTTCAGGCGCTATGGTTTTTCATTGTTTTTCAGGTGTTACTTTTACCCCTTCCGTCTGCTTGCTTACAGCGCCTTCCCCCCACTCTCTGTTATTCATCAGCAGACCCCCTATCACAGACCTGCCAACTCACACGGTGCTCAGTGTGGATATTGGCTCCTTTCAAACGTCACCTGGTGAGGTAGTGTAGAAAACAAGCTGGAAACCATTGTAAACAGTGGATTTTCAGGTCGTTGACTGAGGTGCTGAACATTCATTAACCCTTTCGCTGCTAGGCCTTTTCCCCCCGTGCTAAGCCTTTTTTTGGCTATCCGGGGTAGTTCGCGCTGAGGCCCCCGTAACTTTTTGTCCTCATAAGGTATTCACGCCAAATTTGTGTCCTTTTCTTCCAACATCATGGGGATTTTAAAGGTGCCCAGGGTTTGTGGATTCCCCTGGAGGGGACCCAGAAATTGGAAAAATGGGGAAAAAGTGCTGCAGAAGAAAGCGTCTGGTTTTCCCCCTGCAAATGGTATCAACAAAGGGGTTGTTGTGCTGAAATCATCATCTTGCCAGCTTTCAGGGACAAGCAGACTTTTGTCAGTAAACCAAATTTTTTTTTTTACAGATTTGCCATTTTACTGGAACAAAGCCTATTTTTGCTACTTTTTGTGCTTTCAACCTCCTTCCAGTTAGGGGTAGAAATGGGTCTGAAAGGAATAATGGATACCGGAAAACTATACATTTCTGAAAAGGAGACAAAATTCTGAATTCAGCAAGGGGTCATTTGTGTAGATCCATGAAGGTTATTTTATAGAAACTGACAGTTGAAAATAAGAAAAATTGAAAATTAGTTGAAAAAAACAGCCATTTGTGCCAACGTTTTCACCTGTAACTTTTTCTAAGTATGACAGATTTTTGAAAGCCGTTACATCTGCTGGACCCTTCTGCCTGTGGGGATATATAGGACTTGTAGGTTCACCAAGAACCCGAGGAACCCAGAGCCAATAACTGAGCAGCGCCTTGCAGTGTTTTTTCATTGTGTACCGGGTATATAGCAATTAATTTTGTAAAATATAAAGAGTGAAAAATGGGTATCAAGCCCAGCCCCCACTTCCTTACACGGTCAACATGTTGTTTTAGTTTGCAGGTCTGCTCCCACTCTGTTATTCGTCGCATTGCCCCCACCCTCTCTTGGTCTGCATGCCTCCCCCAGCATCTCCTATCCACCGTCTGTTGCCCTTGTACCTGCTTCTAGCCCATCCCTCCATTGTCATTCACTACTACCTTAGTGTTTCCGACTTATCAGTCCTGACATTACCCGCCCTTTTCTCAACATTGCCTGATCCTGCAGTTTTCTGTACTATATTTTTGTTTTTATTGATTTATCTTCTCTGCTCTCTAAACATTGTAAAGTATACCCTGCCTTCTCTGGTTACTACCCTCTCCTGTATTTTTTTATCTCGAATATATTATTATTATTATTGCTCTTCTCTCTGTAAATTTGAAAAGTTCTCCGATACCCAGTAGGGTCATGTTTGTGCTATAAAAAACGATTAAGATAAAAAATAAATTCTGCTTTCCTTGCTTCCAGCCCCCTCTGGCCTTCCCTTTTCCGAGTTGCTCCCCACACACCTTTCTTCCCTCCTGACAGCAATAAACAAACATTGGCAGAGACAAAAGGGCTGGACTTTGCCATAGTGCGAATGGCTTTCCCAATACTTGTTTCCTTTGTTATTTGTTAGTTTACTATTCCAAGAAAGCCAAACCGCTATTTTGGAATTGTAAACTAACGATAACCAAATGTGTGCGGAAGCATGGGACGCCATCTTGGAATGCTTTTTGTTATGCTTTATGACAAAGGAAAAGAAACGGACAGTGGCAAGTCCATTGACTCTGCAATGAAAGGCCAGCTGATTGGCTTTCTCAATGCTTGTTAAACTCTTATGTAAGCTTCAGACTCTAGTAATAACTTTGGCAAGGCCAGCTCCTGCTTTAATATCCCATGGTTGATTTAATTGACTGTTGTTAATAGAAGCACCCCATCACTAATCCCTCTTTCTTAGGAGCATTGGAGGTGCCAGCCTTAGTATCTTAGAACTGTGAATAGTAGGCTGAAGAAAAAGAGAAGGGTGCTGACTTTTCAAAAGAGACTCATTTTTGACCACCTGCATAACAGCATGCACCCTCCTATCAGCAGTCTAAGAAGAACCAGACTGGGGAAGATACTCGGGGGGGGGGGTGCATGGCATACAGGAATGTATGGATGAATAAAAGCACTGACATACCAAACAGGTGCAGGAATTAGAGGTGATGCCCTTATTTTGCTCACTTTACTTGGGGATCTCAGAAGTTCTGTCCTGATGAAAGCCAAGTGACACAATCTGGGCACACCAAGGCTGAAACATGAAGCCCAGATGCTTGAGGCAGAGCACTTAGTAAAACTCTGTGAGCATCAATACTTTATTTTTAATTTTAACAGATAAAGCGAATCGGATGACGGACCCAAAGAAATCGCACCTCACTAGTGACTGTGCCCCTCTTTTGTGGTATTTAGTTGTGCACACTTCGACACCCGTCACCCTTCAGTGTCACTGTTTCACAGATTAACATATAATACATTCAATTGAAGGTGCACCGAAAATTAAGTAGCACAATCTGGTGTTGGTTTGTTCTTCAACCTTTTATTCTTTATTTCATTTTCTTTTGCAACAGACAGCCAACGCGTTTCGTTCCCACTTTACAGTGTGTGGAACTTCGTCAGGGCAGTAACATATAACATAGATATATACACTTTAGGACATAGACAAGAAATAATAACAAAAGTTATATAGCAAAAAATATATAAAATTGGACATAACTCCTAAAATTAAAAAACAGCACAAACATAAGGACATACAAAGTTGTTCTCAAATCAGTTGTTCTGTGTTTTTTTTATATATTTAAAAAAAAATATTTTCTAACATAAGTGCAGTTTACTTTGGTCTTACGGATATACAAAGAAGATATAAACCAAAAGAAAAGGAGAAGGCAGCAACTCATTTGTTATACGAAAAATAAATTTAGTTTGGATCATGCGATCTTAAAGGAATGACCGTGCAATTGACAAATATATTCCTGTTCCATGGGATTGAACACGTTAAAACAGACAGAAGAGGGGGGGACAGAGAACTCACCCTTAGACAGAAAGAAGCAAAATGGATATGTAGACAACGAGCCATAAGCTGTGGCCACAATACGGATAACTAATTTCACTATTTTCTGAACTAATCAGTTTTCGTATAATTTACCAAGTAGTTTTTTAATGTTTTTTAAATTTATCATGTTCGATTGCTGGAAGAGCAATAGCTAGACTAAACCGTATTTTATAGAATGTATGAAGGCTATGGACTAAACAATACCTAAATGAATGTATAAAAATATGATAACCTCTCTATATATATATATATATATATATCTCTTTTTAGTGTTCAATAAGAGCACATTCTCATTGAGCTTTCAGTAACCTTGCTTGCTAATTGGCAACAACAAACTATCACCTTACTCTTTTCCAGCTTGAAATCTGTGCAAGTAAGTCCTAAAATAGATTAACATTGATATCATTAAACATAAAAGTGGGTGAGTAGCGTGATTTAGTGATATTTCCACAGCAGAAATGTATCTGTTCACTTTACCACAGATGGTAATGATTTAGCGCTCGCCCAATGTGTACAAACAACGCCTCTGAATATTATTACATGAACTATTAAAGGCTGTGTCTAACATTATTCCTTCTGTTGCTTAATAATGAGTTCAGTCTGGTTCTCTAAGACACCAGTGCCAGAGGTCGTATCTTAACCATGGCCTCACATGGGGCACATCTGCATGCCCAGTTTATGTGATAACTTTAATTTGGAATTTCTTCAATCCAATTAGTGATGCTGACAGCACACCTCGGAAAATGAGATGAAACCACTGCTTAGTGTTTCAATGCTGTCTGCGGCGCAAGCACTAACTCTGAGAAATGTCTGCACTTTAGAAAAGCAATATTAAAAGGAATAACAGCTGAACTTTGGATGCACAAGCTGGGGAGGGATCCTGGTGGTCTCTTCAGTTTTGGGTTCTGAAAACAATATATTTTTGTTTACAAAGAGCCTCAAAAAGCTGAGACCACGAACCAAGATGGCTGTGCGGATGTGATCCGTGAGGGCTCCGTGGCATTCAGTGAAACAAAGCTGGAAATGAGCAACCGGCGGGAGCTAGGAGGACGGGATAGACAGGGGAGGACTCCTTGCTGGTACTGAGCAGAGGAGGAACGGAGGAAGAACACTCGTGGGCCGGCGCGGCGGCCCGGTGATCCATGTGACTGGGCCTACGGAGCATCTGAGGCAGAGTCCTGGCCGGCACACCTCCGAGAAGAGGAGCAGACGTGGTGGCCGCCTGGAGGCCGACAGGCGCAGAGATGCGGCGGACACCTCGGTGGGCCGAGTGAGGAAGAACTCCTACCTTTCAGCAGACACCCGCTGGCGGGGTCCCGGCCGCGGAGAACCGCCGGTGCCCTGACTGGTGCGATCGGCGGGTGTCGACCAGAGCGATGAGAGCCTCGGGGCTTGCTGCTGCACCGATTGCTTCTGGTAGGTGCCAGGCTGGCAGCAGGTCTCGGCCATCTGGAGCGGAGGACGCGAAGGCCGCAGATAACCACCGACTGCCTAATTTCAAGATGGCGGCTGTTGGAGACGGGGTCCTACGGAAAGATCTAACTGCGGTCTACGAAGTTCAGGAGGATGTCACTCCCTAAGTACGGCCAGTAAATAAAAACTTTTGTTATAGCGACTCTGATCGGGGCAGGACTAGGCGGCGGCCAAGGGAGGTGCACAGGGCTTGGGTCTTGTGGGACAGTGGGATAGTGAGTCTTGCCTACAGCGATCTGCCCTGAGTGGTGCCAGTAGTGTATACTGTATTCTTCTAGGAACTCTTTCTGTAAATAGGTCTTTAAATCTTGATCTTATCTTGTCACATTTGCTGTGCATTCAAAGACGAAGGTCAAATGTCAGGTTGTCTCTTCCAGGGAGTTTGGTATTTTTTTTTCTTCTCTGACTTCAAAGTCTGAGGATTTATGTGACCATCATGCTGGCTAGTGTAGGCCTGCTTGAGGAAGGCTGTACGACGTTATATTTTCTTCTAGCACACAACAAAATTTAAATGTCTGTAAATGAACTGTGCTGACTATCAAATCAATACATTGAGTGATGACATTTCCCCACATTATCTTTTGTACGCTGTATACTTTTATCAGTAAACTGTCTGTGAGTCCAAATGTAATGGTAATTTCAATTGAAGATGTATTGTCTGTTATGGCAGTAGGCTACCATACCATGCATACTCCACGTTACCCCAGTCCACTCTTCAACACTGCACGCCGCTGCACTTTACTCTGCACGACTTCTCGCTGCCGCACTGCACTCTTATCTGCACTACTCTGTCTCTCTACTCTACACCACTCTACTCTATGCCAGTGCACTCTACCCACTACGCTATACCACTGCACTCTGCGCCAATTCACTCTACTCTGAAACAGTCTACTCTATGCCACATTGTAGGAAAGTGCCCCTTTTGATATGGTCCCCCCCCCCCACTTTTTGTCTGGTGTTTGATGTGATTTTGACTAGTGTTTGATGTGATTTTGACTGGAAGTGCACTGTCTTCCTGCTAACCAGGTCCCCAGTGCCAGATCGCTTTCCAAAAACTGTGCAATTGTACCCCATAGGCAATAATACCTTTAGCACACTCTGTAAGTCCCTAGCGAATGCTACCCCGGTATATAGGGCCTGAGGTACTGAAGGGGGTCCCTAAGGGCTGCAGAACATATTGTGCCAACCTAAGGGAGCCCTCCCCTAAGTCATGCAGACTGCCATTGCAGGCTGTGTGGCTTGGTGCAGACAGAAGTGAAAACACAATATGGCAAACAGCCTGTGTGCCGTGCCTGCAGACACTGCGTGCAGTATACGTAAGTCACCCCTACAGCAGCCCTTATAGCACTAAGGCAGGATGCACTATACTACATGTGTGGGCATTAGTGCATGAGCAGGTATGCCCATGTGCTGGCCAGTTCCATTACTGCCAGTACAAGTGAACAGGGAAGCCATTTCAAAACGTGCTGGATACTGGTAAAAACGAGTTCCCCAGCTACATGATGACTTCACTGAAACAAGAGATGTTTGGTATCAAACATCTCGTATTAATAAACCCACACTGATTCCAGTGTTGAATTTATACATACATGCACCCAGAGGGCACCTTAAAGGTGCCCCCTGAAAACCTATCACCTACTGGTGTGCTCACTGACTGGTCTTAACCAGCCTGCCATCACAGATGAGTTTCTGACCCCCAAGGGTGAGGGCCTTCGCATTCTGGAGGTCCGGAACAAAGCCTGCTTGGGCAGGCGGTGTTTACACCCCCTCCCAAAGGATGACCTGCGAATTAGCATTCCAAAGCAGGGAGCTTGAAAGAGCCCACCGCTTGGGTATGCAAATTTGACTTCCCTCACAGGAGAGGATGCTGACCCCCTCTTTCCAGGGCCCCTTTGGCCCCTGGACAGGTGGGAAAAGTAGTTGTCCGAGAGGCATGTTCATCTTCAAGCTAGTTCTACCCCTAAGGTGTGCTACCTGAAATGAAGACGAAATTTCAGAGTCTGCCATCTTCGTGATGGCAAACTTAGGGACTCTGGGACAGGGTAATGCACATTTCCCACCGAAAGTGGTCATATAGTGGCCTACAGACCCCAGGGGTAAGTATCCCATTGGCTACTACCCTACACTCCCCATACGCCCCTAAATCTAGTATTTAGGGGTGTCCCTGGCACCAGGAACTCCGATCCTGCTGACCTGAAAGAAGAAGATGAACGTGAAGAGTTGAAGAAGGAAGAACAGAAGACCAGCAGCTGACTTGGCGCCAGCCCTGCTGGCCTGTCTGCTGACTCCGACAGTTACACCAAAGACAACTTGTCCTACAGCTGCTGTTTCTCCAAAGCCTGGGAGATCCGCCAGCACTTCACCCAAGAACCAGAAACGCCAGTGGAGCAGGTGAGCTGCTTCCCTGCATCCTGCAGGCATCCCAAAAAGACCTGAGAGGACCCCAGACTGGCAAAAACCTGACAAAGAAAAGCAACAGTGCACCCTTGCTGCCTAGCCCGAGCTCAAGTGGGCCAATGGTGCCAGTGTCGTTTTCCCCCCCCCCCCTCCAGAAACAAAACCCACCTTTGACTTGCCCACTGTGGACTCACCGATGTCACCTGCAGCCTCTGTTTGCAGGCCCCCTTGACCGTAAGTGCTCCTGGTAACAAAAACCTGATGCCTGTAGACACCTCTGCACCTGTCGCCCGTGGAGAAGAGGACCAGTGGTGTCTCCACGTCTCCGAGCTTCGCAAGACTTGAGCCCACCTGTTGGTTCAGCCTGACTGGTCTCCCAGTCCAAACCTGCAGCCTCGTTTCACGAAGACCGATCCCCATAGACCAATATTGGGCACCCAACATTGTATTGCACCTCTGCACTTTGCCGCCCAGTGTGACCTCTTGGTGCTGCCATGGACCTTGCCCCATACTCACTGTAAGGCCAGGCGAATGGTCTCGTAAGTCGCTGTACTCTACCTGTATGGCGTATCTGGTTTTCCTCTCATAGGATAACATTTCAGCCTCTAAAAATTGCACTAAGTGTCGACGTTTGAAAACTTAAAGTATTTCTATCTCGGACCGTACCTACCTGATCGTATTTATTCTGGTGCCTAAATATATATAAAGATATGTGTTATTTTTATAAGTTGTTGTGGATCTCCTTATTCAGTAGTGTGCTTCATTTATTGAAGCCAACTCTTTCTCTGTTAAGGCAACCAGTTGTTTGGCTACCAAATTTTCTTAAGCTTTTCCCCAAAGCATGTAGCAAAGTAACTGGTCAATACCCAGCAATCTCTTGTTGGTCCACTGAAGTTTTCTTTAGTAAGAGGGTTATATAACCCTTATTCTAAACTTGCTGAACCACACCTATTGTGCTTATCATTGCTTTTTTTGCTTGAGTTAGATAGAACTGGCACCAGCTGTTTCCAGATATAGCACAATCCTAATTTAATCAAACACATGGCTGTCTCTGACTGCCCCTCAAATGCCTTGCCCTTCTGATGGATACATCTGCCTGTGGATTCCTCACCTTTTGAATTACCCCGGCACCAGCATTCCCTTTATTCCGTGCTATCGACGCGTAACGGTTTTTTCTGGGACTCTCCATTTCTATTGAGATTACTTTGTTTCTCCACAACTTCTTCGTGATTCTGTAGAATGGTTACTTTGAAGAAGTCTGGTTTAAAGCCCTGCAGGGAGCGTGGGGGCCATATATCTATTACAGACCCTCACGACGACTGCCTTTGGTGTCTTTCTTCAGACCACGACGTCGAAGAGTGTTCTTGTTGTCGAAAAATGAATCCAAAGAGGCTAAAGGAGCCTGAAGCAAAACTCTTCATGGCAAAGGCGAAAAAAGAGAAGAGGGGTCGTAAGCGCTCGAAGTCGTCGACCTCGCATACTTCTAAGTCTAAGAAGTCGAAGAGGAAACACAGCTCTCGACGTCGCCCTTCGAAGGGCAAGGCTTCGAGGCCGGCCTCTCCTGTTCATCGACGCCGAGAAAACGACTTTGTTTCTCCTTCTCCGCAGGCGACTTCGATCCACTCTTATAATCACAACAAGGTCTGATCTCTATGAACAGTACATCAATGCTTTAAGATCTCTTAGGGGATTCTATCTCTTTATTAATGCCCCCTACCCAGATCTATTCCTAGTCGTCAATGATCTGGATTGTCCTGACTGTTCTCATTTAAAAATCACCGTCAATAACCACCAGACAGTCGTGTTCAATTCATTACTCAGAGTGAACCGAAAAAAACCACAAATAAATCATACCCAACAACGTAAAAAATGTGAGTAGGGTAAGAAGGCACCTCACTTGCGCAAACCCAAAGGGCTCCTGGATGGTACTCGCCAGTAAGCCCACGTTATCATCATCGGTTGCTTCCTTACCCAGAAAAAATAAAGAGAGAAAGAAAAAGGTGTGTGTGTGAACAATCCACTGAGGTGGAAGGTCAAAAACAGCAAGTTTATGTGACCCCTATCACTGAGACTGTGAAGTTCACTCAGTGTTTAGTTTTACCCCAAGCGTGCACAAAAAATTGGAGTTCCCAACATACTAAAAACGAGAACACTCACATACAACACTTTTTATTCACTGTTGTGAGTGTCCTTAATTTAAAAACAAGGCGAACATTTGGGCATTATTTTTTGTCACAAGCCAACATGTTTCGTTGCCAAACCCGTCAAGGCAACTTCATCAGGGCTGCTGGGGCATCAATCCTCACCTCAGTCCTTTTCACACCCAATCTGTGGTTGACAGTGATAAAAAAGAGAAATGTACCAATCACAAACACTCCTTTCAACCATAGGACCTCAATCTAAAACCAACCACTATATATGTTTTATTTTCATATAGTTACTGAGGGGTTGCTCGTGTCCAGCGTACCTACAACCATACACCTCTCATTCGGAACCATACGCCACTGGGTCGCGTTCCATTCACAAGATCGCACTTGTCGATCTATTCCTGTAAATGTATATCATAGGTTATACTAGCCGCAATCCCTCTTAGGCAAACACAAAGTTTAATATTTCATACATCGCCCATGGCAATTGCACCGTATCCACTCATTCCTCTGTTGATTATGCACTCACAGTGGCCCATACTTTTGTCAACCCATGGGTGGTATCTCTGATAGTAATTAGAGACTCAATCGCGATTATGTAAAACATTTCGTAAATGCGTGCTTATTCGTTCTCCAAACAATGCGTCTTATTGGGTTTAAATGTGCTGGCCAGCGCAACCCATTACGCTTAAGATGCCGCCTCTCAGACCTAGACCACGGCACCCACCGCTACATGCCTCTTTGATCTCCCGGGCCCCCCTCTGAAGCCTCCTTACCGCCAGGGGTGGTATCTCTGATAGTAATTAGAGACTCAATGGCGTTTACATAAAACATTTCGTAGGTACGTGCTTATTATTACTCCAAACAATGCGCTGCATCTGAGTTTAAATGTACTAACCAGCGTAACCCATTGCGCTTAAGATGCCGCCTCTCAGACCTAGACCACGGCACCCACTGCTACATGCCTCTTTTATCTCCCGGGCCCCCCGCTGGAACTTCCTTACCGCCAGGATCTCCTGTCACTGCCTGCAATCGTCCATCCCGTTCTCCCCGCACTAACTCTGCCGGTATTTCTAAAGCATGCCGGTTACCACGTGGTGCATGTAGAACGTTCGAAAATGCGTGCACCAGCACGGCAGCCCACTTTAGCATATCCAAAAACGGACACTCAATTATTGAAAAGGCATAAAATGTTCAGATGTACTACTACAATTCTTTTAATATAACATCATGGTGTTACATGTTTTTGAATTCATTTCCTTAATGTCAGTCCTCCTATACTGATGGGGTCTACATTGACAGCACTATCAACATAGATCAAAACGGCGGCCATCTTGACCAGCTCATAGTCTTATTCTCCCTTCTTTTTCATATGAAAAGCACTCCTTCGCTAAAAAATGGGACAACTTAAACTCAAAATCTTAAGACGCTATATATCATAGCCCCCCTATATTTTGGACAGTTCTCCATTCATTATCCGCATCCTTATTCTATAATTGGAGGTCTTTGGGGACTCACATTCTCATTTACAGTGTCCACAATGCACAGCTACTTCAAGGGCAAACAACAATTAATGGGCCATTGACTACGGTCACTTCACTGACCAATCTTATTCCATTCAATAAAATCGTTTAGCCCATGGCCGTCTACTCGCTCTGTAAAAATCCACCTTGCCTCCTTCCTAGCCAAAATTGCATCGATGTTGTGCCTTTCCCCAACTACCCTTTCGCATACTTCTAAGTCTAAGAAGTCGAAGAGGAAACACGGCTCTCGACGTCGCCCTTCGAAGGGTAAGGCTTCGAGGCCGGCCTCTCCTGTTCATCGACGCCGAGAAAACGCCTTTGTTTCTCCTTCTCCGCAGGCGACTCCGATCCACTCACCAACTCTGAGGGGTTCACCAGCGTCCAGAGGCTTTTCGACGCCCAGAGGTTCTCCGGCGCCCAGGGTTTCTTCGACTCCCAGAGAGTCTTCTCCTGTTCCTGCAGCTTCGCCTGTGCGGGCGCCGATCTCACTGGCTCCGCAGCCTCAGCCTCCAGTTCGGCCTCGGATGGATCCAGACCAAGGAGGCTCAGATCCTTACCCTCCTTTCCCAGGACCAGGAGCGGATCCCTCGCATTTCCTAAATGCGATGTTGTGCATGTTTGCCAGGGCATCCTACCCTTCCGGTGTGCCGTCTGGCCCCGTGGTTCCGCTTGTCTTTAACTTGGGTGTTCCCCAGCAGTATGTCCAGGCACCCTTCGTCCCTTTTTTGCCGACGGCTCCATCTTGGCAGTTTCCGGCGCCGAGGTTTTCGACTCCGAAGCCTCAATCACCGTCTTGTGTCGAATCGGCGCCGTCTCGGATTCGATCGCCGCCGCCTGTTTCGGAGGGTCCTCCTTCGACTCCGGCGCCTTTGTCATCGGTGCCGCGGCTAGCGCCGCCGACCCCGATGCAGCGATCCAGGAGGGAAGCACAAAGGCTGCTAGAAGAGGATGAGTACCAGCAAGAAGAAGGGGAGATTCTCGACTCCGTGGACGAATTCGAAGGTCTGCAAGAGGCTAGTGGTTTAGACACTTCCCCAGAGTGGGAGCTCTCTTCACCAAAGGCTGTTTCCTCTCAGGATGTCGCCCCTTATCATGTGGTGATGAGGAAAGCTGCTGAGTTGTTGGATCTTCAGTTGCCTTCAGCTGAAGTTAAGTCAAATATTTTGACTGAAGTGCTTAATACTTCTTCTTCAACTAGTGAGCCTCTACTGCCTTTCAATGAGGTGTTGACGGAGCCAATTATGGAGGTGTGGCAGAAGCCCTTGTCTGCGCCTGCAGTTTCCAGATCAGTAGCAAGAAGATATAGACCTGCTCCTGGTGATCCAGCTTTTCTTTCTGCCCACCCATCTCCAGAAAGCTTGGTGGTTCAGGCTTCTTGCTCCAAGCAGTCGTCTGGGTCCTTTCCTACCACCCCGGGGGATAGGGATTCAAAAAGCTAGACCAGTCGGCCAAGAATGTGTTTTCCTCTGCAAGTATGGAGCTGAAGTCTACGAACGCCGCTTGCTTGCTTGGGAGGTACATTCATGCCCTTATGGACTCTGTTAAGCAATTGGCCCCTAAACTTCCTGAGGAAGATCTGGTTCATTTTCTTGAGGCTCTTTCGGATTCTCAAGCAGCTGCCCGACCGGTCATTCAGTCGCGTTTGGACACTGCAGACTCGGTTGCCCAGGTAATGGGTTCTTCAGTTGCTACGAAAAGACATGCCTGGCTTAGATTTTCAGGTTTTTCACTGGATGTTCAGGCTACTCTTCTGGATCTGCCATTCGATGGCTCAAGATTGTTTGGTACCAAAGCGGACTCTGCCTTGCAGCGTTTTAAAGACAGTAGGGCTACTGCAAGATCTTTGGGCCTGCAGTCTCAGCCTAGGGGCTATGACTACAAGAGGTATCGAGGCTTTGGGAAGGCGGCTTCCTTTCGAGGTAGTCAGCAGCCACAGCAGCAAAATCCTCTCTACAGGTCGTACAGGGGAAAAAATAGAGGCCGTTTTCGAGGAGCCTCTCGGCAGCAGTCCTCCTCTTCTCCTGTCCCTCCCACTGGTACCACGGGAAAGCAGCTCTAGATCCCCCATCCTGGAGCATGTTGGTCCTGTAGGGGGTCGGGTGTCCCATTTTCTACAAGATTGGAAATCTGTTACCTCAGACCGTTGGGTTTTGAATCTTGTGGAAAATGGGTACCCCCTCCCTTTTCTAGAGTTTCCACCTCCTTACCCTCCTCACCAGGATTGGTGTTCAGAGGACCATTTACTGCTCTTACAACAGGAGGTTCTTGTCTTGTTGCAGAAAGGGGCGATAGAGGTGGTTCCAGAGCAGGAAAAGGGTCAGGATGTTACTCCCGTTATTTCCTGATTCTCAAAAAGGAAGGCCGATCCTGGACCTCAGGATTTTGAATTTTTACCTCGGGCAGGAAAAGTTCAAAATGTTGACCGTGGCTCAGGTTCTTCTAGCGCTGCAACGGGAAGACTGGATGGTGTCTATCGATTTTTGCAGGATGCGTATTTTCATCTTCCCATCGGAAGTATCTCCGGTTTATGGTGGGTCGCAACACTACCAGTTTGCGGTCCTTCCGTTCGGTCTCACTTCAGCACCACGGGTCTTCACAAAGGTGATGGCGGTGGTAGCAGCACATCTCAGAAGGTCAGGGTTTCCTGTTTTGCCTTATCTGGACGACTGGCTGCTAAAAGCCAAGTCTCCAGAGATGGTGTTGCGCCACTTGCATGCAACAACGCAATTGTTGTTCAACTTGGGTTTCTCGATAAATGTACCCAAATCTCACCTTGTGCCTTCTCAGCGCAGCCTGTTCATGGGGGCAGTACTGGACACTACTGTGTGTCGAGCTTTCCCGCCTCCGCAGAGGATTCTTGACATACAGGAGATGATTCCTTTGTTTCACGATGGAGCGGTTGTTCCGGTCCTGAAGGTCCTACGCATGCTTGGTCTGTTCGCTTCCTGCATACTGTTGGTCAACCATGCACGCTGGCAAAGGAGGGCACTCCAGTGGTACCTCCGCAGGCAGTGGTATCAGCACAATGGAGAGCTCTGGGAGAAGATCAGAATCTCCAGAGACACTGCAGCGGAGCTGTCTTGGTGGAGTGTGCAGGGCAACCTGTCTCAAGGAAAGCCCTTTCAGCCTCCTCCACCTGTGGCCAAAGTGATCACGGATGCCTCCACTCTTGGGTGGGGTGCTCATCTGGGGGATCTGGAGATCAAAGGTCTTTGGTCTCCAGAGGAAAGGTTGCTTCACATCAACCTTTTGGAATTGCGGGCAATACGTTTGGCTCTCAAGGCCTTCCTTCCCTTCGTGGTCAGTCGGTTCAGGTCCTGACGGACAACACTACCGCGATGTGGTACATCAACAAGCAGGGAGGTGTAGGGTCGTATCGTATCTGGAGAGAGGCTCTGCGACTCTGGTCCTGGGCTCAGGGCCTTCAGATTTGTGTAATTGCAAATCATCTGGCCGGTGTGCTAAATGTACGTGCGGACAGTCTCAGTCGGCATTACTCGGCCGATCACGAGTGGCGTCTTCATCCAGAGGTGATCCATCACATCTTCAAGATGTGGGGGTTTCCTCGGGTGAATCTCTTTGCCTCTCGGGAGAACGCGCACTGCCCGTCGTTCTGCAGTCTTCAGTATCCGGTGCAGGGGGCATTGGGGGACGCATTTCAGTTGGAATGGAGTTCGCAGCTCCTTTACGCGTTTCCCCCCCCATACCCTTGATTCATCGAGTTCTGAGGAAGATTCGCCAAGACCGGACCCAGTCCTATTGATCGCCCCGGATTGGCCAAGAAGGGTGTGGTACACAGATCTACTTCACCTCTCATCGTACCTTCCGCTCCGTCTCCCTCTCAGGGCAGACCTCCTCTCGCAGTCGCAGGGACAGGTTCTACACCCCCACCTTCATGCCTGGAGATTGAACGGGGCAACCTGAGTTCTTTCTCTCTCCCACCGGATGTGGTGGATGTTATTTTGTCATAGCAAAATTAGGGGACCCCCTCTATTGGAGTAATTTAAGGTCAGGGAGAAGAGGGGAAAGAAAGAAACACTATCTGAAAAAAGCTCCCTCGTGACCTATATTGCTTTCACAAATTGAATATCAATTCAGCATGGGCTAACACACTATAGCATAACAGTACCACCATTTAAGGAAAAAAGGAAAAAAGTTTTTTTATTTGATTTCATCATTGTTTATTTCATTTTTTTTAAATATATCAAAATCTTTTATACTTTTTTTCCTATTTGCTTGAATATAAAAGTGTAAATTTAAACATATAAAAAAGATTTTTTGCAGTTATTACATACAATTTAAAGTTCAAAACAATTCATTTATTAACCCCTGAGTAAACAAAGAAAAACCCTTTTTAATTTCTTCATTCATACAAACATTCAAACTCATACATACTCATACTCTATTCACAAATACATAGATCAAGGGAACGGGAGATAAGAAATAACACAGTCTCCACGACCATTAAAGGTGACTGCAACCAGCAGGATCTAAACAACGTAGGTCGACGCGCGTTTCGGTGGTTTAAAGAATAGTAGTACCACCTTCCTCAGGACCTTAGCCGAATAACAACAAAACATATAAAAACCCAGGGGATACCTAAAAAGTAAACACATATTTAGAACCCATGACAAAAGACAAAAAGGGGTCAACTAGACCTTATTGAAAAAACATACAGTTAATATGTTGCTCATTTTTAAACACACTAACTACCAGTCACCAATCACCGAAAAGTGCCAAAGCGGTTAATGATATATCTCTACCTATACTCACTGTAGGAGAGATAATACTGTAGATTTTTGTTAGTATACAGAGAAGTTTCTTGTTAAATACACCCATCACCTGAGAGAGATTATGAATAAACAGTCAACATGGTCAAGAAAAGACCAAAAGACAGGTAGATGAAAAAGAAGACAGTATGTGTCAGACATATATTCTATAGATTAAATAGGTACCCACTTGTTGAAAAGTGTGGATAAATAATGAAAGCTGGTGCCGATATTGTCCAAAAACGGTCTAGCTGACAGATGAACCGCCGACCGTTATTATCAGAGATGACAGTGAGTTGATTGATAAGAACACGTCCTATAAGAGTAAATCATACATAAGATAAGATGAAATTGGACAAGCCAAAGGTCGACTTATCCACCTTATTAACCAAGAATGGTAGAATGTATCATAGCAAGGGCTATACTCGGTCATATACTCTTAGGTAAAAATTTGATGTAAACTATATAAACATACCAATATCATGCGGTCCACCGGTAACTGATGCCGTAGCCAACCGTTTATATACTTGATAGACCACGTCCTATAATGATGAATAACGCACAAAATATCAAAAGCATGAGAAGCCCCTATGAAGAGCAGGACTTACTACACCAAAAAGATCAATGGTATCTTACCTAGAATATAAGTATACAAAACGCCCTAAACAACTCTGCGTGCATACTCTTTCTCATGGGATAAAATGCTCCTATGGAGAAAGGGAAAAGACCGGATGATTTATAAAATGCCAATATATTGCCGCACTGCAAATAAGTATATATACAGATAGTGTCGCTACCCACCTATTGTCTCAGAAACACGCACTAGTCAAATGAATATTTCTTCTAATAGTCATATTGTGTTCAACGTCTTCAATGATGTACCACAGTTTGTGGTAGATATATCACAATCGATCCCACATAGGTACTGAGGGAAAGATACGTAAACCACATAAGGTCTAATTTACTAAACCTACAAAGCTATAGTCCATATATCATAAAACAGAGTATATAAACTACTTCTAAGACACTTGCTACAAAACATTAATGCGGGCACATCCTCTCTCTGCAAAACTCTAGAGACGATAAGGGCAAGAAGGGCACAAATATATAAATCTATAAAGTCTAAACATACCGAGACATTCTAAGGCGATAAAAGCCCAAACAAATGAATCCACGAAGTCTAAACTTACCAGCACGGGTGGCCTCACGTTCGATCATCTATCATGATGACGGCGTCCAAGTGGTGATTCGACGTAGCTAGTGGCGGGACACGCTCGCCAGATTATATAGAGGCCGTGTGTCTAAATGGCGCGAACGCTGAATCAAATAACCCAGAGACTAGTGGAGTCTGAGGTAGGACTGGGAGAGCAACAACGGACAGAGAAACGACAGCGCCATCTTGGAATAGTCAAAATATAACGTCTATCGTATAGGTAGATGAAAAGTTTATTCCTTAAAAGCCAATAAAAAGGCACAGATAGAATATAAACAACAGCGCCACTCTGAGAGTATGATTTATTATTTTAGGCAAAGCGAATAGCAAAAGCATAATATGACCAATGTCTATAAGTCCCTAAATCAGCCTTCCCGCTTAGTGTGCTGACTCTAAAGTGAGTGTACAAGATTGGCAAAATATGCTGGGACATTTTATATGGTCAGTAAACACCCTAATAGGCAATATTGTCAGGCTCTACTAGTGTTCCAGAACCAAGTACGATATGAATATGACAGGCATGATATAAAACAGAGTGCATAAGCTGTCCTCCAAAAAGTGCTAAAGGTGACCAAATAATCAAGTTATCCCATGTGGCTGCTAGTAACATTCCAGACAATTTCTTCATTCAGTCCCTGTTTAACACAGTTAAGAGTGAAGATCCAAAATGTTTCTCTTCTTCTACGAGTGACCACAGCGGGAACCCCTGCCTGTAGCTTAACTTTTTCCAAGATACACCACCTAAGATCCCTTTCTGAATGTTGTTTATCAAGAAAATGTTGGACTAGAGGAGCCGTAATCTTCTGTGTGCGGATGGCGGACTTATGTTCACTATATCTAGTCCGAAACTCCCGCGCTGTTTCTCCTATATATGCCAGATCACAGGGACACAGCAGTATATAAACAATATTATGGCTCCTGCAGTTAGTGAGATCTCTTAGCTTTATGTTATAGCCCTTATGAGTAAAGAGATCAGTAATAATGGCCGTGTCACACGCGTGGCACGATCCACATTTATGGTTCCCCAAAACTGCAGGCAGTCCAGTGATAGTAGTCTGACGCAAAGAATTATGTGGTAAAGGTCTGGTATGTACCAATATGTCACGCAAATTGCGGTTTCTCCTGTATGCCACCAACGGTACTGGAAGTTGGAGTTCATTATCATCAGTATTTAAGATCTTCCAGTTTTTATAAATGATATTCTTGATCTTATAATTAAGTTGGGAATGGTTGATGACACATGTCACTTGATCATTAGGTGGACGTTGTGTGCCCTGTAGAAGGGCATCACGATTGTAATACTTCGCCCTTTTGAATGCATGTCTGACTAGCCTATGAGGATAACCCCTAGCCAGCAGGCGTAATTTAAGTGCATCTCCATGTTTATGAAAGTCATCCATGTTGGTACAATTGCGTCGCACCCGTAAGAATTCCCCAAAGGGAATAGAATCTTTCTGACAGGTGGGATGGAAGCTCTGATATTGCAAAATTGTATTTTTAGCTGTAGACTTCCTGAAGAGACTAACTTGTAATACATTATTTGATCCAGATATCAAAACATCCAAGAATTCAACCTGATTTGAACTATATTTAGCAGTGAACTTAAGATTACAGTCACTAGCATTGAGCCACGAAATGTACTCATGCAAAGTATCCATGTCACCATGCCAAATAAAAAAAATGTCGTCAATAAATTGTCTCCATGAACTAACATTGTCAAAAAAGGGAGCTACCTCATTAAAGACATTTTTAAGCTCCCATTCACCCATGTAGGCATTCGCTATACTAGGAGCACAGGAAGCCCCCATGCTGGTACCCTTTATTTGCTGGTATGTAAGCCCATTGAAGTTGAAAAAATTGTTAGTAAGAACTATCTCCAAACATTCAAGGATAAAACCATCCGGTCTATCTCCTGGGGATCTCTCAAGCAGGGATTCCACTGCCTGTAACGCTTGACACTGAGGAATGTTGGTGTACAACGCCTCAATATCAAGCGTTACTAGAATTTCACAACAAGAGTCATATGGCATGCCTTCAATTTTATTTATGATATCACCCGTGTCACGAATGTAAGAGGCATAATTCTGAATCAAGGGGCACAGAAAAGAGTCAACATACTTTGACAACGGCTCAGTGCTAGAGCCAATGGTAGAGATGATAGGGCGCAGTGGTGGGTCGAGCACATTCTTATGAGTTTTGGGGACCCCATTTAGTGCTGGAGTGATGGGGCAGGTTTTATTTAAGAACACTCCACCAAATCTATTTATTCCTCCAGGTGGTCCAAATTTGTGAAATGGTGTGGAAAGAGGTCCATTGATCCTTTGAAGGCTCGTTTGTCTGATGTGCTAAGTTTTTCTCTTTCTTTGGCCCAGCAGGGTTGTGCTGTGGCTACAGTTAAAGGATATTTGTCGGCTTTCCTTTGTTTGCCGGACCAGCCGTCTTTGTTTTAAATCTCCGGTTGTTATGAGGTTCTTTAAGGGCCTAACCAATAAGTTTCCTCCCACTCCCTTCATTATGCCTCAGTGGGATTTGAATCTTGTTCTTACATTTCTGATGGGTTCTCCTTTTGAGCCTCTTCATAGTTGCCCTTTGAGGATTCTTTCTTTCAAGACGGTCTTTTTGATCGCTATTACCTCAGCCAGGAGGGTAAGTGAGCTTAGGCTCTTAGTTCAAAACCTCCGATTTTAACCATTCATGCAGAAAAGATGGTTCTCAGGACCAGGGCTGCTTTCCTGCCCAAGGTGGTTACTCCTTTCCATTTAGGTCAGTCTGTTACCTTACCTACCTTCTATCCTCCCCCTCACCCTTCCAAGGAGGAGGAGAGACTTCATCGCCTGGACCATAAGAGGGCGGTCAGTTTTTACCTGGACAGGACCAGGGAACTCTGGCTGGATGATCAGCTCCTCGTTGGTTACATTGGACGAATGAAAGGAAAAGCTGTCCACAAACGAACACTCTCCGGGTGGATCATCTTTTGTATCAAGATCTGCTACGCCCTGGCCAAGAAGGAACCATCTGAAGGTATTAGAGCTCAATCCACCAGAGCTAAGTCATCTTCTTCTGCTTTGGCTAGAAGTGTTCCTGTTGTTGATATTTGTAAGGCAGCAACTTGGGCCTCCCTCCATACCTTTGCGAAGCATTACTGCTTGGATTCTGAGGTTAGGAGGGTTCGGCCATTTTGCACGTTCTGTTCTGCAGGATTTTTTGGTATAGTCAGGTAGACACCCTCCTCCGGGAGAGGTACGGCTTGTGGATTCAATTCAAAAGGTGAGGAATCGACAGGCAGATGTATCCATCAGAAGAACAAGTTACTTCCCTTCGGTAACGCTTTTTCTGGTGGATACAGTATCTGCCTGTGGATTCCTCACTGACCCACCCGCCTCCCCGTTGTCCTCCGGTCTATACCGAAAAAGTTATAACTGTTTGACATGGATGTTTTTAATATGTTATTTTCATGTGCACAGTTTGCTGCTAGGAAGTGCTTTGCTTTTTGGCTTTTCCTTTCTGTTTATGTATATACTATGTATTTGTGTATATATATTATGTATACTACGTATACTTGTGGAAATGTTGTCGGCCCGCCCGTTTGCCTCGAGGGCACGGAAAAAATGGGTGGAACTGACGTCCGCACGCTGACTAGGTCTTCTTATGGCTCCAGTGACTTCATACGGAGTCGCGAGCGGAGCCGTGCTATTATGACGTCCTCTTCGACGTGGGAGAGCTAAGAAAAGAATTTCCTTGGAATACTGGCGCAGGGGTAATTCAAAAGGTGAGGAATCCACAGGCAGATACTGTATCCACCAGAAAAAAGCGTTACCGAAGGTAAGTAACTTGTTCTTCAAGTCCGTTGCCTTGGTAAAGGAGCATAGGTTGTTTCTGTCACTAAATGTATGGATTGAATTTTGACTTGGGAGAAACCTTCAACATTTTGCAAAACTGTTATGTACTAGGCGGTGACAGCTTTATGCATCCGTGTTTTAAAAATTAGTTTAATACTGATAGAGGATTTTGTGAGGATCAATCTGCTTCATCAAGAGGTCTGATTTTGCCTTGATAATCATGTATAATCCAGGAATTATATGAACTATGAGGATTTCGCTCTGGTTTCCAATTTTTCTGCTTTTAATAGGTCATTAAACCAGACATTTTTATGGTGAATCGGATGTGGTTTACTTTTAAAAACAGGACCAATTTATGGAACATATCGCACAATCTGGGTAACAACAGAATCTTTGTATTTATCTCTGGCTCGATTTTCTAATTTCATTAATTTACCCTCTATTTTCTTGACATGGCTTGTACATTTAAGTATCCCAGTCTAATTCGCTGTCAGTCAACCCTGTTTTAAATTACTTTTCTGCTGTTTTTTCATGCTTACTTGCGTCAAATAAGAATACGTCCATTCTAGCGAGAGAAAAAGCAAGTGTGCCATGTGGCACAAACGCCAAGCGTAGAGTATGTGATGCTTGGTGTGTGGCACCGTTGTCAGATTGCTTCAGACCAATTGTTTCTTTGCCAACAAAGAAAACTGCTGGCAGTATATTATTGAGTATATATCTCGCACAAGGGTTCGGGGCAAGTATACGTTACTAAATTAGACCACAGGTCCTATACTTCCAAGAATTATTAAGCTCACACAGAGTATAGAGAAGCGGGATGCAGGAGAAACGAGGGAAAAAGCTAGGAGAAACAGGTGGGGGCACTACAAGTGTTTGGACGAGAACCCTCACTCACCCGAGGGTGACATGCTTCATCATTGGGTCCCTCCACACACTGGGACCACAAGGTACCTGTGGGGGCTACAACTATCCCCCGGAAACGAGCAGTAGTATTTTGGTAGCACGCTTATGTGTTAATCCCTCAAGGGTGAGAATGAGGGGCAGAGTGCAAATGAAAATGTGATTTAAAACTACCTCAATAAGGACCAAACAACTTTATTCCTGTGTCCTCGTGGATAGAGGTGTGAAGCAGGGTTATGGATGTTCACCCTGTATATGGTCAACATGTTTCTGCCATACGTGACTTAGATGTTCCAGACATTCTTCAGGACCATAGTGTATTGTCACTCTGCTGTGTAAATGTGTACAAATTGTAATAACAAGAATATCAAAAGTATACTCGGGCCTATTTCTTGACTAACAGTGCACAGTGGCAACGAGTTGATGCGTTCTGGATCCTTTGCATGAGTTCGGTGGTGGTGCCTGCGTAGAGCGCGTTGCCGTAGTCCAGTCGGCTGGTGATGAGGGCATTGGTTACCGTCTTCCTGGTGGTGATGGGGAGCCACTTGAAGATTTTGTGGAGCGTTTGGAAGCATGCTGAGGTGGCGGCGTTGACCTGACGTTTTTATGAAGAGTTTGCTGTCTAGGATGATGCTGAGGTTGCGGGCGTGGTCTTTCGGCATGGGGGTGGGTCTGAGTTCCAATGGCCACCAGGAGTCGTTCCAGAGGGTAGGTGTGTTTGCCAAAGATGACAACTTCCATCTTGTCCATGTTGAGCATTAGGCAGTTGTCCTTAATCCATGCTGAAACGTTCTTCATGCAGTTGTGGAAGTTAGACTTCTTTGGGGTGGGGTCAGCAGACAGTGATAGGACGAGCTTTATGTCGCTGGCGTAGGAAATTATGTTGATGTCGAGTGATCTGACGATGTCTGCGAGTGGGTCATGTATACCTTGAAGAGTGTTGGGCTGAGGGATGAGCTTTGGGGAATGCTGCAGATGTTCTTGTCTTGTGATGTGAACATGCGTTAGTGCTTCAACATGGATCTTTTTAGTTTCCCCAGATAGTCTTAAAGGGTCCAAAGTGTTCTATGAATACCTTCTGTGGAAAACCTCCTATAGCTGGATGCTTTTCCATTGTGCATAAAAACTCAGATAACCATTTATACATTCATGATTACGTCTTTAGGACCCAGCATAGATTTACCAGATAGCTCTGCTTAAATGTTTTTTCTTAAGCAACCTTATTGGCAATAGATGTGCAAGCTTAATCTTCCTGCTTGGACTGCATCATATTGTTTTTGTTATGGCACTTGTGCATTATGTTGGTTTGTTTTGCCACTTATTTCAGGGAGGTATAGATGTTCTGATGATTCAGGGTGCGAACTAAATTGTTCCTGGGGGCTTGGATATACGTCTGCTAATATATATTTAGATAACTAAAGTTCACAAGAAAGTATATCGGCAACGAAGTTGGAGATTTAGATAATAAAGATGCCATACAGTGGAGAAATTTCCCCAAAAATATTATTTCTACTACTACTTAGTACAACTACTACCTGCTGCCAATAAGACTATTATCAGGCAAGCCTCCCCCCGCAATGCGTAATGGGCCATAATTTTGTGACTCTGTAGACCATTTAACTGTCAAGTTTTCTGCAATGTTGTGCTGCTGCAGCTCTATTAACTTAAAAAAACAAACGTACATTTTGCAGCAAGAATTGGTCTAAACTAGGCTGACTTGGTAGCCTGTTTGACACGATACAAAACCTCAAAAAAACGAATACCACTGTTGCCTGATTTCATCTCTAAGAAAAATAGGTTTAGTACTTCAGGATCCTTAGGTTTGTATCATCCCACCAGTATGGTTAGTTTGTTGTGCATGAACTGATGAATTTTGGCACTGTGCGGTTAGTGGAGCAACCAGAAAGCGATGTTACTTTGCAATCTCAAATAGTAGCTCCCAGTAGATTATGCCTGTTGTAAGTGTGTGTTAAATGTGAGTTCTTTGGTTTTATTCCTAAAGCAGTGCTTGAGGGATGACTGTTATGACTGAGGAAAGGGGTTCAGACCTTTTTCTAAAATTAGTCACTATTGGTGCCTAATATAGACCGTATAATGTGAAAAGGAAACAAAGAGGTTTTATAATTGACCATGTGATCGTTAAAGCACCTCAGTTTGGCAGCTGAGGTGCCCTTAAGGATTCCTCAGTCAGTATAAGGTCTCTTTGTTTCCTTTTCACAGCCCTTCATACACAGAAATGTAAACCTTGGTCCTGAAGAAAGCCCACACTACCTCAGAGTAGGGCAAGTTAGGAGCTGCAAGATTTCCATTTACAAGGGTTGAATTATTCCCATTTGTTTTTATTCTATCACACAGGGACGAGAATAAAGATTTTTGTCCTATGTAAGGTGTTTTTAACAGCTTAGTGTCTCTGTAATAGAGGTGGTAGGGACAACCACTCCTCCGTCACCCATTCAGGCCACCCCCACTGCACCTACACTTCTTAGGCCTTCTGCTGTAAAAACATCCATTAACAGAGGTAGCCCATGACTGCTATTACCGGTGTGAGGACGAACCCTATGATGAAGCATACCATGCAGATGGTGGGTAAGGGCTAAAAGAAAGGATTTTCTTTTTTTAAATCAAGGACTACAATATCAGTACTGTACTAGTTTATCCATCCACTGGATACTTATGGTTCTAGTCTGTGACTTGTGGATATATATTACTGTTTTTTTTCTGTTTCCTGATTTCCAGACCTGTCTAAAATGTTCACAGTGTGAGGAGTAGTGGGGGGCTTTGGCGGGTGGAGGAAGTGGGACTCGGTGCCGAACACAGTCCAAGGCACTGTGAATTCACTGCCTCCCTCCTCCAACACCAAAAAACAAACGTGACAGTGCCACTGATGTCCTGGAGAGGTTTCACACCATGTAATGGACATCTACTGCGCTGAACATACAAACAGTTAGCTGGAAACCTGCCCTCTATGATATCAGCTCCCCACTGAGGGACTGTGGAATTGGAGCCGATATCCTGTGGTACAGTGTGAGTTGAAAGGTCTGCATTTTCCCGCTTGTATAATATATAAATAAACATAGTGAAGCCCAATGATACTCCAAAGGACATTGCCTCACAAATTGGGAAATGGCGCTGAAGACCATTGATAGTTTCATCTATGCAGCCAGAACCTAGTAGCAATTGCCATCTTACCGAAGAGTACCCTTCTGCACATGCTTCTTTGTTGGGTCTATTTGTTCTTTAAAATGTCTCTTGGAAAACTTCAGGCCTCTCTCTCTCTCTTATTCAATATTTTTCTTTTCTGGTTCAAGTGAGACCGATTTCGTTTTTATCTTAATAAATTAGACAACATCATTGCTGTCTGTGCTTAAAAGTACTGCAGATGGAAACGTCTTGTTGCTATGCTTTTGTTGACTTGTGTGGTCATCTCCTTGGTCTGTTGGGATGCCATCTCCATGGTGGTTTTGGTCACTTATTCTTGTGATGATGCTAGGCATTCTATTCCCAGCTTTCCATCAGTCAAAGACCTTTTTGAATTATGTTTTTTTTCTTTCTCCTGGCACATATTTCCTCCTTGGTTTCTGTGACCGCTATGGAATGTTAGTCTTCATTTCTGTTGCATATTTTGATTGCTCTCATTTGCTTTTTCTCCAGGTTTGAGCAGGAGGTATTGGGTGCTCCAGTTACTGCTCCTCCGGCGGCACCAGCAGTACCAACTCCAGCGACACCCCCAACTGTAACTCCAGTTAAAGAGGCGGTTACACCTCCGGCCGCTGCTCCTGTGGCACCTCTGGCAGAAGCTCCAACAGCACCACAGGCTGCTACTCCAGTGGCACCACAAGCAGAAGATGAGGCAGCACAACAGGAGACTGCTCCATCAGCTTCTACATCGATTGTGGGCGATGAGCCAGCAAGTGAATTGGCAGCCTCTCCACCAGAGGAGCCATTGCCATTGGACCTTCCCGTGCCAGCTGCACCAGTCAATAGGCCCATCATTTCAACTAACACCTATCAACAGGTAGGTTGGGCCCTGTTTCATTCCATTTAATTGGGTCTTTATGGAAATAAGGGTGAATGGGAGATGAAGCTTTTATTAAAAGGCTTACAGATGTAAACCTCGAGTAAAGTTTATAGACCTCTCCTTGGAGTTCTTCACCAAAGATACACAGATGTGCCACAAGGAAATCTTTAAGGGATCTGCACCCTGGCTCTGCACACTGTAGATATACATTCAGAACTGACCGTGAGGAAGTGACCTTGTATGATAAGGCATTCACCGTCATAGTGGAGCTGTCACAATGAATCTGATCAGAATGGCACGAGATAAGACATGCCTTGTGGCATCTGGGTGAATGTCACCAGTCTTGCAGTGTTTTTTTTCCCTCTACTAGTCTGGTTCATGTTACATACCCTGACTTTGCTTTTTAGGTTCAGCAGACTCTGGAGGCGAGGGCTGCAGCAGCAGTTGTGGTTCAGATCGTGGCTCCTCCAATGCCGTTTGTTGGCCCAGGTACATTGTTTTAGGTTAAATCCTGAATTAATTGAGTTTTCATAAAAGCAGTACTTAAAGGTGATATCGAGATTGTTGGCCTGTTGCTAATTGTGCTTTAAGATTAGTAAAAACCCATTGACATCCTATATTATTGTTAATAAACCTTGGATTTCAGTGGCTGGTCTTTAAGAAGTAAATTAATTCTTACAGTGTGCACCTACATTTTGTCTGCACCTCTATTAAATGTACTTTTTCTGCTGTTAAATATTATTTCAGATGTGTAATTTTTATAGTTCCAATTTTAGAAATTATTTGCATCTATGTATAACAAAAACCATATACTAAAAAAAAAAAACAATTCACTAGACATATTTGATTAATAGTTTGTTTTGGTCTAAGAATTATTTTATATAAACCTTCTGTTCGACAGTCGTCCTTCTGTTGGTTTTTCACAGAATGCAGCAGTTGGCTTTTGTTCTGTGGTGATCAAGGCTTGTATACCCCTGAAGCAGTCATGTGTGCAGGGGCTTTAACAGCAGAACGCTTAACTCTACCCTGTCTTACTTTAGAATTGATCCTTCTTGCACTACTGCTACATGTGCTATATCTGTTCTGCGTGGTAAGGAAGATTGCCCTACTGTTTGTGCTGTACCTCATTTTGTATAAGTGAAGCTGCAAGGTCCGCATTGCCTTAAGGGTGAAAAGATGGATGATGCACAGTGACACTCATTCCTGGATGGAATTCGAGCACAGTGGCATGTCACCTTTCTACCTGCACCCCTCGCACTCCCATGACCATATCTGTGAAGTAAAAAAACTAAGTGTGTATTTTGAGGTCAGTGGTTTTGCTGGTAAAGGAAAATCTGGGTCATGGTGTACCTGAATTCCCCAGTTAACTAACTACTCCATTAAAGTACAGTTTTATTGACTGCCTCTTTTAAAAGTTCTGAATTTTTGGAGCATACAATTTATATTTATTTAAAAAAAAATTGTTGCAATATCTGCAACTGATCACAGAAACATAACTATCGAATAAGCACGTTCTACATCACAGTATTAATAACGTTCCTGGTGTTGTCTTGCAGTATCATGAGACCATATTAATATTAGGACCAGTCCAGAACAGCTATCCTATTATTCACCTTGCTTTACCATACAGTTGTAAGATGGATTACTACTTTAAACTGTAATAGGATAAAATTATTTTAGGACATCCTAGAGCCGATTAATGCGTTGACTTGATAAAACACCTTTTCAAAAGCTCAAATGAGTGTCTTATCAATTCTGGCATCCTTGTGTGCCAGTAGTTGAAATTTGTGCCTGTGAAAGGTTTGCTCCCAACCTTACATTGATTTCAGACGTTCTATGCTGTTGGGTAATCTCACAATATCTTTTAAGCTTGGTCCTTTCATTTTGTTTTGAGGTTGCTCGGTAGGAAGAGTATCTGCTACCTGCCTACCAAGGAGGATTTGCTTTTACAGAGAGGTGACTGCAGTCTGCAAACAATAGGTTTGGATAAATGCAGCTTTCAGAAGTTGAATATAGACTACAGAATAATGGAGACACAATTTTTTTTTTTTTTTTTTTAATTACCGATCTAAGATGGCTGGCACCTCTTGGATCGGTCAATTAAAAAAAAAAAAAAAAAAAAGAGTAAGTGCGCAAAAACGGTTTGCCTGCCTTGCTCTCCCAAATAATTATTTAAAAATGAACAATGACAGAAGGGATGGGGGGAGAAGCAGGTGGGTAGTCGGGTGGGCCAAGAGGGAGAGAGCAACACGAGGCGGGGGAGAAGTGCACAAGGGAGACAGCAACATGAGGGGGGTGAAGCACATAAGTAAGACAGCACAGAGCGCAGTGAGAATGTGATGTGTAGTACATGAGCGAGAAAGAGAGAAGCCACCAGAGTAAGACCGGGCAAGCACAGAGTAGGATGGAGAATTGTTTTTTGGGGGAGGTGAAACGTGAGAGAGAGCTTGAAAACACCTGCATTTTTGGCCAAAAGAAAAAAGTAATTCCTTAAAAGGACACGAGTCAGCGAGACATGAGGATATTGGAGGTAGTGCTCCTGGGGAAGCTTATGCACAAGGACGAGAAAATCCATCAAATAAAAAGCAAGCAAATATGAGAGTGACAATAAGGCCAGCCAGTGGTAAGCAGTAGGGGCGCTGTATGTTCTTGGTAAGCCCACAATAGGTCTTTCGCAACTAGATAGTTTTGCAGTTTAATAGGCTCGACCCAAAAAGACGACCAAGGCTGAAAGAAGATTCAGAGGTAAGGGAGAACAGAGGGATAATAGTTGAGGAAAAGCAAAATGTAGACTGCTAAGAACATAATTTTATAGATATCTATAAAACAAAATTTGTATGTCACACAGACAATTTCATTTCATTATTTTGCACACTGTATAAAGAATAACCTTTCCAGTGCTTGAACACTGCATACAACATTCCTGACATTACCCAATCAGACTGCTTAAGTAGTTTTCTCGTTTTGTTAGTCGAACTTCGAGGACTGTGCATTAGTACTGCGCATATGTCATGCACCATTTGGGATTAAAAGAGAAAGCAGAGAATGGTTGAGTGGGAGATATACTATCTAGGAATCAATCCCTTGCAGAGGAAGACTAGAGCAGTGTGATGAAACGGGTGGTGAAGGTGCTGCCGCTCTCACCGTTTAAACTGCAAACAATGCTCCCCAAATTCACATTGAAAAGCCTGCACTCAAAGGTTCAGTTGAGTTCACTCATTTATTACTCCAACAGCACAAAGGAATTCCATTCATTGAAAGTTACCCTCTTGATTACAGCTTTTATACTTGCAAATACACTGAAAATAGAAGAAATACCTCCAAGTTCTGCAACATAATTGGCCTACATTTTAGTTTGTATTTGCATTAACGATCCTGATGGCATTAATCCTTATTTATAAACCATAAAATAGGTGAGTTCAAATATTAGCTTGTTGAAATAAACAGCACAAAATGTTTTGATTTAAAAGTTATTCATAGTTGCAGAAACGTTCTCTCTTCAGCACGGAAAAAAGAATGGCTGTCATATACCTGTGTCGCTTTTAACCTCCCACACCAGCTTTCACTCGATATTTCTAAATTTCAGTTGTAATAAAGTCACACTTGTACGAGTAGTGAGTGTGTGTTTCTGTATGGGTGAGTAAGTGGCTGTGTGATTGAGTGTTTGAGTGAGTAGCTGCGTGAGTAGCTCTATGGGTGACTGACGGTGTATGAGTGGGTGTATGACTGGATATATCAGCGGCTGTATGGGTGAGTGAGTGAATGTGTATGTAGACCTATGAATCAGTGAGTGGGTATGTACGTGCGGGGATTGGTATGTCAATGGTTTCAAGAATGGTAGTCTGAAATTTTGAGTGGGTGTATGAACGGTTATATTGGGGTGTGAGTAGGTGCATCAGAGATTCTGCGGTTGATGTCATCAGTGTAACGTTCCTGCAACCAGTGTTTTTTCCCCAGTAAATATCTAATGTTTTTTAAATGCTCATTTCTAACTATAACGTTCCTGAAACCTGCTTTTTTTCAGTGAATTTCTAAGGTTTTTTTAATGCTAATTCCTAACTATAATGTCCCTGTAAAGAGGCAAGAGAAGTGCAGAAAGAGGAAGAAAGGCGCAGAAAGAGGAAGAAAGGCGCAGAAAGAAGCAAGGGAGGTGCAGAAAGAAGCAAGGGAGGTGCAAGGGAGGTGCAGAAAGAGGCAAGGGAGGTGCAGAAAGAGGCAAGGGAGGTGCAGAAAGAGGCAAGGGAGGTGCAGAAAGAGGCAAGGGAGGTGCAGAAAGAGGCAAGGGAGGTGCAGAAAGAGGCAAGGGAGGTGCAGAAAGAAGCAAGGGAGGTGCAGAAAGAAGCAAGGGAGGTGCAGAAAGAAGCAAGGGAGGTGCAGAAAGAAGCAAGGGAGGTGCAGAAAGAAGCAAGGGAGGTGCAGAAAGGGGCAAGAAGGGTGCAGAAAGAAGAGCGTGAGGTGCATGAAGAGCGTGAGGTGCAGAAAGAGGCAAGAAAGGTGCAGAAAGGGTGAAGTGCAGAAAGAGGCAAGAAAGGTGCAGAAAGAGGCAAGAAAGGTGCAGAAAGAAGAGCGTGAGGTGCAGAAAGAAGAGCGTGAGGTGCAGAAAGAAGAGCGTGCGGTGCAGAAAGAGGCAACCTCAGGTTTAGTCTTCCTCATCATTCCCCCGAAAATTCAAAGGGATAACTTATTTGTTAGACTTGGCTTTTTCAGCGGGTTAACCTCAGACTTCTCTTCGCTTTTTTTGGCCTCCTGTTCTTGACCCTGTTTTTGCTGGTTTTAGAACTCTAGACACTTTACCACTGCTATTCAGTGCTAAAGTGCATATGCTCTCCATGTAAATTATGTTTATGGATTGGTGTTTCCGTGATTGGCTTATTTGATTTACTACTAAGTCCCTAGTACAGTGCACTGTGTGTACGCCCAAGGCTTGTTAATCAAATGCTGCTAGTGGGCCTGCAGCACTGATTGTGCCACCCACACAGGCAGCCTTTCAAAGGTGTCTCAGACCTGCCACTGCAGTATCTACGCACAATGTTTACTGCCATGTCCACCTTGCAAGTGCACCTACTTGCTAGGCCCTAACCTTCCCTTTTCTTACATATAAGGTACCCCTTGGGTAGCCCAAGGTACCCCCAAGGGTAGAGTGCAGTGTATTTGAAAGGTAGGACATGTACTGGTGTGCTTTACATGTCCTGATAGTGAAAGACTGTATCATTTTTGCCTATTGCAAGGCTATCTGTCCAATATGCTGACATGGGAGTTTCTTTGTAACATCTAATGAGCATAACTTTCCATTAAGATAAAGAAATCGAGTTTAGGCTTCCTGAACTCCGGATTTAAAAATACATCTTTTAGTAAAGATGATTTTTATATTATGTGTTTGAAAATACCACTTTTCGAAAGTGGGTATTTTCTTGTCTAACCATCCTGTGTCCCTTTGTCTGTTGTGTATTCGCTGTCTTGGTTTTAGACTGACAGGGGATGGTTTGTGCATTCACACTATACAGACACCAGGGGGCGGGGGGGGGGGTGGTGGTTGAGGTGTCCTTTCTTTCCTGGGTGACTCAAAGCTAGGCTGAATAGACCTGGCTGCATTTAGAGTAGTGGGAGGAGTTGTTGCTTGCACCCGAATGGACTGTCTGTCTTCCACAATGCTGTCTCCACCCTTGGAGGGAGCCTGGCCTGAGCCTGGTAGAACTGGATTAGGTATGCCAGTGGAACTTTGTTTGTGCTAACTTCAAAGGGAAATGTGGTATAAATATTGGGGCCCTGACCCCAGAACTTTTTTGGATCAAGGAACCTGCGAATAAGAAGAGCTGGAAGGAGGAACTACCACTTTTCTGTGTACTTTGCTGTGTTGGCCTGCAGTGGCTTCTTCTGTCTTGGGCAGAGAAAGGACTGGTCTGAACTTTCTGTAACTTCTTTGAGTTTCTCCAAGGGCTTGAGGCAGAGCTTGCCCCCCTCCCCCCCCTGTTTAAGAAGTCTCAGGAACAGCAAAGACTTTAAGTTCATCTGCTACCAGCACTGGGAACTGCGTGTGTTGTGCTGCAGCAGAAGCAACCTGCCGTTGCCAACGACGCCACAGCCGGCTCCTTGTTCTGAAGGCACCTCGGAGGGCACCGCTGCATTTCGCACCGCAACCCTGGTCTCACTGCCACTGAGCCGCTGCTTGAACTGTGACCTGTGGACACCTCACTTTGCACCTCCTTGCTTCATGGCGTCCCCTGGTATCCCTGACGATGTCGCTCTACGCTGACATCGACGCCGCTGCTTGCACCCTGGTTACACGATGCACCACCCTCATCCCGCACCGCAGACTTGGCCTACCGACGCCATTGACTTCAGTTTGTCAGCCGACGATAGCGCTTCAGCAATGACTACGCCGGTGCTTGCACCGTGACCTGCCAGCACTGCGACGAGCACCGCATCACTTTGCACCACAGCCCTGGGCTCACCGACGCCGCTGGATGACCGTCACCGAGCCGCTGCCTGCACCGCGACCTGAGGGCACTGCTCCACTGCGCACTGCAGCCCCGACGCCTGCCGGCGCTCCCGACCTCATCCGTGAGGAGTTCGATCTGCAACGTGTGTGACTTTAAGGGCCCGACGACTCCTGCACCCACCTCTGGAACCTACGCTGGCCCTTCGGAGCTCATCGAGGTCGCAGACGCCCTGCATTTCTAAAGGTACTGTTTTGTGGGTCTTCCCGACACTGTAGCTGGCCCGCGACGCGCAGTCAGCCAGAACTGTTTGGATTTGTTGTTCACGCCGCCGTGATGGCCCCGGATAGAGCTATTGACTTCAAGGAACTGTATTTTAAGTTTATTTTTGCTTATTGATAATCCTGAGAACTGTATGGTGGATTTGTTTTATCGTTTTTGGTCTTGTTTTGCACAGATAAAATATTGGATATTCTAAAACTGGTGTGGTGTCCTTTTGTAGTGTTTTTACTGTATTACTGTTGGTTATGTGCAAATGTTTCACGCACTTCCTCTGAGATAAGCCTGACTCCTCGTGCCAAGCTACCAAGGGGTGAGCAGGGGTTATTTCAGTAGTGTATCCCCCTTACCCTGACTAGGAAGAAGGGTCCCTACTCGGACAGGGTAGAAACCTGCTAACTAGAGTCCCCCATTTCTGACATAATTTCTTTTAGTTATTTTTGAATCTTGGCCACAATTTATATCAGCTTGTGTTATGTTTTTACACTAGACATACTTAAACTTTGCATACTCCTGCCATGTTTTTTTACCAATTTATTTTTGAAGATTTGTGGGAAAACCTGTCATCAACAGCCTCTATTAACTGTTCGTATTAACTGCTGACCCTGCACTGCCTCACCCCCAAGATAAACATTTTTGGTAAGATTTCTTTTGTGGTGAAATCTGCTTCCTTATTATTTTTTTACTTCCAACAGCAAGAATGTGAACAAAGTTTAAAATTCCATTACATCTCAACTTTCAACATTACTGCCAGGGACATGTGGTATAATTTGTGTCGATTTTGTTTTCTTTCAGAAGCTCACAGGGTCACTTGCATGGAATGGTCACACTTCAAGCTTTGCTGTCTGATCAAACGGAAAATGACTATTTCAGACGCTGTAATCTATCCACTCCTTGCCTTTTGAATATTGAGCCAGTTTTTTGCAAGGGTTGGAGGAAATCCTAGCTGAAGGCTCGTGACACATCCAAAGATGTCAAGAAGGTACTTGGGATGTGTCCCATAGTAAACGTGGGCCAGTTCTGTCGAAGACTTTGATTTTGTACCAAGATTTTTGCTCGCCTGTCCTGTCTCTTTCATATGGGCTGCATGCATCAGATCTGAGGTGAAGATCATGGCACTTGCAAAAATTGGCATCCAGCATGGGTATAAGTTTCGGATCGAAAGTTATCTTCTACACAGTGAAGCAGTAAAATTTACGTCACCAATCCCAACTGGCTCACGATTAAACACATTTTCGGTCAAAATTGAAGAACAAGACATTAAAGAGTTTCCTGAATGCAGAATAGTTTGATATCAAGGCTGCAAGTTGAAAAACGTTGCAGATCCAAACACTGCGACAGCCTCAATGACCAGATCAACACAGCCTCTTAGTTTGTGTTCCTTCCAGATTCAACATGATCCTTGGACTTTCTCACCTGGCTGAATTTGATAGCACTGGGAAGGAAGCAATGCGAGACCTACTTAGTTCTTTGAGATCTGATTCACACAGTACACAGGATGGTTTCATAACTATATCGCCCTTTGGCGGACATATGGTGCAGAAGCTATCTCAACAAGGTTATATGCTGCTGGTATAATCCCCTCAGTGTTGTTAAGCTGAGTAAGAGTGATAGGATGTTGGTGCGTGGAATGAAAGCGTATGTTTTGTGCAGAGCTTGCAGTTACTACATCCTTAGTAGTTGGAGCTCATTCGTAAGTGACAGCCCAGTATTACAGTTAAGTAACATTTAAAAGCCACCATTTATTGTTTAAGCTCCGAGTGGAAGCTAGGTAGTGATGTTCTCATTATGTTATCCTTAAACATAATGGGAAGTCTACTTGTGATGTCACAGAAGCTGTTTGTGCTGGCGATGTTTCTGTAGACATTAGTATGGTTGCAAGCTAGAGAATTCTTTTAAAGCTTTTTATGTTCTCAGCCGACTAAATTCCTCCATTTGAGTGATGCAAGGGTTTTCACCTTGGCTATTTTTCATTTTAACTGCAAGGCTAAGTGTGCTCATTGGTCTGTTAAAAAAAAGACTTTAAGCAAGACTGCATTAATCCTGAAATTACTTAAATTTTATATGAGCGTGATGCTTTACACAAGGTCCATATAGTGATGCTTTAGATAAGGTAATATTCGAAGGAAGATGTGATGCTTTGGTAAGAAATGGAGCTTCATAAGTATTTAGTTAAAACCATGGCTTGTACCCATGTCTATATGCCGATACCTTTACAGAAGATTCAAAATTGATTGAGGTAAAAAAAAAAAAAAAAAAATAGCCCGCAATTTTTAAGATGGGAATTACATTGTTTCTTGGGGAGTAAAATAGTATTATTAATTTCTGACTGCAGTAAAAAAAAATTTTTTTTATTTATTTTCATACATGGATTTTTTTGTTGTAGTGCATATTTGCTTATTAGCTGTGTTAAATTACTTTTAGCTGTAAGATCCCTCTTCAAATAAGCAGTAGAGTGCCTACTTGTGGCATCTCAGTGATCCCATGGCCAGTGCAATATGGGTCTGTGTATCCATTACTCTCTTTTCTGTTTGACTTATTGGCGTGGTGATAGGATTTAGAGCGGACAAGCCTCCCTTTTAGCATTGTTGAGTTGTTCCCCAAAAAACCCTAGCAAATTTTGGTTTGCTTGTAGGATTTTGCATATTTTATTAGGTCCTACTTAATTGCAATCTAGTCTGCATTTATGTGAAAGCTTTATGGCCCTCTCACTCGCACGGCCAGGATAGAAGATTAAGTCTGCTTGCAATCATGGCTCACAGTATTTTACTTTTTAATATAGCTCTAGTTTCCACTTTTATAAAAAAAAATACTAATGTATTTTTACCAAGAGTGGAACTGTGGCTGGACCGAGGAATCAGAAAACGTATAATTAAACCAATGAGAACAAAAAAAGCAATGTATTGGTTTTTTACATTAATGCGGTAGGTCACTGAACTAATGACTTTAATTGCAGAAATGTGTGTCCTATGACTGTTGCATGTGCCATTCAACCTTTCATGTTTCAACTTTTTCGCATTTCAGAGGTCTCTTCCATGAGCGTTATTGGTAGATAATCATGACAACTTTTATCTTAATTCATTGAAAAGTTGAGGTTAAAATGCTGCATAGGCAGTTAGTATTGTTTTTTTGTTTATTAACAGGCTCGTACCATGTATGCACAAAGCCCCCAAGGCGGGGGTACAGTAATACAATTCTCACAAGTGTCGTTACCGGCCAATTTTGCCGTATTACATAAAGATTATGAAAAAACAATAACCCCCCTCTCCCCCCCCAGCACTTGAACAGTTTGGCAAAATACAATTGTCGAGGCCAAGAAGCCATATAGCACATAAGAGCGGCAGTGCAGAAGAAATAAGTTCTGAATCCAATAAGGCCTGGTCTGACACATAAGGGAAGAAATCATATAAAGAATTAAAAAACAAATAAAACAGCAGGGTGGCTCAATAAATATACAGTCGGTGGAGCCCAAAAATCTTTGGGTGGTGAGGCCTCTGGCAACTCCTCTGCGTATGCCTCCAGTTGTTCCCTGCAATATATTAAGTCTCTGATCCATTTCTTCACAGTGGGTGTGGATTTCGCGCCCCAGCACGTTTAGCCAGCAGAGTCGCGATAGCGACCAATTGCCTGTTGCAGGGCTTGAGATACTTCACGCTACCCAGAAGGCACCCCTCCGGTTCACACTGCATGCACTCCAGCACAACATCGGAAAGCACACTCGCAACCTTAGACCAAAACGTGGCTATCCCCTCACACTGCCACGCCAGGTGTAGATAGTCGGCGTCAGCCTGCCCGCACCTTACACAATTAGCTGTGTCCCGCAATCCGAATATGCGTAATTGCACTGGCGTGTAATATAATTGGTGCAAGAATTTAAAATGAATAATACGCAAATTATAGTTCGCCGTGAGGCGCCGAATCAGCTCCCAGCAAAATTTCCAGTGATCCAACAGTAACTCAAACCCCAATGTAATGTTCCATTTAAGATATGAAGGGTGGTCTACCGGTTCTCTTTCCCGCTGTGACGCATCATATAGCCTGGTGATCAGGCCCTTGCGTTCTGTCCCAGCCAGCACCGCCTGCAGTGCTCTCAATGTTTGTGGTTCACTGGGATAGTTAGGATACACGGCCCTGACCGCCTGCCGCACTCTCACGTAGGTAAATCCCAGCATCAACCCGAAATCACGACCCGACTGTACATTCTGGAGTGAGCGGAATTGACCATGTACATATAGGTCCCCCATTCGCGTAACGCCCGCAGTCTCCAAAGCTCGCAGAGCGGGGCGCTCCTGAGCTGCCGAAATGTGCGGATGTGCAGCAATATGGAGTTTCGGGGCATACAGGTAATCTAGCTGTGCCCTCTTGGCCAGAGTCTGCCAGGCCCAGGCAGTGCACTGCACCTGGTTAATTTCCGTCCTAGGGCCTCCACTCCCTCCAGAGAGCGCTGCCGCCATCAGCGGCATCGGGAGTACCGCGTCGGCCTCAATTGCCGTGTGCGGCATGAACTGCTGCGGAAAAAAACAATAATGGGCAAATTGTGCCTGCGCGCAAAGATAATATAAGCGAATGTCGGGTGCCTCAAATCCACCCCGGTCGAACGGCTGTACAAGGGCATTCCAGCTACACCGGGGCTTCTTGCTCCCTCCCCCCCCCCCCACCCCCCATACGAAGGACAGAAGAGCCGATTGCAGTGTCTTAAACAGGGTAGTATTGAGCCGAATAGGGATATTCACAAACCAGTATAACAATTTAGGCAGTATAGACATTTTCGTGACTGCAATACGATCAGCAAGCGACAGCGGCAGCCTAGCCCACCGCTCAGCCTTGTCTACAATCTGCGTTACAACCCGTCCATAGTTCATGGAGATTACCTGATCGGGTTCCCTATGCAGCCAGATCCCTAAGTATTTCACCGGTTCACTGGGCCAAGTCAGAGGGAAGTCCAGCTCTACTTCACGCGTGCCAGCGGTAAGCGGAAACACCATAGACTTGAGTTGATCCCTAACCCAGAATAGCCCTCAAATTTCACATACTCGCGAAGTAATTCAGGCAGGTAAGTCTCTGGCTCGCGCACATAAAGCAGCATGTCATCTGCGTATAACGAGACCACAAGAGGTCGCTGCCTGAAACGCAACGCAGCCGGCACTTGCAACTGGCGCAATTTGCAAGCCAGGGGCTCCAATGCAAGCGCGAAAAGTATTGGCGACGGGGGGCAGCCCTGCCGTGTGCCTTTACCGATTGAGAAGGCCGAGGACACCCAGCCGTTCACCCGCACTCTGGCAACTGGCTCAGTATATAACACCCTGATCCATTTTAGGAAGAACTGAGGAAGGCCCATTCTAGTCAAGACGGTGAACATATAGTCCCACTGAAGGGAATCAAATGCTTTCGCTGCATCTAGCAGTACTGCCACCTCTTGGAAGTCGGGGTCAAAATAATGTAGAGTAGCAAAAGCCGTGCTTAAATTGTGAGTGGTAGACCTAGCAGGCACAAACCCCGACTGGTCAGGGAGGACCAAGAGGGGGACCAGCGGCTGCAGCCGGATTGCTATCATCTTCGCAAGGATCTTGGCATCGATATTAATTATGGGCAGAGGCCAGTAAAATTCGTAACGATTAGCTGCCTTATCAGGTTTCAGAAGCATAACCAAAAGAGCCTCCTTCAAGTTGGGGGGAGATGTCCGGCATCATAAGCTTCCGCGTAAACGTCTAGAAGCCTAGGGGCCAGGTCATCTATGTATGCTTTATAAAATTCGCTGGGAAGCCCATCCAATCCCGCGGCTTTACACGTAGGGAGGGACATAATAGCTAGTTTTACATTCTCTTAGTCAAATGGCTGCGTAAGATATTCTCTATGGTCCAAGGATAACCAGCCGAGGGCAACATCACCAAGGTATGAGTGTATTTCCTCCTCTGGAGTTCAAGACTTGCATTCATACAATTTGGAATAGAAATCAAGTATAGCCTTGCTAATCACGGCTGTAGTGTAGTGGGCCACCCCATCATCATCTAGCATCTCGGTAATGTAGTCTTGACTGCGAGGCGCAGCCAGCTTCTGCGCTAGCGAGCGACTAGGCCTACCCCCTCCCCATAGTACCGTGCCGTGCATCGCCTGGACCTGTGAACCATTTCTTGATCCACGGTACCGTTGTGTTCCGTCACTAGCTTACGTATCTCGGATAGCGTCGCAGGAGATGGGTCTGTCTCGTATGCCCGCTCGAGAGTAGAGATTTCTGCTGCCAATCGTTTTATACTGCACCGGAGATCCCGCAGAACCCCAGCCTGGGCCCCCATGCACACCCCCCTGATAGTCACCTTGAATGCCTCCCACAAGACGCCAGTGCTGTCCACCGAGCCTTCATTCTCACAAATAGGTCCGAATGGCATCCCTGACATTGTGCCTAAAGACAGTCTGTCAATGAAGTGGGTTGCAACCGCCATGTAAATGGAGGTCTCTCACATGTAGGCACCCGGAGCTCCAAAAGTACCGGGGAATGATCCGACAGCGTGCGAGCCATATGGTCAATCCCAACTACCCACGTGCAAGCAACCTCGGTGGCAATCCACAAATCCAGGCGTGTACACGTCCCATGCACAGAGGAGACAAACGTACTCTCGCGCGCTCCAAGGTGCCGCAAGCGCCATACATCATGCATCCCACCAGTTTCCAACAGTCCCAGCAGGGCATCTGCAGCGTTCTTAGGCCGCGCAAGTCCCTGACCCATTCGATCCATCGCCAGATCCAAACACAGATTGAAATCGCTTCCCCATAAAATCTCCACTGTAGGAAACCCCGAAATACGGCGCCATACATCCACAAAGAAGGCAGGGTCATCAATATTTGGGCCGTACACATTTACCAGAAGAACATTCACTCCACCAAGCTGGCCATGCACTAGTGCCACTCGACCATGTTCATCCGTTTCGGCCCTGATAACGGTAAAGGGAACCTCACGTTTAACCAGAATCATCACCCCACGAGAATAGGTAGAATAGGAGGACGCCACTCGCACCCCGGCCCAGCGTGACCCACAGACTTCTCAGAATGTTTTGTAAGATGCGTCTCTTGCAGGAAAGCTATCTGCACATTCATCCTATCCAGATAGGCTAATACAGATCTAATCTTTTTAGGAGTGTTCAGACCACGGACATTCCATGTCAGAAGCTTCACATTACCGCTCATGAAGTCTTGCTGGTATGGCAGGTACCCTAACTGGATACGTCAGAAATATGTGCCCACATACATGGATAAAGATGTAAAGACATCGACGAAACCAAGTGCCAGTCAACCCCACCCCAACCCCCTCTCCCCCCATCCCCCCATCCACTTCAGCATCCCCAACTCGCCAAAGCCATCCCATCCCATCCCATCCCTGCCCAACCAACCAGAAAAAAACAAACCAGTACAGATTGGGTACTCCCATATGGGGGGCGTCGGAGCGCGTCTAGCCTCCTAACTAGTAGGAGGTGGCTGAGCAACCAGGTAGCTGTGCCTATCGCACTGTAACACTATGCCCCCTAGCCCAAAGTGAGAAGAGAAAAAAAAAACACGTGGGGGCAGTGAGAGCTAAATAACACAACCTGTAAAATAAAGGGGACTGTTAGATACATCATCGCAGCATTATATAAAGACTGTTTACAGTACAGTATTGCAGGAGACGGACAATCAGGCCCTCACTGTTCCTCGTTGTCCGAAGGCGCCTGAGACTCTCGCCGCGTCCGCTTCAGTTGTTTAGCATGTTCCAGGGCAGCTTTAGGGTTAGTAAAAAAAATTGAGGCCCCCTCTGGGCCAACCCGCAGGCGGGCAGGGTATAGCATAGCGTAGGGAACTCCTTCAGAGTGTAAGAACTTTTTAACTGCAATGAACTCACTCCGTGCTGCCTGCACAGTGACGGTAAAATTGGGAAAGAATGAAAGGGAGTTGCCCTGATGCACAATATTACCCTTGTCGCGGGCCATTCGTAAAGTAACATCACAGTCTCTGTAATTCAATAGGCGTGCTATAATTGGGGGGGTGGAGCGCCCGGGATAGGCCGCGCAGTGAGGGATCTGTGTGCCCGCTCGACGATTAACATGGGGGAGAGCTGTTCAGTTCCAAAAATGTCTTTTATGAGGTGTTCCACAAATAGCTCCATCTTGCCAACATTCGTGGATTCCGGAAGGCCCGTAATCCGAATGTTATTGCGCTGAGAACGGGCCTCCAAATCCTCATTCTTAGCCTGAATAAGAGATCGGACCTTTTCCATATTCAGCGCTTTCCCGGTAACCTCACTCAGGCCGTCCTCTGTCGCAGATACTCGCTGTTCCACTTCTCCCATACGGGTATTTTGCTTCTCAAGCTGCGCCGACATATGGTCCAATCGGTGGTTGACAGCAGCCATCGTCCCCTCTATAGACTGCAGGCTACGCTGCATGGCTAGCAGCTTTGCCTCTAGGGTGGGAGGCCCCGCAGCTGGGGCGTCGGCCTCAGAGTCCGATGCAGCCCTCTGCGAAGACTTAGAGGATTTGCGCGCCTCAAAAGTAAGGCGAGGTTGAGTTTTATCAGTCCTCCCCATAGTGGAGACAGTGCAGTCAACGTAGGGCCACTGGCCCAATGTACACCAAATGGGACGATCTGAGCAGTGCAAGGGCCCAGGGAGACGCAGGCCCCCAGCAAGTGAGCACTAAATCAACAGTAAGTCAGGCGATAACACTACAGCAATGTAGGTGTACCGCAACTACACCAGGTCACGTTAAGGCCAAGTACGGGGGGGGGGCCCCCCAGGCGATGAGCGGTCCGCTCCTTGGAAAATAAAACACTGGCGCTACGACAATCCCATCAGGGGCTGGAGGACATAGAGAGGATCGGCGTAACAGAGGGGGATCCCCAGCTAAGTCAATGGATTGGGAGGGAGTGGGGGGGGGGGTCACGGCGCACCACAGCGACCAGTAATCCCACATTAGGCCCGAGGATACCAACATATGCGCTGTATCAGGATCCGCAGCAGTAGATTTAGATGTAGTGCAGACTCTCACAAGCACCCTCCAATGCCACTCGCAGCAACGCAGTCCCTCAGGCGGCACCCCGGGCCTCCTTCCAGCACAGCGACCTATCCTCCCTCGCACGCCGGCGCCTCGCACAGCTCGAGGGCTGCGGCCCGAGCCCCTACCCGCGCCGCCTCCACAGACACCGGCCAGGGGTCAGGCCGCCCCCTACTCACCGCAGCGGGCGCTCAGGATTCAGCACAGCTCCTCCAACTCCCAGGATGGCCGAAGCAGGCTCCGCGGGCCCCGGGACCGCAGGGGCACCGCGCCGCTACCTCCTCCAGCAGCAGGTGCCCAGTCCGCCTCCCCAGGGAGCAGCACCAGCAGCAGGGCGTCAGCAGGCACCAGGCGTGCAGCGAGGTCAGGGCCGGCCCCACCGGCAGAGAGCAACCACCGCAGGCACAGGGATTCCCAGCGCAGCCGCGGCGCTCCGGAGCCACCATTTTGTAGAGAGGCCGCCGAGACCAAGCGCCACTCGTCAACGGTCTCACAGGCAGTTGTAGACGCCAAAAACCGCTCCCACTCGGGCAGAATACTCCAGAGGTGAGGGGCACCCGGATTTTATTTCTGGAATGCAGCGTAATAGGCGGATGATGGGCGGATAAAGGGCTCAGCCGGGCAGAGCCTCTCTAGAGAGCAGCCATCTTGCCGTGCGCTCAAGCCACGCTCCAGGCAGTTAGTATTGTGATAGTTATTTTTTTATTATTTTTATAACTATTCATGGTAGTCACCTAATATTCCATAGTTGTACTGAGTGGCTTTGTGACTGACATTTGCGTATCAAGCATGCCTTCATCAGTAAACATTTGCTGTTCCAGGATACTCTCTCTTAGATCTTAATGACTGATATATTTGTCACTCACATTTCATAGTTTTCCCTGGTCCTTCCATCCTCAGTTGAATGTGTTTTTGGAAAGTTACCAGGCACATAAATTGCTTGAAATAAGCACAAAACAGCCTGGACCTCATTTGTTTTGCCTCAACAGTCAGAAGTCACGATGGTGGGTCTTACTGACATTTTACCTCTTCTTTCATCTGACCAGACAACCATCACCTATGCCTTTTCAGATGATTAGCAGTCTTGGTCATCTTCAGCAATTTTACCTTATACAGACTCATTTACCAAAAATGCCTTTTATCATCTGTGATTGTTTCTGGTTACACCCATTTTTTCCCATTAAATTATTTTGATGGTACCTACTGTTGTCCTCCCACCTGGATTACTACAACCGCTGTCTCACTGCCCTCCTTAAGTAACAGCTAGACAAACTACAAGAGTTGACTTTCGTGTAGCTCTTGCATAGCTACGGTATCTTGATGCCAATAAAATTTGCTACAGATTAAAGGAGCTCCCAGCTACCCGCAGCGAAAGCCCTAAAGTACAGCTGAAATAAAAACAAGCAGCGCGCAGGTTGTCTTTTGGTCTCTAGTGCCTCAGGTAGAGACTGGTAAGAGTCACAGCGCAGCTGATAAGACTGCTCAGGTCCATATTCCACATGAGATTGGTCCATTGGATTGAACCTGCACAGCTTGATATCCTGCTGAGAAGCATGTGCTTACCAGGTAGCCCAAGCAGTGGGGTTGGAGGAGCAGAGGATCCCTTCCCAAATATAAGAGGTATCTGTCTGTAACTGCTGTAATGAGAAGCAGCTGCATGTTGACAGGAGGGACACCTGAGCAAGGCAAATCTTGCAGTGTGCCTGAGGACTGACATAAGGAAACAAACTCTTGAGGGTGAGTAGCTGACAAGCAAACCCTGTGGATGAAACAAATTAGAGCATTTTCATATTGAGGAGCTGGATAAGCTTGAGTGACTACAATGATTATTAGTAGTTGAAGCATATAGGGAGGCCATGCAGTGGTTCTGGTGGTGGTGGTGGGGGGGTGGGGGGTGGTAAATCAGGAACCCACAAGCTTTAAGACACAAAACCTCTAATACTCTCCCTAAATTGACAATCTCTAAGTGAAGGGGACAAGTTGTGCCACACTGTCTCAGAGGAAGGCGGTGGACGCTGCAGTTGCCAGTAGACTGTAATCCGACACTGGGACAAGACAGGATGCAGGGTCTGGTAACAAGGGCTGGCAACAGCTAATGCGGATCTGGCAACAGCTAATGCGGATCTGGCAACAGCTAATGCGGATCTGGCAACAGCTAATGCGGATCTGGCAACAGCTAATGCGGATCTGGCAACAGCTAATGCGGAGCACACCCACTTCCGGTTAGGCACTATTGATACCCAGGTGTCCTGTTTATCATTACCACTAAATACATAGTGCCTCTCCTAATGTTAAGTACTGCCAGCTTAGAAAGGGCTACAATGAACAACTAGTGAGGTTTGAGACACGAGTGAGTGGCTGTAGCAGCTGTGTAGTTCCTTTGAGTTCTAGATTGAGAAGTCCAAGAAGTAGGGCATGATAAGGTGAGAAAGGGGATGTGAGGCTGCCCTAACAGTATCATCTAGACAAATCTGCCTTTTTATGACATGAGCCCAGTGAAGTTCCAGAAGATCCCCTTTGATAGGGACATAATACAGATTGTACCTCGCTCCCTGGAGACCTAGCACACACACTGCTGTCCATGGTTAGAGATTTTAGAACAACTGTGGAACCCAAAATATGCACAATGAGCATAGAAGTAATTCTCCTAAAGACATATGGAAAAAATCACAGAAGGGAAAGCTACAGAACATATTAAGACAAATAAGTCTTTGCTTTCAGAGTTACAATGTGAAAAAAACGACTTCATTTCTGAATGGAAGATGCACAAGGGATATACAAGAGTAACTGTATCTGAATGGGAAGAGTGTAGTAGAGTTCCATGGGCCAAAGCGTTGAGCTGCCGTTGTGAACGGTGCACCATGACAAAGGGTTGTCCTCTTTATTCAGTTAAGAGGCCAAAGGGTAGGGCGACCAAGTTAGACCATGAGGAACTAAGGAGAATTAAATGCAATGCTTGAACACAATATCATATGTATACACTAAATTGCTTTTTACGAGGGGCTGCTTATTAATTCTTCACTGGAGCTCATGAAAACCTGCCTCAGTCTGTGTCGGTCAACTCTCTGAAAACGTGGACATGAACTAAATTTACTGAAACCTGCCCAGATAGATGGTGAAAAACTGTTTTGGCAAAATGGGACACTTGGACACCCAACCAATAGGGCTTTGGTGCCCCAACTAGGCCACCCCAATGTTCATCATAGCTCCCCTACTTGAATTAATTTTGCAATAAGGATGAGATTTGTCAGGCTACACAATAGTTCTCCATCCAATATGATCACAGTATAATGTTGCTGCTCACAGGCTTCAGTCTAGCAGTACAGCAGCAAAGGATAAGTTTTAATGCAATTAAAGGGCCCTCTTCTCTGCACCAGCTTCCTCGCTCTGTGTTTTGGTGTCCTTAAGTCCCCTTCCTATAACCGATCAAGCTTTTGCCATTTGCTTTCCCTTCTTAACTCGAGCCACTACTTTTGGCTTTCACACTGTGCCTCTGTGCACATTGTGACTATTGACAGATCTAGCTCTTAATGCTTACTTCCCTTCTTCACTGGATATACGCTGGTCTGCGACTACAGTTTCAGTTGTATTAATCTCAATGTCATCATCCATAACTTGATTAATTCATCGGTCTCCTGTTGGCCTTCCGACTGTGTTGTTGTGGCCACCTCTATCGCACTGCCCTTTTGAAAATAGGACACTTTTGGTTATCCCATTCTACTTGAATCCACTTCAATTTATCTTCAGAATTTCAATTGAGATTCTTTTTCTCCACTGGAAAGCTTTGCTTTGTATTCATTTTCTCTTTGGATTTTGTGACATTTACTCCAGTGTGTGCACAGTCAACATTGTTTTTGTTCTAAGCAACACCTGTTGAGCTACTTGCAGATTAAAATGCTGTTGATACGTAACAGTTACAAAGATGTTTTCTGGAAACTAGTTTAGAAGCAGAGTACAACCTAAAATGATTATTTAGACTTTATTTACATTACTGTAGTCTGTTTACATTGCCTTATTTTGTCTGTTTGATCACGTTCTAGCTAATGAATTCACTTACCAGCACAGTGTGCTCGCTTTGTCACATTGATTTTGTGATATATTGAGTATGCAACCCCTCTGTTTTCTTGATTTTTCTGGTTCTTAATGATACCTAGTTGGCCGTTGTTTGCTATGAATGCATAACATGCCATCTGAGCATGCGCGGCACACAACAGATGCGGGGAGTTGTTCAAATTGGCCACAGGGGCAGAGCTAGAGAAAACTCTGAAGCAGAAGAGGGTGCAGAGGTGTAAATAATTGCATTGCAGATGGATCGAAAACTGACAAACCAGATTTAGATACAGTTTCAACTGGGCTGGGCCCTGCTTTCTTTTGAAGAACTGGAAAAGCAACCGCTTGAATTCCCTGGATAGAGTGAAAAACATGTCTGAGGCACTAAATGAATGCTTTTTGTTAGTGCCCACTCCCCAGCCAATCAACATTCTGTCAGGGACTGTCCGGAACTATGTCGGGAACACAGTTGGGGACTTGGGCAAGGACTGGGAACGGGGTAGAAAACGTATATAGAGAGAGGAGTACAGCGCTGCCCAGGATCACACAGGAAGTCAGAGGAGAAAAGGGATCCAAAGGGGAAGCCTGTACAAAGGAACAAGATGGCTAAGACTCAGAAAGGAAGGGTACTCACAAGGCAATTTAGCATTCAGACTAACTACACCCAGGACGGACGTGCAAGACATATACGTCTTATATATAATAAAACATTAACAAAGGGAATGTGGGGTAAAGCACTCAGGAGCTCCACACGGTAAGACTGAAGCTCAGTAAGTTCCTCACCCACAATTGCTGTTACGGATACTGACTGAAAATACCCACATGTAGGATATGTATGCAAAGGCAGGGTCTGTGGACCTATGGTGATGTTATAACTAACTCAAAGACAATACTCACAGTGAACAAGAAACACCACCTAGGTAGTCGGCTGTGCCTACAGATCCTGGCGATCAAACAGGAACACGCAAGGCAGTAACAGCAAAGGGGTAGAACTAAACACAAGCACAATAGACAAGGAGCTAGCAAGGAGGAGTGCTTAACAGGAAAGGAAGGAAATCACAGGGCACACTTGGCAGAAAGCAGGTAACAAACATACAAGGTAACAGAAGCAAGACAGCAGAAATAGAAAGACAGCAAACTAGAACTGGAACCAAGGAAATGGGAAGAAAGGCAGGGACTGGAAAAGGATATACAGAAGGGGAGGCTACAAGGGTATACTAGAATAGTGCAGGTTCAGGAATCAAGAAAACAAAGTAGCATAGAAGGAAGTGCTGGGGCAGGAACAAGAATTGTGCAAAAGCTCGAGTCAAAGTAGCACTGCAGGTAGTGCTAGTTCAGGAGAAGGGAAACTGCTGCAGGTCAGGAACAAGGAATGCTAAGGCTCAGGAGTCAAGGTAGCACTGCAGGCAGTACTGGTTCAAGGAAACAGGAAATAGCTACAGCTCAGGAAGCAAGGAGTCAAGGTAGCACTGCAAGCAGTGCAAATCAGGAACAAGAAATAGCTGAAGCCCAAGAACAGGCACAAAGAATAACTATACCTCAGGAAACAAGGTAGCACTGCAGGTAGTGCTAGTTCAGACACAAGGAATAGCTATAGCTCAGGAACTCAGGAAACAAGGTAGCACTGCAGGCAGTGCTAATTCAGGCACAAGGAATAGCTATAGCTCAGGAACTCAGGAAACAAGGTAGCACTGCAGGCAGTGCTAATTCAGGCACAAGGAATAGCTATAGCTCAGGAACTCAGGAAACAAGGTAGCACTGCAGGCAGTGCTAATTCAGGCACAAGGAATAGCTATAGCTCTGAAATCAAGGAACAAGAATTAACTATAGCTCAGGAATCGAGGAATATCACAAGCTCTGGAAACAAGGATCGGCATCACCGGTATACAGCTACAATGACCAACACTGGGCTGAAGGGAGCTGGGGCTTAAAAGAGCTCACAGTAATCGCATGCATCAGGTGTGAGCAGGCTAGCAGCAGCCAGCCACAGGTGAACTGAATTCCTCCACCCATCCTTGGCCTGCAGGGGTGGAGACAAAGCAGTGAGCAGGGCATTATAGGTAATGGAGTTTCCAGCATGAGCAGACTGGCTTCCACAAAACCCGGCATGGATTGGGAATGGATGTCAATTCCCAAATGATGTCCAAATGCCTGCAAGTCAGGATATGCATACAGGGGAGTGTCTGGAAGCATATTAAAATACTGGAAAGCCCCACAATTCGGCCCCCTGGTGGTGGGAACGAGAGCACAGGGAGTGAATCGTGACACATTCATGGGAACCTAGTAGAACTAATCATGATGCAGAGGTCACCTGGGTTGTAAATGGTATGTTTAGAAATTGCTCAGTAGAATGCATTAATAAAAAATGATCATCTCCAGAATGAGTGGATAACTTGATAAGCAAAGCAGGTTCTGTTTCAGTAACAAGATTACTACAATCCTAGTTATTAATGGCAAGAATGTGGTAGAATATCAACACGGGAATAAAACATAGCTTCCTCCCTTCTAACATAACCAGTTAATACTACAAATTAGTTGGATTGTGCCATGCTTAGTGGCATGGTTGATGGCCACTGCATTCAGTGGGGGGAAGTAGACCATTTTGAGCTCATGGTTTGAATATGTGGAGTGGGAGGTAGTTAAAATTGTGTCCATTATTGATCTTTTACCTAGATATAATATAGTCCATGATGCAAGCTGCATGGCCACATGCAAGAAGTGAGAAGAAGAGAGAAGTGGGCTCACCAAAAATGGCAAGAATGAGGTGTTTCAAATTGATGATTTGAAGTGTTAATAGCCCTGGGGATAAAATTAAGTAGAGGAGTGCCAACAAATTGTACAACAGAGATTTCTAATGGGCAATAATTGTCAGTTCATAAGTTCAACTGCTTGCACCTTCTGCTTATCTTAAAAAAGAGAGTGAAAACAGGGAATGCTGTGTTATATAGCTGGGCACCTATGAGGGTGAGAAGATTTTAGTGGTAAATATGTATTTTCTCCCAGCTTTACAATCTGTAATGTTGGTAAGGATAAGGGTCCCTGATTGTAAGCCTTCGAGGGGCCACCCTGACAGAAGTTACAGGCTTAAACATGGTGATAAACAAAGAACTAAACCAACATTTCCCAAGCTGAAAGCTGAGAGCCGCGAGCCGATTTTTGGTGGGTCGCCGAAGTCCTGGTATATGTATGTAAACAGATTTGTGAGACCCAGGTACTTTCTTCATCTTCTTCTGGGAGATGTGAAGAGATGGAAATATGCCAGTGGTTAATCTGATGTAACATGACTTAAATAGGATTATGCTGGGAACGCAATCATCACTGTAGTATTTTGGCCTTTAGGACTGGAGAGGAGTGAGTAACAAATAAAGTACACACTTTAAATGTGACAGACTCTATCTCGGCCCTACTGGCCTTCCTGCAGAACTGGCCTGCAAGTAATTACAATAAATATTTACATAGCCGGGTCTCCCTTCGGCCCTGAAGAGAGGCTCATGCAGCGGACGAGAACAAGATACGGCAGGCTGAAGTCCGTAACTCAGGCTATTGAACTGCGAAAACTACAGAAAAGCAGATTGAAGGAAAGCACCCCTTTTTGCATGGTCACCCCCCCTAACTTTTTGCCTGATATCTGATGCACTTTGAGTGTGCCCTGGGTCCCTGCCAGTCAGTTTCCCAGGGCCTGTGTTCTTTCCCAAAACTGTAACATTGCTCCCACAATTGGCCCACCTCAGGCCCACATATAAGTCCTGTGTAAAAAGTACCAGTGGTACCAAGGGCCTTGTGGCTAGAGAGGCTCCCTTTTGGGCTGCAGCATGTATTGTGCCACCGTAAAGGACCCCACACCACACACATACACACTGCCATTGCAGGCTATGTGTTATGGTGTAGCTAAACAAGAGTTGATGTGGCACACCTTCCTGGGTGCTGTGCCTACACACCACTGCCTGCGGCACAGGTAAGTCACCCCTCTGGCAGGCATTACAGCGCTAAGGCAGGCTGCACTACAGCACAGGTGACCGCATAGCTGCATGAGCAATATGCCCCTACAGTGTCTGAGTCCATTCCTGGACGCTGTAAGTGCAGTGATGCCATTTTGAGTACATGTGCTAGGAGTTGGTCAACACGAACTCCACAACTCCATGATGGCTTTACTGAAGACTGAGAAGTTTTGTATCAAACTTCTCAGCATAATCAACCCACACTGATGCCAGTGATGGATTTATTATAAAATGCACTCGGAGGGCCTCTAGAGAGGCCCCCTGAAAAACAACCACCTTCTAGTGTATTGGCTGATCGGTCCCTGCCAGCCAGCCACCACCAGACTGGTTTCTGACCTCATGGGTGAGAGCCTTTGTGCTCTTGGAGGCCAGAAACAAAGCCTGTTGTGGGTGGAGGTGCTTCACACCTCCCCTTTGCGGGGACAGCAGCACTTGGCGGTGAGCCTTAAAGGCTCTCACCTTGTGTTATGCTGATTTTGGGCAGCTCCAACTAGTGGAGATGCCTGCCCCCTGCCCCAGCCTTACTTTTTGGTGGTAGGACTGGTGGGGAAAATTAGTAAGCAGAGTAGGAGTGTCCACCTTGGCTTGGCACATCCTTGGGGTGGCCAGGAGCTGGGTGAAACCCTCTCTTGAGAATTCCCCCATCTTGGTTTGGAGAATTATGCCCAGTAGGAATAGGTATGTGCCCCTCCCCAAAAGGAGGGAGCACCCACAGGGTGTAGTCACTCTAGGGCACAGTAGCCATTGGTTACTGCCCCCCAACCTCAGTAACGCCCTTAAATTTTGTATTTAAGGGCTCCCCTGAACCTTGTTCCTCAGATTCAACGAGCTACTAAGGACTGAAGAGCCGTAGAGGACTGGAGAAGATGACAACTGACTTCTCCTCCTCCAGCGACCTTGCTCTAAAGAAATTGGCGTGTCCTGCCACCAGCAACTCTCCAGCACCTGCAGAGGCCTGAGCTGCCTTCAATAAAGACTGTCTCCCGTTGATACCGGATTTGTCCAGCAAAAGCAACCCCCCACAAGGACTCCAGTGCCTCCTGGAACCATGAGTCCACACCACTCTGCACCTGTCACCCACGTCCAGAAGAGTCCAGGTGGCCCAACGATCCAGCGACATCTCCCCAGCGATTCTGAACTGGGATCCAGCGTTGGATGACCTCTCCTGACCTCCCCCACGATGCCTACAGTCTCATCCTGAAGGGTCCCCCCGACCGTGACTGGATCCGATGAGAGAAACCTGCCGCCTAAAGACACCCCCTGCACCGCAGCTCCCAGGCCTTGGAGTGTCCAACTGACGATGTCACAGCATCCCCCCCCTGCTATCCAACTCACTTCTCCAGTCGTTGGATTCCTTCAGCCAGTCTTCTGGACCGAGCCTGTAGCCTTTGTCTCCGACTGAGGATCTCCATTGATTCCTATAGGGCACCCGACGCCTCCTTTGCACCCGGCCGCCCCTGTGCCACTGGTGGTGCAGTCTTGGTGTTACTTGTTGGCCCCTACAATGCTGACCTCAACCCCCAGGTCCTGTGCCCCTGAACTGCAGGTACTTACCTGCAACCGGTGCCTCTTCGAGGTGTCCCCAGCTCCCAAAGGCTAACATTGAGTCCAGTGACCTCTGCACCCGGCCACCCCAGTGCCGCTGCTGGTACAGTACCCAACTTGGTCCGACTCTTACCCTGTGTTGTTAAAACCCAATGTAACAAGCATTGGCATAGCCAATAGGTCTCGCTTTTGGGACCTTATAAGTATTTAGTTATGCAGCACAATATCCTTGGTGCAACAACATCAACTGTTGCATGGCTAAACACTTATAAGGTCCCAAAGGCGAGACCTATTGGCTATGCCAATGCTTGTTTGGAAGACCAAACAACACTTCTTTTGTTGGAGGATTGCACTATCTTTGTTGCTAGTAGGCAGTAGTTGCATCCACTGTCGGGACTCTGAAGGAGATTCATTTTTCCCCACTTTTCCAGCATTATCACCATGACCATATGTGAAATTATGTGCCACTGTAAAAACCAGGGTCACCGAGACTTTCTGGATTTCACGGAATCGGTTGGCTTCTAAATCACTTTAATATTTGCAGCTAGGCAGTGTGTTGCATTTTAAGCCTGCAAGAAAAGAGAAGCATTGCATTAGACTGCAGGCAGTCACTGTTAGGTGCCGCTGCTGGCTTTGCATAACGCTGTGTGCTCTAGACCCACACTTTAAAGCATTCAAAGATGGAGACGGTGGTGGACTGAAGGAGGCCGTAATAGCCTCACAATTCCACCTCATTCAACTTAAAATATTCCACCACACATACCTCACTTGTACACAACTCTAACGTATGGGTCTGATTAGTTCCTGTCACTGCTTGGGCTGCAGCGATGACAATAGGGAATTGGTGCACACATTTTGGGGCTGCCCCGTGATATCACACTTCTGGGAAGGGGTGCTGGGGACCTTGGGAACTGTGTTGGGTCCCCAGAGAGTCTGCGACATTTAGCATGATCAGTTTCGGCTACGTGGAGGGCAACAGATATCAAAAGGCATTACTTTGGCTGGCCTTTATGGTGGCCAAGAGAGATATCCAGAGGGCGTGGAAGAGTGCTGATGCCCCCTCTTGAGAGGGCTGGGCTAAGGGCACGGATTTCTGTATGGGCCTGGAGCACCTGATTTATTAAGCTAAAAGGATGCCCTTATAAACATGTTCAAATATGGAAGACCTGGGCCAATCATAGAGGGATTTTGATAGAACCCTGCCTGCGCAGGCCTGGGCTCCCCGACAAAGAGTTGCACTCCTATGAGCCTGTATCAGGTTGAGTGTTGGGAGGGGGATGTCTCGATTCCGTGGCTAGCGGCGGCCCCTTGGTTTACTGTGGCCAGCGGGGATATGGTTCTTTATTTGTAACCCATGGGACACGTGTACACTGCTACGGATCGATGTGTGGAATAATGCCAATGTGGTTTCGTCCTCTGTAAGCTGTATGCCAGGCTTGGATTTTGTTTTATGCAAAATCTAATAAAAAGTTGTTTACATAATAAAAAAATTCTATGATTTATATATTGTGCCCCACTACAGGCAATATGCGTTTCAAGTGGACCCTCCAAGCACAACATCCCCTCTGTGCTCCATATAGCAACTGCCTCCTGTTTTGATCACTGTCTCTGCGGCTTTGCTATCAGCACCATATTTCGGTCCCTGTATCAACTGCCAGCCCCATATCCCCCATATGTCAGTAACATCACTGAAACATTACGTCAACATTCACACAACTGCCTTTCACGATTTGCAACTTTGTATTTTCTGCCAAGATAACCCAGTAGATTCATGTACCCGCTGCAGAGTGGTTCCTAATCTCCATACTTAAAGTTGTAGATCACACTCTGTTACCATCCTTTAACTATCATTTATAGCCATAAATCCCATAAAATGTTAGCTGTGTGCTTTTGTAACGCATGAGGAGATAGATGACAGAAAAGAGTCCAGGTCTGAACGATACCAAACTGACAGTAAGGATCCCATTAATATTATGTGCACGTGGCAGGGCCCGTTATATTATAGGGAAGGAGATGTTTGGATTTGGTTTCAGCTCACATCTAGACTGGTCCAGATTGTGGATAATGTTATTTAAGCATTAATTTGGCACATTACGATGTAGGCTGATAATTCTACATACTTTTTCATCGAATGTCTGACTGATGTTTCTGAGTTCAAATCAGTCACAATTGTCCTTTCTTTATTTTCAGTGCTAGGAGGGGAGCATCATTCAGCAAAACCAAAAACATTGGCAAAGTCAATAGGTCTCACCTATGAGAGTGCGGTTGGCTTCGTATTGTGCGTTTTAGCCATGTTGAAAGTAATAAAAAAAGGGGCGGGAGGGAAGGAGTTATGAACGTGTCATAGCTCTGCTATAAAATATGGATAACACACTGACAAACCAAACAGCTGTCAAATAGCCGAGACCTTTTGGCTTTACCAAAGCTTGTATTCTTTATTAGCTTCTTTAATTGCATTAGACTGTCAACAAAAAATGAGGAAGATTTTGGATCATCTACAATTTGGAAGCCCCAATGTAAAAGATACCGTTATACCATGCACAGACTTTACGTCTCTGATCGGTACAACATAAATTAGCACCGTAATACGAAGCACACAGGATCAATCAAAAAGCGCCATGAGCCCCCAGTAGGCGATGTCTGCGCTTAAAGAATTAAATAGGAAATCTCAAAACGTGAGCACAAACTGTCAAACGCCGAAGCTGCTCCCCGATACTTCCAGATCGGAATCAATACCTCTTCCTGCAGCTCCCTCTGACACATCGGAAAGCTCTCAGTCATTTATCAGAAATTGTTTTAGCAAACAATCAGTCCCCGCGGATAGTGGGCGAGTCATTTAAAGCAATTAGAAGCGGCTATTTTAGGATTACTCACTGGCCACCTGGAATATCTTATTAAGTGGCCCTCAGATGTCCAAAACAATCACACTTCCCATCCCCCATCAATCCCCGAGCTCGCGTTAAGCCATCCCTCTTGGCTGACACTGGACACTAAAGCAAGGTGGCTGGGCAAACACGGGATAGTCAGTCTATGGCCTACGGCTTGGCCCTCTTTCTGCACCACAAGGCGGGTAAAGAGCCACGAGGAGAGAAGAGGCACTCTATGGGGCAGAAGAATTAAAATACCGCCTTGGGCTGCAGGGGCAGTGCAGACGGACATGAACAAGTTTACTCTCAAACATTGAGGGAAAAGTCTCGGCACCTCACAATGGACACGGAAAATGTGAATCTGATGTCATGAGCCACCGGCCCGCACAAAGTGGACATTTAACGGTTAAAACACTTTACGAATTTCATAAAACGTTTTATTATGTTTTCATTACAAACCGTAAAACAGTAATTACAAGACGAGTTCGTATAACAATATACAACAAGCATTGGCCGCGCGGCCGCAAAAGTAACGGCCGCGAAAGCAAAAGTGATCGCGAGCGGGAAGTGATCGCAGGGACGCGCTCGCTCTGTGGTGGGGGAGGGGCAGAGCGAGGCGCTTGGGAGAGCGCTGTGCTTTATGAGCCATGCCGGCTAGACGGAGGAAAGACAGATGGCGGCTGCGCGCGTGCACGCTCACGTGCACGCAAGCTGGAGGCCAGCAAAAGCCACTGGGTTAGCACTTTCAAAACCCACTTACTAAAAGTCTCGCCAGAGCAGCGCATGCGCTGGCTCAGGCGAGACCTAAAAATGTGTCGCATATGTGGAAGTCAAAAAGAAGATCTGATCCACCTAATATGCATCTGTAAGAAACTTTACTTGGCACGAGTCACTTTACTAAGAAAAGCTTTTTTGGACAGAGGAATATGATCATGCTGGGGGGCTATTATCAAAGGGCTTGATCCATCTAACCCTCAGATGAACTGTAACTGGTTAAGTTCCTGCGCATACATGAACAGGTAACGAAGTCAATACAGCAACGAGAGGGTCCACTTACTGAGGGTCTAAAGCCAGCAATAATTGATCCTTTTGAACAACCATCCTGAGGACGATACCGTAAGGAAGAAGCAAGTGGAACGGATCACCTCGTACGTAGAGCTTGCTATTCTCAATCATAATCGATTAGTTGCCAGTACAGAAGCGATTAACCTTTGTCATCTGTCAATTGCCGGTTCACTCTTCGAAACCATGTAGAACAAGCATTTGCAATGCAATAGGTCTCGCAGTTGTGAGAGTTTGAGCTATTGGCATTGTAAATGGCAATGTCTTTTATTTACGTGTTGGTTTTTAAAACATAAATAAAAGGCATTGTCATTTACAATGTCAATAGCTTCTGTTTGGGTTGGTCCTGTGAATTTTATACCAGTGGCCCGTGTTCATTATTACACTGCACTTCAAATTTCGATTTTTAAAAAAATATATTGGTAAATAATTTTTGAAACTAATATGTTTCTGCTTTCCTCGAAATGTAATTTGCCTAATGGGGCGTTTCTGTGCAACCTTGTGTTGTCTTTTTCACGTTATGAACAGTATCGTTGTCTTCCAAATGTTTGCCACACACACACACCACATAGCTGCCAAGCTTTCAGATTGCTATGTGTGACATTTTCATAATTCCAGTGTAATTGTGAGTGACATTTCAACGACTATGAGTGACACTTTCTCACGAGCAAAATCAAGCAATGAAGACGAGGGAATCATTTAAATATCAGAAATTACACCCATTTGAGCAACAAGAAACTCAGAGAAGATCTGAAAACTGCTGCAAAGCACGAGAAATGAAAGGGGTGACTGCAGTTCTCAGTAACAGAGGGCAGAAACTGCAGCTGCTCAGAAGATGATTTTATTAATCTGATCATTCATGACCACGCAGTATCCTAAAAAGCAAATTTGATAGCATAGCAAATGCAGCTAAGAGATTATACTGTCTCTCGGTCTCAAGCACGTACTCATAGCTGGCAGGTTTTCTGACTTATGTTTCACATTTTCATGATTTCACTGTACATATGAGTGACATCCAATGGCATCATGTGACAACGTGTAACACTTAGAGTGACACTTCCGCAAGTCAAATCAAGCAGTGAAGTGCATTGACAGAAATAAAGATCCGAACTTACACACTTTCAAGTAATGAGAAGTTTCATAAAGATATTGAAACTACTATAAAATACCTGAAAAGGAAGTTCACTAACCTACTGCCCCTTTCTAAGATGATCGTACTGTCATCTGTCAGGGGCTCAGTGCTGCAGAGTTGTGGCCTCTAACTGCGGCCTCAATACTGGTGCTCACTTAGGATTGCCACTTTTTGCAGAAAAATACCGGCCACCATTCCAGGTTTTAACAGTTTGCTAAGGCCTGGACTTACTTTTAAGAAACTTTACATGAAATTGTCCGTATTCATTTTTGAAATGCACTTTCTGTCTTTGTTTACATTATCAGTCAGGGGTCCTTAGGGCAGCTTGGGAACACATTTTATAATGTTTTCATATCATATGCACTGTTTAAAGTATGTACAAATATGGGTAAAATACCTTTCGTATTTGCCAAGATATTAAAACGCTTACTGTACTGGCGTCGGTTTTCTAATGCTGTTTTCTCTGATAATTTAGCTGAATGTTGTTGGTGCTGGCGTGGTAGTAGGTAGGCTGAAGCAGTGGTTATCCTTACTGGGGCTCAGTGCTGCAGAGTGTTCTGGCATTCATTACACTCAACTGCTTTCCTTTAACTTAGGCATCAATGCAGGTGCTCACTACACCGGACAGGCTGAGGCAGGAAATTGACAATCGGACCAGGCACTAGTTGGACATGTGTGTTGCTGGGCCGGCGGACGGGACCAACAATTAGATCATGATCCCATTTAGCCAGCGTATGCCGACAGGGCCCCCTGGCTCCTACCCTGGCATTTGCAATCCGGTGCGGGGTGTGGTGACTCCGCAGCGCCCAAGGCTACACAGGCGCCATGCTGCTGCGTCCAACACCGGTAAAATATGCGCAGCACCGCACACTGAGTTAATTCATGCGCCGAGACGCGGACAGGACAGTGACTCAGTCTGCCCGCCGGCGCACAGCAATCCATTATCTCCAGTCTAGTCCCCGCTTAAGTTCCTACAAATGCAACCTGACTTCCCTCCACAACCAGGATGTGAGGTCACATTCCCCCCCCCCCCCAACCGGCGGCGCCACAGCCAGTAGGCAACCACTGCTGAGGGCAGGCCCCGCCCGCCGCGGGTTACGGTGTCTGAATGGGCACAGGACGTCAGGCCTGGCTGTAGTGAGTGACTCAGCTGCGCCCGCGCTGCGCCGCAGGCGGGCATTTCAGCAGGGCTATCAAGATACATTGTAGCAGCAGCAGTGAGTGCACAAGTTCATTAACTCTAGCAGGTGTCACAGGCCGGCGCGCGCTAGCAGTCTGGTGTAGCCAGTTACTTCAGCGCGGCTGGTACAGCAGAGAGACAGTGGCATTAAAATGCGTGACAATGCATTTCAGTGCGGTGATGCGGAACACCACACTGAAATGCGTTTGAGTCACGTCCGTTGCGTGATACTTGGCAGGCCTGACACCACATAATTAGTGCGAACCGTGTGCGAATATTTTGATTTCACATTTTTTGTCCCTGTTCTTCTGTTTGAGCCACTGACACATGTTGTTTCAGGAAAGATGTCTCGAGACACGCAGCAAGTGTAAACACTCCCACCCTTTCTTTTAAGCAGCCCTCCCTCCCTTCCTCCCTCCTTCGGACATTAATCTATGCCGTTTTTTCTGCTTTTCGAACAAATACCTAAGCTGGCTGCGATGCCGCCGCGGTGGTGTGTGGCGGTGGACATCTATCTGTTGAATGGGCCATGTCACACGGTAGCAGGCTCTCTTGTCAGGCCCGATTGTGTTTTAGGCAAACACTGAGGCGCTCAGAAAGGCAGGGGTCAAGTCCAGCTTGGTTCCACTCTGCGCCGATTCACCTAACGGACCGGCAGGGCAAAGGGACGTTCAATGCTCGAGGCGGCAGAGAGGGGGTGCCACGGCTGCCGGTGGCCTGTCCGACCCAGGGACCAACGACACCTCGTGCCTGGGCGGGAAACCCTGTGAAGCCTCCGTCGTATTGAGACACCTGACAATTCCATTGGAGACATAGAAAAAGTGTGTGCATGTGTGTGTGTTTCAAACCTTATTATTCATTGTGTCTGCGTGTGTGTTTCAAACCTCATTCTTCATTGTGTGTGTGTGTTTGTGTGTGTGTGCCTGTGTGTTTGTGTGTGATGTGTATTTGTGTGTGTGTTACAAACCTCATTCTTCATTGTGTGTGTGTGTGGGGGCGCGTGTGTTTGTGTGTGGTGTGTGTGTTTCAAACCTTATTGTTCATTGTGTGTGCGTGTGTGTGTAAACCTCAGTGTATGTGTGTGTGTGTGTGTAAACCTCAGTGTGTGTGTGTGTGTGTGTGTGTGTGTGTGTGTGTGTGTTTTCAAACCTCACCTCATTATTCATAGAATAACTGTTGGGGAAAACTGGTTCCGAAGTGTGGCTGCATATCTCCCACTTACATAAGATAACCCCCCAGCCCCCCATGCACCTTGCTTTACATATTTGATGATAAATTATGCACAATTCCCCCCCCACACCACTGACACAGGAGCAACTAAAATCAAAACATCCTTCATAAGAAAAATCTATAACTACTAATAGTTACTGCTTTATTAAGTTTCGTAGCGCTTCAGATGCCAGGGCAAGCTTCCAGGGGCTGTTAAAGTTGAGCATTTGTTTGAATGTGCACCGATTGGAGGTGTCTGAAGACGCATGCAGAACAGCATGAGCGTGATATATTTGATCATGTGCAAACACAATTTTCAACACTCCCCAACGGTATTTCGATGCACAACAGTGTCACAGCTATTAAAATAAATATGATTCGAGGAAGGAGTCAGCGGTTAGGATAATGCGTGTTTGCTTTACTCTTGCACGTCCCTTATTCCGCCTTGAGGGCTTTTTCCTTGAATCAATAGCCGTTTTGTGCGAGCCAATGGCTTGCTTTCATGAGCTCGAGGACGTGTAGATGTGGACAACTACCCCACAGCTAATTGAGTTTGTGGTTTTACGTGCATTGCAGTCTTACCTGGGGTCCACCTAAGAAAGACGCAGACCAATTACAGGGCACGACTGTCAAGCGTGTGTGTTGTGTGTGTGTGTATGCGCGAGTGTGTTGTGTGTGTGCATTTATGTGAGTATGTGTGTGCGCATGTATTTGAGTGTATGCACGTGTGTGTATGCGCGTGTGTGTTGTGTGTGTTTGTGGTCATGTATCTGAGTCTGTGTTTGTGTTGTGTGTCTGTGCATGTTCTGAGTCTGTGTGTGTGTGCATTTATCTGAATCTTTGTATCTGTGCATGTATTTGAGTGTGTGTATGCATGTGTGTGTTCATGTATCTGAGCCTGTATGTGTGCTTGTGTTGTGTGTGTATCTGTGTGCATGTTTCTGAGTCTGCATTCATCTGAGTCTATTGGTGTGTCTATGCGCGTGTGTTGGTGTGTATGCGCGTGTGTTGTGTGTGTGTGTTCATGTATTTGAGCCTGTGTGTGTGTGCTTGTGTTGTGTGTGTATCTGTGTGCATGTATCTGAGTCTGTGTCTGTGTCCATTTATCTGAGTCTGTGTGTGTGTGCATGTATTTAAGTGTGTGAGCTTGTGTGCATATATGTGAGTTTTTATAGGTCTTTGTGCATATATACGCTTTATATTTGTGTGTGCGCTTGGGTGCCAACGTGTGTGTGTGTGTGTACGTGTGTCTGTTTTCGGTGCATATGTTAAGGCGCACTTGGGTGTGTGCTTATATGCACATTTAACTGTGGGTGTGTCCGAGTATGTGCACATAACTATGTGGGAACATATCTGTGCATACCTGTGCGTCCGCATCTTTGTTCGTGACTGCGCATGTGTGTCTTCTGTATATCTCGTGTGTTTGTCAGATAGCATGCCCGTCTGTTTGTCCATGTGAGTGTGGTTGTTTGAGTGCGATTTGTGTGCTCACATGCACACACAACCCTCCAGATATGTAGGTTTCTACATAGAACGCGGTATGGTTCGACGTACACATGGAACATGCTTCATGTCTCGCAGTATGTGGAGAAACATGCATGTTTCCGCACTGAAGCCGGTATTAAAAGGAGAGTAAACTTACCCCCGTCTGCTGTCTTGCGTGTAGCCGGCCCAGCTGTCTTTGTTTGAGACGAACAGACTTTTAGGGTGAAACGCTCTCTCCTCCCGCGGCTGCTTTGAACAGTGAAGGAGCCGGGCTTTACCGACTCACCGGGCACGTGCGGCGGCCGGACTGCGGCGTGTCCGCGCGCTCTGGACACGGGGCCCGCACAGCCCCTTGCGTGTCCGCCTCCCCGCCAGATAACTTTTTAGCCATGACAACGACTGCCAGCTTATTTCAGCGGACTTTTCTGCTTTATTCATCCTTTTCGTCGCCTATGCTGCACAAAAGCGTATCAGCTGCGTTATGAACAAGCATCGATCTCTTGTCTTTATGGGGCCATGTGTTTCTAATTAGAAACACATGGCCCCATAAAGATAAGAAAGTGCTTTGCGACAGACGCAAAGCAGGCGAGCCAGTCCGGGTGGGCCGGACAAAAAAGCGAAAAGGAGGCACCCCAGAAAGCTTATTTCCAATGGCAGCCCACCGTTTACCATAAACGGTGGCGCAAGCCAATGGAAATAAGGGGCGGGGCTTCAAGCCCTTTTCTCAAACTCCTCATTTACAATATATCTCGCCGAGCTAGCTGCGCAGCAACGCTAGGCGAGACCTAAAAAAGTAGAGTACAGGCACTATTTCATTGAATCTTAGAGCGTATTTATGGTTAACAGTTGATTTTAAATCTGTGATATATTTATTGGCGCGATATCTGACAGTTGAATGAATTTAAAATGTGCTTGACTCTTTTTCATAGCTGCTACAAATAGCAAGGAAAATTGTTATGGTTTTAATTAACTAAACAATAAAAAAATTACATTACATTGTTGAAACCTTCTGAAGACTTAACTGGTAAGTCGAGTGCTTACCTGAAAATAACTTACTTGTCTTTCCTTCCATAGGATTGCAGTGGTTTCTCTCTGTATTGCACTAAGTGTTGATTCTGAGAATAATAAAAAGTATCTCTTTGGCATTGAAAAGTATTTCATGTGCCTGTAAAGTGTTTTCATGCTTATACAAGTCTTTGCCAACTGTATATTGAAACTATTACAATTCTGAAAAGTTTACTTACCTGTAACTGAGTTCCACTTGGTTCCTAAAATAAAAGTCACTACAGTGATATTTTTGTAAAACATTGGACGGGAGTTAGTCATTGAGTATGTGTTTCTGCCTTGTACGAGTTTGTACAACAGATGCATTCACACTACTCTCTGATAAGCCTAACTGCTCAGCCCAATTACCATTAAATTGAGAGTAAGGTTCTATCTACTTTATTCTCTGCTATACCTTTGGGGACTTACTGGACTCTGTGGACACTATATCTCTTTTTGATATAGTATATACAGAGCAAGCTTCCTACACAGATTCTGCAAATTTGTCAAGGCCAGGAATATCTGTGTATCGTCTCTCAAAGATTCTGCGCAAACAGGGGTCAGAAGAAAACCAACTATACCTGTAAAGGCAGGTGGGCCGCAAAAGTTTGTTGTTCTAAAAATTGGCTCGTGGATCCAAAGAGTTTGGAAAGCACTGAACTAGACAGACTCTCCTGCTGACATCTGAGTGGCATGTAAATTGGAAAATTGACTCTATTCACACGAGCAGCGAGACTGGTAGATAAATGAAGTATAGCACATAACAATGCTCGCAAGACACTTTTTATTCAGGACCAGAATGCTTATTTTGTTTATTGCTGGTTATGCCCTAAATTGTTTCAAAGAGGATGATTACCTTTTATGGGAAATATCTGACCACTCCTCCCTGGCTCATAAGATGACCGCAATGAAAAGAAACCAGACACTCCAATGAAGAATGGATATGGAAGAGCTGTGTACCCTATAAGTAGTAGGAGAGATGAAGCAGTCAGCTAACACATACATTACTGCCAATACCGAATCTGCAGGTTCAGATAAGATACTTTGGGAGACATCAAAATCTGTTTTAGGGGGGCACATCATTTCCAGAATTGTGGGCAGAGGGCATCAGTAATAAAAACAAATATGCAAGACCCTCAACAAGGATATAATTAAACTTGTGTGTTACGATATTGTGCCATCAGAGATACACCTGTAATGTGCCTAACAAGTCAAAGGGAAGACTATAGATCCCTGGTTAATAATGAGACCATGGTCATGTATTCAAATACTCAAAGAAGAAATTAATACATGGTCAATAGGATTGATCATCTGGTTGAGCAAGTACTATTACAGCGTAACACAAATATTTGAATTAAAGGTGGGGCGGTACCTGGGTATCAGGAGATGGTGCTTATGCTGAAGTCTCCGTGGATTATTTTCAGGCATTTTGTCAATCCAACTATCAGGCAATCCAGGTTGACTTGACATGTGTAGAATGGCATTACTTGATCTGGAGTCCAGATTGTATTTAATGGCTTGAGATTACCCCTGTGAAGGTGTCAACACAGTTAGAGTCTGGGTAAACGCCATGGCCCTGCAGGTTTCCCCTTGTAAACTTAGAAAAAAAAAATTCTGATCCATAAATCACTAATTAACATGTTGCTGACAGTGAAGATTGAAAATAAACTGGTGTCTGATTTGAGGTTAGCTTCGGTATTGCTTTTACCTAAGAAAGACCAGACAAACGAGTGCCTCATACCGTCCTATTTTGCTGTTGAACACAGACACAAAAATTACTGGCAAAAGTATTAGCAAATAGAGTAATTTTAATCACTATGTACCTTAACGACTAGCCCAATACAGATTTTTGCCTCATCGAGCCACTAAACCTTTGCCAACTGTGTAACCGTTTTTCATGTGCAGAGAAAGTGGCTGAACCAATCATATATTTATTCTACTGTATTTATGTTATCATTGAATGTCAAGCAGGCTTTTGCCTCTGTGTGATGGCTTTTTCTGTTTTTGTTTTGAAAAAGATGGGATTTGGCCTAGACCTTACTGTGTGAATCAGGTTAGTGTATGCTAGCCCACTGGGCAGAATTCAAGTAAATGGCACTTTAATACAGTCATTCATACTTGAAAGGCTAACTAGACAGGGTTGCCCAAGCTGGCCTGGCAGATCCGTCAGGGCTCGAAAAATCATAAAAATGTTACTAGACCTGCAGGTCTAGTGACTTGAATAATCTACTCGACCTCACTGTAATGTACTTGACCTGTAAACTGCTCTCAAATTGTGTGATCCTTCACTATTTCTGCTGTACAAAAAAACTCTTTATTTGCTGGACTAAACGTTTGCTCCATGTATAAGTGGAGGAATATTTCCCAGTTCATATTTAAAAACTCCCTTTTCATAAATATATCACTAAAGCATGATGGGGTAGTGCCTGTCATTTACAGATTATGGCACATTTTCCATTGAAATGGCCACAAAACTTTCCCACTAACATGTAGTTTTACTGATCAAATTATATAGTGCACAAACAATGTTTTGAAATGAGGTTCCAGCATAAAAAAACAAATTGCACATCACTAAGTTAGGTGTTCTGATTTTGTTGTGATCCTATTAGAATCTTTTTTCCACCACATAATTACAAAAATGTATCTTCAGAAATAGGAAAATATATTTGAAATGTTTGAACAGTCCATTTATTAGCTATTTCAGTGTTAGAAAAATAAAGCCTGAAATCTTACAGCCTTTCATTTCACATGCTTTGCAGAGCGTGATTGTCACTCCATTCACTTTACAAAATCCTCTAACTTCAGTCACAGAAAGAAAAGTAATTGTAGGAAGACAAACTGACTTTTGACCTTTGTCTCTGAAAGCCAAGCACATGTGACAAGGATTAGTGGTGAATTGGTGTAGGGAAATGTGAATTAATTTGAGCGGTGGACATGTTTGTTTGTTATTTGGATTGTAAAAGGAATAGTGGAGTGATAGAAGAAGGAAGGGTCTAGAATTTTTAGTTAATCGCAGTCTGAGGGGGTTTGGGGTGAGTAAAGGGGAGGGAAGGTGAGTATCACGGTTTGCAGCCACTTCAATCTGTGCGTTTATAGCATCAAAAGAAACCACAGCGTTACAGAAATAGTTCAGGCCCGAAATAAAATATCCAATGATAGATGACATTATGTAGCCAAAAATGAACATCAGCCCTTAAGCAAAAGAATCTGACAAGCCAGAGCACATTGCAGAACAAGCTCAACAGCATCCTAGCGTACACCTGTTTCATCAGCGCACAAGAATGTACCACCAGGGAGCCTGCTGTGCTGCAGCAACAGAACACCCCACCCGAGAGCGACATAAACGTACATACAAAAATCGACTACACTCTAAAAAAAACAAATGATCTGCCACGAGGAGGGACCCTGGAGAACAACCTGGGGAGGCTCTATCCAAGTCTTACATCATCATCGTAGCTAAAACTCGGCATCACTGCATCTGGACTGAAAATAATATTTGAATAGCCGTGAAATGTGCCAACACACTGAGCCCACATACAAGAAAGGACAGTGCTTAACCTGTTCTACCCTCCCACCCAAGTGGGCAAGTGGTTAGCACGAGCTAACAGAGTAAAGGGCTTCACAGCCACAGGTCAAATTGGAGGACAGAACAGGACCATAATTGCATATTAACCAACAATGCCATAATGCCCAGTGTTGCGAGCGAGTCTCAATGTCTTGGAGACTTCTTCGTAACAAATAACTGCTGATTTATTGTTCACTTTCGCTGTTGATATTGTTATTATATTACCACGTTTTGACATTTGCTGTCCTCGTACTGGAACTGTTTCTGTGCAGAGGGCAAAATTATATTTTCTGTCCAGAGGGTGCTCCTAAAGTATCCCTGCACCCACAGTAAAAGATGTATCCTGTCGGCCATGGGCTGCAAACGAAATGCAGCCACACCCCAAGTAAATGGCGATTACATTTATACTATAAAAAAGTTGGTGACAGCAGACTGTAAACTTGATTTTTTTTTTTATAATCAACACACCCCTCGCCCAGAACTGCCAGCGAGTGCCCCTTCCCGGTCCACCCTGCTCTTGTACTGCATCCTTAGTGTGTGTGCCGCAATTGCTATAGCTAGACTGTTTCAAGGCACCCGTCAGATGATGGGGGACTGTGGCGGGTGTCCAGGCTCCCCCCGCCTGGTGTTCCCTGGGAGCGCAGGCGCGCATCAGAAGCTGAGCTCAGGTTGTGCACGGTATAGACCGCACACACGCTGCAGGAGAAACTGCATGGGACACTGTATAAATTGCTTTCAATAGTGGTGAGGGAGGCTGCAGAAGGGCGCCATGATGTTAAAAGAAAGCACATGGCTGCCATGCTAAAAGCAGTGCGGTGGCAGTGCGCCTTTCTATTATCAACATGGCGCCCGTGAAAAAAAAAGTGTGGCGGCCATGAGTCTTCCTATTAGCATGGCACCCGCTTCACGGCCACCGCACTTTATGAAACATGAAGTGCTGGGGCCGTGAAGCGGGCGCAGTGCTGATGAGTGAAATGCGTGCTGCCTGAAGTGGCCGCCGCATTGTAACAAGTGTTAGTGCAGCAACGGAGAACAAACGGAGTGTGAAACAAACAAGGACAAACCCTCGGGTGACAGACCCCCTTGTCGTCGCTTTCCCTGTTCTGACCGTCCCAAGCCTTCTCTGCAGTTAGTGCCCCGATCTACAGAAGTTGAGCTTCTTGAGCTGCTGCAGAGCATCTAGAAGGGCAGCCATGGTGTGCCAGCCAGCGACGAGCAGAGGGCGGTGAGGAAAAGTAGTGCAGTTTAAGAAAACATATGGCCCATATTGAAAGGATCCTTGTAACGGGATCAGTCGCCAGGGCAGGAACTAAACACCCACAAGGCGGGACAAATGTGTATTATTCACCAACAAAAACTATTAAATTAGTAAAGGCAGACCAAGCAACCTATGAAAAGCGGTGGGTGTGTCGTGGGTGTGTTCCATCTTCACAGACTGAATACAGCATGCCTCGCAGAGCAGCACATCCGTGCTGCCTCTAGGCTCGACCTAAAAATAACTTGTCTAAATCTGGCTTGCCATAGCAAGTGGATTTTTCGAGCCCTGCCTCCTGGATTGTCCATATTGGATGGAGCAGAACCAAAACTGATTTCAATAAGCCTAGTCTCTGGATGGAGTGGTAAAGAAGTCAGAAAAATGATAGAATGGAATTTGGCATCATTTTATCTGAGCTTGTCGGCTGCGCTGTTTTGACAGTCCAATAATATGCCCAAACAAATAGTGAACGTCTGTTCCCTGGAGTGCTTCCACTTCCCAATTTTGTATCTTTATTTAAAAACAGTACGACCAGCATTGCAAGAACTTGGCACAATTTGTTCTACAGCACTTGCAACAATCCAATTGGAAGTTGTTCAGTTGCACACCCCCGTCCTCGGGTTACTTTTGCCTCATGATAGTCACATTTACATTTTTAGGGACTATTTCAATTACGCGTGGTCTTGGTTCTTTCACTGACTAAGATCTGGTAGGGCTCTGAGGAAGAATTCCTACCTTCTCCTTTCATAGAAGCTCACATAGTTTTTAGTGCTTCTGCAACTCTGCCTCTTTCTTTTTGACCTCCAGCCCCTTCTCCTTTAGGTCTTGCATATCTTCCCAACACCTACCCTCCTCGCTCCATGTAGACCGTTTGCCTTGCTTCGTTTTCTTCTGTCTCTCCTCTTGTAGGTCCTTCTCTCTGATTTAAATGTCTGCCTCTGAGCTGTTGCATCATGGCAGACATCTGCTAATTTGCTGCAAGTTGTACTGTAGAGCCTAGTATTGGTTCCCACACTAGCACGTCTGAGGTAATTTTGTGTATTTGAACGAGAATTGTAAAGCCATAGAGCGTGCATTTCAAAGTATCTGCCAATGCCACAGATTAAAGAAGGCAAGGGAAGATTCTCTGGTTGAGGGGGAAACCTGCAGTTCTAATGTAAGGGATTGGGTTCTTCTCCCACCTCTTCCCATCGTGTAACTTCAGTGAAACCGCCCTGTTCTGCAGGCATGCACGCTGTTTCTCTAGTGAACGCACATTATCCAAGGCAGATGCAAGAGAAAGCCCTCCTTCTCATTCTACCATCACCCCTAATAAGACCTTTCTTCCTGAATCCTCATGTATAACCCCTTTCCCATGGACATCGCTTTCTATATCGAAACCAGTGTCTCTGTTGGAAATCCCTAGTTTCATGGTTTGAATTCACATTGGGGTGTGCAGACAGCGGTCAGAAGTCCCCCAGGTGTCACATGAATTTAGACATAGTCCGGATGCTCCTGTTAACATATTTAGTGCAGGATGGAAGCACAGCTCAGCCAGCGAATGACATGGAGTTTATCATACAGCATGATCTAAAATGGTTAATCTGAAAGAGACACGTTAGTGACAGATTCCTTACCTTAGAATATCCCCAGGCGTCAGGCTGGATCCGGAAAGTTTTTTGCGTAGCAGTACCCTTGCGCGTCGGTAGGCGGCGTCGTGCGGCTCCGCGTCCGTCGTCGGCGTCGTGATCGCCGGGATGACGTCGCGGGCAGTATTTAGGCGCCGCCCCTGTGCGCTGACGTCAGTTCTTCTTTTTCCGCACCAGCAAGCGCAGATCCGGGAAGAGCAGTGCCCTGGTCATTTTTTGACCATACTTTTTGGTGAATTTTTCACTGTTTTTCTCAATCGACTTCAAGGTGTCGTAGGGATGCCCGGGTTCAAACGTTGCGGCGCCTGTGCTCGGATGATGTCCGTCACAGACCCGCATTGGGAGTGTCTCTTCTGCCTCGGCCACGACACGGAGTCTTGTACCGACTGCCAGGCCCTCAACCCGAAAGCTTTGCGAGAGCGGTCTCGAAAGCTCCTCGAGGCCCGGCATTCGGCTCCGCGGAAGCCCCGGTCGCGTGAGAGGTCCAGGGGTCGATCGCGGAGTCCACACCGGTCGTCGGCATCGAAGTCTTCTTCGTCCGGTAAGTCGAAACACAAAAAGTCCAAAAAGCATCATCGCTCTAGGACTTCGCCTCGCCGGTCTCGCGACTCGGCTGAGCCCCCTCCCGGCACCGTCCCCGCCCCGCGGCCCCGGACATGCCTGTGGAGTCGCCCCGCAATACCCGTCCTTCCCGGGTTCGGGGGTGGATCCGGCCCAAGTGCAGGAATTCCTGTCGGCCATGGCCCGCCTCTTCGGGCCTCCAGGTCCCTCCGGTGCGCCTTCGGGCCCCGCGGGCCCTGATGGGGTTGCTCCGGCGTCGCCGACGGCTCCGGCCCCGGCGTCGCACGAGCCTCCAGCCTCGATCCCGGCTCCGGCTTCGGCCCCGGCCTCGATCCCGGCTCCGCAACCCCCATCGACGCCGGTCGACCTAACGACACCTCCGCCGATGTCTCCGGTGCCGTTCTCGACGCCGCCTGGGGCTCCGGGCGGCGTCGTTCCCCCAGTTCCTTCCGGCTCCGGACATGGACCCGGACCGGCGTCGAGCGACGCCGGTTCCGGCGCCGATGAGACCTTGGGTCCCAAATGTCCCTCCTCCCCCTTATTTTGAACCTGAGTAGGACCAGGAGGACTGGGAGGGGTCTGATGACCCTCTGACACAACAGTGTCAGTACGATGAGGACTGGACAGAGGGTCTAGGGGATGCCAGTGGTCTAGATACTTCCCCTGACACTGGCATGCTGTCTCCTCCCGTGGCTACGGAGGAGGGAGCCAATTTTGCAACGGTGTTGCGTAGGGCGGCTGGAGCCTTACATCTCCAACTCCCTGCTGTGGCGGTCAAGGTTAATCTCTTGACAGAGGTGCTTCAGCCGGCAGCCTCCTCTACGGAGACTGTGCTGCCGTTTAACGACGCCCTCACTGACGTTCTTTGGGCGCCTGGTCCAAGCCCAACACAGGGGCTCCTGTGGATAGGAACGTGTCCCGACGCCATCGCCCAGCTCCGGGCGACCCCCTGTTTCTCTCTGTCCACCCCACCCCTGAGAGCTTGGTTGTCCAAGCCTCCGCTTCCCAAACCGCCTTCCCTACCGCCCCACCGGATAGGGAATCCAAACGCCTGGATCAATTTGGGAAGAAGGGTTTTTCTTCCTCCAGTGCTGGCTTGCGGTCCATCAACACCGCTTGCCTTTTGGGCCGATATACCCACTCCTTGTGGGATTCGGTGGCGAATGTTTTGCCCCAGTGTTCTGAGGAGGTCCAGACACTGCTTTCCCGCGCCATTGCGGAAGGAAGGGATGCGGCCAAATACACAATCCGATGTGGCCTTGATACCGCCGACTCGCTGGGCAGGTCTGTTGCAACGACGGTGGCGCTACGACGCCACGCCTGGCTGAGAACCACTGGTTTTTCAGGGGATGTCCAGAATACTCTCATGGACATGCCCTTTGATGGAGTCGGTCTTTTTGGGTCCAAAGCAGACCATGCGTTGGAGTGCTTTAAGGACTCACGGGCTACTGCAAAGTCCCTGGGCCTTTCTGCTACACGCCCTCCGCTGACTTCTGCTTTTCGCCCCTATCGTGGCCACGGTAGGGGCGCCCCTTCACGTCAGCAGCCCAGCCACCGGCCCGCGCAGCAGGCGTCTTCGCGTGGCCGAGGACGTGGATTCCGCCGTGGCGGATCGGGCAACCAGCGTGCGGGTCAGGCCACCACCTCCAACCCGTCCGCGGCCTCCAATCCCTCCTAGTCCCTCCTTTCAGGTGCACAGTACGCCAGTAGGGGGCAGGGTCCGCCATCACCTTCCCCACTGGCGTACCATCACCTCGGACAGGTGGGTCTTGGACATTGTCCGAAGGGGCTACTCCCTCCCCTTCGAGACCACCCCCCCAGCCATGCCACCTCAATTCCACCGCATGTCAGGGGATCACTTGGTACTTCTGCAGAAGGAAGTCATGGCCCTCTTGGTCAAGAGGGCCATCGAGCATGTTCCGACCCCAGAAGTAGGGCGTGGTTGCTACTCCCACTACTTCCTGGTGCCCAAAAAGGACAAGGAGGACATGCGTCCTATCTTGGACCTCCGGAACGTCAATCGCTTCCTCCCGGAAGGAGAAGTTCAAGATGCTCACCCTAGCTCAGGTCTTGACTGCCCTCGACCCTGGAGACTGGTTGGTAGCGTTGGACTTGCAGGACGCTTATTTCCACATCCCCGTCCTGCCGGCCCACCGGCGTTACCTTCGGTTCACGGTAGGCCCCGAGCATTTTCAGCTCACCGTGCTCCCCTTTGGCCTTACCAGTGCCCCTCGGGTGTTCACGAAAGTGATGGCGGTGGTCGCAGCTCATCTGCGCCGGGCACGGGTTTCAGTCTTCCCCTACCTCGACGACTGGCTGCTGAAGGCGGGCTCGTCCCAGGCAGTCGTCTCCCACCTCCAGACTACGGCCGAACTCCTGCACTCGCTGGGGTTCTCCATCAATGTGCCGAAGTCGCATCTGATTCCTCTCCACAGCTCCTTTTCATCGGAGCAGTTCTGGACACGACGCAGTTTCGGGCCTCTCCTCCCGAACGGCGAGTCCGGGATATTCAGGCTATGATTCCGATCTTTCAGCCTTTATCCTGGGTTTCGGTACAGATGACCCTGAGGCTGCTGGGCCTCATGGCCTCCTGCATCCTGCTGGTCAATCATGCCAGATGGCATATGCGGGCTCTGCAGTGGGACCTGAAGTTCCAGTGGGCGCAGCACCAGGGCAACCTGTCCGATCACGTCCAGATCTCGGAGGGGACTGCACAACAGTTGCAGTGGTGGCTCTCGAACCGGCAATGGGTCATGGGCAGATCCCTCTCCCTTCCCCAGCCAGAGCACACAGTTGTGACGGACGCGTCCCTTCTGGGATGGGGCGGTCACATGGGAGAGGCGGAGATCAGAGGCCTCTGGTCTCCGGCGGAGTCCCGGCTCCATATCAACCTTCTGGAGCTCCGGGCGATCCGACTTGCACTCAAGGCATTCCTTCCCTCTGTCAAAGGGAAGGTAGTGCAGGTGTTCACAGACAACACCACCGCCATGTGGTACTGCAACAAACAGGGCGGGGTGGGGTCGTGGACCCTTTGTCAGGAGGCGCTGCGCCTCTGGACATGGCTGGAACATCAGGGCATGTTCCTGATGGTTCAACACCTGGCAGGTTCCCTGAACGCCAGGGCGGACGAACTCAGCCGCAGGTGCATGATGGATCACGAATGGCGTCTTCACTCGGAAGTGGCGCAAGGACTCTTTCTACAGTGGGGAGAGCCTTGGTTAGATCTATTCGCCACCGAAGAGAACGCGCAATGTCATCAGTTCTGCGCGTTGGAATTTCCAAGGCGGCACTCGCTCGGCGACGCTTTTCGTCACGAGTGGAGTTGCGGTCTATTGTACGCCTTTCCGCCTATACCACTTCTACCCAGAGTGTTGAAGAAGATTCGGCACGACCGGGCCCAAGTCATTCTTGTGGCTCCGGACTGGGCTCGAAGAGTTTGGTATCCCGAGCTACTCAATATGAGCGTAGATCCCCCGATCCGTCTGCCTCTTCGGGAGGATCTTCTGTCGCAGCAGCAGGGGACGGTCCTCCACCCGAACCTGTCCAGCCTCCACCTGCTTGCGTGGAGATTGAGCGGCGGCAGTTGATTCCTTTCGACTTGCCTCCTGAAGTTTGTGATGTGATTCTGGCAGCCAGGCGTCCCTCCACTAAGGTGGTATACGCCTGCAGGTGGAACAAATTTGTGGCATGGTGCACAGCAAAGGCTGTGAATCCCCTTTCTGCCCCTCTTTCTGAGGTCCTTCTGTTCCTTCTCTCTCTGGCCCAACAGGGTTCTGCCCTGGGTACCATCAAGGGTTATCTTTGTGCTATCTCGGCCTTCCTCAGGCTCCCTGATCAGCCCTCCCTTTTCAAGTCCCCTGTTGTTAACAGGTTCTTAAAAGGCATTACAGACCTCTTCCCTCCTGTTCCGTTTGTGATGCCTCAGTGGGACTTGAACTTGGTTCTTACCTTTTAATGTGCGCTCCCTTTGAGCCTCTACATAACTGTCCTCTTCGTCTTCTGACTCTGAAGACAGCCTTTCTGGTGGCCATCACCTCCGCTCGGCGGGTGAGTGAGCTCCAGGCTCTATCTTGTAAGCCTCCCTTTCTGTCTGTTCATCCAGACAAGGTTGTTCTTCGGACGCGTCCGTCCTTCTTGCCAAAGGTGGTTACTGCTTTCCACATTGGGCAGACCATCACTTTGCCCACCTTCTTTCCGCCTCCGCATCCTTCCAGAGAGGAAGAGAGGCTCCACCGTCTGGACCCAAAACGTGCGCTCTCCTTCTATATCGACCGCACAAAACACTTCCGGGTGGATGACCAGCTCTTTGTTGGCTACGTGGGTGCCAAAAAGGTCGGGCGGTGCACAAGAGGACCATCTCCCGCTGGGTTACCTTGTGCATCAAGACCTGCTATTCTTTGGCTAAGAAGGAGCCTCCTGTTGGGCTGCGTGCCCATTCCACCAGGGCAACGGCTGCTACCACGGCCTTGGGCCGCGGTGTCCCGCTGCCGGTTATCTGTCAGGCAGCTACGTGGGCCTCGCTGCACACGTTTACAAAGCATTACTGCCTTGACAGTCAGGTCCGGAGGGACGGCTTCTTTGGCCGTTCTGTCCTCCAGGACTTCCTTGTCTGATCTTTGTTCGCAGACCCACCACCGGGGTTGGTATTGCTGGGGTATCTATTCTAAGGTAAGGAATCTGTCACTAACGTGTCTCTTTCAGATGCACAAGTTACTAACTTGTGTAACTATATATCTGTAAGAGACAGTAGTTAGTGACAGATTCCTTACCGCCCCACCCATCCTCCCCGTTCTGCGAACTGATTTCTAGGGTTAAGGACATCCCTTTCAGGGCCCTAGTATTTTTCAGACACCTATGTCAGCTTCTTGCATGGCTCTGCGTTCCTGGCGCGGAAAGTCGTGTACAGAACTGACGTCAGCGCGCAGAGGCGGCGCCTAAGTACTGCCCGCGACGTCATCCCGGCGATCACGATGCCGACGACGGACGCGGAGCCGCACGACGCCGCCTACCAACGCGCAAGGGTACTGCTACGCAAAAAACTTTCCGGATCCAGCCTGACGCCTGGGGATATTCTAAGGTAAGGAATCTGTCACTAACTACTGTCTCTTACAGATATATCGTTACACAAGTTAGTAACTTGTGCATTCGGCAGGCAGAGAGATGTTCTCCCTGTTGTGGACAACCAGGACCTTAACTCACATGGAATCCTAGGGTAGTATCTGGATTTCCAGAGTCTTGGCTTGAGACTTGCACTCTGAGTTACATTGATGCTGATACAGAGCCGGCTATTTTGTCTCCCAATTTATTAAGGTTCTCTGTTGAAGAAGCACATCCCTATGTGTTTGCTTCAGAATTAGCCATCTTCAAAAAACATTTAACCTTGTGACTAGAGCATTTTGCTAACAGCACCTGCATTGGTAATTGGCAGTAACAGCAGCCGGGTGACTAAAGCAAGTTGCTGAATCCTGGATACTGGCACAGGGTGGTCAGACCTCATTGCTTACTCTGAATATTGAATTTCCAGTTGGGCTAAAATACTGCAACTTTTTTTCCTCTCTTCTGTTTCCTGCTGTATTTCTTTGTGACGCTGTAGGAAGCTGGCTCTCTAAATCGCGTCTCTTGTGGTAGTGTGGGCGAGCAGTTTAGGCTTATGAGAGGGTATTGCTAAGCATTTGTTGTGCTCGCAGAGACAATAAACGAGACAAACACTCAAGAATAAATCCGAGACTAATTTAGACAAATAACACATTATATACATTTCAACACCAAGAACTTGGGTATCAAGTAAGTACTTTTCAAGTTATTGATTTTAAAGATACGTAAAATGTTCACTTAAATGTGTCTTTACGCGGTAATTCTTTCTTGGAATCGTTAGCACCTGGAATGGACTCAAACAGACTTTGATTGCGGCAAGGGGTCCGGTACCCCTGGTTTTGTTGCTGTGCGGCTCCGGTTCGTCCTGGCATCTTCTAACTTGGTGGGGAGATGGATCTGACTTCCTGGAGGATGGAGACCTCTTCCTGGGCGGCTGCTACATCGTTGAGACCATGGAGCGGCAGAACGGTGGATCGTACTGTGCTGTTTGGTGCTTGCAAGCTGCAGGGGAGTAGCTCCTCTACTCCAAGGGATATTGCTGGCAATTTGCGAAGTGCTGGCAGTCGACTGGGCTTCTTGGCAGATGCACAGCAGCAGGGTGAGTCGGTTTGTTGCGATTGTCAAGACAAGTGCAGGCAGGGTTTGACACCAAGAAGTCCGCCAGTTCTCACTTCTTTGCTCTTCTTTGTCCTCTTCTTCTTGTGTCCGTCTAATAGGAGTTCTTGGTGTCTGGATTGCCACCTAAATACTCAATTTAGGGGCGTTGGGGGGGAGTGTAATGTAGAAGCCAATGGGCTACTTAACCTTTGGGGTGCCTACACCCCCATATGACCACTTCCTGTGGGGAGTGGGCATAACCCTGACTCAGTGTATCTAATTTCACCAAAGACTAAGATGGTGGAGTTCTACTTTTCGTGTTGACAGGTAGCCCACCTTAGGGGTTTAACTAGTCTGATAGTGAACACGCCTCCTGACTAGCCAATTTTACCGCCTGTCCTGGTGTCAAATGGGCCCTGATAGTGAACACTCCTGACTAACCAATTTTCCTGCCTGTCCTGATGTCAAATGAGCCCTGGGCAGGGGGTGGCATTTACCCTGTCTGGGAAAAGCCGAGGTCGAATATCAAAGGCGTCGGGGGTCTCTGAAGTCTTCTGCCTGGATATGCTAATTACTAGCCATCCTGCTTGGAGGAGGTGACGACACCTCCAGCCAATGCAGGCATTGTTTCTGCCCACAGAGAGCATGGTTTCTCACCTGCAGGGTGGGTCAGAAACCTGTCTGTGGTGGCAGGCTGGTCTACACCTCCAAGGTGCCTTTTGGGTGCATGTCTAAATAAATCCATACTGATGCCAGTAGTGGATTTATTAAGACAAGGTGTTTGATACCAAATGCCATATGTTTCAATTAAGCCATTAAGTAGCTTGGGAACCCGTAATGGCCAGTGCCTAGTACATGTACTTAAGATGGCTTCCCTGTTTACTTGTGCTGTCTGGTAATTGAACTAGGCCGCACAGGAGCTTATCTGCTCATGTGATATGACCACACATGTAATATAATGCACCCTGCGATAGGGCTGTAAGGCCTGCTGTAGGAATGACTTACATATATTGCATGCAGTGTCTGGGGACATGGCACACATGGTGTGTGCCATGTTGTGTTTTCACTTTTGTCTGCACCATTTCACGCAGCCTGCAGTGGCAGTCTGTATGAGTTTGGTGGGTCCCTTCAGGTGGCACAATACATGCTGCTGCCCTTAGGGACCCCCTTTAGTACCCATGCCCTAGGTACCAGTTGTACCATTTACTAGGGACTTACAGGGGTGTGAAAGTTCTTGCCAACTGAGGGCGCGCATTGGGCACCGAAATAGCAAGCAGGACCGGCTTAAAGTGCCAGTGCAGTAGAAAGTGCGGGGTTATAGCTCGCCTGCGGGAGGCCTTGGTTCTACGTCGTCCTGGGCAAGGACAAAGCGGCCTGAGTGCGGTCCTCCAATACTATTACGCAGTATACTACGCCGCGGCTCCCCCCGCAGCTTTTGACGTGACAGACTGCTGGCACAGATGAAGAAGATTGGGGAGGGGGGTAGAGCCGTCGCGGGCGGAGCTGTTGGCCACCATACAGGGGTCCCGAAAAGTATTGGAGGCCCGGATTGACACTGTATCTCTAGATGTTAACCTATTGCGAGCTGACCGTCGCAAGGTGGCAGATAGGGTCACAGTTGTGGAAGACGATGTATCGGGCCTAAAGGGTCAAGTGGTTGCTCTGAAGAAACAGGTGTCAAAGCTCTCCTCCATAACGAAAGCCCTGGAGCGCCGGGCGGAGGATGCGGAGGGCCGGTCCAGGCACAGCAATGTTCGCATCCTGGGCTTTCCCGAAAGGGTTGAGGGAAGGTCGGTTGAATCTTTTTTGGAGCATTGGATTAAGACTCAGCTGTGCCCAGAGGGCTTGTCAAATGTGTTCGTCATTGAAAGAGCGCACAGGGTGCTGGTGCCTCCTCCGCCTCCCCGGGCTCCTCCCTGTGCGTTTATTGCAAAGATTTTGAATTATAAAGACCGAGACTGTATTCTACGGGCCGCAAGAGAGCGACAAGACATTTGCTTTGAAAACAATAAGATATCCATTTATCCTGATTATACTCGGCATGTGCAATGAACAGCATAAATCATTCTTGGGGGTTAAGAGGAAACCGAGACCTCCACCTGCAGTACATGCTCCTATATCCCGCAAAGCTTAAGGTCCTAATGCAGGGGAAGGCACACTTCTTTGAGACTCCCGAGGAAGCGTGGGAATGGCTGGAGATATGGGGGGATGCACTGCCACCGCAAGAGCCAAGAGTACGCAATAAGAGATGGGGCGCCAGATCTTTGTCACGGTCACGGGAGGAGGGCTCGGGGGAGGGATCATCTATCAAGAACGCTGGCTCAGACAAGAGGATCGTGGTTGGAAGCGACGGAGCTTTGCATATGAGTGAGGACTCCCTTTCGGCCACGGAAGCTGAAGTGGATAATGCGGCTCAAGACTACCGAGTGGGAGAATCTAAAAGCAGTTATTAGATGAGTAGGCATGGGGCTTGTATGTGGGGTAAGGAGGCAACTACTCGGGGGTCTCGATAGGGAGGAGAAGGCTCTGGCGGCAATACAGGCAGAAAACCCGGCAGGCCCAGAAAAGGGTAAAAGAGCGTGATTGGCATGAGTGCTTAGCTGATATTTGGAATAGGCTGGACAGATATACCCTAACGAGCTATCCCCAACGGTTACACGCCGAGGGCGACAAATCGGGTCGCTTGTTGGCCTGGATTTCACGAAGGGAGCAGGCTCCCACGATTACGACAGCCCTAACTATTTAGGGAGGAAGACTTGTCCACACGAGCTGGCGTTTTAGAGGTGTTCCAACAGCACCTACAGCGGGCTTATACTGTAGACCCTGGAGTAACAGCAGACTGGTATGTTCCAGTCGTCGAGGAATTGGCGCTCCCACAGCTCCCGCTGGAGGGTGTGGAGAAATGAGATGCCCAGATCACGGTCGGGCAAATGCAGGAGGCTCTTCAAGCCATGTCTGGATATAAGGCCCCGGTGGCTGATGGGTTTCCTATGGCTATTTTGCAGGCATACTCCGCACAGTTGATGCAGCCTCTGTTGCAGGTGTAGGAGGAGGCCTTTGAGTTGGAGGAGCTGCCTCCCTCAATTCGTGAGGGTTAAATAGTCATGCTCCTTAAGCCAGGAGGGAAAGCACAGGACCCCTCAGCATATCGACCGATCACGATGATCAACTCGGACGTGATAATTTTATGTAAGGTCCTGGCTACTAGACTGGCCCCTCACCTGGCTAATTTGGTCCACGAGGATCAATGTGGCTTTATTTCATCTCGCAATACGGGCATTAATATTCGGAGATTGTCCCATATCATACACGAAACGAGACACTGGGTCGAGGATTTGGCCTTCGTGTCAATTGACCTGGAAAAGGCCTTCGATTCGGTCGACTGAGGATACTTGTTGGAGTTGCTTAGGGTGGCTGGGTTCGGCCCAAAGTTTAGAAGATGGGTGCCGATCCCGAGTACGGCGCCTAGAGCTAGGGTAAGGGTGGGAGGGAGCAGATCAGGTGAGTGGAGTTTTGGAGAGGGGTACACGTCAGGGCTGCCCGCTCTCGCCGCTCCTGTTCGCACTGTTAGTAGAGCCGCTGGCGATCAGGGTGTGGAGGGACTTGGCTGCGTGGAGCATTCAGGTGTGTGGAATACCCCAGGTAACATCGTTGTATGCGGATGATGCATTATTCTATGTCTCCACACCCCGAGAGGCAGTGCCGAAACTGTTGCGGATACTTGAGGAGTTTGGTAATTGCTCTGGATTGAGACTCAATAGGAGCAAATCTTTACTTTTTCCACTGGCTCAGTTGGCTAGGCGGCTGGGGGAGTCGCTCCCTCAGCTGGGACTGAAATGGGAAGCTGGGCACTTTAGGTACTTGGGCATACAGGTGGCAGGTGATGATTCCCAAATGTTGCAACTGAATATTTACCAACTGTTGGAGGCTCTAAGGGGTTTGATTGGATTCTGGAATACTCTACCATTATCCCTAATGGGAAAATTGGCAATAATCAAAATGGTGGTGCTACCTTGCTGCCTGTATATGTTACAGAACACAATGTGCCCAATACCGAGACGAATATTCAGGGCTCTGGACTCCCTTTTGATAGACCTCTACTGAGCGGGACGACGAAGCAGAGTAGCGCTTGCAACATTAAATCGCACATATGAGGGAGGTGGGCTTGAGGCCCCCAGAATGGAATTATATTACTATGCGGCCCAGCTGCAACACGCGACTAAGTGGTTTGCCGAGGGGGATAACTGGGAGAAGAGGCTCATATGTGACCGAGTGCCAGCGTCTGAGCTGACTATTTTATTTATGGCGGGTGCCCCGGAGACAGCACCTTATGTGGTTAAGGAGATGGTGTCTGTATGGCAGCTATTTGTGGAGCGAATCCTTAGACATGCCCCGTTCCATCGGGAATTGAACATGTGGGAGTTGGCACCAGTCCGGAAAGTGATGGCCAATATGTCATTCAGGGCATGGCAGGAGGGGGGCAGTAACTCGCTTGCGGACCTGTACCAGAGTGAGTGCTTCATCATGTTCGAACAGGCTTGCAGGGACTTTGGGCTAGGACAGGGGCAATATTTACAACATGCGACCTTAGCCAATATATTCAAAGAGATATGGCCCACGTACCCACTGGTACTACAACTCACACAAACACTAGATACCTTACTCACCAGTGGTACAGGCAAGCGCATCATGTCTCTGCTTTATAGGTCAATGAGGGCCGACGCGGGCGTCTCCCCACCGGCCTCATATGCAGCTTGGAATTCAGATTTGGTGGAACCGCTGGAGGAAAAGGACTGGAAGGTGGTGGGAGCGCTCACACACACGATCTCCTGTAATGCTCGGTTTCGCTTGATCCATTACAATTATGTTCACCGTACATACATGACCCCCGGTGAGGATACATTGCATGTCACCCGCCTAATTCACGCCCCAGATGCATAAGGCGGGGGCGAACTTCTTACACTTGGCTTGGGAATGTCCGGAGGGTGGTGGCTTTTGTGCGGCGGTAGTGGAGCTAATAAGGGTAAAGGTGAATAGCAAAATTCAGTTGACGCCAAAACACTGCCTCTTAGGTTTGATGCGGAAAAGCAAAAAACAAAGCAAAATGGGATATAGGCTACAGCAGTTGCTGTTGGTACTGGCGAGGCGTAGAATTGCAATAGTGTGGAAGGGGACGCGCGCACCGGAGTTTCAGGCGTGGCTGCTAGATGAACGAGAGTGGACACTGGCCGAAGAGATTCACATGAAGAAAAGTCGTATAGACGAGAAACTAGAAGATGATTTAAGGCTCTGGAGGGAGCTGTGCCAGGATTTAATGGTTGAGGGGGTCCCCAACGAATATTCCAAATGCAAATTAAGGGGAAAATGATAGGAGTTCTGAGGACGGGGGGGGGGGGGGAGGAGAAGGACTTGGGAGTAAATGGATTCGTATGTCCAGCCCATGCACTAGAACAATGGGGGGGGGAGGAGTGAAATAGCGGAGGGGCCGATGTCTGGAAGCATTATCACTGTAATTACTAAACCTGTACTGCCTGTGTTTACTACTGTGTGCACAATCATGGTTATATTGTTGAGAAAAAATTTAAATAAAGTTTATTAAAAAAAAAAGCTGCTGCAATGCCACCAATGTGGAATGTACTACTGTAAATGAACAATTGAGTCAATTAAACCATAGTGCAACCATGGTGTCTCTTACTCAACACACCATGGTTACTTCCAGTGCTTAGTCCTTAATTATCAATTCCTGAGTTATTTTTGTGCACCACTGTAGTTGGATCCCGGGTCTTTGATCCTCAATATAATTAGCTTTTTGATGCACCAGATCACTGGGTGGTGTTCAACATTGCACTACCGGTTGTTCCTGTTGCGTTTTTACTCCTTCATTCTTATTTTTATCACATTTTCACAATGTAGTAGATCATCTAATACATCACGAATGAAAACCATTTTCCATTCTTCTTTGGTTAAAAGTTATTTTATGTATTGTCCATTGAAATTTCTGTTTAGTTTGTTCTATATTAAAAAGTAGTCATTTGTGTTTTTCCCATCCCAATACATTGTAAGCAATTCTGGAATTCTTTACAAGGTGCCATATTCTTGTCATTTTTATGAGGGGCTTTTTCTTGCCCATGCACGTTCACCTCAATGTGGTGCCCAGCCTGCGCTGATTGAAGATTGCCACTGTACTGTGGCTGGGACACCTGCAGGACTATACATGCATAGCTCATCTGCTTGTTCGTGTTCTAAGCCAAAGTTTTATATGCAAATAGACTTTATGTAATATCTTGATACTCCAGGAAGGATGTTCTCTTTCCTGCGACTGTGTGTAAGTAGTAATGGGAAATTTTATGTTTTCTTTGCAGCAGGCCCACCTCCAAGGCCTCCCAGTCTCAGACCATCCTTTGTCCCACATGTTTTGCAGCGACCTGTGGAGCAGCAACCTCAAATCATGAGGCCTTCTTTTGTGCCACATGTCCTCCAACGACCAGGTTGCTTTCCATTTTGTCTCCTTGTTCTTTTCTTTGAGTGCTTGTGATTTTGTCCCTCTCCTCTTCAGTGCTCCCTTTCCTAATCAACATTGGTTAGTTCTTTCCTCAGAAGAGAGAGAGACACCTAAAAATGTCTTAAAACGACTGTTTCCTCCCACCTTTTTGGTTTATGCACCCTTTCACTCCTCATCTCACTTTATCCAGTGCCATCATTTCTCTTTGAGCTTTATTTTTACCCATTGCACCATTTCTTTCCAGAGCCCCCTCTCCTACCTAGTGTCCCTTTCTTATCCTCCACTAGAAAGCGGTTAGTGAAAATATATTTCTGATTACACAATTTTTTCCTGACCCTCTTTGTAGTTCTAACTAACGTTTGACATTTATAATGTATGTGATAGTTGGAGTTATTAGTCTGGTTTGAAGTGCATTCTTCTCTGTCCTCTTTTGTCTCTTTCGTCTCTATCACTCTTGTCAGTCTTTTGTAGAGAACATTTGCATTAATGTTTCTCTTTATCTATTATTCTAGTTGGACCCCGGCATCCTGGGATGCGCCATCCTCTTCCTCATCAATTACAACATCAACACCCTCTTCCTCCACCCCCACACCAGCATCCTCATCCACACCAGCATATGCATCCTCACCAAAACCCTTATCCTCCACAGCATGCAATGGGACATCCAATGCAACATCCGATGCAGCTCCAAATGCAGCATCCTCTGCAGCATCCCCACCAGCTTCCCCAACAGCATCCACACCAACTCCCTCCCCAGCACCTCCATCCGCTTCCTCACCAGCTCCCTCACCAGCAACATCCACATCAGCTTTCTCATCCACAGCCTCTGATGTCCCATGCAATACCAGGCCCACCACCACCCCCACCACCCCCACCTCCTCCGTTGATGATGACCCATCCAATGCCCAGGCCCCCTGGACCACAAATGGGGCCCATGGGCCCCATGCGACCCATCCCACAGGTACGTAGAAATACATTTCTCTTTCCTTTTGTTCTATAAATTGTACCAGTAGTTTTAGGAGTATTTCAGTGTTATCTGTTGAAAAGGAGCTTTACATGTGTTGCCTCCTCAATCTGGACAGTGGAAAACCTGCTTGGCACATCCTGTAGCATGAGGTCAGTGTAAGTGGCAGTGTGTGCCTGGATTCTCCCAGCAATAAGACACTATCTAAATTGGGGAGGAAGGTAGGCTAGCCATGCACAAGTATGGAGCAAAGGTAGAAATGGAGAGGTGCATTATTTCCTCTTAGTTTTGAGGTAGTCAAAGATGTTATGCGTGTTACCACATTGTCCATTGCACCAAGACAAGAGCAATGGCGGTATGCTTGTGAAGACCTTAGCACGGATGAAAGAGATGTTACAGGATGGGTATTCTTAAATCTCAGAGCAACAACAAGAGTATTGGAAAAGGAGAGCTTGTCAGTCTCTTAGCTCTAAATAGAGATTGTCATATGAAGAGATGTGTGTCTGGTAATCTTCCTGGTCCCACCAAGGAATGAGTGATACGCTTTCCTGTGTAAAAATGCCTTGGTTTGACTACTTGCTGTTGGTTTTTTCACTTCCATAGGTTTCCCCTGGCAATACTGTTGGTCCAGTGGCTCCAATGGTTCCGCCTTCGAGGGCTGTAATTCAAGCAGCACCAAAAATGAACCAGACCGTGATCCAGGCAGCTCCCACTGTGTATTCTGCTCCTGTGGTGAAAAAGCTGGAGGTAAGGCTTTTGATTGTGTTTATTCCAGTCATGAAGATTATTGTAAGATGTAAAGCATTGGCCTTAAGAAATTGTAAAATCTTCATGCTAATAAATCTTTTTCTCCTTTTTTAAGGAAGAGATTCCAGAGCCCCAGCCTATTCCAGAAGAAAAGGAAATCCCTCTTACAGAAGACATGGTGATTGGGCCCATTCTCGTAGAAGTGGACCCTGTACAGCCCGAGGTAAGAATCCAGGTCATCCGGTGGGTCTGGTCATCTCTGTAGTGATGGATGGAAATAAGATAGATAGAGAAGTGTCTCCTTGCTTGTTTTAGCATATATCCATTGTCTTTGGTTGTGCTTAAGTTTCTTAGCATGTTTGTGAATTTGACCTTCTTTTTTAGGGGTGGGTGGCAAACTCAGCTCCGCCGGCTGAGTTCAGAGTTTTGCCCGCTCCGTCTGGATTGCGGAGTTCTGCAAACCACTGCGTCGTAGAGCTTTTATCGCACGTGGCTCACCAACGTTGGCGAGCGAGAAAAATTGAGCCCTAGGATGAGTCCCGGCGCAATTTCTCAAGGCGGGCGCTCTCGTCGGGTCGCTACCGTTTGTGTTGAGAAAGCTGCCATTCAAGTAGAAAATCTACTCTAGTAGCAGAAAGAAGCAGTGCCCTCTGGTGCGGCGCATGGTGCTGTTCGCTCTGTAAAGTTTCCAGTGCAAAAAATCAGCACGAGCATCTGATGTGCTGAAATTCCGCCACTCATAGAACTCCGAGGAATTTTCATTGTTTTTATGTAACTCCGTAGAATTCCACAGAGTAAAACTCGGCGAGTTCCGCCCACCTCTACTTCTTTTTGCTTTCTATTCCCTGTAAATATCCTTCAGATTTAAGATTTACTGTCTGCTCAGTGCTTGTACTGAATGGATCCAAGGAGCATCTCATAAAAGAAAATGATAAATATGATGAGCTATCTTGGCCTGCATTCCTCAGGAGCAGTACCCTCATAAGCCCATCTTTAGTCCGCACTGACTGTTTGTTTTCACCAGAGTTTCAGAGTGGCCGGAAGAGGAGAGGGAGTAGGAGAGGTTACTGTGGAGAGAGATATGTGGAATGTCTAAGTATCCTCATTGCATAACTCAAATACAGGTAGCCTCAAATCTGAATTGTGTAAGTGAACTAAGCATAGCTGTGGAGAAGAAAGGTGATTAGAAATTACACAGACATTCAAGAGCATTGAAGAAATCTGTTTTCTCAGAAGATTCTGAGAGCTCTCATCCCTTCAGAATCGCATGGATAGCCATCTCCATACGATTGTGTAATACACATTAGTCAGACCCCCCAGGATATTGCGGCATGGATTAGCAAATTTAGCGGCACAAATATGGAAATTTAGCGGCACAAATATGGAAATTTAGCTGCATTTTTGCGGCACTGTATTTTACTCATAATCATCCATTTTCAGCTTTAAAACAATGGAAACTGTTTTAGCAGAGTATTCCACTTTGAAATGGGCAACCTGGGATATGGAACAGAGGAAGCAGCCCACAGGTGAAGGCTGCTATCCCTTGGAAATGCAATCCTCCATTTGCTTAGCCCATTCCATTCCAGAATACATATTCTTCTTGCCAGCCCAGATACAGCAGCCATTTTGGAAATCACAGATGCATTCTTGCCTATTTGTTATAGGTTGCACACAGTTCCCACCTGCTTAGAATTGGTGGTAATTTGCATGTGCAAAACTGTGTTTTTCTTATGACTAATCGCTATTTGCAAATGCATTGACATAAGAATAGTGATTCGCTATAAACGATTTTTTAATAGCGAATCACTATTTTGAGCCGGTAACATACCAATTCATAATTAATTTGTATTGCTAAATTGATGCCTGCAAATGATTTTCTTACATACAAAACTATTGCTTTTGCGACCGGTAACCAGTTTGTGACTGATTACTGAGTCGCAGAAATGTAGTACACATGGCCTCATCTTATACTCTATTTTCCTCTATGTGCTGATGCAGTCACAGAGCTGTTATAGCTCACACCTCTCCCTCCCTCCTTCCTGATAAAAAATATACTAAGCTAGTACAATGTCCAATGGAATTCTATAGTTTCATGCACATCTACAGGTGATGTGAAATGGAGAGTGGAGCCAGGAAGGGCCAATGTTTAGCGTGGGGGAGGTGCCACAGAGTCAAACGTAGGTCCAACTTTACAATTGACTGTTCAGTGTCAATCAGATTTGAGTGTGCAAGCAGCCTGCTCTTCTTAAGTATTGCAGGTACAAAGCCCATTTGTGAAGCTGCTAGAGGCATCCATTAAGGTGGCTAGTTACTGTTGTGGTACATCCAAATTGCACCCAAGACAAGAAGCTGTTCCTCAAAGCTGGCATTCTTAAAGAGGCAACTGCAAGCTGTACAGAAGACAGTCTCTCCTTCACGGCCTCAACCATCGGAGACTTGCTGCAAGCATTCTGCAACCATGACTTTTCAGCACAAGAGCAAAATCTCACATTATCACAGAGCAGCTGACATCTCGTGACCTGCTCTCGACTGCTGAATAACTGTTCCATTAGTTCCGATCTGGCAGGTCTTGAACAATATAGAGACTATGAGCTCCTGAGAGCCCAACCTCTTGCAAGCGACTAAGGACAGTATAATACACATGCACCAGTGAATTTAAAAATACTACTGCATCCTTGCTGAAATGCCAGGTTAAATTCCTATAATTGTATCCCTTGCTTTCCCAACATTACTCCACCCCACCCTAGAGACCCAAAGCCCCCACAGCTTATCGTAGGTGCTAGAAACTGGTAATAGAAATTAATGTTACTTCTCAGGCTTACTTAATGTATTGAAACTGTTATTCTGTCTGTAGGTATTTTTTCTGCTTTGAACTAGGCATTTTAGCTTCACATAGCCCTCCAAGAGTAATTTGTTTTTTAAAGTTTCACAGTGCTACCATCTGAAAGTCCGTGCCTGAAAACTAAGCTTGCAGTGGAACATGAGTTTTGCATATCCAGAGACAGCAACTATACTTGTTGCAAGGATTGTCTTTGGCTTCACAAGCTGCGTCTTACTAGCTGATAATGTTTGTGATTGTTCATTTCATTATTTGTGTCTGGACTATTTGAGGTACAGTTGAGGCTAGCTAGCTCATGCATAAACTATTTTTTTCATATTTTACTCGAGATTTCGGGCTCCCTGTTTTATCAGCAATCCTGTATCTTCCTTGTAATTTTCTGTAATTGCTTATATACAGTGTTGGAGTATTTATGCCTTTCTATGAATTGGCATTGCACCAACAACCTGTTCTATTGTCATGTTGAGTGTTAAGTGTTAATCACCGCCATCAGACCTCCACTCCCACCCATGACACAAGCAGCTGGTACTGAAGGAGGACCAATGCTCCCGTACAGTACCCCCCTTCCCCCCACCCACCCTCCCAGGTACCGGAGCATCCTTTTGCTGCTGAGCTGCTTCAGCTTTTCCCTGCATTCCTTCATTTTCGCGGGCACTTATGTAAAAATCGCAGCATTTTTACAAAAGTGCCAATTTCGCGGGCACTTTTGTAAAAATCGCGGCATTTTTACAAAAGTGCCGATTTCGCGGCAAATCGCGGAATCCTGGAGGGTCTGATTAGTGAAGTTCTAGGTGGAAGTCAAGAGGGTGGGAGGAGGAAGGCCCAGTCCCACAGAGGGATACATCAACGCCGAAGAAAAGGCTCACAACGCTTGATACTGATGCCGAAAAGAGACCACTCAACGTCGAGAAGAAATAACTAAACCTCAAAGCTGAAATGGCGCCTTTCATCAAGAGGAAGATAGAGATTGACAACTCTTTGAAAAAATACAAAATTCATTTCAGGCTCTTGAAGGAACTAGTTGCAACCACCAGCAAAACCTGAATCGACGGAAGAAGAGGCCCTCCGTTTCTATGACTAAGTCGTCAATGGACAATACCAAGACTGAGTCTTCCAGGCCGAGCCTTCAGACGATTGGCAGGATATCGATGTGGACTCAACAGAGGAGGGTGTCAACTCATACCCCTCAAAGCCCTCTCTGCCGGATGTCATACCAGAGTATAAGGCAGTGTAAAGCGTGCAGCAAACTCCTACGGCTTGAAGCTGGGTGAACAAGGGGAATCGTATTTTCTATTAGAAGCGTTACTACCTTCTGAACAAATGAACCAGTTCCTCCCGATGCTGCCTAGCTTTCTGGACCTAGGTAAGAAGAGCTTCAAAGAACCAGCAACCGCAAAATTGGTTACTTCTCCCTTCTGTAAAAAATGTGGCCACTCCACCACGGACCCTGCCTATATCAGGGGGCCAATGGCAGTGGACGCCATCATCGTCGCCACAGCTCGCTAGCATCAGTGGGTCCACCACCTGATGGGAAGCAAGCAGATGGGAATCATGGACAGAAGATGCAACGACCATCAGCAGTGCATTGGAAAATGGCATATTCCAATGCTCTCCTCAAATGGTGTGCCCAACAGTGGCAGGAAATGAAGAGTCTCCTTGAGCACTCTCGTGAGCAGGACAGGAAAGAAAAGCAGAACACTAGTCAATGAGGGTAAGACCATAAGAAATGAATGTCTAAAGTCAGCCCTGGATGCTGCGTACACCACCTGTTTACAAGAGCCACGCTCAGGAGTCATGGCTGGCTGAGAGTGTCTGGTCTTAAGTAGGAGGTACAAACAACACTGGCCAATGTGACTTTCGCAGAGAAACCTTGTTGGGGGCGGAAGTAGATGACTCCTCCAAAGGATGAAAAAAGACATCGACACTGCAGAATCCATGGACGTCCTACAGTTCAGGAGCTAATTCAGAGGAGGTGCCACCACTCGCAGGGGAATCTTATTGCAAGGGGGTGCACATCAAACAACATCCCATGCTTCTTCTGCTGTGTAGCAAACAAACCACACCACTTCCAACACTGTGGCAGTACACAGGACAACAAAGGCAGCCATTTTACGGCCGCACACGCAGAAGAGTAGTACCAAGGAGAGCTGCTCATGCCACCAAGTGACTCTGTGGCACACCACCCCTCCACACAACACCTGTAGGGGGCGGGGGGGCGAATCAGAGGATGCTGCAGGAATGGGTACACATCACCTCAGACAGAAAGGTACTCAAAATTGTCCAACACTGATATTGCATAGTGACTGGAGGTGAATGTTTGCATTGTCCAGCATTCCGTCCATCAATTGTTTCTTTTGCATTTGTCGCCCTAAGTGGGAAGGGTATGCCCAGACGTGGGTCCCGTGCTCACTACACCACTGGATTCAAGCTAGCCTGGCTGAAGAAGGGTGATGCCCTGAAACCGGTCCCAGGATGCTTGTTTCCGGTCCAGGGAGGACCTGGCTTGGCAGTTCGGGCTGGACTGTTCCCACAAGGAACAGGGTCAAGACTGATTTGCATATGGCTGGGTCCAAACTGGGGTGGTGTGGTGAGCAAAAGAATGATAGCATTCGGCTACCCAGCTGGGACCCGATGATGAAGCATGACACCAACCAGGTTGGTGTGTGAGGGTTTTCTTAACAAACCTTCGAGGTGCCAGACATTTTATGTCAGTCATTTTTTTCATATTTCTTGGCCGTCTTCTTTGGTTGTATCATAAATTTGCAGGGACAAGGACGGCCGTCCTAGAGTCCTAGCTCTTTATTTTGGTTTTGAATAATATATACATATGTCACCTCCTCTAGCAGGCCTCACAGCTCTAAGTCAGGGTGCACTATATGTAGGAAGCTGGGTTTCTGTTGAAGTAACCCACCCACCTTTTGCCAGATTTCTGATGCACTTTGACTTGATGTGTCCTCTGTCCCTGCCAATCCGGTTCCCAGGGCCTGTGTTATTTCCCCAATTAGCACCTCTCTGGCCACATGTAAGTCCCTTGTAAAAGGTACCATAGGTACCCAGGGCATTGTGACCAGGGAAGACCTCTAAGGGATGCAGCACATAATGTGCCACCCTTAGAGGTCCTGTACCTTAACACACACACACTGCCATTGCAGGCTGCGTGTCTTGGTGCAGAGAAAAGTGAAGAGTCGACATGGCACACATACCTATGTGCCATGCCTGCAACCCACTACCTATGGCATAGGTAAAACACTCCTCTAGCTGGGTGCACTATACCACTGGTGAGGGTACAGTTGCATGAGCACTGTACCCCTACAGTGTCTAAGTCCATTCTTATACATTGTAAGTGCAGTAAAGCCATAAAAGAGTATATGGTCTGGGAGTTTGTCATTACGAACTCCACAGCACCATAATGGCTTTACTGAATTCTGGGAAGTTTGGTATCCAACTTCTCAGCACAATAAACCCACACTGATCCAGTGTGGGATTTATTATACAATGCACTCAGAGGGTATCTTAGAGATGCCCCCTGAAAAACGACCAGGCTCTGGTGGGGTCCCTGACTGGTAAACACCAGCCTGCCATCACAAGACATGCTTCTGAACCCCTTGGGTGGGAGCCCTCGCTTCCTGAGCCCAGAAACAAAGCCTTTCCTGGGCAGAGGTGGTCACACCTCCCCCAGGTCAGGAAGAACCATCTGTGGCAGGGGAGCTTCAAAGGGCTTGCCGCCTTTGTAACGCGACCCCCAGCCTCTCCTGCTATCAGGAGCAGGCCCCCTTCCTGTCGCCCCTACTTTTCGGTGGGAAGACAGGTGGGGAAAATTAGCACAGCCCAGAAGGTGTGCCCACCTCTGCCAACCCCAGCCCTCAGGTGGGAGAGGTCAGGTGAAGCCCACTTTTCAGTGCCTGCCATCTTGCAGATGTCAGGCACTCTCCAATCGGGATTAGGGATTGTGTAGTCACCCTAAGGTCAGTAGCCCATTGTCTACATGCCTCGAGACCCCTAAAATGCCACCTCAATACAGTATTTAGGGGGCAGCCCTGAACCAAGAAGACAGATTCCCGCAACCTACGAAGAAGAAAGACGAAAGAAGACACCCAGCAGAGGAGACTGCAGAGAAGAACTGACTTGGCCCCAGCCCTGCCGGCCCGTCTGCAGTTAGCAGAGATCCTGTGCCAAAAGTCGCCTTGTCCTGCAGCCAGCAACCTCCAGAACCCCTGGGAGGACTGACTGCCTTCAACAAAGACCAGATCTCCTGTGAACAGCAGCTCTGTTCAAAAGAATCTCCAAAGCAAGACTCCAAGCCTGCTGAAGACGAAGAAACCGGTGCCTGGAATCACCAATTCACCGGTTACCTATGGCTCGAGTCAGAGTGGCCCACCGGTCCCAGCGAGGTACCTCAGCGCTCCAGAACCCGAGTCCACTGTGGGTTGACCCCTCCAGGACTCCCCGACGTCGCCTGCAGCCTCTGCACAGATGCCCGCCCCAAACCGCTAGTGACCCGGTAAGGTGAAATCCGACCTCAAAAGGCACCCCTGCATCTGGCCGCCCTGCGCCCCGGAGAAGAGGACCTGAGGTGCACCTACGTCCTCGAGCCCTCCAACTTACCTGCCCAGCTGTTGGTTCCTCCCAGAAGACTTCCTGGCCCGAGCCTGCAGCCAAAATCCAAAACTGCAACTCCCATTGAAATAGGGCACCCGACGCCAAAACAGCACCCTGCACCCAGCCGCCGCTGTGAGTGTACTTTGGGTGCTAACTCGGATCCCTCTTTGCCCTGAGCCTAACACCAGAAGCTTTGCTTCCAAAACCTTGTGGCCTGCTCGTGAGCAGCCACCAACCTGAGGCCGTCTTTCCCCTATTGGTTAACATTGGGCCTCAGCACTCTGCACCCAGCCGCCCTAGTGCTGCTGAGGGTGCTTTGAGAGGGCATCATTTTGGGGGGAACCCTGGTTCTAACCCAGAAAACCAACTCCCCAACCTAAGTACTTACTGTTAAGTCAATAACATTGTTTTCTCCAATTGGGCTTCATTGACTGCTTTTCTGTGAAAAATCTTCTAAGTGTGGAGTTGGTTTGTATGGGGCCTTAAGAAACTGCAAATGTACATAAAACTGAAATACTTACCTTTTCTCTGGAAAATGTCCCAGAGTGATATCTAGGCATATCACACTGAGTAGAAAAAAAGTAATCTGAAAAGTAACGTACAAAGTAATCTCAAAAGTAACCGTAACATAATTTTTACTGTTGACTTACCTGTAAACAAACCAATTGCATCCTTCTGCATTTCAATTGTATTCAACTGCATTATACCTGCATATTATTATTTCACTTACCTGCACCAGGCCTGGCTTAGTTCTAGAAATTAAATCTAACTAAATAATATTTTTATACAAACAAATTGGTCTGAGTTCAGTCTTTGTGTGTGACATCATTTCTTGTCTGAGTTTGTACAATAAATGTTTAACACTATCTTCTGATAAAGCCTTACTGCTCGCCCACACTACCACAAATGGAGAGTAAGGTACTATCTACTTTTACCTCTGCCTACCTTTGGGGTTCCACTTGACTCTGTGCACACTATACCTTTTCAGGGGGCATCTCCAAGATGTCCTCTGAGTGCATTTTTCATTAAATCCCACACTGGCATCAGTGTGGGTTTAATGTGCTGAGAAGTTTGATACCAAACTTCCCAGTTTTCAGTAAAGCCATTGTGGTGCTGTGGAGTTCGTAATGACAAACTCCCAGCACCATATACTCTTAATGGCATTACTGCACTTACAATGTCTAAGAATGGACTTAGACACTGTAGGGGTACAGAGCTCATGCACCTGTACCCTCACCACTAGTATAGTGCACCCAGCTAGAGGGGTGGCTGACCTATGCCAGGGCAGTGGGTTGTAGGCATGGCATACAGGGATGTGTGCCATGTCGACTCTTCACTTTGTTCTGCACCAAAACATACAGCCTGCAATGGCAGTGTGTGTGTGTAAAGGTACAGGACCTCCAAGGGTGGCACAATAAGTGCTGCAGCCCTTAGGGGGCCTTCCCTGGCCACCGTGCCCTTTGTACCTATGGTACCATTTACAAGGGACTAACATGTGGCCAAAGAGTGCCAATCGGGTTTTGTCTTCATGCAGTTTTAGGGAAAGAACATAGGCCCTGGCTACCTGTTTGGCAGGAACCCAGTGAACACTCAGTCAAAGTACATCATCAGTTTGGCAAAACGTGGGGGCAACATGTAAAAGAGGGGAACTTTCTTACAGTGGGGCAAGGTTTTCAACCTAGAACAACTGCTTGGAAGCATGGCTCCTGGGGAAATAGAATTTAGTCACTTAAAACTTCTCAAAAGAACAATGGAAGTGCTCAAGAAAGCTAGAAGACTGACAACACACAAGTGTTACTCCAAGAAATGGAAGAGGTTTTTTAAATTTGTGTGCCAGCAACAAGGGTGGGCAAACGACAACAGAAGACACAAAACATGAATGTCCTCCCTTTTCTGCTGGAAGATGGACTCTCCTATGCCACACTGAAGATATACCTTGCAGCAATAGTAGTATATACAAGGTGCGTAATAGGAAGGGGGTTCTTCCCAACACCAGCGGACAAAAGATTTCTGAAAGGGGCAAACAAGGATAACACTGCCCAGAGCAGCCCCTAACCCCCGCATGGAACCTTAATGTCGTACTTACACAGATTATGAAACCACCCTTTGAACCGATAGACAACTCTGGATTGCTATTCCTAACTTGGAAGGCCACCTTTCTAATTGCTATAACATCTCTGCACAGGGTGTGCGAGATGCAGGCATTAACTCTACAGAAACCATACATCCAAATTCACAAGGACAGAATAGGCATGAGAACTGACACAGAATTCCTACCCGAGGTTATATCGCGCTTCCATGTTAACCAAACAATACAGCCAGCATGTTTATTACAGCATCAAAAATTAGGACCGAACACGCCCTACACCGCTGGATGTCCAAAAAGTGGTGATGTAGTACGTACAGGAAATCAAAACAGGAGGACCAACAAGTTCTCCATTTCTTCTGCCCCAGCAACCAAGGGGCTACCAGTGACAAAGGGGGCTATGGCAAGATGGCTAGTACAGACAATACAAAGGTGCTACACAGCAGCAGGCATATGTAATGGTTGAGGAAAAGCCAAGGGCGCACTCCACAAGGAAGGTCAGGACAATCGCCTCCTTACCCAATGTGTCAGTCAACGACCGCTACATGGCACCTTCATGAAACATTACTATGTGGACATCTAAGCAAACCAGGAAGCAAGGTGGGACAGAAACTACTTAAACACCTATTCGCAAACGCAAACTCGTTTTCTAACTATCCTTTCACAGGACAAGGGAACACCGCTACATAATCAGTGCACAGCTTGTGAATCCAGAAAGATTCATGCTGCAAACCAAAATAGTAACCTACCTGTAGGAGTAGTTTTGCAGCTTGAGGACTTTATAGATTCACATGCGACCCTCCCATCTCTGCCAGAAAACAAGTGCGGATTTTTATAGTTGGGAGAACAGGACCATTTATAACCACGCATAGGAAGCTATGTACACAAGGGCGCCAGAGAAAATAATCTAAAAATTGCAAACATGTGAGGCAGCTTCCAGGGTGTATGTCTAACGTCATAAGAGGAGGTATGGATCACCAAGTGGTCAACGACGACGCCCACTGAAGAATAAAAAGAACGAAAACCGAGACCATTCAGGACCCAACCACTAGATGCCGGAATAATGCACAGCATGTGAATCCAGAACGTCTTCAAAATTAAAACTACTCCTAGGTAAGTAACCATTTCATTTTACAGAAGTATTTTATATTTCTGTTGGAATGTAGTGAAAGCAGAGGTTTGTTAGTATATGTACACTTGCTGAATAGGTCCTTTTCCCAGATTGGGTGTCTGTCTTCTGAAACAGTGGGTTGATAGTTTAATCAATTGTCACGGTACAGATGCTTCTAAACAAAGCATACATGTGCTGGAGGCTGTTGGTCCACAATCAGCCCCTGGAGGCTTCTACTATGAGTGGTGGCTAGTAAATCTAAATAGTTGTGGGACTGGTGCACATGCGTACACACTCACTTCCACCTATCCACAAGCTCTCACACTGGTCTGTTCACAAGAACATACGTGCCACATTTACACACATTCACAACCACGTGCAAATAAACATATTCCTACATACACCTGCTAAAACATTAAGTGAAGCACTTACATTATGAGCCACAGCAATAGAAAGCAGGTCCATGTGGTTGCAGGAGGGAGAATCACGATGGCCTGGGAAGGAGCTGGAGGCTTGGTCAGGGAACCACCTCTTCTCAATGGTAACCTTGTCAAATAGAGGGGGACCTTTCCTAACTCGTCACAGAGTAGGGTGTGACCAGTTGAGGGTTGCTGATCATACCCTGCCCTACTCTAATGAGTTACGAAAGGATGGTGTGTGGCATTACTGATTAACACTCAGCCATGGTCACTTCAAGGCTTTAATCAGCCATGGGTTCTTCAAATGTAAGTGCCTGGCTCGCTGACTGTACCATTATGAGTGGTTGTCAGACTAGGGTGGAGCCCCGAGCCCCACACTGATGGATTTCCACTGTCTAGAACAGGAGTCTCCAACCTTTCCTTTAACAAGAGCTGCTTATGTTCAATGAAAATTATCCCGAGCTACTAAGTTACTAGTATTATTAGTGTTATAAAAGTGACCACATCAGCAAGATTACATTAGTGGCCACCCTATGAAACATTATCAGCAATGATCAACTCTGTGCATCAAGCAGGCTTGCCAGTAGTAATATTTAAAAAAGGTGTTTGTCAATCTGGAATGCCTTTACGTAGGTAATACAGATGCAATTCTCATGGCATTAAGGTAATAATATTAGTACTACATTTCTCCAATGCCACATGACTTATCATTCAATTAAAATTATTTGGGAAATACAAGCATTTTTTTCTAAACATCATGTTATGAGTTCTGACAATACACCCATTTTTGTCTCAAATACACGCTTTCCAATTTTGTTGTAAATGAATTCAGCCATGTAAAAGCATCTAATCTAGTAGGATGGGCTACACACAGTAGAGCTACTTACTGTTATCTGGAGAGCTACCAGTAGCTCACGAGCTACTGGTTTGAGAAGCCTGGGCTAGAACTAATCTATGGGTACGTGCTAAAGGAGAGAATGAGAATTAACCTAATCAGCTGATGGGTTCAGATTTGTATTTAAATGTTTTTAAAGCTTGACCTTCACCCCAACTGGGGTATCTTGGTGCTGGAAAAAGGTCTAAGAATCAAAATACAGAACGTTACTTCAAAATGCCAGTAGGTGCAAAGGAACAGCCAGGTCTTAAGGAACTTTCAAAACTTCAACCAGTTTGGCTCTTCTCTAACAAGAAAATGGCTGTGTGTTCCATCTACTAGCAGCTGCCACAGAAAACGCTTATCTGCCAATCGATTTGCATCAGAATTTAGGCATCACAAGGCTGCAGTGAGAAGCAGATTTTAGTGAGCGAGTGGGATGGTATTGGATAAACCGTGAATTAATAGAAGTCCTGAAAGGTGTGTAGATGACTTTATGGACCAGACCGCATTACAACGTACCCTTTCCCTGAGAGCCAGTGCAGACAGGCTAACACTTTAGAGATGTGAGCATGACACTGTAGGCCACTTGCTAATCCAGCAGTGTAGTTTTGGTTCATTGTAACTTATAAACAGAACCACTTGAATTATGCGTCGAGGGAGGGCAAAATTATGCAGCAGTGTTGAGTACGCTATACTGCAAGTAAATCCAAATTATGCAGTGTAATGCGGCACATTCGGTGAGAGTACTACTTTGTAATACTACATTGTTTTGTAATTTTTACACTTTTAAACACTTTCGGGCATTGGTTGCAGCTCATTAGTACCAGTGTAATACCCAAATATAGCAATAAGCAACAGAAAGGTGACTAGTCAAGCTTTGCAAAGGGCCTTCCACTGCGTGACAACACACGTTTCTACACTTTTAGTAACTTTTGAACCAATATATTTTTTGTCAAAAACTACAGATTATGCAGTAGATGATGGATTATGTGGCAAATGCGACACATCTATAATTATGTGGTAAACGCCGAAGCTGCACAATTCCGTTGGCCCTGCTAATAAATGAGACTGGCAGGCAGCTCCAGATAGACTTCACTACAGTAGTCTAATTGCGAAGATTAATTACTGTAGCACATTCAGAATAAGAAACGTCTGAGTAGGTGTGAAGAGGTGCAGGATAAGTATCTGCCGGTGCAGCTGGAACATACAAGATTTGACAACAGTCAATACCTAAGCAGTTAATATAGGGGCATCAATCAACACTGAGATTTCTTTATTTTTTTTATAGTCGAAGTCGATCAGTTGGGCAAAAACCCACAGCTATTGGGCTAGAATTTTTCAGGAGGAGGGGCAATTAATTTGTAGGAGCATTTCGGTTTTTGAACTATTCAATTTTAGCAAATTGCCATTCATCCAAGATTAGACTTCATTTAGGCAATTTCTGAGGGTTCCTGCTCCAAAATTAGTAATACAAATAGCAAGTGAGCTAAAGGCACCATATAAAGGTTAAATAAGGGTGAGAGAATGGAACCCTGAGACGCCCCATGGGCAGGTCCTAGACAAAGAAGTAAAGGGTGTTTTTTTTAAATCCTGAAAAGACTTATTTGCAAGAAAATCTTTTAGCCAGCATAAAGCTAGACCAGAAATTCCACTTTCAGCAAGCCTTTCAAGGAGGACACCATGGTCAATAGTGTCAAACGCCACTGTGAGATCTAGGAGAGCCACACCAGTGGGCACATCTGCATCAGCTTCCAATCTAAGATTATCCAGTAGAGAAAGAATAGCAAGTTTTGTGCTGAACGGAAACCCATCTGGGTGGGGTAGAGGAGGACATTGCTAAAGCCAAAATTGGAAGGCTGTTAGAAAACGGCTTTATCTGATAGACTTCTAGCCGCTTATTCCTTACCTTAGAATTATCCCTAGGTGTCAGACTGGATCTGGAAATGTTTTTGTACCAGTGTGTGCCAGTAGGTGGCATTGTTCAGCTCTGAATGGCGTCGCAACCCTGAAAGTGACGTGCGCGGTGCCTATATAAGTGCCACCGCAGCGTGCTGACGTCAGTTCTTTTCTTTCTGTGCCAGTCAGCAAAGATCTGGAGAGAGCTACCCACAGTAATTTTTTGAATGCTCATTTTTTAGGATTTGTCAACGTTTTTTGAGAGTTGGTCTCCTGGTGTGGTAGGGATGTCTATGAGGAAGGCCAGATTCGGGTTTTAGAGGCGAAGGTCACCGTCTGATGTCGGTGATGGACTTTCACCTCGTCTGCCTCTGGTGTCTTGAGCGTGACCACGAAGCCAAGACCTGCATCTTTTGGGCCCTTACTCCCATTCACTTTGGAATTTCATTGCACAGGTGATGCCCATGGTCTCAGAAGACGCCTGGGTCTTACTCTCCCAAGCTATAGCAGCCGGGAGAGTTCATGGTTTGATGTGGGCTGGACACGACCGAATCGCTAGGCAGAGCGGTTTCTGTGTCGGTGGCCAAAGCGCCATGCCGGACTGAGGACGCTTTTCAGGGAATGTCCAAACTTTGCTTATGGACATGCCCTTTGATGGCTCCTGTCTCTTTGGAGACCAGGCAGACTTGATGCTGGAGTGCTTCAAGGATTGCAGAGCTACGGCCAGGTCCTTGGGCCTTTCCATAGAGCCCCGCCAACCTCAATCTGCCTTTCGCAGCCACAGAAGGGTCTTCCAGCCATGTCCTTACCTGCCCAGCCACCACATCATGCATGCTCCTGAGCCTCTGCGTGGCTGAGGACGCAATACCCCAGTGCGTTTCGCAGCCAGAAGTAGGGCCATCCCATCACCCCCGGCAGCCTTCAAAACTCTTTAGTTCGCCCTCAAACCATCATGGGCAAACAGTGGGAGGCAGCATACTCCAACACCTGCATCACTGGAGGTCGATAACCTCATACAGCTGGGTTCTCCAGATTGCCAAAAGAGGCTATGCCCTCCCCTTCGTGACTACTCCTCTACCCATGACACCCACTTGTGATAGGCTGATGGAGGACCATCCCTCTTTAGTCCACCAGGAAGTGGTGACTCTTGGCCAAGGAAGCCATAGAGAGGGTGCTGATACCAGAAGTAGGTCGTGGTTGTTATTTTTGCTACTTTCTGGTGTCCAAAAAGGACAGAGGCCTTCGTTCTATCCTAGACCTGCATCCCTCTCAATTTCTTCCTGAAAAAGAAGTTCAAAATGCTGCTTGTGACACATGCCCGCTGACCTATGTGGGCTCTGCAGTTGAACCTGAAGTTTGTGAGCGCAGTATCCGGGGAATCTCTCTGAAATGGTCCAGATCTCAGAGGGAACTGCAAAGGATCTGCAGTGGTGGCTAACGGACTGCGATTAGGTCAGCGGCAGACCCCTCTCCCATCCCCAACCAAATCTCACAGTGGTGACAGATGCGTCACTCCTGGGTTAAGACGGCCATCTGGGAGAGGTGGAGATTGGAGGCCTCTGGTCTCTGGCGGAATCCGAACTCCACATCAGCCTACTGGAGCTCCGAGCATTACGACTGGCATTGAAAGCCTTTCTGCCCTCCATAAAGGGAAGGCTAGTGCAGGTGTTCACAGACAACACTACTGCTATGTGGTACTGCAACAAGCAGGGTGGGATGGGGTCGCGTACCCTTTGTCAAGAGGCCTTGCGCCTCTGGGCAGAACTGGAACATCAGAGCATTTCCCTGGTGATTCAACACCTGGCAGGATCTCTGAACGCCATGGCGGACAAACTCAGCCAACGATGCCTACCGGATCAAGAATGGCGTCTCCATCCTGAGGTGGTGCAAGGTCTCTTTAAGTAGTGGGGAGAGCCTTGGTTGGATCTATTCACCACCGCCGAGAACGCGCAATGGCAGCAGTTTTGTGCGCTAGAGTTTCCAAGGCAGCTCTCGCTCAGAGACGCTTTTCATCTCGAGTGAAGTTTAGGCCTCCTTTACGCCTTTCAGCCCATGGGAGGAAGTGCCTCTTTTTGACATTGTTAGTCCCCACTTTTTGCCTGGACATTCATGTGGTTTTAATTGTAGTGCACAGGGTCCCTGCCAATCGGGACCAGTGCTTCTCCCCTAAAACTATTCCCCAATTGGCCCTTCAGGCCCCCTGTAAGTCCTTAGTAAACAGTACCTGGGGACCAAGAGCATGGGGACTGGGACCCTCTCACCTAGGCCATGCAGACCGCCACTGCAGCATGCCTGGCCTGGTGCAGACAAAATGACAAAGTCGACATGGCACCCTACCTGTGTGCCATGCGAGCTAGCACTGGCTAAGATATAGGTAACTCACCCCTCTAGCAGGCCTTACCAGCCCTAATGCAGGGTGCATAATATTCCAGGTGTGGTCATATCTGCAAGAGCAGGTATGTCCCTTACAATATTGTGGTCTATTCCTTAATATTGTAAGTGCCAGTGAAGCCATAGAGAGTACATGGGGTGGAAACTCGACAACTGTAGTTCCACAGCACCATGATGGCTTCACTGAACACAGAAGTGTTTGGTACCAAACTACTCCTCACAATAAACCCACACTGATGCCAGTGTTAGATTTATTGTACCATATACTCAGAAGTGCCCCTGAAAACCTACCGACCCTGGTGTGGGCACTGACTGGCTTTAGGCAGCCTGCCACACACACCGGTTTCTGGACCCCTGGATGGAGACCCTCTGCTCTGTGGGACCAGAAACAATGAACATCCTGGTCAGAGTTGTCACACCTCCTCCCCCAGGATGGGCCCAGTGCTCGAAGGGGAAGCTTCAAAGGCCTGCCGCCTTTGTAATGCGACTCCCAGCCTCTGCTGCTAGCAGCAGATGGCAGCCACCGGTTTACATCCCCACTTGGGACTGGAAAACTTAAAGGCTAGGAGGTGTGCCCTCCTTTGCCAAATCCACCCCTCAGGCGGAGGAGGGGAAGTTAAGCACACTTTTGAATACCCTCCATCTTGAAGATGAGGGGACCCCTCCAATCAGGGCTAAGTCTTTGCCCCCTCCAGGGCCGGCTTTAGCGCTTTTGGCGTCAGGTGCGACAATCATTTTTTATGCCCCCACCCCGTGACCTCCTCAGATTCTCTCACTACCACTGGGCAAAAGTGCCCCTCATCTCCCCTATCACAAGTTATTGCTAAACACAGCGCACCCACTGTGGTCAGTGCCCAGTATGGCGCACCAGTTGCACTGCCCAAAGCCGACCCTGACCCCCACCCGTAGAAGGGTGGCATAAAAGTGGGTGTAGTCACCCCAGGTAAGGTGCCCATTGGCCGTACCTACTACTCCCCCCCCCCCCCCCCTAAATTTAGTATTTATGTGGCTCCCCCAGACCTAGAAACTACGTTCCTGTGACCTAAGGAGGACGAAGAAGATGCCGTGCAGCGAAGCCTGAAGACTACTACTGACTTGGCCCCAGCCGTATCGGCCGGTCTCCAACTTCCAAGATCCTGTGAGAAGACGATGTCTGTCCTACAGCCAGCAACTTCCAGAAACCGGAGGAAGACTGCCTGAACTTTGAAAAAGACCAGAACTCCCGGGGGCGGCGGTTCTGTCCCCAAGAATACAACACAAAGGACTCTAGCACCATACAGGTCCGCGAGTCATGCCCACTCTGCACCCAACACCTCCGGCTCGTGTCCAGGTGGACCACTAATTCAGAAAAGGTTCCCCAGCGATCCTGACCTCCAGTCCAGCGTTGGCTGACCCCCCCTGGACTCCACGACGACGCCTGCAGCCTGAATCCAGAGCCCCCCCCCTGACCGCGACCGGCTCCGGTTAGAAGACTCCGACATCTGGGCCTTAGTGAGCCGAATAGAATATGCCCCTATGACCTCCTACATCTCTGCTTACCTCTCCTCTTGTAGGTCTCCCCCCTGCAACCTCCGGTGCGACACCTACAGCCTGTTTGTCGAAAGCAAAGTCTCCATTGAAGAGCATTGGGCGCATGACGTCGAATTGAACTTTGCACCTGGCTGCCACTTTGCCACCACTGGTGGTGTATGCTAAGTGCTGCTTTGCGCCCCTGTGCTTGCTCTAACCTCCAAAGCTTGCCTGTGCAACCGATTTATTTATTTTCAAGCAGTGTGGCTCCGAGCACCCCTAGTCTCCATTAAAATGCATTGTGCCGAACTCTGATTTTGACCTCTTCTCCTGTGCCGCTGGTGGTGCAGTTTTGGTACTCGCCTGACCTTTGCCCCATGCTGACCTTTGGTCCCGAAGACTGGAACTGTATGTGTGATACTTACCCGTATTACCGCATTATTGTTTTCCTCCATAGGATAACATTGAATTGCTCAGAAATTGTTCTAAGTGTCGGCTTTTGAAAGTGAAAAGTATTTCTATTTTAAAACGTACTTACCTTATCTTGATCTTAAAATAAAGTACAAACAAATCTTATTTTTCTAAAAATTGGTGTGGATTTCCTTTTTGTGTTGTGTGTCCTTTATTGGTCAATGTTGTGCAATAAATATCTTACTCTCCTCTGTGTTAGTCCGAAGGCTGTTTGCCCACACTACCACTAATAGGGCACTTGGGTTTTACATTGAGCCCTGTACACTTTTGGAGAATCCCTGGATTCTGTGCACGGTATAACCACCCAGTGGCATACCATATACAGAGCCAGCTTCCTACAGCCCATACCACTCCTGCCCAAATGTCTCGAAGATCAGGAACGATCGGGCCCAAGTCGTTCTTGAGGCTCCGGACTAAGCTCGGAGAGTTTGGTTTCCCGAGCTGTTAAACATGGCCATTGGTCCTCCGATCAGGCTGACCTTTCGGGAGGATCTTCCGTCGCAGCAGCATGAGAGGGTTCTCCACCTGAACCTGGTAAAGTTGGTGGCAAGGTGTGCAGAAAAACAGGTGAAACCCCCCCCCCTTTCTGCTCCCTTTTCTCAAATCCTTCCATTTATCCTTTCTCTTGTCCAGCAGGGCTCTGCTTTGGGCACCTTCAGGGGTGATCTTTCTGCCATCTTAGCCTTTCGGCGGTTGCAAGATCAGCCATCCCTGTTCAAATCCTCTTTTGTAAATAGGTTTTTGAAAGGTCTTCAACACGTTTTCACACCTTCACCCTTCATCATGCCACAGTGGGATATCAATCTAGTACTCACCTTTCTGATATGTGCTTCTTTTGAGCCATTGCACAACTGTCCTCTCAGGCTCCTTCCCATCAAGACGACCTTCCTAGTGGCCATAACATCCTCCTGGAGGGTCCGTGAGCTCCAGGCTTTGTCCTCTAAGCCTCCCTACCTCATCTTCCCGTACAAGCTGGTCCTTCCAAAAGTGGTCACTGCCTCTCTTGTACGCCAATCCATCACTCACTACCTTTTACACTCTGCCACATCCCTCTAATGAAGAGGAGCGACTCCACCGACGGGACCAAAAAGAGCCTTGTCGTTCTAACTTGACCGCACAAAAGAGTTCGCGGTGGATGACCAATTCTTCGTGGAGTGTGTCGGAGCAAAGATGGGTAAGTCCATGCAGAAATGGACCATATCCCAGTGGATCATGCTCTGCATTAATATCTGCTATGCACTGGCCAAGAAGCAACCCTCTGAGGGTTTGCGTGCTCTTTCCACCAGAAGTAAGGCTGTGACCACTGTGTTCGCATGCTAAGTTCTGGTCCTTGACATCTGGCAGGCATCAACATGGACTTCTCTGCACACATTCATCAAGCATTACTGTCGGGACTGGCATTTTGCTCGTTGGGTCCTGTAGCGCTTTTTGGTGTGAAATGGAGTTGCACAATCCACCTTCGGGTAGATATTGCTTGGGTATCTGTTCTAAGGAAAGGAATCTGTGGCTAGAAGTGTCTATCAGATAAAGAAGTTACTTACCTTCGGTAATGCCTTATCTGGTAGAGACTATCTAGTCGCAGAATCCTTACGACCCACCCATCTGCTCTGCTCTTCCAATGGATTTCTAAGGACGGGGTTTATTTTCCCCCCTAAAGGCCCAGTTTTCCACTCCAGTAGTCCGTGAGGAAAGTCGCAAAAAGAAACTGACGTCAGTGTGCTGGGGCAACATATATATATATATATATCAGTTTGCTAATCCGGCTCTCAAGAGAGACCCTTCAAGAAGAGCCAGATGGCTCGAAATGCATTGGGCAAAATTTAAGAGTCTGTTATGGTTGACCCGTGTAGCTGCTTAAAGCTTGGATGGGCGGCAGCAACATTTGAAAATGTTTAATAAAGGATTTTGGCACAACCATGCTGTCTCTGGAGTGTTCAAGTAATGGAGAGCAAGGACGCGAACAAGTTTGAAATCATTGGTATACCAGTAAAAAAAAAAGGAGATTACAATGGAGCAAGCGGTTTAACTCTATGGGTATTTTTCCCGACCATGCAGTGCGACAGCTGGGGGTGTTAATTTCAGCACCCCTTCGTTAGCAGTTTTGTACGATCTGTGACAGGGATGGTTCACAGAGCTGAGCGCACGCATCAATGAATACAGTCACAATTAATTAAGATTATTAATGTAAGGGAAGGTGTGCATTCGTACATTTGACACTTCAATTGCAACTCCTATATAGGCAGCATGCATGTCACTTCTGGTGCGTATTGCTCACGAAAACATTTCAGGATCCAGTCTGTCGTCTGGGGATAATTCTAAGGTACGAAATCTGCACCAAGATTGATCCTACTAGTTAAGGCACTATAGAAGGTGTAAGTAACTTGTTCTTCAAGAAGCTTACCAAGTATAAGGCAGTTGAGAGATGGGCCAATGACTGTATATCACCTCGGGCCATTGAGGGTGTCACATGGGCCAATTTCAAGGACTCTGGAACTGTACCCGTTCATATAGTGGGGAGTTAATAATTGCTATAACCCTAGGAAGGTAATCTTGCTGAAGATCTGCCGGAAGAGGTTCACTAGGAGAGGGGGAGGCCTTACTAGAGCCAAGGAGGGCAAATATATCACTTTCAGAGAAAGGGATAAATTCAATTAACACAGGGCAATTTTAAAGATGCTAATAATGATGCATTACTTCAGAAGGCTTGGGTCGGGTGGTTATAGGAGGATTGGATGGTAGCAATTTTCTGCTCAAAAAGTCTGGAGATGGGAGACTGCCTTTACTGAGAGGAGATGTTTAGGGATGGTGACATAATGAAGAGAAATTGTTAGATGTGCCACAATAAGAAATGTGGAGGTGCACTTTGTTTTACCACTCTGTTGAACATAAATTTTAATAGAATTCAGTTCAAGATTTGTGAGTGCAGAATTGGAGGCTGTCAGACGCGTGAGGGAAGATGCACTCCTGTTTGGCGATCAAAAGATATTTATTGTTTTTGATGTACTCTCATTTCAAATTTTCCGTAGTTATTGGACTGTTACTTAAGGGAGTATTAGATGGGCATACCAGTGGGGCAGGTCCTGTCAGGCTAAGCTCATTGACTACATATAGCAGCTCCGAGTTCATTAGTGGGACTCGGAGAGCCTCTCATGTCTTGTTGTATTTTACCACAGGTTTAATTTTTTTTAATCGCTTTTATGAAGCATCTAAATATGTGGTCTTATTTTTAATCTCTAATAAAGCCTTTTGCGGTAAAAGCCTTGTGTTTTCATAATAATATCTTCATGCTCGATACACGCCTTATGCCAAATTGGCATTGGTTTGGTTCACTCCTTCTCTAGATTTGACCCTTGATTACCAATTATACATTTTTAAAAGATGTCCTTATATGGCTGATTTCATTTAAGATTTGTTTACATGTTTGTGAAGATATAAGCTGTGGTTATCCTCCTCTATCCGTTGCTTGTTTTTCTGATAGCATCATCTTCCCCCTTATTAATTATCCTTCCAAGCTTTTTCCCAGCAATATTGCTCTATTGCCCCAGGTAGCACCATGCAACTCCAGCTACTGTTAGATGTGATGACAGAGTATGCTAGGTTCCTGTATTTCACTGCCTCATTGGTGCTGGTCTGGAGCGCACTCTGTGTTTCACTGCACAACCTCTCCAATAGATAAGTCTACCTGCAGATTCCTCACCTTCTGAATATGCCAGGTGCCAGTCTGGATTTGGAAACCCTCTAATACTTCTGCGTCTGTAGGGGGCGCTGCCTTCACTTCGACCCCATATGTGGCGTCCGTGTGATGCCACTGGGGCCATTAAGTACCCACATCGGCATGCTGAAGTCAGTTCCCTTTTTTCTACACCATAGACTCAGTCCTGAGCTCTCTCTTTCTCTCTGGAGTTTTTAACGTAGTTAATGATTTGCACAATTTTTCTTCAGGTGCAGCAAAATGTCTCCAGTTAAGTTTTAAGCCATCTATGGACTATGATGGGCATATGTCCGTTATGGACCCTCATGAGAGCTGCCTTTAGTGTTTGGATTCTGCTCACAATGTGAAGACCTGCGAGTCGCGTCGGAGGATTCGTCCCAAGACCAGATAGGTAAGAGGAGGGAGTCCCAGATGTTCATAGCCAAGGCGCTGGACGAACATCGAGGAAGCCGAAAGTTCAGTCAAAGTCAGCGCCATCGTTCAAGAAGAAACATAAGAGGTGTCATGAATCTGGACGCCATCGCTCTTCGAAAAGCAAGTTAAGCCCGGCCTTACCACAGCTGTTGACACCGGACCTGGAACAGATGGAAGAAGCCAATTAGTATCTGGCACCTGCAGCCACATTTGACCCGGCGCCGATCCCATAGACACTGCCGTCTGCAGGGCTGATGCCAAAGCCCCTACCCGGTCGGCCTTATCCGGAGTTCCCCACTCCTGGGACGGATCCAGTGATGTTCCTAAATGCCATGTATGACATTTTCCACAGAGTTGTGTTCTCCTCTGAAGCCCTACTGGCCCCATGGTTCCGATGGCTTTTACTTTCGGAAATTTGCTGACGCCAATCACGCCATTCCTGTTCTTGCCTCCTGTAATGTGGGCTGGGACTCTGACACTGGTGCCATCAGGGTCTTTGCCGCGGCTGACCCCACCTCCATTAGCCATCCCGTCAGCTTCACCTTTGGCAATGTAGTCGACGCTACTGGCGCCGCTGATGATGGCTCTGGTGCCGCTACTGACACCGACATAGAACTTCCCTCGTTTCCTACTGCTGAACCAACTCCACCCTTCTCGCCCAGGGTCACTGCCTCTGATGGAGCTTTCACATCACCGTTTAAGGCGAAAAACTCAACGGCTGTTAGAAAGCAGGTTTTTCTTCACTTACTCTAATCCTCAGAAAGACCCTTGTCTAGATGACGATAGGGGAGGTCATTCAACCTTGGACCCAGATTTTTCAGGCCTCAAAGATGACCAGAGCAAAGTGTGCAACTTCTGTGCTGGTGACTGGGGTAATGGTAGTAGACATCTGCAAGGCAGCGACCTGGGCTTCCCTCCACACGTTTGGAAATCATTTCTGATTGGACTCTGAATTGAGGAGGGAGGGACACTTCGTGCGCTCCATCCTTCAGGTTCTTTTGGAATAACTAGTCATGTACCCACCTCTTGGTTGGGGACTACTTGGGGAATCTATTTCGAAGGTAAACCATCTGCAGGTCAAAGTATGCATCACAAGAAACTGCTCTTTCTGGTGGATATTCCATGTACCTGCAGATTCCTCACGGACCCACTCACCACCCTGCTGCATGAACGGTTATCCCACATGTCTTCTTGATGTGGTCCCAGCATATTACAAATCACTGCTCCAGTCACACTGATGTTAGTCTCTTCTGTCTGCCTCGAAGGGGCATAAAGAAAATAGATGGGAACTGATGTCAGCACGCCAATGGGGGTGCCTTATGCCCCCAGTGATGTCACAGGTATGCCATGTACTGCGTCAAAGTGGAGCCAGCATCCCTACCAGCATGGGAGAGCTATTAAAGAGAATCAGTATCCAGACTGGTGCATAGGATATTCAGAAGGTGAGGAATCTGCAAGGTAAATAGTGTGTCCACTTTTTCTTTTGATTGATACACCCGAAGGCCGTCTGTGAAAGGGGCGTTGGGGGGGAGAGAATAAGTTATTTTTGGCCACAACATGCAGGGATATGCAATAGTGATTCTCCTACTACACTTGGAGGTTGCTTAAACAATTTATTTCATTGGTGAGTCAGAAGGCTTAGACCCTTTTAAGTTTAATCTTTCTGATGTCCTGAGAGCCATTCTTTCTCTTGCACAGCATGATCTGGCAGTAGCTGCTGTTGACAACTCTCTGGCTGTCCTCTATGCCTTCATGCACCTTGAACAACCATTCATGGTTTCATTATGATTAGTTGCTCATTTTCAGAAAGGTTTACTTTACTTGTTAACTCCATCTCCTATTTATAATTCCTCAGTGGGATTTGAGCCTTGTGTTGGCTTTCTTAAAGGCATTTTCGATTCGATGTACAGTTGCCCGACTCAATTCAGCACTTAAAGACCGTGTTACTGGTAGGAAGAACTTCGGGGTTTCTCCCCCTTCACAGTTTTCTACCTGCCTATCCTTTTTACCTAAGGCGGTGTCAGCATTTCAGAAAATCAAGCCTGTTGCCCTTTTATCTTTCTTCCTTCCTCCCCATTCAACAAAGGAAACAGCCACAAAAACTGAACCCAAACAGTCGATATTATGTTACATCAACCTCATGTGCCAAGACTAAGTGAAGACTAGCTTTTTTTGGGCTTTGATGGAGACAAGAATGCAAGGTGATGACCATATGCACCATTTTGTATTGGGTCATTCCTGAATCGAGATCTGCTACCCCCTTGCTAAAAAAGATCCTCCAGAGTGCATTTGTGCCCTATCCGCCTTTGACCCTCTCCATTGATGTCCCAGTTACCAACAAGTGACAGTTGGCTACATGATCATACTTGTACACTTCTGCCAAGCACTATTGCCTGTCTTAGGCATGCAGTGTCAGATACTTTGCCCAAGTTATATTACATGACTTACTTTGTTGCATGCGCTACTCAATTCCTTCTCCCAGAAGGTATTGCTTTGGGACTGATTCATAAGGTGAAGAATCTGGAGGAAGATGTATCCATCAGAAGAAAAAGTTTGGTAATTATATTTATGGTGGATACATACTCTTCCTGCATATTACTCGCTGCCACCCATCCTCCCTGGGGAATTAGTGTTGTGATTAATAATATCCCACGGTCATTAGCTCTCTCTTTCTCTGTCGATTCCACCCCGAGTGACAGGATGGGGCACGGAAAAGGTTTCAGGAACGGATAGTGGCTCGCTAGTTGGAACCTAATTCACTCTGATGTTGTCTCATCCAGTGGCAGTCACAGCTGAACCTGCGTGGTACCACCTGGCGGTGCTGGAGACACATTGCTGGGAAATCCTTATCTAGAGCAGTCTGAAGCCTAGTAATTTTTAAGGTGAGGAATCTGTGGGGGTGGGGGGTATATGGGCCTGATTCACAATCATACGTTTCAATGTGTAGATCTACTCCTACAACTGGGTGTAAATCTTCATGTTTTTTCCATTCACCATAGGGACTTACACTTATTTTACACCTAAATGTAAACTTAAGTCTCCATCCCCTTTAAATGAGGGCTTGTAGACTCCTATGACTAAATTTGCAAGGCTTAAGTTACTATTAGTTTATTGGGTTTGTACATACGTTGCTAGGGCTTAATCAGTGCTGGCTTGCACACAGTCAAGGGATATGTTTACGCTCAGATGTACATTTTATTGGAGAATATGAAGTACAAATCTTCAGTAATTAGTCCTGTGTAATTGCGGTCAGTAGTAGTATAAATGTTGCCATCTTTTCCTGTGGTTGTGTTGTGTGTATGTGATTACATTTTCTGATCCTTTTAATTTTTGCTGGAGGTTCAGGAATGTGAAGTGTTTTTTTCAACAGATTATAGCTAGAATTGTTTTCTTCGGTTTACCTGTTAGTGAAATTGTGGACTTGTTTTTTTAATCTATATGATTAGCAAAACTGAAAAGCAGTGTGATAACCTTTCCATGCTGAGTGGAATTAATTTGTTTGCTCTCACATTTCGATATAGTGGAGAAGAACGGATTAGAGCCTGGGCCATTTGAGACTGCGGTGTTGATGTGTAGCCTGCAAGTCATTTGCCTGAATGTCACTGAGGCTAGCTCTACACTTAATGCTTTCAAGGCTGACACCACAGTTGGCAACTTTGTTACTGGATCACATATCCTCTCTTTTGTGAGAGGGTAATGGTCAGAGAACTAGAAGCACTAACCAAATGTTTAAATATGTCTTTTTTTAGGGTCGAGCCTGCGATAGCATGCGCTAGCACATGCGTCTCGCTTGCGAGACACTCTTGTATCCAAAAAGGGCTTGGAGCCAGCCCCCCTGTTGCTTACCATTTATTGGTTAGATGTCTTTTTAGGGTCGAGCCTGCGATAGCATGCGCTAGCGCATGTGTCTCGCTTGCTAGACACTCTTGTATCCAAAAAGGGCTTGGAGCCCGCCTGTTGCTTACCATTTGTTGGCTAGAGTGGCACTCTCCTTCACAGCCTCGTAATTCGTCAAGGCAGGCCTAACATAGTTTCTGTGCCTCTCTGTGGAGCAGGGACCAAGAACTGATTGATTCAACTTAATATGTGCCCCTCCACTGCTCCTGACGTGAATGAGGTACTATTTTGTTCCATTTAACTTTTAGTGTCAGGCAAACTGAAGGCACGTGACTGGCAAAAACACGCCTAGTAGGACAAACAAAATTGCAAAGAATTATTTTCTAACTTTCTTCCACTCCACTCCAATCCACCCCACCTCATCCCACACCGCACGCTCAATCCGGTCCACCCCAGACCAATTCAATTCAATCCAGTCCACCCCACCCCAATCTAATCCAATCTGTCCCACTCCAAAACAATCTGTCCCACTCCAGTCTGCCCCACTCTAGTCCAAAACAATCTGCCCCACTCTAGTCCAAAACAATCTGCCCCACTCTAGTCCAAAACAATCTGCCCCACTCTAGTCCAAAACAATCTGCCCCACTCTAGTCCGAAACAATCTGCCCCACTCTAGTCCGAAACAATCTGCCCCACTCTAGTCCAAAACAATCTGCCCCACTCTAGTCCGAAACGATCTGCCCCACTCTAGTCCAAAACAATCTGCCCCACTCCAGTCCGAAACAATCTGCCCCACTCTAATCTGAAACAGTCTGCCCCACTCTAATCTGAAACAGTCTGCCCCACTCTAATCTGCCCCACTCCAGTCCAAAACAATCTGCTCCAGTCCAAAACAATCTGCCCCACTCCAGTCCAAAACAATCTGCCCCAGTCCAAAACAATCTGCCCCACTCCAATCTGCCTTACTTCAGCCCATAAATCTGCCCCACTCCAAAACATTCTACCCCACTCCAGTCTGCCCCACTCCAGTCTGCCCCACTCCAGTCTGCCCCACTCCAGTCTGCCCCACTCCAGTCTGCCCCACTCCAAATAAGCCGCCCCACTCCAGTCTGCCCCACTCCAATTCAAAACAATCTGCCCCACTCCTATGCGCCCCAATCCATCTCACCCCAGTCCACCCATTCATTCCAATTCACCCCACCGCAATCCACCTCACGCCAATCCACACCACACCAGTCCTACCCAGGCCAATTCAACCTACCCCGATCCAATCCTCCTCACTCTAATCTAATCCAAAACAATCTGCTCCACTTAATCCAAACAATCTGCCTAACTCAAATCCAAAACCATGTGCCCCACTCAATCCAAAAAAGTCTGCCCCACTCCAGTCCGCCTCACCCCAAATCAGCCCACGATATCCCAGTCCAATTCACCCCAATCTAGTCAAATCCAATCTACCCCACGTCAATTCACCTCACCACAATCAATCTCAATTCAGTCTATCCCAATCCAGTCCACCCCACTCCAATCCACCCAGCCTGCCCCACTCTAGTTCACCCCTCTACTACAATCCACCCCAGTTCATTCCACCCCACTTAAGCCAATCGATTCACCTCATTCCAATCCAATCCAATCCACCCCATTCCAATCCACCCCATTCCAATCCACCCCATTCCAATCCACCCAACCCCAATCCACCCAATCCAATCTGCCCCACCTCAATCCAATCTGCCCCAACCCACCTCAATCCAATCTGCCCCGCCCCACTTCAATCCAATCTGCCCCACTTCAATCCAATCTGCCCCACTTCAATCCATTCTGCCCCACTTCAATCCATTCTGCCCCACTTCAATCCATTCTGCCCCACTTCAATCCATTCTGCCCCACTTCAATCCAAAACAATCTGCCCCACTCCAGTCAAATTCAATCCACCTCACCCAATCCACCTCACCCAATCCACCTCACCCAATCCACCTCACCCAATCCACCTCACCCAATCCACCTCACCCAATCCACCTCACCCAATCCACCTCACCCAATCCACCTCAATTCAGTCCAGCCCAAGCAGGTTCATCCCACTCAATGCAACCCACCTAACTCCAATACACCCACTGCAATCCAATCTACTCCACCACATTCCACCTCACCTCACCCCAGTCCACTCCACTCAAATCCAATCCATTCTCTTCCAGGGGATACTCATCAATAGCCATAAGCACTGAATTGTCCCGCCCACGTGCGGGGACCCCGGAGCATATACAAAATGCAAATATATATATGAATGTTTAGACACAAACATGTACGTAGTACCTTTAAACATACATATGTATATACATAAACAAGCAGCCTAAAACCAATCAATAGGCTAAGATGCCAAAATTACATTGGATTTTTCATTTAAAATAAAAATAAGTTTATATAGCATTTCTCAAAGAAAAAAAAAAGAACATACACTCCTCTAGTGTACTAACATAGCCTTTTATTTTCAAAGAAAAAGGCAAGTAATAGCAGGCAATTAGTCCATATGCTGCATAGATAAAAACACAACGTTAATAAACTGGCACAGCGCCAGTTTATTAAGACCTCCCTGCTCCCATCATGCACCACAGGTGACAGTTGGGTCAATTCTTTTTTTCCGGCTCCTGTGAGGATCCTGGAGCATTGAGCTAGTCAATTTTTGATTGTTCTAGTCAGAAATTGGTTTCCTGATAATTTTTTCTATCTTTATTCGACGTTTTTGACTGCTGGTAACTTTATTAGTTGTTTTCTGACAATTTTGAGAACTTTTCCTGTCAAATGCCAGCATTGTTCAATAAATGTCCCTCCTGTGGGAAGATGGCAAAGTTGACCCGCATTCTGTCTGTATTGTGTGTTTACCATCCTCACACAATCCAGAGAAGTGGTGTTATTGCCAGCAATTTTCTATGAGAACACTTCGAGACAGAGAAAAGATAAAACTTCATGCCTTGTTGGAGAGAGGAAAAGAATCAAAAAGTGTCCTTGGGAGCAGCGGTCAGAGCCTCCGCCGTCAACAGGCAAGTCGACGTCGAGACACATTGCTTCTGGATCGGAGTATGTCAGACCGTAGAAGCGTAAGTCGATGTTGAAGCTTGGGTTGATGTCGAAGAAACTCCCACGTTGCCATTCACTGGCGTCGATGCAACAGTTGGTGTCCAGAACTCCGCTGCCGTCACAGCAGGCATGGTCTGCATCGAGAGAGTCGACGTCTAGGACCCCGCCACAGTCACACAGGTGTTTGACATCGAGGACCCCGCCACAGTCACACGACGTCGAGAGCGACATTCGGTGTCACCGGCTCCAGTCCAGCATTCGACATCGAGAGACATCTCCGCAATCTTTTCAGAGAAGGAACGGCTACGGCGGCGACAGGTATCACGACGTCGAGGCCCCCCTCATCGTCAATGGAGGTACAGGGAAGGCAGAGATCGATGTCTAGGTCCAGACGATCGACATCGAGGGAAGCATCTTCTTCTCTAGGCATTAACATCGTGGAAATCACACCGTAGGGATCTCCGGTTACTGGAAAACAGACACCTCCTGTTAACCTTTCTCCAAGATGGTTACCGAGTATTCGGCATTGGAGATTTCCACCTAGAAGTCGAGGTTCAGACTTCTCTCAAACGTACTCTCCCTCCAGAATCTCTGCTGGTCCTCCACCTGCTTCGTCTATGGGAAGGACTCCACACAGATCACCAAGGAGAACTAGGTCTCCTCCAGTTCGAAAATCCCGATCTAGGGCACCACTTCGACGGTCGAGATCTTGGCGTTCCTCAAGTTCTTGAAGAAGTAGGCGAAGATCACCGTCGTGGTCTACATCATCAAGGTCATTTGTGAGAGACTACTCACCATCCCTGTCCACTACCCCTCCAGCTAGGGTGTCTCCAGTGGACGACATGGTCACCTTTAATGAGGTCCTCTGCAAAGGTGCCAATAAGTTGAACATTGACATGCCTTTGCCGACTGCTTCTTCATCTGTACTATTCGAGACACTACACCATAGGTCCTCGGCAAGGCCTTTACTTCCGCTGGTTCCTGGGCTGCTTGAACCAGCACTGCAGACCTTTTTAACTCCAGCTACGGTGGGGTCGGCTCCTCCACACATTTAAAAAAAAAAAAAAAAAAGTACAAGGCCCCTGACCAGGATCCACTGTTCCTGCGAACATATCCACCACCGGATTCTGTTATAGTGGCAGCAGCCAGAAAAACGCATCCTGGGGCAATATCCTCTTCAATCGTTCCTGAGAAGGAGAGTAAGCACATGGACTCTCTGGGGAGGAAAATGTGCAATACCTCGGCATCCTTCATGAAGGTGGCTAGTGCCTCTGCATTTCTGGGGAGGTACGGCAGGTCTCTGTGGGACTCTTTGGCTAGATTCACAGAGAAGCTGCCCAAGGAAGACCAGCAGGACTTTCATGAGATTTTGCAGGAAGGTGGTCTTGTTGCAAATCAGTTAATTAGCGCAGCTGCAGATGCATCGGATTTGGCAGCACATGGATATTCCCACGGCATTTGTGCCAGACGTTCGGCCTGGTTGCGGCTCACTGGCCTCAAACCGGAAGCACAGTTCAGTATTCTGAATCTTCCTTTCAATGGTACTTCCTTGTTTGGCACTCATGCCGATGATGAGATGTCTAAGATGGAGTTGAACACTTTTGAAGATAGTCGGCCTTGAGAAGCGTAAGGATTTTCGACGCAAGTACCGACCATACGACCGTCGGTTTTTCCAACAGAGGGTTCAAGCCCCTCGCTGGTCGACTCAACAGCAACAATCCAGGTTGAGTTACCATCACAGTCGACCAGGTCGAGGAAGGGGAGCCCCAAGACAGACACCGTCCTCAACAAAGCAACCTGCAAAACCATGAGCACTGGCTTCCCCCATCTCCGTTGCCCACTCCGGTGGGGGGGAAGTATTATGTTTCACCTGGACGAATGGAGGAAGATCACAAAAGACAAGTGGGTACTCAATATTTTGCAGAATGGTTACTTGCTCAGATTCAAATCCCCACCTCCATCAGTACCACCTCGGTGAAGGTATGTCCAACAACATCACTTGTTACAGGCGGAGGAGAGCATCCTGCTAAAGAAAGATGCTATAGAAGCAGTCCCTTCTCCTCAACAGAGACAGGGAATTTATTCCCGCTACTTTCTGGTGCGAGAAAGGTCCTATCCAAGAGTACAGACCATACTTGACCTGAGACTTTTGAACAAGTTCATCCGCAAAGAGAAATTTCCGATGTTAACACTGCACCAAATGTTTCGTCAACTCCATCAAGGGGACTGGATGTGCTCCATAGATATGCAGGACGCTTATTTTCACGTGCCAATTTCCTAGAAAACATCGGAAATTCCTGCGTTTTCAGGTAGCGTTTCACCATTTTCAGTTCAAAGTCCTCTCGTTTGGGCTCAAATCAGCCCCCCGCACGTTGTCAAAATGCATGTCTTCGCAATTCAGATCTTTGTCTATCCGTATCTGGACGACTGGTTGCTGAAAAGCTCGTCACCCACTTAGCTGCAGAATCACCTCCAATTCTGCATACGAGTGCTAGGCAATCTGGGCCTGCAAATCAACTACAAGAAGTCGATTTTCAATCCTACTCTAAGAATCCATTACCTGGGTGCTTCTCTGGATACCGTAGGTGCAAGCGTGTGTCCTTCGTAGGAGAGGTTATCCTCACTTCTGGGCTCGATGGCATCCTGCATCTTCATCGTCCCGAATGCCAGACTACAAATGCTTCCTCTGCAGCAAACTCTGGAGGACCAGTGGTCACAAGTATCAGGCCACTGGGGAGACTTAGTGGTTCTCCCTTAGTCAGCCAAGGATTCAATCAAATGGTGGATGAAATGATCGCATCTGCTGAAAGGAGTTCCTTTACATCAGGATCTTCCCAGTCAGACAACTGCCATGGATGCTTCCCTCCAGGGTTGGGGGGCTCACATGAGTCCTCTTCAAGTACAAGGACTCTGGTCAGAGACAGAGCAGGGGTATCATATCAACCTACTAGAGCTGAGAGCGGTACATCTTGCACTCAAGCCATTGCTCCCATCTTTCCGCACACATTCCCTGGAGATTCAGACATACAACACCACAGCTATGTATTATCTGAACAAACCGGGAGGAATGAGGTCGAAACCCCTCTTACAGGAGGCTCAAACCATATGTAAGGGGCTTCTCGCAAGGAATTTAACCATATCAGCAATTCATCTCTCAGGTATTCTCAACGTCCATGCAGACTCTCCAAGTCGGAACTTCGTCGAAGCTCACGACTGGGTGCTAAACAACGACGTCGCACAGGACATCTTCCATCGGTGGTGTGTTCCAGACATCGACCTGTTTGGAGATGCAACAAACACAAAATGCCCCATCTTCACATCCAGGTTTCACCAACCAGGCTCCAGAGGGAATGTGATTTTGATAAAATGGTCACAGACATTACTTTCCGCTTTTCCACCAATTCCCCTCATACCTCTGGTGATCAACAAGTTCTACAGGGCCAAGACCAGAATGATACCGATTACACCAGAGTGGCCTCGCCAGTGGTGGTATCCGGATCTCCTTCAACTACCTGAGACCCCACACAAGAGGTTACCATGCCGACTGGACTTAATATCCACACACAGGGGGAAGGTGTTCCACCCCAACCTCTCATCCCTAAGATTGACGGCATGGCTCCTGAGGTCCTCCAGTACGGGCATCTAGATTTGTCCGCAGACTATATGAACATTCTTAAGGAAGCGAGAAGACCATCCACCAGAAAGTCGTATGCTTTCAAATGGAAGCGGTTTTACATATGGTGCATCACTAATAATCCTGATCCCATTCTGGGTCAGGAGCAGGTGATTTTACCATACCTACTGTACTTGGCCAAATCAGGCCTTCGGTTTTCTTCTATAAAGGTCCATTTAGCGGCTATTACAGCATACAGAAAATCTCCTATGCAGGTTTCCTTCTTTCAGTTACCTGTGGTTGAAGACTTCCTTGAGGGTTTAAAGAAAGTCTACCCACCAATCAGATCCCCGTCCCCTCCATGGGAACTTAACATTGTTCTTGCTAGACAATTAGTTATAGATTCCTTACCTTAGAATTACCCCCAGGCGTCAAACTGGATCCAGAGAATTTTTTCATCAGCAGTACCCCTGCGTGTTGAAAGGTGGCGTCGGTCGACTCCGCGTTCGTCGTTGGCGTCGTGGTCACCGGGATGACGTTACGGTAGCTACTTAGACGCCGCCCTCACGCACTGACGTCAGTTCTTTCGTTTTCCGTGCCAGCCAGCGCTGATCCGGAGAGCGTGGTACCTCCAGTCACTTTTTGACTGACTTTTTGCCGACTTTTGTCGACGTCTTTTTGAGTCTTCGACTCCTGGTGCACGTCGGGGATGCCTAGTTTCAAGGCTTGCGGTTCCTGCTGATGTCGGTGACTGATCCGCACCACGTGTGCCTGTTCTGTCTGGAACCCGACCATGACTCCAAGCCGTGTTCCGACTGCCGGACCATAAATCCGAAGTCTTTGCGGGAGTGGTCCCGAAAGCTTCTCGAGGCCCGGCAATCCGGTCCCGGTCGCGTGGGAGGTCGAGGGACTGGTCGCGGAGCCACCATCGCCAATCTTCTTCCAAGTCTTGGCACTCCTCCGGTAAGTCGAAGCACAAGAAGAAGTCAAAGAGCGGCGATGCTTCTCCGTCCGTCGACACGACGTGGGACGTGGGTGGTGCCCCACCCGCGGCTCCGCGTGCGGATCCCGCTGGGTCGACTCCGGGTTTCCCTCCCGGTGCGACCCCCCTGCCCAGCTTCGGAGCTTCTACGAAGCGATGCATGCCATCTTTGGGCAGCACGACTCCGCCTTCGGGCCCCGCGGACTCGGCTGGGGGCCCTAGGCCTTCAACGCCGGCAGCTTCTGCCCGGCACCGCAGGGTCCCCTTGGATCCAGGCCTGGATCTGGATTGGTGCCGGTCGACCTGAAAACACCTCCCCCGGCGCCGACTCCACCGGCACCACGTCTGCAGCCGACGACCCCGGCCTCCATCCTGATGTAGACACGGCGCCAGATCGGCGTCGTCCGACGCTGGATCCGGCACCAGCGGGTACCTTTGTTCCCCTGTTCTACCCTGGTTCTTTTAGGCCAGATTGGCAGCCTGAGGAGGACTGGGAGGGGTCTGGAGACCCTTTGACTGACCAGTTGGGTTACGAACCGGACTGGAGAGAGGAACCGGGGGATGCCAGTGGTCTGTATATCTCACCAGACCTTGGCATGTTGTCTCCTACTGTGGCTACGGAGGAGGGAGCGTCTTATGCAGTGGTGTTGCGTAGGGTGGCCGAGGCTCTCAACTTCGAGCTCCCTACGGTGGCGGTCAGGACAAACCTCCTGACATAGGTGCTTCAACCGGCAGCGAGCTCTTCGGTGCCCCTGCTGCCATTTAATGAAGCCCTAACCGACATCCTGTTCGGCACCTGGTCCAGGCCCAACACAGGGGCTCCTGTGGATAGGATGATTGCCCGAAGCCACCGCCCGGCCCCGGGCGACCCCATTTTCCTCTCCCAACACCCCACCCCTCAGAGCTTGGTGGTCCAAGCCTCCATGTCCAAAGGCGCATTCCCTAACGCACCACCTGATCGGGAATGCAAAAAACTGGACCACCTTGGAAAGAAGATGTTTTCTTCCTCCAGCTTGGGACTGCGGTCGGTAAACACCGCATGTCTGTTGGGCCGTTACACCCACTCCGTGTGCAGGTGCTGCCCCAGTGCCCGGAGGAGGCCCGGGCCGTCCTCTCCTGTGCAGTTGCCGAGGGGAGAGACGGAGCCAAGTTTACCATTCGCTGTGGACTGGACACCACCGACTCGCTAGGCAGGACGATTTCAACGTCGGTAGCCCTTCGATGCTACGCCTGGCTGAGGTCGACTGGTTTCTCCGGGGATGTCCAAGCTACCCTTATGGACATGCCTTTTGATGGCCGTCGCCTTTTCGGCGACATGGCAGACAACGCTCTAGAGCGCTTAAAGCACTCTCGGGCTATGGCCAAGTCCTTGGGCCTCTCTACCACCCGCAATGCGCAGTCTGCCTTTCGCCCTTTTCGTGGCTACGGAAGGGGTACCCCACCACGTTCCGCCCAGAGCCACAGGCCGGCGCAAGCTGTTCAGCCCCTGCGCGGCCGGGGACGTGGGAACCACCGCCGTGGTTCTGGGGGCCAGCGAGCGGGCCAGTCTACCTCATCCCCCTCTGCTGCAGCCTCCAAACCCTCCTAGTCCGACCTTTCAGAGCCACCGATCGCCAGTGGGCGGCAGGATTCACCATCACCTCCCCCACTGGCGCACCATCACGTCGGACAGGTGGGTTTTGCAGATTGTCCGAAGGGGCTACTCCCTCCCCTTCAAGACTACCCCCTCCCCTTCGAGACTACCCCCCCAGCCATGCCACCTCAGTACCATCGCATGTCGGAGGATCATCTGGCCTTTCTCCAACAGGAATTCGGCTCTCTTGGCCAAGGGAGCCATCGAGCGAGTTCCTGCCCCAGAAGTAGGTTGTAGTTGCTATTCCCACTACTTTCTGGTGCCCATGAAGGACAAAGGCCTGCGTCCTATCTTGGATCTCAGGAACGTCAACCGTTTTCTCTGGAAGGAGAAGTTCAAAATGGTGACGCTAGCTCAGGTCCTTTCTGCTCTCGACCCTGGAGACTGGATGGTAGCGTTGGACTTGCAGGACGCTTACTTTCACATCCCCGTCCTGCAGGCCCACCGGCGCTACTTGCGGTTCACGGTAGGCCACGAGCGCTTTCAGTTTACCGTGCTCCAGTTCGGCTTTACCAGCGCCCCTCGGGTGTTCACGAAAGTGATGGCGGTGGTCGCAGCTCATCTGCGCAGATCAGGGGTTCCAGTCTTCCCCTATCTCGACGACTGTCTGTTGAAGGCGGGCTCGCCCCAGGCTGTTGTCTCCCACCTCCAGACTACGGCCGACCTCCTGCATTCGCTGGGGTTTTCTGTCAACGTGCCGAAGTCACACCTGACTCCCTCTCAGAAGTTCCTCTTCATTGGAGCGGTTCTGGACACGACGCAGTTTCGGGTCTATCCTCCCGAGCAGCGAGTCCGGGATATTCGGGCTATGATTCCGATCTTTCAGCCTCTGTCCCGGGTTTCGGTCAGAGTGACTCTGCGGCTCCTGGGTCTGATGGCCTCCTGCATCCTGCTGGTGGATCATGCCAGATGGCATATGCGGGCTCTGCAGTGGGACCTGAAGTTCCAGTGGGCACAGCATCAGGGGAACCTGTCCGATTGCGTCCAGATCTCGGAGGGCACCGCACGCTAATTGCTGCGGGATTGCGTCAACGGCAGATCTCTCTCCCTTCCCCAACCAGAGTTCACAGTGGTGACGGATGCATCCTTTCTGGGGTGGGGCGGCCACATGGGAGAGGTGGAGATCAGAGGCCTCTGGTCTCCGGCTGGTCCGGGCTCCACATCAACCTTCTGGAGCTTCGGGCGATCCGTCTTGCACTGAAAGCATTCCTTCCCTCTGTCCGGGGAAGAGTAGTGCAGGTGTTCACGGTCAACACCACCGCCATGTGGTACTGCAACAAGCAGGGCGGGGGTGGGGTTGTGGACCAGTGTCAAGAGTCTCTTTGTCTCTGGATATGGCTGGAACATCAGGGCATATCCCTGGTGGTTCAACACATGGCAGGTTCACTGAACACCAGGGCGGACGAACTCAGCCGCAGGTGCATGATGGATCACGAATGGCGTCTTCACTCAGAGGTGGTGCAAGGTCTCTTTCAGCAGTGGGGAGAGCCTTGGTTAGATCTATTCGCCACCGAAGAGAACACGCAATGTCAGCAATTGTGCGCGTTGGAATTTCCAAGGCGGCACTCGCTAGGTGACGCTTTTCGTCGCGAGTGGACTTGCGGTCTTCTATACGCCTTTCCGCCTATACCACTTCTGCCCAGAGTGCTGAAGAAGATCAAGCGCGACCAGGCCCATGTCATTCTGGTGGCTCCGGATTGGGCACAAAGAGTCTGGTATCCCGAGCTGCTACACATGGCCATCGATCCTCCGATCAGACTGCCTCTTTGGGAGGATCTTCTGTCGCAGCAAAAGGGGACGGTCCTCCACCCAAACCTGTCCAGTCTCCACCTTCTTGCGTGGAGATTGAGCGGCGGCAGTTGAGGTCTTTTGACCTGCCTCCCGAAGTCTGTGATGTTATCTTGGCAGCAAGGCGTCCCTCCACCAAGAAGGTATACGCCTGCCGATGGAACAAATTTGTGTCATGGTGCACAGCAAAGGCTGTGGATCCCCTTTCTGCCCCTCTTTCTGAGGTTCTTTTGTTCCGCCTTTCTTTGGGCCAGCAGTGCTCTGCTCTGGGCACTCTTAAGGGCTACCTCTCTGCCATTTCAGCCTTTCTTAGGCTTCCTGATCAGCCTTCTCTTTTCAAGTCCCCTGTTGTAAATCGCTTCCTTAAGGGCATTACTCCTCTTTTTCCTCCTGTTCCCTTCGTAATGCCTCAGTGGGACTTGAACTTGGTTCTTACTTACCTTATGTGCGCTCCCTTTGAGCCGCTTTATAACTCCTCTCAGACTTCTTACTCTAAAGACTGCTTTTCTGGTTGCCATCACCTCAGCTCGCATGGTGAGTGAGCTCCAAGCTCTTTCTTCAAAACCTCCTTTTCTGGCGGTTCAGCCGGACAAGGTCGTCCTCAGAACCAGACCTTCCTTTCTTCCCAAGGTGGTTACTTCTTTTCATATTGGTCAAATCATCACTTTGCCCACCTTCTTTCCGCATTCTCCTAAGGAGGAAGAGAGGCTCCACCGTCTGGATCCAAAACGTGCGCTTTCCTTTTATTTGGATCGCACCAAGCAATTCCGGGTGGATGACCAGCTCTTTGTTGGCTACGTGGGTGCCAAAAAAGGTCGGGCCGTGCACAAACTAACCATCTCCATGTGGGTCGTTTTGTGCCTAAAAGCTTGCTACTCTTTGGCAAAGAAGGAGCCTCCAGTGGGACTGCGCGCCCATTCCACCAGGGCGACGGCAGCTACCACGGCTTTGGGACAGGGAGTCCCCCTCAATGACATCTGTCAGGCAGCTACGTGGGCATCTCTGCACACGTTCACAAAACACTACTGCCTGGACAGCCAAGTCCGGAGAGACAGCTTCTTTGGCCGTTCTGTTCTCCAGGACTTTCTGGTGCGAACTTAGTTCGCAGACCCTCCTCCGGGGTTGGTATTGCTGGGGTATCTATTCTAAAATAAGGAATCTATAACTAATTGTCTCTTTCAGATGCACAAGTTACTTACCTTCGGTAACGATATATCTGTAAGAGACATAGATTAGTTATAGATTCCTTACCGCCCCACCCAACCTCCCCGTTCTGCGAACTGACTTCTAGGGTCAGGGAATCCCTTTCAGGGCCCTAGTTTTGTGCACCAGTGGCCAGTGTTTTGCATGGCTCTGTGCTTCTGGCGTGGAATGTCGTGTTAAAGAACTGACGTCAGCGTGCAAGGGCGGCGTCTAAGTAGCTACTGCGACGTCATCCTGGCGACCACAACGACGAACGCGGAGTCGACCGACGCCACCTTTTGACGCGCAGGGGTACTGCTGACAAATTCTTCGGATCCAGTCTGACGCCTGGGGATAATTCTAAGGTAAGGAATCTATAACTACAGGTTATTAGGATGGGTGGAGGAAACTGGGCTTTTATGCTACAATTGTCAGGGCCCAATCTTAGCGCTGGCACGTGCCTCACAAATGGCTACATCCATAACCCATCATGGGGTACAAGTTTAGGTAGTTTGCGGAGGGCTGTGCCTTCTTAATTTAGTGTTTTATAGAAGGAATAATTCCCGAAGCTCATTGGTGGATTTCATACACGATGTGTTTATTCATATTTCCATGCATAGAACAAAGGGCAGCCTCATATTTCCATGCATAGAACAAGACAGCCGACACGTGTTTCGCCCGTTTGGCCCATCGGCCGGGGGCTTTTTCAAGGCTGATTAGGTGCAAGGTGACATTGAATTATATCAAGTGAAGCAACAGAGAAAGTGTGAAGGGACAAATTAAAGAAAAAGGAGAGCAGTAAAGATGTGTTATAGCATGGGTGGTGATGAGGGGAACAAGAGACAAGAGAAAGGGAAAGAAAGGGAAAGAGAAAGGTGAAGGGTAGGGAATTGTGCATGGAGAAGGGAAGGAAAATGAAATAAAAGCAAAAAATAAGGTAAATAAAGAAAAATTAAAAAACCAGCGAATTATTAAATTTCATAATTCCACATTTTCCATGTTAACGTGACACCAAAAGATTTCAGCATCTATCTCTGTAGTCCTACATATACGGAGAGAACTGTGCAACAGATACTGGAGCTGAAGGTGAAAAGTCATACTATAAAATACTATCTCTATACAAAATACGGTGAGCGATATGTACATGTATACGTATTTCATGCTCATGCGTAATTTAACACGTAAGTTCAGCATCTCTCACTATAATCACAATTGTTGGGTAGTACCGAGAGAACTGCACAACAGATACCAAAGCTTAAAAATAGAAATCACAATATGGTATAATCTCACTGTCATACGGGACGATAATGATAATTAGTATATGGAGGAGGACAGGATAATATACAGGATATAAGCATGTAATTGAGTAGCAAGGTCAAAGATATGTACAATGGTGTAAGGGCTGAGGAGTAGAGGTCTCAATATAGCATGACATCGCTGCAATACAGGACGAAGATGGTCATTGTTAAGAAAGAAGAGAGAACGGAATAATGCAAAAGATATAAACATGTACAGGCGTCGCAAAGTCCAAGGCAATATTTAGAATTGTATTGCCAAATATTGGCTCTTACCAGAGTCGTAACCGATGCTCGTATTCCTAAAACAAAAACGCATTGTCGCAGTGTGAGGGACGATATTACTAAGAGTACGTGCTGAGGCCAGCGTGATCTGAGAACAGTAAAGGGAATACGGGGACGGAAGAATCACAGGAATTCTCATGTTATGAATCTCAGAAAGACAAAGAGCTCAAAATTACAAGCGGAGAGGCGGATGTGTCTGTCTCCAGCTGTAAGGACGAAAATGGGAGCTAATATAAATCCACGACCGCTGACAGCTTGGGTGGTGAGTAAGTGGTTAAGATGCGATCACTTAAAAGCGCCGAAAAGAGCTGCGTGATGGTTGAAAATGGTGTTCGTTTTAAGGTATTAAACATGGTACAGAGGTCTCGCTGGGTGCTCCGCCTTAAGTCGCCGATATGCGCTGAGCTATGAAATAAGGGAAAGGCCTGCAAGTTTTACATGAGGTAGCCTAATGTAGGCATTCTGAGGCAAGTTCCGTCAAGAGAATGAGTCAGTCTTAACTGCCAATTGAAGCGATGCGGTCTCTGCGGTCCCAGGAACAAGAAGAGTTCCGGGACCAGCCATGGTCTGATAAATTGACTCACGGTCTGACGTCCGAGTCTGTAATTGTCATGGCGTGCTGCTCGAGCGCGGAAGAAACCGAAGAGTTACTCCTTCCATGATCGTATCTTAATGTGGAAACAGATTATGTTACAAATATGTGCGGCACCAATCTCTGACTGGGTTATTATAATAAGTGAGTAGTTTGGAAAGACAATAAGCCAGGGTGTTAGACAAAAAGAATAAATACGGAAAGAATAAAAACGAAGGAGTTGCAATGAAAGAGGTACTAAGTAAGGAGTAGGATCACATTATTAGCCTCTGCTATTAGTAGAAATTAAGTCATACTCATCTTGTGAGAAATGTTGCCTGGTCCATTAGTCAATTTTTTTCCGATGAATCTAGAATAGTGTATGGGAGATAGGAGAAAGATGAGGCCCCATGTACCAAAGATAATGGAGGGAAAACGGTTCCCACATAAGGGTGCAATATGTGAGATAGGGGTCATGTCATAGGGAGGGAGAGAACGAGTCAAAACACAGCACATGTCATAGGGAGGGAGAGAACGAGTCAACACACAGCACATGGGTGCCCATGGCTGCTACCAGTGTTTTTTCAAAGTCTTTCTGATACAATGATGACCATTGTGGTAATCCGTTAAGAATCTGATTTTGTTAGGCTTCTCGGTCCTTGTGATGTCTTTTGGTTGTAGTAGGTCTTCTCTTGATAATTTTTCACCATCTTTGGCTGTTTTTTCCAAGAGTTTTCTTGGATATCCCCGGTTCAGCAGTTTCTTTGTTAGATGTTCTGTATTTTCTTTGTATGTCTTGAGGTCGCATTCCTTCTCATTCGTTGAATTTCTCCTTTCGGGATATTTTCAATGGTTTTGTGAGGGTGACAGCTGTCTGCCCGGAGAATTGAATTGACTCAGGTGGGTTTGCGGAACGTCTTTGTTTATAGCTTGTTGTCTTCCACATAGATGGTTATATCTAGAAAGTCTATTTGAGTAGCGGAAATGTTACTGGTTGTTTGAATATTCCATCTGTTTGTATTAATGTTTTGCAGGAATTCTTTAAGGGAAGTCTCAGGTCCCTGCCAGATGCACAGAATATCGTCTATATAGCGCCCCCAATAGAGTATATTGGGTGTATATTCAGCAAATTGGTCATCCCATAGCCAATATTTCTCCACAAGTCCCATAAAGATGCATGCGTATGGTGGAGCACATTTGGCTCCCATGGCACTCCCCTGAATTTGTAGGTAGTGTGTGGAATTGAATGTGAACACATTGTTGGTGAGACAAAAGTGTAGCATCTCCAGAATCATCTCGTTAGATTCTAGAAAGTGGACTGGTTTAGTAGCTAACGCTTTACGCACTGCTTCTATTCCATCTTCGTGGCGAATTGAAGTGTAGAGGCTAACCACGTCAATTGTGGCCAGTAAGCACTCTTCATTCCACGGGATGTTGTTTAATTTAAGAAGGATGTCTTTCGTATCCCTAATATAGGACGGGAGGTCCTTCATGAAAGGTTGCAGCTGGTAGTCAATAAACTCTCCCAATTTAGAACATGCAGAATTGATGCCTGCAATAATCGGTCTTCCCGGTGGGCTGGTTTTGCATGTATGTATTTTAGGCAGAAGATATAGCGTTGGCATAGTTGGATGTTCTATATATAGTTCATTGCGTTCCCCCAAAATTAGTAGATTTTTTTGTGTACCAAAAGTCTAGTTTCTTTTTTAGATCCTGGTGCATTTTTGTAGTGGGATTAGCGGCTAGCTCCTTATAGCAGGTTGTATCTTTCAACTGTCTGTGTGCTTCTGCTATGTACTCATCGGCGTGTTGTAGCACTACGTTGCCCCCTTTGTCGGCTTCCTTAATTACCACTTCTGGAAGGTTCTTCAATTCGTTGAGGACTTTTAATTCGTTGTTTGGTAGATTCTTCGGGAAGAAGCGTTTTCTTTTCTGGTATTTTTGATGTTCAGCAGTGAGTTCTTTTGTGACTGCTGTATAGAACAGGTCGATAGTATTGCCCGGGGGCAATTGAGGGCAAAAGATTGATTTGGAGGTAATGTTGCTGGTAGTGGGATATGTTGTGTCAATGTCCAGTTCTTGTGCCAGGGTAAGGGAAGTTGTTTGGTCCCCTGGGTCATTGGCTAGGGTGGTCAGTAGGTATATGTTTTCCAAATCTTGGACTGACAAGGGGCTGGTAATCGGTGTTCTACCTTCTTTCTGGATAGGGGGTCTGTTGTGAAAGAATGCCATTAGTTTCAGTTTGCGTGTAAATTTGTATAAGTCTATCATAGTTCTGGTGAGATCCCAAAATGCTGTGGGGCAAAACGATAAGCCCCTGTTAATGATTCCTGCCTGTGCGCTGGTGTTTTGATGGTCCGAGATGTTAACCATCAGGTTGTTCGCTCCTTCGGTTCTGTTTCCTGTTTCTTCCTCGCCCTTGTCGTTACCCCTGCAGTTGGTCTTGGCGTTAATGTACTTGGGGTATTTTCTGATGGGGTTCTGATATCTTGATTGGATTGGTTCCGGAACCTTAAGCGGTGTCTTCGAACCTCCTCTAAAAAATTGACCCCTTGACTTTTTACCTTCAGCTCCAGTATCTGTTGCACAGTTCTCTCCGTATATGTATGACTACAGAGATGGATGCTGAAATCTTTTGGTGTCACGTTCACATGGAAAATGTGGAATTATGAAATGTAATAATTCGCTGTTTTTTAATTTCTTTTATTCCCTTATTTTTCGCTTTTATTTCATTTTCCTTCCCTTCTCCATGCACAATTCCCTACCCTTCACCTTTGTCTCTTTCCCTTTCTCTTGTCTCTTGTTCCCCTCATCACCACCCATGCTATAACACATCTTTATTGCTCTCCTTTTTCTTTAATTTGTCCCTTCACACTTTCTCTGTTGCTTCACTTGATATAATTCAATGTCACCTTGCACCTAATCAGCCTTGAAAAAGCCCCCGACCGATGGGCCAAATGGGCCGAAACGCGTGTCGGCTGTCTTTTGTTCTATGCATGGAAATATGAATAAACACATCGTGTATGAAATCCACCAATGAGCTTCGGAAATTATTCCTTCTATAAAACACTAAATTAAGAAGGCACAGCCCTCCGCCAACTACCTAAGGAATCTATATCTGAAAGAGACACGTTAGTGACAGATTCCTTACCTTAAAATATCCCCAGGCGTCAGGCTGGATCCGGAAAGTTTTTGCGTAGCAGTACCCTTGCGCGTCGGTAGGCGGCGTCCGTGCGGCTCCGCGTCCGTCGTCCGGCGTCGTGATCGCCGGGATGACGTCGCGGGCAGTACTTAGGCGCCGCCCCTGCGCGCTGACGTCAGTTCTTCTTTTTCCGCGCCAGCAAGCGCAGATCCGGGAAGAGCAGTGCCCTGGTCATTTTTTGACCATACTTTTTGGTGAATTTTTTCACTGTTTTTTCATCTTTCAAGGTGTCGTAGGGATGCCCGGCTTCAAGCGATGCGGCGCCTGTGCGCGGATGATGTCCGTCACCGACCCGCATTGGGAGTGTCTCTTCTGCCTCGGCCGAGGCCACGACACGGAGTCTTGTCCCGAATGCCAGGCCCTCAACCCGAAAGCTTTGCGAGAGCGGTCTCGAAAGCTCCGCGAGGCCCGGCATTCGGCTCCACGGAGGCCCCGGTCGCGTGAGAGGTCCAGGGGTCGATCGCGGAGTCCACACCGGTCGTCGGCGTCGAAGTCTTCTTCGTCCGGTAAGTCGAAACGCAAGAAGTCCAAGTAGCATCATCGCTCTAGGACTTCGCCTCGCCGGTCTCGCGACTCGGCTGAGGCCCCTCCCGGCACCGTCCCCGCGGCCCCGGACATGCCTGTGGAGTCGCCCCCGCCATACCCGCCCTTCCCGGGTTCGGGGGCGGATCCGGCCAAAGTGCAGGAATTCCTGACGGCCATGGCCCGCCTCTTCGGGCCTTCAGGCCCCTCCGGTGCGCCTTCGGGCCACGCGGGCCCTGATGGGGTTGCTCCGGCGTCGCCGACGGCTCCGGCCCCGACGTCGCCCGTGCCTCCAGCCTCGGTCCCGGCTCCGGCTTCGGCCCCGGCCTCGATCCCGGCTCCACAACCCCCATCGACGCCGGTCGACCTAACGACACCTCCGCCGGCGCCGATGTCTCCGGTGCCGTTCTCGACGCCACCCTGGGCTCCGGGCGGCGTCGTCCCCCAGTTCCTTCCGGCTCCGGACATGGATCCGGACCGACGCCGCTCGACGCCGGCTCCGGCGCCGATGGGACCTTGGGTCCCAACTGTCCCTCCTCCTCCTTATTTTGAACCAGAGGAGGACCAGTTGGACTGGGAGGGGTCTGATGACCCTCTGACACGACACTGTCAGTACGATGAGGACTGGACAGAGAGTCTAGGGGAGGTCAGTGGTCTGGATACTTCCCCTGACACTGGCATGCTGTCTCCTCCCGTGGCTACGGAGGAGGGAGCCAATTTTGGTACGGTGTTGCGTAGGGCAGCTGGGGCCTTACGTCTCCAGCTCCCTACTTTGACGGTCAAGCCTAACATCTTGACAGAGGTGCTTCAGCCGGCAGCCTCCTCTGCGGAGACTGTGCTGCCGTTTAACGACGCCCTCACTGACGTTCTTTTGGGCGCCTGGTCCAAGCCCAACACAGGGGCTCCTGTGGATCGGAACGTGTCACGACGCCATCGCCCTGCTCCGGGCGACCCCCTGTTTCTCTCTGTCCACCCCACTCCTGAGAGCTTGGTTGTCCAAGCCTCCGCTTCCCAAACCGCCTTCCCTACCGCTCCTCCGGATAGGGAATCCAAACGCCTGGATCAGTTTGGGAAGAAAGGTTTTTCTTCCTCCAGTGCTGGCTTGCGGTCCGTTAACACCGCTTGTCTTTTGGGCCGATATACCCACTCCCTGTGGGATTCGGTGGCGGATGTTTTGCCCCAGTGTCCTGAGGAGGTCCAGACACTGCTTTCCGGCGCCATTGCGGAAGGAAGGGATGCGGCTAAATACACTATACGTTGTGGCCTTGACACCACCGACTCGCTGGGCAGGTCTATTGCAACGACGGTGGCGCTCCGACGCCACGCCTGGCTGAGAACCACTGGTTTTTCAGGGGATGTCCAGAATAATCTCATGGACATGCCCTTTGATGGAGTCGGTCTTTTTGGGTCCAAAGCAGACCATGCGTTGGAGCGCTTTAAGGACTCACGGGCTACTGCCAAGTCCCTGGGCCTTTCTGCTACACGCCCTCCGCTCACTTCTGCTTTTCGCCCCTATCATGGCCACGGTAGGGGCGCCCCTTCACGTCAGCAGCCCAGCCACCGGCCCGCGCAGCAGGCGTCTTCGCGTGGCCGAGGACGTGGATTCCGCCGTGGCGGATCGGGCAACCAGCGTGCGGGTCAGGCCACCACCTCCAACCCGTCCGCGGCCTCCAAGCCCTCCTAGTCCCTCCTTTCAGGTGCACGGCACGCCAGTAGGGGGCAGGGTCCGCCATCACCTTCCCCACTGGCGCACCATCACCTCGGACAGGTGGGTCTTGGACATTGTCCGAAGGGGCTACTCCCTCCCCTTCGAGACCACCCCCCAGCCATGCCACCTCAATTCCACCGCATGTCAGGGGATCACTTGGTGCTTCTACAGAAGGAAGTCACGGCCCTCTTGACCAAAAGGGCCATCGAGCATGTTCCGACCCCAGAAGTAGGGCGTGGTTGCTACTCCCACTACTTTCTGGTGCCCAAAAAGGACAAGGAGGACATGCGTCCTATCTTGGACCTCCGGAACGTCAATCGCTTCCTCCGGAAGGAGAAGTTCAAGATGCTCACCCTAGCTCAGGTCTTGACTGCCCTCGACCCTGGAGACTGGTTGGTAGCGTTGGACTTGCAGGACGCGTATTTCCACATCCTCGTCCTGCCGGCCCACCGGCGTTACCTTCGGTTCACGGTAGGCCTCGAGCATTTTCAGTTCACCGTGCTCCCCTTTGGCCTTACCAGTGCCCCTCGGGTGTTCACGAAAGTGATGGCGGTGGTCGCAGCTCATCTGCGCCGGGCAGGGGTTTCAGTCTTCCCCTACCTCGACGACTGGCTGCTGAAGGCGGGCTCGTCCCAGGCAGTCGTCTCCCACCTCCAGACTACGGCCGAACTCCTGCACTCGCTGGGGTTCTCCATCAATGTGCCGAAGTCGCATCTGATTCCTTCTCCACAGCTCCTTTTCATCGGAGCAGTTCTGGACACGACGCAGTTTCGGGCCTATCCTCCCGAACGGCGAGTCCGGGATATTCAGGCTATGATTCCGATCTTTCGGCCTTTATCCTGGGTTTCGGCACGGATGACCCTGAGGCTGCTGGGCCTCATGGCCTCCTGCATCCTGCTGGTCAATCATGCCAGATGGCATATGCGGGCTCTGCAGTGGGACCTGAAGTTCCAGTGGGCGCAGCACCAGGGCAACCTGTCTGATCACGTCCAGATCTCGGAGGGGACTGCCAAACAGTTGCAGTGGTGGCTCTCGAACCGGCAATGGGTCATGGGCAGATCCCTCTCCCTTCCCCAGCCAGAGCATACAGTTGTGACGGACGCGTCCCTTCTGGGATGGGGCGGTCACATGGGAGAGGCGGAGATCAGAGGCCTCTGGTCTCCGGGCGGAGTCCCGGCTCCATATCAACCTTCTGGAGCTCCGGGCGATCCGACTTGCACTCAAGGCATTCCTTCCCTCTGTCAAAGGGAAGGTAGTGCAGGTGTTCACAGACAACACCACCGCCATGTGGTACTGCAACAAACAGGGCGGGTGGGGTCTTGGACCCTTTGTCAGGAGGCTCTGCGCCTCTGGACATGGCTGGAACATCAGGGCATGTTCCTGATGGTTCAACACCTGGCAGGTTCACTGAACGCCAGGGCGGACGAACTCAGCCGCAGGTGCATGATGGATCACGAATGGCGTCTTCACTCGGAAGTGGCGCAAGGACTCTTTCTACAGTGGGGAGAGCCTTGGTTAGATCTATTCGCCACCGAAGAGAACGCGCAATGTCATCAGTTCTGCGCGTTGGAATTTCCAAGGCGGCACTCGCTCGGCGACGCTTTTCGTCACGAGTGGAGTTGCGGTCTATTGTACGCCTTTCCGCCTATACCACTTCTACCCAGAGTGTTGAAGAAGATTCGGCACGACCGGGCCCAAGTCATTCTTGTGGCTCCGGACTGGGCTCGAAGAGTTTGGTATCCCGAGCTACTCAATATGAGCGTAGATCCCCCGATCCGTCTGCCTCTTCGGGAGGATCTTCTGTCGCAGCAGCAGGGGACGGTCCTCCACCCGAACCTGTCCAGTCTACACCTGCTTGTGTGGAGATTGAGCGGCGGCAGTTGATTCCTTTCGACTTGCCTCCCGAAGTTTGTGATGTGATTCTGGCAGCCAGGCGTCCCTCCACTAAGGTGGTATACGCCTGCAGGTGGAACAAATTTGTGGCATGGTGCACAGCAAAGGCTGTGAATCCCCTTTCTGCCCCTCTTTCTGAGGTCCTTCTGTTCCTTCTCTCTCTGGCCCAACAGGGTTCTGCCCTAGGTACCATCAAGGGTTATCTTTGTGCTATCTCGGCCTTCCTCAGGCTCCCTGATCAGCCCTCCCTTTTCAAGTCCCCTGTTGTTAACAGGTTCTTAAAAGGCATCACTCACCTCTTCCCTCCTGTTCCGTTTGTGATGCCTCAGTGGGACTTGAACTTGGTTCTTACCTTTTTAATGTGCGCTCCCTTTGAGCCTCTGCATAACTGTCCTCTTCGTCTTCTGACTCTGAAGACAGCCTTTCTGGTGGCCATCACCTCCGCTCGGCGGGTGAGTGAGCTCCAGGCTCTATCTTGCAAACCTCCCTTTCTGTCTGTTCATCCAGACAAGGTTGTTCTTCGGACGCGTCCGTCCTTCTTGCCAAAGGTGGTTACTGCTTTCCACATTGGGCAGACCATCACTATGCCCACCTTCTTTCCGCCTCCGCACCCTTCCAGAGAGGAAGAGAGGCTCCACCGTCTGGACCCAAAACGTGCGCTCTCCTTCTATATCGACCGCACAAAACACTTCCGGGTGGATGACCAGCTCTTTGTTGGCTACGTGGGCGCCAAAAAGGTCGGGCGGTGCACAAGAGGACCATCTCCCGCTGGGTTACCTTGTGCATCAAGACCTGCTATTCTTTGGCTAAGAAGGAGCCTCCTGTTGGGCTGCGCGCCCATTCCACCAGGGCAACGGCTGCTACCACGGCCTTGGGCCGCGGTGTTCCGCTGCCGGTTATCTGTCAGGCAGCTACGTGGGCCTCGCTGCACACGTTTACAAAGCATTACTGCCTTGACAGTCCGGTCCGGAGGGACGGCTTCTTTGGCCGTTCTGTCCTCCAGGACGGGACGGCTTCTTTGGCCGTTCTGTCCTCCAGGACTTCCTTGTCTGATCTTTGTTCGCAGACCCACCACCGGGGTTGGTATTGCTGGGGTATCTATTCTAAGGTAAGGAATCTGTCACTAACGTATCTCTTTCAGATGCACAAGTTACTAACTTGTGTAACGATATATCTGTAAGAGACAGTAGTTAGTGACAGATTCCTTACCGCCCCACCCATCCTCCCCGTTCTGCGAACTGATTTCTAGGGTTAAGGACATCCCTTTCAGGGCCCTAGTATTTTTCAGACACCTATGTCAGCTTCTTGCATGGCTCTGCGTTCCTGGCGCGGAAAGTCGTGTACAGAACTGACGTCAGCGCGCAGGGGCGGCGCCTAAGTACTGCCCGCGACGTCATCCCGGCGATCACGACGCCGGACGCGGAGCCGCACGACGCCGCCTACCGACGCGCAAGGGTACTGCTACGCAAAAACTTTCCGGACCCAGCCTGACGCCTGGGGATATTCTAAGGTAAGGAATCTGTCACTAACTACTGTCTCTTACAGATATATCGTTACACAAGTTAGTAACTTGTGCAACTAATCTATGTCTCTTACAGATATATTGTTACCGAAGGTAAGTAACTTGTTCATTCCCACCTATTCATAAAGCTTCTCTACAGCATTTGTCATGGAAGGCTGCTTTTTTAGTGCCCATCACCTCTGCTCTCAGAGGGAGTGAGATACAAGCTTTGTGGTGTAAAGAAACTTACATCCTTTTTCATGCAAACAGGGTGGTCCTTAGAACTTATCCGTGTTTTCTATCTAAAGTGGTCTTGGATTTTCACATTAATCAAACAATCACTCTTTCTACTTTGCTCCCTAAACCTTCAAATCCTCCGGAAAGGGCTTTGCATTCATTAGACCTTAAGAGGGTTCTGAAGTTCTACCTAGACAAGACCAAGGCGTTCAGGAAATCAGACAGCCTGTTTGTGAACTATGGTTCCAGAACTACTGGTTGTGCAGCTTCTAAATAATCTCTAGATGGATAGTCTCATGTATCACTTTGTCTTACCAGTTGTTCAACAGACATCTCCCTGGTAAACCAATGGCTCATTCTACCAGGGGAATGGCCTCTACCATGGCTCTCCTTAGAAATGTACCAATTGCAGGGATTTGTAAAGCTGCCACATGGCGATCAGCGCATACATTTACTTGCCATTATTGTTTAGACTCTGACACTCGGGCGGATGCTCCGTTTGGGCAAGCCTCTGTAAGGAATCTGTTTGGCTGATTTATCCTTGCAGTGTTTTGCTGTGACTATACTGATGTTCGTCCACAGGATAGTGGGTATGGGCTTGCTATTTTATTCAGTGCTTATGACTATAGATGAGTATCCCTTGAAAGAGAAGGATAAGTTACTTACCTGTAATCCAAGTTCTCTTCCAGGGGTATACTCATCAAAGTCATTAGCAACCCGCCCACCTCCACAGACGAATACCTATAGTATAGTTGCGTTTCTTTCTTGCTTCATGATTCCTACAGGTTAGTACACCGTAAAAAAGACCTGACCTAACTGTCACCTGAAGTGCATGATGGGAGCATGGAGGTCTTAAAGGCATGGCGCCAGTTTATTAATGTTGTGTTTTTATCTATGCAGCCGGCTAATTGCCTGCTATTGCCTTTTTCTTTGACAATAAAAGGCTATGTTAGTACACTAGAAGAGTGCATGTTGTTTTTAACAGAAATGCTATATAAACTTACTTTTATTTTAAATGAAAAATCCAATGCAATTTTGGCATCTTAGCCTATTGAATGGTTTTAGGCTGCTTGATTATGGGTATATATGTATGTTTGAAGGTACTACGTACATGTTTGTGTCTAAACATTCATATATATATATATATATATATATATATATATATATATATATATATATATATATATATATATATATATATATATACATATATATACACTTCAGTGTCCCCGCACGTGGGCGGGACTATTAAGTGCTTATGACTTTGATGAGTATACCCCTGGAAGAGAACTAGGATTACAGGTAAGTAACTTATTCATCCTCTCCAGTCCAATCCGCCCCACTCCAGTCCGCCCCACTCAAATCCGCCCCACCCCTCCAGTCCACTCTTATTCACCCCACTGCAAACCACTCTACTCTAATCCAATCCATTTACCCGATCCAATCCACCCCACTCCAATTCCCCCACCCCAGCCCAATCCACCCCATTGAGTACTCCCACTCCAACCAACACAACCCATTCAATCCACCCAACTCAATCCAACCCACTCTACCTTAATCCACCCCAATCTTCTCCAACCCAATCCACCCCAATATGCTCCAATCCACCCCAATATGCTCCAATCCACCCCACTACCTCAATACACTCCACCCTATTCCAACCCACTTCATTCTACGCCTCTCTCGGCCATTGAACTCTACTACACTCTACTCTCCCCTACTCTATTCTATGACACTCTACTCCAACAAATCCAGTCTACGACACTCTGTCCCCACCTCCCCCCTCCACTCTAGGACACTCCACGCCACTAACTTTTAGCCATGCTGAGCATCAGCCACACTGGTGTACAACATGGCAAAAACAAAATGCCAAAGCCAATAGCTCTTGCATAGGCGAGACCTATTGGATTTGCCAGGGCGCGGGTGGTAATGGGCAAAAGGGGCGTCACCCTACCGCCCTGAGGGGAGATGCAAGAAGAGAAGAAAAAAACACTATGCAGCTGGAAAGAAATTACTACTTGCGTCTTTATTATTTTTAATGGGGCAGCTGTGATGAACTTTGCAGACGTCCTGCTGCACATGTGCTACCTGGGCGAGGTCTTCTTCGACCTGCAGGCACAAGCTACAGCAGTGACATGGCAGAGGATGTGCTGAATGACAAGGATAAGGTTGATTTTTGGGCTCTTACACAATGGCCCTGGGAGCAGTTAACACAACTCCCTTCATTTCAATGTCGGGGAGCGTGGCAGGCTGATAGGGAGAATGAGGTAGTGGGGGGAACAATTTAATAGTCATCACGAGAGGGAGCTGGATGTAGGAGCTGGATGCTGTTAGCAGCTGGATGCTCTCTTCGTTCCTCTTGGGTGCTTTCACTTTTGATAACATTATGTAGCTGAAGCTGAGCCTGAACCTGAGCCCTTTTTCTTAAGAGGGAACCTCTCTCATCTTATTTGTTGCAGCACGGGCCCAAAAGAAGAATGCAGCTTGGCACATATGTTCCCTTTAAGCTGCCATTGTCCAGGATTGCCGCCTTTTTTTTAGGTCTCGCGCCTAGCGTTGCAGTGCGCTGCACTGCTCGCACAGCGTGAGACCTCTAGAAAGGGCTTTAGAAAGCTAACCACACGCTCGTGCGTGTGGTTTTGCTTTCCGCAGCTGCCATTGGCTTTCGCGTGCTTTTTTAAAAAAAATCCACCACGCAATTGGGCAAAGGCGGGCGCATGTCCCGCCTTTGCTCCGCCCATTCCGGTCGGTGGCCAGCACGCGCAGCAGCGCGCGTTCGTCTCGCTGCCGCGCTCCCTCCCCCGCTCCTCTGTGGTGCGCGCGCACCACTGGTTTCTCCTGCAGTTTTATATAGAGCGAGCTCGACCCGAATGTATTGGAGCGCTTAACATGAGCACCAGTTCCATAACAAAACGACACATCCATTCTTGTTTTGTTTTTGTTGTCCCTCTGCTTGTATATTAGCACGGCGTCTGCTTCACGGACGCCGTGCTTCATGTTCTGGACAGCATTTATATTACGGCCGCCTTATCTTTCCTTTCTGTTGCTGCTTCTATTACTGGCTTTCCCCCTCCCTCCTCGCAATCGGAGTCCGCCCACCCTCCGAGCACAAACGCAGCAGTGTGCCATGGGTCTTGATGCAAGCAAGGAAAAAGGGCCTCCGTCCTCTAGTTTCTGTGGTGAAAAGAGGTCCTATTTGGATTGCAGTGGGTCTCTTAAATCCCTAGGCTCAGGCGCCACACTGGCATTAATCAAGCACTGCCTGCCCACCAGCACAAATTAAGCACGGCCAGCATCCTAATGCCAACAGTGCACTTCACCTGCAGGGCCCCTCGCTGTACCCGTCCTCGGGGCCTCGGCGCTGTCAGCTCCCGAGTCCTGGCCTTCATTGTCCCCACTGACCCCCGCCGCTGCCCCAGCTGTGGTCTGAAGCTCCAGATGGCCCTCGGACACGCGAGCCACCTCATTACCTCACCCAGAAATTCCCCGCTGCTGCCTCTGATTGGAATGCCGCCACCATTTTAGATCTGTTTATTACACAGACATTTATTTTTTAGGCCTTGGCCGGTTACTGCGTAAAAAAACACGGGAGTTTGTTTAAGAATCCGTCAGAGAGTGGCGCCGGCTGTAACCACAAGATGGAGCAGGACTGCGCCGGTGCTGAGAGGGCAGCGGGCAGCGCGAGGAGTGTACGCCGGTACTGGGAACCTCGGGTAAGGCGAGCTAAGTCCGACAACCCCTGCAGCCCCGTTCCAGGTCTGTGGAGGAACCACGCGGCGTACATAACACTCCCACCACACAAATCCCAAAGCGCCGCGCTGTGAGTTGATAGCCTCTAGAGCGTGTTCACTGTTCTCTAAAGGCCGCGTGACATGGTGCAGATGTCGGCAGGGAGTGTGGCATAGCCTGGCATCTGGCTTTGAAGTTGAAGGGGGGCCTCTGGGCTGCGTGGCTTGTTCTTCCACACGTCCAGCCACCCCCTCTGCGCTCCGATCACACAGGTACGTATGAGCGCCTCGACTCTCGCAGTTTTGTGACCTCTCGTCTTGAACACTTCCGCTTTTGTCTCCTGTACTCCTTCCGTGCTCCCCTCTCCTCACTGCACTGGCAGTAGATGGGTGAATCTATCTCTCCTCTTCTCATCGCTGATGCACAATGTCACCTCCTTATCACTCGTACCTCAGACACAGTCCCCACAGCTCATCACTCTAGCATAATGCCAACTCCCTCCTTATTACTCATACCAGTCAGACACACTCAATACCGCAAATCGATCTTACACACAATGCCAGCCCCCTCATTGCAAATACTTCTGCCCATCATTCACAAGTCAGACCCCCTCATCACACACATCTCAGACACAGTCCACAGTGCCCATCTCTCACACCTCAGACTCATGTGCACACACCTCAGACAGTCCACAGTGCCTATCACTCACACGTCAGACCCCCTCATCACACATACCTCAGACACAGTGCACATCTCTCACACATAATTTCACACCCCCTCATCACATATACCTCAGACACAGTCCAGAGTGCGTCACTCACACGCCTACCACCTTTTCACTCTTACCTCAAACACACTCCCCATAGACCATCACGCATGTATAATGACAGACCCCCTCATCGGATATACCTCAGGCACAGTCCAGAATGACTCTCCTTCACACATAATGCCATCTGCCCCCTTATCACTCATACCTCACGCACAGTCCGCAGTGGCCATCACTTACACACAATGTCAGTCACCTTTATCATTCATACCTCAGGCACAGGCCAGAATGACTCTTCCTCACACATAATGTCAGCCACCTTTATCACTCATACCTCACGCACAGTCCGCAGTGGCCATCAGTTACCCATCATGTCAGTCACCTCTATCATTCATACCTCAGGCACAGTCCGTCACTCATGCATAATGCCAGTGCTGGATGAAGATGTACAGGACACATTCCTAATTTAAGATAAATCAGCAAGCGTCAATTCCCTCTAACTCCAGCAGACATATTCCAACAACAACTGCAATGAAATGCTCATAACTCAAAGGATATATTTCAATAGCTTGTTGTAGAGCAAATCTACATACAAACCCATCCCCTGAAGCGGCCACTCTCGTTATCAGTAATGAACTGCATCGAGCTTCATGCCTGACAGCCCACATGCTCCTCCAGCTGGCTCCCAATGCTTCCCCTTCCTAGCCTGGCTGCCCACTCCAGGACCAGGCCTACATCTGGGTTCACCTTTCCTCCTCTCTACCCCCTGCTCCTCTCGTTCTTCTCTTCAACTGTTAACCAAATATCTTTCTTCGAACCATCACACCACCACCAGTAAAAGCCTCTGCTGATATATTCTTTGTCTCCCCCACTACAGCATTGCCTGGACTACCAATCCTCTACCACTTCAGTCAACTTTCCCAAATATCACCTGTTATTTAGCATGGGCAGGTGAACACAAATAAACTTAAACAGCAGTGAACAGTCAAACAAACTACCAATGTCTGATCACTCCGCTGTCCCTTTCCTCGCAGTAACCTGCTGCCTGCTAGCTTTCCTTGTCCTCTGGATTGCTGCCAGCTTCCTAGACCATCTCCGTAGACCTCTGGGCAACAATGACTTCCAAACAGGTCTGTCCTGTCCCACCTGTGCTTCGTCTTGTTCAAATCTCATTTCAGCATCTCAGCCAGTCCCACTTCTGTGGCTTAGGACAGGTCATTTTCTCTCAGGTGATGTAACAGAACCTCTAGGTGTGGTGATTTGTATCTCAGGTCAGTGGCGTAGCAACGGGGGGTGGGGAGGTTGGGCGGTCCGCCCAGGACGGCTCTTAGCTGCGGCTCTTAGCTGCGGCTCTTAGCTGCGGCTCTTAGCTGCGGCTCTTAGCTGCGGCTCTTAGCTGCGGCTCTTAGCTGCGGCTCTTAGCTGAGGATCTCCTTAGCTATAGGAGAGATTTAAAAACCTGGCTCTTCTTACAGTAGATCAGCCTCTATTGTGTGTGCCTGTACTGCTCTGTCACTGGTTCTCTTTCCCAGCGCCGGGACACTCCATGGAGTAGCCGTGCGCTTTACAAGTGCCCAGTAACATAACATAACATAAGTCACGGGGCGGCAAACGCAGGAATCACTAGCACCCCCACTCCTACATGCGGCCGCCACAGGCCGGCAAATGCAGGGGCCGTCACAGGTGGCAAAAGGTCTAGCTACGCCACTGCCTCAGCTCCCCTAAGGTGAGCACCGACTGTGTGCACCATCTCATATCCCCTAAACTGTACCAATGAACTGCGGCTTTGTCAAGTTTAGTTCCATTTGGTGCCATAACACTGCCGCCCATATGGTCCCCTGCCGTCTACGCAAGGGGAGGCTGCAAAACCTACCTCCTCCTTCCTATCGGTAGCAGGCTGGATGGACAAAAACCAGCGTCAAGCCCCATCCTTTCTCTCTTCTCCTGGGCACCCATATGCCCACATGCAAGCATTCCTCCAGCTTCTTCTTAACACCTTCCTCTCCCTGCAGTTGCTGAAACTGTGTCTCCTTCCTCAGCTCTCCCAGCACCTCTGTCTAGACTAACCAGCTCCCTGTCTTCTGATTCCTGACTGTCCATAGTCTTGTCTTCTGTTTTGACACCACCTTCTCTTCTTGTGTACAGCCTCTCAGCCATCCCATGTTCATCCTTCTTCTAAAAGGTCTATTGCCTCCTCCCCAGACTCTTGGGGTATCTTCTGCACTACTACCACCGTTAACTTCAAGGCAGCTGTGTCTTCCTCTACACCTATGGGAAATCTCGCAACTTTCTCTGCTTCCCCATAGTCACTGAAATCTTTGTTCGACTAGAAGCTCTTCTTTAGGCTGGTGGCACACTGTCCACCTCCGCTCTCTTTACCACCAGCAAACCTGCTGCTTCATGTTGACCACCTTCATCAGGAGTGTTGGGTGTGCACATCCAGGTGAGTCTACTCCTTCATAGTGTACTCTCGGACTGAAATCTCTGTCCACTACCCCGTACTCTGTCCGCACTGCAGGCCCACCACTACTAGCAGATCAAGCCGTGACACAGCTTCATCATGCGGTCTCAGAGCAGCTGTCTCTGGAGCTGCTCACTGGTTATGCTAGAATCACCATCTGGCTGTGGTCCTTGGTGCTTCCCCTCAGGGCTGGCTTTAGTGCTGGTGGTGCCCAGTGCGACAACATTTTTTAGCACCCCCCGCCCCCCCCCCCACACACCCCATGACCTCCTCCTCAGATTCCCGCACTACCACTAGGCAAAATGGCCCCTCATCTCTCTATAGCCCCTCTCTTGAATACATTTAATTTGTTTTAAAACACTGGTAAAGGCTGGCTTTACTAATCCACTCGGGTATCCACTTAAAATACACATCTGTTCTTTGCAGCAGGCAGTAGCCTTCTGCACTACTTTATAGTGTCACTAGACAAAACTCTGATCTCTCTCCAGCAGGAACATTAATCACGAGTTATCTTGAAATTTTTATTGCTGTCTGAAACCTGGGCCTTTTAAATCGTAAGTTATTGCTGAACCCTGCGCCCCCACCTGTGGTCAGCGCCCAGTTCAGCCGCACAGGTCGCTTTGCCCTAAAGCCGGCCCAGCTTCCACTCTCCTCTGCGTGTATGGGTATGGCTCCTCCTCGTATACCTCCAAATTCAATAAAATGGGTTACACAGAATATTTGGTTGCTGTCTTCCTAAGGCACCTGTTACCCCTTTTTTCCTGCATTTTGGGACTGCCCCTGCTGACCCCATAATTTTTCAGGATCCCCCACCCCTGCTCATGTTGGTGAGGGTCCCACTTTGGACTATGGGCAGTGGCGGCTGGTATTTGCAGGCGGTGCAATGCAGCCTGCATGGAGAACATGCAAAGTGCGCATGAATGTTTGGCCGGCCCTCTAGGGCAGAGCAAACATTCATGCACACTTTAGGGAGTGCAAACCACTCCTCCCCTCCCCTGCTCTGTCAGCAGAGCAGCCCCGCCCCCTCCCGCCCGCAAAGCTGCTGCAACAAGGAAAAAATAAAATGATAACTTAAAGTTTATTATCATTTTATTTTTCCTTTAGTGACATTGCTTAAAAGCAGTGGGGCGACACTCCTCCGCCTTAGCAGAGGAGCCGCCACTGATGGGCCCCCTTGGGTCCCCCTCTTGACCATGATTTAAAGCACCACTACTGTTCCCCGCTTCCCTCTGCTCTAGAGTTCTGGGTGACCAATTTCTATCCAGTGCTTCCCCATATTCATGGGGATTACGTGCCCCACTCTCTTCATGGTTCATCCCTTCCCCCCCGTAGTCCTGCCCCTCTATGGAGGGGGCTGTGAATCAAGATTGCCGCTGGGAGCCCTGCTGATGCAATGCTTTTGGGTCAGTTTCTGCCTCTAGGTTTCGCCGGGGTCTCTCTGCGGGTGGCGGAAACAAGGGTCAGTCCTGCCGCAGGCAAGGATTGCGGTCATTTCAGGAAAATCAAACGTAAACCCAGCCCACCACACCCTAAAACAGGCCCACAATCATCCCAAAAACCGGCCCACACAGTGACCTGTCAGACAAGCCCTTCTGCCACTGTCAAATTGCACTATATGCTAGTCTGACCCTGGCATCAACCAATCGGCCACCCATAGGTTGGCCAGGATAGCCTTGGTTTCATCATCGGATGGAGTTTATCTGTAATAAATCAATATGGTGGGAGAATAAAGCCCCGCTGGAGCCGTGATGACATCATGACGGCGGCCTCATGACTGCCATGTCATTGCGTCACACTTGTACCCTCCCTCTCCCAATCCCTCAGGGTGGAGAAGATGGGACATCCCCTCCACCAGGGGCCAGCTTTGTAGCAGGGCTCAAAGACCCCCAAGGAAAATTGTTGTTGGCTGTAAAGGGAGGACTAGTTGAAGGTGTCATGCCTAGTAAGGGGCATCCTGGCAGGTAATCATTTGGATAATCCTTCCCCCCCCACCCTCCAAGCACAAACGCAGCAGTGGGTTTCTTAGTACATGTGGGAGAGCTGACGCCCAGACTTTGGATGGGAAATATGCCATCAGAACAAATTAAACAATGAAAATAAAATTACAAATGCCGATCATACTAAGACAAATTCGCAGTATGATCGGCATTTGTAATTTTGTTTCCATTGTTTAATTTGATGGCATATTTTACGTAGGCATGGGGTAGAGCCGCCAGAGACTCAAACTGGTTTCCCGCTCATGAAGTCGGCAGCTCTGTAGCTTACATTACACCCTCTGAAAAGTATAGCTGACACGAACCACCACCGATATGGCTGCACCAAAATGCTGGTAGGAAGTGACTCAAGAAACCAGCAACGCAACTGAAGATGAAAGTGTAGTCCGGGCCATTGGTACGCTACCGCTAGCCCATGCCAGCAAGCATATTTGTTCGTGGAGGGAGAAAGCAGTGCGGGCGGGGGACTAAACATGTAAAGCAGCCCAGGAGAGGTGAGCGCAGGCTGCTCCTGGTTCCCATTCACTGCTTCCAAGTGTTACTATTTGTCCCTATGTTTTGTGCATTTCTGTTCCCCTGCATAGTGTTGCTCTTTGTACCCCATGTGCTTTTCCCCACCCCCTGTTACGTTCCTCTTTACCCGTGCACTCCTCTTCTATGCCTGGTGCTCCCCCCCTCCCCCCTTGCGCCCTCTGTGTTGATTCCCCGTTCCCCCATGTTGCTTCTGCCTTTTCACCCTCCACGTGTTGCTTCCATGTACCCCCCTCCCATGTGTTTCTTCAGTGTTCCCCTGCCATCTCCCATGGAGCTTCTGTATCCTATGACGCATGCGCCCTCCCTGGTGCTTCTGCCCCGAGTTATTTCCGTTACTCCGTCCTCCTACTTTTAATAAAACAAATAACACTTATTTTTAAATGCCGCAGCTTCTTCCTTAGTGTTGTCAGTCTATTGCCCACATCTACTTGTAGATCTTCCCTTTTGTCACTGATTGTGATGCGTGAAGTCCTCTGAGCTTGGCAAATTATCATATCTGATCTTTGGGTAATGGCCAAGACTTCTATTTAATAGCTAAGGCTGCTGCTTGCATGGCTTTCTTGATGGAATTTGCACTCTGGCTGTTTCCATTCATAAAATCAGGCCTACAAATCCCATAATGCATCATTAAAAAAAGAACGATGATGCTTCCGCTGGGCTGTGTTGTTCTATATGTGCACATACGCATTAAAAGCATGCACATGCCTACAAAATGGCCCAGCCCGTCTGCCGAGCAGAAAGGCAGGGAGTGTTTTATCGCGTTAAACTGCCCTTGGGCTTGCAGCGCGCAAGGGTTGGTTGATGTCATGGCTATGGATCTCTTGAAGAGGGAAATCTGGACGGTATGACGAGTGTGCCTTGGCCTTTGAAGGTTGTGCTGACTCATACGGCCAGTTATGCCCCCCATTGTTTGTTAGCTTGCTGGCTGAGGTGATGAGATTGATCTGAGCGCGTGAGGGCCCCTTACTCCCGCCCCCACCCCCCAATGAAGCTTGGTTGCACTACTCTTTACGAAGGCAAGTAGATCAGGTGTGTGTTTGTAAGTACTGGTGTGTGCGCAGGTGTGAGTGTATTTGAGAGGCTGTGTGTATTTTGTGTGTGTTTGTATGTACTGGTGTGCGTCGGTGCAGGTGTGAATGAAGGTGACAGGCTGAGTGTGTTTTTACAGGTGTGTGTATGTACTAGTGTCTGCCTGTGTGAATGTATGTGAGATGCTGGGCGCGAGCAGGTGTGTGTTTATATGTACTGGTGTGTGCGCAGGTGAGTATTTGAGAGGCTGTGTGTATTTGGTGTGTGTTTGTATGTACTGGTGTGCGTCTGTGTGCAGGTGTGAATGAATGTGAAAGGCTGAGTGTGTTTTTACAGGTGTGTGTATGTACTAGTGTCTGCCTGTGTGAATGTATGTGAGATGCTGGGCGCGAGCAGGTGTGTGTTTATATGTACTGGTGTGTGCGCACGTGTGAGTGTATTTGAGAGGCTGTGTGTGTACAGGTGTGTATTTGGTGTGTGTTTCTATGTACTGGTGTGCGTCTGTGTGAAGGTGTGAATGAATGAAAGGCTGAGTGTTTTTACAGGTGTGTATGTACTAGTGTCTGTGTGAATGTATGTGAGATGCTGGGCGCGAGCAGGTGTGTGTTTCTATTTACTGGTGTGTGCGCAGGTGTGAGTGTATTTGAGAGGCTGTGTGTGTACAGGTGTGTATTTGGTGTGTGTTTGTATGTACTGGTGTGCGTCTGTGTGAAGGTATGAATGAATGTGAAAGGCTGAGTGTGTTTACGGGTGTGTGTGTGCATTGTGAATGTATGTGAGAGACTGTGTGTACACTAACACTAATCCTTTTATGGGTTCCGGAGTAGCGTGCTACTCACCAGAAAAGCGCTTCAACACCCATCAGGGGTAACAAGTGCTATATGAATGCAAACCTTTCTTCCCCCTTCTATCCCTCCGCTATCCTCACTCCAAATAACTGACTAATATCCACCACTCAAATTACTTTCATATTTCACTATACTAATTCACCACAAATCCTTTATGGGTTTCCGGAGTAGCGTGCTTCAACACCCCATCAGGGGTAACAAGCGCTATATAAATACAAACCTTTTTTTCCTCTTCTATCTTTCTGCTATCCTTCCGAATCCAAATAACTGAGTAACCTATCCACCACTTAAAATTTACTTGCATGTTTCACTATACTAATTCAACACTAATCCTCTTTGTGTCCCGGAGTAGCGTGCTACTCGCCGAAAAAGTGCTTCGACGCCTCGTCAGGAGTAGTAAGAGCTATATAAATGCAATTACAATACAATGCAAGTTTGTTCCTGTGTACATTGCTCATACTTTTTTATTTCTTCTTAATGGAAAACTAACATGTGGGGATGTGTGTGCGTGTGTATATACAATGTACCTTTCTAATTAATTTTAATGAAGTTATGGATACAGTGCATTTGGTTCAACCTATAAATAAAAATAATATAAATATATTTTTTTATTATATGGATTTTCTTGTAACATTTGTATTGTGCTGTTTTGTGAAAACCTTAACCATGCAAAAAACTTTACTTTCTAAATGTATCTAATACTTCTTTCTGCAATGTTTCGAAGTCTAATGAACGCTGTAGGCCTTGCAAAGAGTATGTTAAGTGCTAAATAACGAAATAAGTACTAATGCAATAAAATACAATGTACCTTTCTAATTAATTTTAATGAAGTTATGGAACAGTGCATTTGGTTCAACCTACAAATAAATGTAAAAAAAAAAATATATATATATAGTTACGTGATTAATGTTTTAACAAAACAGCACAATACAAATGTTGCATGAAAATCCATCTAAAAAAAAAAAAAAAATTCCCCACATAAATTTCCATGTAAAAATTAAATGTCATAGCGAAATTGTTAAACTTGACATTACATATTCATCACTAGACATTGTTCGCTCTCAGAATCCCAAGTTTATTTGCACAGTTTATACCTAAAGGCGTCTGAACCTACCTAATATCAATCGTCAGGGCTTTAAGTGGGCTGGGTCCGTCTGGGTCTCAGACCCGGAAGAATTTAAAACGGGCATTGAAGCGGGTCCCTGTTGGAGACTATAGTCATGTCCTAAACTTTACAGGCAAAAACACTGTGATTTTTCTTTTTTTTGTATATTTTTATTGAAAATATTGATAGCAAGAACATAGATCGGGTCACATCCTTGGTTACAAAATTTCAAGTGAGAGGGAGCTATGGTAAGCCAAGGAAAAATATATAGTAAGGACACTGCAGTACAATAGTTGGGGGTGGGGGAGTTTCTTCCTTTACAAAAAAACCACTGTTACAAATGGAAAGCAGTGTCTGCTGGGGGAGAGGATAAACCGGGACATGCGCCCGCCTTTTGCCCAACTTAGACTTTACAAGTCCAGAACACACTGTCTGAGAGGCAACCACTGCACAACCATTTGATCATATACTTGAAGGGCTCGTCTTCCGGGCTTTTTCATGATACCATTGTGGGTAGAAAAACCTGTTTTCACCGGAATTGCAGTAGTGTGTTTGAATTGTGCTGCCATCCTTCTTTCCTATTCACATTTCCCAAGGAGGAATCATTTAATGGGAAAACCACCTGGTTATTATTATTATTATTTATTATTTGAAGGTTTTATATAGCGCGAACAAGACCCTTGCGGGTATCAGAGCGCTTTACAAGGTAAATATCGCAGATACATAGGCATATGGTAAATAACATATAGTTTCATAAAAATCACGGATAGTAGAATCAACATATCGAAGATACATAGGCATATGGTAAATAACATATAGTTTCATACAATTCAAGCATAGTATTATCACAATATCAAAGATACATAGAGAAGTAGTAAATAATATATAGTTCCATATAGATCAAGAGTAGAGTCGTATAATCCGAGTAACCCATGCTCAAGTGAACTTAGACATGAGAAGGGATTTCACTTCTTTTTTGAAGGATGCAGTAGAGGGATTAAGTCTAGTAGGATGGAAAACGTGCATGAGTTGGTACCCAAGCACCAATACCTACGATTATTTCCACAATTAGAGTGCAAAACCCAGGGCTTTAAGTGGGCCGGGTCTCACCGGTGCTGAGCACCGGCAGTTTTTAAAAGGGGGCCTTGAAACGGGTCTCTATCGGGCTCTGTTTTGTTCACTGGCACAAAGTAATATCCAAGTATTCCCCAAGCTTAGTTGTTAAAAATATGCTTCATGGCTTCACACTTACACGGTCCACACATGCTTTCTTTTTTAAAAGTCGCTGCTTGTTTGGTTTACTTTTGGCCAGTCACTCTCCAACAGAGCATTTTGGCACTCCGACACCAACTGCTCCCTCCATCCTCCCTTAGTAGGTAACAGACATTGCCATTTACAATGCCAATAGCTCTAACTTAAAAAAATGCGAGACCTATTGCATTTCCAATGCTTGTTTTGCTTTTGCTTCCTAGTCTCTGCGCACACGTAAAGTGTATCCCATTCACAAAGTAAACACATGCATTGCACTATTTATGCATAATGTCGCTGCACTGTATATGGTGAACCAACCCACCAGGCACTTTGTACTTTGCCATCATTTGGCTTATGTTCACTGGTGGGGGCGGGGGGAGGCTAGGCTAATATTATACCTTTTGTGGATTATTTCTGTGCGGCTGAACCATCTCATGGTGTTCTCGCAGGAGAATTTATAGCTTTTATATATAGCGCAAACTCAACCCAAAGGTATTGGATCGCATTACATGAGCACCCTCGCTACATCACACAAGGTCAGGTATTTTTGGTCAGATATTTTTAGGTACCAGGAGTTTAAGCGATTTGCCCAGAATCACAGAATAGTGAGCCAGCACAGAGACTCTAACTTGGTTCCCAGTCGGCAGCTCTGACCCTAATGCTAAAGACAACAGGGCAGGTTTGAGTTGGTGCACATTTCAGAAGGTGTTCATCTCCTGGAAGGCAGCTTCTCCTGTAACCAGCTGCGTGGCAGATGGGTAGGGGCTCCCAGCTACCCCCCCTCTCCCCCGCCCCCCCGGTACGGAACAGGGGCGAGCAAGCTGCATGACTCAGTGCGGTGGCACACAATGAAATACATTGACCACTGGGGCACTCCCAAGTCCACCAACTCTCGTCATCTCTGTGGTCTGAAGCCAGAATGGACAGTGGACACGCTAGTGCAGGCTAGGGAGTCTTGGAAAGCAAAGAGATTTATGTTGTATGAATCCATGGCAAGGTGCCTGGCTATTTGTCCAAACCAGCGAACCCTTTTTCTGTCGCAGCTAAAAGCTCTATACATTATCGGTTTTATTGGTGGGAAATCATAAATTGTGAGCTTGACTGTGTTCCTCCCTGGTGCCTGCTGGAGATTGTAGAGCGCAAATAAATGGGAATTCTGCTGCTTAGCCTTGAAGAATGGAAAGCTGGTCTTGAATTTTAGATGGGGACATTCACATTTGAAGCAATTGAATTTGCTTTTGTGAGGATTTAATTGTTAATTGACTATTAAAAACCTACAGAGGCAAATTAAATTACTTCAAATGTGAATGTCCCCATCTAAAATTCAAGACCAGATTTTCATTTTTCAGGACTGATTAGCATTGTGCATATTTACTTTTGCTCTACACACTCCAGCAGGAGTAAATTCCAGCTCAAAATTTGACTCAATGTGAGAAAGTGCCTCTGTTAACATGGTTAGCCCCCACGTTTTCCCCGGTATTGATGTGGTTTCGATTGTAGTGCACAGGTTCCCTGCCAACCAGGTCCCCAATGCCAGTGCTTCTTCTCTAAAAACTATTCCACGATTGGCCCTTCAGGCCCCTGTAAGTCCCTAGTAAATGGTACCTGGGTACCTAGGCATTCGGACCTAGGGCATTAGGGCTGACGAGGGTCTCTTGGGGACCCCTCACCTAGGTCATGCAGACTGCCACCGATTCAGAAAAGGTTCCCCAGCGATCCCGACCTCCAGTCCAGTGTTGGCTGACCCCTCACGGACTCCACAAAGACGATGTCTGCAGCCTGAATCCAGAGCCACTGCAGCATGCCTGGCCTGGTGCAGACAAAATGACAAAGTCGTCATGGAACCCTACCTGTGTGCCATGCCAGCTAGCACTGCCTAAGATATAGGTAAGTCACCCCTCTAGCAGGCCTTACCAGCCCCAAGTCAGGGCGCACAATATCCCAGGTGTGGTCATATCTGCAAGAGCAGATATGCCCCTACAATATTGTGGCCTGTTCCTCAATATTGTAAGTGCCAGTGAAGCCATAGAGAGTGCATGGGGTGGAAACTCGACAACTGTAGTTCCACAGCACCATGATGGCTTCACTGAACACAGAAGTGTTTGGTACCAAACTACTCCTCACAATAAACCCACACTGATGCCAGTGTGGGATTTATTGTACCATGTACTCAGAGGTCACCTCAGAGGTGCCCCAAGAAAACCTGCCAACCCTGGTGTGGTTTCTGACCTGCTGTAGGCAGCCAGACATGTTTCCCAACCCCTGGATAGAGAGTCCCTTCTCTCTGGGACCAGAAACAATGCATGTCCTGGGCAGAGGTGTGTCACCTCCTCCCCCAGGATGGGCCAGTGCTCGAAGAGGGGAGCTTCAAAGGCCTGCCTTCTTTGTAATGCGAACACCAGCCTCTGCTGCTAGCAGCAGATGGCAGCCCGTAGTTTACACCCCCACTTTGGGCGGGAAAACCGGTGGAAAAACTTAAGATGGATAGGAGGTGTACCCATCTCTGCCAACTCCACCCCTAAGGTGGGGGAGGCGAGCTGATGACATCTTTCGTTCTCCGCCATCTTTAATATGGGTAGATCCCTCCAATCAGGGATAGGTCCATACCCCCGTCCACAGTAGTCACCCCAGGTAAAGTGCCCTTTGCCCATACCTGCTACTCCTGTAAAACACCCCATAATCTAGTATTTAGGTGGCTCCCCCAGACCTGGAAACTAGATCTGCGATGACCTACGAAGGAAGAAGACGACCCTGCAGAGGAGACTTAAGTGACAACTGGCTTGGCCCCAGCCCTACCGGCCTGTCTCCAGCTTCTACAAACCTGTGACCTGTTGTGCAGCCAGCGACCTCTGAAACCCCTAGGAGGACTGCTGCCTTCAACAAAGACTCCAATCTCCCTTGGACAGCGGGCCTGTCCAGAAGAAACCAACAACAAAGACCCCGGATCCAGTCAGATCCGCGACTCAGGCCCACCCTGCACCCGACGCCCAGGGCTGGAGTCTGAGTGGCTCAACTGCCCAGTGAAGTCACCCAAACAACCAAGGCTCTGAATCCAGCGTTGGCTGACCTCTCCTGACCCCCAGGACTGCACCTGCATAGGGAATCCGAAGGGTCCCCTCACCGCGACCGGCCCGGTAAGAGGATTTCCGACATCTAAAGGCACCCCTGCACCCGCAGCCACCGGGCTTTGGTGAGCTCGACCAGCATTTCCCCCTGTGACCCCCCAACATCTCAAATTACCTGTGCTGTCGCTGGTGTTCTGCCTGGACCCTCCGGTTCAATGCCTGCAGCCTGTTTCCAAAACAGAAGAAATTCATAGGATTGCATTGGGCGCCCTACGCTGTTTACACCCTGCACCCGGCCGTCCCTGTTCTGCTGGTGGGGCATGTTTGGTGCTGCTTTGTGTCACCCCCCCCGTGCTGGTCCTAATACCCAAAGCGTAGCCCCTGCAACCGTTCCACTTACCTGCAAGCAGCGTGGCTCCAAGGACCCGACTCTCCATTTAAATACATTGAGCTGAACTCCGATTTTGACCTCTATATCCGGCCGCCCCTGGGCCACCAGTGGTGCAGTGTTGGTACTTACCTTCTACTTGCCCACGGCTGACCTTTGGTCCCGAAGACTGGAAGTGTAAGTGGGCAAAACTGTTTTCTGTAACACACACAGAGAGGAGTAGCGGGTAGGGTTTAAGAGAGGAGAGCGGTGGCACGTGCTCTCTGAAAAAATACTGCCCTCACTCACAAAATTGTGACATGTTTCATCATTGGGCTTGCTTCAAAACACCCCCGCGCAGACCAACGCCTGGGGTGGAGCAAAAGGGAGGGGAATACAATATAAACATGAAAAAGGTATAAGTAATAAATCTGGGATCACTGAAAGAAAAAGTGCAGTGAAGGTTAAAACTAGTTCAGTGGTGTCTTTGTGCAAAGATTTATTCCTAGACCCACTGACTAGGATTAAAACACATGAAGGATGGTGGTGACAGTAAAGCATTAGGAGTTCCTTCACCCCTCCTTACTGCCAAATTGTCTACATGTTTCTGCTGCGTGTCACGTGCCCACAATTTTAGGTCACAACAGCATTCATCAGGACCTTTCTGATCCCAGTATCTTGTGTACCCTCTGTACCCCGAATTAGGAATCCCTGGAACCAGTAGGTCCCAGAGAGAGGGACACCCTCAGTTTCTCACTTCGGTTAATCCAGTTCATATGTGCTCATGCTTAAACTGGCGAGTAAAAGGAAGAGCCCCCCTGTAGTCACACTTACTTCAAGGGTGGTGCTCTGCCGGACCACTTGTCCCGTTACCGACATGTAGAACAAAACTGTTTTCCCCATAGGATGACATTGAACTGTTCTGAAAGTATTCTAAGTGTCGATCTTTCAAAGTGCAAAGTATTTTTAATTAAAAACGTACTTACCTTATTGCGAAGATCTTGGTCTTAAAGTACAAAGTATATGTTCGAGGCATATGAGCTGTAGATCATATGCTTGTGCATAGATCGCCATCTAGTGTTGGGTCCGGCTGTTTGCACTTTGTTTTTGTTCGAAGAAGTCTTTCCAGTCACGAAGTAGGTGACTCCTCCTTCTGGTGATAGTGCGCATGGGCATCGACTCCATCCTTGGATTGTTTTTTTCCCCGCCATCGGGTTCGGGTGTGTATTGCTGCGCTCCGGTTCGGCACCGTTTCTCGGACCCCTTCGACGCGCAATCATACCCTCGATGGTATTGTTATCGATCGCGCTTCCCCATTCGTCGCGTATCATCTCAACTTTAAAATCTTAGATCGGAAAACTCGTGGAAGGCCGTCGGGCCTACCCGCGCCGACCGCACTAGCAGTTGATGGAACGGACTCCCTTCAAGTTATGTCCCGGGTGTCGTGCTAAATTTCCACGCACCGACTTGCACGAAGTGTGCAACCTCTGTCTGTCCCCGGAACACGACGAGAAAGACTGCGACGCGTGCCGATCGTTCCGATCGAAAAAGACTCTTCGTGATCGTCGGGCTTGACGTCACTAGATGCAACAGCAAAGCGGTTCCGCACCGGACATCTTCGGCGAAGATTCCGACTCGAACATCATGCCCAAGGAGCCGAAGAAGAAGAACACTTCTCCGTGTTAGAGGCCGACTCAGACATCGAAGAAGAGGAGCAAGTTACTCCGGGTCAGCGTACCGTGAGTAAAGACTACCCCTTGCCCCCCCCCCCTCAACAACCTAAGACAAAGGCTCCGGTCCCTCCTCTGCCTTCGGGCCAAGGTCGGCACTGACAAAAAGTTTCCGACACCCCGCCCTCGGTTCCGGCTCCGAAACCTAAAGAAAAGCCTTCCGGTTCGGGCTCGAACCGACCCCATCTCGGTGCCAACCCAACACCTTCGACACCGAAACACAAGTCCAAGCCGACACCACCGGCGCCAAAAGGCTCGGAGCCGAAACCTTCGACGCCGAAACAAGCAACCAAGGATAAAGACACTCGGTCGAAAGAGCCTCGGTCCGATCACTCCATTTCGGATCCGAAACAGAAAAAGTTGGTGATTCACCCTGATACAGGCCATATTCAGGCTACTCTACCAAAAAAGAGGAAATTAGACCTACCACAGGACTACCACATTCCTCTAAAGAAGAAAAGTGTGGGTACTAACCCTTCCCCTCCTTACATCCCACCTACTTCTCCTACTAATCCCAATTTACTTATTTCGCCTGAAAATTCACCACCACCAACTTCATATAACCCGCAAGATGATGGAGATGGGGATGACAATCAAGATCCCCCACAGGACACTGATCCTTGGCAGGATTATCACACTGATCCAGATAATGATCCAGATTTGTACCCCTCCAGACCCTCCCCACCAGATGATAACATTGGATACATTGAGCTCTTTAATATGGCTGCTCAATATCACGGGGTGGAGTTACATTAAGAACCATTAGAGCAGGATTTCCTCTTTGAGACTCTTAGCTCCTCTCACAGAGTCACTCATAAATTGCCTATGCTCAAAGGCATGTTAAAACAAACCGAGGGCATTTTCAAAGACCCTGTCAGGGCAAGAATTATTACTCCTAGGGTGGAGAAAAAATATAAACCCGCACCCACCGACCCTACATACATCAAAGGTCAATTACCTTTAGCCTCTCTTGTAGTCTCTAATGCTCGCAAGAGAGCCAACTCCCAAACGTCAGGTGAAGCTCCTCCTCCAGATAAGGAGTCCAAGCTCATTGACGCCTCAGGCAAAAGAGTAGCTTCACAAGCAGCTAACCATTGGCGTATTGCCAATGCTCAAGCTTTGTTGGCTCGTTATGACAGGGCTCACTACGATGAGTTAGAGAAACTCATGCAGTTCTTACCCGACGAACACAAGACTAAGATTAACGACCTTATTCAAGAGGGTAAGCTCATTACAAATACCTCTATCAGGTGTGCCCTAGATGCGGCAGACACAGCAGCCCGTACAATTAGCACCAGTGTACTCTTACGAAGGCATGCTTGGTTGAGAATTTCAGGTTTCAAACCTGAGGTGCAAACCTCCATCCTCAACCAACCCTTGGATAAGGAACATCTCTTTGGACCAGCAGTTGACACCTCTCTGAAAAAAATGAAAAAAGATACAGAGGTCGCAAAGTGCATGGGGGCTTTTCAGTCACCCACCAATAGGGGTTCATTTTGCCGCTCTTTTTATAGGGGTGGCTCTAAAAACATATCCACCGACACTACCTCCTCCTCTTACAAGGGTATTTCTCAATCACCCTCACCAAGAGGTTATTTCAGAGGAGGTTTTAGAGGGAACAATGGCAAGGGAAGAAGCAGAGGCAACTCCACACGCTCTTCCCCCTCCAGCAACAAACAGTGACTTCCATCCTGTACCCCCGATCATTCCACTCCTGTCGGGGGACGTCTCTCCCAATTTCTCCCTGCCTGGAACTCCATCACTTCAGACAAATGGGTACTGCAAATTATCCAATATGGTTACTGCCTGGAGCTTACAGCCAATCCCCCAAATATCCTTCCAAGACTACATGCAATGTCACCGGAACATCTCTCTTAAAGCAAGAGGTTCTCTCTCTCCTGGGAAAACAGGCTATAGAACCAGTCCCATTACAATACCAAGGGACCGGGGTATACTCCCTGTACTTCTTAATTCCCAAAAAGGATGGGCTCTTTAAGACCTATATTAGACCTCAGACAACTAAATCTCTACATCCAATCAGACCACTTTCACATGGTCACACTTCAACAGGTTCTCCCGCTCCTTCAACAAGGCGACTTTCTGTCCACTCTGGATCTAAAGGACGCCTATTTCCATATTCTCATTCACCCCGCTCACCGCAAATACCTCAGGTTTATGGTAGACGGCCAATATTATCAATTCAAAGTCCTCCCATTCGGAGTAACTACAGCACCCAGGGTTTTCACAAAGTGTCTAGCAGTAGTCGCGGCTCATCTAAGAAGACCGCACATTCACGTCTTCCCCTACCTAGACGACTGGCTAATAAAAGCCAGCTCGCAACACAGCTGCCTACGCCACACTCGAAAAACAGTCCAACTGCTTCACGACCTCGGGTTCACTGTAAACCTCACCAAGTCTCATCTCCAACCATCTAACACGCAAGTGTATCTAGGAGCCACAATAGACGCTCAAAGCTCCAGCGTGTCCCAACCCAGTCAGGATCTGCAACATGCAGACTCTAATATCGCAGTTTCAGCCTCAAGACTCATTACCAGCTCAAGTGTTCATGCAATTGCTAGGAATTATGGCATTTTGCATTTTAATCGTTCCTTACGCAAGACTCCAAATGCGTCCCCTACAGGAATGCTTAGCACGTCCGTGGAACCAGGCTCAAGCTCCGTTATCAGATCTAGTGTTGGTGGATGGCCGCACCCATCGCTCTCTGCAGTGGTGGAACATACAAAACCTTTCCAAGGGGCGGCCATTCGTCGACCCGGTTCCACAGATGGTGCTAACAGCAGACCCATCGCTCACTGGTTGGGGAGCTCATCTTCAAAAACATACCATTCAGGGCATGTGGACTATGCAACAGAAACAACTCCACATAAACCATCTAGAACTGCTAGCAATTTTTCTAGCATTAAAAGCCTTTCAGCTTCATCTAGAGGCAAAGCTGTCCTGATTCGCACAGACAACATGACAGCAATGTACTACATACAAAAACAAGGGGGGACACACTCTCCAGCTCTCACAGCTAGCCCAGAGCATCTGGAGATGGGCCATTCCTCAAAAAATATATATCTCCTTGCAGAACACTTCCCAGGAGTAAACAACCAGATTGCAGATCTGCTCAGTCGTCAACGACAGCAGAGCCACGAATGGGAACTCCACCCTCAAGTTCTCCTCCCATTCTTCCAAATGTGGGGCTTCCCAGAGGTAGATTTGTTCGCCACCCACCTAAATGCAAAATGCCCAAACTTTGCATCCAGGTATCCACACCCATTGTCCAAATTCAATGCGCTATGGATGAATTGGTCAGGGATATTTGCTTACGCTTTTCCGCCTCTCCCACTCATTCCATTAGTGGTTCGGAAGCTCAGACAGCAGTCCCTGACACTAATCCTAGTTGCTCCCACATGGGCCCGTCAACCCTGGTTCACAACCCTGTTGGAGCTATCAGTAGTTCCTCACCAAAAACTACACCGTACTCCCAATCTTCTCGCTCAGAACCGTGGAGAGATAAGGCATCCAGATCCCTGTCATCTCAACCTTGCGATCTGGCACCTGAAATCCTAGAGTTTGGTTATCTTAATCTTCCGCCAGACTGCATGAATATCAAAGAGGCTAGGCGCCCTACCACAAGAGCATGCTATGCAGCAAAGTGGAAGCGGTTTGTCATTTACTGTAACAACAATAAAATCAATCCGCCAGATGCTTCAATTCAAAACATCATTTGCTATCTACTACATCTACAGCGTTCAAATTTAGCGTACACATCTATACGCTTACATCTTGCTGCAATAACTGCATATCTTCAAAACAGTCAGCATTTGTCTCTTTTTAGAGTGCTTGCTATTAAAGCATTTATGGAAGGATTAAAAGAGTCATTCCACCCAGACTCCCACCTGCTCCAGTGTGGAATCTCAACATAGTTCTTACAAGACTCATGGGTCCACCTTTTGAACCATTGCACAAATGTGAACTACAATTTCTCACTTGGAAGGTAGCCTTCCTCATAGCCATCACATCTCTGAGGAGAGTGGGTGAGCTTCAGGCACTAACCATAGAAGAGCCATTTTTACAAATACACCAAAGCAAAGTGGTTCTAAGGACTAACCCCTAATTTTTACCTAAAGTCTTCTGCCTTTCATATCAACCAATCTGTTGAGTTGCCCGTGTTCTTCCCTCAACCAGATTCAGTGGCAGAACGTGCTCGTCACACCTTAATATCAAAAGAGCATTACTATATAGAAAGAACAAAACCTTTCAGGAAAACCAAGCAACTTTTTGTTGCTTTTACTCCACCACATAAAGGCAATCCAATATCAAAATCAAGTATTGCACGGTGGATAGTTAAGTGCATTCAAATATGCTACATCAAAGCTAAACGCACATTAACAATTCCCCCTAGAGCGCATTCTACACGCAAACTGGGGTCTTCTATGGCATTCTTAGGAAATATACCCATAGATGACCTCTGCAGAGCTGCAACATGGTCTACACCACACACATTCACAAAACACTATTGTGTAGATGTGTTAGCAAAACAGCAAGCTAGTGTGGGCCAGGCAGTTTTACGTACCCTATTTCAGACCACTGCAACAGCTACAGGTTAGCCACCGCTTTGGGAGATAACTGCTATGTAGTCTATGCACAAGCATATGATCTACAGCTCATATGCCTCGAACGGAAAATGCTACTTACCCAGTGTGCATCTGTTCTTGGCATATAGAGCTGTAGAGTCATATGCGCCCACCCGCCTCCCCGGGTACCTTTACCTGTTGCAGTAATATCTTAATTAGATACTATATACATGGACATCTCTCTTTACTACTCTTAGTAACTCCATCATCACCCTTCATGGCAAAACAATCTAAGGATGGAGTCGATGTCCATGCGCACCATCACCGAAAGGAGGAGTCACCTACTTCGTGACTGGAAAGACTTCTTCGAACAAAAACAAAGTGCAAACATCCGGACCCAACACTAGATTGCGATCTATGCACAAGCATATGACTCTACAGCTCTATATACCAAGAACAGATGCATACTGGGTAAGTAGCATTTTCCTTTTCTAAAAGTAGTTTGGATCTCCTTCTTGAGTCGTGTGTCCATTAAAGATCACTGTTGTTCAGTAAATGTCTTACAGTCCTTAGTGTTAGGCCTACACTACCACTATTAGAGCACTTTGGGTTTTACATTGAGCCCTGTACACTTTTGGGAAACCTCTGGACTCTGTGCACGGTATTACCACCTAGTGGCAATATCAAATACAAAGCCAGCTTCCTACAATATCTGTACCTAAATCTGCTGCTTGTTTTTCCTCAAACTCTACTCTCTCTGCATCCTGCACCCAGACTCTGCTCGATTCAACTGGCCACTGTCACAGTTGCGAGCACAAATACATATGACACTCCTCTAAACACACTAGGGTGATGGTTTTTTGCTTTCTATTAAAATGTCCACAAACAGTGCAGCAACACATTGCTGCATTCCGAACTGACTGCCAGTTCAGAAATATGGCAGTGGTCCTCCTTTTTTACTGCTGTAGAAAGACCTAGTACTTTATTTTTCAATGCCCAGATGCAGTTATTGTGCTTATTCTGCAAGTCGGACGTTTTCATAGGTCCTGTATGAAAGGCTGGAGGTTCACAGTTCTCCCCTCTGTCTTCTTGAAATCTCTTATGAACTACCTGCACAATATAAGCAATTGTATTTTTTTCAAGAAATCCCCTTTGTTTTTCAGGAGAAAATGAGTGAACCAACTTTTCTCCCACTAAGTATGCACCTTCTATACAGCACAGCATAAATGCATGCATAGCAGCATGCTCCTAGCAGAAATGTGCTTGACAGTTTTAAGGAATATTTCAGTCATGGTGTTTGTTTCTCATGTTCTTTCAGCTGGTAGTTGAACCGGTATTTGAGGACAAAAAGAAGAACAAACAGGAGAAGTTGAAACGGTGTATCCGCACAGCTGCTGGCACTAACTGGGAGGACCAAAGCTTGCTTGAGTGGGATACAGGTTAGTTTCAGGTGCACTGTTAAACAGCTGTATCACCTTTATCAGGTCTTGGTGTGGTTTATTTGGGGTATTGTCTGGTATTTTTTTGTTTTTTTTAATTGAACAAACCTCATGTTAACTGCGATCTAAAAACTAAATTCAGAGGTTGAACTAGAAGTTTTTCCAAGTGGTTTTTGATACATCTAAGTAAGATTTTATTCTAACTTATACCAAGGCTTAGCCAGGAAGGGCCCAACTATCTAAAGTGCCCATTAAGAGTGCATAAGATTTTGAAAAGGATTAGCTTTTAAACCTGCAGAAAGTTCTGGTCAACCCTCTTGCTATGCAGCCCTACAGGAAGTTCACTCTGTCTCAAGAACCCTCATTAATAAGATAATCTTTGTATTCCACGATATGTAAAAAGTGCAAATCATAAAATAAATACATCTAATTACCAGAGTACAGCCAGACTTGCTCCTAGTGTTGTCTGCTTTCCAGCAGACCACATTCCACAACCTCTGTAAGAACAAGGCTCCCTTATTTTACTTTTGCAGAGAGTGCCCAGTGGGTTGCCCTTGAGCTCTGCACTTAGGTCCTCGTTTCTCAAGGTACCAGTTGCAAGAATAGACTTTGTTTTACTCTTTCACAGGAAGTGGTAAAGGACATGTTCTCTTAAGAAACACTGGATGTAGGGCGTCTAGGGCAGGGGTACTATGTTTTGAACAAAATACTTCCCTCTATAAGTTCCCTCTACGGAAACAATGATAAAAATTACATTGTGCTTAAAGACCTTTCAATTAACAATTGTCACAGAAATATTAATTATAATGCAACTGAAAATGAAAAAGTATAAGAAATCAGTTTTGCCTTTAATATGGTACTGCATGGTGTATACTAATGTGTAATCTGGCAGTCTGAAAGGGCAATTCTGAAGAAGTCATTATAGCAGTCCCAGTGGCAAGTGGCCCAGTCCGGCCAGTCCAAACCTTTGATGATTCCCATGTGTATAGTTTCAAACCGGTATTACTCTTCGATTGCGTCTGTGACAAGATCAGTGTGTTTGTCAATGTCCAGCTCAGCTCAAATTCGGCTTTGTTTTATGAAGTCCTGCATCTGCCCTCGTCTCTGCATTGTTTGAAAAGGTTATGTTTTGACTTCATAGTTTTTTTGGCACCCGTCATGTTGGCAGTTATGTTCTCCTTGCTCCATTTACTTTTGTCTTGGTGTCCGTAAGCATTACTTTGTTCTTGTTCAACTAATACAAAACTTTGAAAGATTCTGAATATTCTTCTTCCCAGCTACTGTGTTTTGGTGTCAGTAAAGTAAATATTGCTTTGTTCTTGTTCAACCAATAAAAACTTTGAAAAATGCATAAAACAACCATCTCCACCATGCCAGTGAGAAACTTGACACTGCCTGGTGTCCACCAATCCCCTGTAATCTAGGCTGTAGCCTGAGAGGGCAATTTTGAGAGTCATGCAGATGTTCGTCAGTTAGACGTGTTCTAAATTTGGATTTTACAAAGTTCATAGAGAAGGCTCATTCGCAAAGATAAGTGGAGACAAACGGGAAAACTTTCATCGCAGCTGTGCAGATTTTCTTGTGCTTTCCAGCATCCACAGGACTCGGTAAATTATTGTCAGATTGCCTTGCTTTCAATTGAATGTAATTTTGAAGAGTGACCATCTTCATGTTGGCAGAGTGTAGGGTAAGAAGCACATTAATTTGTTCATGAAAGTCACTAACATCCACTTCAATTAAAGAGTTTGAAGTTACCATCATATAGGGCTCCGGTTGCTAAATTTAACCAAAATCCTAATTGACCTCTTACTTAAGGCTCATTAGGAGGCTACTGTATTTCTCAATCGCAGGAGCTCAGCCTTGCTTTGTTTTCTCAGACGATTTGGAGCACAGAGGCTACGTACTGCATCTTCCTTTTCTGCACATGCTTTATGAAAAGGTTACATTGTGAGTTGAATGTTTTACGGAACTTTTCATGTTGGTGATTGTCTTGCTTTTTTCTCTTGTAATTTGCAGTTGATGACATTAATTTTCTGTTACATCCGTCAAAAAAGCCTAATCAATCAACCACTCTGTGCTTGATAAGTGGGTGGTATCTTAGTTTCTAGACTCCATGTTGTGAGAAAGTTCCCTCTTTCTGCATGGTTGCCCCACTTTCTGCTGAATTGCTGATGTGCTTTGACTGAGTGTGCCCTGGGCACCTGCTAATCAGGTACCCGGGGCCTATGTTCTTTCCCTAAACCTGCATTGAAAACAAAACCCAGTTGGCATCTCTGGCCACAGGTCAATGGTACCCAGGGCACTGTGACCAGGGAAGATCTCTAAGGGCTGCAGCACTTATTGTGCCACCCTTAGAGGCCCTGTACCATTACACTCACATACTGCCTTTGCAGGCTGCGTGTTTTGGTGCAGAACAAAGTGAAGAGTCGACATGGCACACATCCCTGTGTGCCATGCCTACAACCCACTGCCCTGGCATAGATCAGTCACCCCTCTAGCGGGGTGCACTATACCAGTGGTGAGGGTACAGGTGCATGAGCCCTGTACCCCTACAGTGTCTAGGCCCATTCTTAGACATTGTAAGTGCAGTGCTGCCATTAAGAGTATATGGTGCTGGGAGCTTGTCATTACGAACTCCACAGCCCCATAATAGCTACACTGAAAACTGCGAAGTTTGGTATCAAACTTCTCAGCACATTAAACCCACACTGATGCCAGTGTGGGATTTAAAGAAAAATGCACACAGAGGGCATCTTAGAGATGCCCCCTGAAAAACGACCTACCTCTAGTGTCCAGGCCTAGTGGCTGCTTTCTGCTGCCACCACCAGACATGTTTCTGGACCCCTGGGTCGAGAGCCTGCTGCTCTCTGGGGCCTGAAACAATGCACATCCGGGGATGAGGTCCACACCTCCTCCCCCAGGATGGGCAGGGTTCACGAAGGATAAGTTACTTACCTGTAATCCTAGTTCTCTTCCAGGGGTATACTCATCAGTCATAAGCACTGAATAGTCCCGCCCACGTGCTGGGACCCCGGAGCAATATATGTGTGTGTATATATGTGTATGTGTTGATATACATACATATACATTCATATAAAGGTAATATGCATATACCTATACATATGCAGCCTTAAAAACACATTACTAGGCTCAAATATGCCCAAAATTGCATTGTAAGTTTGTTTACATTTGAAATAATAAAGAAACATACACCATGAAATTTTCATGATATAGAGAAGAAAACTGCTCTGATTGCTTTGAAATCATAGCCTTTATTTTCAAAGGTAAAAAGGCAAGATCATAGAGGCAGATTAGCCTAGAGAGGCTGCATATAGAAACAGTTGGAAAAAACTGGCGCCGTGCCTTTAAGACCTTCAGGAACCTCCAGGCCCCCCATCATGCCCCACAGGTGACAGGTCAGTTCTTTTGGACGGCGTATAACAGTGTAAACACAGCATGGGTAACAGATACATATTTATAGGCCTGGTATTCGTCCGGGGAGGAGGGAGGGTTGCTTATGACTTTGAGTGTACCCCTGGAAGAGAACTAGGATTACAGGTAAGTAACTTATCCTTCTCTTCCAGGGGGATACTCATCAATAGTCATAAGCACTGAATAGAGTAGCACGCCCATCCCCATACCCTGCGGATAAATACCAGCAGATCATAACCTGTTAACAAAACATATATTACCCAAACAAGTTTCTCAAGGATGCTTGTCCAAACCGAGCATCTGCTTGAGTGTCAGAATCAAGGCAATAATGGCGTGCGAAAGTGTGCACCGAACGCCATGTGGCTGCTTTACATATGTCCTGATTAGGTACATTACTAAGCATCGCTATCGTAGCGACTTGTCCCCTTGCAGAATGAGCTCTCTGCTTGCCCGGGAGCTGTTTGTGTGCCAGCTGATAGGATAACATGATACATGACACTATCCCTCTAGCAATGGACCTTTTAGAGGCAGGAAAACCAGTGTTCAATGGACCATAATTAACAAAAAGCCTGTCCGCCTTTCGTACACTCTTTGTTTTATCTAGATAAAATTTTAACACTCTTTTCAGATCTAGAGAGTGCAAAGCTCTCTCAGCAGGAGTGACAGGGTTCGCAAAGAAAGTAGGAAGAGTGATTGACTGGTTGATGTGAAACTCCAAGACCACCTTAGGAAGGAACCTCGGGTGAGTTCTAAGCACCACTCTGTTCGCATTGAAAACGAGATAAGGCTCTGAAGAGCACAAGGCTTGTATCTCGCTCACCCTGCGAGCAGATGTGATTGCCACGAGAAATGCAGTCTTCCACGAAAGATGTTGCAGGGAGGCTTTGTGGATAGGTTCGAATGGGGGACCCATTAACTTAGAGAGGACCAAATTAAGCTCCCAGGAAGGAGATTGAGACCTAACTGGTGGGTAAACCTTTTTTTAGACCCTCCAGGAAGTCCTTTACAACTGGCATCTGAAAGAAAGAAGCCTGAGCGGGAGACTTTCTATATGCTGTAATCGCTGCCAGGTGAACCTTTATGGAGGAATATTGCAAACCTGCTTTGGCCAAATACAGTAAGTAGGGTAACAGTACCTGTTCCTGACCTCGAATAGGGTCATGACCCTCAGCAGTACACCACATGTAAAAACGCTTCCACTTAAAAGCGTAAGACTTTCTCGTAGAAGGTCTCCGTGCCTCCTTCAATATCTGCATGCAGTCTTGAGAGAGACCTAAATGTCCATATTGGATGAACTCAGGAGCCATACTGCCAACCTCAGGGACGGCAGGTTGGGATGGAACACCTTGCCGCCCGCCTTGGTCAGCAGATCCGGTGGACATGGTAACCTCCTGTGTGGTACTTTGGACAGATGAAGAAGGTCCGGGTACCACCATTGGCGAGGCCACTCTGGCGCAATCAGGATCATCTCTGTCTTGGATGCGTACAGTTTCCTGATCACCAGGGGAATGAGGGGGACTGGTGGAAAAGCGTAGCGTAATGTCTCTGACCAGTCTATCAACAGAGCATTCCCCGTGGAGCCTGGTTGCGGGTATCTGGAGGCGAAGACGCAGCATTTTGCATTTTCTGCATCCGCAAAGAGATCTATGTCTGGTGTTCCCCAGCTGCGAAAAATGTCTTGCGCAACTTCTTGTTTTAGCACCCAGTCATGCGCTTCTGCGAAATGCCTGCTTAGGCCGTCCGCTTGGACGTTGAGGACGCCAGGTAGGTGAATTGCGGAGATCTTCATGTCTCGTGCTAGAAGCCACTTCCAAATCGAGACGGGTCTGGACCTGGTGCCCCCCCTGCTTGTTCAGGTAATACATCGTTGTTGTATTGTCCGTCTGAACAAGCAAAGCAGTCGACTTGATGGAAGGAAAGAACGCCTTGAGAGCCAGATGCACCGCTCTGAGCTCCAGCATGTTTATGTGGTATAGCTGTTCTCTTTCTGACCACATTCCTTGTATCTGTAGTGACCCCATGTGAGCGCCCCATCCCTGAAGGGATGCGTCCGTCACCAGAGTCTGCTTGGGAAGTTCCTTGTGAAAGGGGACTCCTATCAGAAGATGAGGCCATCGCATCCACCATCTGATGGAGAGCCGGACAGATAGGGGCAGGGTTACAGTGTCCTCCCATCGATTGGAGATTTGAGACCATTGATCCTCCAGAGTCTGCTGCAGAGGTCTCATGTGAAGTCTGGCATTTGGGACTAGAAAAATGCACGAGGCCATCGAACCCAGTAGAGATGAAACCTGCCTGGCCGTGGGATGAGGAATCTTCAGGAGGCTCTGACACTTGTGGAGAATGGATGATAGTCTCTCCTCAGAAGGATATGCTCTTGCGTTTACTGTATCCAGAGTTGCGCCCAGGTAATGTATCCTCTGAGTTGGATTGAGGATGGATTTTTTAAAATTGTCGTGCAGACCTAACTGATGCAGTAGCTGAATGCAGCAAGCGAGGTGATTCTGCAGAAGAGTTTGGGACGCACTTTTGAGAAGCCAATCGTCTAGTTAAGGGTAGACGAAGATTTGTTTCCTCCTCAAGAAAGCAGCTACTACTGCCATGCACTTCGAGAATGTGCGAGGGGCCGACTTCAGCCCGAAAGGCAGGACCGTGAATTGGAAGTGGTCTGATTGAATCTGAAATCTTAGAAACTTCCGATGCCTTCGAGAGATTGGGATGTGGAAATAGGCATCTTGAAGATCTATAGAGCACAGTCAATCCCCTTGATGTAAGTGCGGGATTATTTGATGTAACGCCAGCATTCTGAACCTCTCTCTCAGAATGAACTTGTTGAGAAGCCTGAGATCAGTATAGGCCTGAACTCCTTGTTTGGACCTTTCTTTGGGACCAAGAAGTATCGGGAATAGATTCCCTGTGTCGACGTTGATGCCATGGGACCTCCTCGATGGCCTCCTTTAGGAGTAGAGCGGCAACCTCTTCTCTCAGAAGATTTATGCGATGGATGACAGTTTTTCGAAGAGGAATAGAAGGTGGAGGGGACTTGAACCTGATGGAGTACCCATTCCTCACAATATTGAGCACCCACTTGTCTAGTGTGATTTTGGTCCACTCTTCCAGATAAAAACGGATACTTCACCCCCCACTGGAGTGGGTAACGGAGCTAGGGGAAGCAAGCACTCACTGCTTCTGTTGTTGCTGGGCAGCAGGTGTGGACTGCCTGGAGATTCCTCCTCGTCCTCTACCAGGACGACGCTGGTTTGAATGGGATCTTCCCCGATGTTGCTGGGAAGACCACTAAGGGGTTTGAACCGTCTGGTGGTATTGTCGTCGGTCATAGGGACGATAGCGTTGTCTGAAGTCTTTCCTCTTTTCCAGGCCAACCGCCTTCACGGTGTCTAGTTCGGTCTTCATTCTAGACATTTCGTCGTCCGCGTGAGAGCCAAAGAGCGATGTCCCATTGAAGGGGAGATTGAGGACTCGATGTTGGGCCTCTGGCTTCAAACCCGTCAGTCTCAGCCAGGAAGAGCGGCGGGCACAGATCCCATGCGAATATACATGGGCAGCGAGATCAGAGGCATCCGCTGCCTCACTGATGACCTGATTGGCCACCAAACCCCCCTCCTGGAGGATCTCCTGGAAGTCCTGCCTGTCTTCCTTTGGTAGCTTCTCTGTGAAGCGTGAGAGAGAGTCCCACAGAGAACGGTCATAACGACCCAATAAAGCTGAGGCGCTGGCCACTTTCATATAGGATGCTGATGTATTTCACATCCTCTTGCTGATGGAGTCCATGGCCTTACTGCCTTTATCTGGAGGTACCCCAGATGATGCTGCCCCCGTCTGGTTTTTCCGTGCTGCTGATATGATGACCGAGTCAGGAGGAGGGTCAGCTCTCAGAAAGAGTGGGTCCTGGTCAGGAGCCTTGTACTTCTTGATGATCCGCGACGGAGCTGCTCCCACCGACGCTGGAGTCAGGAATTTCTGAAGGGCAGGCTCTAGCCAACCCGGAACCAGTGGCAGCAAAGGCCTAGATGAAGACCTGTGATGAAGGGTCTCGAAGATGATCGATGTGGAAGGGACAGAGACCGGCATCTCGATATTACGTTTTGCAGCCCCTCTACACAGGACCTCGTTGAAGGTCACAATGTCATCAATAGGCGATACTCTACTCGGTGGTGAAGAAGAGAGAGTTGGAGAGTAGTCTGCTTTTGAAGGTCTGGAGTCTGAGGACCACGAAGAAGATCTGCGGCTTCGCCTTCTAGGAGAGCGGTGGCGAGTTCTTGAAGACAGATTCATAGGAGATCTTGATCTACGCCTTCTCGGAGTTGGCGACCTTTGAGGAGTGACACAGCGCTCGCGTCCCACAGAGGAATGAACGGATTGTAGGATTGGAGATCTGGACCTGCTAGGAGTATGATCCTCCCTGGAAATTCTCCTAATCTTCCACTCTCTCTTATGCTCCCCAGCCATCTCGGAGAGATGTTAGTTGGAGGAGCTGCAGCCCTTGGCGAGGTTTCAGGAGTGACTTGCACTTTCCGGAGATCCGGGGAAGAAGAAACACTCCTGGAGGTTACCACCTGGACATCCTGCGGCATCGATTTGTCCCTCGACGTCGCCCTATTCCTCGACGTCTATCTCCTCGAGGAGATCTGGACCGCGATGTTCTCCGCTGTGACCGTCTAGGCCCCGAGGGCGATCCGCGTGGTCTCGATGTCGACCTCCTCGGTGACGGATGCATCGACCTCGGTGACGGATGCTTCGACATCGACCTCGGTGACGGATGCTTCGACGCCGACCTCCTCGGTGACGGATGCTACGACATCGACCTCGGTGACGGATGCTACGACATCGACCTCGGTGACGGATGCTTCGACATCGACCTCGGTGACGGATGCTTCGACATCGACCTCGGTGACGGATGCTTCGACATCGACCTCGGTGACGGATGCTTCGACATCGACCTCGGTGACGGATGCTTCGACATCGACCTCGGTGACGGATGCTTCGACATCGACCTCTGTGACGGATGCTTCGACGCCGACCTCCTCGGTGACGGATGCTTCGACGTCGACTTCCTCGTAGGCGACGTCTACCTCCTCGACGGCGATCGCCTGCTATGACGCTCAGTTGGAGAATGACTGCGTCTTACCGGCGTCGAGCCCCTCTGTGTCTGGCTCGACGTCAATGCTTGTGGCACTCTCTACGTCGGCGGTGTCTTCGATGTCGTCACAGGTCCTCTCGGAGGCGGGCTGTTCTGTCGACGTTGATATGTCGACACCGAGCGACTGCCTCACGCCGTCGTAGGCGAGCCAGAACTGGACCGCCTACGAGATGGTGTCGACGTCGGCCTGTGATGGGACTTCGTACCTGAAGTCGTTCGCTTCTCCGGCGAATGGTGGCTCGACTTCGACGCTGAAGGGGAGCACAAGGGTACTTTCGACGCCGATATGTCCCCCGAAGGTGTATGGGACCGGTGTTTCCTCTTCTCACCCTTGTCTTTGCTCTCCAACCTTTTTTGAGAGGAGGGCTTCTTCGAGAGATGTTCTTCTCGGCCACTTGCTGATTTTTCTCTCTCCTTCATAGCATTCTCTAAGGGTTCTTCTAGAAAAGTTTTTGCAGTGGTAGCACTCATCTGGTCTGTGAGATGTAGGTAGACAAGCAATACAGACCGAGCGCGGGTCTGATTTAGCCATCTTTTTTCCACAGGCTGGGCACTTATTAAATAAGGCCGGCATTTTGACAGGAAAAAATTGACCAAATTCAGAAAAATAGTAGGATTTAGTACCCCAAGTACTAAAGACGTCGAGTGAAAATCAAAAAATTCACTTTGGATGAGCAATTAGTGAGAAAAACCCACTAACTGACGAGCTCAATGCTCCTGGATCCTCACAGAAGGAGCCGGAAAAAAGAACTGACCTAACTGTCACCTGTGGGGCATGATGGGAGCCTGGAGGTTCCTGGAGGTCTTAAAGGCACGGAGCCAGTTTTTTCCAACTGTTTCTATATGCAGCCTCTCTAGGCTAATCTGCCTCTATGATCGTGCCTTTTTACCTTTGAAAATAAAGGCTATAATTTCAAAGCAATCCGAGAGCAGTTTTCTTCTCTATATCATGAAAATGTCATGGTGTAGGTATCTTTATTATTTCAAATGTAAACAAATTTACAATGAAATTTTGGGCTTATTTGAGCCTAGTAATGTTTTTAGGCTGCGTATGTATGTGTATATATATATGTATATGTGTGTATGTATATATACATATATATATATATATATATATATATATATATATATCCAAGAAAGAAGTGACTCAAACAGATAGATTCACCAAAGAACAAAAATATATTTCAACTACAACGTTTCAGCTTCCGCCTTCCTCAGGTAGTACAAGATGGTTTGCTCAGTGGCTGCACAGATGACTGAACATTACTGATAATACAATCTGATTACTGCATATCTCAAGAGTTCTCAGGACTGCATTGATTCCACATTCCAAATGGAATCTTCACTCATGATGCTTTTTGAAAATTCAGCTGTGTCATCTGTGCAGCCACTGAGCAAACCATCTTGTACTACCTGAGGAAGGCGGAAGCTGAAACGTTGTAGTGGAAATATATTTTTGTTCTTTGGTGAATTTATCTGTTTGAGTCACTTCTTTCTTGGATATATATATATATATATATATATATATTCACTGAAAAAACCATATGTTTTAGGGACAGTTATAGTTAGTTGGACATTTCACTCGTACAAAACCTGTGAAATTCCCCGTTATAGTTAGTTCAGCTAACTATAACTCGCGCCCCACAATGCACTGCTGATGATGTCACATATTACATCACTCATGACATGGTCAGTGACATCACTGATGACATCACTGATGACATCTCAAATGACATCACTGTTGACATCATGCAGTGACTGTGAGTTTCTGTAAAGTTTAAATATTTTTAATATATATAGGAAAAGACGTATTGAAGAATGAGTGGGTGTATAAGTGTCGGTATGGATGATTTAGTAGGTGCGTGACTGACTCTATAAGTGAGTGATTTAACGTATCTTACTGAATGCATGGGTTAGTGACTAAACTGGGTGAATGTCTGTATCCGTCTGTCTGTTGCTGTGTAAGTGGCTGCATGTGTTTGTGAATAGCTACATGAGTGTGTATATGAGTTATTGAATGGTTGTCTGAGTATCTGTATGGGTGCCTGAGTGTTTGTGTGGGAGGGGTGTGTGCGACTCTGTGCATAGATGTGTGAGTGGGTGATTCACTGGGTGGATGGTTTCAAGAGTGCATCTGTGATAGACTGTATGGGTGGGTAAGAGTGTGTTAGTGAGTGAATGTATGTCCCAGTGGTACATGTGTGAGTAACTACATATGTGAAAGGCAGTATATATGTGTGTTGGAGTATATAAATAGCTATTAGCGAGAGTGAGTGATTGTGATAGTGGCTGTATGGATGAGTGTGTGCTTGTATCAGTGATTGTATAAGAGCGTAACAATGTGCTAGTATTTGTATGATTAAGTGAGCTGGTGTGTATATAACTGTATAGGTGAGTAAATGGCAGTGTGTTTAATTATTTGCATGACTGACTAGGTGTGTGAGTACCTCTATGGATGAGTGGCGGTGTTTGAGTGTCTATATAGGAGTAAGAGTGCATATGATAGTCCTGTACTGAGTGACCATAAGTATGAGTGACTGTACGGGTGGATGTGTGTGTAGACCTAAGAATCAGTGAGTGGGTATGTAGTTATTGGTGTTGGAGTGTATGGTTTTGCGAATGGCAGTCTGTAATTTAGAGTGGGTGTATCAAAGGTTATATTAGGGTGTGAGGAGGTGCATCAGATTATCACGTGGATGATGTCATCAGTGATGTCACTGACCATGTCATGAGTGATGTAATATGTGACGTCATCAGCAGTGCATTGCGGGGCGCGAGTTATAGTTAGCTGAACTAACTATAACGGGGAATTTCACGGGTTTTGTACGAGTGAAATGTCCAACTAACTATAACTGTCCCTAAAACCTATGGTTTTTTCAGTGAATTTCAAAGGTTTTTTAAATGCTAATTTCTAACTATAACGTGTCTGAAACCTATGGTTTTTTCTGTGAATTTCAAAGGTTTTTTAAATGCTAATTTCTAACTATAACGCCCCTAAAAAAATTGTTTTTTCAGTGAATTTCAAAGGTTTTGTAAATGACAATTTTTAAATGTATTCATTGTTATATTTATTTTTTGATACTGATTTACTACATTTTTTTAAACTATTTATTTTTTGATATTTTATTTTTTAAATTACATTGTAATTACATTATACATTACATTACAAAATATACTTTCTCTGAATGAATTACTTTAGTTTAAATAGTTTGCAAATAGGCAATAGAGTTTTAAGTACAGTAGTTACAGTTGTTGCAATGGGCAACACAATTTCAAACACAATGCAACATTGAGCTGAACGTGAATTTCTAGTTAAATGCAATTAGTTACTTTATGGATTACTTTTCTAACCACAGGACTGGATCCTAGATTCAGTCCTGGGACATCTCCTGTAAACAGTTGAGTAAAAGCGTTTTGGTTACAGTAGTGATTTTTAAGGAATATTATTGTATTTTAAAAGTTGACACTTAGAAACTTTTTCACATAGAATCACCAATGTTATCCTATGGGAGGAAATTCACTTAGCAGGTAAGTAGTGTTATCGTTGCTTTTTCTTACTCAGTGTTGGATCCTGGATCCAGCACTGGTGCATCTCCTGTAAACAGTTGAAAGAATGCGTTTAAGTCATACAGGTGATTTTTAAGGAATATTTGTAATTTGTGAAAATCGACACTTTGAAACTTTTCTGCTGAAAACCAGACAATGGATTCCTATGGAAGGAAATATAAGTTACTGGTAAGTACGGTTAAAATTACTTTTCAGGGTCAGTGCTGGGCTAAAAGATGCAGCACTGGGTTCTCTCCTGATAACAGGTGAGTAAATCGGAATTCGTAGTTCGGTTGATTTTAGAGGAATATTATAAAGTTCCAAAACTGCACACTTAGAAGAATTTCCAAGTGAAACCAGTCAATGATATCCTATGGAAGGAAATTCAAGTTACTGGTAGGTACGGTTAAAATTACTTTTCAGGATCAGTACTGGGCTGAAAGATGCAGCACTGAGGTCTCTCCTGATAACAGGTGAGTAAATCGGAATTCGTAGTTCGGCTGATTTTAGAGGAATATTTGTATGTTTCAAAAATCGACACTTAGAAACTTTTTCAGCAAAAAGCAGGCAATGATATCCTATGGAAGGAAATTCAAGTTACTGGTAAGTACGGTTAAAATTACTTTTCAGGATCAGTGCTGGGCTAAAAGATGCAGCACTGGGTTCTCTCCTGATAACAGGTGAGTAAATCGGAATTCGTAGTTCGGCTGATTTTAGAGGCATATTTGCACAATGGTGAAGGGAGGGGCGGGGCCTGAGGTGACATCTGTGCAAATGCGCCCGTGGCGCGTTTTAAGTTGGGGATTAAGTCCCCTTGAATCATGAGGGTCCCTGGGGGCCAACTAGCCCACCAGGAACCTCCAGTATGCGCCAGGGGCTGCGTTGCAGAGACGTGTACAGAGGCCACACCCTTTTACACCTCTCTGCAACGCAGCTCTGTGGCGCTTTCTGGACGTACCTGTTGGGCTAGTTGGCCCCCAGGGACCCTCAGGATTGAAGTGGATTTAATTCCCCATCTTAAAACACGCCACGGGGCCTGTTTGCACACATGTCACCTGAAGCCCCGCCCTCCCTTCACCACTGTGCAAACGCGCCCCGTGGCGCGTTTTAAGTTGGGGGATTAAGTCCCCTTGAATCCTGAGGGTCCCTGGAGTCCAACTAGCCCACCATGTACTTCCAAAAGCGCCACAGAGCTGCGTTGCAGAGAGGTGTAAAAGGGCGTGGCCTCTGTACACCTCTCTGCAACGCAGCCCTGAGCATACTGGAGGTTCCTGGTGGGCTAGTTTGCCCCAGGGACCCCCAGTATTCAAGGGAATTACTCCCCTTCTCAAACCGCGCCAGGGGCGCGTTTGCAGACTGCTGCAGGGAGGGGGCGGGGCCTCCGCACGATGCCGGTCTTTTTTTTTTTTTAATTCGGAGGGGCTGCGTGGCCCCCTTCCTTGGCCACTTTGGCCCCGGGGACCCCATCCCCGGGGCCTGAGCATTTTTTTTTTTTAAATTAAAAAAAAAAACGGGAAGGGGGCCGCGTGGCCCCCCTCCCTGGCCACGTATGGCCCCGGGGACCCCATCCCCCGGGGCCTGGCCTCTGGTTGGGGACTTTGGGGGGGTCCCCAATCCCCCACAGTCCCGCCGGCTCCCCGTGTCCTATGGGAGCCGGCATTGCTTTCCACATGGGGAGCAGCTAACATGCTGCTCCCCATGTGGAAAGCTATTGGGTTGCATTTTGAAAGAGAGCAGGTTTCCTGCTCTCTCTTTCAAAATGCAAACGACAGTGTCCCGGGGTAGGCACCCCGGGACACTGCAGGAGCCGGCCCTGGGGGTGGCGGTCCCCAGGGCCATCAGGCTCCAGGAGGGCCGCGCGGCCCCCTCCCATCCAGTGCACAGCCCCGGGAGGTGGTGGTCCCGGGGCTTTGGGGTCCGTAACGGACCCCCATATTCAAATCTTTAGTGCCCCGGGAGGTGGCGGTCCCGGGCGTGTTGGTCAACAAATTTTAAAAAGAAGCCCCGGGAGGTGGCGGTCCCGGGGCAGCGGGAGGGCAAAGAGCCCTCCCGCACCATTATTTTTAAGCCCCGGGGGTGACGGTCCCCGGGGCTTTTGGAGGCCTTAGAGGCCCCCACATATTAAAAAGAAACCCTGCATGCCCCGGGATTTGGCCCACCCGGGGCAATTAATAACGAGCGCGGAGACCGCGCTTCGTTTTTCTCGGCGGGATTTGCCAGTAGATAACATATACACATATTACCTTTATATGTATGTATGTATGTATGTGTATATATATATATATATATATATATATGTATATAATTTGTTATTGCTCTGGGGTCCCTGCGCGTGGGCGGGACTATTCAGTGCTTATGACTATTGATGAGTATCCCCTGAAAGAGAAGGGGAAGCTTCAAAGGCTTGCCGCCTTTGTGAGCTTCCCCAGGCCACTTGCTGTTTTCAGCAACTGGTCCCCTCTGGTTCTGACCCCCACTTTGGGCGGGAGAACCGTCAGGAAAAACAAGTGAGGAAGAGAGGTGTGCCCACCTCTGCCAACTTCACCCCTCAGGTGGGGGAGGCGAGGTGAAGCACAACTCAATCCCCACCATCTTGCAGATGGGGGGAGGTGGGGGGGACCCAGCCAACCAGGGAAAGGCTTATGCCCCCCTCCCACTGGAGGGTGGCATAATAGGGGGTGTAGCCACCCCAGGGAAGGGACCCATTGGTCCCAACCTTTTTACCTACCTGTACCGCCCCTAAATCTAGTATTTAGGGGCACCCCTGAACCTTGCTTCCTCAGACAAGAAACTACAAGAGGAAAAGAAGAAGGACCGAACAGCCGTGCCGAAGCTAACAGGAGGAGGACGCCCACTGACTTGGCCCCAGGCCTACCTGCCTGTCCCCACCTCGAACCTGCTCCAGCGAAATCCCGGTGTGTCCTGCAGCCAGTAACCTCAAGAAACCCGGAGGACCTGCCTGCCTTCAATCCCAAAGACTGTCTCCCGTGAACACCGGATTTGTTCAAACAACAGACTCCAGCTCCGCAAGGATCCACGGGTCTGCACCACTCTGGGCCCGGGTCCGAGTGGCCCAACACCAAGAGGAAGTCTCCCCGGTGATGCTGACCCGAGATCCGGTGAACCCTGACCTGCCTCAAGCCGACGCCTGCAGCCTCAAACCGGAAGGTCCTCCCAACTGCGACCAGGAGCTGGTAAGAAGATCCGACCCTAAAAGGCACCCCTGCACCCGATGCCCCACGGCCTTGGGTGGCCCAACCGACGATGCCTAACCAACCCCCAAGATCCCAAATTACCTCTCCAAGTGGTGGTTGCACCCAGAAGACCTTCGTCCCCGAGCCTGCAGGGCTTTTGCAAACCGGAGACTCCCCATTGAAAGCTACAGGGCACCTGACGCCAAAACAGCACTCTGCACCCGGCCGCCCCAGTGCTGCTGAGGGTGCATCTTTTGTGCTGGCCTAAACCCCCATTTGCCCGGAGCTTAATTCCAGGAGCTTTGCTCCCACAACCCAGTGGCCTGCTTGTCAGCAGCCACCAACCGGAAGCCCCCATCCCCCTTTGGATAACATTGGGCCTCAGCACCCGGACGCCCTAGTGCCACTGAGGGTGTAACAAGAGTGCATCCTTGACCCTGGGGGACCGCTGAGTCTAACCCCAGAATACCAACTCCCACAACAAAGTACTTACCTTTGAACCGATAACACTATTTCCCTCCATAGGATAACATTGACTGTTTTTCCATGAAAAGTTTCTAAGTGTGGAGTTGAAAAACCTAAGAAATCCTTTTAAAATTGTATTAAATAACAAACACGCTTTTACTCGCCTGTTTACAGGAAATGTCCCAGTGTAGTATCCAGGTATACTACACTGTGTAAGAAAAGTAATCTGAAAGTAATGTACTGGTCATTTTACTAAAAATCCTATACAAAGTATATGTACTGTATTCTGAAAAGCATTGCATTATCAGTAACACTACTGTAACCAAATCAAAGTACATTTACAATTGCAATCCAAACTGTGTTACAACTGCATTACTTTTGAAAAGTATTTATTGCTTACCTGTGCCAGGTTTGCTTGGTTCTAGAAAATAAAATAACTAAAAGAATATGTTTATACAGAAACAATTGGTCTGAAGTTCAGTCTTTGAGTGTGTGAATTCATTTGCTGACTGAGTGTGTACAACAAATGCTCAACGCTGTCCTCTGATAAAGCCTTACTGCTCGACCACACTACCACAAATGGAGAGTGAGGTGCTATCTACTTTACCTCTGCCTACCTTTTGGGTTCCACTGGATTCTGTGCACACTATACCTCACTTTGGTACAGTATATACAGAGCCAGCTTCCTACACATGTTAGCTTTGATTTCTGGTAATAGCGAAAAGAATCTAAATACTGTTTTTCCCCTGCTAAGCCATCGTATCTGAGTGTGCAGTAAAAGGTCACCATGCTCGGTTGAAATTTCTTCAAGAAATAACTTGAAGCTCCGGTACTTCTTGCCCTCTGCACTAATTGAATTCATAATCTTAACAACAAGAGTCATCACATGCTTAATCCCCATCATTCCCATCATCAACTTCCACATACCAATTCACCTGGCGCCAAACCAATACCTCAGATTTGTATTGAACAGCCAACACTTACAATTCAAAGGGCTCCCATTCGGGATCATGACAGCCCCCAAGGTTTTCCCCAAATGTCTTGAAGTAGTTACTGCTCACCTACACATGCAAAACATAACACATTTTCCCATACATGGACGATTGGCTTATCAAGGGCACAACTCGTCAAAAGTATTGTCAACACACTCAGGCCACCATAAACCTACTTCACCAACTGGGTTTCACCATCAATGCAGTCAAATCCCACTTCCAACACCTTCAAATACAGCCTTACCTAGGAGCTATCCTTCGTTTACAAGAGAGGATAGCTTACCCCAGTGCCTCCCGGATTCCATTCTTCCAGGTGCTCATTCACCAAATTCAGCAGATAACAGTAAGGACAGTTATGTGTCTCCTCAGCATCATGGCTTCATGCCTAGCCATAGTTCCTCATGGGCTCAATATGCGTCTGTTGCAAGACTGCTTAGGGCATCAGTGGTCTCGAGCGGAGAGTTAATTGGAAGATCTAGTGGTGGTGAGCCGTCAAGCTTGACACACTCTGCAGTGGTGGAATACTAACAGTCTCCTAAAAGGACGGCTGTTCTTAGACCAAGAACCAACTATTCAGGGATACTGGACAATCAGCCAAACCCATCTCTGTATCAATCACCTGGAGTTGCTAGCTGTTTATCTAGCGTTCAAAGCCTTCCTTCCCCACCTCATGGCAAGGCAGTCCTGATCAAAACAGACTACATATCTGCCATGTATTGTCTGCAAAAACAAGGGGGCAGTGGAATTGAGGGAGGGAGGGCGGGGGGGGCTTGGGTATGGGTTGTACCCAGTCCTCACAGTTCTATCAACAAGCCCAGAATATATGGAGTAGGGCTCTCTGATACAACAATCACATGTTAGCGGAGTACCTCCTGGGAGTGGACAACAACTTTGCAGGTCTCCTCGGCAGGAGGGCCAACAAATCTGGGAGTGGGAGCTCAAACCACAAGCCTTCCTCCCATTCTTCCAGCATTTGGGTCATCCAGACAAATCTTTTCGCCACAGCAGAAAATGCCCAAACTTCACCTCCTGGTTCCCACAGTCCAAGGGCAACATACTATGGATGAGTTGGTCTGGGATATTTATTTACAAGTTTCCACCTCTCCCACTGCTTCCTGGTGGCTCCCACATGGGTACGACAACCATGGTTCACTAGAACTATCAGTGGTTCCCCACCAACTGCTAACCAACATGCATGACCTTCTCACAGAACCATGAAGGAGTCAGACACCCTGACCTCCGGTACCTCAGTCTAGCGATCTGGCTCCTGAAGTCCTAGAGTTTGGTTACTTACATCTACCACAACCTTGTATGGATATTCTTAAAGAAGCAAGAAGACCCACTACTAGGGCCTGTTATGCTGCAAAGTGGAAACATGTGTTTCACTATTGTCATTCCAAATGCATTGATCCTCTAGGGGCCAAAGTTCAAGACTTTGTTATTTATTTCATTTACATACCTCTGGTCTCGCTTTTACGTTTATAAGGCTACACCCAGCGGCAGTAGCCACATATCTCCAAAACAGACCACACACTTCTCTATTCAGGATTCCAGTTATTAAAGTCTTCCTAGAGGGTCTCAGAACAGTCGGAAAGGTTGCGGAAAGGGCTCTACATACTTTAGATGTGAAAAAGGTGTCCTTATGTACTATATTGATAAAACCAAATCATTTAGAAAAACAGCACATCTGTTACCTTTTGAAAACCACACAAAGGAAGGACCATTTCTAACTCTATTTCACATTAGATTGTCAAATGCATCCAAACCTGTTCTGTTAAAGCCAAAAGACCTCTATGTATCCCTCCAAGAGCTCACTCTACTCGTAAAAAAAGGAGTTTCAGTGGCTATAGGAAGCTGGGTTTCTGTTGCAGTAACCCCTCCACTTTTTGCCAGACTACTGATGCACTTTGACTTGACGTGCCCTGGGTCCCTGCCAATCGGATTCCCAGGGCCTGTGTTTTTCCCCAAAAACTGTACCTTGTACCCTCAATTGGCACCTTTTGGCCAAATGTCAGTCCCTTGTAAAAGGTACCACGGGTACCAAGGGCACTGTGGCCAGGGAATGCCTCTAAGGGCTGCAGCACTTATTGTGCCACCCTTAGAGTCCCTGTACCTTTACACACACTCCCTGCCAGTGCAGGCTGTGTGTTTTCGTGCAGAACAAAGTGAAGAGTCGACATGGCACACATCCCTGTGTGCCATGCTTACAAACCACTGCCCTGGCATAGGTCAGCCACCCCTCTAGCTGGGTGCACTATACCAGTGGTGAGGGTACAGGTGCATGAGCCCTGTACCCCTACAGTGTCTAGACCAATTCCTAGACATTGTAAGTGCAGTAATGCTATTAAGAGTATATGGTGCTGGGAGTTTGTCATTAAGAACTCCACAGTACCATAATGGCTTTACTTAAAACTGGGAAGTTTGGTATCAAACTTCTCAGCACATTAAACCCACACTAATGCCAGTGTGGGATTTAATGAAAAATACACTCAGGGGGCATCTTGGAGAAGCCCCCTGAAAAACGACCAGCCTCTGGTGGGTTCCCTGACTGGTACACACCAGCCTGCCACCACGTGCATGTTTCTGGCCCCTGGGGGGGGGGCCTTCGCTCCCTGAGCCCAGAAACATAGCTTTTCCTGGGCGGAGGTAGTCACACCTCCCCCAAGTCGGGAAGAGCCATCTGTGGCAGGGGAGCTTCAAAGGCCTTGCCGTCTTTGTAATGCGACTCCCAGCCTCTCCTGCTATCAGGAGCAGGCCCCCTTCCTGTCTCCCCTCCTTTTCGGCGGGAAGACAGGTGGGGAAAAGTAGCACAGCCCGGAAGGTGTGCCTTCCTCTGCCAACCCCACCCCTCAGGTGTGGGAGGCGAGGTGAAGCCCACTCTTCAGTGCCCGCCATCTTGCAGATGGCAGGCAATCTCCAATCAGGATTAGGGATTGTGCTCACCCCCCACGTGGGGTGAGCACACCAAGGGTGTAGTCACCCTAAGGTCAGTAGCCGATTGGCTACTGACCTCGAGACCCCTAAAACGCCCCCTAAATACAGTGTTCGAGGCATTTGAGCTGTAGATCATATGCTGTGCATAGATCGCCATCTAGTGTTGGGTCCGGATGTTTGCACTTTGTTTTTCTTTGAACAAGTCTTTTCCAGTCACGAGGTAGGTGACTCCTCTTTTCGGTGAGAGTGCGCATGGCCATCGACTCCATTGTTAGATTGTTTTTTTCCGCCATCGGGTTCGGATGTGAATTGTTGCGCTCTGGTTCGGCACCGTTTCTTCGGGACCCCTTCGACACGCAATTCACTACCCTCGACGGTATTGTTTATCTATCGCGTTTCCCATTCTCCGAGTATCATTTACTCTCGAAAACCTTCGATCGGAAGATTCGTGGAAGGCCGTTGGGCCTACCCGCGCCGGGGTCGGTAGCAGCCGATGGAACGGACTCCATTCAAGTTCTGTCCAGGGTGTCGCGCTAAGTTCCCGCGCACCGACTTGCATGAAGTGTGCAACTTTTGCCTGTCCCGGAACACGACGAGAAACACTGCGAGGCGTGTCGGTCGTTTTGGTCGAAGAAAACCCTTCGTGATCGTCGGGCTCGACGTCACGAAATGTACCAACAAAGCGGCTCTGCGCCGGACCTCCTCGAAGACGAGTCCAAACACTAAGAATAACAAGCGCAGGAAGCCGAAATGGAAGGGGAGCACATCTCTGTCCCTGAAGCCGACTCCGATGCCGAAGACCTCACACCGGGACAACGGATCGTGAGTAAAGAGACTTCCTTCCCATGCCACCTCCTTCATAAAAAGGCTCCGGTTCCTCCTCTGCCTTCGGGCGAAGGTCGGCATCGAGAAAAGGTTTCGAGCGCCCCGCCTTCCGGCTCGGGCTCTACCCGTCCCCATGCCGGTACCGGCCCGAAACCTTCGGCGTCGAAGACAAAACACCTTCTGGTTTCCGTGCCACTGTTGAATAAACCTAAATCTTCGGAGCCGAAAACTTCGGAGCCGAAACTTTCGATGCCAAATCCGGCATCTAAAGAAAGTACTGCAACTAAAGAGCCTCGGATCGATATTCCACCTTCGGATCCGAAACAGGAGATCGTGATTAACCCAGAAACTGGGCATATTCATGCCAAACTTCCTGAGAAGAGGAAAATGGGATTACAAGACTACCACATTTTTCTAAAAAAGAAAAATGTGGACACTAACCCTTCTCCACCATATATTCCACCTTCTTCACCCATTGATCTAAAGTTACTGATTACACCTACACATTCCCCTACACCACCATCACCTGATACAGGGGATGGGGATATGGATGACTATGCACCACAGGATACACCACAGGATCCTGATCCATGGGATCATTATAATGTCCCTCACCCAGATAATGACCCTGACTTATATCCATCCAGGCCTTCTCCTCCAGATGATAACATTGGGTACATTGAGCTCCTTAATGGAGCTGCACAATATCATGGAGTAGAGCTTCATAAAGAGTTTAGAGGAGGATTTTTTATTTGAGACACTGAGTTCATCTCAAAGGGCTACACAGACATTACCAATGTTAAAGGGGATGCTCAAACACACTGAGGAGATCTTTAAAGACCCTGTAAGGGCTAGGATCATCACTCCCAGGGTGGGTAGAGAAAAAATACAAACCTGCACCTAATGACCCTGTGTATATCAAAGGTCAGTTACCATTAGTGTCTCTGGTGGTTTCCAATGCTCGTAAGAGAGCTAATTCTCAAACAGGTGATGCTCCTCCTCCTGATAAGGAGTCCAAATTAATAGATGCTTCGGGCATAAGGATAGCCTCACATCGGCTAATCATTGGCGCATTGCCAATGCCAAAGCATTGTTGGCAAGGTATGATAGAGCTCGTTATGATGAACTCGAAAAGCTCATTGAATTCCTTCCTGATGAGCATAAGACTAAAGCCTCTGACCTTATTCAAGAAGGTAAATTAATAATTAATACCTCTATCAGGTGTGCGTTAGATCAGGCAGATACAGCAGCTCGGGCTGTAAACACTAGTGTACTACTCCGTAGACATGCTTGGCTAAGGATTTCAGGGTTCAAGCCTGAGGTACAAGCCTCTATTCTTAATCAACCTTTTGATAAAGAACATCTCTTTGGTCCAGCTGTCGATGTATCACTAGAAAAGTTGAAGAAAGATACCAAAGTTGCTAAGTCAATGGGGGCCTTGCAGTCACCTTCTAACAGAGATTCCTTTTGTCGCTCATTCTATAGGGGCAGCTCCAAAAATGTGTCTACAGAGAATCCTTCCTCCTCTTACAAAGGCAACAGTCAATCGTCCTCTTCAAGAGGTTATTTTAGAGGAGGATATAGAGGAAACAACGGCAAGGGAAGAGGCAGAGGTAATTCAACACGCACCTCCCTTGCAAACACCAAACAGTGACTTCTTTCCCCTACCTCCAGATCATTCCACTCCTGTCGGGGGACGTCTTTCACAATTACTACCCATTTGGAATACGATTACATCAGACAAATGGGTTCTACAAATTATCCAATCTGGTTATTGCCTGGAGCTTACAAGCACTCCACCGAACATTCCTCCAAGGTCACACCTCATGTCACAAGAACATCTCACCCTTCTAAAGCAAGAGGTTCTTTCTTTGTTGCAAAAGGGTGCAATAGAACCAGTCCCTTTACAATACCAGGGAACAGGGGTGTACTCCCTTTACTTCCTAATTCCCAAAAAGGACGACTCTCTGAGACCTCAGAGAATTAAATCTATACATTCAGTCAAACCATTTTCATATGGTAACACTCCAACAAGTGCTTCCTCTCCTTCAGCAAGGCGACTTTCTATCCACTGTGGATTTAAAGGACGCTTACTTTCATATTCCAATACACCCTGCGCACCGCAAATACCTCAGGTTTCTGGTAGCAGGCCAACATTATCAATTCAAAGTCCTCCCCGTCGGAGTGACAACCGCTCCCAGGGTTTTCAAAAAATGTTTAACAGTAGTCGCAGCCCATCTAAGAAGACAACAAGTTCACGTCTTCCCATACTTAGACGACTGGCTCATAAAGGCCAGTTCGCAAAACAGCTGTCTGCGCCACACACAAAAGACTGTGCAACTGCTTCACGAGCTAGCATTCACAGTAAATCTAGCCAAATCCCATCTCCAACCATCCATCAAGCATATCTAGGAGCTACTATAGAGACACAAAAGGCTCTAGCATACCCAACTCCAGCCAGAGTCAGGAACATTCAAACTCTGATATCTCAGTTTCAACCTCAACACTCCTTACCAGCTCAAGTGTTCATGCAGTTACTGGGAATGATGGCGTCTTGCATTTTCATAGTTCCCTACTCAAGACTTCAAATGCGTCCTCTACAGGAATGCTTAGCATGTCAGTGGAACCAGGCTCAAGGTCAGTTATCAGATCTAGTGTTGGTAGACAGACTCACCCATCGCTCTCTGCAGTGGTGGAACACACAAAACCTTTTAAAAGGGCGGCCCTTCAGCGACCCGGTTCCACAGATAGTACTGACAGCAGACGCATCACTGAAGGGCTGGGAAGCGCATCTCCAAACCCACACAATTCAGGGTATGTGGAGCTTGCAACAAAAACAGCTTTATATAAATCATCTAGAGCGGTTAGCGATTTTTCTGGCTCTGAAAGCATATCAAGCTCAGCTAATACACAAGACTGTCCTAATTCGTACTGACAACATGACAGCCATGTACTACATGTAAAAACAGGGGGGGGGACACACTCTCTCCAGCTGTCACAGTTAGCACAGAACATCTGGAAATGGTCCATACATCACAATATATCTTCTAGCGGAACATCTCCCAGGAGTAAACAATCAGATGGCAGATCTGCTAAGTCGTCAGACACAGCAAAACCACAAATGGGAACTACACCCTCAAGTTCTCCTCCCATTCTTTCAAATGTGGGGCTTCCCAGACATAGACCTGTTCGCCACACACCTAAACGCAAAATGCCCAAACTTTGCATCCAGGTATCCACACCCATTGTCCAAAGGCAATGCACTATGGATGAACTGGTCAGGGATATTTGCTTACGCTTTTCCGCCTCTCCCACTCATTCCATTAGTGGTTCGGAAACTCAAACAAGCATCCCTGACACTAATCCTAGCTGCTCCCACATGGGCACGTCAACCCTGGTTTTATTGGAACTCTCGGTAGTTCCTCATCAAAAACTACGTCTTACTCCCAATCTCCTCACACAGAGGCATGGAGACATAAGACACCCAGACCCCAGTCAACTCGATCTGGCACCTGAAGTCCTAGAATTTGGCTATCTTAATCTACCGCCAGAATGTATGAATATTATCAAGGAAGCTAGACGTCTTACCACAACAGCCTGCTATGCAGCAAAGTGGAAGCGGTTTGTGATTTACTGTAATAACAACCACATCAATCCGCTTGATGATTCTGTCCAAAACATTATATGCTATTTGTTACATCTACAACGTTCCAATTTAGCATACACATCCATACGTTTACATCTAGCTGCAATAGATGCATACCTCCAAAATAGGCAACATCTATCTCGTTTCAGAGTGCCTGTTTGTGAGAGAGTGCCATCTTTCTTGCATGGTATGCCCCCCACTTTTTGCTGAATTGCTGATGTGCTTTGACTGAGTGTGCCCTGGGCTCCTGCCAATCGGGTACCCAGGGCCTGTGTTCCTTCCCTAAAACTGCAGTGATGCCTAAACTCAATTGGCAACCCGGGCCACAGGTAAAGTCCCTGGTAAATGGTACCACAGGTACCCAGGGCACTGTGACCAGGAAAGGCCCCTAAGGGCTGCAGCACTTATTGTGCCACCCTTAGGGACCCTGTACCTTTATACACACACACTGCCTTTGCAGGCTGCGTGTTTTGGTGCAGAGCAAAAGTGAAGAGTCGACATGGCACACATCCCTGTGTGCCATGCCAGCAACAACACTGCCCTGGCATACCTCAGTCACCCCTCTAGCTGGGTGCCCTATGCCAGTGGTGTGGGTACAGGTGCATGAGCCCTGTACCCCTACAGTGCCCAAGTCCATTCTTGGGCATTGTAAGTGCAGTGCTGCCATTTAAAAGTATATGGTGCTGGGAGGTCGTCATTACGAACTCCACAGCACCATGATGTCTGCACTGAAGACTGAGAAGTTTGGTATCAAACTTCTCAGCACATTAAACCCACACTGATGCCAGTGTGGGATTTAATGTAAAAAGCACACAGAGGGCATCTCAGAGATGCCCCCTGAAACCAACCCGACCTCCAGTGCCTGGACTGAGTGGCTGCCCAGGCTGCCACCACCAGACATGTTTCTGGACCCCTGGGTTGAGAGCCCTCTGCTCTCAGGGGCCTGAAACAATGCACATCCTGGGGCGAGGTGCCAAAGCCTCCTCCCCCAGGATGGGCAGAGGAAGCTTCAAAGGCCTGCCGCCTTTTGAGCTTCCCCAGACCATTTGCTGCTCCCAGCAAACTGGTCCCCACTGGTTCTACCACCACTTCTGGCGGGAGAACCGGCGGGAAAACCAGAGGCAGGAAATGGGTTGTGCCCACCTCTGCCAACTCCACCCCTAAGGTAGGCGAGGTGAAGCACAAACTCGAGTCCCCGCCATCTTGAGGATGGGGGGACCCAGCCAACCAGGGACAGGCTCCTGCCCCCCTCCCACTGGAGAGTGGCAGAATAGGGGGTGTACCCACCCCAGGGAAGGGACCCATTTGGTCCCTGCCCTTACCTACCTGTAACCGCCCCTAAATTTAGTATTTAGGGGCACCCTGAACCTTCCTTCCTCAGATCCCGAGAAGAAAAGAAGAAAGAAGACGAAGCAAGAAGACCAGCCGTGCAGCTGCTAACAAAGAGGCGACGACAACTGACTTGGCCCCAGCCCTACCGGCCAGTCGACCCCTGAACCTGCTCCTGCGAAACCCCGGCTTCCCTTGTGGTCAGCAACCTCAACAAACCCGGAGGACCTGACTGCCTTGCCACAGACTTCAAGACAGGGACCCCCACGAGCAGTGGTACTGCTTAAAGAAAAGCTACAAGACCAGGCCCTGGCCCGGTACCGTGAATCCACACCTCTCTGCACCCGCCGACCCTGGCCCGAGCTGAGGTGAACCAACACCACGAGGACGTCCCCTGGCGACTGGGACCCAGTATCCAGCACCCACGGACCCTCCTCGACGACCCTGACGACGCCTGCAGCCTCAGAACAAGGGACCCCTCCTACCGCGATCATCAGAGGGTAAGATTTCCGACACAAAAAGACACCCCTGCACCCGGCGCCCCACGGCCCCCTGTGCCCAACTCCTGGGTGTCTACCCGTCCTCTACCTTCCCAACTTACCTCTCGAAGTGGTAGTCACACCTGAAGAATCTCCGTCCCGAGCTTGCAGTGTTTGTTCGTCAGGCAGCTTCTCCATAGGAAACCATTGGGCGCCCGAAGGCCCAACAGCACTCTGCATCCGGCCGCCCCAGTGCCGCTGAGGGTGTAGAGATCACATCATCCTGACCCTGGGAGACCCCTGAGTCTACCCCCAGAAGATCAAATTTGCCAGTCGAGTGTTTGCCCTAAAACCGTCCACTTGAAATTCCTCCATAGGGTAACATTGGCTGGCTGCACTTGGAATTTCTTCTAAGTGTCCAATTTCGAAAGTTGCAAATATTCCTTAAAAATCGCCCGAAGTCCAAATCTGCAAAATCTCACCTGAACCCAGGAGAGACCCCAGTGCTGGAGACAAGACCCCAGCACTGACCCGAACAAGACCGATTAACCTGTTCAAAACCGTTCCTTTGTTTTTCGCCATTGAATAACATTGAGACATTTTCACTCGGAAATTCTTCCAAGTGCCCAATTTTGAAAGTTGCAAATATTCTTAAAAAATCGACCAAAGCCCGAATTCGACAATTCTCACCTGATTCCAGGAGAGACCCCAGTGCTGGAGAAAAGGCTCCAGCACTGATCCGAACAAGACCGATTTAACTCCTTAAAAACCGATATTTGGTTTTTTGCCATTGGATAACATTGAGACATTTTTACCGGAAAAGTTTCTAAGTGCCCACTTTTCAAAACTAAAGAAATTCCTTAAAAATCGCACGAATCACTAACCCGACTTTTTCCAACTGTTTGTAGGTACTGTCCTCATGTTGAATCCCTAGTCCAGCATTGGGGTTACAAAAGTAATCATGACGTACCGTACCTTTAACTTGAAATTCCTTCCATAGGATAACATTGGGGATTCTGTGCAAAAATTCTTCTAAGTGTCCACTTTTGAAACCGCTAAATATTGCTTAAAAATCACATGTTTGACTAAAACGATTTTACACAACTGTTTCCAGGTACTACCCCGGTGCTGAATCCATGATCCAGTACTGAGTTACAAAAAGTAATCCAAATGTGATTTACATGCATTTATCTTAAAAAGTCCATTGAAAGTAATGTATTGAGTTTTCTGAAATTGTACAATAACTTGACAACTACTGCAAACTCTAAAGTACAAAGTGCACTTGCCTTTGAAAAAGTATTCATTCAGTACCTATAATTGAAAAGTATTTTATCTGCATACCTGCATCAAGCTTCCTTGGTTCTAAAATAAAAACTGTATATATTTTTTTTTTATATACAAAACAAATTGGCCTAGAGTTCAGTTCTTGAGTGTGTGACTTCATTTGCTGATTGAGTGGGTACAACAAATGCTTTACACTGTCCTCTGATACTGCCTTACTGCTCGACCAAGCTACCACTTTAGAGAGTAAGGTTATATCTAACTTTAGCCTCTGCCAAGCCACTGGGGACTGTGGACTCTGTGCACACTGTACCTATTTGGGAACAGTATATACAGAGCCACTTTCTTACACTGTTATTAAAGCATTTATGGAGGGACTCAAAAGAGTTATGCCCTCGAGACGTCCACCTGCTCCAGTGTAGAATCTCAACATTGTCCTCACCAGACTAATGGGTCCACCCTTTGAACCATTGCACAAATGTGAACTGCAAATTCTCACATGGAAAGTTGCTTTCCTCGTTGCTATCACATCACTCAGAAGAGTGGGTGAGCTTTAGGCATTAACTATAGAAGAACCCTTTTACAAATGCACCAAAATAAAGTGGTTCTTCGGACTAATCCTAAATTCCTGCATAAAGTAATTTCTACTTTTCATATCAATCAATCTGTTGAGTTACCTGTGTTCTTCCCTCAACCAGATTCAGTGGCAGAACGTGCCCTACACACATTAGATGTGAAAAGAGCATTGCTTTATTACATAGAAAGGACAAAACCTTTCCGTAACACAAAGCAACTATTTGTCGCTTTTGCTCCACCACACAAAGGCAATCCCATATCAAAATCAGGTATTGCTAGGTGGATAGTCAAGTGCATTCAAATATGCTATGCAAAAGCAAAACGAACGTTAACAGTTCCCCCTAGAGCACACTACACGAAAACTGGGGGCTTCTATGGCATTCTTAGGAAATATACCCATAGATGACATATGCAAAGCTGCAGCATGGTCTACACCTCACACATTCGCAAAAAACACTATTGGGTAGATGTTAGCAAGACAACAAGCTACAGTGGGCCAGACAGTTTTACGTACACTATTTCAGACCACTGCAACAGATACAGGTTAGCCACCGCTTTGGGAGATAACTGCTATGTAGTCTATGCACAGCATATGATCTACAGCTCATATGCCTCGAACGGAAAATGCTACTTACCTAGTATGCATCTGTTCTTGGCATATAGAGCTGTAGAGTCATATGCGCCCACCCGGGTACCTATACCTGTTGCAGTAACATCTTACTTAGATACATGCATTCATGGTCATCTCCTTTTACTACTCTTACTAACTCCATTATCACCCTCTGCAGGAAAATAATCTAACAATGGAGTCGATGCCCATGCGCACTATCACCGAAAGGAGGAGTCACCTACCTCGTGACTGGAAAAGACTTCTTCAAAGAAAAACAAAGTGCAAACATCCGGACCCAACACTAGATGGCGATCTATGCACAGCATATGACTCTGCAGCTCTACATGCCAAGAACAGATGCATATTGGGTAAGTAGCATTTTCCATTTAGGGGGCAGCCCTGAACCAAGAAGACAGATTCCCGCAACCTACGAAGAAGGACGAAAGAAGACGCCCAGCAGAGGAGACTGCAGAGAAGAACTGACTTGGCCCCAGCCCTCCGACCAGTCTGCAGTTTCCGGAGATCCTGCACCAAATGTCCCCTTGTCCTGCAGCCAGCGACCTCCAGAACCCCTGGGAGGACTGATTGCCTTCAACAAAGACTGGATCTCCTGTGAACAGCAGCTCTGTTCAAAAGAAACAGCCAAGAAAGACTTGGAGCCTGATGAGGACAAAGAAACCCGACGCCTGGAACCACCACTGCACCTGACACCTACAGCCCGAATCAGAGTGGCCCATCGGTCCCAGCGAGGTCCCCCAGCGCTCCAGAGTCCGAGTCCACAGTGGGTTGACACCTCCAGGACTCCCCGACGTTGCCTGCAGCCTCTGCACGGTGACCCCCCTCCACCCCCCCCCCACCCCCCAACCTCGTGTGGCCCAGTAAGGTGAAATCCGATCTCAAAAGACACCCCTGCATCAAGCTGCCCTGCACCCTGGAGAAAAGAACCGGAGGTGCACCTACGTCCCAGAGCCCTCCAACTTACCTGCTCAGCTGTTGGTTCCTCCCAGAAGTCTTTCTGGACTGAGCCTGCAGCCAAAATCCAAAACCAGCAACTCCCTTTGAAAACAACTGGGCACCTGACGCCAAAACAGCACCCTGCGCCGCTGCGGGTGCACCTTGTGTACTAACTCAGATGCCCCTTTGCCCTGAGCCTAACACCAGGAGCTTTGCTCCCACAACCTTGTGGCCTGCTCGTGAGCAGCCACCAACCGGAGACCCCTTATCCCCCCCATTGTATAACATTGGGCCTCAGCACCTTTCACCCGGCTGCCCTAGTGCCGCTGAGGGTGCTTTGAGAGTGCATCCTTGACTCTGGGGGAACCCTGGTTCTACCCCCAGAACATCAACCCCCACAACCAAGTACTTACCTGTTAACCAACAACCAAATTTCTTCCCATAGGACTTCATTGACTGCTTTCTTGTGAAAATTCTTCAGTGTGGAGTTTGTCTTGTATGAGAACTTGAAAAACTGCAAATATCTAAAAACTGCTTTACTTATCTTTTCTGCAGGATATGTCCCAGTGTGATATCTAGGCATATCACATTGAGTAGAAAAAGTAATCCATAAAGTAATCTGAAAAGTAATCAAAAGTAATCCAACAGTAATTTCCACTGTATTCAAAGTATTTACAAACCTGTAACGAAGTCATTTTCATTCAGCTTGCTTGATTTGTTCAACTTGCCTTGAAAAGCACCATTTACACTTACTTGTGCCAGGCTTGCTTGGTTCTAGAAAATAAATATAACCAAATAATAATTTTGATACAAACTAATTGGTCTGAGTTCAGTCTTTGAGTGTGCGACATCATTTCTTTCTTGAGTGTGTACAACAAATGCTTAACACTACCTTCTGATAAAGCCTTACTGCTCGCCCACACTTCCACAAATAGAGAGTAAGGTGCGATCTACTTTTACCTCTGCCTACCTTTGGGGTACCACTGGACTCTGTGCACACTATACCTCATTTTGGTATAGTATATACAGAGCCAGCTTCCTACAGTGGCCTTCTTAGATAACCTACCTATGGCTGACATGTAAAGAGCTACATGGTCTACACTGCATACATTTACTAAACGTTACTGTGTAGGTGTCATGGCTCGTCAACAAGCTAATGTGTGCCAAGCGGTTCTATGTACATTATTTGAAGCAACTGCAGCCCCCACAGGTTAGCCACCACTTATGGAGGACAACTGCTTAACAGTCTATGCCAATCATGCGTATCTACAGCAACACATGCCTCAAACAGAAAATGTTACCCAGTAAGCATCTGTTCATGGTTTGTAGTGCTGTAGATTCACATGTGCCCACTCTCCTCCCCGGAAACCTATGTTGGTTGCAGTTTCTTATACATTACTTTACTTTTGCATGGTCATCTAACTATATTGCACTATCCTTCACACACTGCACCCTCACCCACCTTGGGAAAAACAATCTAACAATGGAGCAGAGGACCATGCTCATTACAAGCAAGAAGAGGAGTCACTATACCTCGTGACTCAAAATACTTTCTTTGAAGAACAACAACTTGCGCACACAAAAGCCCAACACTGGATGGTGGGATTATGCTAAGCATGTAAATCTTCAGCACTACATCTCGAACAGATGCTTACTAGGTAAGTAACATTTTCTTTATCTGTGAAATCTTCAAAAACCATTCTAACAAGCATTGCCAACTGGGCAATATCACTTGCATCAACGGATTCATCATACTGAATAGAAATATATTTGCATGCCTTTAAATCCCCCTTTAGCTGCTCTATCATGTTGGCCTATAATGGCTCCTTTCCGCAGATGTGAAATGGCAGGCATAATTTCGGGGCTGTGTTTGAAATCTTTGAATCACTGCTTCACCGAAAATAGTGCTTTGTTCTTGATCAAGTGATGAGTAACTTTGAAAGACGCTGCATTAGCTTTCTTGGTTGGCTTTGTAAAAGAAAAAGATTGCTGTGTCAGAAATTCAGCTTGTAGGTAAGTTTCGTTTTGTGACAATAGGTTGCTTCTGTTAGGGAACGTCCTCTCACAGTGCATGTGCATTGTAAAATGCCTCTCAACATTACCTCTTTTCCCCGCTGCAACTGTGGCACTACATATTAAATGTACACAGGTGTCTTTTACTATGTGGAATTAAAAATGTGTTTTCACTCTCTGGATGGAAGTAGTATGCCTTATTCCTTTGCCTTTAGGATGTGCCTGGCTCTTCATCCATAATTACAGTTGCCACCCAATGCTTATCATGCAAGAATGGCATGTGGGCAACTTCCGTGATATAGTGTTTCAGGCTATTTGTGCATCGCAACCGGTCTGGTAATTGAACAGCATAGTTGGAAAATGAGTTAAGTCACACTTGGCATTTATGAACACTTCTGTGTAGAAAAAGACAATGTGTGGGCTGTTGGTTGTATTCAGAAGAGCTTTATTCACAACTAGGAAATATCACCCCATCCAGCTCCACAAGACTGCTCCAACTGACTTTCCTAGAATCTCCTCGAACATTCTCAGAATATCAGGAGCTGGTTAGAATACCCTGCGCACATCATTCCACGCACAAGGATACCACATACCTCCACTTCTTAAAACAGAATAACTTATGCTATAGATAATCACAAATGTATCTAGACTAACCTTAAAATATACACAGTCAAGGATAAACATGAAATATAAAATATGCATGGTGTTCCCAGACTTGGTTTTACTTACCAATTCCTAAAATGTCCTTTTTTTTTTTAAGACAACCCATCAATACATTTCACCAAGTACAAAACAATGAACTTGTGTATTCTTTCAAGTATGGCGGTACCACCCTTGACCATGAACTCCTCCTCAAACCTTCATCAACTTCCACACTCTTCCATTTGGTGACACAATTCCCCTGTTTGAAGGCCTCACTTTCCATTTTATTCTTCATTGGGAATGGTGCACCTCTATTCAATTTCCACACCCTGTTGTCCTCCGTCTTGATCGCATTCTCTTTTTTAATTTTTTTAAAACTTTTTTTTATTAAATTTAGTTAGTCATACAGCATATGTTAAGGATAGCCACAATATTAGACAATCAAACCAATTTCAAATCGCTTTTCCCTCAGTCAGTTCAAATCATCAGTGACCCATTACATTCCTTCGTCATTTTCCTCCATAATATTCCCTTCCCAGCTGGATCTCTTCCCGAAATACAAATATTGCCCATGGGTATGCCATTTGCTCCATATCCGGTCCCACTTCCGGGGGCACCCCCTGCTTTCGTATACCACTCTTTCTGCTATCATGCACCAGTCCATGTCTTGTTCCCATTCCTCTAATGTTAGTGTTTCCACCACTCCCGGGCTATATTTTGTTTCGCAATTATCAATCCCAGGGTGATCCAGAGTTGTTCCATGATGGTCATGTCAGTTGCCTCCCATACATTAGGAATACACAGTTTAGTCGACGGATGGAGGTCCCCGCCAACCGCATCTTGCATTTGTGAAATTACAACTTCCCAATATACTTTGACAGCAGGACATTCCCACAGTGTATGGTAGAACGTACCCTCTCGCCCACATAGCCTTCTACACGTTACATCTTCTCTCCTTTTCATATTGACTGAAACGTCACAGGAACAATATGATCTATATAGTATTTTAAGCTGTACCAATCTAAGTCACAATGACATGGCTAATTCACGTGGGCAGGAGAGTGCATCCCGCCAGTCTTCATCCTCCAGGTTCCCTATATCTGCCTGCCAAAGTTCACAATGAGATAGAAGGGCGTCAGGTAGGTTATATATTATTTTTTGATACGTCATGGAGATGGCTCTACGGTCCATGTATTCTGTCAGGAGTGTATCTTCCACAGGAGAGGCCTCCGGTAGGTCTTTAGCTGGAATAATTGCCATTAGAGCGTGTCACATTTGTAGATGTCTAAATGTCTTGGCATCCAACATTTCATATTCTTTCTGCAAATCGGAGAATGCGACTATTTTTCCCCTTACCCACCGATCACCCACTCTTGATATACCAATGATATCCCATTTGTCAAAGCCCTGGAATAGGCCTAGTCTCCCAATCTTTCCACCTCGCATAGGGATTGCCCCTATGGGAGGCTTGCGTCATCTTATATCTCCATCCCAGTTTCTTTGTGACTCGATGCCACAGGGCGACCGCATGAGCCGTTGGGCCAGTGAGATATTGGTATTTTGGGTTTGTATATAGAGATTTTCTATGTCCCCCAGGGCCCATAAGCCATCTGTCCATGCGACAGGACGGCTCATCGTGCGCGCGATGTACCCATTGATTTATAGCCGACAGCTGTGCTGCCCAGTAATCTCCTCGAATGTTAGGCAGAGCTATCCCTCCGTCATACCATTCTCTGACACGTTTATGAGCCGCAATGCGCGGGGGCCATCCGTCCCAAAGTAGGGTCCTAACTTCCCCCTCTGGAGTCGGGGACTTCGAATGGTGTATTTTGCAGGGCATAGAGAAAGTGTGGTAATGCCATCATTTTGAACAGGGTGGCACGGCCCAGTAGAGACGGCGGCAACTATCTCCAATGTCGCACATCCCTTTGTAGACGAGTTAGCGGGCCCAGGAGATTGTGCACGTGGAAGAGCTCGGGGTCGACTGTGGTAAATATCCCTAAATATCCGAATCCCTCCGTCACTATCATCGCTGCGCAGTTTGGTGGCAATGTTGGGGCCAGACAGGAGATAAACTACTGATTTAGACCAATTTATGGTATATCCGGAGTATTTTCCAAAGTTGTTGCAGATCTGGAGTACCCTATTAATGGAAGACCGAGGCAGCGCTACATATAGTGTGTATATAGTGTGCACAGAGTGTGCACAGAGTCCAGTGGAACCCCAAAGGTAGGCAGAGGTAAAAGCAGATAGCACCTTACTCTCTCTTTGTGGTAGTGTGGGCGAGCAGTAAGGCTTTATCAGAGGGTACTGTTAAGCATTTGTTGTACACACTCCGGCAGCAAATGATATCACACACTCAAAGCCTGAACTCAGACCAGGTTTGTAAATCTTTTCAATACAGTGGAATTTACTGTTGGATTACTTTTAGATTACTTCATGGATTACTTTTTCTACTATGCCTAGATGTCACACTGGGACATTTCATAGAGAAAAGGTAAGTAAAGCAGTTTTTAATTATTTGCAGTTTTCCAAGTTCTCCTACAAAACCAACTCCACACAATTTTCAAGGAAAAACAGTCAATGTATTCCTATGGAGAAAATGTGGTTATCGGTTAACAGGTAAGTACTTGGTTGTGGGAGTTGGTATTCTGGGGTTAGAACCAGGGTTCCCCCAGGGTGAAGGATGCACTCTCAAAACACCCTCAGCGGCACTAGGGCGGCTGGGTGCAGAGTGCCGAGGCCCAATGTTATCCAATGGGGGATAGAGGGCCTCTGGTTGGTGGCTGCTCACAAGCAGGCCACAAGGTTGTGGTAGCAAAGCTCCTGGTGTTAGGCTCAGGGCAAAGGGGGATCCAAGTTAGCACCGAAAGTACACCCGCAGCAGCGGCTGGGTGCTGGTTTGGCATCGGGGGCCCTATTGATTTTCAATGGCGTTTCTCCGGTTTCAACAAAAGCTGCAGGCTTGGGGACGAAGATCTTCTGGAGGTGACCACTGGTTGGAGAGGTAAGTTGGGATGCTGGGACACCGTCGATTGGGCCACCCAAGGCCGTAAGACGTCGGGTGCAGGGGTGTCTTTAGGCATCGGGTTTTTCTTACCAGCTCCGGTGGCGGTCGGGGAGATCCTCCAGAAAGAGGCTGCAGGCTTCGCTTGGAGATTTTGAGGCAGGTCAGAGATCACCAGATCTCAGGTCAGGATCGCCGGGGAGACCTCCTCGTGGTGTTGGGCCACTCGAACTTGGGCCGTAGGCGTCTGATGCAGATTGGTGCAGACTCGTGGGTTTTGGTCTGAGCCAGAGTCTGTGGGTGAGCATATCCGGTGCTCACGGTAGACCAAGTCTTTGACTTGGAAGGCAGGGCAGGTCCTTCGGGTTCTTGAGGTTGCTGGCTGTAGGACACACCAGGATTTCGCTGGAGCAGGTTCGAGGTGGGGACAGGCCGGAAGGGCTGGGGCCAAGTCAGTAGGCATCCTCCTCCTCTTAAATTCAGCACGGTTTCTTCGGTCCTTCTTGTCGATTCTTGTCTGAGGAGGCAAGGTTCAGGGTTGCCCCTAAATACTAGATTTAGGGGCGTTACAGGTAGGTAAAGGTTGGGGCCAATTGGTCCCTTCCTTGGGGTGAGTACACCCCCTATTATGCCACCCTCCAGTGGGAGGGGGGCATATGCCTCACTCTGGTTGGCTGGGTCCCCCCATATGCAAGATGGCGGGGACTGAGAGCTGTGCTTCACCTCGCCTCCCCCACCTGAGGGGTGGGGTTGGCAAAGGTGGGCACACCTCCCTTCCTCACTTGGTTTTCCCACTAATTCTCCCGCCCAAAGTGGGGGTCAGAACCGGTGGGGGCCAGATTTTGGAAGCAGCAAAGGCCTGGGGTAGTTCACAAAGGCGGTAAGCCTTTGAAGCTTCCCCTTCGTGGACCCTGCCCATCCTGGGGGAGGAGGCTTGGCACCTCGTCTCAGGATGTGCATTGATTCAGACCAACGAGAGGAGCAGGCTGTCGACCCAGGGGTCCAGAAACATGTCTGGTGGTGGCAGCTGGCGAACAGCCACTCAGCCTGGACACTAGTGTTGGGTCGTGTTTCAGGGGCATCCCTTTGATGCTCTCTGAGTGCATTTTTCATTGAATCCCACACTGGCATCAGTGTGGGTTAAATGTGCTGAGAAGTTTGATACCAAACTTCCCAGTTTTCAGTAAAGCCATTATGATGCTGTGGAGTTCGTAATGACAAACCGCCAGCACCATATAATCTTAATGGCATTACTGCCCTTACAATATCTAAGAATTGGCTTAGACACTGTACAGGTACAGGGCTCATGCACCTGTACCCTCACCACTGGTATAGTGCACCCAGCTAGAGGGGTGGCTGACCTTTGCCAGGGCAGTGGTTTGTAGGCATGGCACGAAGGGCTGTGTACAGTTTATAACAAGTACACAGACTTGGATGCAATGCGCACTGTTCACAATCAAAATGAAACAAAACTTTTTTGCTTATAATGTAACACTCTCTACTTTTCACTTCATTTGAATACTTATTTTTATTCAATCAGTATTCATTGGTATTTCTGATAATGCCTTGGGATTATTACCACATGTTAATTTTACACACAGTAACTGAATATGATGAGTTCCTTGAATACATAATTTAACATAAATGAAACATCAAAACATTACATAATGCACAATGTTATAATCATGTTCAATTTCATGCCCGATGCATTTCGGGACGTCAGTGTCCCTTCCTCAGGAGCATATCTGAAAACCCAAAAGAAATTGGCAATATTAAACAACAATAAAACATAGAAATGCTCAATCACCCATTATACCATGCTTGTGTTAAAGGTCCACATGGACCCCTGACTTTTCATGCCAATCCATGATTGATGCTTCTGTAGATCAATATAAGCCTGTAAGAGTGTAATGTTGTTCAATGTATGCATGCTGAGTACCGAGCATGCATTGATGACTCGTGTGCAACTAGCACTATTTTAATACACCCAGTGCTTTCAAAAATGTAATAAGTTGCTTGTCAATTGCCCCATCCTACCTCTGGAGATCCCACTCAACGTAGGAACCATATAAAGCCAGTGATGTAACCTGCCGAGAAATTCCAAGATATGAGTAAATGCCTCACTAACACACTGCCCTGCCAGTGTAATCAAATGCGTGCACTCGCACTTACCTCTGCACGAAGAGTCCAGTAGTAAAAGAAATTGAAATATGAATAATCTCGGTCCCTGTTGAAACACAACCTTGAATCAAAAGTGCGGTCTTGTGTGAAAATAACTGCCAAAAAATCTCTAGCCAACATGAATGAAAATGCCAATCAATACCCGTGTTCATCAGTTTCTCAGCCCCTCTATAACAACCGTGTGTAGAGGAGCACTACAACATACTAAAATGCCATAAGTACTCAGCGTTAACCCCAAAAAAAGGGTTAAGTAATCCCTGAACATCATTAATGCCAATACTCAAACATGGCCACGAGATTCTTAATCCCTACTTGCAAAGCATCCTATGCTGAAGTATACTGCCGTATCCTGAAATACAAATTTCTCTCAACAGTGAATAGTGGCATAGGCCACCTCGCTTACCGGTAAAGCAAGGCTGGTCACTTCCCGGCATGAGTCTCTGGCGTTCTGCGAAGAGTCTCGGGAGGTGAGTCAGGTCAAAAGAATGTTGCTGCGATGTAAACAGTGTAGACAGACTAGCTTTGTCTACACTGCCAGGATAGAATGCCGAAACGGCCGCCATGTTGGAACGTGGTTCCTGTGTAGAAAGCGAATCCTGTTTTGTATATGCTGTAAGAAAATATTGCTGATGGTCTGCCTTAAACCGAAAAAAGTGATGTTGTCCACCAAGAGTGGAAATAAGAAAGTATCAGCCTGAGAGTAATACTGAATGCCGAAACGGCCGCCAAGATGGAGCGTGGTTCCCGTGTAGAAAGCACATCTTATTATATATTCGCTGAAAGAAAGTATTTCTGATGGTCTACCATTAAACGAAAAGGTAATCAAGGTGTCCATCAAGAGTGGAAATAGGAAAATATCGGCCTGAAAATAATCCGTAAAGAGGGGGGAACGATGTACACAGTGACAGACTCTCATTGGCTACACTGGAAGGTTGAATGTCGAAACGGCCGCCATGTTGGAACCTGGTTCCCGTGTAGAGTGCAATTCCTGTTACATGTTTGCCGTAAAAGGTGATGCTGTAGGTCTACCATAATATGAAAAAAGTAAACCAATAAAGCAGACAAGATGTCCGCCTAGGATGGAATTAAAAAATATATCGGCCTGGGAATAATCTGAAAAGAGGGGCCTCTATGTGGAAAGATGCCAAAAGCACATAATGACGAGTTCGACTGACGACCAAACTTCAACAACATTGTCTGGCGGAAAAACAACAACCACCCCAGTCTTAAGTAGTCTACGGGTAAACAAAGTTTTGAAGACAAAACTTTATTAGTCTACTGATTGTGTCAGTGATTACCTTCACCAGAGTCTGTCGTGCCGTCTGTTATTGTGCAAAGTTTAGTGGTGCGTGATCTCCTATAGCATGAGTGCTTATATTGGAAAATGTCTTGCATAGTGTATTGATCTTAGTCGTGTTGCAATGGATAGATGGACACAGTGGTTCTATATAAAGCAGCTCACGTCAGTCCTATCGTTGAGACCTCTTGGTAGCAGTGTTTCCAGTCTTTTGATCCAATAGATCTCCCACTGTAACAATTTCTTACTATTGTCCATTCCAGGTGCTGCTGTTACTGTTTCAATTATTTGTTATCTCCATTGTGATATAGAGTGGTTAGCTTCTTGCCAGTGGACAGATAAACTGGATCCTTTGTTTTTTGTCCTGATCGTGCTCTTATGTTCAGTCAGTCTTACTTTTATTTTTCGTTCCGTTTTCCCCACATACGCCTTGCCACATGGGCATTTGATGCAGTAAATGACGTTGCGTGAGTTGCAATCAGCTGTATGTCTGAGTTGTATACTCCTTCCTGAAATTGGATGTGACAAAATGTTGCCTGTAATGACATTGTTACAATGTATGCAGTTAAAGCATTTGTTGGTCCCTTTCTGCTCATCCTCATTGTGTTTCTTGTCTGATATTGCCAGTAATTCACGTAGATTCTTGCCTCTTGTGTAGGCATGTAGTGGTTTCATTTATAAATAAGCCATTGAAGTCTGGTTCGTTCTCCAAGAGCTCCCACCTGGTGTTAATCATTTTTTTGATGGCTCGTGAGCATGTTGCGAATTTGGAAACAAACACTATTGTATTGTCCTTGGACTTGTTTGTTTTTGTGAATAACTCCATCCGTTCTTTCTTGTCGACCCTTGTGATGCATTCCTGCAGTATCTCTTCAGGGTACCCTCTTTCAGCATATCTTTGCTTATATTCTGCAATCTTTTGAGTACATGTAGCTTGTTCTGAGCAAATCCTTTTGATTCTGGTGAACTGCGAGTATGGTAGGTTGTTAATCAAACTCCTGGGATGGAAACTGGAGAAGGCTAATGCGTTGTGACGGACGGTGGGTTTTGTGTATATTTGTGTGTCAAAACCTTGTCCCATTGGTTTTTTCATGACCAGTACATCCAGGAAATTGATTTGTTCGTCATCAATAGTGTAAGTGAATTTTATCCTAGGGTTGCATGTGTTCAATGATTGTATCATCTCTTCCAGTTTATTCTTTGTGTCAGACCAAATGACGAAGATACCTTCTATGAACCTACAGTACAAGGGTATTTTAGACCGCCAACTAGAGTTGCTCATGATGTGTTGGTCTTCGAATTGGGCCATGAAAATGTTGGCATATGCAGGTGCCCCTGAAAAACCCATAGATGTTCCTATGAGCTGTGCGTAGTAGTTGCCTTGCCACGAAAAATAACTGGTTCAAGCAGAAGTGTAGTAACTCCAGTAAAAATACCTTTTCTGCCTTGACATCATGTGATCGTAGTAGTGCCCACTCTACTGCTTCCATTCCTGCCTCATGGGGTATAGAAGTGTACAGTGCTGTTACATCAATAGTGCATAACAGCCAGTTATCCTGCATATCTGATTGCATGCTCTGAAGTCAGTAGTATCCCTTATGTAGGAATACCAGTTTTGCACAAACTGTTGAAAAGAATGGTCAAGATACCTGCCAAGGGGGTCAAATAGTGACCCGCATCCCGAGACGATGGTCAAAACGGGGGTTCCTGATGACTTTGTGTATTTTAGGTATCGTATACAATCTAGGTCTGCGTGGATTATTCGTTGTGAGATATAATCTGGTTCTTTCATCTATCCATCCCATGTCTTCCGCTTTCTGTAGAATGTTATCTGAAAGAGACACGTTAGTGATAGATTCCTTACCTTAGAATATCCCCAGGCGTCAGGCTGGATCCGGAAAGTTTTGCGTAGCAGTACCCTTGCGCGTCGGTAGGCGGCGTCGTGCGGCTCCGCGTCCGTTGTCGGCGTCGTGATCGCCGGGATGACGTCGCGGGCAGCACTTAGGCGCCGCCCCTGCGCGCTGACGTCAGTTCTTCTTTTTCCGCGCCAGCAAGCGCAGATCCGGGAAGAGCAGTGCCCTGGTCAATTTTTGACCATACTTTTTGGTGATTTTTTTCACTGTTTTTTCCAACTCTAAGGTGTCGTAGGGATGCCCGGCTTCAAGCGATGCGGCGCCTGTGCGCGGATGATGTCCGTCACCGACCCGCATTGGGAGTGTCTCTTCTGCCTCGGCCGAGGCCACGACACGGAGTCTTGTCCCGAATGCCAGGCCCTCAACCCGAAAGCTTTGCGAGAGCGGTCTCGAAAGCTCCTCGAGGCCCGGCATTCGGCTCCACGGAAGCCCCGGTCGCGTGAGAGGTCCAGGGGTCGATCGCGGAGTGCACACCGGTCGTCGGCGTCGAAGTCTTCTTCGTCCGGTAAGTCTAAGCACAAGAAGTCCAAGAAGCATCGTCGCTCTCGGACTTCGCCTCGCCGGTCTCGCGACTCGGCTGAGGCCCCTCCCGGCACCGTCCCCGCCCCCGCGGCCCCGGACTTGCCTGTGGAGTCGCCCCCGTCATACCCGCCCTTCCCGGGTTCGGGGGCGGATCCGGCCAAGGTACAGGAGTTCCTGTCGGCCATGGCCCGCCTCTTCGGGCCTTCAGGCCCCTCCGGTGCGCCTTCGGGCCCCGCGGGCCCTGATGGGGTTGCTCCGGCGTCGCCGGCGGCTCCGGCCCCGGCGTCGCCCGAGCCTCCAGCCTCGAACCCGGCTCCGGCTTCGGCCCCGGCTTCGATCCCGGCTCCACAACCCCCATCGACGCCGGTCGACCTCACGACACCTCCGCCGGCGCCGATGTCTCCGGTGCCATTCTCGACGCCGCCCTGGGCTCCGGGCGGCGTCGTCCCCCAGTTCCTTCCGGCTCCGGACATGGACCCGGAGCGACGTCGCTCGACGCCGGCTCCGGCGCCGATGGGACCTTGGGTCCCAAATGTCCCTCCTCCTCCTTATTTTGAACCAGAGGAGGACCAGGAGGACTGGGAGGGGTCTGATGACCCTCTGACGCGCAACTGTCAGTATGATGAGGACTGGACAGAGAGTCTAGGGGAGGCCAGTGGTCTGGATACTTCCCCTGACACTGGCATGCTGTCTCCTCCCGTGGCTACGGAGGAGGGGGCCAATTTTGGTACGGTGTTGCGTAGGGCTGCTGGGGCCTTACGTCTCCAGCTCCCTACTTTGACGGTCAAGCCTAACATCTTGACAGAGGTGCTTCAGCCGGCAGCCTCCTCTGCGGAGACTGTGCTGCCGTTTAACGACGCCCTCACTGACGTTCTTTGGGCGCCTGGTCCAAGCCCAACACAGGGGCTCCTGTGGATCGGAACGTGTCACGACGCCATCGCCCCGCTCCGGGCGACCCCTGTTTCTTTCTGTCCACCCCACTCCTGAGAGCTTGGTTGTCCAAGCCTCCGCTTCCCAAACCGCCTTCCCTACCGCTCCTCCGGATAGGGAATCCAAACGCCTGGATCAGTTTGGGAAGAAAGGTTTTTCTTCCTCCAGTGCTGGCTTGCGGTCCGTTAACACCGCTTGTCTTTTGGGCCGATATACCCACTCCCTGTGGGATTCGGTGGCGGATGTTTTGCCCCAGTGCCCTGAGGAGGTCCAGGCACTGCTTTCCCGCGCCATTGCGGAAGGAAGGGATGCGGCCAAATACACTATCCGTTGTGGCCTTGACACCGCCGACTCGCTGGGCAGGTCAATTGCAACGACGGTGGCGCTCCGGCGCCACGCCTGGCTGAGAACCACTGGTTTTTCAGGGGATGTCCAGAATACTCTCATGGACATGCCCTTTGATGGAGTCGGTCTTTTTGGGTCCAAAGCAGACCATGCGTTGGAGCGCTTTAAGGACTCACGGGCTACTGCCAAGTCCCTGGGCCTTTCTGCTACACGCCCTCCGCTGCCTTCTGCTTTTCGCCCCTATCGTGGCCACGGTAGGGGCGCCCTTCACGTCAGCAGCCCAGCCACCGGCCCGCGCAGCAGGCGTCTTCGCGTGGCCGAGGACGTGGATTCCGCCGTGGCGGATCGGGCAACCAGCGTGCGGGTCAGGCCACCACCTCCAACCCGTCCGCGGCCTCCAAGCCCTCCTAGTCCCTCCTTTCAGGTGCACGGCACGCCAGTAGGGGCAGGGTCCGCCATCACCTTCCCCACTGGCGCACCATCACCTCGGACAGGTGGGTCTTGGACATTGTCCGAAGGGGCTACTCCCTCCCCTTCGAGACCACCCCCAGCCATGCCACCTCTATTCCACCGCATGTCAGGGGATCACTTGGTGCTTCTACGGAAGGAAGTCACGGCCCTCTTGGCCAAGAGGGCCATCGAGCATGTTCCGACCCCAGAAGTAGGGCGTGGTTGCTACTCCCACTACTTTCTGGTGCCCAAAAGGGACAAGGAGGACATGCGTCCTATCTTGGACCTCCGGAACGTCAATCGCTTCCTCCGGAAGGAGAAGTTCAAGATGCTCACCCTAGCTCAGGTCTTGACTGCCCTCGACCCTGGAGACTGGTTGGTAGCGTTGGACTTGCAGGACGCGTATTTCCACATCCTCGTCCTGCCGGCCCACCGGCGTTACCTTCGGTTCACGGTAGGCCCCGAGCATTTTCAGTTCACCGTGCTCCCCTTTGGCCTTACCAGTGCCCCTCGGGTGTTCACGAAAGTGATGGCGGTGGTCGCAGCTCATCTGCGCCGGGCAGGGGTTTCAGTCTTCCCCTACCTCGACGACTGGGTGCTGAAGGCGGGCTCGTCCCAGGCAGTCGTCTCCCACCTCCAGACTACGGCCGAACTCCTGCACTCGCTGGGGTTCTCCATCAATGTGCCGAAGTCGCATCTAATTCCTTCTCCACAGCTCCTTTTCATCGGAGCAGTTCTGGACACGACGCAGTTTCGGGCCTATCCTCCCGAACGGCGAGTCCGGGATATTCAGGCTATGATTCCGATCTTTCGGCCTTTATCCTGGGTTTCGGTACGGATGACCCTGAGGCTGCTGGGCCTCATGGCCTCCTGCATCCTGCTGGTCAATCATGCCAGATGGCATATGCGGGCTCTGCAGTGGGACCTGAAGTTCCAGTGGGCGCAGCACCAGGGCAACCTCTCCGATCACATCCAGATCTCGGAGGGGACTGCAACACAGTTGCAGTGGTGGCTCTCGAACCGGCAATGGGTCATGGGCAGATCCCTCTCCCTTCCCCAGCCGGAGCATACAGTTGTGACGGACGCGTCCCTTCTGGGATGGGGCGGTCACATGGGAGAGGCGGAGATCAGAGGCCTCTGGTCTCCGGCGGAGTCCCGGCTCCATATCAACCTTCTGGAGCTCCGGGCGATCCGGCTTGCACTCAAGGCATTCCTTCCCTCTGTCAAAGGGAAGGTGGTGCAGGTGTTCACAGACAACACCACCGCCATGTGGTACTGCAACAAACAGGGCGGGGTGGGGTCTTGGACCCTTTGTCAGGAGGCTCTGCGCCTCTGGACATGGCTGGAACATCAGGGCATGTTCCTGATGGTTCAACACCTGGCAGGTTCTCTGAACGCCAGGGCGGACGAACTCAGCCGCAGGTGCATGATGGATCACGAATGGCGTCTTCACTCGGAAGTGGCGCAAGGACTCTTTCTACAGTGGGGAGAGCCTTGGTTAGATCTATTCGCCACCGAAGAGAACGCGCAATGTCATCAGTTCTGCGCGTTGGAATTTCCAAGGCGGCACTCGCTCGGCAACGCTTTTCGTCGCGAGTGGAGTTGCGGTCTGTTGTACGCCTTTCCGCCTATACCACTTCTGCCCAGAGTGTTCAAGAAGATTCGGCACGACCGGGCCCAAGTCATTCTTCTGGCTCCGGACTGGGCTCGAAGAGTTTGGTATCCCGAGCTACTCAGTATGAGCGTAGATCCCCCGATCCGTCTGCCTCTTCGGGAGGATCTTCTGTCGCAGCAGCAGGGGACGGTCCTTCACCCGAACCTGTCCAGTCTACACCTGCTTGCGTGGAGATTGAGCGGCGGCAGTTGATTCCTTTCGACTTGCCTCCCGAGGTTTGTGATGTGATTCTGGCAGCCAGGCGTCCCTCCACTAAGGTGGTATACGCCTGCAGGTGGAACAAATTTGTGGCATGGTGCACAGCAAAGGCTGTGAATCCCCTTTCTGCCCCTCTTTCTGAGGTCCTTCTGTTCCTTCTCTCTCTGGCCCAACAGGGTTCTGCCCTGGGTACCATCAAGGGTTATCTTTGTGCTATCTCGGCCTTCCTCAGGCTCCCTGATCAGCCCTCCCTTTTCAAGTCCCCTGTTGTTAACAGGTTCTTAAAAGGCATTACTCACCTCTTTCCTCCTGCTCCGTTTGTGATGCCTCAGTGGGACTTGAACTTGGTTCTTACCTTTTTAATGTGCGCTCCCTTTGAGCCTCTGCATAACTGTCCTCTTCGTCTTCTGACTCTGAAGACTGCCTTTCTGGTGGCCATCACCTCCGCTCGGCGGGTGAGTGAGCTCCAGGCTCTATCTTGCAAACCTCCCTTTCTGTCTGTTCATCCAGACAAGGTTGTTCTTCGGACGCGTCCGTCCTTCTTGCCAAAGGTGGTTACTGCTTTCCACATTGGGCAGACCATCACTTTGCCCACCTTCTTTCCGCCTCCGCATCCTTCCAGAGAGGAAGAGAGGCTCCACCGTCTGGACCCAAAACGTGCGCTCTCCTTCTATATCGACCGCACACAACACTTCCGGGTGGATGACCAGCTCTTTGTTGGCTACGTGGGCGCCAAAAAGGTCGGGCGGTGCACAAGAGGACCGTCTCCCGCTGGGTTACCTTGTGCATCAAGACCTGCTATTCTTTGGCCAAGAAGGAGCCTCCTGTTGGGCTGCGTGCCCATTCCACCAGGGCAACGGCTGCTACCACGGCCTTGGGCCGCGGTGTTCCGCTGCCGGTTATCTGTCAGGCAGCTATGTGGGCCTCGCTGCACACGTTTACTAAGCATTACTGCCTTGACAGTCAGGTCCGGAGGGACGGCTTCTTTGGCCGTTCTGTCCTCCAGGACTTCCTTGTCTGATCTTTGTTCGCAGACCCACCACCGGGGTTGGTATTGCTGGGGTATCTATTCTAAGGTAAGGAATCTATCACTAACGTGTCTCTTTCAGATGCACAAGTTACTAACTTGTGTAACGATATATCTGTAAGAGACAGTAGTTAGTGATAGATTCCTACCGCCCACCCATCCTCCCCGTTCTGCGAACTGATTTCTAGGGTTAAGGACATCCCTTTCAGGGCCCTAGTATTTTTCAGACACCTGTGTCAGCTTCTTGCATGGCTCTGCGTTCCTGGCGTGGAAAGTCGTGTACAGAACTGACGTCAGCGCGCAGGGGCGGCGCCTAAGTGCTGCCCGCGACGTCATCCCGGCGATCACAACGCCGACGACGGACGCGGAGCCGCACGACGCCGCCTACCGACGCGCAAGGGTACTGCTACGCAAAACTTTCCGGATCCAGCCTGACGCCTGGGGATATTCTAAGGTAAGGAATCTATCACTAACTACTGTCTCTTACAGATATATCGTTACACAAGTTAGTAACTTGTGCGTTAAGAATCCCCATAAGTTGTATAGTCTGGTCACTATCCAGTGCCAAGTATGTGTTGTCATCCATCACGTGTTGATTAACCTCAGAGTGATAATAGGTTTTGTCCATCACTACTAGGGCTTCCCCTTTATCTGCTGGTTGCAGTGTGATATTTGGATTGTTGGCTATTGATCTTATGGCTCTCTTGTCATGTTGAGTGAGGTTCTGTCCTTTATTAGTTTTGAAGTTCAATCTTTTGATGTCTTTTTTTTTTTTATCATGATTTCAAACGTATCTAGCATTTTATGCGAAACTGGCGCTTGATAAGTGCTTTTGGGTTTGAATGTTGCTTCCTCTGGTTCATCTCCTGTCCGATCGTTGCCTATTATATTGATAAAGAAATGGCGTAATCGTAAGGTCCGCATGAATCTAAAAATGTTGCTTCTATTTCCAGCTCGTTCGTTGAGTTAGTGGGCACAAAGGACATGCCCCTACTTAATACGTTGTTCTGCTGGTGTGTCAATTTGGTTGAGGATATATTAATTATTAAGTTTTGTTTTTGCCGCTTCGCAATATTTTGCCTCCTTTTTCCTTGTCCTCGCCGGGTTTTGTGGTTGCTCCTGTTGCCCCTCGTCCAATCTGAACTGGTGGTTGTCCTTGATCCGTGCCTGTGACAAAAAAGATACTGATGTCGTAGGTTGGATCGATTCTCCAGATTCAGTTGATGGTCCAAATCGATCTGTTTCAGTGGTACCTGATTGTATCGGTGCCCTATTGAAGGCTGTGTCTTTATCCGTGGCTATGCTTTCTTCAGATGATGTTATTGTTCTCTTTTGATCAAACCTTCGTCGTGCATAGATCTTAGCCCACGTATATACTTTGTTCAATTTATAATCAATGGTATCCCTTTTGTATTTTCTTAATTTGCCCTCTTGGAGTACCTTGCTGTATTTATCCAGTTTCTGGTTAGGTCCTTCCAGGTTGATCTGCCAGGTGTCACTCGTCTCCAGTTCGCTTTTTAAGTTATGTATTTCTTCTTCCAGTTCACGAATCGTTTTGGATAGTTCCTCGATGAGCAGTAATATTAAATCCAATGAACATTTATTTAGGATTGAGTACCATTTTTCCATAAATGTGGTGTTCAAGTGGAATCGAAACCGCATAGGCTTAATTGAAAGTCTCAGTCCTCTAGGAATTCGTTTAGCTTTATGATATTGCACCAGAGTCGAAGCATGTAGTCTTTGGTTTAATTGGCGTCTAGTTAGATACTCCAGTTGTTAAGCTGTTGGGAGATTGAGCCTCCATGCGTGTCCGTAAGTTTTACTTCCTGGATTGAGGCATATATCTCTGATGCTTGGTCTGTTGTGTAGACCATAGTTGTTGCCCTGTTCTCTGTTATATTAGAAATTGATTCAAATGACATCTTTAATGGGTGCTACCTCCTGTCTTTGACAGTATTCAATGTACTGTTGTGGGGGTGCACTCCTGACCCTCCACCTACACGTTTTGAATTCTTAGTAAATGCTAGTTATCCAAGTGGTGCTGCACCGCTGCGTGTGCTGTCAACACACGTTTATAACAAGTACACAGACTTGGATGCGATGCGCACTGTTCACAATCAAAATGAAACAAAACTTTTTTGCTTATAATGTAACACTCTCTACTTTTCACTTCATTTGAATACTTATTTTTGTTCAATCAGTGTTCATTGGTATTTCTGATAATACCTTGGGATTATTACCACATGTTAATTTTACACACAGTAACTTTATATTATGAGTTCATTGAATACATAATTTAACATAAATGAAACATCAAAACATTACATAATGCACAATGTTATAATCATGTTCAATTTCATGCCCGATGCATTTCGGGACGTCAGTGTCCCTTCCTCAGGGGCATATCTGAAAACCCAAAAGAAATTGGCAATATTAAAAAATAATAAAACATAGAAATGCTCAATCACCCAAAATACCATGCTTGTGTTAAAGGTCCACATTGACCCCTGACTTTTCATGCCAATCCACGATTCATGCTTCTGTAGATCAATATAAGCATGTAAGAGTGTAATGTTATTCAATGTATGCATGCTGTGTACCGAGCATGCATTGATGACTCGTGTGCAACTAGCACTATTTTAATACACCCAGTGCTTTAAAAAATGTAATAAGTTGCTTGTCAATTGCCCCATCCTACCTCTGGAGATCCCACTCAACGTAAGAACCATTAGTGATGTAACCTAACAAGAAATTCCAAGAAATGAGTAAATGCCTTACTAACACACTGCCCTGCCAGTGTAATCAAATGCATGCACTTGCGCTTACCTCTGCACGAAAAGTCCAGGAGTAGAAGAAATTGAAATATGAATAATCTCGGTCCCTGTTGAAACAAAACCTTGAATCAAAAGTGTGGTCTTGTGTGAAAATGATAACTGCCAAAAAATCTCTAGCCAACATGAATGAAAATGCCAATCAATACCCGTGTTCATCAGTTTCTCAGCCCCTCTATAACAACCGTGTGTAGAGGAGCACTACAACATACTAAAATGCCATAAGTACTCTGCGTTAACCCAAAAAAAAGGGTTAAGTAATCCTAGAACATCATAAATGCCAATGCTCAAACATGGCCTCGAGCTTCTTAATCCCTACTTGCAAAGCATCCTATGCTGAAGTATACTGCCGTATCCTGAAATACAAATTTCTCTCAACAGTGAATAGTGGCATAGGCCACCTCGCTTACCGTTAAAGCAAGGCTGGTCACATCACGGCACAAGTCTCCGGCGTTCTGCGAAGAGTCTCGTGACGGGAGTCAGCCTCGTGAGGGGAGTCGCAGGGATGTGTGCCATTTCGACTTTTCACTTTGTTCTGCACCAATACACGCATCCTGCAATGGCAGTATGTGTAAAAGTACAGGGCCTCTAAGGGTGGCACAATAAGTGCTGCACCTCTTAGAGGCCTTCCTAGCCACAGTGCCCTTGGTACCTGTGGTACCATTTACAAGGGACTGACTTGTGGCCAAAGAGTGCCAATTGGGTTTGGTTTTTAATGCAGTCTTAGGAAAAGAACATAGGCTCTGGGTACCTGTTTGGCAGGAACCCAGGGCACATTCAGTCAAAGTACATCAGCAGTTTAGCAAAAAGTGGCGGCAACCATGCAAAAAGAGGGCACTTTTTTACATATACAAAAACAACAATTAATGGACAGAATGCTGAACAATGTCGTACATTCACCCCAGTACAGAGATCTGGGCCTAAATCCATCGTTTTTTTGCTCACCATGTCATTCCAGTTTGGACCCAGCCATATGCAAATCAGTCTTGACCGTGCGCCCAATGGGAACAGTCAAGCCTGAACTGCCAGGCCAGGTCCTCCCTGGACTGGAAACAAGCATCCTAGGACCGGTTTCGGGCTTTCAGCCCTCATCAGCCAGGATAGCTTGACTCCAGTGGCATGGAGAGCACGGGACCCACGTCTGGGCATACCCGTCCCACTCTGGGTGACAAAAGCAAAAACAACAATTGATGGACAGAATGCAGAACAATGTCGTACATTCACCCCAGTACAGAGATCTGGGCCTAAATCCATCGTTTTTTTGCTCACCATGTCATTCCAGTTTGGACCCAGCCATATGCAAATCAGTCTTGACCCTGCGCCCAATGGGAACAGTCCAGCCTGAACTGCCAGGCCAGGTCCTCCCTAGACTGGAAACAAGCATCCTAGGACCGGTTTCGGGCTTTCAGCCCTCATCAGCCAGGATAGCTTGACTCCAGTGGCATGGAGAGCACGGGACCCACGTCTGGGCATACCCGTCCCACTCTGGGTGACGCTCCGTCCATCATCCCCTTTGGTATTGCTTTGTTCGGCCTAAGTTGGCAGGGAATGCCCAGACGTGCGTCCCTTGCTCACTTTGCCACTGGATTCAAGATAGCCTGGCTGATGAGGGTTTTGAACCCGAAACCGGTCCCAGGATGCGTGTTTCCGGTCCGGGGAAGACATGGCTTGGCAGTTCGGGCTGGACTGTTCCCATGAGGCACAGGGTCAGACTGATTTGCATATGGCCATGTCTGAACTGGGGTGGTGGAGTGAGCTAAAGAATGATGATGGATTAAACCCAGATCAGTTGACTGGGGGTGAGTGTTTGATTTGCTCAAGCGCTCCGTCCATCATCCCCTTTGGTATTACTTTATTACATATATCCATGCAGATTATTAAATAATAATCAATACTTAAAAGACAAATGGGACCCACAATATCCGAGGTAATCTCCCACAGACCAGCAGGAATATTTCTGATAACCATGGGCTGGGTTCTACACTTAAAAATCTTATCACTTTCCAAGCACTCCACACATTCTTACCTTTCTTTCCAGCATCATGTTCACACCTGGCCTCCAGAAATCTGACCGAGTCCTCAACTTTGTCTTTGACATTCAGAGATGACTCATGTGCTAATGAAATCACAGGATCTTTCAAGATAACTGGAGGAATCAACTTGTCCCTCTCTCAGAAGAAGACCATCTTTGACGATAAGCTCATCTTTCACCTCACAATACCTTCTCAATATCTGATCACGCGGATCCGGAGGCCACCGTAATCTTTTGTGGAGGTTTCTTCGTGGACAGTGCCGCTGGCCTTTGGAGTCTCTTGTCTTTGTCAAAGGGCAGGCAGTCTCCCTCAGGTTCTGGAAGTCGCTGGCTGCAGGACAGGCGTTGTCTACTTAGCAGGGTCTTTGAAACTGGAGTCAGGCCAGTAGGGCTGGGACCAAGTCAGTAGTCATCTTCAGGTTTCGCTGCACGGCGTCTTCTTCGTCCTTCTTAGGTCGGCAGGAACTAGTTTCCAAGTCTGGGGGAGCTGCCTAAAATTTAGGGGTGTATTAGGGGAGCATCAGGTAGGGCCAATGGGCACCTTACCTGGGGAGACTACACCCTCAATTATGCCACCCTCCTGTGGGAGGGGGCATGGACCTAGCCTGGATTGAAGGGGTCTCCCCATCTTCAAGAAGGCGGGGACTGAAAGATGTGCTTCACCTTGCCTCCTCCACTTCAGGGGTGGAGTCGGCAGAGGTGGGCTCTCCTATTCTCCTATGTTTTCCCTCCCAAAGTGGGGGTGTTAACCGGAGGCTGCCATCTGCTGCTAGCAGCAGAGGCTGTGGGGGGGTGAGGGTAGTTGGGTCGCATTACAAAGGTGGCAGGCCTTTGAAGCTTCCCTCTCGAGCACTGTGCCCATCCTTGTGGAGGAGGTGTGACACACCTAGTCCCAGAGAGCAGAGGCTTTCGACCTAGGGGTCCAGAAACATGTCTGATGATGGCAGGCTGCCTACAGCCAGTCTGTGACCACATCTGGGTTTGTAGGTTTTCTGGGGGAACCTTTGGGGTGCCCTCTGAGTACATGGTACAATAAATCCCACACTGGCATCAGTGTGGGTTTATTGAAAGGAGTAGTTTGGTACCAAACACTCCTGGGTTCAGAGGAGCCATCATGGTGCTGGGGAATTCGAGTTGTTGAGTTTCCAGCCCATGTACTCTCTATGGATTCCCTTGCACTTGCAATATCTAACAAGCATTGGCATAGCCAATAGGTCTCGCCTTTGGGACCTTATAAGTGTTTAGCCATGCAGCAGTTGATGTTGTTGCACCAAGGATATTGTGCTGGATAACAAGGTGACGGGGATTCTGCTGTCTGCGTGACCTTAATGCAGTCTGCTCTTTAAGCCCCGCTGAAGATTGGTACCCTGGGCTTGGACCCAGCTCTTCCATGCCAAAAGCCGGCCCTGGGAGTACTTCATGGAGCATTCTTCCCTTACTCTTCCCACGCCACCTTGTCCAATCTATACTTACAAGTGGAACGGGCATCACAGAAGAGTCAATGAAGGTTATTTATTTATTTATTTGTATATAGCGCAAACTCGACTCGAAGGTATTGGAGCGCTTTCCATGAGCTTTCCATGAGCACCAGTTACTTTACACAAGGACACGTTCATTTTTGGTAGGCACAGGGAGATTGTGATATGCCCAGCATCAGAGGATGTTAAGCCGACACCGAGACTCGAAGCTGGTTCCCCAGTGACAAAGTTGGCAACTCTAGTTGTTATGCGACATCCTCTCAATCATCAAGGTGGATGTGCTCAAACCAATCAGATCCAAGGCTTTGCAAGTGACCCGATTCATTACCTTAAGGCTGTGGCCCAAATCCCCCCCATGGGCAAGCAGCATGCTACAACATTACCAAGGCAACGAGATGGCACGTAGTTCAGCTAGGGGGACCACCTCACCCACAACATTATGCAGTTCCCAGTCCTGGGCTTCATGGGACTACCTAATGCATTCTGGGTGATATAGTCTTGTTTTACTTCTGCGGACCTAATTAGGACGACCATACCAGACATTAACGATTTGTTCTTAAAAAGCTCAGGGATAGAAACAGTGTCCTTATGAAACAGTCATGTGGCCACTGTACCTCGAGAGAAGCAAAATGTGTTGCAATGGCCATGAAATATGTTCGTACTGGTAAAAGTGAAAATATGAAATATCCCACACTTCCCTCGTCATGTTCACATTTACACCACCATGAATAATGAAACCTGTCACATCCCTGCAATACAAATGCACCGTGGCGTGCGAGATGCCAGGGTGACGAGCCTTCCTCGCCCAAAAATGAAAAGCGCCCACCAAGCGGCGGGGCTTGCGGTACTTTGGCGAGAGGACGTAAATAAATGTATTCCTCGTGTGAATGCCAAGCAGCACACAGCGGTACGTGATAGGAGGTAGGTGGCTGCCCGCGGCGGAATGCGGCAGAAAGGTGAAACAGAGGTCAGCGATGGCGTAAACACATGGAAAATGTGATCGCACCCGAGCTGGTGCGAGACGCCCCGTGCCCTACACAGCGGCAGGGCCCTGTCTGCTGCATGACTGATGCTCCAGACCCCCAGCAGAGCGGGCATGGGAAGGGGCGTGGCATACTCCTGCAGGCCGAGGCCGCGCCAAAGCGGCCACACGCATAGCAGAAGGACCACGGTGGACCCCATGATGAGCAGACGTGCCTGGGTGGGGGGAGCGGGCGGGGGCGCACTACACACCTCTGGGGCTGTGTTTACACTCGACTTAAGAGCATCAGTTGTCCAACAACAATGTAAACGTCAGACTGATTACACCCAGCCTGCTGCCAACGGCCATTTTACAACTACAAATATTGGTTAACAAGGGGTAAAGGTTATCACACGGGTAGACGACATGGGCTATGGGTCCTTATCTGCCACCCTTATCTATGTGACCTCACAACCGTGACGGATTGTGGGATACGTTGGGTTACTGCCGATTCCACTGACGACAAAAGAGCCGCAGTCCACTTGAGGGTCGGATTCAAAACCTTTGCCAACTATTCAAAGCTTAAAACTTGGGTGCGCAAAAGGTTCAATTTAAGGCTGGAATTGCTGATGCCGAAATTACAGTATCAGCATTTGCACATTCATACGGAGGTAAACATGCGTTTATAGAATGCTTGTGTTCCTATAATGAAAGAACCCCAAACGTCAAAACACTGGCTGTTCACACACGTTTTGCGTGGTCACCTTCACCACAGGAAGACAGCAATAAAAAAAACAGAAGTCCGCGAGCGGTGCGCGCGCGAGAGCGTGCACCATGGCCTATTGCTTGCGGTTACCCGCACGGCCGCCGGGCGCAATAATTAAAAACACATGGCGGCCGTGCGGGTAACCGCATGGAAAAGGCCATTGTGCACGAGCGTGTGGTCCGCTTTTGGAAGCCCCTTACATAAAGTCTCGCAGAGTAGCGCATGCGCGCTACTCTAGGCTCGACCTAAAAATGACCGTAAATATTGTAGGGGCATATCTGCTCATGCAGATATGCACACACTGTGGTATGGTGCACCCCTCCTTAGGGCTGGAAGGCCTGCTAGAGGGATGACTTAACTATACTTTAGGAACCAGCACCTCTTTTTCACTCTGAGCTCTGCTCTGGTTTTCACAAAGCTCCAATCTGGGAGCCCTAGCATCTTTGCATGGGTCCTCAGTTTGACTTCAGCCCAAAGGGAAGTCTCCAAATCATCTCCAAGCAGACCGTCTACATGGCCATGGGATGGATGTTTGTGACATTCAGTATTGGTGACTGGATAGGTCCTTCTAATCAGGTACTGATCTGAGTGAACCAGTATCTCTCAAGGCCTCTATTAGCAACTGTATTTACTGCAGGTTGACTAGAGGCCTTTTCCTTGTTTTTACAGCTAGGGTCTCCAGTTCGGTGCCTTAATGACATAGTCATGGCACCAAGCCTTCTTGGGATCCCAGTTCTTCCCCTCGTACCCACCCTTTGGCTGTGAAGAGTCTCTGGGCCCACCCTCCTGAGCAAAGTTTTGGGAGCCTGAAGAAGACTCTTTATTCTTAGGATTACCGTCTTTCCCTTGGAGGGGGGTCTCTTTTTGGTCTCTTTCTTATGGCGTCCCCCACTGGTGGTAGTTTTTGTCACCCATGTCTTGACCCAGTGGTCGGCCTTCCCCAGTTCTTGAGGAGAAAGTGGACCTAGGTCTAAAAGGAACTGATGTAGTTTCTCTTGCTGACAATTTACTTAAAAGGTGCTCCATTATTATATTATACAACCAATGTTCCCTCTAATTTTTTCCCTCTGTGTGCGGCAGTGTAGGGTCTCTGTGCGCTGCAGCCATGGCTATGTGCGCCAGGAACCACACCGCGCGTGTGTGCAGCGCCAAATATCACTTCAAACGTTTGCTTAAAACCCTAACAGCTGTTAAGAAGAGACATTTTATTCCTCTGTCTAATGTAACATTTCCCATGCATTGATTTACACACTATGATTCAGTGTCTGTGTAATGTGTATGCGATGTAAAGTGCTTAACACCTTACACTGGTATGACTGGCGTATTAAACAAAATAAATATGAAAGAGAGAGGGGTTATGGAGACTTGAGGGTCACTGTTAAAGGTTGGTAATGAGAGTATCCGTGGCGGAGGTGGTCATTGGGGCGCCAACAAACATCGTCACACCAGGCGCCAATAGCACTAAAGCCGGCCCTGTTCAAATGGCACTAATAATTACAGTGAAATTATGAAAACATCCCACATTGCAATTTGAAACCTTGGCAGCTATGTTGCTGCATTTCTTTTCTTAATAGGGTTGGGCTGCGGGGTGATTGTGTGCATTTGTTAAGGTTTTCGTTTTAATTGCAGCTCATGATGGGTGCTGCGATTAACATGAAAACTTTAACAAATGCACAGGGACATCTTAAGGATTTTGAGTGCCTGGGCCAAACTTATTTCTGGGGCCCCTGATTAGAACGGCTTTGGAGTTATGATCCAATTTCAACTTTTTCATGTGCTTTTTGGCCAGGTCACCGACACTGCAGAGGCACACTGGTCCAAATTCTAAATGTGCTTCCTTGTACTATTCAGGGATAGTGGTATGTGTTTTCAAAATTGTAACATAGCCTGAAGGAAAAGGAGAGGCGGCTAGTGAGAAATAGGATTTAGTGGCGGAGAAAGGGGGAGAGAGGAACAAAGTAGAAAAAAAGTCAGGGCGCAAAGACGAGAAATGGGGAAGGGGTAATGGAGAAATTGGTAAGAGAGGGACGGAAAGAGAAAGGCAGCCAGAGGCTTTGGAGAACTGGCAGGGAGAACGGAGAATGGAAAACCGGTAAGAGAGAAAGCAAAGAACAAGCAGTGAGAGGGAAATGGAGACAAGAATGGGATGGGGAGAAGGGGAAATTGGGTAAACGTGGAGCGGGACTGATTTGAGGAAGAAGAAAAAGAAGAGAAGGAGACGGCGAGAGCAGCTGGGGAGTGGAAGAAAAAAGGACAAAAGATATGTCAGAGAAGACAGCGAGTGTGGTATGGCAATGCTTCAGAAGTAGCGTCTCTGCATATCGACGTTGGGGGGTTCTATAAGGAGCCTTTTTCGCCATCTTGTCATTTCTAAACGCTTGCTCTATGTAACCGTGCTCACCTGAACGAACTAAGAAGGGTGGAAGGCTGGTTAGGCCTTTCCAAGATTTTTAATATTGCCAAGATGCAGGTCTGAGCAGATGGCAGCTGCAAGTGAGTAAATGACTGATCCATCTGTCGGGAGTATTCTCTTCACTAACACTTGCTTCCAGTTGTTCCGGCAGATTTCGGTAAAAGTGACTCATGTCCCGGTTTTTTGAGAGGGTGAACTAAAAACAGTGAGAGGCATTTTTTGTAGGTGTTCCAAAGCAGGGCTAGTAAGCAGCTATTATAAATAGGGCTCCCAGTATTATGGTATTTATTTTTTTGCCATTTCTGTCTGTATTTATCCATATTTATTTTTTGCTAATTTTGTCTGTATTTATCCATATTTATTTTGGGTTTTGTGGAAAAATTAAGCTGAAATTAGTATTTCCACATTTATTTAAGCAATAAATATGCACTCATGCTTGAATGTCTGCCCAGTTTCAATGCTGTGAACACCCACAGAAGATAAATCAACGCACTTATATGACAATATGCAACCTTGTGCATATCTATTGCTGTTAAAGCCTCTGTACTAAAATTCCTTTATTTAAACGAGTAACAAAAACAGAGGTGAATATTGCTGAGTTGCAGACTACCACACGCAAACTGGAAGACAGTCGCACAACTAGTTCACCAACATCGTCAAGTAGCCCTGAAGCTGGAGGACCAGGAAGGCCGGGCCCGTCGCAATAACATCCGAGTGGTGGGGGTCCCGGAGGGGGCAGAAGGGCCCAGTATGGACCTATTTCTCGAAGACCTCATACTCAATCACCTCAAGCCCAAGCGGCTCTCCACCTTCTTTACAGTGGAGAGGGCACACAGAGCCCCAGTCCCACCACCAAAACCAGGAGCAAATCCTAGGACTATCATAGCCAAGATCCTTAATTACAGAGATTGCGACGCTATCCTACAGGCGCCCGTATCCACGGGGATCTTCAATATGAGAACACTACCGTGAGGTTCTTCCCAGACTTCACACTTAAGGTGCAGCAGGAGAGGCGTACCTTTGATGGTGTTAAACAAATACTGCGAGAAAAGGGCATCAAATATATGATGCTCTTCCCTGCAAAACTCAAAATCATCGCCAATGGGAAATCCCTGTTTTTTATGACTCCAGCGGACGTCCAAGAATGGCTGGACAAAGGGCCACCAAGAAAAGACAGACCACGAATTGGAGACAACTGGAGAGACACTCATGAGCGATCACCATGCTCGTCAGATGGACTAATGGGCCCAAGTAAGCGAACCCAACGATCCTGGCGATCCAGATCTACGAGTCCAGTCATCCAGGGGACTAGCGGAGACTGATCGCGTCTCAGTGGCAACAGTCTATACGAACCCATCATGGCAAGCAATAAGGTTTGACTGTAAGAAAGGGAGTGATGCATATTTGTAAGGTTCACGCAGAATGCCTGACGGCACACAGCGACAATATATTCTTGACCAGAGCTGAAGTGAGAAGCCCGAGTATGAAAGGGCGTCACCCTAGTACCCCCATTATTGTTAATTGTTCTAGGGCGACAGGCGCTCTGCTAGTTGGGGATGTGGGTAGTTTTGCACCTACGCAGCAGGGTAGCTGGGAGGGGGGTGTTTCTTTGAGGGGAATTTCTTTAATTGTTCTAATGTATCTTTTGCCGGCAATGGTATCTAATTATATTGCTCAAAGAATTCAGGAACACAGTCCTTTACCACTGCATGGGAAGAGAGGGCGGCTGCGGGAGGGGTGGGGAGGGCGGGGGGGCGGTTCGACAGTTGTACACATTATGGATGATGATGACCAATGACAGCCAAATACACGACAACCTGCATATGATAAGAAATGACTATGCAATGGGACAAGAGCCTTAAGCTCTTAAGTTGGAATGTCAACGGTCTTGGGAACAAAGTAAAACGGGGAGTTGTGCTGCAATATCTAAGACGACACTCGCCAGACGTAGTGTTGCTTCAAGAATCTCATTTGGTGGGTAACACTTGCAAAGCAATGAATAGATGTGGTTACAAATTAGTGGCACACTCCGGCTTCACCTCGGGATCCAGAGGGGTGGGTATTATGATTAAGCGCTCCTTCCCCTTGTCCGTACATCACACTTGGTCTGATGCACTGGGTCGTTACTCCGCGATATCAGGGCAATGGGAGGGCCAAATACTCACTATTATGACTGTGTATGTTCCACCGGGCTTGCAGGGCTCCACATTTAAAGACCTGAGTGCTGTTATATTGTCCCTCCCCGAAGGTCACACGATTGTGGGAGGAGACTTTAACTCCATAGCGTCGGGACCCCTGGACCGCTATCCACCCTGGGACATTGGTTCAGCGAGTACCTGGTTGCCAAGCTTTCTGGACGCCCTCGGACTTGTGGACGTCTGGAGAGCGTATAACCTGGATAAAACCCAATATACCTTTCATTCAGGGGCACACAATAGTATGTCGAGAATAGATTATCTCCTAGTGCCAGCAACCCAATTTCCCAATATAAGAGATATACAGCATATGGCTAGAGGGATATCGGACCACTCCCCGATATGGGCCCAAGTGGTTCTGGGTGGACACAGAGTGGGTAGCGTGGTACCCATTAACCCGTGGTACCTCAGGAATCCCAAAGTGAAGAAAGACCTCATGCAGACACTCGACCACTACTTTGAAGTTAACGAGAGATCGGTTGCCTCGTCCCAGACCCTATGGGAAGCTTTCAAAACTGTAATAAGGGGACAGGCGCTGTCATAAATTGCTGGGGTGCGTAAAGAAAAATTCAAAGAGATGACACTAATCGAGCAGGACATACTTCAACTTGAGGATGAGATTGGCGCAGGCGATCCCGCTGAAAAGCTACATCTCATAAAACTTAAGAGTGCCGAATACAAAGCTATGGCTACAGATATGGCAAAAGCACTAGGTAGGGATAAGGAAGGCAAACTCTAGGATCAAGGAGACAAGGCCGGGAAACTGATTGCCTGGCTTGATAAGAAGGAGAGGGCAAACAGATTAGTGCCCGAACTGATGGGCGAGGAGGGTGAACCGATAACAGAACCACAATCTATAGTTAATAAGTTCGCCGATTACTACGGAGGAATATATCGACGTAGCTCACAACTCCCGGAAGAGGACTCAAGTGCCCTCCTACAAGACATAGTGTTGCCAACCCTATCGGAAGAGGACAGAAACACGCTAGATAGCGCTCTCACCAGCGATGAGTTTGCGCAGGCAATACGAATGCTCCAACCAGGTAAAGCACTAGGCCCCAATGGACTTCCCATTGAATTATACAAACTTAAACCTGATGCAATAGCCCCATACCTAAAAGCCATGTTTGAAGAGAGTAAGGAGGAGGGCCAACTCCCACGAGATCAGAGGGTGGCGACCATGGTCACTATATACAAAGAAGGGAAGCCAAGGAAAGAGTGTTCATCCTATTAGACCTATCTCCCTCCTAAATGCAGAACCCAAAATCCTTGCGAAATTGCTGGCTAACCGATTGGTCCGGGTAATATGCAAACTGGTGCACCCCGACCAATCTGGTTTTCTCCCACACCGTAACACTGCGTTAAACTTACGAAGACTACATGGGGTACTGGGAAGACTAACCACCATCCAGGAAGATGTAGTGGTACTCTCTTTAGACGCTAAAATGGCATTTGACACCATGGAATGGTCATATCTCTTTGCGGTCTTAGCCAAACTGGGATTCGGACCAGGCTTTATCGGATGGATTCGACTGCTCTATTCCAATCCGTTAGCGCAAGTTGTGGTGAATAATAAGAAATCTGATGTATTCCCTCTGGGCCGTGGGACAAGGCAGGGCTGTCCGCTTTCACCCTTGCTATTTGCGCTCGCCTTAGAACCACTAGCGGCATGGATTCGGTGGGATCCCATGATCAGAGGGCTTAAATGGACAGAGGGCTGGGAAGACCGTATTTCGCTATATGACGAAGATATCCTGCTTTACTTGGCGCAACCCAAAAAGTCGGTCATTAGCGTACTCAACATCTTCGCAAAATTTGGGAAAAACTCAGGATATACCATTAATTGGGATAAATCCCTAATGTATGTACTCCAAGGTGACCCTCCCTCCCTGCCCAAGGGCTGCCACATACAAATAACAGTGGGCTTCCAATACTTGGGAATTTTTATTACATCAGACCCCAAACTTCGCTATGACCGCAATTTGCTTCCCCCCATTGCAGAGACTGAGGCGAGATGTCGCAAACTGGAAATCGCTACCACTTTCGCTGCTGGGACGTGCAGCACTTTTCAAAATGATGTCACTGCCACGCTTCCTATATATATTGCAAAATTTTCCTGACCTAGTCCCAGAGAGATACTTCAAGGAGATAGAGGGATTGCAGAGAGAGCTGCTATGGGATGGTAGACCCAGAATAGCGCTCCACAAATTAGTACTTGGGTGGTATGATGGGGGTATAGGACTCCCTGATATTAAAAAATATTACTGGGCAGCACATTTAGCAGCTATAAATCATTGTACATATCGCCCTGGCGACGACCCCGGTTATCGAATGGATCGTTGGCTACTCCCCGGTGGCAATCATAACAAAGCACTGTACTCTAGACCAAACCGATACCCTCTTACGGGCCCGACCAAGCAATCGGTTCAGATCTGGCACGCCGCCAATAAAAGTTTGGGGTGGAACCAGACGCTTACACTCGCCACACCTCTATGGGAATCCGAAAAATTGGGTATGCTGAGCACATCCAAGGGTTTTGATAAATGGGACATTATAGGGATTTCAAAGATAGGGGACTTATGGAAGAAGGGCAAAGTGGTCTCATTCGCTTCCCTCCAACAGGAATACGAATTAACTGACACTGAGTTTTTTAGATATACACAGATCAGACATGCCCTCCAGACAAATATACCACAAGGCACCTCCCTTCCAGACGCCTCTCCACTAGAGGACAGACTGCTTGATGGCTACTTACAGGACAAAGCTATCTCGCTGACATATAAGAAACTGATTAACAACGCAGACGACCCATTGAGATCTCTGAGAGAACGATGGGAGGGAGATGGGCTAGAGTTAGATGATGAGGAATGGCAGGAGGCCGTCTCCTCCCCAAGAGAAGTAGCAATCTCAGCTAGACTACGATTGGTTCAACTAAAGATATTGCACCGAGTATGTTTCCGGCCCCAGGCTGCTGCAGATGGGGAGGGCTGATCGCGCCGATTGTAGGAGAAGATGTAACCAGATAGGCACCTTCATGCATGTCATTTGGGAATGTGATGTTATTCAAGACTATTGGGGAAAGATACACAAATGTATGGGTGAAGTGTTGGGAACTACAATACGACCAGAAGCAAAAATATGTCTCCTAAATGTATGGGAACCCACGGACCTTAATCACAAAGACAAATCATGGGTAACACTGGGGCTGATGGTGGCAAAAAGGAACATTGCACAGTTGTGGGGGGCCGGCAATCCTCCTAAATTAATGGATTGGAAAGCAGACCTGGACTGGTGTATGGTAAGAGAAAAGACAGTATATGTGGCACGAGGCTGCCCCCAGAAATGGATGGCTATTTGGAGTAAATGGAATGCATTTCGAGGCAATATTTGTATACCCCCTCATCCCCCCACCCATGACGAGCCAACCTCACCGTAAATGTTGTAATGTGGATATTCCTTGGTCAATGTCTGATGAATCGCTGTATAAACTTAATGGTCATTTGATTTTTGCGATAATGTAAGTACACTGTCTTGTTGTGAATTGTTAATAAAATAAAAAAGAATTATAAAAAAAAAAAAAACATCTTTTATTTTTCAACCCCCTTATCTATCAATGCACACGTCTATTGGCCTGGCAGTCATGGCAGACAGTATTCAGAATTACTCAAAAAGCAATCCAATTTCCGTTTTTATCCACATTTAAAAATAAATACAGACAAGAAAATGAATGTTTTCTGTCTGTATTTATCTGTAAAAATCAGTAAAAACGGAAAACAGGGAGCCTTAATTATAAGTAAGCAGTTTAACAGGCATGAGGCTGGTTTTAAAAATTACATTTTATTTATTTTCTTCGTGTCTGTTCTGTGTTTCTCTGAGGATGAGGACTGTCATTATTTGCCACTTTATTGATGTAAATTTGTAGTCCTTCCTCTATTTTTGCGAAATGTCCCGGTTTTTGGGTCTCACGATCTAGTCACCCTACTTGCAGGGGATTGGAAATCCTTTAAAGAAAGTCATTTTCTCTCTGGATTTCCCTTCTCTTTTTGAAACTCAGGAGCAGCAACATTTGTCATGGTGTCACCAGGGCTTTAAGTTGAAGCCTTTTCAATATTACATACAAGCCATAGTTGCTGCTTATTTATCTTCTGCAACTAACAACCATTGACAAAGCCAATAGTCCTGACTTGTTGTAGATATGATGTTACTTGTTGTATCATATATCTGGATGCAATGACAGAAACAGCAAAATACAAGTCGGGTGGTACACTATGCTAAGCACAGATTTTTAGCGTATGTGTCTTAAGCCATGCCCTTAATTACACTGCCCACGCCCCTTTGCGAGACCCCCCAGTTTTTTCATCCCACTTAAAGCCCTGGGTATGATGTTACTTGTTGTATCATATATCTGGATGCAATGATAGAAAGAGGAAAATACAAGTAGGGTGGCACACTATGCCAAGCACAGAAAAGTGTAAATCACCCCACAGCTGCGCTCTATTAAGAGAAATTCAGCAAGTCTACAAACATGAGGTGTGCTTTTCACGCCTTGTTTGTAGACTTGCTGAATTTCTTTTCTTAACAGAGCTGGGCTGCGGGGTGATTGTGGGCCTTTGTTAGATTTCAGGTTAATCGCAGCGCCCTTCTGGAGCTGCAATTAACCTGGAAACTTTAACAAAGTCACACAATCACCCCGCAGCCCAGCTCTGTTAAGAAGAGAAATTCAGCAAGTCTACAAACACGACGTGTGCTTTTCACGCCCTGTTTGTAGACTTGCTGAATTTCTTTCTTAATAGAACGCAGCTGCAGGGTGATGGGCAGATTGTGTGCTTTTGTTTAAAGTATTCATGTTAATTGCAGCTCCTGACGGCGCTGCAATTAACACGAATACTTAAACAAAAGCACACAGTATGCACCGCAGCCGGGCTCTACATAAAAGAAACACCAGTTTTTCGCGCCGCTCGCTTTTTAAAAGCAGCGGCGCGATTGTTCTTTGTGCTGTGTGTGTACGCGCTCCACACACAGCACTGCGCGCTACATTTAACAGGTGCGCGCGCGCTCATGCGCGCACGTTATCCCCCGTTGTTCCTTGCATATCCCTCGCCCTACCCATCCCCCATTCTTGCTTGCCCCACCACAAAAAATAGTCTATGACTTTGCCCGTGCTGGCTGTTTCATAGCACTTGTGTTGCTTGCCCCGCCCCACTAGCCCACCACATTGTTGCATCTCTTAACTCCAGCCTGCCATACAAAATGCCATGGACCCATAATCCTTCACAAACCCAGTCAAACCAAGGAATGCCCTGGATTGGGTCTGGGTGTTTGGAGCTTTCCAGTCCAGAATTGTCTGGATCTTGGGTTAGAGTGGCTGACCTTGGCCTCCACCTACCAGGTGACCCAAGTATAGAACCCTTCCCTGCCCAATCTGGCAATTACTTGCCTTGATAATGAGGCCTGCACTTCTCGGGGCCTCAGGGACCTTCCCAAGGTGGATCAGGTGATTCTGCCAGGTGGAGCAATACCATTAAATAACTACACTAAAGGAGTCCAATACAGCAAGGACTTAATTCACCAACCTCTGGAAGGTGACAGGGGCATTATTTAATCCAAAGGGCATCACAGCAAACTGGAAATGTCCACTTGGAGTGGAGAATGCAGATTTTTCTTTTGCTCTAGGGGTCAGATCTATCTGCCAGTACCCTGATGTGAGATCAAAGGTACTCAGATGCTTGGCTGCCCCTGACCTGTCAATCAATTTGTCTGCTCTAGAAAGTGGATATGCATCAGCCTTTGTCACAGCGGTGAGACTCCTATAGTCCGCACAAAACTTCATTTCTTTCTTTTCGCCCTTAGAGTGTGGTTTGGGGACTAAGACAACTGGGCTGGCCCAGGGGCTCTCTGAGGGTTCAATGACACCCAATTCCAGCATCTTGCTTACTTTAGCTTGGATGCTGTCTGACGCGATCAGATGCCTGTCAATTTGTTTTCGACAATTAGGCTGTCACCAGTGTCCACATCATGGGTACACCAGCTAGTCTGACCAGGGGTCAGAGAGAAGAGCTCAGCATACTAATAGAGGACTTGCCTGCAATCAGCCTGCTGTTGGTCAGTGAGGGTGTCTGACAAGACCACGGCAAAAACAACAATTGATGGACAGAATGCAGAACAATGTCGTACATTCACCCCAGTACAGAGATCTGGGCCTAAATCCATCTTTTTTTGCTCACCATGCCATTCCAGTTTGGACCCAGCCATATGCAAATCAGTCTTGACCCTGCGTCCAATGGGAACAGTCCAGCCCGAACTGCCAGGCCAGGTCCTCCCTGGACTGGGAACAAGCATCCTAGGACCGGTTTCGGGGTTTCACCCCTCCTCAGCCAGGATAGCTTGATTCCAGTGGCATGGAGAGCACGGGACCCACGTCTGGGCATACCCGTCCCACTCGGGGTGACAAAGGCAAAAACAACAATTGATGGACAGAATGCAGAACAATGTCGTACATTCACCCCAGTACAGAGATCTGGGCCTAAATCCATCTTTTTTGCTCACCATGCCATTCCAGTTTGGACCCAGCCATATGCAAATCAGTCTTGACCCTGCGCCCAATGGGAACAGTCCAGCCCGAACTGCCAGGCCAGGTCCTCCCTGGACTGGAAACAAGCATCCTAGGACCGGTTTCGGGCTTTCAGCCCTCATCAGCCAGGATAGCTTGACTCCAGTGGCATGGAGAGCACGGGACCCACGTCTGGGCATACCCGTCCCACTCGGGGTGACAAAGGCAAAAACAACAATTGATGGACAGAATGCAGAACAATGTTGTACAAGACCACTCCATCTACAGACCCATCTTTTGGATTGCTGGAGAGTAGATCAGGGAGAGATTCACTCTCAGCTTCCTGTCCCTTATCTGTGACCATGAGCATGGTCACATCAGCTCTGTCATAGTAGGGCTTCAGGCGGTTGACATGTATAACCCTTTTGGGATATTTGCAACTACCAAGGTCCACCAGATAGGTGATTTTCCCTTTTCTTTCAAAGACAGGGTAGAGCGCACCCCACTTTTCTTGGAGGGTCTTGGGGGGCCTACAGGGTCCAATGCCCATGCTGTTTGCCCTAGTTTGAACTCGACCATGGCAGCCTTTTGGTCATACCAAGCTCTGAAGCTCTTGACTGGCGTGAAGGGTTTGGCTTGCTTTTTCCATGTACTCCGCCATCCTGGAACGAGGCCAAGCACATAATCCACTAGGTCTTGTTTTGGCTCTCTGAGACACTTTTCCCATCCTTCCTTCACATGACTAAGAGGACCCCTAACAGGATGCCCAAACAGAAGTTCAATGGGTGAGCACCCCACTCCCTTCTGTGGCACTTCCCTGTAGGCGAAAATCAGGCATGGAAGTAAGACCTCCCATCTCCTGAGTTTTTCAGGGAGTCCACCAATCATGCCTTTCAATGTCTGGTTAAATCTTTCAACCAGGCTATTGGTTTGTGGGTGGTAGTTAACTTATAAGTCAATCCACACTCCTTCCACATGTGTTATGCAGACATAAGGTTTGTACCTCCTGTCTGATTCTACCTTCTTAGGAAAACCAACTCTGGTAAAGATGCCAAGGAGGGCATTTTGCCATTGCTGGAGCAGTAGTGGTCCTAAGGGGAATAGCTTCATGATACCTGGTGGCATGTGTGAGAAAGTGCCCTCTTTCTTGCATGGTATGCCACCACGTTTTGCTGAATTGCTGATGTGCTTTGACTGAGTGTGCCCTGGGCTCCTGCCAATCAGGTACCCAGGGCCTGTGTTCCTTCCCTAAAACTGCATTGAAGCCTAAACCCAATTGGCATCTCTGGCCACAGGTAGGCCCCTGGTAAATGGTACCACAGGTACCCAGGGCACTGTGACCAGAGAAGGCCTCTAAGGTCTGCAGCACTTATTGTGCCACCCTTAGAGGCCCTGTACCCTGACACTCTCACTCTGCCTTTGCAGGCTGCGTGTCTTGGTGCAGAACAAAGTGAAGAGTCGACATGGCACACATCCCTGTGTGCCATGCCCACAAACCACTGCCCTGGCATACATCAGTCACCCCTCTAGCTGGGTGCCCTATGCCAGTGGTGAGGGTACAGGTGCATGAGCCCTGTACCCCTACAGTACCCAGGTCCATTCCTGGGCACTGTAAGTGCAGTGCTGCCATTAAGAGTATATGGTGCTGGGAGCTTGTCATTTCGAACTCCACAGCACCATAATGGCTACACTGAAGACTGGGAAGTTTGGTATCCGCATTTGGTAGACCTAGGTCTAATTTCTCCCCAAGAATTGGGAAAGAAGGCAGACCACTGGGTCAAGACTAGGGTGACAAGGACAACCACTAGGGGTGACCAGAAGAAAGTGGTTACAAAATCCTCCCCAGGGGAAAGGTGGTGATAATCCCCAAGATAAAAAGTCTGAGTCTTCCAAAGGGCCCCAAAAACCTGTACAGAGGGGTGGGTCCCAAACTACTCCCTATGTGCCACAGCCCTATAGGGGGAAGAACTTTGATCCCACAAAGGCCTGGTGTAACAACTGTAAGAAGTTGGGACACTTAACTGTAGATAAGTCTTGCCCTCACAACAAGGCCCCTAGTTCCACAAGTACAGCTAATTCTGGGGAAGCAAGTCTACAGATGGGATCAACAGTGTGCCCAGAGCAAATCAGGATGCACACTGAAGCAGTTCTAGTTTCAGAGGGGGAAGTTGAGTTTGCCACTGTAGCTGTGTGGCCACCCAACTTAAAGAAATACTTACAGTACCCTTGGATCAATGGAACTAGGATAGAAGCTCTGAGGGATACAGGTGCCAGTGTCACTATGGTGAGAGACACCCTGGTTTCCCCTGAGCAATATTTGATTGGGCGTACTTACCCAGTCACCAATGCTGACTGTGTTACCACTAATCATGCAATGGCTATGGTGACATTAGACTGGGGGGGTTTACTGGCCTGAAACAGGTAGTGGTCTCTCCAAAGCTACCAGCTGCATGTCTGCTTGGCAATGACCTGGAAACCTCAGCCTGGGCTGAGGTTGAACTAAAAACCCATGCAGCAATGCTGGACATCCCTGAATTGGTGTGTGTAAAAACAAGAGCACAGAGCAAAAGGCAGGGTGAAGAAATAGTGTTGGAGCCTGAAAGAATGGCCCAACCTACCAAGAGAAAAGGTAAGAAGACTGGGGGACCAGCTTCTATACAGCCAAAGGATCAGGACCCCCTCTCCTCAGGGAGAGGACTTGGATACCCCAGAGGGAACTGAGCCCATGGAGCTTGACCCTTACCAGGTTGAACTCTTGGGCCCAGGGGGACCCTCTAGGGAAGAGCTGTGCCAGGGGCAGCAAGACTGTCCCACTCTTGAAAGCCTGAGGCAGCAAGCTGTTTCAGAAGCAAAGGGAGATGTCAGTGGTACCCACAGAGTTTATTGGGAAGAGGGATTACTGTACACTGAGGCAAGAGACCCCAATCCTGGAGCCACCAGGAGAGTGGTAGTGCCACAGAAGTACAGGGCGTTCCTCCTAACTTTAGCTCATGACATCCCCCTAGCTGGACATCTGGGCCAAACCAAGACTTGGGAAAGGCTAGTCAGACACTTTTACTGGCCCCAGATGCACCAAAAGGTGAAGGAGTTTGTCAGCTCCTGTGTTACCTGTCAGGCCAGTGGCAAGACAGGTGGCCACCCAAAGGCCCCCTGATACCACTGCCTGTGGTGGGGGTTCCCTTTGAAAGGGTAGGTGTGGACATAGTGGGTCCACTTGAACCTCCCACAACCTCAGGGAACAAATTCATACTAGTGGTAGTGGATCATGCCACTAAGTACCCTGAAGCAATCCCACTTAGGACTACTACAGCTCCTGCAGTAGCCAAGGCCCTCATTGGTGTCTTCACCAGGGTAGGGTTTCCTAAGGAGGTGGTTTCAGACAGAGGTTCTAACTTTGTCTGCTTACCTGAAACACATGTGGAAGGAATGTGGAGTGCAGTACAAGTTTACTACACCCTATCATCCACAAACCAATGGCCTTGTTGAGAGATTTAACAAGACATTGAAAGGCATGATTATGTGGCTCCCTGAGAAACTCAAAAGGAGATGGGATGTCCTCTTACCATGTCTGCTTTTCGCTTACAGAGAAGTGCCACAGAAGGGAGTAGGTTTCTCACCCTTTGAACTTCTGTTTGGCCATCCTGTGAGGGGACCACTTTGCCTTGTAAAGGAGGGCTGGGAGAGGCCTCTCCAAGAACCCAAACAAGGTATTGTGGACTATGTGCTTGGCCTAAGGTCCAGAATGGCTGAGTACATGGAAAAGACATCCAAGAATCTTGAGGCCAGCCAGGAGCTTCAGAAGCACTGGTATGACCAAAAAGCTGCACTGGTTGAATTTCAACCTAGGCAACGGGTGTGGGTTTTGGAGCCAGTGGCACCAATGGCACTCCAGGACAGATGGAGTGGCCCTTACCCTATCCTAGAGAAAAAGAGTGAGGTCACCTACTTAGTTGACCTGGGCACAAGCAGGACACCCAAAAGGGTTATCCATGTGAACCGCCTAAAGCTCTACAATGACAGGGCTGACATCACCATGCTGATGGTGACTGATGAGGAGCAGGAAGCAGAGAGTGAACCTCTCCCTGACCTCCTCTCATACAGCCCAAAAGATGGGTCAGTTGGTGGAGTTGTCTTTTCAGACACCCTCTCTGCCCAACAGCAGACTGACTGCAAGCAAGTCTTCCAACAGTATGCTAAGCTCTTTTCCTTGTCCCCTGGGCTGACAAACTGGTGTACCCATGATGTGGACACTGGTGACAGTGCACCTGTCAAAAACAAGATCTATCGACAGTCAGACCAAGTCAAGGAAAGCATCAGAGCTGAGGTCAGCAAGATGCTGGAGTTGGGGGTTATTGAACCCTCTGAGAGCCCCTGGGCTAGCCCAGTGGTTCTGGTCCCCAAACCTCACCCACAGGATGGAAAGAGAGAAATTAGGTTTTGTGTGGATTACAGAGGGCTCAACTCTGTCACCAAGACAGATGCTCACCCTATCCCAAGAGCAGATGAGTTGATAGACAAATTGGGTGCAGCCAAATTCTTAAGTACCTTTGACTTAACTGCAGGGTACTGAAAGATTGGCATGGCACCAGGAGCAAAAGAGAAAACAGCATTCTCCACACCTGATGGGCACTATCAGTTCACTGTTATGCCCTTTGGTTTAAAGAATGCCCCTGCCACCTTCCAGAGGTTGGTGAATCAAGTCCTTGCTGGGTTGGAGTCCTTTAGTGCAGCTTATCTTGATGATATTGCTGTCTTTAGCTCCACCTGGCAGGATCACATGGTCCACCTTGGGAAGGTTTTAAAAGCCCTGCAAACTGCAGGTCTAACTATCAAGGCATCCAAATGCCAGATAGGGCAGGGCACTGTGGTGTACTTGGGCCACCTTGTTGGTGGAGGCCAGGTACAGCCCAAGATCCAGGCCATCCTGGACTGGGCAGCTCCAACAACCCAGACCCAAGTCGGGGCATTCCTTGGCTTGACTGGGTACAACAGGAGGTTTGTGAAGGGATATGGGTCCATTGTGACTCCCCTCACAGAACTCACCTCCAAGAAGATGCCCAAAAAGGTTAACTGGACAGTTAGTTGCCAAAAGGCATTTGACACCCTGAAAGAAGCAATGTGCTCAGCACCAATTCTAAAAGCTCCAGATTATGCCAAGCAGTTCATAGTGCAGACTGATGCCTCTGAGCTAGGGATAGGAGCGGTCCTATCCCAGACCAATGATGAAGGCCAAGACCAACCTGTTGCTTTTATAAGCAGGAGGCTTCTCCCGAGAGAGCAGCGTTGGAGTGCCATTGAGAGGGAGGCCTTTGCTGTGGTTTGGTCCCTGAAGAAGTTGAGACCATACTTGTTTGTTACTCACTTCCTAGTTCAAACTGACCACAGACCTCTCAGATGGCTAATGCAAATGAAAGGGGAAAATCCAAAACTTTTGAGGTGGTCCATCTCCCTACAGGGAATGGACTTTGTAGTGGAACACAGACCTGGGACTGCCCATGCCAATGCAGATGGACTTTCCAGGTTCTTCCACTTAGACAATGAAGACTCCCAAGGGCAAGGTTAGTCTCATCATCTTTCGTTTGGGAGGGTGGGGGGGGGTTGTGTGAGAAAGTGCCCTCTTTCTTGCATGGTATGCCCCCACTTTTTGCTGAATTGCTGATGTGCTTTGACTGAGTGTGCCCTGGGCTCCTGCCAATCAGGTACCCAGGGCCTGTGTTCCTTCCCTAAAACTGCATTGAAGCCTAAACCCAATTGGCATCTCTGGCCCCAGGTAGGCCCCTGGTAAATGGTACCACAGGTATCCAGGGCACTGTGACCAGGGAAGACCTCTAAGGGCTGCAGCACTTATTGTGCCACCCTTAGAGGCTCTGTACCCTGACACTCACACTCTGCCTTTGCATGCTGCGTGTCTTGGTGCAGAACAAAGTGAAGAGTCGACATGGCACACATCCCTGTGTGCCATGCCCACAAACCACTGCCCTGGCATACATCAGTCACTCCTCTAGCTGGGTGCCCTATGCCAGTGGTGAGGGTACAGGTGCATGAGCCCTGTACCCCTACAGTACCCAGGTCCATTCCTGGGCACTGTAAGTGCAGTGCTGCCATTAAGAGTATATGGTGCTGGGAGCTTGTCATTATGAACTCCACAGCACCATAATGGCTACACTGAAGACTGGGAAGTTTGGTATCAAACTTCTCAGCACATTAAACCCACACTGATGCCAGTGTGGGATTTAATGTAAAATGCACCCCAGAGGGCATCTTAGAGATGCCCCCTGAAACTCGACCAACCTCCAGTGACCTGACTGAGTGGCTGCCTAGGCTGCCACCACCAGACATGTTTCTGGACCCCTGGGTCGAGAGCTTGCTGCTCTCGGGGGCCTGAAACAATGCACATCCTGGGACGAGGTGCCAAGCCTCCTCCCCCAGGATGGGCAGGGTTCACGAAGGAGAAGCTTCAAAGGCATGCCGCCTTTGTGAGCCTCTCCAGATCATTTGCTGCTTTCACAACTGGTCCCCACTGGTTCTACCCCCCACTTTGGGTGGGAGAACCGGCAGGAAAAACAAGTGCGGAAGAGAGGTGTGCCCACCTCTGCCAACTCCACCCCTAAGGTGGGGGAGGCGAGGTGAAGCACAACCTCGAGTCCCCGCCATCTTGAGGATGGGGGGACCCAGCCAACCAGGGACAGGCTCCTGCCCCCCTCCCACTGGAGAGTGGCAGAATAGGGGGTGTACCCACCCCAGGGAAGGGACCCATCGGTCCCTGCCCATACCCACCTGTAACGCCCCTAAATGTAGTATTTAGGGGCACCCTGAACCTTCCTTCCTCAGATCCAGCAACAACAAGAAAAGGAAGGAGGACGAGAAGCCGTGCAGAGCTAACAAGAGGACGACGCCCACTGACTTGGCCCCAGCCCTACAGGCCTGTCTCCCCTCGAACCTGCTCCTGCAAAACCCCGGCGTGTCCAGCGGCCAGCAACCTCAAAAACCCCGGAGGACCTGCCTGCCTTCACTTTCCAAGCTGTTCCTCCCGTGAACACCGGACGTGTTTGAACTGCAGCTTCTGGTGCCAGCCAGGAACCGCAAATCCCGCACACTCTGCACCCGCCGAATCCGGCCCGAGCGGGCAAATACCCAGAGGAGGTCCCCCCGGCGATCCTGACCCGAGATCCGGCGACCCCTGACCTGCCTCAAGCCTCCTGATGACGCCTGCAGCCTCAATCCAGAGGACCCCCCCCCCTACCGCGACCAGAGCGGGTAAGAAAATCCGACGTCCCAAGGCACCCCTGCACCCGACGCCCCACGGCCTTGTGTACCCAAACCAACGGTGCCTAACCAACCCTCTACATCCCAACTTACCCTTCAAAGTGGTGGTAGCTCCTGGAAGATCCTCGTCCCCGAGCCTGCAGTGTTTCTTTGTCCCGGAGAATCTCCATTGAAATCAACAAGGCACCCGACCTCAAAACATCACCCTGCACCCGGCCGCCCTAGTGCTGCTGAGGGTGCCCCTTTGGTGCTAACTTGGTCCCCAACGTGCCCTGAGCGTAACCCTAGGAGCTTTGCTCCCACAACCCCGTGGCCTGCTTGCCAGCAGCCACCAACCGGAGTCCCCCTATCCTCCATAGGATAACATTGGGCCTCAACACTCTGCACCCGGCCGCCCTAGTGCCGCTGAGGGTGCAACAACAGTGCATCACTGACCCTGGGAGACCCCCGAGTCTAATCCCAGAACCGTAATTCAAAAGACCGATTACTTACCTTGAAACCGATAACTCATTTTTCCTCATAGGATAACCTGGACACTTTTTTCTCCCAAAAAGTTTCCAAGTGTCGACTTTTGAAAACTACAAATATTCCTTAAAAATCAGTTGAATAACAAAAACGCATTTTCTCAACTGTTTTCAGGAAATGTCCCAGTGCTGAATCCAGGATCCAGCACTGAGTAAGAAAAAGTATCGATAACATAATTTACCTGCTAAGTGAATTTCCTCCCATAGGATAACATTGGTGATTCTATGTGAAAAAGTTTCTAAGTGTCAACTTTTGAAATGCAATAATATTCTTTAAAAATCGTGCCTTTAACCAAAACGCATTTACTCACCTGTTTTCAGGAAATGTCCCAGGGCTGAATCTAGGATCCAGTCCTGTGTTAGCAAAAGTAATCTGGAAAGTAATTAACTGCATTTTACTTAAAAAGCCCATTCAATTGAATGTATTATACCTGCAATATGTTGCAAACTGCGTACTTAAAACTGTAACCAAAACCAGTACAAGTTCACTGCAATTTTGAACTGTGTTCATACAAGTAATTTACTACTGAAAAGTATTTTTATGCTTACCTGTGCCAGGCTTGCTTGGTTCTAGAAATAAAACAGTATATTTTTTTTTATACTAAACAATTGGCCTAGAGTTCAGTTCTTGAGTGTGTGGATTCATTTGCTGACTGAGTGTGTACATCAAATGCTTAACACTGTCCTCTGATACTGCCTTACTGCTCGACCAAGCTACCACTTTAGAGAGTAAGGTTCTATCTAACTTTAACCTCTGCCAAACCTCTGGAGACCCTTGGACTCTATACACAATGTACCTCACTTTGGTGCAGTATATATAGAGCCAGTTTCTTACAGCATGATCCACTACCACCACAATATATCTGCTCCCTTAGGCTGTGTGACGGTCTAGGAGGCCAAAACAGTTCGACCCCTACGCTTTCAAAGGGTACCCTAACAACTGGAAGTGGAATTAAGGGGGCCTTCTGGTGGCCTCATGCCTTACAATTGGCTTGGCAGGAGACACAGGACTGACAAAAGTCCTTCACCTGTGGGACATCCCTGGCCAGTAGAAGTGATAGACTAATCTACTCCAAGTTTTTATCCTGACCAAGGTGCCCAGCTAGGGGGATATCATGGGCCAAATTGAGGAGAAACTCTCTAAACCTTTTAGGTACTACCACTCTCCTGGTAGCACCAGGTTTAGGGGTCTCTGGCCTCTGTATAGTAGCCCATCCTCCCAATAGACCGTGTGGTTGCCACTGATATCACCCTCTTCCTGTGCAGCAGCTTGCTCCCTAAGGCCGTCAGGAGTGGGACAGGTTTCTTGTCCCTGGCACAGATCCTTCCTAGAGGGTCCACATGGGCCCAAGAGCCCTGCCGTGTAAGGCCCAAGCTTCTCAGGCTCAGTTCCCTCTGAGGATAACAAGTCCTCTTCCTGAGAAGAGGGGTTCTGACTTGGAATCTGTTTAGAAGCTGGTCCCCCAGTCTTTTTGCCTTTTCTCTTGGAGGGCTGGTCCACTCCTTCAGGATCCAGCCCCTCTTTTTCACTCTGCTCTGTGCTTTTGTTTTAACACAGCCCTATTCTGGGAGCGCTAGCATCCTTGCATGGGTTCTCAGTTCGACTTCAGCCCAAGGGGAAGTCTCCAGATCATTTCCAAGCAGACCAGTCGACAGGGATGGTTGGGGACACGACCACTTGCTTTTCCCCAGCTCTCCCCCGTCCCCCACCCCCCCAGTCAAATGCTACCATAGCCATGGGACGGATCCTTGTGACATTGTCAGCAATGGTGACTGGATAGATCTTTCCAATCCAAAAAGTATTATGTTCGGGAGCGAAGTCCAGCTCGGAATGAAGGCGTCTACCAAGGCTGAGAGTCAGGGGTGCATTGGAGACCTCAAGGGTGGTACAAGAGCTGGAAGATAGTGCCTCCTTTTGGTGAGTAGAGGGAACTAAGGTACTCAATACAACCTTCGGAGAGTGTTGAGCCAGCTGAGCTTCTTCCTTGGCGTCCAATTCGGCATCAACACTTTGAGGTCAATAGATGGGGCGTCCGGGTGCTCAATAGCAGATTCCTCTCTCTCTCCGAAGAGATCCAGAGTGTTGTTCCCTTCTCTTGCCGCTGGTGCACCGAAGGCAAGCCCGTCTGCAACCAGCGCCAGGAACCCTGGACCTCCGCCCCGCCAACGCTACGACCCAGCAGCACTCCACGCACTCAACCCAGGCTGCAACAACAACTGCAAGCTAGCATCACCAGCCGACACCCACGGACCCTTCAGCTGTCACCGCTGCCGGCATACCTGCAGCACCGCCAAGAACACGGATCTAGCACAACCCGCCCACAAGAACACAACCGAACGGAAGACCTTGCAATGCATCCTCCTCAACGTCCGATCCCTCCACAAACACGCCACAGAAATCTGGGACCTCCTCGACAGCACCACCCCGGACGTAGCGTTCTTCACCGAAACCTGGACCAACACCACCTCAGGACCGGACATCGCCATCGCCATCCCCCAAGGATACAAGATCTCCAGGAAGGACCGCCCCACCCGCCCAGGAGGAGGAATCGCCATCGTCCACAAATCCAGCCTCCGCCTGAGCACACTCCCTGACGAGCCCACAGAACTGATGGAACACCTTCACTTCAAGATACTGGCCAGCCCCACCGCCACCCTCCGAGGAACCCTCATCTACCGACCCCGCGGACCCTTCACTAACTCCATCACGGACATTATCTCCCTGCACGCCATCGCATCCACCAACTACACCCTGCTGGGAGACCTCAACTTCCACCTCGACAACCAACTGGACCCCAACACCACATCCCTCCTGGACAACCTCCACAACATTGGACTCCGCCAGATCGTGACCGAGCCCACGCACTCAGCAGGACACACCCTCGACCCCCTCTTCACTACAGGAAACTCCATCACCTTCAGCCACACCACCGAACTCCCATGGACCGACCATCGTTGCGTCCACTTCACCTTCAGAACACCCACCATCCACAGACACCAGCACCTGCTTCCACGAAGAAACTGGACCAAAATCCCCGACGACCAGCTCACCACCTCACTCAACAACTCCACCCCAACCATCGCGGAAAACGACGACCCCAACCCCGCAGCCCGAACCCTGCATAGATGGATCTCGGACAGCACCAACACCATAGCCCCCCTCAAGAAAAACAACAATACCCGCGCCAAGAAAGCCAGATGGTTTACCACCGAACTTCGAGAGTCCAACCGCACATGCCGCCGCCTCGAAAAGGCCTGGAGGAACACCAAATCCACAGAAGCCCACAACAAGTTCAGAGCCGCCACCAACGCCCACCATCAACTCATCAGAGAAACGAGGAAAAAAACGATTGAAGACAGAATCTCCACCCACGCGCACAACAGCAAGGAACTCTCCAGCATCATCAAGGAGTTCGCCCAACCCACCAGTGAGTCTACCGACATCCCTCCCTCACAAGACCTCTGCGACAAACTCAGCACCTTTTCCACCACAAAATCAAGAGCATCTACGACAACTTCGACGAAGACAACCAACACACTGAACCCTCACCAACCACCCCCGACACCCGGAAACCAGCGATTGACGACTGGACAGCCCTCACCACCGAAGACACACTGAAGACCATGAAATCAATCCACTCAGGGGCCCCCACGGACCCCTGCCCCCACCACATCTTCAACAAAGCCGCCGACACCATCGCACCCATGCTCCGCCACACCATCAACCGCTCCCTGGCGACCGCCTCGTTCCCCGACGACTGGAAACACGCCGAGGTCAACCCCCTCCTAAAGAAACCCTCAGCGGACCCCACCGACCTCAAAAACTACAGACCCATCTCCCTGCTCCCGTTCCCAGCGAAAGTCATCGAAAAAGCCATCAACAGCCAACTCGCCACATTCATTGAAGAACACAACATCCTCGACTCCTCCCAATCCGGCTTCAGAAAAAACCACAGTACGGAAACCGCCCTCCTCGCCGCAACAGACGACATCCGCACCCTACTGGACAAAGGAGAAACAGTAGCCCTCATCCTCCTCGACCTATCAGCGGCGTTCAACACAGTCTCCCACCGCACCCTAATACGCAGACTCTACGACGCAGGAATCCAGGACTAGGCCCTCGACTGGATCTGCTCCTTCCTCTCCGGCAGGACGCAGCGGGTCAGACTCCCCCCTTTCCTCTCGGACCCTACACCTACCACCTGCGGAGTCCCCCAGGGCTCCTCCCTCAGCCCGACGCTCTTCAACGTCTACATGGCTCCACTTGCCCCCATCATCAGAACCTACGGACTCAACATCGTGTCATACGCAGACGACACCCAGCTCATCCTCTCCCTATCCAACGAGCCCAACACCGCCAGACACAACTTTCGAGAAGGCATGGAAGCCGTCGCCAAATGGATGAAAAACAGCTGCCTACAACTAAACACCAACAAAACAGAAGTACTCATCATGGGTCCAAACCCCGACACCTGGTGGCCCCCCTGACCTCGGAAACCCGCCAACCCCCACAGACCACGCACGCAACCTGGAAATCATCCTGGACTCCGAGCTCAAAATGGACCGCCAGATCAACTGTCTTGTCTTCCTGCTTCCACACCCTCCGCCTCCTTCGTAAGACCTTCAAATGGATCCCCCTCGAACACCGAAAGACCGTCACTCACGCCCTGGTCACCAGCAGACTCGACTATGGCAACGCACTCTACGCCGGAATAAACAAAAACCTCATCCGCAAGCTACAGAACATCCAGAACGCCGCCGCAAGACTGGTCCTCAACCTGCCAAAACACTGCCACATCTCCCAGCACCTGCGCACACTCCACTGGCTCCCCGTCGAGGCGAGAATCACCTTTAAGATGCTCACCCACGCACACAAGGCCCTCCACGGCACCGGACCAGCATACCTGAACAGCCGACTCAAATTCCACGCACCCCAAAGGACCCTACGATCAGCCCAGCTCTCCTACGCCGTGGTCCCCCGCACCAGAAAGACCAGATCGGGAGGCCGCTCCTTCCTCGCGGGCAAAGCATGGAACGCCCTTCCGCTCCACCTCAGACAGACAACATCGCTCCCCATCTTCGCAAGAAACCTCAAAACCTGGCTCTTCGACAGACCCCCTCCTTGATGGAATGGAACCTGCACCCCCCCCACCCCCCCTAGCGCCTTAAGACCCTTACGGGTGAGTAGTCGCGCTTTAACAAACTCCTGATTGATTGATCTTCTGTGCTCCATTCACGCTGAGGTGATGCAACATGTTCTTCGATTCTGAAGGGTCCTTTTGTTCCCAAAGACAAAGCATGCTGAACTGGAGTCTCCACGGTGTTTGAGAGACAAGTGCGAATTGCACACTTTGTGGAGATCCGACCTCGGATACTTGGCATGGCAGATTCGACAAAATCAAAATGGAGTTCTTTCATCATGTGGACATTCTCCCCCCACCGTGATGTTCTTCTAAAAGTACTTCGACCGGTCTGAAATGTAAGTAAAAGCGCGATTGTTTGTCTTCTGCACCCGATGGGGAACGGATCCGAGGGCCTGGCGAGAACAGCATGTGGCGTCGAACCGGAGTTCACACAAACATCTGTGAACCAGACGGCAGAGAAAAAACAATTTAACAATGGGGCCAATGCCCATGCGCGTTATCACTAATGGGTGTACTCACCAGATCCTGTGACTCAAAAAGACTCCCTTAGAAGAAAAACAAGTTGTGCACGTCCGAGCCCAACACTAAATGGCGGAAGTATGCACAGCATGTGAATCTACAGCACTACATGCCATGAACAAATGTCTACAGGGTACGTAACATTTTCCTTCTTTATGATGATGATAATAAGGATCTCACATAGGCCATACCTAATGGCTTTGCTAATTCTTGTTACACAGGTTAACACTTCAAAAAAGGTATTTCCTCATCAGTACCACTTTAGCAGCCAAAATCAGCAATAAGAAGCAAACCGGGAACCAGTAATCTTTTGCAAAAGGGCTTTCTACTGCACAGCAACACGTGTTTGTACCTTTTTAGTAACTTTTAATCCGTAGGAGCTAGCAGTGTCGTGTAGTTCCTAGGGTCGCCCAGAATCTGCGTATTTTGGGTGACCTAAACTGAGGGCTTGGTGTCCCAACCACTTCCGGACACCCCCACAGGATGTCAGCCGTTAGACCAGCTAGCTCTATAGTGCCACTACCACCCCCCTGTATTCTACAGTGGATAAGTAGTCTCTGGCAACCACTGAACATGACGACCCTGATTCCTCAGGGATCGTGGAAAACAGTACAGTACGTTTCGCTCAGACACTCGTGCTTGCTTTCTCTCAGAGAACACACAGGATAGAAATTAGGATGTTTCAATAAGAATTTAGGTCCAGCGACAGCCTTGTGCAAAACATAAGTGCTGCAACAATCAGGAGACAAGCGTACAAAAGAGATTGCTAGTACCAATATAGTGAATAGTAGATACATTTCTACCATAGTGCTAGTAAGATGAACAAACAGTTCAGATAAAAACAGTAGCACTTACATATTCCTAAAATGCGCGCCCTAAGTAATTTTCTAAATTTACCTAGCCTAACCTGGATGTGTAGGTGTATGTATGGGCAGCCAAGAAACCCCTAGGGATGAACCAGCCCCCTAACCTGATGGTTTAGAACGAAGGACCCCATCTCTGCGTCGAGGATGACAACCCGCAAGGGATGTCAGACCGCTGCTTATCGGAGATTCGGCATGCAGGACCCCAGTCTCAGCTCGGGAGGATTTCTCCTCTGATTTGTAGGGGGGAATTAGGGTCTTTTATACTAAAGTAGTCACTCCAGGGTTTCTTCTAGAATCAATATGTTTTTAAAACAACCATGGATGTTTTGAAAACAATCAAATGTTTTGAAAAGAATCACCGATGCTTTTCTAAACAAGTGTGATCATGCACAGCTGGCTGTTGGCCAAGGATGAAAAAAGTGGTGACCCTTATACAGAATAAATCTGCTGTGCCTGGGGACATGTTTATGTACGTCAGGTACAGGGATTTAGATAGAAGATTGAGAGCCTGGTGTCGAAGAGACAGGAGCAAGCTATTAGGTAAAAGGTCACCTGTTTAGAATAGTTAGTCGTGTGGATGGGATGATGTATGTAAAATGGAGTATACATGACAGGGCTATCCTAAAAGACATGGCACCCACTTTCATCAAAAGGTCAACAAGGTCAGCTAGGTAATGATAAAGCTAACGCTATAAAAAAAGATTTATCACACTGGTGTATATATTCAAAAATAGACTTTTATATTAATCATATTTCATTTAAAAAGTGCACAAGATCATACAAAACACAGAGCAACAAGAAGTTACAATGATATATATTCTTCTTTGTTACAATTGTGTACACCGTTTTTCAAGTATTAACATTGCAGTGTAACCAAATTTTGCAGACAACTTTGCCCTTGATACAGTGATCTGGGTAATCTGTGTAAAATGTCGACGTTTCGGTCTATAACTGTTTACATCCACTAGACCATCTTCAGGACTTTATTAAAAATTGCCGATTGAATGACCCTTCAATACTATTGCGAGTAATTATGGTTATTTAGAATCCAAACCGGTATGTGGTGACATAGATGCCTACGACTTATCTGGCAATCTAGGTTTCGTATTGCTTCACCAGAGGATCATCCACTCGTAAGCTGCTGAACACAGTCAATCTGTATCATCACAGCGTGGACCACAGGGTAAATAACGCTTGCTCAAGCAAGTCGGCGCCTACCTGGGACTGTCGGGGACTGTCCGGGACACAGTCAGGGACTTGGGCAAGGACTGGGGACTAGGTAAGAAACGTACACAGAAAGAGTAGTACAGCGCTGCCCAGGATCACACAAGAAGTCGGAGGAGGAAAAGGGATCCAAAGGGGAAGCCTGTACAAGTGAACAAGATGGCCAAGACCCAGAAAGGACAGGCACTTATGAAGTAATTTAGCATTCAGAAAAACTACACCCAGGACGAATGTGCAAGACATATGAAACAACATTAACAATAAAGGGGAGTGTGGGGTAAAGCACTCAGGAGCTCCACACGGTATGACTGAAGCTCAGTAAGTTTCTCACCCACAATTGCTGTTACTGATACTGACTGCGAATACCCACATATAGGATATGAATGCAAAGGCAGGGTCTGTGGAGCTTATACCTATGGTGATGTTATAAATGCAACTCAAAGACAATACTCACAGTGAACAAGAAACACCACCTAGGTAGTCAGCTGTGCCCACGGATCCTGGCGATCAAACGAACACGCAAGGCAGTAACAGCAAGGGGGTAGAACTAAACACAAGCACAATAGACAAGGAGCTAGCAAGGAGGAGTGCTTAACAGGAAAGTAAGGAATTCACAGGGCAGACTTGGCAGAAAGCAGGTAACAAACCTACAAGGCAACAGAAGCAAGACAGCAGAATAGGAAGACCGCTAACTAGGAACTGGAACCAAGGAAATGGGAAGAAAGGCAGGGACTCGAAAAGGATATACAGAAGGGGAGGCTATAAGGGTATACTAGAAAAGTGCAGGTTCAGGAATCAAGAAAACAAAGTAGCATAGAAGGCAGTGTTGGGGCAGGAACAAGAATTGAGCTAAGGCTCAGGAGTCAAGGTAGCACTGCAGGCAGTACTGGTTCAAGGAAACAGGAAATAGCTACAGCTCAGGAAACAAGGAGTCAAGAGAGCACTGCAAGCAGTGCAAATCAGGAACAATAAATAGCTGCAGCCCAGGAACAGGAACAAAGAATAACTATAGCTCAGGAACTCAGGAAACAAGGTAGCACTGCAGGCAGTGCTAATTCAGGTACAAGGAATAGCTATAGCTCAGGAACTTAGGAAACCAGGTAGCACTGCAGGCAGTGCTAATTCTGGCACAAGGAATAGCTATAGCTCAGGAATCAAAGAACAAGGATTAACTATAGCTCGGGAATCAAGGAATATCTAAATCTCAGGAAACAAGGATCGGTCTCACCGGAAAACAGCTACAATAACCAACACTGGGCTGAAGGGAGCTGGGGCTTAAAAGAGCTCACAGTATTCATGCGCATCAGATGTGAGCAGACTAGCAGCAGCCAGCCACAGGTGAGCTGAATTCCTCCACCCATCCTTGGCCTGCAGGGGTGGAGGCAAAGCAGTGAGCAGGGGATTATAGGTAATGGAGTTTCCAGCATGAGCAGACTGGCTTCCACAAAACCCGGCATGGATTGGGAATGGATGTCAATTCCTAAATGATGTCCAAATGCCTGCAAGTCAGGATATGCATACAGGGGAGTGTCTGGAAGCATTTTAGAATACTGGAAAGCCCCACAATTCGGCCCCCTGGTGGTGGGAACAAGAGCAGAGGGAGTGAATCGTGACACCGTCGAAAGAGCCTCGGTCCGATCACTCCATTTCGGATCCGAAACAGAAAAAGTTGGTGATTCACACTACAGGCCATATTCAGGCCACTCTACCAAAGAAGAGGAAATTAGACCTACCCGAGGACTACCACATTCCCCTAAAGAAGAAAAGTGTGGGTACTAACCCTTCCCCTCCTTACATCCCACCTACTTCTATTAATCCCAATTTACTTATTTCACCTGAAAATTCACCACCACCACCAACTTCACCTAACCCACAAGATGATGGGGATGGAGATGGGGATGACAATCAAGATCCCCCCACAGGACACTGATCCTTGGCAGGATTATCACACTGATCCAGATAATGATCCAGATTTGTACCCCTCCAGACCCTCCCCACCAGATAACATCTGATACGTTGAGCTCCTTAATAGGGCTGCTCAATATCACGGGGTGGAGTTACATTCAGAACCATTAGAGCAGGATTTCCTCTTTGAGACTCTTAGCTCCTCTCACAGAGTCACTCACACATTACCTATGCTCAAAGGCATGTTAAAACACACTGAGGACATTTTCAAAGACCCTGTCAGGGCAAGAATTATTACTCCTAGGGTGGAGAAAAAGTATAAGCCCGCACCCACCGACCCTACATACATCAAAGGTCAATTACCTTTAGACTCTCTTGTAGTCTCTAATGCTTGCAAGAGAGCCAACTCCCAAACGTCAGGTGAAGCTCCTCCCCCAGACAAGGAGTCCAAGCTCATTGACGCCTCAGGCAAAAGAGTAGCTTCACAAGCAGCTAACCATTGGCGTATTGCCAATGCTCAAACTTTGTTGGCTCGTTATGACAGGGCTCACTACGATGAGTTAGAGAAACTCATGCAGTTCTTACCCGACGAACACAAGACTAAGGCTAACAACCTTATTCGAGAGGGTAAGCTCATTACAAATACCTCTATCAGGTGTACCCTGGATGCGGCAGACACAGCAGCCCGTACAATTAACACCAGTGTACTCTTACGAAGGCATGCTTGGTTGAGAATTTCAGGTTTCAAACCGGAGGTGCAAACCTCCATCCTCAACCAACTCTTTGATAAGGAACATCTCTTTGGACCAGCAGTTGACAACTCGCTGGAAAAAAATGAAAAAAGAAACGGAGGTCGCAAAGTCCATGGGGGCTTTGCATCACCCACCAATAGGGGTTCCTTTTGCCGCTCCTTTTATAGGTGTGGCTCTAAAAACATATCCACCGAGACTACTTCCTCTTACAAGGGTAATACTCAATACCCCTCACCAAGAGGTTATTTCAGAGGAGGTTTTAGAGGGAACAATGGTAAGGGAAGAAGCAGAGGCAACTCCACACGCTCTTCCCCCTCCAGCAACCAACAGTGACTTCCATCCTGTACCGCCCGCTCACTCCACTCCTGTCGGGGGACGTCTCTCCCAATTTCTCCCTGTCTGGACCTCCATCACTTCAGACAAATGGGTACTGCAAATTATCCAATATGGTTACTGCCTGGAACTTACAGCCAATCCCCCAAATATCCTTCCAAGACCACATGCAATGTCACCGGAACATCTCTCACTCTTAAAGCAAGAGGTTCTCTCTCACCTAGGAAAACAAGCTATAGAACCAGTCCCATTACAATACCAAGGGACCGGGGTATACTCCCTGTACTTCTTAATTTCCAAGAAGGATGGCTCTTTAAGACCTATATTAGACCTCAGACAACTAAATCTCTACATCCAACCAGACCACTTTCACATGGTCACACTTCAACTGGTTCTCCCGCTCCTTCAACAAGGCGACTTTCTGTCCACTCTGGATCTAAAGGACGCCTATTTCCATATTCCCATTCACCCCGCTCACCGCAAATACCTCAGGTTTGTGGTAGATGGCCAACATTATCAATTCAAAGTCCTCCCATTCGGAGTAACTACAGCACCCAGGGTTTTCACAAAGTGTCTAGCAGTAGTCGCGGCTCATCTAAGAAGACAGCACATTCACGTCTTCCCCTACCTAGACGACTGTCTAATAAAAGCCAGCTCGCAACAGAGCTGCCTACGCCACACTCGAAAAACAGTCCAACTGCTTCACGACCTCGGGTTCACGGTAAACCTCACCAAGTCTCATCTCCAACCATCCTAAACACAAGTGTATCTAGGAGCCACAATAGACACTCCGAAAGCTCTAGCGTGTCCCAACCCAGTCAGGATCTGCAACATGCAGACTCTAATATCGCAGTTTCAGCCTCAAGACTCGTTACCAGCTCAAGTGTTCATGCAATTGCTAGGAATGATGGCATCTTGCATTTTAATTCTTCCTTACGCAAGACTCCAAATGCGACCCCTACAGGAATGCTTAGCACGTCAGTGGAACCAGGCTCAAGGTCAGTTATCAGATCTAGTGTTGGTGGATGGCCGCACCCATCGCTCTCTGCAGTGGTGGAATTTACAAAACCTTTCCAAGGGGTGGCCATTCGTCGACCCGGTTCCACAGATAGTGCTAACAGCAGACGCATCGCTCACTGGTTGGGGAGCTCATCTTCAAAAACATACCATTCAGGGCATGTGGACTCTGCAACAGAAACAACTCCACATAAACCATCTAGAACTGCTAGCAATTTTTCTAGCATTAAAAGCCTTTCAACTTCATCTAGTAGGCAAAGCTGTCCTGATTCGCACAGACAACATGACAGCAATGTACTACATACAAAAACGGGGGTGGGGGGGACAGTCTCTCTCCAGCTCTCACAACTAGCCCCCCAGAGCATCTGGAGATGGGCCATACCTCAAAAAATATATCTCCTTGCAGAACACCTCCCAGGAGTAAACAACCAGATTGCAGATCTGCTCAGTCGTCAACGACAGCAGATCCACGAATAGGAACTCCACCCTCAAGTTCTCCTCCCATTCTTCCACATGTGGGGCTTCCCAGAGATAGATCTGTTCGCCACCCACCTAAATGCAAAATGCCCAAACTTCGCATCCAGGTATCCACACCCATTGTCCAAAGGCAATGCGCTATGGATGAATTGGTCAGGGATATTTGCTTACGCTTTTCCGCCTCTCACACTCATTCCATTAGTGGTTCGGAAGCTCAGACAGCAGTCCCTGACACTAATCCTAGTTGCTCCCACATAGGCTTGTCAACCCTGGTTCACAACCCTGTTGGAGCTATCAGTAGTTCCTCACCAAAAACTACACCGTACTCCCAATCTTCTCACTCAGAACCGTGGAGAGATAAGGCATCCAGATCCCAGTCACCTCAACCTTGCGATCTGGCACCTGAAATCCTAGAGTTTGGTTATCTTATTCTTCCGCCAGACTGCATGAATATTATCAAAGAGGCTAGGCGCCCTACCACAAGAGCATGCTATGCCGCAAAGTGGAAGTGGTTTGTCAATTACTGTAACAACAATAAAATCAATCCGCTAGATGCTTCAATTCAAAACATCTGCGATCTACTACATCTACAGCGTTCCAATTTAGCGTACACATCTATACGCTTACATCTTGCTGCAATAGCTGCATATCTTCAAAACAGACAGCATTTTTCTCTTTTTAGAGTGCCTGCTAGTAAAGCATTTATGGAAGGACTTAAAAATGTCATTCCACCCAGACTTCCACCTGCTCCAGTGTGGAATCTCAACATAGTTCTTACAAGACTCATGGGTCCACCTTTTGAACCATTGCACAAATGTGAACTACAATTGCTCACTAGGAAGGTAGCCTTCCTCATAGCCATCACATCCCTGAGGAGAGTGGGTGAGTTTGAGGCACTAACCATAGAAGAGCCATTTTTACAAATACACCACCGCAAAGTAGTTCTAAGGACTAACCCCAAACTTTTACCTAAAGTCATTTCTGCCTTTCATATCAACCAATCTGTTGAGTTGCCTGTGTTCTTCCCTCAACCAGATTCAGTGGCAGAACGTGCTCTTCACACCTTAGATGTCAAAAGAGCATTACTATACTATATAGAAAGAACAAAACCTTTCAGGAAAACCAAGCAACTTTTTGTTGCTTTCGCTCCACCGCATAAAGGCAATCCAATATCAAAATCAAGTATTGCACGGTGGATAGTTAAGTGCATTCAAATATGCTACATTAAAGCTAAACGCACATTAACAATTCCCCCTAGAGCGCATTCTACACGCAAACTGGGGGCTTCTATGGCATTCTTAGGAAATATACCCATAGATGACATCCGCAGAGCTGCAACATGGTCTACACCACACACATTCACAAAACACTATTGTGTAGATGTGTTAGCAAGACAGCAAGCTAGTGTGGGCCAGGCAGTTTTACGTACACTATTTCAGACCACTGTAACAGCTACAGGTTAGCCACCGCTTTGGGAGATAACTGCTATGTGGTTTATGCACAAGCATATGATCTACAGCTCATATGCCTCGAACGGAAAATGCTCCTTACCCAGTATGCATCTGTTCTTGGCATATAGAGCTGTAGAGTCATATGCTCCCACCCGCCTCCCCGGGTACCTTTACCTGTTGCAGTAATATCTTAATTAGATACTATGTACATGGACATCTCTCTTTACTACTCTTACTAACTCCATCATCACCCTTCATGGCAAAACAAGCTAAGGATGGAGTTGATGCCCATGCGCACTATCACCAAAAGGAGGAGTCACCTACCTCGTGACTTGAAAGACTTCTTCGAACAAAAACAAAGTGCAAACATCCGGACCCAACACTAGATGGCGATCTATGCACAAGCATATGACTCTACAGCTCTATATGCTAAGAACAGATGCATACTGGGTAAGTAGCATTTTCCTTACATTGAAACCTACTAAAGTACTTATAAGCCGAAAAATTTCCATAATAGAAAAGTAATTTTTCCCTTAAAAAGCGTTTAAAAGGTCCTCTAAACTTGTATATATTGTGAGTATTGCACTGAGCACCTAAAAAGCCATGAAGCTCAGTTAGAGCAGAGAAAAAAATAACAGTCCGTTTCGACCTTCAATTTTAGTAAATGTTTAAAAAGTTGCCAAATGGTTCCCAGCACAGGAGAGGCCAGATTGTTTTAAGAATCGTGCGCTGGAGACTCAACATCACTGAACATCGTATCCGCAGATGGCAGTTCCTCAAGAACTTCCAGTATCATATCCAATGAGCAAAGATGGTCATCGCTGGTTCCCACGGCAGCCGCCGGGGAAGAGTTAGATGCCTTCACGCCTGATGTCAATGACTGTACTTCTGGGGCAGAGCCGATATCCGCTTCCAACAGGAGTGGAAGCATCCCTTGGAGGCTCTAGAAATGCCGTCATTAACATGGGAATACGCTGTGGTCAACTGCACGTGTGGGCCTGCAAAGGCGCCAGTTGCGCTTCTATGTCTTTCGGCGCAACCGATGGAAGTGTTAGACACAGGTCCAACACGCAGCCGAATCCGCAGAAGAGGCAATGGAACACAGGCAGGACACAGTCTAGCCAGACCGGTTTGAAAAACAGGAACCAATGCTCACTCAGCTCCCGGAGCCGAGGCGTAGTCAGGTAGAACACCATGCGCTCACGACAGCATCCTTCCAGCAGTGTTCTCTCCATTTCGTGAGGGATTGCGAAGTCTATTGCGAAGCAAGAGTATTAAAATCAGGATGACCGCTACCGAAAGCAGGACCAGAGGAAGCCCTCCAAAAACGCTTCCAATTACGGAGTGTATGAAGGATGGAATTACTCCGAAGATGGTCTGAAAGTTGGTTAAGAGACCTGATACAATTCGCTTAAATAAGTGTAAAATACCACTTGTATCAGACATGTTAAAGATACGATGAACCATTTCTCCAAAATGGATCGGGAAGTTCATACGGACCAGGGCCTGTATCTCTGCTGAAAACCTTGAAACATGGAGATCAAAAGTCTCTCGGGCTGAAGTTAAGGCCACATTTTGTTGAAACAACATGGCTTTCAGTCTGCTCAGCGAATCAAACCTTATACTGGAAACATTCAATGAAGGCCATTCCACAACAGCCTTGATCATTCAGCACTAAATAACTTCCATTCGAAAGTAATTAAAAAACCGGATGAATCACGGCAGCTGGGGAGCCCATCAAGTAGCAAGATAAGTTCACTTTTGACGCATTACAGGTTTCATGAAGCGACACTTCTTTGCACACTAAAGACCCACTTAAAGCCTTCTCGCAGTCAGTCCCACTTAAGAAAACTTCAGTGTCCTTATTCCTGCACTTATATCTATACGGTAACTCCCAGATTTCCTGTATGAACCCTTCACACAATGCTTCATTTCTGCCTGCTTGGATGTATTTAAGGCAGTATTGGAACTGAAATGTCGTGATTGGCAGTGTGATATAGCCATGAATTAACTATTCAGTAGATGGTGGCTCTGCTACAGTGAAAGGTAACTTCTCCAATTTCTCAATGAGCAACATGGTGTACTACGCATCTCTGCGTGCCATAGACAACTGTCTGTCGGTGAAATTGTAAATCGAAAACAAACTTGTGCTGTTAATGTATTTCCATGGCACGTGGCCTGAACGCAATGATTGCAGCGTCCAGCTTAAAAGCATAATAGAGCGCAATTCAGATTGCCCATGTTGTAGAATGGACAAATGTCGATTGCCGAGAACACAATGCTGCCCAATGAATAAATACGTGAAGAAAGTGTGGTCATACCATTGTCTACCACAGCCAGGGCCTTTTCGAGGTTAATCCTATCAATTTCACGTAATCTCTCAGCAGCATCCTGGTGGGAGACTTTCCACAGTTCATTCTAGAATGCATACAAGAAGCGTTTCTTAGCGATTTCTTGGGATCTAACAAGAAATCCCTAAGATCCATGTTGTCTGCTAGAAGGGACAAGTGTTGTTTCACCTGTTGTAGTGTTGAGGTTTTTAGCCATTCTAGGCACAACTTGCCAACACTATAAGAAGTCACTACCCCTGGGTCGTCTCTGTGTACATAGCTCGGGTCAGGCCTATGGATATTAAACCCTTTGGTGTTGCCCTTGAATCTCGCTTGACACTTATTTGTGTCGATAGGCCAAACCAACCATCCCTTCCAATTGGGAGCTGAAGAATTATATGTACCATTCTGTAGCATTGTACCCAGTGCCTCCTAACTAATCAGTGTGTCATTCGATATACCTTCAATAGGTATGGGTAAGGGGATGCATGGTGTTTTCAGGTCTTTAAATTTTGCAAACCTGTAGCAGGTAGTTTGTTGCACTGTTCAGGAATATTATCTGTAACAGTATGAGGCAAACTCTAAATAAGGCTCTGTTCCCTGAACCTGCCAATCTTTCGTCCCCGAGATTGATTTTTGTGTCTATCGTGTCCCTCCAATATTCAAAACCTTGTATAGACAGTTGGGAGATGAAAGGTGCTGAATATATGAGCTTGGTGTTAGCATCATTTTCTTCGTGGTTGCATTTGTCTGTACTAACTTATAGTAATATGACATTGGGTCTGATGTATTGAACCCTGAAAAGTATGCAAATTTCTGTGCGAATGTGGCAGAACTACCTTTCGGTGATGTTGGGCAATGTTCCCATTGATAGTGTTTACAGTGCGTGGAACACTGGCTCTGTGCAAAAAATGACCATAATGCTGGTAACAAAACATGCTATCGTAGTCAGGTGTATCTTCATACAATTCCCTGTAAGAAAATGGAGCAGATTGATGACTGGGACATTGAGACTGTAAATACTATGCTCTCAGATTTAGAACAGAGTGTGTACTCGGGGTAATGAAGTCATTCATTGAAATATTGAACACGTGTGGAATTTTCAGATGTTCAGTGGGACCAAATACATCATATGAAACCCTATCAAAACTATACCATCCGGTACTGGAACTGCTGAAATGTTCACTAGGGACAAGTCTCTTTGTTCATGGTGTGATGACGTATGTGGTTTCAAGACAAAATTCACAGGTTGGACTGCAGAGAGTTGTTGGAGGTAATGTCCATTCAGTAGTATGAAAATGACAGTTACTATACCAATCCAAATTAACAGGAACAGGATCCCTAATGCAAGCCAAAGGTGCAGCCAAGGGGACACAAAGTAAGTCTTTTTCAGCCAGAGATAGAATTGTCGAAATTTTTCTTTCTTGGAAATGTGGGGCGTTTGCTTGGGTTCACGTGGATCTGAAGAAAAGTCATCAAAGTTGATGAAGTAGCCAGACGCAGTTAGATCTATCTTTGGGAGCTCAACAGTGTTTGTAGAACTGGATGGTGCTTCTTGTGAAGGCACGTTGATGTAAAGTTCTTTATTGGGCCGAATAGCAATTTGCGTTTCAGTTGTATTTTGGTGTTCTGTTTCAACAGGTGTAATTCGTACTCAGTTATTGGCTACTCTGGTATCTTTCACAGAGGAGTCTTGAAACGTTATTAGTCGTTCCATCTGAACTTCCTGTATAGTAGCGAGAGGAGATCTGCGGCTACTCAGGACTCTACGTGGCCTGCTGTTGAGAATCGGCCACATAGTGTGGTTTGATCAGATCAATGGAGACTAATCTTTTTTCTTTTTGACCGGCAAGAGGCGGAAGAGGTACTGTTCTTGTTCCTTGAACCACCAGGACAGGTACACGTGTTTTGTAGGATGGCCCAAACTCCTCCTTGTCCACGATCTTTTCTCTGACCAGGTCCCCGACTTTTAGGACCCAGACAGGTCTTGCCTGCACCAGTTTCACTTCCCCAGTGGCGGTGCGTTTTACTTGGACGTTGCTTTGTAATGCCCAGAATTCATTGAGTTCCTGTAAAGTAGCCAAATGATCATTCAATTCAAATGGTTTTACATCCGCCACTGTGCTGGCACATCGAGGTCAGGTACCCACATTCTTGTCCCAAACAGGATCTTATACGGTCTCCCAAGGATTTTCTTGACATATTATTCAGTGCCCTCTAGACCCCATATAGGTGATTGACCCAACTACCACACGCACCTAATACCCTTGCTGTTAGGATTGATTTAGGTGCCGGTTTTTCCTCTCCACCACCTAATTTCCCTCGGGATGGTAGGGAGAGGAGTACTGCAAGGCCGCGCCCATACTTTCCATTGCTTTCTTGTAAGCCCGAGAGCTAAACGCAGGGCCACGGTCTGAATGTAACGTGCCAATTGCATGTGTCCCGATAAAGACTCGCAAATCCTTTATAACAGCTCGAGCATCAGCCGAGCGCTGAGGCCAAACCCATAGAAATCTAGAGCATGAATCCACTGTCACCAAAATGTACTTGTAAGCCCCGTCTGAATGTAAGGGGCCGCAGTGATCCAAATAGACACATACGAAAGGTCTGTCGGAAATGAGTAATGGTGTCTGTGGTGACCGTGCTACCGTGGAACCTTTCACCTGCTGACAGACAAACTTGGCCACCAGAATTGCCGCTTTAGTAACAAAACTGTAGTAGTGACTCCTGCGTGTACAGAGCCCAGACACTCGTGTGCAGTTAGTATTAAACCTAATCTGCGATCCATGTTTGGTATAACTCTATCCCCACTCCTGGAATTTGAGCATACGGTGTATTTTGCGCGTCTAATTTGTAGGTATATTTGAGTGGAAAGGCTTTCGGAATGGCAGAGCCGTTCTTGGAGGCGTTGACAGCTATCAGTATGTCTCAGTCTATCCTCGTGCTAGAACGAGTGATTGCAGCAACGGCAGCAGTTTGCACTGTCGCCTTGGCGGCTTCATCAGCCAGTGAATTCCCTTCAACGTATACGTCAACACGCTGGTGACTCAAGGTGTGAATAACTTGAGCCCGTGGCAGGCATGCTTTCAGTTTTGCCACTTGTTCCTATAGCAATTTATGCTTAATTGTGCAACCCTTAGAATCTCTAAACCCATTCTGGCCCCAGAAATGAAGATATTCATTGTAAGACTGCACACAGTAAAACGAATCGCACACTATCAGTGTGGGGAATTACCGATCCTTATACTGTAGTGCCAATATTGGGGCTTTCAGCTCTGCCAACTGCGCTGTACTATCTCCTAGAGATCGCGTAGTCGAATTGCTGGGATGGAACTTGCCGTCCTGCATACGTCCCTTCACTATAGCACATGCAGCGCTATATTACTGTTTACTTCCTATGGCAGGCTGAGCAGATCCATCAGTGTAAATGATGTATTCATATTTCTCTAGAGGCAAGATTTCATTGGGGAGAGGGTATTCTTGGTCGTACTGCAGGAACGCTTGTGTTTTTAATGTAGAATCATATCTGTAATCTACATATGTTGCAGTGAGAGAATTAGCCCATTGTATCCATCGCAGATGTAGTGCTTTCGCATTTGGAATGCTCGCTTGGTACCTGCTTTACAACGATAATGCGTTTCCCTTGTGCTAGAGCCCTTTCTCTCACTACAGCAGTCTGTACTGCAGTCAGTATTTTTTCTGTTGCCGCAAATTGTATTTCAGCATTTGTGTATACATGTGATTTGTATGCAATTGGGACTGTCTCACCTTCATTGAAAGTGAGATAAGTATATCCTTATAAACCGGGGACGACCTGGACACCAAGTTTGTAGAATTTACACATGTGTGCAAGTGTTTAGATGCTATCATGTCAGCCTGAACTGAACGGAGAGTATCTTTGTGTTGCTGTGTCCACTGATGTGGTGTGAAATCAGGTCTGATTAAGTCGTTGAAAGGTTTTACTTTTTCTGCGTAATCTACAATGTATGTTCTGCCGAAATTTAGATATCCTAAAATGGATTGCAAACCTTTTCGATTCTTTGGAGGTTGGAGCAGCGCACACTTTTCTAAGAAGTTGGCTGCCAGGCTCTTGCCTTCACTTGAGAGCTCATTTCCCAAAAATAGGACTTTGAGATGGGCAATTTTAGATTTCTTTAAATTAAATTTGTAGCCCAAGTTTCCGAAACCCACAATTATGTTGTTCACCCTGCTCAAGTGTTCAAGTAATTCATCGTCCGTTAGGTAGATGTCATCTACACAGGACACAGCCTCTTCATCACAAGTTTGTAATATTTCTGACACTCTTGCAGAGAACAGCCCCGGGCTGTTCTTATACCCTTGAGGAAATGACAAAAATTATGCTGAGTTCCGAGCATGGAAAATGCTGTTAAATATCTGCTTTCTGGAGCTATATTTTGGCAGAAGAATCCATTCGAGATATCTAATGTTTTGTATTTCTTTCGCACAATGTTATTCATTAATGTGGCACTGTGCATTTTGAACTGCAAATGTTCGCGTGCATGTGTTTAAATGTCGGTAGTCTAAAACTAGACGATATGTGTTGTCAGGTTTCATCCTGGAAACAAAGGATTATTCATCGGGGAGGTGCAAGTCTCAATCACACCCTGGTGTTTGAGTTGGTCTAAGATTTCTTTGACCTGTCTTTTTGCATCGTTTTTTATAGGGTACTGTCTGTGTGGATTTGGAGTAGATTTTAATGGTATTTCGTAGTGAGTAGTCTCCACGTCCCATCCTACATGGTTGCGGTATAATGCTGGAGTTAGCGCCCACTCCTGCGCGTATGAATGTTTTAAAGATTCTAGAACGAGGTTGGAAAAAGCAGGCAAAATTACACTTTCCCCCTTTGGGCAATCCATCACAAACTCAGGCGGCCAATCCCTTTCTGCTAGCAGTATGTCATATCCATATGTTAAGTTCTCCCAAAAGAGACCTTTAACCTTTCTTGAGATGTCCCCCTCTATTTGAATTGTAATTTCATACAGTCTGTGCGAGACACTAACTCTTGTATCTGTTGTTTCCACCGTGATGTGTTCATTCAATACTGCTGTCACCAGAAAATCCTTGAGGTTCTGGCGAGCTATTGTTACTTCTACCGCGCTGTGTAGCATCGTCGGAGCCCATTCCCCGTTCAGAGTTCTCAGTAACCTGGGCATGTCTAATTTTTAAGCCAGCTACTTTCTTCTTTTTGAATCGAGGTTTTGTTTTATGATGCTCTTCCTGTTTGATAATGTAATCTGAAGTGCAATGTTTTTTTTTCTTTTTGTCTTTGGTCGATCTTCAGTTTTTTGTTCTGATCGCCCTTCCCTCTCCGAGTTTTTCGGTGAACCCTGGCAGGAACGAAAGGAACGTGTATCAGTGTCCTGATACCTATCGGGTTTTCTAATGTTGTCACGATTCCTAAGGTTGTACCTCCTTTCAGAGGACTCCCATTGGGGTGACCCACCCCTTGATCGTGAATTCTTTTCTGAATTGTTATTTTTAGAATTGCTGTTTTCCCATTTCTTTTTAGAAGAAGTGGGTGCTTGCTTTGAGTTGTCTTTGTTGGGACTATCCCCATTTGTGGCTTCCCTGCTTTGGTTCCCAAATTGTCTCTACCTAATTCAGCTTAGGTTTCTTCGATAATTTTTGGTAATTCTCGCTCCCTATTTCTAGGTGCTATTTCCCTTAGGCTGCTGTGTATGGCCACTGCTGCTGCTTCCCCCTTTATATTGCTCAGCATGATTGCAGAGACTTGGACGAAATTACCCATCAGTTTCATTCCCAAGTCCAGGGCAGGTCCTGCCCCGTACTCATTCTGTATTTGTTTCAATACTTCTGGAACAACTGCTAAAGAAGGAGTACTGTGTATTCTGACGCAAACGGCGACAAAGATTGTTCCCCAAGTGGTACAATCCTCAATCAAGGGAACCATCCCCATTGGCAAGCAAATTGTTAGCATTCTATGTTTTTCCTGCGGACCCATATGGGGAAATACTGCTTCCAGTTGGCAATTTTTTGTGCTATCCAGAACGGAATTTGCTCCCGTTTGGAAGGAATTGTCCCTATTACTGATTTCAGTGTCTGTGGGTTAATTATAGATGTGGACCAGCTGGAGCATTTCTCGCAGGTTGGACTGTCAATGTTCGCATGACAAACTGGACAATGTGTCTGTATAGCCTGACTATATCTTTGTATATCAAACGGACATCATCCACTGGTAGTCTGTCTATCTCAGGATGCGGAGTGGAAGTCGCTAAGACCGGCCAGGTCGCTCCTTCTATGCTGAGCGGACCGAGTCTCACGACAGATGTGTGTGGGAGGGCGCCTTTATACCAGCTTTTATGCTGCTGGTAAGTTAACTGAACTTCAATGTCTTCGTATGCAATGTATTCATCTGGTGGTTCAACAACAATGTATGTGTGGAACAATTTAGTCACCAGATCTGCAGGTGGGAACTGAACCCAAGAATAGAATACCTCTGATCCAAACATCTCGTGTGCCTCAATCACAAAGGTAAGACAGCCACCTGTTAAGCGTACACCGTGTTCTAACAATTTCATAGTCTCTGCATGTCTGCAATTCTCTGTGATGTTAAGAGCATTTGCAACTTAGTCTTTCCCCGAGCTACTCGCGGGCTCAGTCATTTAGAGAAGAGAAGTTAAGAGGTAGGGTTTTGCACAATGTGTGGAACCGTTTATCCTTACAAGCTTGCTAAACCTTCAGCCAATACACAGAGTATATCTGCTCAGCTGAGGCGGATTTCCCCTTCCCACTTCAGACGTCTCTGAAAAGGTGAGTAGGGCTTTCTGAGAAAGCACGACTGAACTACTCAGATTTTGACTGTTTATATAAGAACCAAACCAATGTTGGGGGCGCCATGTCGTGTAGTTCCTAGGAGTCCCCCAGGATCTGCGCGTTCTGGTTGACCTACACTGAGGGCATGGTGTCCCAACCGCTTCCGGACGCCCCCACAGGATATGTCAGCTGTTAGACCATCTAGCTCTACAGTGCCACTATCACCCCCACGTATTCTACAGTGCAGTAGGTAGTCTCTGGCAACCACTGAACATGACAACCCCGATTCCTCAGGGATCGTGGTAAACAGTACGTTTCGCTCAGACATTCGTGCTTGCTTTCTCTCAGAGAACACACATGATGGTAATTGGGACGTTTCAATAAGAATTTATTGGTCCAGCGACAGCCTTGTGTAAAACATATGTGCTGCAACAATCAGGAGACAGAAGCATACAAAAGAGATTGCTAGTACCAATATAGTGAATAGTAGATACATTTCTACCATAGTGCTAGTAAGATGAACAGAAACAGTTCAGATAAAAACAGTAGCACTTGCATATTCCTAAAATGCGCGCCCTAAGTAATTTGCTAAAATGTACCTAGCCTAACCTGGATGTGTAGGTGTATGTATGGGCAGTCAAGAAACCCCTAGGGATGAACCAGCCCCCTCACCTGATGGTTTAGAACGAAGGACCTCATCTCTGCGTCGAGGATGACAACCTGCAAGGGATTTCAGACTGCTGCTTGTCGGAGATTTGGCACGCAGGCGCCCAGTCTCTCCTAGGAAAGAATTCTCCGCTGATTTGTAGGGGGGGAGTGAGGATCTTTTATACTAAAGTAGTCACTCCCAGGGTTGTTTTCTAGAATCGATATGTTTTTAAAACAACCATGGATGTTTTGAAAACAATCACCGATGCTTTTCTAAACAAGTGTGATCATGCACAGCAACAGGTCAAGGATGAAAAAAGTGGTGACCCTTATACAGAATAAATCTGCCGTGCCTGGGGACATGTTTATGTACGTCAGGTACAGGGATTTAGATAGAAGATTGAGAGCCTGGTGTCAAAGAGACAGGAGCAAGCTATTAGGTAAAAGGTCACCTGTTTAGAATCGTTAGTCATGTGGATGGTATGATGTATGTAAAATGGAGTATACATGACAGGGCTATCCTAAAGGACATGACAGCAGACGATGGAATGGATTTTTTGTATTTTTCATACTAAATCGCATTATTCCAGTGGCCCTGCTACATGGCAGGTTCTCATCTCACCTGCAGTTATGCTTAATTTTGTGTTATGACGAGTACCATGTCTGTCAGTGGGATTGCGGTCTGGGGAGATGTTAGCATGAACATTTGTGTATAATTGGGAAAAATGTGTATGGCTGTCTGGCCCAGGACATACAGTTGCATGGATAGCGCAAAAAGGAGAGACATTTAAAATGAAGAAAAAACGTTCCATATGAACATAAAGTTAACTAGTCATTGTAATTTTCTCCCACTTAAACGTGTTGCAATTAGAAACACTAGGAAACATTTTTATATAATAAATGTCTGTATTTTTCAGTTATGAATGACCCCTTTCTACTGGCCACTTAAAGCAAGATGCCTGCTGTTTGTAAATGCAACACTTTTAAATGGGAGAATATTACATTGAAAGGTTAAGTTAATGATTACGTTAAATCTTGTAGTGATTGAGTCCACGAAGGTTGGTATAGTTCAAGTAGATTTATTGAAGATTAGAACAAGATCAGATCAAGACCAGAGGGAGACCCCACCAGGAGCAGCCAGCATGCTGCTCAGCCCAGCCAACTGTGAACATTGACCGCTAACATTCCATAAGATGACATCATAGCAAGGTTCTACAGGCAGAGCATGAAAAGCATTGAACTCAAGATATAACATATCCCCCTTTCTCCCAAATGAATAAAAGAACACAATGAGAGAGAAAGAGAGAAGAAACCAGAAAGAGAAAACTTAGAGGAAACAGAACCGCAAAACACTCTAAAGAGGAGCAACATCAGGTAACAGAGAAGAAAGGAAAACAGACATAGAAACCATCCTCCTTCTTACACAACAGAAAAGAAGAAAACCACAACGCCAGAGAGAGAAGAAAAGGAAACACAAAAGACTGCCCCAAAGCACACCCACTGGCCAGAACAGGAATGAATGAAGGCTGAAAATGGAAAACTAACAGAACACAGGGCTACAGGCTGCGATGAATGCAGAAGAAGGAAACACAACAGAAAAGCAGAGGAAAGCCCAGAATCCACAAGAGACCCGAGAAGAAAACCTCAGAAGGAAAACAGAGATGAAGAGAGAAACAAGGAAGATGAGGAAGGATAGAGGAAACTCCTCACCAAGACACCATTATCAATACATAATGAAGCATATAATATAAAGATAACAGTGTAAACATAGCAATAAAAAATACAATATAAACGGAACATACTTAGCAATAAAATCATGAAAAGCACTCAAATAGAATAAAAACGTAAGCTAAATATGTACTCTCCAATGCATGGTTGAGAACCCATGACTAATCTCTTGAGATAGAGATGCGTTGTGCACAAAACTGGTAATGCTCCCCATACACATCTCAGTGTAAGGACCAACTTTGTGTGGAAAAACCATACCGTGCACTGTAGTAATGTAACTGTGTTAATACAGCACATATGAGTAGGTACTCATCAAAAATTCCAAGCAAAAAAAAATTGTGTATGGGTGGGAACCCATCTACTTAATGCAAAGGGTCAACACCTTGCATAGCTCCCAGGAGGGAGGAAGACAGAGTCGTGCACACCCTATGTAGGGTAAACAAATAAAACGAGAGGTGTCCGTGTATGGACAACTAGTGTGGAGCTTCCACACTGTGCACTAAAGCAAAATGAACGTTAGCTTTTTGGGTAGGAACCCGTTAACTGAAAGTATCTGGGTAGGAACCCGTACTGATGCACAGGGACTGACACCCTTGCATAGATCCCCTGTGGAAGGGTAAACACAACAATGAACATGTAATGCGTGTACAATCATACAGTGAGCAGATGGGACTTAGACCCATTGCTGGCAAATGGGACTAAAACCCATTGCAAAGATCCCCTGTTAGAAGGGAAAACAGAATAGTGAAATGGACTCTTGACGGTGTTTACCAACATGGCGTATACCTAGGGTCCATGGCCAATAGCGTTAAAGGCAGACCAGAGATCCACGCCGGTGAGCGACTACTCACCCGAATAACAACTGCCTGGAAAATCCCTTCTGGGAAGGAACATAACATAAACGTGCCAAGAAACGAAAATGCAAGAATATGCTGTAAATAAAAACAACCCCCTGACACTGAGTAATTTTAAAAAAAACAATGAAAAATTGCATTTTCCATGTAAGTTTCGCAACCTAACGAAAAAGGAGGCAAACTTTAAACTTAACATCAGAATAGAGATCCTTGAGGAAAACCAACCAGACAATGTACACTTTGTGACCCAAAAATAGTAGGTGCAGGTGCCGTCGGTGGATAGATAATTATACAGCACTTTCAGTCAGAAACAGTTAGTTTGAGACAAGACATGGCATCCCAGAAGTAAGGTAAATGAGTGAGGTTGAAACAGGGAAAGAAGTTCCAGTCGTGAACCACATTGACAGGCAGGCACAAGTACGACACGGAGAGAGAGTACCTGTGAGATCACAGACTTGATTGAAGAAATCGTGAAACAGCGTGGTTGGCAAACTGAAAGACTTGAATCTAAAACTGTATTCAGCTGGAAATTCGAAGATGCTGCAGTGGTGCTAGAAGGCCACTAGATGGCACGGTTGTATTAAAGTTGTATTTTCCCCAGGTTCCGAGCCATAAATGACACCCCAAAAGCACCGGAAAAACGGAACAAAAGAAAAACGCAGTAGGTGTAGAGACTCACTTCACATCAGCATACCTTTCCATCCACAAAATGGCGGCACGCTTAAAGACGCCGCACCGGATGCCAAACGTCCTCCACGGCACGGAGATTGAAGATTCCACACACGTCATGGGAGACATCACGGAGGGAACACAGGTATGGAGAGGCTGCGCGCGATGAGAGGCTCGTGTAGATTTTGAATGGCAAAGATAGTGGGGAGAGGAAGGGTAAACACAACAATGAGCATCCCAGAAGTACCCTCATTGAAAGCACAGCACAGGACGCAGTTAGATAGTGGGGAGAAGACGCCAAAGACAGGATGGGCAGCTCTTGTAGTGGCACTTCCCCAGACGCGCAGGAACACTGGCAGACTGCTGTGGGCGACCGATGGGAGGTCACTGGTGGGGTCAAGATGGCAGTAGACTTAGCTTCACTTGAGTTGCAGTAGGTCCTGTGTTTGTAAAGTTTCTTGAGGTCTTGAAGAGGTGGTAGGTGCAGGTTCTTTTGAAGATCGTCGCCAAAATCTTGTAGTGATTGAGTCCACGAAGGTTGGTATAGTTCAAGTAGATTTATTGAAGATTAGAACAAGATCAGATCAAGACCAGAGGGAGACCCCACCAGGAGCAGCCAGCATGCTGCTCAGCCCAGCCAACTGTGAACATTGACCGCTAACATTCCATAAGATGACATCATAGCAAGGTTCTACAGGCAGAGCATGAAAAGCATTGAACTCAAGATATAACACTCTTCTTTTTAAATTTCTCCCATTTAAAAGCATTCACAAACCGCGTCTCGCTCTCACACTCCCATATTTCAATTAACCACATTTTTAAGTACCTCAGTGTAGAGGTGCAGATCTTAACCTCTGCACCCGACCCTGGTCGCAAAGCGGAATCAGACAGAGCTAGTTGTCTGCTCTCTGCAGCCCGATGGCAGGATTCTGTTCTGGACACTGCCAACAGCCACAACCCCAGCCCTCTTACAAGACACCGGTGCTCAGCTGCTGCTGTTGCCACTCCAGCCTGTGTGCAAACAGGGAGCCGAAGGCAATTGCGTTAAGTTGCTGCAGCTGCATAGACTCACAGTATGTCACCGAGCGCGGTCCTGTCCAGTGCAAGATGAATGGCGTGGCACCAAATCAGAAGCTACAAGCGTTTTGCTGAAATAATGAAGAGGCCTCACTGCAAAATCAAATATAAATAAAATCCAAGCTTAATTTTAAAATGAAAATGCAATGCTTGCTTTATTAATATAAAATAAACTTTGATGTGGCTCTTTCTTCATTAATAGGAATAATGACACGTTGCAAGGCTGCGAAGTTCTCTGTCAGTGATATACCGGTATCTTGTTACCGAATGGTTGGAAACACTTGAATCTAGTACGTCAGTGAGACATGGTTTTACTTTAATTTTGTCCTCCCCCAAAGATCAATTGCAATTATTTTTTTTTACATTGGGTAACCACCAATTTTATTTTTTATTTTTTTTGGCACATAGAAATTCAGAATGTGAACATTAGCTTAGTTACATATATTCTAAGGCGAGGTCTAGCAGTGTCCAAAATCCTGAAGACATTTCTACTGACTTACCTGCCTCGCTCATACATAGGTTTCTTCTGCTCAATTGAGAAGGAAGTGGTGCTGAAATGGGGTTATCGCACGCAGTTTAAGCACCATCCAAAAAGTACTTTTGTTATTTCACGGACCTTCACTTCTGGCTTGCTTCTAGACAGGGCCCTGAAATTAATCAACTCTGCATCCACAGCATTTTCCACTTAATTATGGAAGCACTGTATTTCCGTATAATTGACTATCTGCTGCATAATTGCAGATTTTATTAAACTTAAAACATTTTCCTTGTAATTCAAATGGCTCAAAGTATTTAAAAGAGTCAGTACTTGTTAAGCAGTAGCAGAGCGTATGCAAAAGTTAACTGATGATAAAATTGATAAAATATTAGGTCAGACATTGCTTGGGAATCTTTCCAAATAAGTTTTCTTAATCTGAATGTGCACTGGCGTGATGCTGACCTCTGTTCTAAACTGCAGGGCTTCTGTGAGGACCTTACTGTAATCTATTTTAAGATAAGAGAATACTGCATATGTTGTCTTCAAAAGCCTTCCTTATACAGAAGGTGAGCGTTCTAAATGAAAAAGCAAAAACTGAAATGGATTCCTTGGTGTCAAGTGTTATGTAAGGTATCTGAGACTATTGTGGAATTTAAAGAAGCAGAATAAGTAATGTTTCTTTCCGACTGCTTGTGTGTTTTATCTTTTATTCAAATGATGTTTGCAAAAGTACACCAAGAGATATAACATTTTGTGTTTTGCAAGTTTGGCTGGCAGAGAAACATAATTATTTCCATATGAAAGTACAATATCTTCTCTGCAGTAGTAACATTGTTGGTAAGTAACCTTTCATGCTAGCAGCTCTGGAGGCCATCCACTGGTCAGCGACTGCATAGCAGACAGGAGCGTTGGCTTAAAACTTAAGTGTAACTGCACTGAAGAAAACACAGAATTTTGAATTGGCTGAGAATACATGCTAGCATAGCCTACATGAGCTGCCGTCCCAAGGTTGCTACTGTAGAGTGACAGAAGGAAAGAGCACCGGTTCAAGAAGCTAATCCTGGATTTCTTAGACCACCTCCTAAATCAAGTCTAGATTTCAGCTTTTCTGAGACAGAAGAAAGTCTGCACTTTGTACTCTCTTTTTGAGTGAAAGACTGCTGGATATCAACTTGCCTCTTATCCTTCTTCTCTGAGACCTAAATTGCTCATTGGAGTCTCTTTCTTATTGCACATAGCATCTGACATTTATGTGAGAGTGTTGGTATGCTAGCTGAATTCTGGTTTTCGGTTGGTTTGTGAACTTTGGGACTGTTCAGTTGCTGAAAGTTTACCATTTTGTTTGGCATACTGGATTTGCATATGAATTATGCATTGAATTTTGGCACTGTAAACACTCAAGTGGGCCATCTTGCCCTGAGCACATTCATATCTTCCTTGTTGCATTTGTTTGTCATAACAAAGCTTTTCTTCTTCAGATGATTTTCGGATCTTCTGCGGTGACCTTGGTAACGAGGTGAACGACGATATTTTGGCTCGAGCTTTCAGCCGTTATCCATCCTTCCTAAAGGCAAAGGTGATTCGAGACAAACGGACAGGAAAGACAAAGGGCTATGGTTTTGTCAGCTTCAAAGACCCCAATGACTATGTGCGAGCAATGAGGGAGATGAACGGTGAGTTTGGTGGCCAAAGAAATGCGTGTGCTGAATGGGAGATGGACAGGGCTGTTGTAGATGCACTTAAGGAAAGAATGCAGGGTGAAGAAATGAGAGCATGGCAAAGGGTTGCTATGAAGGGCATTGTATATATTCAGCAGCAGTCCTAACAACCTGCCTGTCTCTTTGCAGGTAAATACGTTGGCTCCCGGCCCATCAAGCTGAGGAAAAGTATGTGGAAAGATCGCAATATTGATGTGGTGCGCAAGAAACAGAAGGAAAAGAAGAAACTGGGATTGAGATAGTGCTGGCAAGCCTATGTTTCCAAGAACGTGACCTGGTTTGGGCCTGAGGGGGGCAGGTCTTTGCCCATAAGGCCTCTAAGTACATCCCCATGACTCCATACATACATAGGTGTGCAAAGGAGGGAATCCCTGTGACAGTGGATGCATAACTACTATTAGAATCGAGCTTGGATTGGGAGATAATGTTTAGACGAGGGTTTGGACCACAGGATGAACTATATACATATGCAAGATTTTATCAGTGTGTGTTTTTCTGAGTATTTTGTTTGCCCACTTCCAGTTTTTGTGTGGACATGTGTGCAGTCTACCATAGATAAATGAATGTGTATGATTGCGTCTAAGTGTGCTCTGGCAGATATCAGCAGCATAAAACAATGTGCCTGTTACTGGGATGGATGGAGGGGTGGGCGGGAGGGGTGGGGGGGGGGGTGTCCGTCCGAATAAGTACATATGTGCTCTTATAGGTGCATTTGCACAGGTTTACATGGATTGTAATCTGTGAACTGTCCCATATTCAGGTTTGCTTTAATAAATTATACTTATTCAGTGAGTGTGGCTGTATGTGTGCTTTTGGAGTTTGAATTCCCAGGATTCCGACATGGAGAATAGTTTGTTTGCAAAAGCTCTTATTTGTTCATGTCAGTTACCGTAAAAGCGCTTGTTTGTGAGCGTTCTTCCACTGTCTGTTCCTTCTGTGCAGCTGTGTGTGTGGGTTTATCTGTATGTTTGAAGACTGCTGCATTGATTTGTATGCATGTGCCATGCCTGTAGTAGTAGTGTGGAAGCGTTTGAGTGTGCATTTGCTTCTGGGAGTTTGTGTTGTCCTAAATAAAGCAGACTTCCAGGTGTGCGGGTTGCTGCTCCACAGTACCCGTGTCTTCTGTCATTTGAACATACTTTGCTCCATTACTTGGAGCTTGTGAATTGTAGTGTTTTGCTTCCCTCCTGGGCACGTAGTCAGTTGTTCCCTAATGATCCTTGATCCTGAGAACTAAACGCTTCTACCTAACTCCCACCTTTGTGATTATGGTGGTACTGTGCAGAGCATTAGTCCTTCACTGTCACTTCCAGCTGGGAATTGTGTGCATTGTACATGCTCTGTCCTTATATACAGTTTCTGGCTGTATCTGATCTGCAGATATACATAAATATGTTACTCCCTTACAATACAAAATTAAGTGGGGTTGATGTTAATTTTTTTCAGGGTGGCAACATTAAGCATCTCACCTAAACCACTCTCAGGCTGGGCATAATGACAATAATGTGCCGTTTTCCTTCCACACTGAAGTACTGCCTCCCTTACACCTCCCTTGAAACCATAGCAGAGTCTGAGTGGCCACATCTGTGGACTATTATCTGATAGGGTCGTTTTTGATTAATTGACTTGTAGGAAAATATTATCTTGGACATTTCATAGGTGGACAGTCCCCAAATGATGAACCCATGACTTAATTTTGGCTAACTGAGTTCACTGAATAGCTGCACAATTCATTCCCTGCAATTTGCCATGCAACATCTATCTCCATGTGATGGATTGTGGGAAGGGTTCTCTTAGAGCTCTTGCTTGTTTTGCATTTTGTAAATAAATATCTATCAATATGTTTTAAAATCGTATTGCTGTGTTTTGTTAACTGGTATATGCAGTTGCACCCCATACCCATGATGACTACTTCCCGGCTGATTATCTCACATGACTATTGTGCTTTGCAGAGATGTTGGTATAGTTGTCTACTTTGTTGGCGTATTGCCAAACATTCCTTTGTATTGCTGAAGAGCCATGCTTTTTAGTTACCTGCAAATGCCATCATGTGTTTTTGGTGGACTACTAGACTTGGCAGCAAAGACTCTACCTTACTGGAAATTCCAAAAGTCAGAACACTCCAGTAGGCCAGAATTCTGGGTTTTTATCATCCCAGCCTGTAGAACAAATTTCTTTGCATCATGAATCCTTTTCTGGATTTACATGCTGTACACTACTATGCCATCTAGTGCATAGGTCCGGAATCGTCTTTATTTTTATTTTTTGTATGGGCGTCGTCGTCCACCACCATTTGGTGGTATGTCTGTCCCTTCTGTGACATCAGACGTGCGCCCCAGAAGTTTTTGTATGTGGTCACCATCTTTAGATTCTTTTCCGCTTTTGGGTCTGGAAGCAAGATGGAGGAGCTCCAAAGCAGTTGAGGAAAACAACGGATCATCATGCAAAACTCCGGAGAAAGGGGTGAAAGGCACCGACAAATCCGGAAGCCTCCCGTGCCGAGAAAGAGACCTTTCTCTGCACTGAAGGAGGACTTTTCTGACCGGGAACACATGCGGAGAGGTGAAGCAGCAAGGTGAGATGGAGACAGATTCCCTTTTCCTTCTTATAATCTCTTCAAAATGAACTTTAAACCATTGTATTCCAACAACACTTCAAAATGGGGTCATCTATCTGATGGATTCAACTGGAATAAGTCGCTTAATGTAAGAATAATATTAATCATAGAGCCCATTACTTGAGTACATGCGGTCCTAATTCTGTATCCCTAATCTGGGTCCCCCACACTCACGGAACTCATTCTCCAAACCTATTATAGGACATGTGGTGTTGGGCAAGATATTCAATGACTCCTTGAATGTGATTACTGATACTCTCCTTCAGGTTGCTGACCTTTCTTTCCATGTTTGTTCATGTATATATTTTTGACCCCATATGAAGATGTCTGCTACCCCTTTGGCAGATTTGCACTATACAGAACTGCAAGTAAATTAAAAAATAAAGTAATCTGGTCATCTTGGAAGGAGGTGTGTAGTTGGGATGGATAATTGTGAGGGAAAGAGGCCAGGATAAGGAAGAAAAGAAAGGGTGCAGGAAAGTGCCCCTTTTTAGGTCGAGCTTTAGCGGCAGCACGCATGCGCTGCTCTCTCTGCGAGGCATGCAGTAGTCCAGTATGGGGAGACAAGCTTCCCTCACTCTCCACCCATATTTATCATTGGCTTCTGTGTTTGCCCTTTGTAAATTCTGTCTTCTGATTGATAATGAGGCTTGTTAGTCCCGCCTTATTATGCCATGTCGTCATTTGTATCCTTCCGTGGCTATTGGCCCCTTTACTTCGAGTGTTGCATGAGCACTCTTTTCTTTCCGTGACTTCTCTCCCCCCTCCCGTTGTTCGTGCCTTCTCTCCCCCTTGCCCCCCGTCCGCCTGCACTCCCGTTTGCAATGCAATAGGTCTCGCGTAAATGCGAGTCCTATTGCATTGCAAATGCTTGTTTTGTTTACTCACTGCGCGGGATGGCCCCTCCTCCCAGCTGGGCACATGACTGCACTCGTAGGACACAACGTGTTCCACACTAGTGCTTTAAGTGTCCAGGTGCGGGGCGTCACACTTTTTAACCTACGTGCATACACGATTTCATTCATTTTAAGTGGGAAACATTACACCTCTAATGTGCCTTTTAAAAACACCAGCGCAGCGCTTGCACACAGCTGCTGCTGGCTCATCTCCTAGAGTGCCTCTCCTCCTCCCAGTAGGTCTCGCATAGAGGAACAACCTAGCCTGCTGGCAAATGACTTGCATGTGGGAGGTGGAAGGGGTCTGCTTTGGAGGGTCTTATTTAATGCACACCCATCGCGCAGGCCGGCTGACTAATTACAAATGCACCACAGGAGACGAGCGGGAGGCAGCGGCGTGCAAGCGCTGCTCAAGTGCTGTTAAAAGGCACGTTAGAGGTGTGATGAACCCAAGCGGTGGTGGTGCACTTGAAACAGCTGCTCATAACAGCATTAAATTGAAAATGTATGTAAGTAATTGCAGCAACTTTCAGATTTCACCTTTAACCCCAGAGACTAAAGTATGCCTCCGATAATATAGGAACCACTTTCTAACTTGGTTGCGCCAAACAAGTTTGTCTACACGTTTGTAACTGACCAACAATTAAAATGTATGATGCTGCAGTAAATATTTTAACAATAGCATTTCTGCCTAAATGTGCTTCGTGAGACATTGCTTTAAACAAACAAGCCTATTGAAAGCACATTGCTTATCTAAAGAAGCATAATATATTCAATGAAACGTGTCAGATTTGTTCAGCTGACACGGGAGGCCTCCACCCATCCCAGCGACACCGGGAAACCGGCACACTACCGCCTTAAATGTGCCCTGTGCAGCTGCAGCTGGCAGGATCCAGCCACTGCCCTCCTCACCCCCTCCCTTCCCCTCAAACACCCGAATCCAAAACAATGAGTAATCCTTTTATCACAGCAGTGTCCTGGCTGGGCAGGCGTGGAGTCACTGGCAACAAAGCCGGACACTGCCCCGCCTCACTGCACACTGGGGAGTAGTGCATCAAGGAGAAACAGTAACACGGCCGCTGCTTTACATTTAACTAGTGACTGAGGCAGCCGAAATAGAGCAGAGTTTACATTCTTCAGCTCTCTATGTATATTCAAGGTATGCAAGTCAATCAATGTATGTAATTACACCAACAGCTGGCAGCTAACCATCCACACTTCTAATATGTAATTACTACATCATTCAAATGCACGCATCTCCTTAACCATAGAAGAACAAGTAATGAAGGCAAGGCTTGCGAGGTTTTTTCCACAGACCCCTCTAGACGTACAGATGCCTATAGTGTACACAGTTATGAGTTATTTTACCAGGAAATGAATATGTGCACCTGCAGTTTACACACGAATCCCCGGGACAATTAACTGCATTTTTGGAATGGACACCTGTAAGTTGCAAAGAATTACCTGTAATGTGACTTGTGCTCGTGTAAAGCTGCTGCTTTTTTAAAATAATAAACCTGTCCGCTTCGGAGCGGTCTGGCTTTTTTGGCCTCCGAAAGTATTTTAATTCTACTGTACACAACTGCTTTGTGCACTAAGAGCTGCACAGGTTGGAGTGGTTTTGTATTTATGGTTATTAATGTAGGCATTGCTTTCATGTTCCAAAGCATCGCTAACATTTTCAAACAAGGATTTTTAAATTATAGTGACATCTCCCCAGTCCACCTCAAGTTTAATTTCTTTTTGGGATCGCTTCAGTGTTACATTCAATCTGGCTAAACAGCGCCCTAACGCATTGTGCACTTTCAAAGTTTACAATTTAAGACTGCAGTTTGGAGCGTGCAAGGTTGCAAGCTTTTCGGTGTTCATACTTAGTAACGGAACACCACTTTACTGTGTGGATGTAAATATTTCACAAATAAATACCCACAGGTTTAGTTAATTCCACTCCAGACTACTACTGAGGGGTGACCTCTCCCTATTAATTCCACTGCAGATTACTACTGAAGGGTGACCTCTCCCCAACTCAGCTAACTTATTTAAACTATGGATCCCCAACAATCGTATTGTACTGCAAGCTTCCTTCCCTCACCTTCGCCTATTGATTGTTACAAGCGCACACCATAAGTGTATTTGATAATGTGCAGGTCTAAGGCAAGGTGACCTCTCCCCAGCCCATCTAACATTTTCCAAAGCTTTAATATACAGCAATCTGCAAAAGAGTACAAGCTTCCTCCCCTGGCCCTCTCCCCCACTAGTTAAAAGCACACACAATCCCTCACCTTCTCCTACACCAGCACAGCACCAACGCACCACCTCAGCACACTTCAGCACCAACGCAGCACCACTTCAGCATGAGGGCAGCACGACATCAGCATTACCTCACCACAACAACTCAGCATCACTCTACTACACAAACACCAAGACAGCACCACCACCTCATCGCTCAGCACCACTTCAGTATCACTAAGTACCACCTCAGCACCAGTGCAGAACCAACTCAGCACCACCTCCTCATCAGCACACACCACTTAAGCACCACCATCTCCGCATCAGCACAGCACTACCTCCTCATCTCTTCACCACCACCAGTGCACCAACTGCACCACCAAATCAGCATCAGCGCAGACCGCCTCTGCACCACCTGAGCATCAACAGAGCCCCACCTCAGCCACACCTCCGCGCCAACACAGCCCCACCTCAGCACCAGCGCAACCCTACCTCAAAAGCAATTCAGCACCAACGCAGCACCACTTCAGCATCAGTGCAGCATCACTTCAGCTAAACAACTCCACATCACTGCACACTCCACTACACCTAAGCACCAATACAGCACCACCACCTCAGTATCACTAAGCATCATAGCTTAAAAACATTGCCAAAGCCAATAGCTCTGAATAAACACTTATAAGGTCACAAAGGCGAGACCTATTGGCTATGCCAATGCTTGTTTACATGGTCACCCCCACTCTTTGCCTGTTATCTTTGCATACTCCTGCCATCTAGTGTTGGGTCTGGATGTTTGCACTTTGTTTTTCTTCGAAGAAGTCTTTCCAGTCTTGAGGTAGGTGACTCCTCCTTTCGGTGATAGTGCGCATGGACATCGACTCCATTGTTAGATTGTTTTTTTCCGCCATCGGGTTCGGACGTGAATTGCTGCACTCCGGTTCGACACCGTTTCTCGGGTTCCCCTCAGTGCGCAATCCACTTACCCTCGACGGTATTGTTATTCGATTGCGTTTCCCATTCTCCGCGTATCGTATCTATTCAGAAAATCTATTTCGATCGGAAACTTCGTGGAAGGCCTTAGGGCCTAACCGCATCGGGCCTGCTCGCAGTCGATGGAACGGACTCCATTTAAATTCTGTCCTCGGTGCCACGCCAAGTATCCGCGCACCGACTCGCACGAAGTGTGCAACTTGTGTCTATCTCCAGAACACAACGAACAACACTGCGACGCGTGCCGATCTTTCCACTCCAAGAAGACGCTCCGTGACCGTCTGGCTCGACGTCACGAAATGCATCAACAACATAACGGCTCCGCTCTGGATCTATTCGGAGAAGATTCCAACCACGAAGTCTTCGACGCTCAAGGAGCCGAGGAAGAACACATTTCACTGTTCGAAGGCGACTCCGACATGGATGAAGACATCCCGCAGGGTCAAACTCAACCCAAGAAAAAGGCTCCGGCCCCTCATCTGCCTTCGGGCCAAGGTCGGCACCGATAACAGGTTTCCAGTGCCCAGCCTTCGGGCCCGGCACCGAAACAAATGCCAAAGCCTTCCGGCTTGGGATCGAGTCGACCCCATTCCAACACCGAGCCGAAACATTCGGCACCGAAGCACATTATCGTCACACTCCCTTCGGTGCCGAAAACACCGGCTCCGAAAATATTGGCACCAAAAGAAAAAACAGCTTCCAATCCATCCAAGGACCATCGTTTTGACGTCCCGCCTTCCAACCCGAAACAGAAAGAATTAGTAATTAATCCCAAAACTGGACATATCCATGCAAAATTGCCAGTTAAACGCAAGCCAGAAATGGAGGACACTTACCACATTCCTCTTAAAAGAAGAGGTGTTGGTACTAACCCTTCTCCTCCTCCTCTAACACCTTCTTCCCCACCTAACCCAAATCTGATTATAACACCCACAAATTCACCACAATTACCTGACAATAAGGATGACTGGGGATGGGGACTGAGAAGATGACAATAGTCCTGATCCATGGGACGATTATAATACGGACCCAAATACGGACAATGACCCAGACTTCTACCCTTCAAAACCCTCTCCACCTGATGACAATGTAGGGTATACAGAATTGATTAATAGGGCTGCTGAATATCATGGAGTTCAGCTACACAAACAGTCTCTTGAGGAGGATTTTGTGTTTTAAACTCCAAGCTCTTCACAAAGACCCAGTCATACACTGCTCATGCTTAAGGGTATTCTTAAACATGCAGACGAGACGACATTTTTAAAGATCCTGTGCGTGCAAGAATCCTTGCACAAAGAGTGGACAAAAAATATAAACCAGCCCCTACATATCCAGTGTATATCAAGGGTCAATTACCATTAGACTCCCTAGTAGTTTCTAACGCCCGTAAACGGGCAAACTCACAAACGTCAGGAGATTCCCCTCCTCCAGACAAGGAATCTAAACTAATAGATGCCTCTGGGAAGAGAGTAGCTGCGCAGGCAGCCAATCACTGGCGTATTGCCAATACTCTGGCTCTTTTAGCCAGATATGATAGAGCGCATTATTTACTGGACGAACATAAGGCTGAGGCATACAACCTAGTTCAGGAAGGAAAACTCATTTCTAACACCTCCATTAGGTGAGCTTTAGACGCAGCTGACACTGCTGCTCGTGCAGTCAACACCAGCGTTTTGCTAAGGAGACACGCCTGGCTCAGAATTTCAGACTTTAAACCCGAAGTCCAGGCTTCTATTTTAAATCTACCCTTTGACAAAGAGCATCTATTTGGTCCTGTGGTAGACACTTCCTTAGAGAAGATGAAAAAGGACACCGATGTCGCTAAATCCATGGGAGTTCTGCAGTCCCCATCCAATTGGGGTTCCTTTCGTTGCTCCTTTTACAGGGGGGGCTCCAAGAACACATCCACAGACAACACCTCAACATCATACAGAGGAAACAGTCACCCTCTTCAAGAGGTTACTTTCCAGGTAGGTTTCGAGGCAATAATGGCAAGAGGTAAAGGTTCCACACCACGCACTTCCCCTGCAACATTCAAACAGTGACTTGCCTCCTTTCCCCCCGATCATTCCCCACCTGTTGGGGGATGTCTCTCTCAATTCCTCCCTGTCTGGCATACAATATCTTCAGACAGATGGGTCCTAGGGATTAACCAATCTGGTTATTGCCTGGAGCTTACCAACAATTCCCCAAACATTCCTCCACGTTCACACAAAATGTCACCAGAGCATCTACACCTCCTCAAACAGGAGGTTCACACTCTTCTGCCAAAAGGAGCTATAGAGCCCGTACCATTAGAATATCAAGGGTCCGGCGTGTACTCTCTTTATTTCTCATACCCAAAAAGGACGGCTCTCTCAGGCCTATACTGAACCTCGGAGAGCTAAATCAATATATTCACTCAGATCACTTTCACTTGGTGACACTTCAACAAGTGCTCCCACTCCTACAGCAAGGCGACTTTGTCTACTCTAGACTTGAAGGACGCATACTTCCATATTCCAATACATACAGCTCATCGCAGGTATCTCAGGTTTGTGGTAGCGGGACAACATTACCAGTTCAAAGTGCTTCCATTCGGACTCACCACTGCTCCCAGAGTATTCACCAAATGCCTGGCAGTAGTCGCTGCTCACCTACGAAGACAACATATTCACGTCTTCCCATACTTAGACGATTGGCTCATCAAAGCCAGTTCTCACACAAAGTGTCTCCAGCACACTCAGATAACAGTGCAATTACTGCACGATCTGGGGTTCACAGTAAACGTGTTAAAGTCCCATCTCCAACCCTCCAACACGTAAACATACTTGGGAGCCACTCTCAATACTCAAAAAGCTCTAGCCTGTCCCAATGCAGCCAGGATCTGCAATATTCAGGCTCTAGTGTAGCAGTTTCAGCCCAACCAGTCATTACCAGCTCAGGCATTTATGCAGCTACTGGGAATGATGGCGTCTTGCATCATAATAGTTCCCCATGCGAGACTTCAAATGTGTCCCCTTCAAGAATGTTTAGCACGTCGGTGGAATCAGTCTCCGGGTCAATTGTCAGATCTAGTGGTGGTAGACTGCCGCACCCATCGCTCTCTGCAGTGGTGGAATCCACAAAACCTATCCAAAGGGCGGCCCTTCATCGACCCAGTTCCACACACCGTGCTAACAGCAGATGCATCGCTCTCTGGTTGGGGAGCTCATATCGAAACTCGCACAATTCAAGGTTTGTGGAGTCAGAAGCAAAAGCAACTTCACATAAATCATCTAGAACTCCTAGCAGTATTTCTAGCGAGCAAAGCCTTCCAGACTCACCATGCAGGCAAAGCTGTCATGATACGCACCGACAATATGACAGCCATGTATTACATACAGAAACAAGGGGGGGGGGGGCACATTCCCTTCAGCTGTCATGCCTTGCGCAAGCCATTTGGAGCTGGGCAATGCATCACAGAATTTATCTCCTGGCAGAACATCTCCTAGGAGTGAACAATCAGATCGCAGATCTTCTCAGCAGGCAGAGACAACAAGTTCACGAGTGGTAACTTCACCCTCCCGTTCTCCTCCCATTCTTTCAGATGTGGGGCTTTCCACAAATAGACCTGTTCGAAACACATGACAACGCAAAATGCCCAAACTTCGCCTCCAGGTATCCAAAGGCAAGGCACTATGGATGAACTGGTCAGGGATATTTGCCTACGCTTTTCCGCCTCTCTCACTCATTCCACTAGTGGTTCGGAAGCTCAGACAAACATTCCTCACACTGATCTTAGTAGCTCCAACATGGGCCCGTCAACCCTGGTTCACTAACCTGATGGAGCTCTCAGTAGTTACTCATCAAAAACTACATCTCACACCCAGTCTCCTCACGCAGAGCCATTGAGAGATAAGACATCCAGATCCCAAAGATCTCAACCTAGCGATCTGGCACCTGAAATCATAGAGTTTGGCTACCTAAACCTTCTGCCAGACTGTATGAATATCATTAAAGAGGCCAGAAGCCCTACTACAAGGGCTTGCTACACAGCTAAATGGAAGCGGTTTGTTATATATTGTAATAACCATATCAATCCCCTAGATGCTTCCATTCAAAATATCATTTGTTACTTACTACACTTGCAGCAGTCGGGGTTAGCTTACACATCCATACGCTTACATCTTGCGGCAAATAGCTGCATACCTTCAAAACAGACAGCACCTGTCCCTTTTCAGAGTACCCGTTATCATGGCTTTTATGGAAGGACTAAAAAGAGTTATTCCACCAAGACTTCCACCTGCTCCAGTGTGGGTACACCCTTTGAGCCATTGCACAAATGTGAAATGCAATTTCTCACTTGGAACGTTGCCTTCCTCATTGCTATTACATCACTGAGGAGAGTGGGTGAGCTTCAGGCACTAACCATAGAGGAACCATTTTGTCAAGTCCACTAAAACAAAGTGCTCCTTCGCACTAATCCCAAATTCCTACCCAAAGTGGTATCTGCCTTTCATATCAATCAATCTGTTGAGTTGCCTGTGTTCTTTCCTCAACCAGATTCAGTGGCAGAACGACCTCTACACACATTAGATGTTAAACGAGCATTATTGTATTACATAGAAAGAACAAAACCTTTTCGTAAAACTAAACAGCTCTTTGTGGCTTTTGCTCCACCACACAAAGGTAATCCTATCTCTAAATCAGATATTGCTCGGTGGATAGTTAAATGTATTCAAACATGTTATGCAAAAGCAAAGAGGACTTTTCCAATTCCTCCTAGAGCGCATGCCACCCGCAAAATAGGGGCTACTGTGGCTTTCTTAGGAAACATCTGTAAAGCTGCAACATGGTCTACACAGCACACATTCACCAAGCCCTATTGTGTAGATGTGTTAGCGAGACAACAAGCTAATGTAGGCCAGGCAGTACTTAAAGCACTCTTTCAAACAACTGCAACAGCTACAGGTTAGCCACCGCTTTGGGAGAATACTGCTGTATAGTCTATGCAAAGCATGTGATCTACAGCGCTACATGCCAAGAACAGATGCTTACTGGGTAAGTAACATTTTCCTTCTGCTAACCAGGCCCCCAGTACCAGATCTCTTTCCCTAAACTGTACAATTGTTTCACCAAATGGCAATACCTTTAGCACTCACTGTAAGTCCCTAGTAAGTGGTACCCCTGGTACCTAGCGCAAGGAGGCTAAAGAAGGTCCCCAAGGACTGCAGCATGTATTGTGCCACCCTAAGGGACCCCTTGCCAAGCTCTTGCAAACTGCCATTGCAGGTTGCGTGTCTTGGTGGTGACAAAAGTGGAAACACCACATGGCACACAGCCTGTGTGCCATGCCAACAAACACTGCATGCAGTATTGGTGGGTCACCTCTACAGCAGGCCTTACAGCCCTAAGGCAGGGTGCACTATACTACATGTGTGGTCATATCTGCATGAGCAGATATGCCCCTCTGCTGGTAGGTTCAATTACTGCCAGTACAAGTGATCAGGGAAGCCATTTTAAGTACATGTACAGGGCACTGGTCAAAAACGAGTTCCGCAGCTACATGATGGCTTCACTAAAACCAAAGATGTTTGGTATCAAACATCTTGACTTAATAAATCCACACTTATTTCAGTGATGGATTTATTAATAAATTCACCCAGAAGGCACCTTAGAGGTGCCCCCTGAAAACCACCCAACTACTAGTGTGCTGGCTGACTGGTTATAACCAGCTTGCCACCACAGATGAGTTTCTGACCCCTTGGGGTGAGGGCTCACACTTTCAGGAGGTCGGGAACAAAGCCTGTCTGGCAGAGGGTGTTTACATCCTCTCAGAGATGAGGGGATGTCGACTCGCCCTTGTCACCAGCCCAGGTCCCATTTGGCACCTGGACTAGCGGGAAAATTAGTAGTCGGAGAGGCGTGTTAACCCTCAGGCTAGTTCCACCCCTAATGTGAACTAACCTGGTGTGGACACGAAAATTAAAAGTCTGCCATCTTCGTGATGGCAGAATTAGGAACTTTGGGACAGAGTTATGCCCACTTCCACTACCTTACACTCCCCTAACGCCCCTAAATCTAGTGTTTAGGGAAGCCCCTGGCACCAAGAAAACGGATCCTGCTGACCTGCTCTTGAGACTCCTCAGCGACTTCTTTCAGAAGACCAGCTACTGACTTGGCGCCAACCCTGCTGGCCTGCCTGCTTCCCTCGACAATTGCACCAGCAACGACTCATCCTGCAACTGCCTGTGCCTCCAAAAGCCTAGGAGGACTGCCATCTTTCTCCAAGTACCCAGAAACTCCTGTAGAGAAGCGGAGCCTCTACCCTGCAGACACCACAAGAGACCTGTGAAGTCTCCTGGAACGCTAAAACCAGACATCCGAAAGCATCGCTGCACCTAGCCCAAGTCGAAGTGGGCCTATCGTGCCAGTGTGGTTCCCAGACCGTCCAGAGACGAAGCCCACCTTGGTTTGCTAACTGTGGACTGCCCAACGACTCCTGCAGCCTGTTTTTTCAGGCCCCCTCTACCACAAACCCGATGCCTCAGAACACCTCAGCACCCAGCTGCACCGGCCTGAGGAGAAGGGGACCAAAGGTCACTCCATGTCCCCAAGCATCATGAAACCCGAGCCCTCTTGTTGGTTCATCCCGACTGGCCTTCCAGTCTCTGCCTGTAGTGACTTTGTGACCGGACCGAACCCCCCTCCCACTCCCCCCCCCCCCCCGACTTACCCCCGGCACCCAATGCCATTAACCACCTTTGCACCAAACACCATATACCACCTCTGCACCTGGCCTCCCCAGTGCTGCCCGAGGTGACCTGTTGGTGCTGCCTTACACTGTACCCGATACTCACCTTAAGTCCTGAAGATTGGTCCCGTAAATACCTGTATGCAGTACATGCTTTTCCTCCATAGAATAACATTACCTCTTCAGAAATTCCACTGTTGCTTTTTGAAAACTAAAAACATTCCCATCTCAAAACCTACTTAACCTGATTTTGGTGATCTTGATGCCAAATATTATATAAAGATACGTGTTATTTTTATAAATGGGTGTGGATCTCCTTATTGAGCTGTGTGTACCATTTATTGACTGTATGTGTATTGCAGATGTCTAACACTCCACTCTGATAAGCCTAAGGCTGCTCGACCACACTACCCCCTGCGAGAGCACCTTGGGTTTGCTAGAGCAAGCCCCTGTCTACTTATAAGGGATACCTGAACTCTTTGCACAGTATACCTCTTTTTGGTATACTGTATAAAGAGCCAGCTTCCTACATTGGTGGTGCAGCTGTGGGATACAAGACTTTACATTTGCTGTACCACTTGGTTAATAGTTTATACCACTAAGGAGTCCAAAATTGTCCTTAGTTTCTCAACATCTCAATACAGCGAAATCCGGTTCTCCAGCTGATCCTTGCCCACGAAGAATAATACATCTGGCCTCAGACATCATAGCACAACATCTCACTGAAGTCTTTAACCTTATCTTTGAAACCAAAGTATTCACTAAACAATGGGAAAAAGCTTCCATTGTTCCTCTCCTGAAACAACCCAGCTTGAACACACTGGATAGCAGTAACTATTGTCCTATTTCCCACCTTCCCTTGCCAGCAAAAATAATTGAATTATATATAAATCAAGAACTCACCACATTTATGAATCGTAACCATCTATTGAATTCTACGCAGTATGGCTTCAGGAGCGAGCACAGTACGGAGCTGGCCTTGATCACCGCTACTGAGGAAGTGTTAGACGCGCAGTGGATAGAGGAGGAAATGCTTCATTAATTTTTTCAGACCGCTCTGCAGCGTTGGACACTGTGGACCACAGTGTATTGATAAATCGTCTCCAAAGTATAGGCGTAGGTAGCTCAGCTCTTTTCCTTCTGAAATCTTTCCTAGCTGAGCTAGAGCAGTTTGTGGGACTGGGCAATTTTGCGTACCCCCCCTTTCCAACTACTGTGTGGTGTTCCACAGGGCTCTTTGATCAGCCCCTCTTTTTAATCTTTGTCCCACCCCCCTCGCCGGGTCTTATCAAATCCATTGGCTTCCCCATGGTGTCCTGTGCTGCTGATACTCGGACCATTGTCTCAGTGACCAACAACATTCAGGGCACATCTGCCAGGTTTCAAAACTGCATGCATCAAGTTAGTAAGTGGATGAGGTAGAACTGCCTGAAATTAAATTAGAATGAGGTATTGCTTTTTTCGGATACAACATCTCCTTTTGGTCACCGAATTGGTGGCCTCAGAAACTTGGTTCACTCTCCACTCCAGTAACAAAAGCAAAAAACTTGGAAGTAATCATCAACACAGCCTTATCCTTTAAACACCAGGTAAATACTATTACCTCGTCCACTTTCTGTTTATTAGAAATGCTCAGGAAAATCTTTCCATCCATACCACACGATCTTCAAAGAACCAGTGGCGTAACGAAAGTTGAAGGGGCCCCCCTGCAAGGTACACAGAGGGGCCCGCTCCAGATTTAATCCGGAGTTATCAGGCCTGAGTACTGTGCTGAGGGGGCTCGGGGGCCTCCACCACGGGGGCTGCGGGGGCCTGTGTTACGCCCCTGCAAAGAACAATTGTTTCTGCTCTAATCTTTCCAAACTAGATTATTGCAATGCCCTCTTGGTCAGTTTACACAAAGGTCTTCTTGGCAAGCTGCAGGTTCTTCAGAACGCGGCGGCCTGACTCCTGCTGGGGATTCCCAGGCATCAGTCTGCCAAACAAGCGCTTGTTTCCCTTCATTGGCTCCCCATGAAGTAAAGGATTGACTTTAAAGCCTTATGCATTTCCTTTAGGGCTTTACACAATTCCGGACCGGACTACCCTAATACATTGGTTCCACTGGTATGTTCCACCAAGAAATCTCCTATCCTCCTCCCACAATCTAGTTGAAGTCCCCAGATTCAGGTTAGCTAACTGGGGTGGCAAAAGTTTACCACTGTGTCTAAAATGTGGAACATTCTTCCAACCCATTTAAATAAAATTGCTCAGAACTGCTTCCTTTCAGGAAGTCCCTTAAGACCTGGCTTTTTACTTCGTAGCGTTGTTCTCAATAGGTCAGAGACGTATCTGCCTCCTCCTTTTCAATTTTCCCCTTACAAGGTTTTAGCGCCTAGATGCGTCCAGGCATTAGTCCGCGCTTTATAAATATTAAATCAAATCTTAGCTAGAAACGGTTTTGTCTTCTAAATTGTTTAAAACAACTGATAGGGCCTTGTGTTAAGTCCCCCAGTCCAAACTGTTTAGAAGGTAAAAGTATTTTAGTCAGTTGGGCCCTTTAGAAGTCTACTTAGGATTGTTTTTATCTCTTAATAAGGTCCCAACTACTTTAAAACCATGACTGAGGTAGCGGGTTCCTCCCAGGAGCTCAACCTGGGTCCCTAGAAGAACCTTAGGCTGACCCAATTTAAGGCCCTCTACCAAGCATGGAACCTGATGATTGGGTCTAAACCCACTAGAACTCATCCACAAAAGTTGCTTATAGAGAATGATAGACCCTGGCAGGAAAAAAAAGCCCCTAATGACCCAGGGGAAGTGGATGCTGATGAGGATAATGATTCCCTCAGCAATCCTACTGATAGCAATACCACTGGGAGTACTGATAGTACCCCAGAAGAAACACTGAAGATGCAGATCTTCAAAAACTAGCCATGAGGATGTCCTTAGAGGCCAAACTCTTAGAAATAGAAAAGGAAAGAGCTGTGATGGGCCTTGGACCCATCTCTGGTGGCAGCAAAGGTTTAAGCCGATACGAGGCACGCTTGGCGCGAAGAGGGGCGGAGAGTAAAATTTTAAGAACTTTTTAACAACTGTAGAAACGAATTTGTGGGGAATTTTAATCTTTTTAGAATTGTATTGTGGCACGCTTTTATTTTGTTCTACTTGCTACCGGAGCTGTGTTATAGCTCAGGGGGGAAGTATTCTTACCTGCACTCTCACTTTGGCGGCCATCTTGGGTCAGCGCTCTAGTCGCTGGACCCTGCTCGGGTCTGAAGCCGCTATGAGGCACGCTTGGCGCGAAGGGGGGCGAAGAGTAAAATTTTAAGAACTTTTTAACAACTGTAGAACCGAATTTGTGGGGAATTTTAATTCAATGAGGAAACTCAGCCAGAAGTATTGGGGCTCTCTACTCTGGGAGTGATTTTCAGGAAAGTGCAGGACTAGGCTCCTGACACTGACGCAGTGCTACAAATGATCTGACCATATTTGCTTAAACTCTTACTGACCCAATAACCTTTGGTGAAAAACATATCACAGGTGCTTGTTTGGTTGTGGTCTCTCTTCTCATTTGAAATAAGAGCGGATGATAGCACAGTGGAACGCTGTTTTGCAGGGCCACCTAGGTGTATGTCTTCTGCGTGACAAGTTAGTCAGAATTGGGCAACATATTTGGAAACAATATACGAGTGGCATGATCATGGATTAATTGAACATGTGTATATAGGTTTACTCTAACACACAGTCATCTCTCTCGCATGTATACATTGTTATGACTGTTATATTTCCATTTACAGGTGGTACCGCAGTGTGTATTGCAGCCCCAAGTCCAGATTTGGTCTATATTCAACCTATTAAAGGAAGGTAGGAGATCAGGGCAATTAAGGGGATCATAGGTTCTGATGAAAGCCGTAAGACCCATGGGCTTCAGAAAATCGTCTGAAACATGTTGACAAACATGCAGAAAGGAGGGATGTGGGGCCACTAATACTCCCAGACACCACCATCCTTCATCTATTTTAAGCCTGACCAGGAAGTCCAGGAATAAAAATGTAAGCGAATATTCCTGAGCCAGTTTTAAATTCCTATTTCTGCACCACTATTCTTTTCAGATCCCCATTACTTTGTATTGGCTTCCCTCTCCCCATTGCTCCACCCCATGCATTGGTCTGCTCAGGGGTGTCGTTAGCAAGCCCTATGATGAAGGGTGGCACAATTTGTGGGGGAGGGTTGTTTTCAAAAACAAAGCGTGTGTCACTAGCTATACTAGCCGTTTGTTTCTCTGTACTCCTCTTGTGTGCTGTTAAAAAACTTACACAGACAAGCCAGAGCTACAATAACAATGCAAAGCACAACACTAAGACAACATTGTGGGCATGGCACAATCCTGCGAGGAGTGAAATGGGCTGAGACTAGTTCAGTGACTCCATCTTTATGCTGAATATTGTATAAGACAGCCTTAAAGCAGAAATCAACATCTTATTGCAGATGCAAGCTGATAAACTGGAATCTTCATGTCTGAAAGGTAGGTAGACTTATTCCTGAAATAGAGCTCTGTGTCTCTGGCTTTAAACCAGAGGTACAGCAGCATCTGCTAAACCTGCAGTTTAACGGTTAACATCTGTTCGGATTGCAGGTGGGTCAGATGCTAGAAAATCTTTGACACAGACACAGCCAAGGCTATGGATGCCATTTAGTGTTCTACTCCAAGTGGGTCCTTTCGGAGGTCACCGTACAGAGGAGGCAGTAAAACTATGTTCCCTGACCCTTCCTCCTTCCAGATGTGGTAACAACCATACCACCACCAGCAGTCAACATGCGGGTATTCTAAAGAGGCCTACAGAGGCAACACCAGGTGTAGGGACAAAGGGGGCTTGGGTAAAAGAGCCACCTCCTCTAAGCAATGTCTGCCTTCGCCAACCCCTCCCACCCACCCAATTACACAATACTTGTTGGGATAGACTTTCATTGGAAAGATCTAGTGGGTTCCGACCAGGGTGTTTTCTCCTTCATAGAGCACTGCTACTGCCTAGAGCTTACCCCAGTACCACTAAACATTCCACCTCACAAACGCAGCCTCAGTCTGGAACACCAGCGCCTTCTTTAAGAGGAGGTTCAGGCGCTCATCCTCAAAGTCACCGGAGCATCGCGCCAAAGGGGTGTACTCTCTATATAGTTTCTAATCATGGAAAAAGGGCGGGTCCTAAAGGCCTACACTAACCTTTTAATGGACTTGCTCCTTTCACAGCGCAGCTCCGTCTGGTAGCTGCTGCTTTGTCTCTTTCTGCTTTTCTCTCTTTGCCTCCTCAAACACCTCTGCTTTTTTTGGCTTTTTGCTTTTCTTTTCTTCCTGTTATCTCCTTCGCCACTGCGATCCCCCGTGGCCCTCCCCTCCCCCCCTCCAGTGACCCTTCCTGCTCCTGCTTTTTCCCGCCTCCCAGCTGTCCAGCCCACCCCCGCAGCACTACTCAGTGGCAGCATCTGCACAGTGAAAGGGAAGTCCACTAACCATTTAGTGGACTTGCTCCTTTCACGGCGCAGTTCCGTCTGGTAGCTGCTGCTGTCCCCTTTGCTGATGCTGACCTGGAGGTCAGGAGTTTGAAACCCTCCTCCACCTGTAGGCTCCTGCCTGCGCCTCATCCCTGGTGGTCCAGTGGTAGAGCGTCACTGCTCTGCTGCTTGACTGCCCTTCTGTCTCTCTTTCTGCTTTTCTCTCTTTTATTTTATTCTTTTCTCTCTTTTATTTTATTCCTGCCTCTGCCTTTTTTGGCTTTTTGCTTTTCTTTCCTTTTTTCCTGTTTTTCTCCTTCGTCGCCCCTGACGCGATTAACCCCCCCCCCCGCCCCTCTAGTGACCCTTCCCGTGTTTTCCCGCCTCCCAGCTGTCCGCCCCCCCCTCCCCTGCAGCACTACTTAATGGCGGCCGCTGGCGTGCCAAAGGCAAGCCTGTCTGCACCTGGACCACGCCCAGTGCCAGGGACCCTGGTTCGTGGACCTTCCACCGCTACGACGCTAGCGCCTTTAACTCTAGACGCTAGGCCGCTTGCCACCTAGCGTCACCGAAGGAGACCCATGGACCCTTCGCCTGCCAGAACTGCAACTACGCCAAGACGCCAGCTCCTCTCGCTGCCCAGCCGACCAACAGCGCACCAGCCGGCTCAACTGCATCCTCCTCAAAGTGCGATCCCTCCACAAACACACCACAGAAATTTGGGACCTCCTGGACGCCGCCTCTCCCGACATTGCCTTCTTTCGGAAACCTGGACCAACTCAAGTTCTGGACCGGACATTGCAATCGACATCCCCAATGGCTACACAATCACATGCAAGGGCCGCACCGACCAGGAGGAGGCATCGCCATTGTCTGCAAGAAAACCCTCCGACTGACCACACACTCAAATGACCCAATGACAACCATGGAACAGCTCCACTTCCAGATCCAGACCAACCCAAGACGTCTTATACCATTTTTATTAAAGAGTGAGAACATAAACATTCTAAGCACCTTTTCCTAATTCGCAATCATCGCCCTCAAGGCAGCTTTGTAGTTTTACAACAGTGCAGTTGCGTTATATGGCAATAAAATGTTTTAAAGTACTCTGCATGTTCAAGATGGAAATAGGACCAATGTATGGTTCTCATGTCTCCCATCAACCCATTTACTAAACAACGCCAATATTAATCCCTTTCACGTTAAATGAAGCTCTTCGAAGCAGCTGACTATTGAGCCAAACTACTAAGAGACAAAGAAACTGGGGAGCAAGAAGTGAAAATCAGAGACCGGAAACAGCCGAAAAGTGATGAATGTCAGAGAAAGCGAGTGACTAGCGTGGAAGAGTATGGAGATAAAGATGAAACCGCAGAGAGGGAGTGAACCAGGAGGAAAAGAGAAAGCATCTAAAGCAGAAACTAGATGCCAGGAGATAAGGGAGAGAGGAAGTGAATGTCAGCAAGGGTTAAAAGTGTGTTTGGTACTCGTAACATTAGAGGGGGGCAGAGAGGTAGTGAAGAGAGGAATGCTGACGAAGCAGAGGAAGAGAAGACGGCGGTTTAGGAAAGTAAATGAAATGTGGAAACGGCAATCGAGATTTCAGTAAACATCAATTGTATGGATACATTTAAAAATACTTTCAGTGACCTTGTACAGCTTGCACATTTTATAAACATATAAAAAGATTGTAATCGTCATAATGACACCAAATGTTATGTTATGTTAGGTAATCTTATATAGCGCACAGCTGCCTCAGCGAAGAGGCGTCCCGGCGCTGGTAGCAGTGTCCGAGGGAAGCTAGAGACTAAACCAAGGGGAACAGGTAGGTTTTAATGGCCTTACGAAAGGATAGCAAGCAATCCAGGCGGCGGATCTGAATAGGGAGGGAGTTCCACAATTTAGAGGCTAGATACCGGAAGGACCGGCCCCCAGCTCTGAGGCGCTTGACCCGAGGGACCGTAGCCAAAAATTGCTCAGCACAGCGTAGCTGACGGGTAGGTACATAGGGGATCAGTAAATTAGCCAGAATCTCAGGGGATGAAAGCTTTAGTATTTTAAAGGTCAGGCATAGTGCTTTGAATACAATCCTTTTGGCCATGGGTAGCCAATGTAGACGGCGCAATGCACCCGTCGCGGAATAAGTTCTAGGGAGCCTCAACAAGACTCGGGCGGCTGCATTCTGAACTCGCTGAAGACGAGTCACTTCTGCCTTGTTAGCGCCTAACATAAGTGAGTTGGAGTAGTCCAGTCTGGACAAAATAGTCGCCTGGACTATCAACTGGCGGGTGGGTGGATCGAAGAAACCAAATCAAACAGCCCTAATTGCACAGAATAACCTCACACATCACCTGGTGTGCAAAAAAATACAGGATTATGAATCCGGCTCTTTTCATATGAAATAAGATATGCACAATGGAGTTGGAGGTAGTGGTAAGTTATGGAGAGGCGGCGAGGAGAGGTGGCACTCATAACATAGGTCTCTTGACCTGTGGGCCTATGGTATAAACTCTACAGTGTGTATCCTGGCACCTTTCTGCACCGGTGTATGCTAACTGACTCGGACTTCTTTATAAACTAGCTCCTGGTGATGTCCCATAGTATGTGTTGGGTATCTGGCTGACAGGAGGGGTTGAGTGGGGGGTACAAACAGCCCAATGTTTTTAATCAACCAGATTATTGTGACTTCATTGATTGAGTGAGCCCTTGTCTACGTGTTGTGGCTTAGAGTGCAGTGGGGAAAATCAGTATGTAATTGTCATACTACAAGAAAATTGCTCTGAGGTTCAAACTAAGACTCAAGTTGGCACCCTGGGCTGGATTTGTTATACCACTCTAGCATTTCCTCGGTGGGCCCCAGCCGGGTCTTGTGGCTTAATGGACTAAAGCGTCCACTGTAGAGGCCTGTGTTTGACCTCATGGTAACCGGTTCAATTCCCAGGTCTGAGGTCGATACAATGAGTACCATTGAGTTTGGTAACAAACATCTGTTATTCAGTCCAAGGTGACTACGGGTGAACGTGCACTTCACAAATACACGTTATGGGCTGCAGGACCTTGCCATGTGTCATTCTAGTCACACCGACCTACTGTGACCATTTTTGCCCAGGCTGATTTTGGTTTACATGCCGCCAACCAGCAAGCTGCACTGCATTCTGGTACAATAGGCACCAGGAAGCGTAATCTCTCCCCATCCTTTCTCCAATCTTCCCCAACCCGCAAACTACACCCTTAAAATTATTCGCTTCTCTGAATTCCTGGCCCCTTTTTAGGTCTCGCCTACGCAGCGTGCATGCGCTGATTAGGAGGGCCTTTAGCTGTCGCTCTGCTAATTTTCAAGCACACACTCGTGCTTGTGGCGGCATCCACCTTGTGGGAGCGAGCAGCGGCGCGCCACAAGCACGAGTGCAGTGCTTGAAAATGAGCAGACTGCTCTCCCAAGCGCGCGCGCCACTCGCGGGCTCACCTCCTGCTCCCCCTCTCTTTAATCGCTTTTTCTGCAGATCGTGCCCTTCTGTACAACACTTTAGACGTTATGTTTTTAAACAAGCACAGCAACAGCCACGCTATATACAAATTACCATTTAAAGTTTGAGAGGTAAACATGATTAATGTGCTAGGTTTGCGCCAAGCATGCGATAGATTTGGGACAGCACACCAGAAAACCGTGGCATGCAGCATCACGACGGTGCTCACCAGGCTGCAGCCCCTTTGACGTAATTTGCTATCACTTCATAGCAGTCCCTTGGACATCCCTGCAGCATTCAAAGGCGCCAAAACCTGACCTCAAGCCGCACATGGTTTTCACAAGCTTTCTCACTCGCAGGCAGCTTGAGGTCAGTTGGTAACTAACCCCCAGTGGCGAGAGTTCACTAACTCGATCTTACTCTGTGTATTTACCTTTCACTCGCCACCCAGGCACTTCCGGTAGATACCATCCCAACATGGCGACTGTGTACACGGGTGTACGCGACCCAGCAATCCCAATAGTAGAAGTTTCAGTCCCTGCGTCAGTCACCCAACCGTCATCAGCAATAGAAAGAGGACAAGGTTACGAGGCGATGGCTTGGCTTCCGAGTTTCCCTGTTTTTTTTGCCTTCAAATGTGCCCAAGGGCAGCGCGGGCTCTGATTGGTTCTCATTACGGCTGCACCTATAACTACATTTGCAGCCGGCTCAGGCTTGCAAGACAGCTTGCGATTGGCTGCAAGTATATCCGTGTAAATAGATGCTCTGTAGGCACCATCAAGCCGCTAAGAGACACTGGTACATTTTACAATGAAAAATAACAAGCATTTGCAAACCATTCGGTCTCGCATTTGTGAAAGTTGGAGCTTTTGGCGTTGTAAATGGCCTGCTGTGGGTATAACCACCTGCTGTACATTCTTTTTATTAATACCCTCCTGGGTTACAGTAAAACAGATGCACAGTGGAGTCTACCACGCATGAAGGAATGGGTAAAATGTGTCCATGTGACCCTAAAGAAAATGCAAAGCATTTACCGAGCGCTGCGTGTCACGGGCCTGACCCAGGCTACCATTTCTTTATTAGCAGCCAAAGCCAGACTTCTCTCAAATGTGCTGAACAATTACTGCCTTATTTCTGAATCACTGAAGCAAAAATATGTCTCCCAGTGAAAGTGTGTGAGCACGCAAATACAGTTTCTGTTTTGGGGCGTAGGTTGTACTCCTTGTAGGGTTGGAGGTATATTTTCCAGTGAATGCTGAGGTGTTTGTTTGTAGTATGTTTCTTTCTCGTCCTGCCTTTGAGGCTGCCTACAATAGTGGAGGGTAAACATGGTGCCCAAAGTGTATCCCAGTTAAAAGGAAATGTTCTTTCAGTCACTCATAATAATCTTTATTCGGCTATAAAAAGCCTTAAAAGCAAAGTTAAAACACACATAAAATACATCAATATGACAACAATACAGTCAGAAAACAGAAAATTAAGAGTACTCATAAATGCCCTCAGGACAAGTCCCCATGGCTCTTCCTAACTGCCAGTGAACATCTTATAAAATTAACAACAGCATAGGGTATTTGAGCATGGCCAAGTTGTTGCAAGAAAGCAAAAGCAGGCTTACAATATCTGATATTAGCTTCAAGGAGAATTGAAAGTAAAAAAACAAGTCAGTGGACATGTATACACTGTCCATCCTCTAGCCAGAATTTCTCTTTTTTTGCTCTCTTCATCTGCTTCGTTTTTATTGCTGACCTAAGAAACGCATTGGCATAGCCAATAGGTCTCGCTTTTGGGACCTTATAAGTATTTAGTTATGCAGCACAATATCCTTGGTGCAACAGCATCAACTGTTGCATGGCTAAACACTTATAGGGTCCCAAAGGCAAGACCTATTGGCTATGCCAATGCTTGTTACAATGGTGGCAACTCATCCTCTGGGACTACTCCACACATGTCAACATTTAGGAACACTTACAAGGACGATGCGAGAACAAAATCAGATGGATTCATCTCCCCATTAACCAGGCACTTGGGTGGAGGTAGCTTTAAAAAGAAGAAAGGTCAAATAAGATAGTTTGGCTTTGAAAAACACATCACCCGTGTACATGGAGTGTATTATCATATATGATGCCGCAGTCTCCTGCCTGAGCCAGTAGAGAGTAACAGGAGGCATGAAAATGATGTGTTTACAGTGAGTGAACCCAATGGGAATGTCGGAGAGCTAGTAATTAAAATTAGTAGGGCAGCTGGCATTCAAAGAATTTTGACAGTGTGACCACCATGGTAGCTAAAGGGAGGGAAAGTGGAAGCCCCTATTGGTTATAGAGAGATTTTCAGACTGCACATTTTCCTTTGAAATGGCCACTAAATCTGCACAGATCTACAGTTTTACTGATAAAACTATATAGCACACAAATGGTAATGTGTGGAAATCGGGTTTCACTGACTATCATTTGTGCATCACCAAGTAAAGTGCCTTTATTTGGTTGGATCCTATTAAAATCTTTGTTTCCATCCCACTTAATAAGTATAAAAGAAATTTGCTTGACTCTTGCCTCCTAACAGCTGAATGTGTGCAGTTTATTTACAGGTATTTGCATTTAGTTGTGTTACAAAAAATGACCTCCTACATCCTTTCATTTCACACTCTCTGAACTTTAGCAAGATTGTCATATAATTCACTTTACTTTTCTTTCTCTGACTCCAAAGTGAGAAAAGTTTGTCAACACACATCCCCATGTTAAAAAAAGCAGTGATTTGTCAAAAGGCATAGTCTGACATTTGACATCTGTCTTTGAAGTGACCATACAATGGGTCCTGAATGTCCAAGCAATAAATAAGGATGCCTTTAAATTCTCTAACTTATCAGACTGCTTCTCCTTAAACCATAGAATTGATTGCTCATACCTCAACCAATAAACTAACATACTGAGCAATAGCATCACTCCAAAATGCTTGTGCAAATAATTAACTGAGTTCATATAGCAGCAATTCTTTACTGCACCCTGGTATTTGACACCAGAACCTCCAGTTGGCAAGGATGATCACACAGCTGGCAGACTGGTCAAAAAATGAGTTCTGAAACGTTTTCCATTTGATTTGTATCCTCAAAGTTAAAGACAATTGCTGAAAGTATTTGTTTGCAAAGCTGAATAGTGCTCCCTTCTTCTGAAATGCCCATATGCACTTTTTGGTCCCTGGAGCTTCATTATGGATATTTATTTTGAAAAGAAAAATGTGTTTTGTGTTAAAATTGTACACATACTTACACATCTACAATCTCTGAACTGAACTACTAAAATAATTATTTAAAACAAATCTTTTTATTGAGTTTTGTAAAGTGCAACATATAGAAGTGCAGTGCAGCTTAATCATATGTCCCCAGAGGGGCAATACATCAATGGAGCAGTTGTAAATCCTATTTAGAATCGAAAAAAGTAACAGTGGCAAACCCAAAAATAATGCCCCAACAAAGTTAAGGAGTGTCTATGTTGTGGACTCGGGGACCCTCATTGGATTCCTCCTCCGTCCTTCGGTATGATCGCCATGGAGACCAGATTTTCCTCCATTTTCGTGGGCACCCTATTCCCAGGTATATAGTTTTTTCTGCCAACATGTACCAGTCCATGTCGTTTTCCCACCCCAGTTGGTGTATCCCGTGCACCCCACATACGTGCTATGTTTCTTTTGGCCACTGACAAACCTAATGATAACCAGAGTTTATTATATCTAGGCGATGGGTCATACCTTCAGATGTGCAGGAGGCAGGCCTTAGCCGAATCTGGTATCCCCACTCCCAGGACCTACCCAGTTAGTTTCTGCAATGCCAACCAGTAGGGCTATATCACAGGGCAGAACCATAGGATATGGAAGAATGTGCCCTCTTTCCCACATCCTCAGAGGCCGCTACTAAAATTTTGTGCGTATTTTGATGTAAATTATCAGTGATTCCTAAATAAAAGCAACGCTCGCTGGCTTTCCCTACTTCCTTCAATTGACAGGGTGCTAAAAACTGTTGACATAACTTTGTAAGAAACTCCACTGCACAATGGGAGAGCCTTTCAGGAGCAGCACAAAATGAAGAGGAACATCTGCCTGCCACATGGTTCTTCGACAATGTTTAACCCCTTCGCTGCTAAGCCTTTTCCCCCCCTGTGCTAAGCCTTTTTTTGGGCTATTTGGGGTAGTTCGCGCTTAGGCCCCTGTAACGTTTTGACCACAGAAGGTATCCACGCCAAATTTGCGTCCTTTTTTTCCAACATCATGGGGATTCTAAAGGTACCCAGGGTTTGTGGATTCCCCTGGAGGGGACCCAGAAATTAGCCAAAATACAGCAAAATTTTGGTGTTTTGTTTTGAAAAATGGGGAAAAAGGGCTACAGATGAAAGCGTCTGGTTTTTTTCCCTGCAAATGGTATCAAAAAAGGGGTTGTGGTGCTGAAATCACCATCTTCCCAGCTTTCAGGAACAAGCAGACTTTTGTCAGAAAACCAAAATTGTTTACACAGTTTTGGCATTTTTCGGGGACATAGCCTATTTTTGCTATTTTCTGTGCTTTCAACCTCTTTCCAGTTAATGGTAGAAATGGGTATGAAAGCAATAATGGATCCTGGAAAGCTATACATTTTAGAAAAGTAGACAAAATTCTGAATTTAGCAAGGGGTCGTGTAGATACTTCAAGGTTTCTTTAGAGAAACTAACCGCTGAATATAGGAAAAATTGAAAATTAGTTGAAAAAAACAGCCATTTGAGTCAACGTTTTCACCTGTAACTTCTTCTAATTATGACAGCTGTTTGAAAGCAATATACCGTTACATCCACTGGACCTTTCTGGTTGTGGGGATATATAGGACTTGTAGGTTCACCTAGAACCCGACGAACCCAGAGCCAATAACTGAGCAGCGTCTTGCAATGGTTTTTTATTATGTACCGGGTATATAGCAATTAATTTAGGAAAATATATACATGGAAAAATCGGTATGAAAGACACCTATGTATTTCTGAAATTGTAACAAAATATAGAGTTTAGAAACCGTAGATATTTGCACATTTCCGAAATTGTGAGTACCCATACCAGCATGAGAATTATAGGTCATTTTTCAAAATGACTTCTTTTTTACACATTGTCTTTCATTTGGAAGGCAGAAAGGCATCAAAAGTCAATAGGTAATAACAGTTGCTCTACAATTCTGTGTAACCCTAAGTCTCCCGATAAAAATGGTACCTCACTTGTGTGGGTAGGCCTAATGCCCGCGACAGGAAACGGCCCAAAACTCAACGTGGACACACCACATTTTCTCAGTGAAAACTGACCCTTTTTTTGCAAAGTGCCTAGCTGTAGATTTTGAACCCTAACTCTGCCTGCACCTAGGGAAACCTAGCAAACCTATACATTTTTGAAAACTAGACACCCAGGGGAATCCAGGATGGGGTGACTTGACTGGCTCTCACCAGGTTCTGTTACCCAGAATCCCTTGCAAACCAAAACATTTGTAAAAAAAAACACATTTTCCTCACATTTCTGTGGTGGAAAGTTCTGGAATCTGCGTGGATCCACAAAATTCCACCCACCCCGCGTTCCCCAAAGTCTTCCGAGAAAAATGGTACCTCACTTGTGTGGGGAGGCCTAGTGCCCGCGACAGGAAACGGCCCAAAACGCAACGTGGACACACCACATTTTTACAGTGAAAACGGACCCTTTTTTTGCAACGGGCCTAGCTGTAGATTTTGAACCCTAACTCTGCCTGCACCTAGGGAAACCTAGCAAACCTATACATTTTTTTAAACTAGACACCCAGGGGAATCCAGGATGGGGTGACTTGTCTGGCTCTCACTAGGTTCTTTTAACCAGAATCCCTTGCAAACCTCAAAATTTGTCCAAAAAAACACATTTTCCTCACATTTCTGTGGTGGAAAGTTCTGGAATCTGTGTGGATCTACAAAATTCCACCCAGCCCGCATTCCCCAAAGTCTTCCGAGAAAAATGGTACCTCACTTGTGTGGGTGGGTCAAGTACCCGCGACAGGCAAGGGCCCAAAACCTATTGAGGCGACTTCAAAATTACCTATCACAAAACAACCTGGTTTTGCAAGGGGGGGGTCCCATGAGTTTTTGGCCCCGGGCTCGGCGGCCATCTAGGGAAACCTACCAAACCCACACTTCTGAAAACTAGACACCCTGGGGAGTCCAGCAAGGTATGGCTTGCGTGGGTCCCCCAACATTACCCTACCGAGAATACCCTGCAAACCTCAAATTTAGATGAAAAAAATCACTTTTTTCTCAAATTTCTGTGTGGGAAAGTTGTAGGATCACCGGGCTGACACAAATTTCCTACCACCCAGCGTTTCCCCAGGTCTCCCGATACAAATGGTACCTCACTTGTGTGGGTAGGCATAGTGGCTGCAACAGGAAATGGCCCAAATCGTACTGTGGAGACTTCAAAATTACCTATAACAAAACTACCTGGTTTGGGGAGGGGGGGCACCTGGGGTTTTGGCCCCGGGCTCGCCACCATCTAGGGAAACCTACCAAACCCACACATTTCTGAAAACTAGACACCCTGGGGAGTCCAATGAGGTATGGCTTGCGTGGATCCCCCAACGTTTCCCCACCCAGAATCCCCTGCAAACCTCAAATTTAGCTGAAAAAAACACATTTTCCACATATTTTTGTGTGGAATCACCGTGGCTGCACAAATGTCCTACCCCACAGCGTTCTCCTTAGTGTCCCGAGTTTGGAATGAAAATGCAAATTGGCCTCGGGAGGTTGGGGAAGCTCTTCCCCAACCTCCCGAGGCCAATAAAAATAAAAAGGGAAATCCCTCTGCTGTATGCAGCAGAGGGATTTAGTGCTCCTGTTCTCATGACGGAATGGTTCCGTCATGAGCACAAGGGCACTGGTGCTCATGACGGAACCATTCCGTCACGAGCACCGAAGGGGTTAATTGATCACTGGAGTAAACTATACCATTTCTGTTTCAGATAAGAAGCTAGATAGTCTTGTTGCATGACACAAGGCATAATCACCCAGAAACCAAAATAGCAGAGGAAGATTTTATTTTCCTTTTCATATACACCAGTCCAACCTTCAAGGAAGTTCTAAATTTTACATGGCTACTATTGCTTGTCTGCTTCTGCTTTGAAGTGCAAGTCTCTACGATCTTAAATGTTTGATTTCGTACCATCACTGAAGCAACAGAATATTACTGAGGAGGCTAAACTAACCAGTAATGAGGCTAATAAAACTCTGCAAGAGTCTGCCAAGGACTTTCCACCTTTACAAGGACTCCCACATCTGCCCATGATAGAAACTGTAAGCAGAAATCGTAAAACTCAATGACTTCTGGGCCACTAAACAGTGGTATTAACTTTCAAGAGGAATATAAATGGTTGTATCTGACGTCAAGCTATATTGGTTTTTCTTCCTGCAAATAGGCGAAATCAACAGGTCTTTCAGTGTAAAATTAAACCCAGGGTATGCGTATACCCAGAGTGGGCGAAAGGCAGGTGCGGTGCCTCCCTTAGGGTGTGAGGGCTTTGCCCCACTAATATTTTGGCTCCTCAGCCCCCTAAATTAAATGTGAGTAAAGTGCTAAGTCAGTGTTTTGCAGTCTGCCCGTAGCCGGTTTCAGTATAAGCCAGTGAGACTGAGGGGTGGGGCTTAATAATAGACCGAGACGTCGAAGAGAGTTAGTAAGCCAGCGCACCTGGGGCCCAAGTGTGTATGTCGGGTTGGACAGCTGCCTCTCTGTACAGCTAGACATGCACACTAGAAACAGCTCAGGGTGTCGACACCTGCGCATACTGGACCTGGGGTTGACTCAAAGCCGGCAGCCCCCGGTCTCAGTATGAGCTGTGATGTTGTCTGCCCCAGCCAATCGAGGCGCTGCTTTAACAGCAGGAGCATTACATGTAATGGGGCAACCCTGTGTCCCTCAGAACCTGGGTATGGTAGATGCGTGCTACAGTAGGTTCTGTTGGGTTTCACAATTGTTTTATAATGATAATAATTCGTATTCAGTCTCATCAGACAAAATGAAAAACGGGGACAAGTGTAGATTGAATCATCTCTGTGGGGGGACCCAATTGTAGAAAAAGAACTCACCCATCTGGATAAATGATTCTGTTGGGTTAATTGTTTTATAACGATAATAATTCGTATTCAGTCTCATCGGACAAAATGAAAAACCGGGACAATTGTAGATTGAATCGTGTCTCTGTGGGGGGACCCAATTGTAGAAAAAGAACTTGCCCATCTGGATGAATGAGTCCAGTACGGACAGCCTGAAGATATTCCAGGAAACGGTAGTCCCAATACTAAAGGAATGGGCATGGACGTGGCCTAGTAAAGAATATATGCTTTGGTAATTGTAATCACGCAGATATACCAATAAGTGAGACGCAACTCTATCCCACTAGTGATGCTAAAAGCGCATGGTTTGATTACTTGGCTCTGAAAATTGTCAGCCGTGATATCTTCAGGCCGTCCGTACTGGAATCATTCATCAAGATGGGTGAGTTCTTTTTCTACAATTGGGTCCCCCCACAGAGACCTGATTCAATCTACTCTTTAAGTAATTATAGACTTTATTCTATGTATTCCCCTAGAATCACACATGGAGAACAAGCACATCGCTTGCATTGACTAAGGACCTTATCTGAATAATTGTCTTTGGGCTCTATCCAAGACCTGGATAAGTCCACCACCTTTATTGGTGAGTTTTCCCAAACAGACCTTTTTAGTCATTATGGTCTATATCTGGTTCGGTACACCACATTTATTCACACTTGTCCCTGTTTTTCTATATAGGCTGTCTATATGATTTTCCGCCAGTCCTGAAGAAGACCCTCTGGGATGTTTTTACAATAACACATACATCCCGGGTCGAAACGTTGGTGCACAGCCCTTTCACGTCTTGAGTCACTCCCCCTATCTAAACCATTGTGAAACCAATATAGGTTGGGAGTTGAACTACACTGAATCTAAAAGGACGGAACACCATTGAATTTTTTGACTTTTTTAATGTTGTGAAATGTGATTCGTGTTGCACATGTCTGTCACTATTTATGTCGCAATTTTTGTTTGTCTCAAAATGTTTTCTCTATTTTTGTTATGAATTTGATTGTATAGCAGCCATTTGTAAGATAATATATTCATATAATATATAAATGTAATAAGTATACTGTTTGGTGTATCTTTGATTAATTTTGTCTGATGAGACTGAATACGAATTATTATAGTTATAAAACAATTGTGAAACCCAACAGAACCTACTGTAGCACGCATCTAACAGCAGGAGCAGCGTCTCGATTGGCTTAGAGACACAGTACAGTAGTAGCAGTGATTGGCCATTTTGCACAATTTAGAGTCTTTCAGAAGTAGCTAAAAAACATGAGCAGTTTATCATTCAATTTGTAACTGGGCGTTTTAAAAAAATTTATTTCGGTTTTCATGTTTGTTTATTTACAAGCTGTATAATATTCATAATTAGACGCAACAATATCCAGTTAAAAATCCAAATTTACCTTATTGGGTCATATGTCTGCACAGAGTATCATATCACTGTAAGCATGCATGTCAAAAGCGCAAACTAATTCACACAAGCTTCCATGACCTGAATTATTGTTTAATTCTCTCGAGACCCTCCCTGCAAACCTCCCCAGTGGGTGTGGGGGGTTACTCAAGAGGGTTCCCTTCCAAGTTACATGAACAGTGACTGCGCCCCCAGTCCAGGTTCTCCAGATTTCCAAACCCCGAAGGGGAGCCTCCTCAGATGGTCGTGTTCGAGCCACAAACTGCGCAGATGCGTCAGCCTACAGAAAGATTCTGGAAGGTTCTCGGGTGAGTTGAACAGAAGCAGAAGGGTCTCTTAAGTAAACATCCAGGGCACGGTGAGTGACTTAAACAGCTTCCTTTTATTAGTTTGGTCACACAGCTCCGTCGGCACGACTCCATCCCAGACTGGCCAGTAGTCAACTGCCCAGCGTGGAACCCTCATTCAAACAATAAGGAATGTGGAATCTGACATTCGTCGGATTCCACATGAGGAACAAACGAGTACAAACAACCATGAATTATAACATCTCTTCTTCAAAGAGAGATAAAACAGAAGTATTGACTGTAAAGAGAAAAGAGAAGGAACGGAGCGAAGGAACTGGGAAGGAAAGAAACAAAGAGAGGGTGGTAGTTGATACAAGAGCAAGGGAAAAGAAACATTGTCACATTGTAAAATTGTAATATGGATACAAAGAAGCAATAACCTCTAAAGGGTTACCAGACATAGTCCTTTAGATATGAAGGAGCCTTGTGAGCTCTAGAGCTTTTCTCTTTGCCATGCACCAGCACACTGACTCTCAGGAACCTCAGGATCTATAATGTCCCTTTGGTGACACACTCCTTCCCCCTGATCGTGATTGAAAGGAGAATCGCCAGTAAACTCTCAATCCTTCATGAAGAAAGAACCATGGACGGACTCATCAGCAGACTTGGAACAAGCACCACCCTTCTGGTATAAAGCAACCCCACGTTTGTTCCAATGCTCACCATTCTCCAAAACAACATGAAGGTTGAATGACTGTTTAACCTTGAAGGGACCTCTAAACTTGGTCAGCCCCTTTGAGACTCTACCAGACTTAACTTTTACCCAGTCTCCAGGTTCAATGCTCTTCTTCATCACAACCTCCTCAAAGGATGAACCCTGGCCCAAGATCCCCTCTTTTAACCAGCCTGTCTCCAGGAACCCGCTTTCTCAAGACTTTAAAGGGGGATTTACCCTGAGCGTCCTGCATAGTGGCACAATACGCCCAAACGAACTCATCAACCGCTTCCTTTACCTCAAGATTGGAAACACAAGCCATTTGAATGACACCCTTGACCAATCTATTTGCTCTCTCCACCATGCCATTCCCTTGTTGATTATACAAAGAGGTTCGCTGGTGTTTGACACCATTGCTGCACAAGAATTTCTCCATGTATCTGGAAGTGAGTTGAGCATCATTATCCGTCACAAGGACGGAGGGGACACCTTCCTAAAAAAATAGCTCCCTCAAACACGAATGGTGGCACTAGTGGTGATCTCTCCAATGAACTTTACACACAACCACTTAGAATATGGATCCACGGAAACCATGGTGAACCTGGGACTACAACAAACCCCTGACATTGGACCAATGAAATCCAAACATACAGTGTGCCAAGGCACGCCCGGATTGGTAATGTGAAAAGAACAATTGATGGACAGAATGCAGAACAATTTTATACATTCTACCCAGTACAGAGATCTGGGCCTAAATCCATCGTATTTTTGCTCCCCATGCCATTCCAGTTTGAACCCAGCCATTTGCAAATCAGTCTTGACCCTGCGCCCAATGTGAACAGTCCAGCCCGAACTGCCAGGCCAGGTCCTCCCTGGACTGGAAACCAGCATCATAGGACTGGTTTCGGGGTTTCACCCCTCATCAGCCAGGATAGCTTGACTCCAGTGGCATGGAGAGCACGGGACCCACGTCTGGGCATACCCGTCCCACACGGGGTGACAAATGCAAAAAGAACAATTGATGGACAGAATGCAGAACAATGTCATATATTCTCCCCAGTACAGAGATCTGGGCCTAAATCCATCGTTTTTTTGCTCCCCATGCCATTCCAGTTTGAACCCAGCCATATGCAAATCAGTCTTGACCCTGCGCCCAATGGGAACAGTCCATCCCGAACTGCCGGTCCTAGGATGCTTGTTTCCGGTCCAGGGAGGACCTGGCTTGGCAGTTCGGGCTGGACTGTTCCCATGACGCACAGGGTCAAGACTGATTTGCATATGGCCAGGTCTAAACTGGGGTGGCATGGTGGGCAACAGAATGATTACATTTAACCCAGATCTCTTGACTGGGGGTGAATGGTTTGATTTGTTCTGTATTCTGTCCATCAGTTGTGTGTCTTTTGCGGATTGGTAATGTGGCCAATGGCAGACTGGCTTTCCTTACAAGCACTGCATCTGACCACCCAATCCACCACCTGAGCGTCCATACCTGGCCACCAAAACTGGGCTTTAAAGCACCGTTGAGTGAGACTTTGACCTAAGTGACCAGCATGTGCCATAGACAGAAGCCTCTGCCTAAGATTGACAGGTGGCACGAACCTTTCACCCCTCATCAAAATATGGGCACCGCAAGTTGTCCGTTCTTCCAAAACCTTGACAAATGGACGGACAGAACTGGCAAGACAACTCTCCCTCCGCTTGCCTGAGCCAACCAAATGCATGACCTCTTTAAGGGTGAGGTTAGCATCCATGGCTTGACACCAATCGTCTCTTAAAAAGGCACCTGCACCCTCTAACACAACATCTTGCACAGAAGCAACAGCACACTCATCCTTATGGACCTCCACAGCCGGACCTCGTAATGCTTCCCACTGCAAAGGCAACCTAGATAAGCAATCCACTTGGACATTCCTCCACCCCTGAATGTGCTCCATGGTGTAACAACTCCTGAATTCTGGCAGCAAAACGTGCCAACCTGGCCGAACCCTTACCAGCACCACCAGGGAGAAGGATTTTGATCAGAGGCCTGTGGTCGGATCTCAAGGTAAATTGGGTACCCCACAAATATGTGCGAAAGTACTCAACCCCCCCCAAGCGGCGGCCAAGGCCTCTTTTTTGATTACCGAATAGTTCCTTTCAATATCAGTTAGGGTGCGGGATGCAAAGGCCACGGTTCTCTCACCATCCTTATGCTCTGGGAAAGAACGGCACCCAGACCTGAATCACTCGCATCCACAGTCACCACTGACTTGATTTTAATATCGAAGGGTACCAAAATTCCAGCCTCACAGATTTCCTTCTTAATGTTTGAAAAGCATCCTTCTTGCACACTCGACCATTCGAAACTCCTGCATTTCTTTAAAAGAAACCTCAGGGACTCCGTCTTATCAGAGAAGTTGCGAACAAACTTTGAATAGTACTCCATGAGGCCCATAAAGGACCTAAGCTGGTCCTTGTCTTGAGGAGAAGGAGCTAGGCGTATGGCTTCCAACATGTTTTTTTTGGAACTGATCCCACCAGCAGATAAAGTGTAGCCCAAATATTCGATCTGCTCCTTCATCAGCCCCACATCAGCAATCCTTTGCAATGCAAGTTTTAAAATTGCATTGTGTTCTTGAACCGATTTCCCAAAGACTAGTATGTCGTCCTGGAAGTAGATGACATTCTCCAATCCCTTAAAAACATCAGAGATCATCCTTTGGAAAACACTAGCTGCCGATGAGAGACCGAAGGGCAATCTCGTAAATTGGTAGGTACCTTCCATTGTGATAAAGGCGGTAAGCGCTTTAGAGTCTTGGTGGAGCCTTATCTGGTGATGGGCGCTCTTCAAATCCAACTTGGAGAAGTATCTCTCCCCTCCCCCCCCCCCCCTTGAGCAACAACACCATCTCATTGTTATTTGGCAGAGGGTAAGTGTTGGAAAGTGGATTATTAGTAGAGGCAAATCTATATCTGCCACTGGCAATAAGGCCACTAACACAGTATAGTGCTCAGAATAGGTCTTAGAAAATTATTCCCATTCTCAACCCTTGGTAGCTTGGCTGCGAGCAGGCAGGCTTAACTTCAAAGACAGGTATGTAAAGCATTTAAAAACACCAATTCAGTAAATAATTCTGACACAAGGTACAATAAAAATCCCAGACCAGTTTATAAAAATAGGAAATATTTTTCTCTTTAAAATGACACCAAAACGGATCCAAAGCAGGGAACCGGAGATATGAATTTTCAAAGATTTAGCATTATCTAGCACATAGAAAACTACAGCACCTTATCGGGACATCTGGTCGCGATAGACCTGGTCAAAGTTTCAGGCTGACCGCGATGGAGCACTGCGCGGCTACCCTTCGCGGTAGGCCTCGGTCAAAATGTTTCCATTCTGACTTAGAAACTTTTGAGGAGCTTTTCTCAGCCAGTCCGGATTCGGTGAGGGTTCGCCGGATTGCCTTGCGACGAGCTCCCGGTCAAACTTATGGAAGTCCGTCCTCCGGAGCGTTCCAGTGGGACGAACCAAGGATCCAGGCCAACTCGCGGTTGAAGGCAGGCGGCTTGGCTTTCGCGGTTGCTACCGGTCACATTTTCTTCGTTCGGACTTAGAGACTTTTATGGAGCTTTTTCTCGGGGGGGTCCCTCGATGCTCTTCACCAGGCCAGATTCGTTGAGGGTTCGCCGGCCTCGGATTTTGCCTACTCCTGGTCAAACTCTGAAAGTCAGACCTACAAAGCTTTTCAGCGGGACAAACCTGGACGGCAGGCTGACTCGCGGTTGAAGGCAGGTGGCTTGGCTGGCCAGGTTGTCGGTCCCCTTATGGAGCTTTTTTCCATAGTTGCTCCAAAGTTCTCCAAACTTCTGGAACTTCCTTTAGTTCCCCAAAGGGTCCCAAAGTGTGTCAAACGCATTTCAAGAGTCTGGAAGCTCCAAGATGGTCCTTGAAAGTTGAGGACTTCAGTTCCCACAATCCACTTGGACAAAACCTTTACAAATCCACTGGCCGAGCTCCAGGTTGTGGATTCTTGGTGGTGATGTTCCAGGTGACCCCTGTTAACCTGTAGCTTGAAGGGAGTCCACTCTTTAGTCCTTTTATAGCAAAGTTATCCACAGGCTGTAGTTGCAGATGGTGCAGAAGGTGCAATCTTCAGAGTGCAGGCCTTAGGAAATGCACATCAAACTTCTCAGCATGGCCCTTCTTGCTTTCTTAGGTTTCAAGCAGCAGATCTGAGAGGCTCTGTCCCTCTCAGATACTTATTCAAAGTTCTCTGGGTCAAGCAGGAGGTCACGCCTGTCCAATGGGGTGTAGGGTACCGCCCCAAGGTATGACCACTTCCTGCAGAGTGTGGCACTATTTTGTCCCAGAGTGCACCAATTCTTCCAAATTCATAATGGCTGATTTTCCTGCAGGGAGAGAAGATCTGGCTAAACACACCCCTAGGAAGTCTAATCTCCATAGTCTCTCCCCCTTGCATCTGCTCATTCCTTCCTTAAGCCTAGCATCTTACTGGGTTCAAAGGAGTAGAGTTTTAAATGACACTGGTGTCTTCCCCTTCCCTTGAAGTCAATTGTTTATGACTCCTCTCCCTGCTCTGGCATTCCTGTGTAACAGAACACTGCCCTCCCAGCAGAACTTGTCAACCCCAGGGGCTCTTTATCACCTCGTCAAAGAAGCCTGGCTAATCCACTTAACTCTGACCAATCAGGAGAGACCACTTGAAGGCTGAATCTGGGCTTACAGAAAAAGTCTTATAACTTCTTGTCTGTACATTTTAGGAGAAATTCAACAATATCATATTGTTGAGTTTATTAATACCATTCTGGGAAGTCGTTGAATGGTATTTTTAGCCTTCTCCTATCAAGAGTTAGTAGTTAATAACTTTTTGCCATGTTAACCTATGAGGCAGGGGATTTGCAGTGGGAAAATGACTTGGGCCATTTTTCCAGCACAAGGACTTATAAAACATATTTTACAAGTACTCTGCCTATATCTTCAGGACCCCCCCCCCTGGAACACCTAGGGGATACTTTAGGGGGCCTGAATATGTAGAAATAATGCAGATCCTTCCTCCACAGTGCTCCTAGCACCAAAGTCGATTTTGTGCAGCACTTTCTCACAATGTGGGGAGTGAAATGTGCAATTTCACTTAACCCAGGGCATATAAAACTCATTTTATAAGGGTCCGCCTTATAAATACCTGACCCCCTACCCCTGGGACACCTAGGGGAGACCCTGGGGGTACCTAATATGCCAAAACATTGTAGGTTATCTATTTTATTCCCCCAAACATCAAAGTCGAGTTTGGGCACAATTTACTTTTTAAAAGCAGTCCTGCAACACAGAGCTTCTTTTAAACTGACCTCGGGCTTCAGCAGTGCACACATGCAAGTGCAGTAAGGGCTGCCGGCCTCTAAACTGCCATGCCCTATTATATACTAGGGACTGAGAGGTGGTTTCAATACCCCTGCCCTATTGTGTACTAGGGCCTTATAGGGTAGGTCATGCCAATCACAGGGGTACACATAGTGTACCCTAGTGTATGTAGGTGTTTCCACTGTATTCTAAGTGTCTCTTTCAGCATAGCACTGGCCCTGGGACTGGTTAGGCAGAGCCCAGGGTCAGTCAGAGTCAGTTACCGCCAGTACCAGTCAGCAAAAAGTTGGGTGGTGCCCAGGCCACAGGATGACTTTGCAACAGTAAGTATCCGCCACAATGTTCTGATTAAGCGACCTCAAGTCCACGCAGAATCTGAGCCGCCCATCAGACTTGCGCATGATGACCACAGGAGAAACCCAGCCAGATGCCTCCACAGGTTCTATCACACCTTGCTGTAACATATCTTGGATTAGACCCTTCACCTCCTCACGGACCATCACAGGGACCCTCCTCAGCTTATGTTGGACAGGAATGGCCCCCTATTTTAAAATAATCTTGTGTGCATAACCCTTTAACAAGCCTAAGTCTTCTCTGAACACTTTCACATTTGCACGCACAATGTCTTCAACAGATTCTTGGTCAACGACCATAACTTGAGAAGGTGCCCTGGGATTAACAATGATGTGCAAATCATATTGATGGAGCCAACCAAGGATAGGTGGCCCACTATCAGCAATATACACTTTACTCTTAGTGCAACATTCCTCAAACTCAGTCTCCATGAATCCCAAAATGTCAATGGACTCCCCTTGAAAACCTACAGGGGAAATGTCTTTGGGCTTCAAGGTACCCAGAGACCACCAGTGCTCAAAGATTGACTTCCGTATGATAGTGTACAATGACCGTGTCCACCATGAGCTCCACTTTACAACCATTTATGGTAAAGAATGCCTTGGGTCTAATTCTTCTTTGAACATCCTCCCTTTTATGCCCCACTTCATACACATCACCAACCATAAGGACTATGTCGCAAGACTCCCGCTGACACACACTCTCATCAGAGACCAGGGAAACTTTATTGCGATTGCTCACCCTGCACATCTTCTTAAAGTGCCCTAAACGACCACATTTCCTGCACTCTTTGTTGTTGGCAAAACAAAATTTAGTCTCTGAAGAATGGTTAGAGGTCCCACACCGATTGCATACCCTGGCATTTTGGCTACTAAACCCACCATACCTATTAAATCTGCTGTTATACTTGGAAGTGGCAGGGGAATCAACTTGTTTGGTAACAGCATTTATGCCTACTTCAGAGACTTTTCCTTCTTGTTTTTTTCTTCTTCCAACCCCTGCATGCAAGATGCAGATTGCTCTAAAACCTTAGCCATATCTATAGCCTCTCTCAATGTGGGATTTTTCGCTGCCCATAAGCGCTCCTGGATCTTCTTAGCCCTGCAATGAACAATCAATTGATCTCTTATTAACTCATCAGTCATGACCACAAAATTGCATTACCTGTAAAGTTCACGCAAACTTGCCACAAACTCATCAATTGATTTATCCACCCTCTGAGGTTCAGTATAAAACTTATAACGTGACAAAACTAGGTTCTCCTCTTTGGCGAACCTGCCACTCAACCTGTATTTAGCTTCTTCAAACACATCTACCACCGGCTGACCATTATGCTCAGTGACTTCAGGGAGAAATCAAAATACCCTTTGACCCTCACTGCCCAATACACTCAACAATAATGCCTTTTTTCTGGACAGACGAAACTCTTAGCCATCCAGCGCTTCAATGTAATTATAATCCAATCCTCCCATGGAACTGGAGGCGAACCTGGTTGGGATAAAAAGTAGGGAGAATGTGCTACAGAAACATGGGCCATGGTAATACTAGCAGAAGCTGCACTAAGTGGGCTCTCTTCTCTTCTCCCATAGTAATACTTCACAAAGATCACCAAGAAGGCAAACACATAAAATGTAGCACACAAGCCACCACTGCTCTTGGTGTGATAGTCAATGAAGAAATGATGAAGTACAGCAAAACACAGAGCTTATAAATGTGCGGGAAAATTTGAGATGACCCGCAGCAGGTGTGTGTGTCACCGTGAAGCAAATGGCAAACAACGAGTGTACGCGTGGATGAGTAGACTCAAGTAACTTATTAGTGTGTCAAATTTAAATAAATCGCAAGCAGAGAGTGTGTGTGTCACTGAGGACACACACAAACTTATTAATGACGTGGTGTGTGCATCACCGGTAGAAAAACATGAGCGGCATGTGATCCAACGCCAATCAGAGATCGATAATCGATAACACACAATACACTGGCCCATACACATACACCCAACACATTTATCCCCGAAAGCGCTGTTTCGAGTTTAATCTTTAAAATCAGTTGTTCACTAACTACAGGCTCATCCTAACACACTAGATACATAATTGAACCTGAGATCAAACTCTTTTTCCTCTGGTCAATGGACCATTAGTTGAAGAGTTGATGATAACTAATTATTGATCTATACTACTGAGTAAGACACAAACTCAATATAAAGTTAATAATATTTATCGCAAATAATGTGAAGGTAAATGCTCATCATGTACAGATTTTCAAGGCAAACAAAGAATAATTCACAGAGGGAGAACATTTGTCAAAGCAAATAAAGATATCAAACACGAATCGCAATGATTAGAATGCAATGAAGGAGTGGATAGATAAAGAGACAAAAGGTTCAGAGACAAAATACATTTGCAAGTATTTCAGTTTTTAGCTATACGAACCTAAGTAATTTAGTGGAAAATCTACCCCCAGGCCATGGGAAATAGATGGGGGTTCCCCAGAAAGATTCAGGGAACAAAGAGTAGGACAGGATCAGGAAACAGGTAGGCCTCTATCTGCATACAGCAAAACCGACGGACAGCGACAATCTCCCCTCTCTAGCTTCTTCGAAGAATGCGACCTCTAACACACCCTCAGACACCCCAGTTATACTCTAAAAACCTACATGTCCATCCCACCGGTGTAACAACACTCCCAAAATCTTGGTTTCTCATTATTCAATTCAGGGGGTGTTCTATCACACCACCATAGTCACTTTCATGGTTTCACAGCATTCATTGTTCAAACTTTTTCGTCAATACGTAATCCACCTTTCACAAATACAGCTTCCTTCCATTTGCAACATGTTTCCAAATTCTCCATTTTTATTGTCCGCCTCTACAGCTTCCGCGGAAGAAGTTTGTACATTTGTTCATGATCTCACGGTCATCCTTCCGTTACTTGGCAGACAAACAATGGCTTACGAAGGTCATCTACATTGCCTTCTTCATCTCTCTCTCAGCTCGATTTTTGGCTTTTATTTGATTTTCTGCTATCAACCCTTGACTCGTCATGTAAACGATGTAAGCCCATGCAAGCTTCACTACGATGAATAAAACAGACATTATTAATTTTATGAAATATAATTCTCACTGTTTACCACCCGCCATTGTACTAACCCATGTTATTCGTCTAGAAAAGCATTAACGCACGGAAAACAGCATTATTATTATTCAAGCAGAACGTGAATGCGGCCTAGTTTCTCATGCATTAGTTCACGTATTAGTGCACGCATGCGCACAAGCATTTCCCCGTGTTTTTCATGATTTTGCATGCTAGTTTCACCCCACACGGTTGATAAATATTACAGCGGAATTAATCCGAGCAGGTTTCTACTTTCCCAAACCCCTGCTCCATCAATTCCCCCCTTTGATGGCATTTTTGAGCCATCACAAAAATCTCCATCAAAACCAATTATCACCTTTATTTCTATCTAAAGGTTTGTACTCTTTTCTCGTTTTGCCATCTTTTCATCTAAATTTTTCATCATTTCGTAATAGCTTCCTCTCATATCTTCTAATTCTATTTCTTCTTTTTCTTTTCCTAGTTCTACGTTTATTTTCTACTTCTATCATCTCCTTCTTTTCACTTCTACCCTTACTACATTTATATGTCATTATTATTAACAAAATCACTACAGCTATTGAAATAATTGGTATTAGTATTTTTCCTAATATGCTACTCCCAAATGTGGAAAACCATTTACCTATAGAGGAAAAACTTACCAAGTTTCTCCCAAACACCTTCAACCTCCAGTTGAGTCAAATCTTCATGTAATTTTTTAATATTCTTTATATACCCCTCTAGACTTTTACTTTTATCAGGTATATAAGTACAACAGTGTTGTATTTTCAGTATGCCACCTACTCCGCCCTCTTTTGCCAATAAAATATCCAGGGCAAGCCGATTTTGCAAAACCATTGATCTAATTGCAACCATTTTAGTATCAATCATTAAGAACCCACCAGCAGTGTCTGTAGATAAACGATCAACCACTGTGGACAACTTTCGAATTTTATGCGAATTTAGAACGACTCCAACTGAGGGTATCAGTGCACCAAATATATCACCAATTATTTCTGAAAAACTTGCTCTCTTTTTACGTGTTAGCCCATGCTTTATTTAATTGATTCTATTATTTCAATCTACATGATAAACCTTTGGAAAAACGATGTGAAAATAACAACTACCATACCAGTGTGCTGGCAACCTATAATAAGCATTCTTACCACACACATAATATACTCCAGGAAATACAGGATCAGTTCCACCCTTTAATCTCCATCCACCAGTTATCAGGAAAGTATGTTCACACTCACTAGTACCAATGAAATAATTATTATAGTCCGTTTTTAGTCTAAGTAAGCAAAGTTTCCCTTTATGATACCAATCCAGAGACATTGCAGCGTAAGTTTTGCCTTTCTTATAATTTCCTTCTCTAAAAGCCCAAGGTGATACATGTGACTTCTGTTCAGCAGCTTTCCTTTGAAAATCCTGTCTTCTATCTTCAACCATGTTAATGAATTCTTTCTCTTCAGCCCGCAAACTACAAGTCAGATTATTTCTGTGAGCGTATACTGTATCTACTGTCTGTGTAATATGAAAACATTCTCCCATATATTCCGCATTTCTATTACTATACACCTTATTCATATCTTTTCGAATAGGAATTTCTGAAAACATTAAATCCATATTTGATTAATACTCCAACTTCCCCGTCACGTAAAAAAGACTTGTTAGAAAACTACATGAAACATCATGTGTTAAAGAAAGGTGATGGTAGGTCACCCCCTCTGAGACAGACGAAGGTATTTGCATGCACACATAACAATCTCTCACGTTCATTGTATCCACGTACTCGTACAACAATTTGGTAAAGACATTTAACGAGAAATCACGAATTGATTTATCATGATGATAAATGCTATCATCAACCTGATCATTGTTAATTTTAAGGGTTTCTTTAGTAACAGGGTCCATTCTTTCACTAATCACAGTATTAGTATTATTCTTGATATTAGTTACCATTAGAATAGGTACAAAGACAGTTAATATTAACCATGTTAACATTAAAAACAAAACACTACATAAACAATCTTTAATACATCTACGTTTAAAACTAGGTTCTCGATTTCCAGTCTCTCTATCTTCTGCCATTTTGTATACTATTTAAAAAAAAAAAAAATTGAAGAAAAAGCCTAACAACTTTCTAAAAACGTCTAAAAAATCATCCAAAAAACCACCCAAAAATAGCGTTTTTGGTTATTTTTTTTTTTTAAGAGTCTTCTTCAGATCATCTGGAAATTCTCAAATATTTTGACGGAACTTTTTTGCACCTTAATTTTCACTGCTTTCTTTTTTTAAGGTGGTCTCAGTTTGCTTTCATCAATTTGTTCAGTACTAGTACCAGCTTTTCTTTCTGTTTGATCTGTGCTTTCAATTTCTTCTAAAATAACATGCGTCCATTCAGGAGCTCTGTATTTCCTGCTTGGGACTCTTATTCTCTTTGTTCTTCGTACTGATTCTTCTTCTGATTCTTCTCGATCAGTTTGACTTGATACTTCATTTATTTGTTCTGGACTTCTCTTTTCAAGAGTGTATTTTAGTCTTTTACTCCACTTTGCCAATTGTCACCCTTTTTGCTTTCTTAGCTTGAACCACTTCTTCACCCTTTCTTTCTGCTTCACAAGCTCTTTTATTTAGTCCCTTTCTTTGTTGAACTTGCTCTTGATCTTCTGTAACTTCCTTTTCTACTTGCTCAACAGCAGTCTTACGAGACCCAGTAGCTGGTGCCCACTCTACTTGTCTTGTGCTTGGTTGTTCATCATCATTTTGCTTGTTAGAATCTGTCACTCTAGATTCTTTAGCTTCACAACCTTCAGCTTCTGATTTCTTATTTTTATTCACCAGTTTGTGCTCACCTTGTTTTTCAAGTGGACTTGGGACTCTTCTGGTATGACTCGCATGGATCCAGTTTGGCAAGCCACCACACTTCACTGCTGTTGTTGTCACCAAAATAATCTGGTAAGGTCCATGCCACCTGGGTTCTAAACACTGCTTCCTCACGTGTTTCTTGACAAGAACCCACTCTCCTGGACTCAGATCATGTGCTTGATCCGGCTGTGCTGTGGTTTCAATTTCTCCAACCTGATGAGACCCAGAACGCACCAGATCTGCCAATCCTTTGCAATAATCAAGTATTAGATCATCAGATATATTCATCAGTTTGTTCGCTGGTACAACCGCTTGCCTCATTGCTCTTCCCATCAGCACTTCATGAGGACTCAATCCAGACTCATTAATACCAGGGGTAAAGCATCAGGCCACTTCAGAGTTGTGGATGCACATACTTTTCCCAGTCTAGATTTTATAGTGCCATTAATTTGTTCGACTACTCCAGATGCTTCTGGCCGATAGGCACAATGCAGCTTCTGCTCAATCTGTAGTGCTGCGCAGATCATCCGAATTATTTCATTATTAAAATGAGATCCCCTATCTGTTTCTAAAATGACTGGAAAACCAAACCTTGGAATTAGTTCTCTTAAAAGCAACTTTGCAACTGACAAACTATCATTTCTTCTTGTTGGATATGCTTCTACCCAACGAGAAAACAAGCAGACAACAACTAACACATATTTTAGTCTGTTACATGGGGGAAGCTCGATGAAGTCAAGCTGGAGCCTCGTAAATGGTCCTGCTGCTATTCCAACTCGCCCCCAACTCACAACTGTCTTTCTGCCTGGATTTTGCTGCTGACGGGAGACACACCTCTGGCATAAACTCTCTGCAATGACCCTGAATTTAGGGTTATACCATGAATGCTTGAAGAGCCGTATCATTGCATCTCTTCCAACATGTGCAAATCCATGGTATACCCTTGCCATTTAGATAGTAAAGAATCTGGCATAACTGGTCTTTCATCTATACACACCCAAAGTTCATCTTCTGCTCTCTTCTTGCAGCCTGATATTTTTCCAAATTTCCTTTTCCTCATCACTTGACTCTTCTTGTAACTGTCTAATCTCATCCCAGGTTTCGCAAGAAGAAAACATTAGGTGGCAATTAGTTTTTTCCTTCTCCACCCCTCTGTTTATCGCAATTGAGTTTTGTGCACAGAAACGCGCTACTTGATCAGCATATCTATTGCCGCTTGTCACATAATCATTTCCTGACTTATGTGCAGAACATTTGACCACTGCAATTTTCTTTGGCAATTGCAGAGCATCCAATAAATCTTTCACATTTTTGCTATTTCTTATAGGAGAACCTGAAGAAGTCAGAAATCCCCTTTGCATCCATAACTGCCCAAAACCATATTGACTGTCTGTAAATATGGTTACTTTCAAATTTTTGCCAATTTTACATGCTCTAATCAGAGCTATGAGCTCAGCAATTTGTGCAGAATGTACCCCTTTTAGACCAGATGCTTCCAGAACTGCAGCCACTGTACATATCAATCAATCAATCATGTCACTTATAAAGCGCACTACATACCCGCGAGGGTCTCAAGGCGCTGGGGGAAGAGGAGGGTGGTGCTGCTACTGATCGAAGAGCCAGGTCTTGAGGAGTCTTCTGAAGGCCAGTAGGTCTTGGGTCTGTCGGAGGTTGGTGGGGAGGGTGTTCCAGGTCTTGGCGGCGAGGTGGGAGAAGGATCTGCCGCCGGCGGTCGTTTTCCGGATGCGGGGGACTGTGGCGAGGGCGAGGCTGGTCGAGCGGAGCTGGCGGGTGGGGGTGTAGAAGCTGAGTCGTCTGTTGAGGTAGGCTGGTCCGGAGTTGTGGAGTGCTTTGTGTGCGTGGGTGAGGAGCTTGAAGGTTATCCTCTTGTTGACAGGGAGCCAGTGCAGGTCTCTCAGGTGGGGTGTGATGTGGCTGCGTCGGGGGATGTCGAGGATAAGACGTGCAGAGGCGTTCTGGATGCGTTGCAGCCGTCTCAGGAGCTTAGCCGTCGTTCCTGCGTAGAGGGCGTTTCCGTAGTCCAGCCTGCTGGTGACGAGGGCCTGGGTGACTGTTTTTCTTGTTTCGGTGGGGATCCACTTGAAGATCCTGCGGAGCATTCGGAGGATGTTGAAGCAGGATGAGGAAACGGCGTTGACCTGCTTAGTCATGGAGAGGGTGGGGTCGAGGATGACCCCTAGGTTGCGTACGTGGTCGGTGGGTGGCGGGGCTGTTCCCAGTGATGTTGGCCACCAGGAGTCGTCCCAGGCTGAAGGGTTGGAACCAAGGATGAGGACCTCCGTCTTGTCCGAGTTCAGCTTCAGGCGGCTGGTCCTCATCCATCTGGCGACGGCCTTCATTCCTTCGTGGAGGTGGGCTTTGGCGGTGTGAGGGTCTTTGGTGAGGGAGAGGATCAGCTGGGTGTCGTCGGCGTAGGAGATGATGTTGAGGTTGTGCTGTCGGGCGACGTGGGCGAGGGGTGCCATGTAGATGTTGAACAGCGTTGGGCTGAGGGAGGAGCCTTGGGGTACGCCGCAGATGATCTTGGTGGCCTTGGATCGGAAGGGGGCGAGGCGGACGCTTTGTGTTCTGCCGGAAAGGAAGGATGTGGTCCAGTCCAGGGCCTTCTCTTGGATCCCGGCGTCGTGAAGGCGTGTTCGTAGTGTGTGGTGGCAGACCGTGTCGAAGGCGGCTGATAGGTCCAGGAGGATGAGGGCTGCTGTTTCTCCGTTGTCTAGCAGGGTCCTGATGTCATCGGTGGCGGCGATGAGGGCGGTTTCGGTGCTGTGGTTGCTGCGGAAGCCGGACTGGGAAGGGTCCAGGATGTTGTTCTCCTCGAGGTAGCGGGTCAGTTGTTTGTTGGCGATTTTCTCGGTGACCTTCGCGGAGAACAGGAGCAGAGAGATGGGTCGGAAGTTCTTGAGGTCCTTGGGGTCTGCCTTGGGTTTCTTGAGTAAGGCGGTGATCTCGGCGTGCTTCCAGCTTTCCGGGAAGGTTGCTGTCTCGAAGGAGATGTTGATTATTTTCCGGAGAGGGGGCGCGATGGCTGTACTGGCTTTGTTGAAGATGTGGTGAGGGCACGGGTCTAGCGGTGAACCGGAGTGGATGGTGTTCATGATCTCGCTGGTGTCCTCGTCGTTGATGTTGGTTCAGGAGAGCAGGCGGTTGGTGGTTGTGGGGGCAGTGGTCTCGGTGGTTGCCGGGGCGGTCGTGGTGTTGAAGCTGTCGTGGATGTCGGCGATTTTGCGGTGGAAGAAGGTGGCCAGTGAGTCGCACAGGTCTCGCGACGGCTGGATGTCGTTGGTGTTGGAGCTGGGGTTGGAGAGTTCCTTCACGATGTTGAAGAGCTCTTTGCTGTTGTGTGCGTTGTTGTCTAGGCGGTCTTTGAGTGAGGCCCTTTTGGCGGATCTGATGAGGTGATGGTGACTGCGGGTGGCGCTCTTGTGGGGGGCGTAGCTGTCCGCTGTCCGTTCGTGAAGCCAGATCTTCTCCAGTTTTCTGCATGTTCGTTTGGAGGCCTGGAGGTCTTCGGTGAACCAGGTGGCTTTCTTGCTGGTGTGGCTGTTGGGCGGATTCTTGAGCGGGGCGAGGGTGTTGGCGCAGTCGTCGATCCACTGTCTGAGGTTGCGGGCGGCGGTGTCGGGGTCGGAGGGTTCGGCGGGTGGGCTCAGGGCGAGGGTTGTGGTTAGCTGGTCTTCCGTGACTCTGCTCCAGCAGCGGCGAGGCATTTGTTCGGTGCGGTGGTGCGTGGTGGGCTTCCTGTAGGTGAAGTGGATGCAGTGGTGGTCAGTCCAGTGGGGTTCGGAGGTGTGGTTGAAGGAGACGTGTGGGCTTGCGGAAAAGATGGAGTCGAGCGTGTGGCCGGCGGCGTGGGTGGGTGTAGTCACGAGCTGTCTGAGTCCGAGGGTGGCGAGGTTGTCGATCAGGGTGGTGGAGTTGGTGTCCTTGTTGTTCTCGAGGTGGAAGTTCAGGTCCCCGAGGAGGATGTAGTCCGTGGAGGCGATGGCGTGTGTGCTGACTAAGTCAGCGATGGAATCGCTGAACTGTGGTCGGGGTCCGGGGGTCTGTAGATGAGGGTTCCTCTGAGGGTGGTGTTGGGATCGGTGTGGATCTGGAAGTGCATGTGTTCGGCGGTGCTGAGGGTGTCGTCGGTGTTGGTTGAGACTCTGAGGGTGTTCCTGTGGACGATGGCGATGCCTCCTCCGACTCCGTTGGTGCGGTCCCTGCGGGTGATCTTGTATCCGTCCGGGATGGCAATGGCGATGTCGGGGGCTGAAGCGGGATTCAGCCAGGTCTCCGTCAGGAATGCGACGTCTGGGGAGGTTGAGTCGAGAAGGTCCCAGAGTTCGATGGCGTGTTTGCGGGCGGAGCGGGTGTTGAGGAGGATGCATCTGAGGTAGTTGGGTTCTTTCCTGGGCGGTGGTTTGGCGGGGCGGGTGCTGGCGAAGCTGCAGTTCCGGCAGGTGAAGGGCCCTTGGGTGCGCTTCGGGGTGGCCTGGTAGCAGGCGTGATCTTTTCCGGGGGTTGAGTGCGTGGAGGGTGCTGGCGTCGTATCGGCGTCTGTTGATGTGGCGGGCGCGGGGATGCCCGGACCAGGGGGTCTGGCGCTGGGCGCGGTCACGGCGCGGACGGGCGCAGACGAGCTTGCCTTAGGCGCGCCTTGGCGCGGCCGCCATAAATGGGGAGGTGGGAGGGAGGAGCAGGGAATGGGGCAGCAAATGGGCAGTGAGGGGCGGGGCCGCAGGGGCCCAGCGGCGGGAAACAGGCACAGAAGGGAAAACGAGCACAATCAGGGCATCAAGGGGGCACAGAAAGGAAAAAAACGAGCACAATGAGGGGCAGCAAGGGGGCACAGAAAGGAAAAAACTAGCACAATGAGGGGCAGCAAGGGGGCACAGAAAGGAAAAACGAGCACAATCAGGGGCAGCAAGGGGGCACAGAAAGGAAAAACGAGCACAATCGGGGGCAGCAAGGGGGCACAGAAAGGAAAAAAAACGACCACAATCAGGGGCAGCAAGGGAGCACAGAAAGGAAAAACGAGCACAATCAGGGGCAGCAAGGGGGCACAGAAAGGAAAAAGCGAGCACAATCAGGGGCAGCAAGGGGGCACAGAAAGGAAAAACGAGCACAATCAGGGGCAGCAAGGGGGCACAGAAAGGAAAAAGCGAGCACAATCAGGGGCAGCAAGGGGGGCACAGAAAGGAAAAAACGAGCACAATCGGGCAGCAAGGGGGGCACAGAAAGGAAAAAACGAGCACAATCGGGGGCAGCAAGGGGGGCACAGAAAGGAAAAAACGAGCACAATCGGGGGCAGCAAGGGGGGCACAGAAAGGAAAAAACTAGCACAATCCGGGGCAGCAAGGGGGCACAGAAAGGAAAAACGAGCACAATCAGGGGCAGCAGCAGGGCACACAGACGGAGCTGTGTGGTAGGGGAGCGACCTGCATGAACAGAACTCAATTCGCCTTTTTCATTTCTCAGACAAGATCCATCAACAAACATCACGCAATCTGATTCTTCTAATGGGGTATCCTTAATGTCTGGCCTTGGTTTCGTGCACAATTCTGTAGCATCCAAACAATCATGATCTGCTTCTTCTCTTACTTCCTCACAAAATGGACCAGGCAACAATGTTGCTGGATTTATTGTCGTATATCTCACTACTATCACATTTTCAGCACCTAGTATTACTCTTTCATACCTAGTCAGCCGACTATAGGTCATATGTTGCGTACGTGTTCTTGTCAAAAGAATCTCAACTGAGTGAGGCACATATACCTTAACTGGATGTCCCATCACAATCGTTTCACTTTGTTCCAAACTCACACAAGTAGCAGCTACTGCTTTCAAACAACCTGGTAACGCTGCAGCCACTGAATCCAAAGTAGCAGAAAAATATGCCACTGGACGTCGTGCCATTCCATGTTTCTGAATTAGAACTGCAATTGCGCACCCATCTCTTTCACAACAATACAACGCAAAATCCTTTGTATAATCTGGCATTCCCAATGCAGGTGCTCGACAAAGACTGTCTCACAATTCAATAAAAGCATTCATGCTTTCATCATCCAATTCAATCGGATCAGTCACATCTTTGTGTGTCATCTTCTGTAGAGGCTTTGCAATCAGTGAAAAGCCACTGATCCACAGTCTGCAGTATCCAACCATTCCCAGGAACATTCGCACTTCTTTCTGAGTTTTTGGAGGACTCATTTGTTGAATTACTCTAATCCTTTCTGGTGTCACTTTTCTCACTCCTTTCTCTATTTTGTGTCCCAAATATTGGACCTCTTGTTTACAGAACTGTAGTTTTCCTGGTGACACTTTGTGTCCCCCTTCTGCCAGATGATTCAGTAAGGCAATTGTGTCTGTCACACATGCCTCTCGTGTTTTTGATGCCACCAGTAGGTCATCAATGTACTGAACCAAAACCGCTTTTACTGGCATAATCAAAGTCTCCAAACATTTTTTCAAAATCTGATTTAAAATCGATGGACTCTCTGTGTACCCTTGAGGAACTCTGCACCATGCCAAAACACGGGCTCCGAACCGGAACGCAAATAAATATTGGCTATCCGGATGTAAGGGAATCGAGAAAAATGCCTGACACAGATCAATTACTGTATACCATTCTGCATCACAGGGAATCTGATATAGAATCACTGCTGGATTTGGCACTATTGGACAACATGGTACTACGATCTTATTTATCTTTCGTAAATCTTGTACTATCCTATATTTTCTGCTTGGCTTTTTAATTCCCATAATAGGTGAATTACAAGGACTGCTTAGTATTTCCTTTAAAATTCCTTGCTCAATCATTTGGTCAATCACAGGAATAACACCTGCTGTTATCTCAGGGCTCTTTTTATATTGAGGTATGTTTGGAAATGTTGCACCCGGTTTCACCATAACCTGAATAGGATCCACACCTTTCATCAGGCCAATCTCTTTTCCTGAGAAATCCCATACATCAGATCTTACGGTATCTCTCAATTCTGCAGGTAAAACTTCTTCAGTAAGAAGTGAAAACAGTTCATCCACTTCTGTCCCTTGCTTTGCTAACATAATTTTAAACGAAACATCTTCATCTGGTGTTTGAAAAGCAATACCATCCGGTGTACAATAAATTGTGCAATTCATTTTGGACAGTAAATCTCTCCCTAACAGATTCACCGGACTCGTATCACATACTACGAACCAATGCATGTCTCTGAAACTTCCAATATGAACTTCTATTGGTTTTGTTATTGTGGTTTTGATATGCTTATTGGAAACTCCCACAACTTGGATAGTTTCTCCCGAGAGGGGTAGGTTTGGAATTTCTGCTGCTCTCACAGTAGAATGGGTAGCACCAGTGTCCACTAGGAATGTAATATCATTACCTTCCACTTTTCCATCAACAAATGGACCTGATTGATCTACCTCTAGAGTTGCGCCAAGCACCGTCATTGAGATGAGTCTGAATCACTCTCATTGCACTGCAACAAGTATTGCGGAATCATTTTGTACATTTTGATTCTTACCAATCTGTTCACCCACGTGAAATCCAGTGTTCGCACTGTATCTCTGCACCTGAGCATTTACATTATTTGGCATGGGAGTTTGTGGTACCTGTAACTGTGGAGTAACTAGCTGCTGTTGCTGTTGTTGATTCACAACCACCTCATTCTGCATCTGTGAATTTAAATTTTGATTCAACCCATTATTTTTCTGAGCAGATCTACACTCGTTCTTCCAATGTCCAAATTTTCGGCGCGCATGACAAGGATATTTCTTTTTCATTTCATCTTTATTCATCTTACCTCTACCACCACTCATTATTTGACCATTCTGATTCTGACCTCTCATCTGAAAATCTGTTTGGGAACACTGTTTCCTCCTTGCTGCTCTGCTACCTTCACTTGAGCCCACATCATTTTCTCTTTTAGCTTCTTATGTCTCGATTCAATATCATCACTACAATACTTTGCATACCTCAATATTGCATCAACCGTTTTACTCTGCCAACAAATCAAATGTTGCTGAAACATGTTACTAATTTCTGGTTTTAATCCAAATACAAAACGATACACAAAATGTCCCATATCTTTATCTCCAATATTCTCAAAGCCACTATACTGTTTGAACACCTGTAGCAACCTTTCAAAATAAGCATGTACTGACTCCTTTGGTTCTTGGGTTGTTCTGTCAATTTTAACCCAATCTGTTTCTTTTGGAGAAATGTTTCCTTTCAGATATGTAATTACCTGATGATATTTTCTCATCACCTCATCTGAAGGTGCACCTGTTTTTGGATCTCTATGATATTCATCTTTAGGCCAATCAACAGTAATCTTACACTCTGTCCATAAATCTGCTTGAACAACAATCTCAAACAAACCATCCAGATCTTTTAACAAGACTTTTGAAACCTTCACAAACCTCTCCACTTGTTTGTACCATTCAACTGGTTTTTCCCTCAACCTAGGTAAATCATGAGTAAAAGACAATATATCCTGTCTTGTCCATGGAACGTGGACATATCCACCACCTGGAACTTCTCTCATTGGACACACCCTTTCAGCCTGTTCTGTTTCTCTCAGTGGAAATAAAGACGCATTTTTATTGGCATTCATTTCTTCTTTTTCGCCCATCTACCTTTCCACCGTTCTACATCTCCCCATTTTTTCAGAATATTCATTAATTCTTTTATTTGCAATCTTTTACCAGACGCATTCAAACTCTCTAAATCCTTTTCAGTAAAATCTAGTCTATAGGTTTTCTGTAACACCTTTGACTTCTCTATGTCCACTCCATATTCACAAGCAGCCTCTGTCAACTTTTCATGAAGATTTCTCGCTTTCCAAGTAATATTTTTACACAGAAATAACAACTCTTCATCTCGATAATTACCCAATCTGTCTGGACTTATTATACCAATAATAATTTCTTCCAAATCCACTCTCAGTTTACTCACATCAATAATCTGTGGTTGAGGTTTTCGCTTTTCCATTCCCCTTATCCAGTCATCTAATTCATCTGGTGAGGGTCCCATTGAACTCCCTGATATCGGAGTGATATTCTGCACTATCCTCCTCGGATCCATTTGCGCACTTCTCTTAGGGGTTTCAGTTAACATCTCACAAACTGGCAAATCAATTAATGAAGTACTTGTCTCTGTCTGTCCCACCTGATCATCTATCGTTACCACTTTCTTCCTGTCTCTATTCATTGGGACTGTCAACGTGTGTACTTTTGATATATTCTGTTTTTCTCCATACAACGGAACTATAGGTCCAATCGTTACTGGCACTGTTAATGCTTCCGCATTCAAATTCAACTGATTAATTTTCTGAGTCAACTCCTCTCTTGCCCTATTCAACATATCCATTTCACTCTCATGTACTGCTCTAGTCACTACTGGGACTTGTGAAACCTGTGGAATTAGTGGGGGTTCCCATTAATGGTGCATTTGGAACTGTCTCCCTTGTGGTCTCTTGATAAGGTGGAGGTTTTTTAGTCAAAATGTCACCTAATAATTCATCATCAGAATCACTTATGACAAAATCTATCCTTGATGACTCTACATTTTTCTTCTTCTGTTTACATTTGCCTCCGTTCGCTTCTTCAGCTACTAAAACTGGATACAGACCCTCTGTCACAACCGCTCTCCTCCATCTTTTCATTCTTTCTCCTCGACTTTCAAAAGGATATCTTGTCATAAAATTTCTGTATCTTCTTCCGCCCCTATACTTCTCTCGCTCATAAGCCTTATATTCCCATTCCTCAAGTGCTTCATACTGAGTAGGTCTAGGTTCAAGTGAATTCATTCGTTCTCTCAAATTTTGTAGAATCCTTACATTAAATGTACCATGCTCTGGAAAAGCTAATACACCATCATCTTCCGTGTATTTCACCCAATTCTCTAACCAAGTACACGTATGGTAACCACATTCCAACATCATAAAAGAAGCAGCTGTTCCCGGAGGTGGAATAAGAATTCCCTCTCTCGTAACTATTGGTTTGTCCTTTTTAAAGAAACTCTTTATCTTATTACCAACTTCCTTTTTCCCAAAACTTCTCGCTAAGATACAATTCAATAAACAAACAACAAACTCTTCATGCTTCCGCTTATTCTAGTCACTAACATCCGTCCAATAACAGCGCGACTCACACTAACTAACCAATTAGAACACTGTGAGAAAGTGCCATCTTTCTTGCATGGTATGCCCCCACTTTTTGCTGACTTGCTGATGTACTTTGAGTGTGCCCTGGGCTCCTGCCAATCAGGTGCCCAGGGCCTGTGTTCCTTCCCTAAAACTGCATTACAGCCTAAACCCAATTGGCACCTCTGGCCACATGTCAGCCCCTGGTAAATGGTACCCTAGGTACCCAGGGCATTGTGACCAGAGAAGGCCTCCAAGGGCTGCAGCACTTATTGTGCCACCCTTAGAGGCCCTGTACCCTGACACCCACACACTGCCCTTGCAGGCTGAGTGTCTTGGTGCAGAGCAAAACAGACAGTCGACATGGCACACATCCCTGTGTGCCATGCCCACAAACACACTGCCCTGGCATACCTCAGTCACCCCTCTAGCTGGGTGCCCTATGCCAGTGGTGAGGGTACAGGTGCATGAGCCCTGTGCCCCTACAGTACCCAGGTCCATTCCTGGGCACTGTAAGTGCAGTGCTCCCATTCCGAGTATATGGTGCTGGGAGGTCGTCAGCACGAACTCCACAGCACCATGATGGCTACACTGAAGACTGAGAAGTTTGGTATCAAACTTCTCAGCACATTAAACCCACACTGATGCCAGTGTGGGATTTAATGTCAGATGCACGACAGAGGGCAACTTAGAGTTGCCCCCTGAACCTAACCTACAATCCACGTCCTGTCTGAGAGGCTGCCTAGGCTGCCACCCAGCAGACATGTTGCTGGACACCTGGGTAGAGAGCCATCCGCTCTCCCGGGCCTGCAACAATGCACGTCCTGGGCGAGGTGCTAGGCCTCCTCCCCCAGGATGGGCAGGGGGAAGCTTCAAAGGCATTCCGCCTTTGTGAGCTTCCCCAGACCACTTGCTGTACTCAGCAACTGGTCCCCACTGGTTCTAGCCCCCACTCTGGCGGGAAGACTGGCGGGAAACACCAAGGGAGGGAAGGGGTGTGCCAGCCTCTGCCAACCCCACCCCTCAGGTGGGGGAGGCGAGGTGAAGCACATCTCTGGGCTCTCGCCATCTTGAAGATGGGGAGCCCTACCCAATCAGGACTAGGCTCCTGCCCCCCTCCCACTGGAGAGTGGCAGGATAGGGGTGTACCCACCCCAGGGAAGGGACCCATTGGTCCCTACCCTTTACCTACCTGTAACTCCCCTAAATCTAGTAATTAGGGGCTCCCTGAACCTTCCTTCCTTAGATCCAGCAACAACAAGAAAAGGAAGAAGAAGGACGAGAAGCCGTGCAGAGCTAACAAGAGGACGACGCCCACTGACTTGGCCCCAGCCCTACAGGCCTGTCTCCCCTCGAACCTGCTCCTGCAAAACCCCGGCGTGTCCAGCGGCCAGCAACCTCAAAAACCCCGGAGGACCTACCTGCCTTCACTTTCCAAGCTGTTTCTCCCGTGAACACCGGACGTGTTTGAACTGCAGCTTCTGGTGTCAGCCAGAGACCGCGAATCCAGCACACTCTGCACCCGCCGGCCCGAGCTCGAGTGAACAAATACCCTGAGGAGGTCCCCCCCGGCGATCCTGACCCGAGATCCGGCGACCCCTGACCTGCCTCAAGCCTCCTGACTACGCCTGCAGCCTCAATCCAGAGCACCCCCCCTACCGCGACCAGAGCGGGTAAGTACATCCGACGTCCCAAGGCACCCCTGCACCCAATGCCCCACGGCCTTGTGTGCCCAACCCAGCGGTGCCTAACCAACCCTCTACATCCCAACTTACCCCTCGAAGTGGTGGTAGCTCCTGGAATGTCCTCGTCCCCGAGCCTGCAGTGTTTCTTTGTCCTGGAGAATCTCCATTGAAATCAACAGGGCACCCGACCTCAAAACAGCACCCTGCACCCGGCCGCCCTAGTGCCGCTGAGGGTGCCCCTTTGGTGCCAACTTGGTCCCCAACGTGCCCTGAGCTTAACCCTAGGAGCTTTGCTCCCACAACCCCGTGGCCTGCTTGCCAGCAGCCACCAACTGCAGTCCCCCTATCCTCCATAGGATAACATTGGGCCTCAACACTCTGCACCCGGCCGCCCTAGTGCCACTGAGGGTGCAACAACAGTGCATCACTGACCCTGGGAGACCCCTGAGTCTAACCCCAGAACCCTAACTCAAAAGACCGATTACTTACCTTGAAACCGATAACTCGTTTTTCCTCATAGGATAACATGGACACTTTTTCTCCTAAAAAGTTTCGAAGTGTCGTCTTTTGAAAAATACAAATATTCACCTAAAATCAGCCGAATCACGAAAACGAAAATACTTACCAGGAGAGATCCCAGTGCTGGATCTTGGTGCCCAGCAGACCCTGAAAAGTAATCATAACTGTACTTACCGGTAACTTGAATTTCCTTACATAGGATAACATTGCCTTGTTCTTGCTGAAAAAGTTTGTATCTATTTTTGAAACTTACAAATATTTGCTAAAAATCGCCTGTGTGACATAAACGCATTCTTTCAATTGTTTACAGAAGATGCACCAGTGCTGGATCCAGGATCCAACACTGAGTAAGAAAAAGTAACGATAACACTACTTACCTGCTAAGTGAATTTCCTCCCATAGGATAACATTGGTGATTCTATGTGAAAAAGTTTCTAAGTGCCAACTTTTAAAATACAATAATATTCCTTAAAAATCACAACTGTAACCAAAACGTTTTTACTCAACTGTTTACAGGAGATGTCCCAGGACTGAATCTAGGATCCAGTCCTGTGGTAAGAAAAGTAATCCAAAAAGTAATCTATTGCATTTAACTAGAAATTCCCATTGAGCTCAATGTATTATTGTGTTTGAAATTGTGTTGCCTATTGCAACAACTGTAACTATTGTATTCAAAAGTCTATTGCCTATTTGAAAAGTATTTAACTAAAGTAACTCATTCTGAGAAAGTATATTTTGATACCTATTGTTGGTTCTAAAATAAAACAACTATATATTTTGATACAAAACCATTGGCCTAGAGTTCAGTTCTTGAGTGTGTGAGACCATTTGCTGACTGAGTGTGTACAACAAATGCTGTACACTGTCCTCTGATACTGCCTTACTGATCGACCAAGCTACCACTTTAGAGAGTAAGGTTATATCTAACTTTAGCCTCTGCCAAACCTCTGGGGACTGTGGACTCTGTGCACACTGAACCTTACTTTGGTGCAGTATATACAGAGCCACTTTCTTACAAACACTCCTACGTAATCAGTACCTTAACCAATAATAACATGGCTCACAGTATTTGACCAATCACAGCACTTTGAACGCCAACGGCCTGACCAATGCCAGCGCGGCTTTTCGTGACGTCAGTATTACTCCTTTCTACTGACTCTCCCTTTGCAAAAATAATACGGCAATGTTTTTCTATACTTTTCTCAATGAGACTTGTTAGAAAACGAACAAAAAAACAATGCTACTTTGTCTGTTCCACTAAATAAGAGATAGTCTTCACTTCAAAAGAAAGATTCTTTCACTTCGAGTAAAAGAACGACCAGCGCTATTCCACACCCAAACAAGCTACAGGAGGACTTGGTACTCCTCTAGGGATACTAATAATAATAATACAGACACTTGTAAAGCGCGACAGCTACCTCAAACAGAGGTGTTCCGGCGCTAACTAGCCAAAGTTTTGGACTTTCACATGGAAAGAGGTCTTGGTACTCCTTTGGGGATGTAAGGCCAGAGTTTCGGAAGTGGACCCTTCGCTATTTCACACACATCTACTCTCAAACGAAATAGTCCCTAATATAACACCAACAGCCTCTCGCCGTTGAGTATTACAACAACAGACAAAGTACTTCTGCAGTGTGATACCTTATCCGCACTATTCTTCTGCCTCTTCAGGCTAATACATTATTATCCCGGGATCTTGGGTAACTCCGTACCCGTACTTCAAGACAACATAGAACAAAACACTAACTTTTCATGTTAAGAAAACAAATAATCAATAATTATTACCCAACTAATCAATAATAACCATCCTCTGCTACCAAAAACTGATCCAGCGCCAATCAGGGATCGATAATCGATAACACACAATACCCTGGCCCATACACATACACCCAACACATTTATCCCTGATAGCGCTGTTTCGAGTTTAATCGTTAAAATCAGTTGTTCACGAACTACAGGCTCATCCTAACACACTAGATATATAATTGAACCTGAGATCAAACTCTTTTTCCTCTGGTCGATGGACCATTAGTTGAAGAGTTGATGATAACTAATTATTGATCTATACTACTGAATAAGACACAAACTCAATATAAAGTTAATAATATTTATACGCAAATAATGTGAAGGTAAATGCTCATCATGTACAGATTTTCAAGGCAAACAAAGAATAATTCACAGAGAGAACATTTGTCAAAGCAAATAAAGATATCAAACTCGAATCACAATGATTAGAATGCAATGAAGGAGTGTATAGATAAAGAGACATAAGTTTCAGAGACAAAATACATTTGTAAGTGTTTCAGTTTTTAGCTATACGAACCTAAGTAATTTAGTGGAAAATCTACCCCCTGGCCATGGGAAATAGATGGGGGTTCCCCGGAAAGATTCAGGGAACAAAGAGTAGGACAGGATCAGGAAACAGGTAGCCCTCTATCTGCATACAGCAAAACCGACGGACAGCGACGATCTCCCCTCTCTAGCTTTTTCGAAGAATGCGACCACTAACACACCCCCAGAAACCCCAGTTATACTCAAAAAACCTACATGTCCATCCCACCGGTGTAACAACACTCTCAAAATCTTGGTTTCTCATTGGTCAATTCAGGGGGTGTTCTATCACACCACCATAGTCACGTTCATGGTTTCACAGCATTCATTGTTCAAACTTTTTCGTCAATACGTAATCCACCTTTCACAAATACAGCTTCCTTCCATTTGCAACATGTTTCCAAATTCTCCATTTTTACTGTCCGCCTCTACAGCTTCCGCGGAAGAAGTTTGTACATTTGTTCATGATCTCACGGTCATCCTTCCGTTACTTGGTAGACAAACAATGGCTTACGAAGGTCATCTACATTGCCTTCTTCATCTCTCTCAGCACGATTTTCGGCTTTTATTTGATTTTTTGCTATTAACCTTTAACTCGTTATGTAAACGATGTAAGCCCATGCAAGCTTCACTACGATGAATAAAATACAGACATTATTAATTTCATGAAATATAATTCTCACTGTTTACCACCCTCCATTGTACTAACCCATGTTATTCGTCTAGTAAAGCATTAACGCACGGAAATCAGCATTATTAATATTCAAGCAGAACGTGAATGCTGCCTTGTTTTCCACGCATTAGTTCACGTATTAGTGCACGCATGTGCACAAGCATTTCCCTGTGTTTTTCATGATTTTGCATGTTAGTTTCACCACGAACGGTTAATAAATGTTACAGAGGAATTAATCCGAGCAGGTTTCTACTTTCCCAAACCCCTGCTCCATCACATGCACTGACAATTTAAGTGAGGGAGAATAAGGTGTGCGTGTCACGGAGAAGGAGATGGCACGCAAAGGGTGTGCGTGTCACCACGCTGAATATCACCTGACAAACGAAGAGTGTGATCCAGCGGCTTCTACCCCGCAGAATGCTGATCGTTGCAGCGCGGACTCTCCGGCGATGAATGCAGGTCGATGGGTGCAGCACTAATGTAATGAGGTGCAGCGTATGTTTCCTCTCACCAGATGGAGACTCCGGCGGCCAAAATGAAATAAACATCCAGGGCACGGTGAGTCACTTTAAACAGCTTCCTTTTATCAGTTTGGTCACACAGCTCCGTCGGCACGACCCGATCCCAGACTGGCCAGTAGTCAACTTCCCAGCGTGGAACCCTCATTCAAACAATAAGGCATGTGGAATCTGACAGTTGGATTCCACATAGGGAACAAACTAGCACAAGCAACCATAAATTATAATAGTCTCCAACCGTTTCAGATTCTTGAAGCTCTCGGGGAGAGTCTCCAGCTGGTTGAACTTGCGTCCAAGAAAGTTAACGTTGTGTTCTATACCACTAACTTGTTGCCACCGCTACAACGGCTGAGGAGTGATGTGGAACACTGGAAGGCTCTTCCGCTGTCACCTTTGGGCAGAGCTGCACTTTTTAAAATGTCACTGCCGCGGTTTCTGTACATTCTCCAGAACACACCTGCCCTGGTCCCTACATCCTACTTTCGATTAGTGGAAACTGTGCAGAGAACATTGCTATGGGGGGGATAGCCCGCCTCGAATCTCATTCTCAAAACTTGTAAAAGGCTGGTATGACGGGGGAATCTGATTACTGGATATCAAAAAGTACTACTGGGCAGCACAGCTGGTGGCCATCAATCACTGCATATATCGGCCCCAGAATGATCCGGGATATGCCATGGACAGGTGGCTACTACACGGTAGCATTCACACACGAGCGTTGTATTCAAAGCCCACGAGACTTCACCTGACGGGTCCCACAAAACACTCTGTGCAGGTGTGGCATTTGGTCCAGAGGAGTATGGGATGGGCGAAGACTATAACACAGGCTACCCCACTATGGGATGCAGAAAAATTGGGTTCCCTCTGGAGAACGAAGCGATTTGATAAATGGGATACAATAGAGATCTCACGGGTGGGTGACCTTTGGGTTAAGGGAGGGGTGGTGCCTTTCTCGGCCCTCCAGCAGAGTTATGAGTTAGCTGACACTGAGCGGTTCCGCTACATATAGGTGCGGCACGCCCTCCAAGCGGCGATCCAAAGGGAGAAACCCCTCCTGAGTCCTCACCCCTCGAGGATAGACTCTTGGATGGGTACATGCCCCAGAAGGCCATTTCCCTAACATATTCCAAACTGATAAATCACTTACCTGACCCACTTCCACAACTTCGTACAAAATGGGAAACCGACCTAGCAGAACTAAAAGAAGAGGAATGGATGGAAGCACTAGCATCCCCAAGGGAAGGGGCGATATCCTCCAAACTAAAGCTGGTACAGCTAAAAATATTGAATAGAATCTACGTCACGGGGCCAGCATTGGTTAAAATGGGATATAGGGAGGAGTGTAGCTGTAGACGATTGTGGCCAAGAGGGCACATTTTTTCATATAATATGGGAATGCCCGCACATCAGCATATACTGGAAAAGAGTCACCTCATGTATGGGTGAAGCTATGGGAGAACCAGTGACAGCGGATGCCAAACAGTGCTTATTACACATATGGTAACCAACAGACTTGAGGAACAAAGAGAAAACATGGGTGACACTAGGCTTGATGGTTGCCAAGAGAATCATTGCTAGAAAGTGGGGAGTGCAGAGGGTTCCAACACTGAGGGAATGGGAAGAGGCTAGAGTCAGACGTCTAATGTGCTAGTGGATGCCGGCCGGAACAGAATAAAATATAGCAATGCTGAACTGTATGTACCACATTACTGACTACTTTGATGTGTTAATTGTAATAATGAAAATCTGTGCTGTTGTTTTGTTAACAGAGAGGCCAGGCATTTTTTGCTCAGTGTGAGCCTCTGCACATTCTCCAGGCAGCCTATCTCAGAAGAGATCTCCTTCAGGCTGTTGGAGTCCATGTACAGGATGGTTTGATTTCGTAAAAGCCCAACTGAAATGACAGACTACTCGTCCGGCTCATCTCAAGCACCTGTAGCGCCTCGAGGCAGATAAGCTGGTTCCCTTTGATTTTTAGCATCTTCTTTCCAGAGACGGGGCTGTCCTCAGGTAGGTACTTTCTCAGTGGGTTCGTATTGAGAAGAAAGCTGGCGTAATGTGACCAGGGTGAATATTACAGAGCTTTTTACGAAGATGAAAAGTAACAGCCGTCTTGCAGGACCGATATCGAAGCAGCATTCATTAAACCAGCCCCTGCACGTCTATTGCTGATCAGTGCGTGAGTTTCTAACCTATATTCCATGGCAGTGAGCTGACTAGCAACAACTGGCAGGAAAACACACGGTATGTTTTCTTTTTCTTTCTCATCAAGCGAGGCAGGCAGGTGATTTTCTTTGGAGCTCAGTCACGTACGGGCAGGGGACAAGTCCTAAAAAAAGAAGTGGGGGAATTAACCAAGTTAGGCAGTATGCAAGTAACATCATGGTGCGTGACATCACAGCGTGTCATCACGGTATCACAGGAAGTGACATCCCAACCATGACCGCACTGGAAGTGACATCATATCTTATCACTTCCCACATGTTTCACATGTCTATAACGAGTGCATTTGAGCACATTATGCGATTTAACAAATGAGATCTTGCATCTGGGTTGTGCCAAAAGTGACGCAACTCCGACGCAAAATGTGGGCCTCAATTTATACATTGAGGACCTCATTTACAACTTTCTGGCACAGGGCAGTGCCGCAAGGCTTCTTGCAGTGCTGCCCTGCTTGAAAAGGAAAGTGAAGGAAAGCGCTGTGTTAATGAAATACGGCGCATTCCTGTCCTTTCTGATTGCGCCGGCACACAAATTGGTGCTTAGCACCAACGCAGGCACCCTTGCACCACGGTGCAGGGGTGTCTGCATTGTTGGCAGGATTGTTTTTCTGCATGAAGTGACAGCTTCCTGCACAAAAACAATCAATGGAGGCATTTTCCTCTTTCTATGTGTGCAGCAAAATACAATACACATAGAAAGAGGAAAAACGAGGCAAAATAAAGTTATTTCTCCTCGTTACGCCTCCCCCTGGGGAGGTGCACAATTTTGACACATTCCCAAGATTACAGATCCTTGTAAATCTGGAAATGTGTCCAAACCCGTGGGTGTTGTATGGGAAAATCCATCGCAATGCCCATGGAATGCCTCTTTGACGTAGAGTTAGACAACGCAGCGACTTGCGCTGCTTTGTCTAACTCCATATCTATGAGGCCATGCAAAGCCACGCAAGGTGGATTTGCGTCACCTCATAGATATTATTGAGAGGCCTGCGCCACCAGCGCATCAAAAAAAGTGACACTCCGGCGGCACAGGCCTCTTTTAAAAAAAAATATGGGCCTCATTTACCTCTGCCAAAAAGAAGTTGAAAACAAGGAAACAGGTAGCAGTACATCTAATCTGCTCAATTGGTTGCAAAGTCTGCATTTTAAACTATTTTATGGGTTAAGGCACCTGCTGTATAGATCTTTGTGGGCCTAATAAATCCCAGGGAAGAATAATAATGGTAAGATAACTTTGGAGGGTAGCGTATTTGCTGGAGAGATCTGTGTTTTCTCTAGTCAAGTTTTGACAAAGTAGAGGGTTAATGCGTCCCCTGCAAAGCACATCATCTAAAATGCAGATGACAGACTTTTATTTTATGTAGCTAGGTGAGTTACTGCTTTTAACAAAGAGTTCCTTTTGGTACTTGCAGTTCATAAATTGTAAACCTTCTAATATAGCACAGAGAGCTAGGAAGGACATGTGACTCCTTCACCTTGTAACCCTCACTGTCTTTTGTAACACATTTTGTACATTGATTTACACATTTAAATGATTCATTGTCAATGTATAATGTGTAGGTGTGATGCAAAGCCCTCTGACACCCTGCATTGGGCTGCGTAGCGCTATAAAGGAAATAAAACAAAATAGTGGTAAATTGTTATTTGTGTAACTTCAGATCATTCAGTCCCCGAGCAGCAGGTTTCTAAGCACAAATTGACGACAATGGTGGGCAGGAAGCATTAAGGTTGATTGCATCATATTCTATATATGCTTTTTACAGACTTTGAAAAATACGACCTCTCAATATTACTTAACAGACAGGAACACAAAGCTAGATAATCAGATACATCAATACATCAACTATGGTTGCTGCTCTGAGTTGCCTGAAAATGTAGTAAATTTGGCTCGTTGTTTCCCTTTCTCGCTGAGAATATCAAAGCCCTTGAAGGTATCCGGCCCATAGATAGATGCACCTAGAGCTAATAAATAATGTCCCATAAAAGATAGAATGTTACAATTATTGCACTTTGAGATGTAGATATTTTGCTACTTTGTTACTGTTCTCATTTAATTACTTTGCTAAGTGCCAGCTTGCAACTGTACAGTCACTCCACAGCACTGTAGAGTCGTAAGGTGTGAAACAGGGTGAGGGTATGGTATCCAAATAGAATGGCCTAAATATTGTCTGACAAATACACTTAATGGAGCAGTATTTTGTAAATTATATTTAAGCCCTGAAATTTATCTCAAACATTATTTTTGTTATACGTATTCTGGTATACAACCATCATGAGAGCTCAAGTTACAGGAGAGTGATATGTAGACTGACATCTATGTGGTTTGTTATAATGGCCATTGGGGTAATGGCTTTTTAGACACTCTCTTGTGATACCTGCAGTGATTCACTCTCAATCAGTCAATCAGGATTCTTGTAAAGTGTGACTAATCACCCGTAAGGGTCTCAAGGCGCAGAGGGAGGCGGGCGGGGGGGGGGGGAGTTCAGTTCTTAATCAAAGAGCCAGGTCTTGAGGTCCTTCCTAAATTGAGGCAATGACGGTGATTGCCTGAGAATCAGAGGTAGTGAGTTCCTGGTCTTCGCAGTGAGGTAGGAGAAGGCTCTTTCTTCAGCCGAGGTCATGCGGATCCGTTGGATAGTGGCCAGGGCCAGATGGGTGGAGCAGAGATGTCTGGTCGGTGTGTTGAAGGAGAGGCGTGGTGGTTGAGGTATTCAGGTCCAGTGTTGTTGAGGGTTTTGTAGGCGTGCGTGAACAGCTTGAAGGTGATTCTTTTGTTGACCGGAAGCCAGTGGAGGTCTCTCAGGTGACCGAAGATGTGGCTTCGGCAGGGGATGTCAAGGATAAGTCTGGTGGAAGCGTTCTGAATGCGTTGCAATTCCTTTTGGAGTTTTTGGGTCGTGCTGGTGTAGAGTGCGTTGCCGTAGTCGAGCTTGCTGCTGACAAGCGCCTGGGTGACCGTTCTCCTGGACTCAGTGGGGAACCATTTTTGAAGATCTTTTAGAGCAGGCGGAGCGTGTGGATGCAGGAGGAAGATACAGCGTTAATTTGGTGGTTCATAGAGAGTGAGGAGTCGAGAATGATGCCTGGGTTGCGTGCGTGGTTGGTGGGTGTGGCGGGGTTCTGAGTGCTGCTGGCCACCAGGAGTCATCCCAAGCAAAGGGACTGGAATCCAGAATGAGGTCTTCAGTTTTATCGGTGTTGAGTTTGAGGCGGCTCTCCTTCATCCAGGGGACTAATGCTTTCATCCCGTTGTGGAAGTTGCTCTTAGCTGCTGTAGGTTCATCAGTGAGGGGGAGAATCAGCTGTGTGTCGTCGGTGTAGGAGACTATGTTGAGTCCGTGGTTTCTGACGATGGCTGCAAGCTGGGCCATGTAGATTTTGAAGAGGGTGGGGCTCAGTGAGGAGCCCTGGGGGACTCCACAGCTGATCTCTGTGGGTTCTGAGGAGAAAGGTGGGAGCCTGACTCTCAGGGTTTGGCCGGTGAGGAAGGAGCTGATCCACTCTAGCGCTTTGCCGCAGATGCCAGTGTTGTGGAGTTTTGTGCAGAGGGTGCAGTGGGAGACCCTATAGAAGGCAGCAGAGAGGTCCAGGAGGATGGAGCTGAAGTTTCGCCTCGGTCGAGGAGAGTGAAGATGTCGTCAGTTGTGGCGAGGAGTGCAGTCTCCGTGCTGTGGTTGCTCCTGAAGCCAGATTGGGAGGGGTCCAGGGTGTGGTTTGTTTTGATTAATTCTGTGAGTTGGGCATTGATGGCCTTCTCGATGACCTTGGCAGGGAAGGGGATGAGCCTGTAGTTTTTGAGGTCCATCGAGTCGGTAGAGGATTTCTTTAGCAGGGGGGTTGATCTCTGCGTGTTTCCAGTCTTCAGGGAAGGTGGCAGATTCGATGGAGCAGTTGATGGTGCAGCAGAGTTTGGAGGTGATGGCAGCACTTGCTCGATTGAAAATGTGGTGGGGGCAGGGATCTGAGGGGGCACCAGAGCGGATGGTTTGCATGATCCTTAGGGTGTCGTCAGCAGTGAGGGTGTTACAGTTGAGCAGTGTCGGCTGGGATCTGGAACATTCTGGTGCGATGGTTACTGTTTGGTTGAGTGGTTCCTGGATCATGAATCTGTCGTAGAGATCTTGCGGTGGAAAAAAGGTGGTAAGGTTGTCACAGAAATCTTGGGAGGCGCGGATGTCTGTGGTGTCCGTGCAGGTTTTGGCGAATTCATTGAACATGGTGATGAGTTCTTTGCTGTTTTATGTGTTGGCATTGATGCGTTCCTTTATGGCAGTTTTCTTTGTGGTTCTGATGAGGTTGTGTGTGCGATAACGGCGGTCTTGAATGCTGCGTGGTCTGCTGAGATCTTGCTGCTCCTCCATCTTCTTTCCAGCTGTCTGCAGGGGTGCCTGGACTCTTGGAGGGCAGGGGAGAAGCAGCTGGCTTTCCCGGAGGGCTGCTTGCCAGAGAGTTTCCTAAGGGGAGCCAGTGTGTTGGCGCAGTCGGAGATCCATCGGTGAAGGTTGCGTGCTGAGGCATTGGGGTTCAGAGACCTTAGTCCAGCTTCTGTGCGGGTAGAGGTGGGCTTGGTGGTGTTCAGTGGGTTTGGTGAAGGAAGAGTGGACGCAGTGGTGGTGTCTAGTGTAGTTCAGAGGTATGGCTGACAAAAGATGTTGTTGCTTGTGGAGAAGAGGGGGTCGAGCGTTTGTCCTGCTGAATGGGTTGGGCGGAGGTAACCAGTTGTTTGAGTCCGATGGTGTCGAGATTCTCCAGTAGGGATGAGATGTTGAGGTTGTCCAGGTGGAAATGGAGGTCGCCGAGGAGAATGTAGTCCGTTGAATTGAGAGCGTGGTGTGCGATGAAGTCGCTGAAAAGGGGACGTGGCCCGGGAGGTCTGTAGACGAGCGTGCCGCAGAGGCTAGTGTTTGGGTTGGTCTGGAAGTGGAGGTGCTCCATGTCAGGTGAGTGGTCGTCAGATATAGTTAAACGCAGACAGTGTTTTTGTGTACGATGGTGATTCCTCCTCCCGGTCATTTGGTGCGGTTCTTGTGGATGATTTTGTACCCGTCAAGGATAGCGGTTGAGATGTCTGGGGCTGAGGTGGGGTTTAATCCAGGTTTCAGTGAAGAAGGCAACGTCAAGGGAGATGGAGCCAAGCAGGTCCCAGAGCTCCACGGCATGTTTATTGAGAGGGAGCGTGTGTTGAGTATGATGTAGCTGAGGTGGTCTGGTTAGGTTCTTGTGGATCGTCCGGTAGGAGGGTCTGGTGTGCAGAGGCAGGCAAAGGTGCAGTTGTGGCAGGTGAATGGGCCCTGGGTGTCATTCAGCGATGCGAGATGACAGGCGGTGGAACATCCAGTGTTGAAGGCATGGAGGATGCTGGCGTTGTAGCGTGAAAGGTGTGTAGACCCAGGTCCATGGCGCTAGGCACGAACGTGCGCGGATGGGCTCAGACTTTGTCTGCCATTAAGTAGTGTGGGGGAGGGCTGGTCAGCTGAGAGGCGGGAAGTGGCATTGGAGGGGGTGGGGCCGTGGGGACGAGCAGCGGCAAGAGCGGGAAGAAAGAAGCACAGAAAAGGCATAGAATGGGAGAAATATAGAGGAAAAATAGAAAAAAGAACAAAAAGGCAAAAAAGCAGTAACCAGAGATGAGGAGGAAACAGGAAAGCAGAGAGACTCACCACTGGACCACCAGGGAGGAGGCGAAGGCGGGTTCCCGTGGGTGGAGGAGGGCCTCAAACACGAGACTTGGAGCACAAAGGGGCAACAGCTACCAGGTGGAGCTGTGCGATAGGAGGGAGCAACGCACTGACTAGGTCAGTGAGGTTGCTCCTTCACCACGCAGCAGCCGCCATTAATAAGTGTTGGGGAGGGGGAGAGCTGGTCAGCTGGGAGGCAGGAAGCGGCGCTGGAGGGGCCGCGGGGGACGAGCAGTGGCAAGGGCATGAAGAAAGAGGCACAGAATAGGAGAAATATATTGGACAAATTTGAAAAAAGAACAAAAAGGCAAAAAAGCAGAAACAAGATGAAGAGGAAACAGGAAAGCAGAGACTCACCACTGGACCACCAGGAATGAGGCACAGGGTGCGGGGGGAGGAGGGCCTCGAACACGAGATTTAGAGCGCAAAGGTGCAACAGCTACCAGGTGGAGCTGTGCGGTGGGGGGAGCAACGCACTAACAACGCACTGACAAGGTTGGGAAATTGGTCAACCCACTCTCCTTCACTCTGGGTTAGCCAAACCTGTAGCGGATGACTGGGATCTAGAACCATGAAAACACACATTGTTCTTTCCAGCCCAACAGTGACCTCCCTTTTTCCACAACATACACCTAACCATTTGCATGTCTGTCCTGAAATTCTAAATTGGCAACAAAATAACCAAGAACTAGTAATTTTCACCACAATATCCTTCTGGTTCAACATATTTAGGAAGCAATTCAGATTGGAGAAAGCTTGGGTTACTATTGGTTTAGAAAAATGCAAATTTTGTAAGACGGAAGTAGAATACCTTTGCCATACTTTAACATATGATGGGGTTAAACCCAAGCACACTTTAGTGGAGGCTGTAGAGAGATCCCTATCTTCACGGGATAAGGACCAACTCAGGTCTTTTTTGGGTCTGGCAGAATATTATGACAAATTTGTACATCATTTTGCAGAGAGGGTACATATTTTACGCAAATTGATGAGAAAGGGTGTTGAGTATTTAAGGACGGATGAATGTCAGCAAGCTTCTGATAAAGTGAAAAGGGCAATTGTAAAGGCTTTGACGCTTACGCCATTTGATCCTATGGACAGAACGATTGTTGTTACCGATGCCAGTGGTTATGGACTCAGAGCGGTTTTGATGCAAGAACATAAAGGGAAGGAAAGAGTCGTAGCATTTGCATTGCGGACTCTAAGGAGTGCTGAAAAGACGTACTCTGTTGTGGAAAAGGAGGCCCTTGCCTGCTGATAGGAAGTGCAACACTTCTGTATTTTTGTGTGGGGTATGTAATTTGAGCTTCAAGCAGATTATTAACCTTCAGTTGATCTATTTTCCACTGCTGGTGCAACAAAAGCTACACCATGCATTGCGAAGTGGTTGCATCGTTTGCAAGAGTATGTTTTCTCAATGAAATACGTGCCAGGTGTGAAGAATATAAATGCAGATTGCTTGTCTAAATTGCCTCTCGATGATGTAGGTGTTGAAGAAGAAGATGGGTGGACAGTGGCAGAAATATCTGAGATATGTCAGGCCATTGAGGAAACAAAATTGAAGGATGCTATGGCTGCCGATCCTGTTCTGGTGAAGAACATGTTACCCAAAGTGTTTGGGTGGAAATTGGATAAGGAGTTAAATATGTTCAAGAATGTCTGGGACGAGCTGTCTGAAGTAGATGGGATTGTGAGAAGAGGAGATAAGTTGGCTGTGCCAGAAGGGTTATGTTGCAGGTTATGTTTGATGCATGAGGGGCATGGTGGAATGTCTGTAATGAAGAGGAAGGTTAGGATGGGTTTCTGGTGGCCGGGGATGGACAGGCAAATTGAAAAGTTTGTTAGGAGTTGTGTTTCATATATGTGTAGCGACAAATCGCACATATTACAGGAAACTACGATTAATCCTGTGCAATTGCCCAGTCAGGCATGGGAAAAGGTAGCCATGATAACAGTTACGTTTCTCCGTGCACTCAAAATTCCAAAATAATCTCAAAGTTCCACCGGGTTCGTTGTGTGCTACTACATCCGTTGCACTGTGTCAAGCAGTGCCCTAAATATACAAAAACTACATGGGTCGGACGAGCCTGTCCCCTGGATGTGTGCACTTTATCTTGAAACAATATGTTTCTTATCTGCGTTCAATCGTTCACACATAAAAATCCAATATTTTGATCGTAGTGATTATTCCATGAATTTATTCATTCATTGATCAATTGATAAATCATTCATTTATAATTCCATCGTCTTTTAGCAAAATGAAATGCTCCTTACAAAACCCAATGCATTTCGGGTCGTACCTCGACCCTTCATCAGGAGTCTATAAGAGAAATACAAGAAATACCAGATTATGTAACATTTCAACATCATAGTCCTATAATGTTCAATAGCACCAAACAGTTCGTTATCGTGAAAAAGCAAAAGTATATGTGTCGATACAAATGTACATTCCAAGGCAGTTTAAACCATCCAATTCAATCAGTTTAAGCATTATCAAACAATTGCATCTGCTCCCCTTTCAATAGAGGGTTCTAACAGACAGGCTGCCACATCGTTCTAAATATTCCCCACTATTAAGCGTCACCACACTTACTTGAAAACATGAACAACGGCGCTCGTGAAACGTAGCGCGATGTAGCATCAGTGTATACCGATTTCAAAGGAAAACCGCTAGCCGCCAATAGTTATACTTCCTCATTCATGTTATCGCGAGATGACGGCATCTGCCTCTCTCACGTGATCTGGATGTACATTAACCCCTTAATTTCAAAATGCGTCTCTAAACGCGTCCCAGTAAATGTTGTTCATCGCGAGATGACTCTATCACGTGATATGAATATCCAATACTCTGAGCACTAATACGTGGTGTCTGCAAGCTGTAGCCTGCCCGCATCGTTATGTAAACAAAAATGCGTGTGTACGCAATGTGTTCCATGGTGTAAAAACTCTATCCTATCAGCCATATTATATGTATATCTAAAACAGGAATACATAAACGGTCGTGACGGTGCCTAAAAACAGATAGATAATCAATATTACGATGATCGTAATGCACATCAATACCTTAATGTATTACGCTCTTTGTGAATAAAATGGTGAGAAATCTATTGGGGCTGTAAGCCACAAAAAAAACATGATTGTAAAATAATACATCCATCTACATATTTATAGAAAACAAGATAATTCTACACGATCATTCATTCCGTATGGTTGCATGGAATTCAATTTTTTAATCCAGAAGAATTCCGCTCTCAATAGTTGTTTATGCGGGTCCATATCAGAACGTGGTTGAATGGCTTCTAGAATGGTGAATTTGACTTGTGCAATTTGGTGACCAGCTTCTAGCCAATGAGTGGCTACTGTTGACTTCATATTTTTAAGTCTGATATTACTTTTATGTTCTGTTATTCTGACTTTCACCTTCCTTTCCGTTTGACCAACGTATATTTTACCACATGGACATTTTATAGTGTATATCACATTCTTTGTGTCACATGTACTAGAGTGTAACAATGGTATTGTGATACCCTTTGTAGGGTGTGTGAATACATTCCCTGGAATTATGTTATTACAATGAGTACAATTTTCACATCTGCGCATGCCTCTGAACTCTTGTGATTCTTTCTTCTTTGTTTTATTTGACAAATATTCCTTGAGATTCTTTGACCTTTGGAAGGCGAATGTGATTTTCTCATCGAACAATGGTTGCAGATCAGGTTCTTGCTGGATTAATGTCCATTGTTTCTTGATCATCAAGAAACAATGGACATTAATCCAGCAAGAACCTGATTTTGCTGGATTAATGTCCATTGTTTCTTGATCATCAAGAAACAATGGACATTAATCCAGCAAGAACCTGATTTTTGCTGGATTAATGTCCATTGTTTCTTGATCATCAAGAAACAATGGACATTAATCCAGCAAGAACCTGATTTTGCTGGATTAATGTCCATTGTTTCTTGATGATCAAGAGACAATGGACATTAATCCAGCAAGAACCTGATCTGCAACCATTGTTCGATGAGAAAATCACATTCGCCTTCCAAAGGTCAAAGAATCTCAAGGAATATTTGTCAAATAAAACAAAGAAGAAAGAATCACAAGAGTTCAGAGGCATGCGGAGATGTTAAAATTGTACTCATTGTAATAACATAATTCCAGGGAATGTATTCACACACCCTACAAAGGTATCACAATACCATTGTTACACTCGAGTACATGTGACACAAAGAATGTGATCTACACTATAAAATGTCCATGTGGTAAAATATACGTTGGTCAAACGGAAAGGAAGGTGAAAGTCAGAATAACAGAACATAAAAGTAATATCAGACTTAAAAATATGAAGTCAACAGTAGCCACTCATTGGCTAGAAGCTGGTCACCAAATTGCACAAGTCAAATTCACCATTCTAGAAGCCATTCAACCACGTTCTGATATGAACCGCATAAACAACTATTGAGAGCGGAATTCTTCTGGATTAAAAATTGAATTCCATGCAACCATACGGAATTAATGATCGTGTAGAATTATCTTGTTTTCTATAAATATGTAGATGGATGTATTATTTTACAATCATGTTTTTTTGTGGCTTGCAGCCCCACTAGATTTCTCACCATTTTATTCACAAAGAGCGTAATACATTAAGGTATTGATGTGCATTACGATCATCGTAATATTGATTGTCTATCTGTTTTTAGGCACCGTCACGACCGTTTATGTATTCCTGTTTTAGATATACATATAATATGGCTGATAGGATAGAGTTTTTACACCATGGAACACATTGCGTACACACGCATTTTTGTTTACATAACGATGCGGGCAGGCTACAGCTTGCAGACACCAAGTTTTAGTGCTCATAGAGGATTGGATATTCATATCACGTGATGGTCATCTCGCGATGAACAACATTTACTGGGACGCGTTTAGAGACCCATTTTGAAATTAAGGGGTTAATGTACATCCAGATCACGTGAGAGAGGCAGATGCCGTCATCTCGCGACAACATGAATGAGGAAGTATAACTATTGGCGGCTAGCGGGTTTCCTTGAAATCGGTATACACTGATGCTACATCGCGCTACGTTTCACGAGCGCCGTTGTTCATGTTTTCAAGTAAGTGTGGTGACGTTTAATAGTGGGGAATATTTAGAACGATGTGGCAGCCTGTCTGTTAGAACCCTCTATTGAAAGGGGAGCAGATGCAATTGTTTGATAATGCTTAAACTGATTGAATTGGATGGTTTGAACTGCCTAGGAATGTACATTTGTATCGACACATATACCTTTGCTTTTTCACGATAACAAACTGTTTGGTGCTATTGAACACTATATGACTATGATGTTGAAATGTTACATAATCTGGTATTTCTTGTATTTCTCTTATAGACTCCTGATGAAGGGTCGAGATACGACCCGAAATGCATTGGGTTTTGTAGGAGCATTTCATTTTGCTAATAGACGATGGAATTATAAATGAATGATTTATCAATTGATCAATGAATGAATAAATTCATGGAATAATCACTACGATCAAAATATTGGATTTTTATGTGTGAGCGATTGAACGCAGATAAGAAACATATTGTTTCAAGCTAAAGTGCACACATCCAGGGGACAGGCTCGTCCGACCCATGTAGTTTTTTTAAAAGGTAGCCATGGACATGTGTGATCCATTTGACTGTTTAGGAATGAACAAGAGATTTGCCATAGTAAATGGCCAGAAGTGGCTTTTTTGTGGGAGGTGTAGACAGTGAACATAATTGCGTTTTGTGAAGACATTTTCCGCAGGGAGGAATGCCCTGTGTAAATTCAAAAGGGACAACGGTCCGCAATTTGTGTCAGAGGAGGTAGCAAATTTTCTCAAGAAATGGGGCATCAAACAGAGCAGGACACCTGAATATCACTCAAGAGGAAATTGTCTTATTGAGTGCTTCAGTCGTGTATTGGGGGAAAGTGTGGAATTGGCGATGTTAAGCAATATCTGTTGGAGAAGACGGGTGAAAGAAATGTTGTGGAATTACAGAACCACACCCCATTCCGTTACAGTTGAAGGGAAGGGTGCCTTGTACAGTGGCTGTTCCTGGGTGGATGGCGAGGTAAGGGCAAAAGAAGATACATAGTGAGAAGTTGCGTGACAAAGTGGGACACTATCAGTCACATTACAAATGGAGACACAATGAGAAGGTGATCAAAGGGGACAGAAAGTTGAGGAAGGTGTGTTGGTGAGAGTATGTACATGTAATATAGTCAAAAAGGATGTTTCAAGTTATCTGATCCCTAGAAGGTGATCAAAGTGCGGGGAAATATGTTGTAATTGTCCGATGGCAAATTGTGGAATGCCAGGAGATTAGTATGATGCTCTGTGGTGGAGGAGAATGAGTGGATGGAAAGAGAGGGTTGTAAAGAGACCAAGGTTAAAAACAGAGCATTGTGTAAAAGGGAGCCTAGCATGCGTTGCAAAGAAAAACTGTTGTGGCTTAAGGATTACAAGTGTACTTAGGAATGTTAAAATGTATGTATATTAGTTTAACTTGTCAAGTAAAGGGGATATGTTGTATTCTGTTATTGTTATGTTATGGGCATGTCCCCTGGCAACTGCTGCTCTATTCCAGTGCAACTTGTAAGTTCCACTCCTGGAATCCGTTTGCGGATTCTGAGAAGCTGAGAGAGACAGATGCAGAGGATCTTAAGAGCCAACCAGGGGCCCTTTTATGGTACTTAATAGAAATTTCCTGCACGCTTCTGTGTCCTGTCATCTCAAAAGTAACCCTTTTCTAACCAAAGTTGGCCACTTTCCCTGAGTGAGCAACATCAGGACTGCAACCAAAGGTTTAAAAAAATAATTGTATGCCATTTATTAGCAGTCATAATGTAGCATGTGCTTACCACTCTGGGAAATGGCCTACCATGAACAGATTTTGTTAATTTAGTTCCTAGTCTCAAAGCAAACCATAAATATACATACTCAGGAGAAACACGGTATGGGTTCAACTGCTCCACCAAAATGTTAGTGAGCAGATCAGAGACAGAAGTGTCATGTGCAACAGAGAAACATGTAAACACTGCAATTTCTAGCAGACCTTAATAGTAGCATGTGTTTACACCTATTTCAAGGCCAGCTGCCTCAAAAATCCTATAGAAACCACTGGGCGCTGGATCTGGGTTTGCTGCCAAGTAAAACTATTCACCCCAAAAAACAGGATGTAATCGACCAATTGTATTATAATGAGCATACTTCTGGAGAAGACATCACACCCCAACAATATGCTCAAGCCATGCTTTCAACTACACAAGACTTAAACAGATTCGCTATCCCACCCAAAAAGTTCACATGGCAAAGACCAGTCCATGCAATCTTTGAGAACCAAACCGAAAACAAATGCAGGCACCCTCTGGTGAGGAGGTGGTTGCAGGGACCAGTGAATATTTATTTATTTAGAGTCTTGTAAAGTGCCCGAATCATCCCCTGAAGGGTATCTCCGCGCTGCGGATAGAGTTCTATATGAGGTTATGTTATATAGAATTTAGGAAAATGTTTGCAACTAATAAGGCAAAAATAGTATCTAAAGAAGCGAAACCAGCTTTTTGACAAAACCAGAACTGTTAATAGGAAAATTCTTGGCAAATCTTCCTTAGCATAAGTGACAAGAGGTTTCATTTCAGTCCCCACCTCTGGTCTGACATTTTTATAAGCACTCTATTCCATTTCTAAAATACTCCCACAAAAATATTCAATACATTGTGCTATCCAAAAACAGTTTGTCATATTCCAGAATTTGTACTGCCAAAAATGTAATAATCATTTTATTTGGTTATACCTCGTACACCACATGGGTGCGTAATTGGTGGCAGACAGAGTTGCACATTGAACACATGAAAAGTGCAAGAAAAAAATTGGAAACAAGAAAGCAACACAAAGTGTAAAGAAAAATGCTGCAACTCTGAAGCCCCCCCCCAAAGGCGCCATACATCATCAAATAAACGCAAAGTGCCCGGGCCTTGCCAGTATTCACAATAGACATCAGTAATTTCCCCTTTGTAAAGAGAGACCAGCAGAGGCTACTGAGAAAACTAACAGTCACCTTAACAAGCAATAAAACATTTTAATTAGAAACCACCTGGGTGGCATTGTGTTATTTAATACATAGCAAGCACTGCCACTGTGTAAGTATTTTACAACCTAAATGTGGAAATTACACAAAAAACAGAATGGTATTAATTCTGATCAGCGAAGCACCAGGACAGCAAATGATGTAGTTGGTCTGAAGTCCATAAAGTGGTCGCAGCTGGTATGTTATGCTCAGTTAAAGATTTGGCAGTAAATGCAGCAGATCTTTGAGGCTCCGCACTCCGCTTGGCTTCACTATGAACATAGCAGCGGTGCGAGGACTTCCATGACTGCTAACTTCCGGCCTCCCGACATCAGCCTGTGTCGAACAGGAGCATGGGTAAACAAAGTGGCCTGACTCGGCCACGTGATAGAAATGCGTGCCAGGCTCAAGTCTGTTTAATCCTTTACATGCTGAGGACAGAATGGTTCCGTCCTCAGTCACGGTGGGAATGTGTTGATGACGGAACCATTCCATCTTCACACCCACCCAGGTAGGAAGCGCTGACGCTCCCATGGTAGGCCACCCATCTTTGGACTCCCACTGGGGATGGAAGCGCTTCCGCTGCCACCTTAACCCCTGCGGTCTGATGAGGTTGGTGTTCACTGCACGCTCCTATGTCATCAACCATGCCAGGGACGTGCTGGAAGCTGTTTGCTTCCAGCGTGTTTCAGAAGTAAGTGTTTTATTTCTCCGGGGAAGGTCCAGGCAGGGCAGAGAGGCACAGAGGGGAAGGAAAAGTTTTCCTCTTTGCAGTGCATCACCACGTTGGCACAAATTTCCTACCACCCAGCGTTCCCCTTGGTCTCCCGATAAAAAAGATACCTCACCTGTGTGAGTAGCACAAAGAAGAGTCAGCCTAAAAACCTATTAAGAAAACCTGCACTTATGGACCCTCGTTGGTTCCCCCCTAAATCTCGACACATTTTTGGCCCTTACCTGTCACAGGCACTTGGCCCGCCCACTCATTTTTATCGGGAGACCAAGGGGAAAACTGGGCGGTAGGAAATTTGTGCTGGCGCGGTGAGCCCATATAGAAATGTGAGGAAAATGTGATTGTTTTAGCTAAATTTGAGATTCTGGGTAAGAAAATGTTGGGGGATCCACGCCTCCCTGGACCCCAGAGGGTCTAGTTTTCAGAAATGCCTGGGTTTCATAGGTTTCCCTAGATGGCTGCTGAGCCTGGGACCAAAAACGTAGGTGCCCCCCTTGCAAAACCAGGTCGTGTTTGGGCCCTTCCCTGTCACAGGCACTTGGCCCATTATAGGAAGCTGGCTCTCTATGTAGTGTACTGAAACAAAGTACACTGTTCAGAGAGTCCAGTGAGACCCCTATTGGTTAACAGAGGCAAAAGTAGATAATACTAACACTCTATTTGTGGTAGTGTGGGAGAGCAGTTAGGTTTATCAGAGGGTAGTGCTAAGCATATATGTACTCACAGAGGCAATACATGAGACACACTCAAGAATAAATCTGAGACCAACTTGCAAAATTAATATCGATTTTTATATAATTTTTCAGACCAAGAACTTCGTTCTACAGTAAGCACTTTTAAAGTTATGAATTTTTAGATTTCGCAAAATCAATCACATTATGCGCAATTACGAAAAAGACAAAAATGCATGTAAAATCGTATAGTCGACTTTCAAGGTTCCCCTCTTGGATTTCCGTAGTTAGCAAGGCCAGGTCCAATGCTCCCTCAGCGGATTCTTGGTAGCGCCCTGGATTCGGCCAAGAGCAGGGTGCTGAGTTTGTTGGTAGCTGGTGTGCTACAAGAGAGGGGGCCACTTGAAAACACGCTGCACAAAGGGACTTACAGGTAGGTCCGGAGGGGCCCACTCGAGGGAGCAGGTTGCAAGGGCCTCAGGACCATGGGAGCACAGCTGGGTCATCGTTACCCAGGTCAGTTGTGCCAGATGCAGAGCAGATAGGTCAGCCGGGCAGCTTGCGCCAAAATGTCCTCACGATCAGGAGCAGGCAATTTCGGGACAGCTGGGCCACTCACAATGTGGTTCTCAGGGGTCTCAATGTCCCTTGACTGGTGCTTGCTTCCTGGGCAGTTGGAGTCCGGAGGGGACTCTTCTTCTTGGTACAGGTTGCAGGAGGTTCAGTACCCCAGGTATTGGTGTGGCACGGCTCCGGTAGGTCCTGGTGTCCCCAAACTTGGTGGGGGTGGGGTCAGTTCTAATCCTTCAGAGCTGATGTCGGAGCCACTGGGGAGCAGCAAGTCGATAAGTCAGGAGTCTGCGGTTTGGTGCCTGCTGTTGCAGGGGAGCAGAGCCTCTGCTCCGAGGGAGGTTCTTTGGCAATTTGATGAAGACTGGAGGTGCTCCTGGGTTCTTGGAGTCCTCACAGTGGCAAGGCAGCGCACCGTAAGTGTCGAGTCCTTCAGGCAGAAGGCAAGGTTTGGCACCAATTTCTCTGCAGCAGGGCTTCAGTTCTCAGGCAGCAGCTCTTCTTGGTCCATTTCTTCTTTGTGTCTGCCAAATCTATGGTTCAAGGTCCAGGTATGCCACCTAAATACAAAATTTAGGGGCGTTAAATTGGGCTACCTACCTTTAAGCTGTCTACACCCTCTAAGTGACCACTTCCTGTGGGAAGGCGCACTAGTCTAGCCCTGATAGGTTGTTTTCCCACCATCTCAAGTTGGTGGATTTTCAAAAGTGGGGTCTACATCGCCTGCCACACCTTAGGGGTGGTGCTGGCTGAATGTGGACACTCCTCCTCATCTAACTGATTTTCCCGTCTGTCCTCCTGCCAAATGTGGAGCAGGACAAGGGGGTTGGCATCCCCCACTATCTGGGGAAGCCTGGATTGCACTTCAAAGGTGGCACCACCTTTGAAGCTTCCCACTTTGGAAGACCATTCCGGCCTGGAGGAGGTGTGAATCACCTCAGCCCACAGCAGGCTTTGTTTCAGGCCTCTGAGAGCGGGGGCTCTCACCCCTTGGAGTCAGAAACATGTCTGGTGGTGGCAGGCTGTCTATGACTAGTCAGAGACCACAGCAGCACTTGGTAGCTTTTCAGGGAACCCTCTAAAGAGTCTCCTGTGTGCATTTAATAATAAATCCAACACTTGCATCAGTGAGGATTTATTAAGACAAGATGTTTGGTACCAAACATCTTAGGGTACAGTGAAACCACCATGGAGCTAGGAAACTCGTAATGACAAGTATCCAGCCTATGTGCTCTCTATGGCTTCCCTGTGCACTTACAATACCTACGAATGGCTTAGATATTGTAGGATCATATCTGCTCATGCAACTATGTCCCCACATGGGGTATAGACAGTGCAGCCTGCCTTAGGGCTGTAAGGTTTGCAGTAGGGGTGACTTAACTATATCTCATGCAGTGTATGAGGGCTGTGTGCCATGTCGACTCTTCGGTTTTCTCTGCACCAAGATATGCACCCTGCAATGGCAGTTTACATAGTCTTGGTGAGGGGTCACTTAGGTGGCACACTTTGTGCTGCATCCCCAGCGGACCCTCTTCAGTACCCATGCCCTAGGAACCAGGGGCACCATTTACTAGGGACTTACAGGGCTGGCTGAAGTTGTGCCAATCGTGGTACAGTTTTGGGAAAGAGAGCTGGCACTGGGAACCTGATTTGTCTTGGGTGGAGTTTGCGGAGTTGCGCTACGCGCATCTCTGCAAAGTCGCAAAAATACTCTGCCGCGCTACATGGGGTTCCGCTGGTGGGCAGAGTTTGGCGGCGGTACCATTTGTGTTGCAATGGGAATGCAGAGTGTGTTCTCGCATTCCATATCGCGCGTGAACGGCACAGTGCGGTTCTCATGTGCGTCCTCGCGGTCCAAGTCACGCGCAAACTACACCACGCGGTCTGCATGGGCACGGCCATCTTGTTTTTCTGCTCTCTGTTATGGTGCTGGGCCTAAATTCTAATGTCTCTTTAATCTCTATAATCCCTCCCCCCTTTAAAACTTATCTACCCAACATTTTTATTTTTTATATTTGTGGGTCTTTGTGTAGTTTACATTTTTGGGATTTTTTTCGTGTTTTTCGTGACTTTTTGTTTATTTTCCCTTACTTCCTTATTTCTTTTTCCTTTCCCTTCCTTTTCCTTTTGAGGTCGAGCTACAGGGCATGCGCTGTCTGCAAGACCTGCTGTTTTCAATAATACGACTTTTTTTCCCACCTGATACGTACCATTGGTTCACTCCAATGTCTCTTTTCTTTGCTGCCACCCAACTCGTTCACTTTGCCGATAGGTCACTTCTGTTCAAGGCTGATGTTCATCAGTAAAGTACAGTTTCCTCACGCTTTCGTTTTTCAGTTATTATGTGGGAGAACTCTTTTCTTTTTCTTTTTGCTTTCTGCCGCCACTCGTCACTGCTTGTTTTAGTAGCAATCATGCACTCTGCTGTAATGAGGACCTGTACTTTCGTAGTTCCATTTCAAGCACTGGTTGTGGGCACCAGACACCAGTAATTCTCAGCTGTCTGACGAACCCTGTCGTGGCCTCCACAACATACAGTCAGGGTAGAGGATGTGGCCTCACGGGCAGAGCTGCCGACTTTGGAGTTGGGGAACCAGGTTCGAGCCTCTGCGTTGGCTCAGCTTCCTGTGATTCTGGGAAAATCACTTAATCTCCCCGTGCCTACCAAGAAATGAATGTGTCCTTGGGTAACGTAACTGGTGCTCATGTAAAGCCCTCCAATACCTTCAAGTCGAGTTCGCGTAGTATAAATATGCAAAAAAAATTAAAAATACGGTAGCAGGCAGATGGACAACAAGCACAGACAGCTGTGCATCAGCCAGGACTTGATGCTGTTCCTCTGAAGCTCAAAACTCTTGTCAGGTTTCTACCCCTATGTTTCAATTTACAACTCCTATGCCTACCCCCTTTAACATGTTTAATGCATGCATATAATATTTTATCCACTTTCTGTCATTTAATTAGAGATAATCTGATTCTGTGTGACGTAATTTAGTAGGACGTTAGCAGAGAGCAGCTAATTCTACTGGAATCGGCATGCATCACACAGGAGCAGGATGAAGCTGCTCTTTTACTAAAGGGACATTAGGGGAACCGGAAACCCTCCCACTCTGGGGGGCTTATTTAGAAGCCCTTTGCGCCGTCAGTACGTCACTTTTTCCCATATTAACAATGATGCACCGCGAGCGCAAGGGGCTTGTTCAAGGGGCTTGTAAATAAGCCCCTGGGTGTTTCCAGCCTCCGGTGTGAAGACTGCGTGTAGGACTAAGCCCATTCCACGGTTTCCCCTCTAGGACATGAGTGTGAAAGGAAGGCACCCTCAAGTGCTTATACATGTGCCGTCTGGGATTGTCAAATTGGGTTTAGGAGTTTTGCCTAAATTGTGTCCTGGCTGGTTGTGTGTTAGCAGTAAAAGGAAAGCGCAGCTGGACACTCGCACCGTTGCAGGCTCTGTACTTTGCAGCGCATCTAGGAAAATGAGCAGTGGAGCATTGTGGCATTATGCAGCATTTCATATACCGATTGTCAACTACCTTTAAATGTTGTCATGTTATTTATTTTCTAAAAACGCTGCCTTTAGAATCAACCAATATGGTTGTTTTACCATTGAGACAATGCAGAGCTCCTCAGGGTGTCCGAGGGATGGAAATTCAATATGCATCGCTACCTCTGGAAAATTTGACGGTGAACAATTCATAGCTTCTGTTCCTTCTGATCTGAAATAAGGTAACCGTTAGAGGCACCGGAGTGTAACATTGATTAATTAATTGTTTCATCCGACCTGGAGGGAACGAAGGTCCTGACTTAGTTTTGCGTTGTATGCTTATAATTAGTGAACATTTTGTTCTAAACCTTACCTTTAGTACAATAGAGGATAAGACCCATGAGCATGGCCTCCCCCATCTCCTCCGACAAAGCCCTACACTGCTCCAGTTCAGGAAAGTCCTCAAGACCAGGCTCTTCAGATGACCCGAACTGAGCTGCACCCCCCCCGCGCCTTGAGACCCTAACGAGTGAGTAGCACGCTTTACAAACCCCTGATTGATTGATCGTTTGAGTACAAAGACAATTAATTGCATGGTCCATCTTTCAGTGTGCCCAATCAACATTTTGGCAAAATTTGTCATTTTATCACGATTTTAACACATGGGCAGTAAATGGAAGGTTGGGATTATACATGACAATCCATTATCTCCTCAACACTACCTTCTCCCAGTCCTTCAAAATGGGATCTTCAGACAACACGTGTCATAGCCAAAAAAAAACAAAATAGTCAATTCCTCTTGACAGAATACAACTAGACCCTCCCCAAATAAAGGATACCTCACCCCCTCACATTGTCTGTTTTTTAGAGTCTGCGTTCTGCAGAGATTGTGTTGATCATAACTGGGCCTGGTCAGTTTTCCTAGCATTTTTAGATTTATTATTTAATGTATTACTTATTTCGTTATTTTTATGTTTTGTTACGCAGGAGCTGGGCTTTTTGTATTTGTATTCTTTCCATTATGTGACTGCCCATGCCTTGCCCTCTTGCGATGGGCTCAGCCATTTCTTCCCTTGTCTGATTGAAGACCTCCTAATCAGGGCAGGGAGTGAACAATGTTTTGGAAGCTCGAGGGAGCTGAGTGGCATAGTGCGCTATTGGCAGTATGCTGATATGGATTTCTTCTCCGCTTGGTGGGCGAGCAGTGCCATTAGGTTGGTGAGCCATATCCGTGCCTCGCCACCCTGGTCTCAGGACATGAAAGGTTTTCTGGGTGGTTGGAGGCATTCAGTAACCGGACGTCGTCTCACCTTTTGGCAAGTTTAAAGGGGGAGAGCAGGAGGTGAAGAGGGAGATAAAGATGTTAAATGAATTTAAATAGTTCCTTTTAGAGCTTTTCCTTTGATTTAGCTAGAGGAGAAAAGGTGCTCTGCATTTGTGTTGCACGGTAGGCATTTCATACCAGAGCTACTTCAAAACCTAAAACAATTTGTCCTATGTGCTTTATAATTGTTAATTGTTTACCTAGCTATGGGATGGTATGCTTGATGGATGCTTACTTAGTTCTCTCTTTGAACCATTTATGTTTCAATGATTTCTCATTGTGTCGGCTAAGCAATGGGGGTGTAACCTTTTTTTATGTTAAATACTGAACTGGCAGCGCTTTGGCCACCCAAGGTCCCGCACAGCATATATTTAGTAATGTGGGGTAGAGGTCTCAGTGTATTTTCTTTTTATTGCAATTTTTGAGTCTTCCAATTGCCATCAAACCTCCAGTGGAAAGGATGAAAGGAGATAGGTGCAGATAGAAGGCAAAGGGTTGATCCAGAACACCCTGCCTCGTTTTCAGACAGTCAAATTCAGACTTCGATTATATCTATAACAGAGGCATTACAGGCATCCAGAACTTCCCCAGTGTTGGAGAACCTGCGCAACATGTAGTGCCCAATACCAGTACAGGCACGTTTCAACAATTTCAAATTGTTTTCCATCCCAGACTTCCAGTTAATAGTGAGGTCAAGGAATTCTCTGTGAGTGGAAAAATGAAGCAAAGGCATCTTGCTTCAGGTTTTCACTATGCTCTACCCCATGGCTAAAGTTGAACTGGATGCTAGCTGCTTCTCTGGTCTAGTCAGTAATTCCTCTTTCTAAGTCCTCTAGGCAGTGCTGCTTGCTGCTACTCTGGTTTCATCAGTAGTTCCTCATTGTAAGTCCTCTAGGCCAGGGGTTCCCAAATGTTTGACTCCTGGGGACCCTCATTGAGCCCCTACTGGAAGCCGGGGACCACCCGAAGCAAGTTATACAATTTAAATTTCAAACATTAATACAGTAATTCACAAAAAATAAACAAACCAGGGCATACCAAACAAATACTCGAATTCCTAGAGATTTTATTATTTTATATTGAAAACATTTGCAAAAATCGAAAAAGTTTAATGGGAAGGTTGGTGCTGCATCTCAGTGGCTAACTTTTCAATGTTTGGTTTTATTTCGCAGTACAAGTCTCCTGCTCCTACCAGGGCCGGACTTGAAACCCAAAGCACCCCTGCCAAATGTTGTCAGACCAGTCCCCATAGGGTGCACACCAGGTGCAGCGAGTGAGCCTGAACACTACAGAGTGAGAGTTGGGGGGGCTCTCCCCTCAAGAAAATTTGGGGGAAAATGGTGCATTCTACAACACATTTGTCATTTCATATTGAATGTGCACCAGGTGTCAACAATCTGTGTTGTGGCTCTTCAATGATTCCCTCACTATCATCCTCCAACAGTGTGTAAATCAGTGTATAGAAAATGTTGCATAAGGCAAAGAGGACTGCAAAGTGTAGGATTCACATGTCATCCATATTGATATGTGTTTTTAAGAGAGCTTGGTCTGAAGAAGCACAAACTCAGGATTCAGAAACGAACACAGTGGTTAGCACGGACTTTAAAAATAAGAATTTATTTCTACCCAAACAATTCTTTTTAGCAGCTTCAGGATAATGAAAGGCTGGGAAAAAAACACAACTTACTAACTTGTACCATGTTGTTTGCATGCAGCTCTGATGGCAGTTCATAGCTCACTGCGCTGGATTACGATTGTAACTTGTGAACTGCACAGTAACAAAAGAATCTTTGTGACAAAAGCAGTAAACCACAGAGCTGTGCACATAAAAGACTGTTTTTTGAAATGCATGGTACAAGTTCTTTTCAGCAGGCATATCTGCGCTACCTTAGACGAGTCAAAGCTGCAACTACACAAAACTCCCATCTCTCCAGCAGGTACATTAATCATCGGAGTTATCTTGACACTTTTATTGTTGCGCCAAAAACTGCTGATTATACAAGGAACTTTGCAATGCTTTTAAAACTGCTCCCCTGGGAATGTGTCACGGACCCCTGGGGGTCCGCGGACCACAGTTTGGGAACCGCTGCTCTAGGCAGTGCTGCAGGTGTGTCTCTGGTCTCATCTGTAATTCCTCATTCTTAGTCCTCTAGACAGTGCTGCAACTGCTTCTCTGGTCCCAGTGGTAATGCCCCATTTCTTAGTCCTTTAGGCAGTGCTGCTAGCTGCTTCTCTGGTCCTGTCGGTAATTCTTCATTCTAAGTCCTCTAAATAGTGCTGCTAGCTGCTACTCTGGTCCAGTCTATAAATCCTCATTCTACGTCCTCTAGGCAGTGTTGCAGCTGTGTCTCTGTTCCCAGTGGTAATTCTTCATTTTAAGTCCTCTAGACAGTGCTGTTAGCTGCTTCTCTGGTCTCATTGGTAATTCCTCATTGTAAGTCCTATACACAGTGCTGATACCTGCTTCTCTGAACCCATCGGTAATTCCTCATTCTTAGTCCTGTAGGCAGTGCTGCTAGCTGCTTCTCTGGTCCTGTCGGTAACTCCTTATTCTAAGTCCTCTAAACAGTGCTGCTAGCTGCTACTCTGGTCCCATCTGTAATTCCTCATTCTATGTTCTCTAGGCAGTGTTGCAGCTGTGTCTCTGTCCAGTGATAATTCCTCATTCTAAGTCTTCTAGACAGTGCTGTTTCTGCTTCTCTGGACTCATCAGTAATTCCTCATTCTAAGTCCTCTACACAGTGCTGCTACCTGCTTCTCTGGACCCATCAGTAATTCCTCATTCTTAGTCCTCTAGACAGTGATGCAGCTGCTTCTCTGGTCCCAGTGGTAATTCCTCATACGAAGTCCTCTAGGCAGTGCTGCAGCTGTGTATCTGTTCATGAAATGAAATGAAATTTGTACTTGTAAAGCGCACTTATACCCCCAAAGGGGTGTCCCGGCGCTGTACGCATACCGCTGTGGAACCCTTCCTGTCTTTTCCCTGTGAAATGTCCACTCCTGGGCACCTCCAAGGTGAAGCCAGGCATCCCAGCACTGTTGGGGCCGTTGTGGAGATTAAGCAAGCTATTGCCCAGAGTTGCAGAGTGGGACCCATGATTAGAATAGGCACCGAGGCGAGAATTATCAGGTCCGAGGAAATTGAGCCCAAGACCCGCCGAGGCGGGAATTGAACCCTGGTCCCGGGCCAGATCTCTGCATCAGGGTCTGCCGCTCTAACCATTGAGCCACTACTCTCCAAACCAAAACACATAGATAAAAAAACATTGTCATTTACAATGCCAATAGCTCTAACTCTAACAAATGGGAGACCTATTGCATTGCAATCCACCCAGCGCCATGGCAGAGACAGGGCGGCTATGTTGCGGTCAGCACCGCCGCCCAGGGTGATCTTTGGTGAGGCGGTGGCAGCACTGGTAGTTTTTGTGCAGTGCCACCTCCCCTCCATGCTAGTAGCAGGTGGCAGACCCGGCAGTGAATACACCATGCGGGAGCAATGGCTGCACTAGGGTAGGGTGCGCCGGTGTGTGCGGCGCACCAGCCAGCAGCTGACACACTGCTGGGCGGATATCCTGGACAGCGAACAGGACCTCCTCGACCTGCTAGGTGTCAAGATTCCGGGGCTCGGTGAGTATTCATTATTTGTTGTGTTTGTATTCTACAATATGAATTTTTTTTTCCAAATTGCATGCTGCTCACACTCAGAGGTAAGTTACATTTAGTTTACGTTGGAATATTAATATGTGATCTAGTTTCTAGTTTGTGCTAGGCATGTGCTCAGCGCTAACTAATCGTACTCATCATTGGTGCTCGCTTTGGCTGATTAATTAAGAAGCCATTGCAGGCTGTCCTCCTGTCACTATAGTGAATGTAAGTAAAAAAATGTAAGTCCGTTTTTATATAGCGCAGCTACTCACCCTTACGGGTCTCAAGGCGCTGGGGGCCGTAGTGGAAATTAAGTGAGCTATTGCCCAGAGTCACATGGTGCTGAGCTGAGCTGCCGCCGGAGCCGGGGATCGAACCGTGAACCCTGTGCTCCGAAGTCAGCTGCCCTGGCCGCTGCACCACACCTCTCCACCAGTGAGTAGCGCGTTCTCTCTGTGACTTTGGTTATGTAGCTCGTACAGTTCCAATTTATTTCACAGCAATGTGTAGTATGCATCTATGCATTGCAAAAAAGGGAGAATGAGTTGGTCCATCAAGGGGTTGAGAAATGGGAATAGAATCACGGCCATCCCGTCGCCTGTGTCACCGCCAGCTTCCATCAACTGCTGCCACCCCCTCCCCACTATGACAACACCAGGCCATTGCTGCATCACATCCTGCAGTGGATGGACTCCATCAAGAGCCAGCTCACCACAATGGAGTAGAACCTAGACCAGCTCCAGACCTACATCCAAAATGCCCTCTTTTAGCACTTTTTTTTTTTTTTCGGTGAGAGGGACTTGTTGGGGCTGGGTGGAGAGGGTGGGAATGGAGTTGGCACCAGGTTTGACTTTGACTTTCTTTGGACATTTTGAATTTTGGGGCTTGGGTCTGTTTGTTTGGGGAGAGTTGTGGGCATGTTGTATGGGTGGAGAGGGTGGGTTTCTTTGTAAAAAAAAACTAAAAATAAAGGGGGAAACTATTTTATTTAATCTAAATGTATGCCTGAAGTAGGTTGTTTTACTATTACTTTGCACTGCTGCCTTCAGCTTTAAGGCAGCCTGTTTATGTGCTTGTAAGAGAAAGTGTATCGCTTAGTTATAGTGTTGTACTTCTCTAACTATCATGACCATTAGGAGGAATGCTGCCCAGACCTATATTGTCTACAACGACCTAGATAAACAATAGCGGTTACTTACTTACTAAGTTAACTAGTTCACTTCACTCCATACTAGTTGTCTTACCTGAATATAGTATTGCACTTCTCAGCGGGGTAATATTAGTCCGCTGTAGACAATCAGGTCAATAGTACCTGTAATATAGTGAAAAAGAGAAACTTAGTCAGAATCCCCTTATTTTTAACATTCCGGGTTTACATCGTAACAATCAGATAATTTATCAGAATGAAAGTTCGTGTTAATATGTCAAATGGCGCATTTCGCTCTAAAAATATACCGTGGCACCAGTTCAGTTAATAATACTCCATGTCTGAAGATTACCAACAGAATGAACGACATTGATTATCCGCAATTCCGTAATTATAAACTAAAAATCTCACTGAGTTGCTGCAATAAAACGAGGCAAATATCTGAAGTCACATTTTAATTATTATTATTTTTATTTTTTCTGTGTCAAATTGCTGGAAACATCGAAGATAGCAATCATTTAAAATTGATCACAATCATACTTACATCTAATATACTAACACAACTTTATTGATAATATATTGCGAAGACACCATAACTTTTTTCCATGCCTACTATAAAACCACGAAGTATTTTCTTTGTCTATTGAGACAGTGAAATAAAAGAAGGCTCCCAGAATGCCCTACACCTCCGTGGGCAGAGCAAGCACAAGCAGAGGACAGTCCATGCTGCAGGTGAGAGGAAACGCCGTAGGACCACGCTTAACATTATTGAAGTAAGGTCTCTCTTTTAAAATGTCTCTTTTCCCTTCACAGCAAGCAAGGATAAACTTGCCAAGCCCTGAAGACGCTATAACAAGTGTCTTTAAGGTAATTTCAACTTTAGAATGGGGTCTTATCTCAGAAGGCAGCATCTGGCTTTCCCACTTCTCGTTTTTCTCCCCCCCTTTTTTTGTTTTCTGTGACTGTGCCTCGTGACTTCATGTAGCAATATAAATCCAGAGCATATTTTGAATTTATATTAAGATATCTAATGTACCTTATCATTACACACGATCCCTGGAAATTAAGCCATAGTTTTAAGAAGTATATTTTTAGAGCGAAATGCGCCATTTGACATATTAACACGAACTTTCATTCTGATAAATTATCTGATTGTTACGATGTAAACCCGGAATGTTAAAAATAAGGGATTCTGACTAAGTTTCTCTTTTTCACTATATTACAGGTACTATTGACCTGATTGTCTACAGCGGACTAATATTACCCCGCTGAGAAGTGCAATACAAATGGTAGTTGCACTGATAAACTCTTTCTGGTCCTGAAGAAAGCCCCATAGACCCGGCTGGGCATACGGGGCAGAAACAAGTCGACCGAATAAAAGGACACTTTTTCAGTGTGTTTAGACATACTAACATGGTCTAAAAAACACACACTCACCATTTTAATTTCTTTAACTCCCACTTGCTAATAAAAAAATTTTTTTCGCTTTAGTGAGGATGTTTGAAGAATTTTAACATCACCTTATCACAACCATTTTTTAACGTTTCTGGACACTACTGCGAATACCAGTGGTTAAACCTCCGGGTGGAGGTCAACATACCTAATAAACCCCATGACTATGTTGTTACGTTACGTATAGGCGGAGAACCAAGATATACCGCCTTTTTCCCAAATCCAGCTACGTACGTATATGAGGGTTTTTTTAAGACTGAACCACGAACTAATAAACCCTGGTAAAGTGGTTACAAGTGATCCATTCCCCTATTGATTTTTTATATTATCCGGGAAGATGCATGGATCATTACTTCCCTTCTCTCTCCCCCCCCCTCCTTTTGATTGAAACTAGATTGAAGGATCGCCACTTTCCTGATTTAATTCCTCCCACGCCCAAAAAACAAATACCTGTAAGAGATGCAGAGTCTGTATGAGAAGAGGTATGCGAAGGAGACTTGTATGCACTGTGCTTATTGTCCTTCTAATCCTGGGCTGTGTGTGCCCACATGTTTCAGATTGTATCACACTCAAAAGAGTTTTTGGGACCAACCGTGAGTCTATTAGTAAACTGCCTGGTCTGTATTGTTTTATATTTGTAGTTCTATTTCATGGTTGGCATTAGTATGATGTATTTAGTTACCACTGTTTTGTTTGTAGATAATGTTTTGTATCTAGTTCGAATTAGTCTGTATTTTCTTTCTTGTTATAAAAGAAATTTGATAATGGTGTGTGGACTGACGTTTGGCATGGCGGTGTGCATGGACTGGTGCTTGGCTGGCAGTGTGCGTGGACTGGCGCTTGGCTGGCAGTGTGCGTGGACTGGCGCTTGGCTGGCAGTGTGAGTGGTTTGGGGCTTGGCTAGCGATGTGTGTGGTTTGGGCCTTGGCTGGCAGAGTGCGTGGACTGGCGTCTGGCTGGTGGTGTGCGTGGGCTGGCGTTTGGCTGGCGGTGTGCGTGGACTGGGGCTTGACTGGCGGTGTGCGTGGCCTGGCGTTTAGCTGGCGGTGTGCGTGGACTGGTGCTTGGCTGGCAGTGTGCATGGACTGATGCTTGGCTGGTGGTGTGCGTGGATTGGGGCTTGACTGGCAGTGTGCGTGGACTGCTGTTTAGCTGGCGGTGTGCGTGGACTTGTGCTTGGCTGGCGTTGTGCGTGGACTGGCGCTTGGCTGGCGGTGTGCGTGGATTGGGGCTTGACTGGTGTTGTGCGTGGGCTAGCGTTTGGCTGGCAGTGTCTGAGTAGTGACCTGCTGATGGTCATTACACACACTGCTAGCCAAACCCCAACATTTTTATCAGGAGACTTGGGGGAATGCTGGGTGGGTGGAAGTTTGTGGCTCCCCACAGATTCCAGAACTTTCCGTCACAGAAATGTGAGGAAAATGTTTTTTTTTGTGTTTTTTTTTTTTTTTACAAAGTTTGAGGTTTGCAAGGGATTCTGAATTACAGAACCTGGGGAGAGCCACACAAATCACCCCATCCTGGATTTCCCAGTATGTCTAGTTTTCAAAAATGTACAGGTTTGCTAGGTTTCCCTATGTGCCGGCTGAGCTAGGGTCCAAAATCCCCAGCTAGGCACATTGCGAAAAAAGGGTCAGTTTTGAGTGGAAAAATGTGATGTGCCCATGTTGCGTTTTGGGCCGTTTCCTGTCGCGGGTACTAAGCCTACCCACACAAGTAAGGTACCATTTTTATCGGGAGACTTGAAGCAATGCTGGGTGGGTGGAGGATTGTAACTCCCCACAGATTCCAGAACTTTACTTCAGAGAAATGTGAGGAAAATGCTTTTTTTTTTTCAAAGTTTGAAGTTTGCAAGGGATTTAGTGTAACAGAACCTGGTGAGAACCACAGACGTCACCCTATCCTGGATTCCTCTGGATGTCTAGTTTTCAAAATGTACAGGTTTGCTAGGTTTCCCAAGGTGCCGGCTGACATAGGGTCCAAAATCCACAGCTAGGCACACTGCGAAAAAAGGGTCCGTTTTCACTCAAAAAATGTGATGTGCCCACGTTGCGTTTTGGGCCATTGACTGTCGCGGGCACTAGGCCTACCCACACAAGTGAGGTACCATTTTTATCGGGTGACTTCGGGGAATGCTAGGTAGGTGGAAGTTTGTGGCTCCCTGCAGATTCCAGAACTTTCCATCACAGAAATGTGAGGAAAATATGTTTATTTACAAAGTTTGAGGTCTGCAAGGGATTCTGGGTAACAGAACCTGGTGAGAGCCACACAAGTCACCCCATCCTGGATTCTCCAGGATGTCTAGTTTTAAAAAATGTACAGGTTCGCTAGGTTTCCCCAGGTGCCAGGTGAGCTAGGATCCAAAATCCACAACGAGGAGCATTGCGAAAAAAGGGTCAGTTTTCACTAGAAAAATGTGATATGTCCATGTTGTGTTTAGGGCCGTTTCCTGTCACAGGCACTAGGCCTACCCACACAAGTGAGGTGCCATTTTTATCGGGAGGCTTAGGGGAACACAGAATTGTAGAACAAGTGTTATTACCAATTGACATTCTTTGCATTTCTGCCTTTCAAATGTAAGACAATGTGTAAAAAAGAGATCACTTTGAAAAATGTCCTCTAATTCACATGCTAGTATGGGTACCCACAATTTCGGAAATGTGCAAGTAACTACTACTTCTAAATTCTTTCCCCATTTCGGAAATACATAGGTGTCCTTGATACCTACTTTTTACTCTTTATATTTTACCAAATGAATTGCTATATACCCAGGACACAATGAAAACTCATTGCAGGGTGCAGCTCAGTTATTGGCTCTGGGTACCTCAGGTACTTGGTGAACCTACAAGTCCTATATATCACCACAACCAGAAGGGTCCAGCGGATGTAACGGTATATTGCTTTTAAACATATGCCATACTTAGAAGAAGTTACAGGTGAAAACATTGGCACAAATAGCTGTTTTTTTCAGCTAAAATTCAATATTTTTTTATTTCAACTGTTCGTTTCTATAAGAAAACCTTGAAGGGTCTACACAAATGACCCATGCTAAATTTAGAATTTTGTCTACTTTTCAGAAATGTATAGCTGTCTGGGATCCATTATTGCTTTCATACCCATTTCTACCACTAACTGGAAGGAGGTTGAAAGCACAAACAATTGTAAAAATAGGTTTTGTCCCAGTAAAATGCCAAAACTGTGCAGAAAATTTTGGTTTTCTGACAAAGGTCTGCCTGTTCCTGAAATCTGGGAAGATTGTGATTTCAGCACCACAAACCCTTTGTTGATACCATTTGCAGGGAAAAAACAGACGCTTTCTTCTGCAGTACTTTTTCCCCATTTTCCCCCTCAAAAAACATAATTTTGCTGTATTTTGGCTAATTTCTGGATCCCTCCAGGGGAATCCACAAACCCTGGCACCTTTAGAATCTTTAGGGTGTTGGAAGAAAAGGACACAAATTTGGCGAGGATACCTAATGTGGACAAAAATTTAGAGGGCCTAAGCGCGAACTACCTCAAATTAGCACAAAAGGATTAGCACGGGGGAGGCCTAGCAGCGAAGGGGTTAGAAGAAAAATGATACTGTAATGCAAAATTAGGTGGTGCATCTGCATTCTCCTCTGGAATGTCCACTCTTGGGTGCCTGTCTGGACTGGTCTGGTAGGTAAGCAGGAGTGTAGAGCTCAGCTTTCTCCTTTCGTTCATGCAGTAGACTAGAAGGCCTGCAAATTGTAAAAGACAAATTGTATTTTAGAGTCCAGGAGAAATACAGAAGGTAATCTTCATGAGGAGTGTATCAAGAAGACTCAGAGCAACAAAAAAAACAAGAGGGGGACTCAGAGTTTCACTTTTGCCACAAGTCGAACACACACACCATTTCACAAATTAACGCACCTCTCTCCATTCCACATAGCTGAGTACTAGGCCTCAGACTCTTGGTTTACCCTTGAACTGAAGTCGATAACTTCTAGCTGTTGATGAGGTAGTCCCACAGCTCCCGCCCTGAGTGCTTCCATCCTCCTCCTGACTCTGAGTAGCTCCTTCCCAGACCAGTCATCATGACCCGAGCAAGATAGACGTGTAGTGCACTGCTGCTCAGGGCCGGACTGGGAATGCAAACTGGCCATGGCAATTGAGTCGGGCCGGCCGCAGGGGGTTAGTGGTGGTTCAACAGGGGAGATTGTGCGTGTGGAAAACACTGCAGCTGCTTTTGGTATAGGGGGCCGATATTGCAGCTATGCTACAAAACCGGCCCCGGTAACAAAAATGGCCCCCTGGGGTCCAAAACCGGCCCCCCTGGGGAATCGCCCGGTGCCCACTATGGCCAGTCCGGCCCTGCTGCTGTTAAATAACAAGTAGAGAAACTGAATTGCAGTATTTTGCATAGGTTTTTGATTGTTAAACTAAAGTGACTTTTCTGTCTCTGAAGAACCAGAAAAAAGGAGAGGACCCTGCAATTAAATCTGGCTAAGTGGGAAAGGGCCAATCACCTCAAGGGAAAACCATGATCGTTCATCACTCAGGCCCCAAACATTGCAAATAACTCATCTCAAGAAGTTCCTGCATCACAGTTCAACACACCCTCCCACACTGTCAGCCACCACATCAATCATCACTCAAAATGACTCGAAAGTCAGATCACTCAATGGTGCGATAGTTACCTGTTCCAATCCAAGCACGGTGGTAGGTACACTATCTCCCCTTTGATGCAAGCAACAGATTGGAATTTGGCAATCTTGTAAATCAAACGATTGTCTGGGGCTGCTATCCTAGATAATGAGAAAAACAGAAGGATCATAGTAGTGGACCATACAGGTTAATTAGTTTTTACTAAGTAACTTTTTAAAGGATTAATCATCTCCAGGGAATAAATGATCGCCCATCACTCAGGCCCCAAACACTGCAAATCAATCATCTCAAGAAAGTTCCCGCATTATAGTTCAACACACACCCTGCCTCACTGTCAGCCACCACATCATGAATCATCAATCATCATCACACACACAATCACTCACTCACCATTGCAATAGTTGTAGTTTTACCTCTTCCAATCGAAGCATGGGTAGTTTAGGTATAGGTATTCATCTTTGATGCCGGCAACACATTGGAATTTGTTATTTGCAGGCACTCTTGTAAATCAATGAACTTCTGGGGCAGACCTGCTAGTGGTAAGTGAATGCAAAATGGGATGGGCAATAGGCATGTGAGGGGGCAGGCATTGTCTCCAATGTCATGAAGGAATTGTGGAGTCTTCTTCAATGCACACTGGTCCAACAGAAATACACGATATATGTGACTTAACAAATGGTGGCAGCATAAATCTGACACAAAAATAATAATGTTCTACTAGCTACTTTTTTTTTTGCCAAGATAGAAGTTCAACGAGAAATAAAAATGTTCTATAGGGGTACTGGCATACTTAGTCTGGGACGTAGAGTTCCTCCTCAAACCCAGGTGGTTCACCCAGAAGTTGATCAGCTAACACACTTGATTCAATTTCTGATCAATCATTCTCCTTCTGTGCTGTTTCAGGAACGATACAATTGTGTGGTATAAAATGCTGGTTCCTTTTGATCATAATCAATCTCTCCATGTTTTGAGGCAAGAGACTGGTCCTTCTCACTGTAACAACCGCACCAGTTGCACTGAACACACGCTCAGCAGACACACAGACGACAGGACAAGCCAGATACTTTACTGACAGCCTGCTGAGCTCTGGCCATTGGCGCATCTTCCCATAAAAATATATCAATGGATTTTGATCCACATAGACCTCTTTTGGATCATTCAGATACTCTTGGACCATCCTGTGGATGGTCATTGGTGCTGCCACTTGCTCAATCTGTTTTGCCATCGCCTCTGCACTGGACTTGAGCCCTGACGATTGAAACCAATACAATGCAGAGGTTGGGTCCAGTCCTTCTGTTGCTGTTGTTGCCAGTGTTCTGGTTGATGATGATGTTGGCTGCTGTGAGACAAGACTGCCCTCTCTGGAAGTTGAAGGCGGTAACCGAGAACTGCAGGGTGGGACTCTAAGTTCCAGCCGTTCTTCTTCCAAGTCTCTGGCTTGCTCTTCAATCCACCTCTTGTATTTTAAAACATCCCCTTCAGAAAAAGGAATGAAAGTGGGCATAATTCTTTTGTACCGTGGAACAAGTAGTGTGGCACAGATGTACTCTTTGGACGTGATGCTGTCATGTTGCGGCCTTGTATTACAAGCCAAGTGAATGATTAAGCTCTCAACCAAGGTATGCACTTCTGTGTTTTCATTCACACCTGTGGGGGTGAACCTTTCAGATACCTTCTTTACCTGGTCCTGTAGGAGATGCAACAACGGGATAGCTTGGCCCATCGTACTGTCCTCCTTCCTAACTTCCCGTGTGAAAATCTCAAAATGGAGTAGCATCTGTGTCAGGCATTTGACTAGGCCCCATTTGTCCTTATCCATGGTCATAACTTTCCCAACTGCATTCCCTCCTCTTTGAATCACGTAGTCATTGATCTGTTTGTACTGCACAAGCAGACTTTGCAACATGTAATAGGTCGAGTTCCAATGTGTTGGCACCTCCTGTATTGGGGCTTTAACTGGTGCTCTATTTTTACACGGAATAATCCGCAACTGTTTCAGGGCTTTAAAAGAATGACTGAAGTGAGTGCAGATTCTTCTGCAAGTGGTCAGTATGTTGCTGACTATGACTTCTTTTTTGAGGAAGTCCTGCACCACCAGGTTGATGCAGTGAGCCAAAAACAGGACCCTGAAATAGCCTCTGTCTGACATGGCCTTGACTATGTTACTGCCATTGTCTGTGGCAACAAATCCAATTCTGAGACCTCTGAATCGCAGCCACTCATACACCTTGCTGTTAAATTCCTCCAAGATGTTTACAGCTGTATGTGATTTCTCCATGGCGAACATGGCCAGTGTTGCAAGTAGCTGAACGCTCTCAAAACTTTCTTCAGGGCCAAGACCTGCGGATATATTTTGCTTTACCCACGCAAAAGAGATCCAGTGTCAGTGAGGCACATGTATTCAGTCGCCTGACAGCTGGTCCACATGTCTGCTGTCAGGTGGATAGTGTGAACAACTCTTTGCTGCAAAGCTTGTCCAACCAACTGCAGCAGATCGTGATGCAGAGCTGGAACAGCAACTCTGGCAAAATAGGTCCGACTTGGTACCTTCCATTTCGGGTAGATGGTTGCCACAAATTCTAAGAATCCCACTCCTTCCACAAAAGAAAAAGGGAGGAGGTCCAGGGCTAACATTTTTGTCAGCTTCCCATTATACAAATGTGCGGTTAGGTGGTTCCGCTCTTAGGGTCCCTCCTGCCTAAACATACCCATAATAGTAGCCTGGATTTTTTTCTTTTCTGGTGCCACTGACACCGGCGTCTTTTGAGAAGTAGATGGTGGAGGTAGACTCAATGTGCCTCGTGGTGGGGCAGTCACTGTATGCCTTGGTGTCTCCATCTCATTCCGAATCTTGTGCCATTGTGAAGTCGCAGAGGTGGGTGAATCTGCTGGAGCACTGCTGGGGACAGGGCTGCTTTGCATGAAGATGTCACCCGCTTCTTCCTCATTATCACCTTCCACCATGATTGGACTTGTTGCTGATGTTCCCAGGCTCTCCTCACCACCACGACCACATTCAGCAATTTTTTAATGGTGATCCTCCCACTTGATTGTGTGGTGTTTTTTAAAATGAGTTGTTTGGCCTTCAGTACCATAATGTGTACCAGGCTTACCTCGAGAAACATTTGTGTGGCAAATGCTGCATACTTCAATGTGCTCCCCCTCTTTGCTAACCATAAAAAAGTCTCAAACTGGCTAGGAGTACTTTTTTACTGTGCCACTGCCTGAAGAAGGACTGGAGGTAGGTGGGCGTGTCATTTATTGCGTCTCTGTTTCTCCTGAGGTAAGGGTTGGTACAGGTCTCAGCTGGGGCTTTGAAAATATGGGAGCTGGTGTCAGTGCTACCAGTGCCACATCCCTCAGAGCATGTTGAATAGCAATGTCAGACTCCTCTGTGTCACCTTCCACAATGACTGCCTGGTCGTTGTCGTCCTCCTCCTCATCATCCCCTTCCATAAGTCAAAGTCTTTCAGGAACTTTTCTTCTCCCTTGCCTTTCCTGTTGCTTCCTGAACTCTGCCGGGATCAACTCCATGTCCCTAATAATCATCATCGGAAGTGGTGCTTGGAGAAGATGGTGGAGTAGTACCCTTTCTTTTCCTTGCTGGAGATCTGGGAGCCACTTCTTCTAAAAGAGGAGGTTCTTGATCAGAAGGAAGCTCAACCTCTTGTTCTGCTCCAACATCAGGAAAATGTACTATTGCAGGCTGCTGTCACCCTGCTCTGTTTCCTGAAACAATTGTGTACTACTTTGCAAAAGGGACAAATCCAATTCAACGTCACTATTCGTCGGCGTCTACATGATTGTAGTGGCTGCGTCACTGACAAACATGGTCCTGGGCTTAGGTTGGGGGAAGTGCTGTAGATGCAGGATTGCTCCTCTCAAGTGCTCCGCAGGAAGCCTGTGCGGCTGTCACACGTCGTGGTGGTCCAGAAAATGTTTAGGGCGACATGCCACTGGTGCGAAGCTGCTTTTTTTTTTCACTGACCACTTTCTTGGAAGCATCTTTCTTTGGGGCCATCTTAGAGCTGTCAGTGGCACTCAGCATCACAAGCTGAAGAGATGTTTGTGTTGTGTAGTCTGCCATGCATCACATCGTGCACAGGCCTTCTGTCTGGCAGTACTGTGGGTAATGTCTCTTCTCTTGTGCACCTAAAAGCAAACAAGCAGAAGAACATCAGTGAAATGTGGCATTGTTTCAGTTCGATTAGTAGTACAAACAAGCAATATCATTTAGTGTGGTTACTTAAGTTATTATAAATAATTAACAAAACAGTGTATCTATTCGTAAAACCACACCAACATAAACTTTCATGTTGTACACTCAGGAAGGATACGAAAGAACAACAACATACAGATGTAACTGTTTGTTTTATGTACATCAAGTTGGGATGTGGCACTCAGGGAGGTGCAGGAAACAAGGGAATAATCCTTAGACAATGAATGCTGTTGTGCCCCAATAGCAGACAAGGGGTTGATGCCGAATGTTAGAAAAATGTGAAAAAGAAAAAAAAATGTGAAAAAATTAAAAGCAAAATAAAATTAATGTAAAAAATGTAAATGTAATTATTTTTAAAAGGGCCACCAGCCAAATGGTGAACAACAACCACCACCAAGGAGGCATGCCCACAACAAAGAACACATGTAGGCCTATGGCAAAAGCACACTGGCTGGCTAAACAAAATGGCCACCAGCCACAAGCAGTAGACATGGGGAACAAAGAAGACATGCAGGCCTATGGCAAAAGCACACTGGCTGTCTATACAAAATGGCCACCAGCCACATGGTCAATGGACAACAAGCAATAAGACATGGGGAAACAAAGAACACATGCAGGCCTATAGCAAAAGCACACTGGCTGGGTATCCAAAATTGCCACTGACCACATGGTCAAACAGCAAGCAAGGAGGCATGCCACAACAAAGAAGACATTCAGGCCTATGGCAGAAGCACACTGGCTGTCTACACAAAATGACCCACATGGTCACAACAACAAGCAAGAAGGCATGGGGAACAAAGAACACATGCAGGTCTATGGCAAAAGCACACTGGCTGGCTACACAAAATGGCCACCAACCACATGGTCAAACAGCAAGCAAGGAGGCATGGCCACAACAAAGAAGACATGCAGGCCTATGGCAGAAGCACACTGGCTGTCTACACAAAAAGGCTGCCAGCCACATGGTCACAACAACAAGCAAGAAGGCATGGGGAACAAAGAACACATGCAGGTCTATGGCAAAAGCATACTGGCTGGATACTCAGAATTGCCACCGACCACATGGTCAAACAGCAAGCACGGAGGCATGACCACAACAAAGAAAACATGCAGGCCTATGGCAGAAGCACACAGGCTGTCTACACAAATGGCCACCAGCCACATGGTCACAACAACTAGCAAGAAGGCATGGGGAATAAAGAACATATGCAGGCCTATGACAAAAGCACACTGGCTGCCTACGCAAAATGGCCACCAACCACATGGTCAAACAGCAAGCAATGAGGAATGGCCACAAACAAAGAACACATGCAGGCCTATGGGCACTGACTATACACAATGGCCCCTGGCCACATGGCATGAGGAACAAAGACAAATGCTGGCCTATGGCAAACACACTCACACACTGGCTAGTCAAAGAAGGCATGGTAACAAAGGAGAAAACAGCAGTAATTCAGCAATGCCAAAAACAAACATTTTACAACACACATCCTCCAAAGGCATCAAATATATTACCCCACCTATACACTGTTTGCGGAAAAAAACTTGAAATACCCCCCAAAACACAGTTTGTCATTTAATCTAATGCCATCCGTGGCCTAAATAATATTTCAATTAAACAGACACCACAGAAACAGTTGTTTCATGCACCCATGACAAGTACTGGGCCTACTGGCTGGAAGGCCCATTGGCAGACTATGCCACAAAGTAAATTAAATGTATATTGCAAATTTATTATAAAAACATGGAGAAAATGTACTAAACTGTGCAACATTTTTCCTTACAAACACGAAAAATTACATTAAAAAAAATTAACTAGGCCCCTGCTGAAACTGCAGGCCACCCACCACAAATTTTAAAAATCGAATAAAAAGACAAATAAATCCATGTGCATGCCCCCAATAAATCAAACAACATCCTTGTTTGCCAGTTTTTGAACTTACTTGTGAAATCTCAAATACAAAGTCCTTAAATCCAATGGTATATATGCAGCAGATCAGGAGACTGATCCTTCCAGCTCCAAATCCAAACGAAAAGTGACCAGGAGATGGAGAAAGCACTGGGAGGAGCCTGCTGGACAGGAACAGGAAGTTAGTTTCTGGGGCACTTCGTTCCTGTTGGAAAAAATATGTTTTAAAAAAGGCTTCTCGCACAAAAAAAACAACTCCAACGGCCAGTTGGAGAAGAAAATCCCCTCAAAAAGCCTCTCAGCTGTCTCTCGAGCATAAAAGCTACTCGAGCACTCAGTTTGCGATCGCGATTGGCACAACATTGGCGCCTTTGCGGCCAGAAGCCGTGCGAGTGAGTGCGAAATCTTGCGGTAGCTCGCTAGTGGTGCGAGAAGTCTCGAGCTCACAAGTGACCCGAGAGTATCTTGGCGCTCTCGACTAAGTGCCAAAGCAAAACTCCAACGCGCGAATGGAAAAAAACTCTGCTTCGTGGCCGAAAGGCAGAATTTAGGAACTCCGGGTTCCTCCGCGGAGCACGGAGTGCCGAATTTCGCAAACTCTGTGAGCGTAGCAGAATTTTACACCCGGGCCTAAACCTGGTTATCAGGGATCCAGTGCACCCAAGTTCGAAAAAATATAGCATGTTACTACGCATGCTATTACATTGCGTTCTATTACAATGCGTCGTTACAACGACCGCGTTGTTAGAATGCGATACCTTTACATCGCAAGTCATTAGATCGACTTGCTGTAGGGGGCTCGCTGGACTTAGGAATAGTATAATTTACTATTCCAACTCCAGTGTGCGCAACAGTAGGGAAGGTGTTGGAATAGTAAATTATACTATTCCTTAGGTTAGAGCACCCCCTACAGCAAGTCGATCTAATGACTTGCGATATATAGGTATTGCGTTCTAACAACGCGGCCGTTGTAACGACCGCGTTGTAAAAGGAATGCGATGTAATGGCAGCGTTGTAAACGCTGTCTCCCGTTCGAAATCACATCATGCACTTTCCTACACCCATCGACACTAGTGAGGTAGCATTTTTATCAGGAGACCTAGGGGAACGCTGGGTGGTAGGTAATTTGTGCCCACCTGGTGATCCCACAACTTTCCCACACAGAAATGTGAGGAAAACGTGATTTCTTTTTTAGCCAAATTTGAGGTTTTCAGGGGATTCTGGACAAGACAACATTGGGGGATCCACGCAAGCCACACCTTCCTGGACTCCCGGTGTGTCTAGTTTTTAGAAATATCTTGGTTTGGTAGGTTTCTCTAGATGGCCACTGAGCCCGGGACCAAAACTACAGGTTATCCCCTTGCAAAACCAGGTCATTTTGTGATACATAATTTTGATGTCTCCACAATATGTTTTGGGCCCTTCTCTGTTGCAGGCACTTGGCCCACCCACACAAGTGAGGTAGCATTTTTATAGGGACTCCACAGGGGGACGCGTGGTAGTAGGAAATTTGTGCCATCCCAGTAATCCCACAACTTTCCCACACAGAAATGTGAGGAAAATGTAATTTGTTTAGCTAAATTTAAGGTTTGCAAGGGATTCTGGATAAGAAAACTATGTGGGATCCACGCAAGCAGTCTCCCTGGACTCCCCCGGGTGTCTAGTTTTCAGAAATGCCTGGGTTAAGTAGGTTTCCCTAGATGGCTGCCAAGCCTGGGACCAAAAACGTAGGTGACCCACTTGGAAAATCAGGTGGTTTTGTGATACATATTTTTGATGTTTCCACAATACATTTTGGTCCCTTTCCTATCACAAGCACTAGGCCTACCCACACAAGTGAGGTGCCAATTTTATCAGAAGACTTGGGGGATTTCTGGGTGGAAGGAGGTTTATGGCCCCCCTCAGATTCCAGAACTTTCCATCACAAAAATGTGAGGAAAGTATGTTTTTTCAGACACATTTTGAGGTCTGCAAGAGATATTTCGAAACAGAATCTGGTGAGATCCACACAAGTCACCCCATCTTGGATTCTCCTGGGTGTCTAGTTCTCAAAAACATACAGGTTTGCTAGGTTTCCCCTAAATGCCGTCTGTGCTAGGGCCGGAAATCCATCTTTAGGCACATTGCACAAAAAGGCTCAGGGCCTCATTTATCAGTTTTTGCCATAGGGCAGCGGCGCAGACCTTCCTGATACAGATAAACAACACAATTATAAAATAGCTAACTCTTGGGGAATGCAATATTAAGTAAAGCATGACAAGAGAGGAACTAAATCGCTGAAATGCATTCCCTTAATGTTTTTAACATTCATTGTTTGCAAGTCAATCCATGTTTTTGGCATCAGTGTTAACTTAGGGGCATGAAGTCACGGCCAGTTTTAATGGCATACACCAGAGAACTGTCCACTGTAAGCACATATTTCTCGCCTGGCTTGACTCGGATATTTGGATCAACTTCGCAAGGGAACAAGAACCCTGCTCATTATTTGGATCCATTTCACGGAGGAACAAATACAGCTCCACTTCTAACGGAGCCAGCAATCTGCAGCTGGGGCATGGGGTGTCATAGTGGGGGAGGTTAGCGTGATGAGAGATCTCAGCACAATATACATAACACAACATTAGCTTGCAAACACTTACCATTACAGAGAACAAGGCACCAGATCAGACGTGCTTGCATCCACTCTCACGTATGACGAAAGGGTGGGATCTATGCCTTTGAATGACGGACGTCTGAATGACGCAGGGATGAAGACTCTGATGCCTAAAACCATGACACTGATTGCATCACTGGCCTACAGATTGCTTACAACCATAGACCACAATGGCAATGAAGGGCTTTAAAACAGAAAGCACTACGTCGTGCATCACAGTTCAGAAAGTGATTTACTGCCTGGCTTCCATCTCCTACTTCAGAGCGAGGCGGGGCAGGCAGCCTGAAACAGACAGCCCAGACTTAAATACATCGATTTATTTAGAGATACAATCGTATCTCTGAATAAATCGATCTATTTAATATGTTTTTATGTAAATGGGTAGTAATTTCAGAGGGGCACAGTCCCTGAGCCCTAATGAAGAAACCGCCCCTGCTAACTGGAAGGAGGTTGAAAGTACCAAAAAAAGGAAAAATTTACTATCTCCCAGTGAAATGCCAAAACTGTGTTGACAAATTAGTTTTTCTGATTCAAGTCTGCCTGTTCCTGGAAGATGGTGACTTTAGCACCGCTGACTCTTTGTTAATGCCATTTGCAGGGTAAAAGGCAGATGTTTTATTCTGCAGCACTTTTCCCCCCAAAAAACAAAAGTATTTTGGCTAATTTCTCATTCCCCTCCAGGGGAATCCACAAACACTTGGTACCTTTAGAATCCCCAGGATATAGCAAAAGAAGGACACAGATTTGGCGTGAATACCTCATGTGGACAAAAGATTATGGGGGTGGAGGGTGGGGGAGAGGCCTAGCAGCGAAAGTGTTAAGGAAACTTCTTTGTCAATAGCTTTGGAGAAGTTAGTTAAGTGGTCCATAAAAGATAAACTGCAAGGAAAAGAATATCCCCTTGCTCAGTTGTGCTTCTCAAAAGATGACATTTAATTTGACTAAGAGGAGAACAGAAGGGGTTTGGGATAGTAAACTACAGGGGACAGTAGCTGAGATGTATGAGCCACATGGTTTGTGTAATAAAATATGTATCAGGAACAATAATTTTTGCACTAACAAAGCAAACCAATGGTACTTAAAGCTGCATCTAAACACAAGTCTTGAGAACCCACTTCCATTCCCATGCCTGCTGCCAGTAATTTTTTTAAAAGACAAGCACAGTGAAGAATTGCATAACCTTTGTGAAGTGGAAGTGAACTGGTTGGGCATCATTTAAGCCTAAGGAACATTAACAACTAAAATACCTCGCCGTGCCCACAGCTAGATAGCGTTTCCTCTTGCTACCGGCACTAATTAACCGAGAAGTACTATCAGGCCATTGAGAGCAGAACCCAAACACTGACTTCACAGACAAAATAAAATAAAACATCAATCAGTGCGCAAACAGTGGAAGGACAACAATCAAGCTGAAGCAATCAGTACTTCACACATGCTCAAGCTGAAAGAATAGGAAGTGAAACTGGCATGAGCTGGCCTGTTAGAAGGCAGCAAATTAGAGTGACAATGAGGCCAAGAAATGGTAGGACATGGGCGGGCTGCAAACCCCTAATTGTATACAGTATCTCTCACAAGCAAGAGCTCATGTGCTGTTGCAGGCGAGACCTAATGAGTAGTGATTACACATTCCTGATTGATGCTGGCTCCATTGTAGTGGAGCCAGCTTTATCACCAAAGTCACTTTGACTATTCCTAGCTGGGTGATTGGTGGCTGATTGCCTCTTCAGTTCCTCCGCTGCAGTAGAGGCTTCTCGCTACAATCAGCCTTTAGCCCAGTTTGGGGTTTTCCATCAACAAAAGTTAATCAAGCCTCATTCCAACTCAAAACCTCTAGTTTTTTTGGGGCGATCCCACATACTCTTCAATTGAGACCGTTCCATCTCAGAAGATGTTTCATATACAGCATGAATAAAATAACAAATACAATACGCAGTGTCCATCCCAGTGCTTTCCTTTGTAAAAAGGAAAGTGTTTTAATCAAGCACCAAAATATAATAATACACATAGGAATATGCAAATCTGTTATACGATTCTAATACTGACGTTTAATGCTGGGACAAAAGAATATTACAATAACAGATAACCTTTCGCTAGGGTCTCTCAGGGCAGAGATGCAAGCCTTTATTAACATGCTGGGAGCACCCCAACAAGCACTATGGTCCAGTGAAATATGTAGTACATCTTTAAACTTCCTTAATCCAATACCTTCTGTGGTGGAAGTGCACTTCCAATTTGTTAGCGTACCATTCATCCAGAACGCCTCGTCAAATGATGATAACCACGCTGGTGTCTCCAGGATTAGGGTGCACATTGGATTTCAATGTATTGAACTCGGGAGTAGCGGACTCTGGAGTTTTCATTTGGAGTACTGTTAGAAATGGGATTCCTAGTTGGCTGAGGCTGCCACACGGTATCACAAACAAATGGTGTGCCCACAGCCTGGAGTTGGTGAAAGGTGGGGGGGGGTCAGTGGGCCACTCAGGCCACGTCCTGGCACACGGGAGAAGTCCACGAGGGAGCACGAGTCGGTTGAGCACACCCCTCAGGTACCACGGGATCACAGTGCCTGGCGGGGGAGTGCCGAAAATGCATGAGGGCCCAAAGTGCTTGGGTCACTTCAGGAATCCGACGGAAGGTGTGTCGACGGGCCTCGTGAGCAGTTCCTGCGTCGTTGCGCTGGTCTTCCTCTGAGTTAACAGTGGTGGCGAAGTGGGGAGCACAGTGCGGCTCTGGCGTGAGCCGAGGGCTGATGAGCCTCGCACTACTGAGCCTCGCACTACTGACCACGCCCCTGGTCACAGGGCAACCCATCACCATGGAGCCCCGCTGACAAATGCTGCAGCCGCTGTGGGTGTGGCAGTGATTTGGATCAGTCCGCACAACCGCTGGCAGTTGCAGTATGAGGCGCAGTGACTGGAGCGCTGATTCTGAGCAAAATAAGAGAAAAATAAAAGCAATCTTTCGACGCCCAGCAGAGCACTAGTCGTTGAACAGAGTAAGAGGGCAATCCAGCACACTCCATTTCTTGTCAGAGTTCAGCCACCTTAACTCACGGTGATGCTGAAGTCTTTGATTGCCCTGAGACTTCGAGGAACAGGTGGCAAGCCAACAAACACTTGGTGAACACTTGAAGTCACAATGTAGAGGTAGCAGGCAGCATGCCAGCACAGCAGATATCAAAGTGGCAGTCCCTCCTGCAGCTCAACAAGCAACAGGCCAACACAGCAGAGCAGTTAGCAAAGTGGCAGTCCCTCCTTTCAGCACAGCAGTCTCTTTGGCAATGTGCAGATGTAGAGCCAGCGATGTCTGGTTATGGGTCCAAAGGTGTCTGATTTTAGGGAGTCAGAGACCCAGTACTTATACCCAAAAGTTCCTTTGATGTAGAGGGTGACTTCAAAGAAACTCTCTGAAGTGCACAAGGATTGCTTTCAACCCAGTCCTGTCTGCCAGGCTAACCCTGGGGGGTAAATCAGTTATTTGTGTGAGGACAGTACACAGCCTATTCAGATGTAAGTGTGAGCCACCTCTCCCCCTTCCTGCCCAGGAAGGCTATCAGAATGCAGATGATTGGAGATGATTCCTCTATCACACCCAGCCCTTCCTGTGATTGTGGCTGTCTAGAGGGAATGTACAAAGTGTAGCTGTCATCCAGACCAGATGTGTATTGGAGACAGGCAGTCAAGTTCACAAAGTTATAAGCACAGAGAAATGTCCACTTTCTAAAAGTGACATTCCTAAAACAGTAATGTTGAATCCAACTTCACCAATAATGAGGATTTATCATTACCATTCCAAACTTATGAAACATGGAAAAGCTACTCTCCTCTGATCAGGAATTACATCTTAAAAGCTTATTAAGGAATTCCCAATGCTGGCCTATGAGAGGGGTAGGCCTCACAGTAATGAAAAACTAAATAGGCTGTTTTCACTACCAGGACATGCCAAACATACAAGTACATGTCCTACCTTTTACTTACATGGCATCCTGCCCTTAGGGCTACTTAGGGCCTACCTTCAGGGTGGCCTATGTGTAATAAAAGGGGAGTTTAAGGCTTGGCAAGTAGTTTTAAATGCCAAGTCGAAGTGGCAGTAAACTACACACACACACAGGCACTGCAGTGGCAGGCCTGAGACAGGTTTGTAAGACTACTTCTATAGGTCACACAATTAGTGCTGCAGGCCCACTAGTAGCATTTGAAGTACAGGCCCTGGGTATATGGTATACCACATTACAAGGGACTTACCAGTACAACAAATATGCCATTCACTTATACACCAATGTAATCATGTTTAGGGGAGAAGTACATGCACTTTAGAACTGGTTAGCACTGGTGAAGAGCTCAGAGTCCTAAAGCCAACAAAAAGAAGATAAGAGGAGGAGCAAGGCAAAATGTTTGGGGTGACCCTTCACAGAGGGCCATTTTCCGAAAAGGACACTCAATTTCAAACCCACACAAACCACTCAATTACAATGTTCTACCAGAACAAGCAGGGCGTAGTCCGATCAAAGGAGCACTTCAGAGAATCGATGGAGTTGTACGACGTGACTACAGACAGAGGGAAAATCAGCAGATCGATCCTGGATAGAAGGGAAAACTTCAACGTGGACTTTCTTAGCAGAATGCCCTCCATTCATGAATGTGCTGCGAGTGGTTGTGGACTTCTTTTTGCAGTTACATCACACATCAATATTTTTGGCACCAAGGAGAAGAGCACATATGACCGCGTTTGTTCTGTTGGGTTTCATAGGATAGGGTCTCCAGTGGTTGTGATGTTTTTCCACTCCACGGTACATTCCTGCCTGTTCCTCTTCAGCAAAAAATGATATAAATGATTATTTTTCAACAGTCATTTGTGATTTTCATTGGCCTGCATTGGGCCAGGAGGCTGTTACCCCTCAACTGTCCTGATCGTTCTGTACCTATAATGGAGAATCTCTTGTCCCAGAATGGAAGAGACCTTATAATCAAAATAGCCAGACCTTAACCTTGCTTCTCTTGAACTGAAAGGCTAGGTGTCTCCACTTATGAACTTTTATTGGCAGGGATGAACGTTTTGCAGCCAGGTCACTTTATACCAGAGGAGTTTATTCCTGTACATGGGCAGCTTTTACAGTTTGGTGCCATAATATTGATATAGGCTTCAAGCCAGCAAAGTTGGGATCCTTCAGTCCGTTATCACTTTTGTGGTAAATGGATTTAATGTTTGAGTGGTAAATGTTACCCTGGCAGCTATTTCTGCTTGTATTCTTTTCACTTAACCAAGGCTCCTTGCCTAAGCTTTCGGCTGGTTCCAGGGTTTAAAAGGGCCACAGAACAGGTTTCCACAAGAGGGTACGTGAGATGCGAGCCTTGGATTTACTTATCAACCAAATGGTGGTGTTACCTTCTTTTTAGATCTTGCCTAGACAGTGCATGCCCTGTCTCTGCAGCCATTTTGTTTACATACAGTGGGCTACAATGGGCTGCAGAGCCAGCCCATAGCGTACCTTTGGTTAGCTTTAGTGCCGCTCTCATTTGCGTCGTTCCATATGCCTGCATCATATCCTCTTCTTGTGTTTGGCCCTCCCCTGGAGCATGGACCATGTCCTTGTGTCCCTCCACTGCTCCCATTTTTTTAGCTACTTTTTTGTGATCAAGCATGCCATTTGAGTGCTTGTGTTTTCAGGCTATCTCCCAAACACCACCACATCTGTATCTTTTCCCTGTTACTTGTTTTCCCTTCCCCACTCTGCCTATGTTGCTTCTTTTCCCTTCCCACCCACCCCTGTCCATATTGCTTCTTTTCCGCCCCCTTGGCTCATGTTCTTGTTGCGTCCTTCTCCTCCCACCCAACCCTATCCATGCTACATCTTTTCCCTCCATTTCACCCCGTCTATGTTGCTTATTTTTCCTCCCACCCTCCTGCCCTGCACGTTTCTTCTAAACCCAACCCGCCCTCGTCCCTTTTTATTCTTCCACATCACCCCGCCCGTTTCTTCTTCTCCATTCACCCATCCCTGTTTCTGCTCCCTTTCACACCCTGTACCAGTTTCTTCTCACATCCATGTTTCAGCTACCCCCCACCCCATCACTGTTTCTTCTCCTCCGACCTGCTTCCGCCCCTGCCATAACAGGCAAAAGGAAAAAATGCACTATGACGTGACTAGCTCTAGCCAAGTGATAGTGCTATTTTTTTACTGTCCTGGTCTCCACCCCCACCCGCCCTCCTGTTCACTACCCCCTCCTGACTTCCCGTTGACCACCCCCTCCCGACAAAGCCAATAGCTTGGCCATAGGCACGACTTATTGGTTTTGACAATGCTTGTTTGTTCCACCTCACCGTTCCCAAACACTGCCTGTGCTCGTTCCCAGAAGAGTCTCAAGTCATGACAGTCATTGTTCCCAAACCTTTCAGGGTGATGTGAGCTTGGCAAGAGAGTGGAGAAAGTATTTAAAAATTCAGATGGAAATTCTTTTTTTAAGTAAGCATTGCTATGATTTGTTGTGGTACCTAATAAGGCCTCTTTGAGAGGTCTACTGATTTAGATCTGTGAGGAAGCTACCTAGTCCTCTGTATCAGTGCTTTCCAAATTATTTAGAGTCATGACCCAATTTTTAGAATGACAAACTTACTCGACCCACCAAATAATTATGAAAAAATCTTGTCAAAAGACACTCACCATACTTAATTATGTACCGGCGCAAACAGTTCACGTACATTTATCAACCAAAACTGATCACAGTAGACACAAAGAGATTTATGTGATTTTTCTATTGTTTTTTCATGTGTGATTCATAAATAGCCTAGAGCCCCAATTAACGTCATTGGTAGATCTAGTGTGCAAACAAATGCATTTAATATACCCCAAGTGCTAAGGAACACAACACAAACAAAAAAATAAACACTAAAAAATATGCAAATAGAAGGAAGGTTGGTGTTGGGCAACAGAGAACTCCTCAGAAGGAATAATATTGTCAATAGTTTTCAGAAATTAATCAAGTTTTCCCTTTTTTAATGTCGGCATTTCGACCCACAACTGGATGTAGGGGTCTGATCAGGACTGACAATAGTGGGATATCTTGCATGAAACAAAAAGAAAAACAAGCATTTGCAATGCAATAGGTCTCGCATTTATGAGAGTTTGAGCTATTGGCAATGCAATAGCTTAAACTCCTCTCGCAAATGCAAGACCTATTGCATTGCAAATATTTGTATGTTTACTAGCGCCCATTCGGCGCATTCGCATTCATTGAGGCCGCGCCCCTTTCTTTAGACTAGTCGCGTCTAAAGAAAGAGGCGTGGCCGACATTAAAGTGAAACCGTGGCATGGGGCATGTTGACTAAAAAAAGCATCTGCTTGTCAAGTTGACAAACAGATTTTCTTTTTGTAAAATCGCCCATGCCGCGCTTTTACTTTAATAGTCAGTCAAGTAATGAAGTTCAAGTATTGTTTTGGGCTTATTCTCACCAAAAATGTTTTGCAAGATTATGCTTTTACTTACAAAACCATTTTTGCATATTAAACATGGCCTTTCGTTAAAGGAATACAACTTTATCAAGAATGTTTCCAGTATGCACCACCCATATCGACCTTCTGCACCAAGTGTGTTCTTCTGAAATGCAAATGGTTCTTTTTAAGGACAACTTTGTCTTCAACTCTTAAGGTTGGTTATCAATACTGTGTGGCTAGGAAACCATTTAAAACAATTTCATTTACTAATGACAAATGATCGAGTCTACTTCAGTAGCTTTTTATTTTTTCTCGGAAACTCTTTAAACAGCGCAGCAAAAAATGTATCACTACCCTTGGTCTTGTCTTTATGTAGATCGGGTTGACTAATTTATGGATGCGTCGGTTATCCAAGAATTCACTCTATGATGCCTGAACCCTAAGAGAAACCACATGCTAAAGCATACTTCTTTTTGTGATTGAAAGTGAATAAAACCATCTGCCTGCCAGTTGTCATGAAGTGCTTAAAAAGATGGGACAATATAGCCTGAATTACAAAACTATGCAAAATTCAGAACTTTGTAACTTTAGGCTGTACTCTAAAGTTCATTTGAATAATTCTTACTAGAGGGTACTGTCTTCTCTGAGAAACTTTTCGGGGGAATAAATGAAGCAAGATTCAGCTCTTTGTGCTAAATGCTTCTTTTGCATAACACCGTGAAGCCTGCTTGCTCTGAAATGACCTGTCCTCTATTGCACACATTGTTTTAGATGCGAGTGTGATGGCTGAGTGAGTTTCTACACATCGTTCCTATCTAGTTGGGCGTAGGAAGTCTAAACACAGAAACCAAGAGGCCATTGTCATCTCTCAGATGATGATCCAACGCCTTCCAAATCTTTAGACTGTTTGAAGGAACTGTTCAAAGCCAGGAACAGGTTCTGACAAATTGGGCACCTAAGGCAGGCGACCACAGGAGAAGATACGAACCGTGCCTGCATCCTTGAGTAAAGTCGAGCAAACCATGACTACATAAAGAACACTGGCTCAAAGTTTCCTAATAAACATATTACCAGGGATGGGCAGCTAACTCTGGAAAATTCTGCTTTTGGAACATGGAAAATTGGTACAGCAGTCAGGCGTGTCATTTTATGATATACTTTTTTTTCCAATGAACAAGACAGTGCGGCTGCTTCGCTTTTCAAATTTTATGCCCAAACCAATACTTTATATAGTTGTATAAACAGAGCGCTCGATAGAGGAGTTGTACAGAACAAAAAAACTGCTGGCTCTCTGCAATTGTGTCAGAAAGCAAAATCCCTCGTCTTGCACTACTTCATCAGTGAGGTCTGGCAGATAGCACAGTGACATTCACAAGCAACGTGTAGCTGTGACAATAATCACTGGTTGTAAGCCAACTCCATTAGCAGCTTTGTCCGCGTACTGCCAAAACTGGGCCAAGGAACGACTCAAAAATGCAAAAAAAAAATACTATTTAATATTCTGTTGACCTAGAATATCTACATCACCAGAGCAGTAATTAACTGTGTGCGGAGAATCTTAGAATGAATTGTAGACTGCACCTTCAGTCAGATAGGAGTCAAAAAGGGGTCTTACTAATGTGTTGTTTTCAGAAATTCAGCGAATGCTTAACACGTTACTAACAAATGGCAATGCGAGACTCAATTTATTAATGTTGCGGTGGTAACAGTTAATGGTGCTAAACATTCTATTACATGAACAAAAGATGAAGGCATGCACGGAAGCACAAGTGCACAGGTTATGGAGTGCTACTTTAATAACCGGGCCTCGCCATAACAACCTTAAGTTCTTCATAGATTGCTGGAGGCCAGTTGTCATAGGACCATCCCTAGTAGTAAAATGATCGCATTTATAAAGTCCGAAACATGTCAACTTAGGCCTCTAGCTCTGTTGATCGCTGTGGTCGATTCAAGGAGGTGCGGTGTACAGATATACCTCCCCATATGAAACGTAAGTATTTATAAGAGATCACTGCAAACATATTAGGCACATCACCTACCATCCCACAAAGTAGTAGTACATTAAACTGACTCAGAGAAAGCCTACACGAGGCCTGCTGACTTCTAGCAGTGTGAGAGGGCTGAAACAACATAAGGTGACAAACTGGTATGGGTGCAAATTCAGGACAGTGAGTGTAAAAATTCAGGACAAAGGGTCAAAATTCAGGACAAAAATTCAGGACAGAAGGTCAGAATTCAGTGCAAAAATTTGGGACAAAAGGTACATTTTACAGACACATCAGAGGAGGTCGTGCAATATTACATAAGTAAACAGGCAACCAACACAAGCACAAGTCAAAATAAGTTTATATTAGGTTGAGAGAACCTTGCACTGCATCTGTTGTGTGCCTGAGTGAAACTTAAATACCTGCGTTTGCATATTGGATGCACCTTGGTAACATGCGCCAAAATGGAACCTCCACCCACCCCAGAGCTTGGCCCCTGGTGAGGTGACAGGAGCCCATAAACAAAAGCAGTTTGCATGCCCTGGGCTCTGGCAGGAGGAGGCCCAGCAAATGCTGTCACTGGCCCATTATCATTCTGTATGTGATAATTAGGCCGACATACAGAATGATAATGGGCCGATAGCAGCCTGTGCCAGGTCGGGGAGGTGCTGCTGCAGGCCACTGATCACAGGAGGAGCGCGAGCTGGCCCCTGCAGTGAGAGTTCCAGAACTCTCAGGCTGCTTGCAGGGGGCAGCTCGCTCTAAAGTCCGAAATTACGGACAAAAGGCGTCCATGAAAGAATTCTTCACGGACAACGGACAAGAGGCCCAAATTACGGGCAGTCTGTAAAATTTACGGACGGTTGGTCACCCTAAGACAACAGGTGGTGTAAACTGAACCGTGACAACTACCTAAAAGGACTCCTTCCTCCAACTATTATAGTAAAAGCATAAGTCAGGTGGAGAACGTGGTCTTTCACAACCACACGCATTGGCAGAGCAGCAGCAAGCTCACCTCAAGTCAAATTCAGCTACTACTACTGAACTCACAAAAATACCAGATTACTCCTTAAACTACTTATTAAGAGAAAATTGCTGCGAGTGCTGTCTCCGTTTGCTTCCCCCTTTTTGTTAGGCCAACTCACCCTGCCGTGAGGCATCCCAAAGTGAGTGGCCTTTCTCCTACACACCGCCCTGTCGGTGTGTCTCCATAACCAACCATTGTACCCTTACTTCTCCGCTATCCGCTTGCCCACTGTCCAGCACTGTGACACTGCTGTTCCTTAGGTGAGGGTGGGTGGGACAAAATTGCCGTTTTGCGCCACTCCCCTGCTCCACGATGATAGGAGCTACCTAGGGTAAGCGTCCACTTATATCCCCCCCACTTTCCCGCCTTGTCGGCGGTGTCGTCCCATTGGGGGGTTTGTACCTCGCCAGACCCCCCCATTGGTCGGGGGCCTGGTGCCTCTCTGGCGCCCGTGGGGGTGGGCGGGGGGCTACACCAATTCCGTTTCTGGGTGCTTTAGGCCACCCAGAACCGGATCTTTCCGGGGCTCGGCGTCGGTTATGGTACCGGCCCTCGAGGCCCCCTTCGGTGGCGGCCTCTGCAATAACCCCAACACTGTGCCCACTCCAGTGTACATGCACTCTCCCATCTCCGTATTCCTTATAATAAACAGCCAACATGCGCAGTGGTTATAGTGGTCATTGTTGGCCGCAGTTTTATTATGAATACATGCATATACTTTGGCCATAAATCATCATTTGTGAACTGTCATACTTTGGGCCATAAATCATATACTTTGCTTGTCATACACCTTGTTTGCCGTAAATCATATGTACATCACCAATTCGCAAATTGCACTGACAGTTCGTTGGTTAGTTCTTTTGCAGGCTTATCTCCTTTCTTGTCCCTTCTGGGTCATACAATTGTTCGGTTGGGTTTCCACGCTCTTTGCGTTAGGGGGGGTAGCTTCTCCCCGGAGTTAGGCCCCAACTCGCTACCTTGTTAGTCTCATTTGTGCCTGCCTCTGCAACTTCTGATGATGAACCGTGTGTGTGCCGCCGACCGCAGAGACCTACCGTCGTGGCCGATACCCGGTGGAGCTACCTAGGTAGCTATAGGGGAGACTGGCTGTGGACCCCCTCGGCCGTCACCTACCCAGCCGGACATTGGGCACACTTTCCTTCGTCTCTCCGTTCTGTTTTCCTTCCGCCTCCGCCTGCTGACGACTTACCGAGGATCTGCCGATGACGGATGCAATTCAGAGTGGCCGACGCCCGACGGATATTCCTGGGTGGCTATGGAGGGGATAGGCTGGGGATCAACCCTCAGGCCGTCTCCTGCCTTTCCCGGGTTTAACCGCAGTTGCCTGACCCCCTGCTTCGGCTTCAGGAATGGCGACTGGTACGCGCGAGTGTTGTTTCCTCCAGCATGGATGCAGCTGAGGGAGTTCCGCGGCACTGCGATCCAGTGCCCGAGCTTGTTTTTCACTTCGCGAGTCGGGGGAGGAGCACCCTCTTGGTCCCCGCTGCTGCCCCCCCTTTTGCGGGGCTACTGCCTGAGCGCCCGAGCTGACTTTGCGGCATACCGAATCAACGAGTCTGCTACCCCTGCTGCCCCGAATGTGTGCATGCAAACAACCTGAGTTTGATCGGCGACCTCCAGCCCTCCTCCCTCCTTGCTCCGGTAGCTGCCCCCCCACCCCAGCCCTGCTCCGTGGAGCCAGCTCCCTTGTGGTTTTGTGGATTGGATTTTTGCATGTCCCGCCATTTTGTGTTAATGCCATTGGTGCCCGTGACCAGGGTACTCCATCTTGGCGGCTTCAATCCGATTTAACATGCTGCTGGACTACGCCCTGTGTCGCCTCACTGACCTTTATCCAGAGTTGACCCCCCCCCCCCTGGGTCTCATACTCCCCTCACATCTTGCTCAGGCACCGCAACACCGGATGTTATGATTGCTGATCTCCTAGCCGGTTTGTTTGACTTTCGCATTGTCTTTTGGCTCCCCTGAAGTACTTCCCCTTTGCCGGTTCTCACTGGCCCGATCTTCTTCCCACCCCTTTTTACTTTTCCCCCTCTACCTTCTATTCCCCATATGACGTGTGTATATGGTATTCTATGCTATAGTAACTCTTGTTACTGTGTAACACTGTTTTTTTCCTATGTGAAACTAGGATTCTGTAACTGATGTCATTTTGTGACTCGCTAATCCTCATGTAAAGAGCTCTGATACCTCCGGGTCTAGCCAGCGCTATATAAATCTCAGCAAATAAACAAATAAAATAAATAAATAAATTGTGCCCTGCCGTCCGGCGGGGTCTGGGCTGCGAGTGCCGTCTCCGTTTTCTACACCTTTTTTGTTAGGCCAACTCGCCCTGCCGTGAGGCATCCCAAAGTGAGTGGCCCTACTCCTACACACCGCCCTGTCGGTGTGTCTCCATAGCCAACCATTGTACCCTTACTTCTCCGCCACCCCGTCAGAGAGGCTAATGTCTTCCTGCAGCTCCTCCTCGCAATCCTCGTTTTTTTGGTTGTTTTTTTTACTTGCAGCCTGCCAGAGTCATGGCGCCCCACAGGTTGTCCCAGAAAACATGCATCCCGTCTTCCGACCGGTGGACACTGTCCCGCCCATAGAGCTCTGGGCGGCCTGGGTGGATGAGCCCATGCCTTATGCTTTCCAATCCGTTGGTTTTGCAGAATTTGTTAACTGCAATGTTCAGCTTTCTCCTCGAGTTTTCAACTGCCTTGTGTGACTCGGCTCCCCGACACTCCATTCTGCTGATCAGCTCCGACCAAATGATGGCCGTACTCCCAAAGCACCTCAGCCGCTTCTGTGAGGTCCGTCTGGATGTTTTGGAGGAGTGCCTTCCTCCCCCTTTGGGCCAGGTCGTTACCTCCAAGGTGGATTATCAAGATATCCGGGTGCCATGCTGTGTCCGCTTGCAGGTCCCTAAGGGTCGCTGGCAGCTGATTCCATCTCATTCCTGGTTGCCCCAGCCATCGGATGCATGTGTTGACCGGTCTTCCTGTCCGGTTGAGGCCCCCCCGCTGCCACCAAGACGGCATCCTGGATAAGAAGGAGTGGCCCACCACCCACACCAGGCGGGGTCGCCCTCCTGCTGAAGCAATGATCACACATGTCAGACGGCCTCTCGCGCTGAAGGCAGTGCCCCTCCCAATGCGGCAGCCCTTGTGTCTTTACCGGGCGATTCTACAGAAGTTGGGGTCTCATGTAGGTCCTGTATGCTCGGGACCGCCATCTGCCTATTGCTTGTATCCCTGCCTCGGTCAACCAGTGTTGTGCTGCTGAGGTTGCTGCCCCAATCCTGAATGAGTGGGATCCAAAAGCCGCTGGGGGTAGCCCTGCTTTGGCGAGGGCCTGGCGCATCACTGCTGTAAACTGAAATTTGCTTAGGTGGCTCCCATCTCCATGCTTGAACAGAGGACCCTCCCCTGCTGGTCGCACCGCCATGTATGTAAGGCGGCAGCATACCGCGCTGTATCTGTGGTCCTTGATGCATTGCAAACGCACCACCACCCCCTTGCCGGCCTGATCTGTTTTTGACCGGCTCAGGAGTAACTCAACTTCTGCTGATTTGGGTTTGACATTGGCTGCCTGCAATCAACACCCCGCTGGCCCAGCCCTTCTGGGTGCTACTAGCTCGCTGAGGCGAAATGCCCCAAAGAATGCGGTGGAGAATGCCACCTTAAAAAGGTAGAGCTCAAAGATGTCCCTTGTTATAGCCCCTAGTGTGTCCATGAGCTGACCCAATCCTGTGAAGTCTATTGGTCACCTGCTGTCTGTCCTTACACCCTCTGTGCGATTCCACCCTCATCGCTGCTTTGATGTAGTGGGAGGCCGTGGGGTCCTGGCCTGCCCAAATCTTTGTATAGTAAGCCACAGCGGACAAGTGGGCCTGTGCCCATGATTTGGACTTTTTGCTGGTGAATGCCCACAGGATGAACCGCTCTACTGCCCTTTTTGTGTCGCCCATGTTTCCCTCTGCCTGGATTCCTCCCATTTGCAGCACTGTCCCTGCATATCTTTTGTAGCGCCTGGCCACTTCCGGGGCGAGGGATTGGTTCACTAGCGCTGACAAGTCTATCCCACCAGGCCCCAAAGCTGATCTGGAAAGGGGTCATTACCTGCTCCGCCCCCGGGGCCAATTCCCTGAATCTGCTCATTTGTGCTCGTGAAAGGGCATCTGCCACTGTGTTCTCCACCCCGGGTACGTGCCGTGCCTTCAGGTCTCCATTTCCCTCCAACTGCAATTTAACCAATTGACTCATTAGTCTCAGTATGTCTGGGCACCTGCCTGAGCCTCTATTGATTGCTTGTACCATCCCTTTGTTGTCTGACCACAGCGTCAGCTTCATGTTCCTCAATTCTTGCTTCCAGACTGTTAGGGCTACCACAATCAATCAATCAATCAATCAATCAGGCGTTTGTTAAGCGCGACTACTCACCCATAAGGGTCTCAAGGCACTGGGGGTAGAGAGGGGGGCATGTTCCAGTCCATCAAGGAGGGGGTCTGCCGAAGAGCCAGGTTTTGAGGTTTCTTGCGAAGATGGGAAGCGATGTTGTCTGTCGGAGGTGGAGCGGAAGGGCGTTCCAGGCTCTGGCCGCGAGGAAGGAGAAGGAGCGGCCTCCCGATCTGGTCTTTCTGGTGCGGGGGACCACGGCGTAGGAGAGCTGGGCTGATCGTAGGGTCCTTTGGGGTGCGTGGAAATTGAGTCGGCTGTTCAGGTATGCTGGTCCGGTGTCGTGGATGGCCTTGTGTGCGTGGGTGAGCATCTTGAAGGTGACTCTGGCCTCGATGGGGAGCCAGTGGAGTGTGCGCAGGTGCTGGGAGATGTGGCAGTGTCTTGGCAGGTTGAGGACCAGTCTTGCGGCGGCGTTCTGGATGTTCTGTAGCTTGCGGGTGAGGTTTTTGTTTATTCCGGCGTAGAGTGCATTGCCGTAGTCGAGTCTGCTGGTGACCAGGGCGTGAGTGACGGTCTTTCTGTGTTCGAGGGGGATCCATTTGAAGGTCTTACGTAGGAGGCGGAGGGTGTGGAAGCAGGAGCACAAGAGGGAGTTGATCTGGCGGTCCATTTTGAGCTCGGAGTCCAGGATGATTCCCAGGTTGCGTGCGTGGTCCGTGGGGGTGGGCGGGTTTCCGAGGGCGGGGGGCCACCAGGTGTCGTTCCAGGCGTCGGGGTTTGGGCCCATGATGAGTACTTCTGTCTTGTTGGTGTTTAGTTGTAGGCAGCTGTTTTTCATCCATTTGGCGACGGCTTCCATGCCTTCTCGAAAGTTGCGTCTGGCGGTGTTGGGTTAGTTGGATAGGGAGAGGATGAGTTGGGTGTCGTCTGCGTATGACACAATGTTGAGTCCGTAGGTTCTGACGATGGGGGCGAGTGGAGCCGTGTGGGGAACAGTTCAAGCTATGTAATGTTGGTGATGCCCTCTTTGTGCCATCTGCTGGACCATTGGCCTGCGCACCATTTGTCGCCCTGGATTGCCCCGAAACCTGCGCTGCCCGCTGCATCAGTGAACAGGGCTATCTATCTGGCTGTCACCCAGCCTTCTCTCCAGATCAGGACCCCGTTAAAATCTTCAAGGAATGTGTCCCACATTAGCAGATCCTGCTTGACCGCTGTCCCCAGCCTGACGTGGTGGTGTTTGTGGGTGAGCCCTGCTCTTAGCTGAGTTAATCACCTGGCAAAAACCCTGCCCGCTGGGATGACCCTGGCTGCAAAATTGAGTTTGCCAATCAACCGCTGGAGGTCGCGGAGCGTTGCCTTTTCGCGGCCGCAGAGGCCACTTATCTCCTCCCTGAAATCCCTCACTTTTTCCTCGGGTAGTCTGGATGTTCCCACCACTGAGTCTAGTTCTATTCCCAGGAATGTGATTTTTGTCTCAGGACCTACTGTCTTTTCTGCCGCCAGCGGGATCCCTAGTTCCCCTGCTAACTTTTGGAATGCCGCCAGAGTGTCATCACACTCTGCAGACTCAGAGGGCCTGTGAACAGAAAGTCGTCTTGGTAGTGGAATTTGCCCCCGCGGGGTGCCTGTCATGCAGGGCCCATTCCAGAAAGGTGCTAAATTGTTCGAAGTACGTGCAGGATACCACGCACCCCATGAGCATAGCTTTATCAATGTATAGGGCCCCTTCCCACTGGAACCCCAAAAGGTGGAAGCTTGAAGGATGCACGGGAGGAGGCAGAAGGCGGATTCTATGTCTGTTTTTGCCATGAGGGCCCCTTGGCCTGAGGACCTAATTAAGTCGATGGCGTCGTCGACTGTAGCGTAACCTACGGAGCAAGCTTCGGCGCTGATTTAATCGTTTACTGACGTCCCCTCAGGAAAGGAGAGGTGGTGAATTAGTCGGAGCTGTCCTGGTTCTTTCTTGGGAACTACCCCTGGGAGAGAGATTACCAACCCCTTCTGCATCTGAGGAGGCAGGGGGCCCTCTATCCTACCTAAGGATTTCACTTTTTCTAGCATTTTGCTGACTACCTCTGGGTGTTGTATAGCTGATTTAAAGTTTTTTTGACCCACCCAATGGGAGTGGGCCCTTAAATGGTATAACAAACCCTTCCTCAAAACCTTGCACTAGTACCGCGGCGTCTGTCTTGTTGTGATATTTGTTGGCTAGCTTACGGAGTTGTTGAGTGTTGATGGGGGACTTGGCTAACCGGTAGTTGTGAACTCTCTTTGGCCCCCCGCTGCTTCCTTGACTAAATCACTGTTTTCTTTTCTTCTCTTTCTTGTCCCCTCTGTGCTCTTTCTTGCGTCTTCACCCTGCTGCTGGGTGTCCTCCGCCACACGCAGAGCATATGTGCTGAAATTTGCACGAAGCCCCCCAAGTACATTCATTGGAATCGTATTTCCAGCATATCACTGCTGGCCGGCTGGGGGTTGGGGGTTTCCATGTGTTAAATGCTTTGGGCTTATGAAATGACGGGAAGGCCCTTTGTAAAAGGAACCCCGAAAGGGCTGCTCGCTCTTCCCTGCCCATGTCTTGACCTCTTTAGCTACCATCATTTTGTGTATAAAACCAGACACATCTTCCTCATTCCATTCCATTTCCGGGTGTGTCTGCATCTTTAATCGGAAACCTTTGTCATATTCTAACCATGCATCCCCCGGAATTGCCTCTGTGCCCCATGGATGTTGGCCTCTTATAACCATAGATCGGCCGCGCAGCGCGGGAACTTCTCAACAATTATGCACGCCATTATTCTAAATGCGTCAAGCCAGTTATCAAAATTTCTTTCTTTCCGTTCCCTTCTCCGTTCCCTTCTATCCTCGTCTTTTTTGTCACACACTGTCAGGTCCAGGCCGTCTAATTGGATCTCCAACAGTGAGAAAATGTCAATAAATTCCTTTCTCCATATCCTTTCCTTTACTGCCAGGGGGATAAGGCTCGCTAGCCCTGTGGCCCTTGTGGTCATAGATGCCGGGCCAGGTGAGGGCCTAGTGTATGCTTCTGGAGCCAAGGCTGTTCTAGCTTGGTCGCTTGCTGTGCTTGCACTGCCCCATGTTGCTACGGGGCACCCTAGTTCCCCCCGTGCCTCCTGCATGACCTGTCCCCGCAAGCGCTCCTGTCGCGCGCAGCCTGGGTCTATCAAATGCCAAGGTAACCCGGATACTTCCCCCTGCGCTTGAGATCCTACTGTCCCCAACCCCTGTGCGCCTAGCCCAATAAGCCAAAGTGGTGCCATTGACTTTAAGCATTCCTGCACTATGGTACCAATATGCTCACTCCTTGTTGCTGCGTCGCTGGTCCCACTGTTCGGTCCTGCCGTCGCCGGGTTGGCTACAGGTGTCAGGTCATTCCTCTGTCATCCTTTCTTGGGTGCCACTGTCCGTGGTGGTTTGGTTACCGTCCTCTGTCTCTTCCTGGGCACTGGCATTCTGGTGTTTTCAGGCAGCTGGTTGCTTGCCCCTTCTCCTGCATCTTGGGCCAAGTGTGACTGCAGCCATCTGGTCCCGTGGACCTCTGATGCAGCCCAAATTTGTCTCAGCAACTCACCCAGGTCCTCTGGTTGCCCGTTTCCGGGTTGGCCCTCCATCGCGTGTGCCTCCCTGCAGGGTGCTGCCGCCCTCCTTATGCACCAAGTCTACTAAATTTGGAGTCTGTCTGGGTCTATGTACCAGCACTCCTACTCCTTCTTCTTAGCGGGGTGCTGCCGCTTTTCCTTGTGCACCAAGAGTTTTATGCCTTTTCCCACTCCCGCCTTCTGTTTGACCTGGTGGTATTTTCCAGGGCCTGCACACTGTCTGTGCTGTCTAGCTCATGGCCCCGCCCCTTTATGTTTCTTTGCAGAGACGCGGTGGATGCTGCTGCACCTGCCCCGCATGTCTCCTGCTCCTCTCAAGTGTATTTGAGTGCAATAATTTCAAGCAGCGCGAGCTCGCACCACTGAGCGCTGAATGTCCCCCTTTTGTTTTAAACTCAAATGATGTGCCCGATCGCGGGCGTGGTCCAGACCGCACAGCTGTTCCTTAGTTGTTGGAGGTGTTACCCTCCGGCGCTGCACGCGCTAACCTCGCGAACGAAAACCCCCACCTGATCAGTGAGGGTAGTGAAATCAGATCTTGCCAGCTGCTCAGAAAAAAATCCAATGCACAACAAAAACCCAAGTATCGATCCCTCGGTGCTGTAACCTCTTCGGCGTTAAACCCCCTCGGCTATCCTGGGACCGCCAAAACCGCCCCCCAGACGCGTGCGAGCCTCGGACTGCCGATCGCGAGTCCCGCAGGTCTTATCGCTTCACGCCACAGCCGGGGGACACCGCTGTAAGAGGGAGGGGGGAGTGCGAGCAGACAAATACCTCCCGCTCCTCTCCAGAGTTGCACCACTCACGGGACGCACCGCTGCCAGGGAGGGGCGTGCTGCGACACTTCCTGCTTCCGCACTGCTCCCGCGAAATCGCACCAAGTGGATCGCTGCACGCCTTCGGCTCTTCAGCGTGTTCGGGCGGCTTCTCCGCAGCGCCGGACCTCTAATGCACCAGGGGGCTGCCAGGTGGGGGAACCAGAAGGGGCTTAAGTAGTCCCGGGGGCCCGAGCCGCACCTGCCAGTAAACCGCCCGGCAGAAAGGAAACTGCACATCAGGGCCGATCCTCCGCAAGCGTTGAGCAGCGAGAGGAGGGGGCACGACCTCGTGCTCTGCATGGGTCAAAGAAAGCCGAGCTCGACGCCGGCCAACTGCAGCGGAGCCTTGCAGTAAATCGGAGCGACCACACCTGTCCTCCGAGCCGGGCAGTAAGAAACTCGTGGAGCTTCAAGGGCGAATGGTCCCAACCAGAGCTTTGCCTCGCCTCGCCTCGCCAGGTAACAAAATTGCCGTTTTGCACCGCTCCCCTGCTCCACGATGATAGGAGCTACCTAGGGTAAGCGGCGACTTATATCCCCCCGTTCGCTTTCCCGCCTTGCGGGCAGTGTCCCCATTGGGGGGTTTGTACCTCGTTAGACCCCCCATTGGTCGGGGGGCCTGGTGCCTCTCTAGCGCCTGTGGGGGGGTGCGGGGCTACACCAATTCCGTTTCTGGGCGCTTTAGGGCACCCAGAACCGGATACTTCCGGGGCTCGACGTCGGTTATGGCGCCGGCCCTCGAGGCCCCCTTCCGGGGCGGCCTCTGCAAATTCGCTCTGATACCTTCCGGTCGAGTTATCCCTATATAAAACAGCAAATAATAAAAATGAGCCTTTAGGGGTTTTCCATGGGAAAATACATTTTTAATTATTCACGTTGCCACGGGCAAACAAAACGATCCTTGTGCCAACCAAATTCCACCCATACAGTTTCAGGCTGTATCAGGCTGCGATGCCCAGAGGGTAGGAGTGACCACCACGTGCTGTGCAGGAGGAAGCTGTGATGGCCAACAAACGCAATCACTTAGTGAAATCGCCTCAGCAGAAACAAGCACCCGAAGAAGGGACAATTGAGAGGAATGGACCAATAGAAAGCCATCATATCGGAATGGCACAAGGAAGAACCAATGGCAATTGTTAGCTGTGACAAAAGCCCACAGAAGAGATACACCAGATCTTGCAGACAGCGCAAGCGCTATCGAGGCTCAACCTAAAAATGAGGGGAGGCCGGGGTTAACTTGAGCTAATAGCGTAGGAGTGAGGGGGAGCCTTAATGAAATGGACAAGGAATACAAGGTAAGCATGCTAACCAAGAAGGAATATATTTACCTAGTTACACTGTACATAACGAAAGGAAAGTCAGCAGCAAAATGAGCATGCGTGCCAAGACAAAAAGAATAACTGCAAGAAGGGAAAAGAAATGTACAGATGCTCGAGTAATTATTAGTAATATCCGCTGTAAGGTGATACAAGGAGTGCAATTACACTGAGCGCTTTGGTCCGCGTGTGCTCGATCAGCGCTGCTGGGGCCAGGGGCGCAGACTGCTGTCTGCTCAGCCGGGCAAGATGACGATGCACGCTGTGACTGGTGGGTCGAAATACGCTGACGGGGGCGGGGCCACGGGGAAAGAAATGCAGAAGAAATGGAGTCAGGTGTGTGACCACCAACCAATGAGTGGCGAGCAAATTGCAACAGGTACATTAAAGTGAAGAAAAAGAAAGTGGATCACTGGACCATACGATGACACTGATTGAAACAGACAGGGAGTGCCAATGTGCCTGCATCTCAGTGGTTTATGTGTAGACTGAGTCATGATCAAGCAATAATACAAAAATCAATGCATAATAAACATAATAAACAAAAATAATTGCATAATCGGCATGAGCCTTGGGGTCGGGGTGGGGGGAATCAGCAGCATACATAAAATAAAGATAAAAAAACAGTATCTACTGTTGTGAATTACTAAAAGGAAGAAGAAAGAAATGCACAATAAATGGAGGGTAGAAGGCCTCTGGACTATGTACATCTGCAGGGATTAATAGTCTTAATGGACGTAGTCCATTAACTGTTTACGGGAAATAAAACTTCACCACTCTTCCCTAGAGGTCAGTCCTTCAATGGTGGAATGTCATGTACTGATCCATTTGTATTCAAGTCTCTGGAGGGTCAGAGAAATGTCGCCACCACCAGAAGGGATCATTGCAGTTTCTAGAACTTGCCACTCGACGTCATCAGCTGTCTGTTGTTTTTCGCCATATAGTGTGATACCAAAGGAGCCGTGACTATACTGCAGCGAATCCTGCTCCTGTGTTGCCCAATGCAGACCTTGATAGGTTGTGTTGTTTGACCAATGTAGATTTTCGTGAAGGGGCACTATATGCAATAAATGACATTGGTTGAGTTGCAATTCGTGAAGTCGTTTAAATTAACATCGATCAATTCGTGCACAAACATTTGAGTATTTGTGGTCAGGGCCGGCTTTAGTACTGGTGGCGCCCTGTGCGACAATGTTTGTTGGCGCCCCCCCAATGACCACCTCGCCACGGATTCCCTCACTACCACCATTTGACAGTGCCCCCCAAGTCTCCATAACCACTGTCTCTTAGATTCATTTAGTTTTATAGCGCCACTCGTAGCCGTGTGATGTGTCAGAACACTTTACATCACACATACGTTGCACGGAGACAATCATATGTGTGTAAATCAGTGTACATCAAATCTTACATAAGACAAAGGCCTACAAGGTGTAGGAGTCACATGTCATCCATACTGGTAGGCAGTATATTTTAAGAGTCCCTGGTCTGAAAAAGCATAAATTCAGAATTTAAAATGTAACACCATTGTTTTCTTTAATAATAAGAATTGATTTCTACCGAAATGAACCCTTTTCACAATATTAGGATAAGGAAAGACTGGATAAAAAAACATGTATATGTAATATATTCCTTGCAGTTTGCTTGCAGCTCTTTGACGACAGTTAATAGCTCACTGCTCTATTGTCGGATTTTAACTTTTAAACTGCAAGTAACAAAAGGATTTCTCTGACAAAGTGATAACCCATTGACATATTTATAGTGTATGCACTTTGTGATCTGAATGGGACACGTTCTTTGCAGCAGGCATATTAACCCTCTGCGCTATGATGAGTCAAAACGTCCTCTACCAGACAAAGCTCCGGTCTGACTCCAGGAAGAACATTAATCACCGGCGTTATCGTGACATTTTCTTTGATGCTTGAAAATTTCTGGGACAAGGAACAATGGCATCTGGTGCTTTTAAAACAATAAACCTGGCGCCCTCACCCCAAGTCAGTGCCCGGTGCGGTGGCACCGATCGCACCGCCCTAGAGCCGGCCCTGTTTGTGGTATACTTACAAGCCGCGCAATGACCACATTTGTAATGCCCCTTGATGGGGGTTCCCCTCACGCGTTGTCAACAGTGTTTACTCTAGTGATTGTGGGGCCAGCCGAATGCACTAGATGGTCCCTGATATTGTTGCTCCGTTTGAAAGAAGACATTGGGGGGTCCATTGAGGATCAATGCTCTGGATGATATGCCAGTGTTTTCTGAAACAGGTTTTCGCTCTATGTGAATGGAATGAAAAAGTAGTGACACGTCAGTTTATTGCTCTCAGGTGTGTCGGGGTTCAATAGATTAGGTGGCAGTACCAAGCTCACTTTAGGGCGCACTTCACGATCCGTAGTGGATCACCCCTCTGAATTAATTTGTTGCTAAGTGAGTTGGCCTCACTGAAGAAGTCCCTCTTGTGTGTGCAATTGCGTCTGATCTGCAAAAACTGATTATATGGAAGACCATCCCTAAGCACATGTGGACGGTGGCTGGAATGGACAAGTTAAGTATTCCTGTCTGTGGGTTTTCTGTAGAGAGATGTGCTAAGTTTTACTTCATCTGCCGAGCTTTGGAGATCTAAAAAGGGCATGCTATTGTTATCTGAGTGACAGGTGAATTGCAGATGTGGTTGAGCGTGATTGAGATATGTAACAAACTCTTGCAATGTGTCTGATGACTCCCTCCAGATGATAAAGCTTTCAGTATATCTTTTCCAGCACACAATGGATGCCATGTATGGGTTGTTGGGTGTCAAGACATGTTCGTGTTCAAATCCGTCCACATAGATGTTCGCCAAGTTCAGTGCAAAATGGCCCCCATGGAAGTGCTTCTGGACTGTTGGTAGTAGAAATTATCGAATCTGAAATAGTAAGTGGTGAGAGCAATGGTCAGTAGATCGATAATGAATGAAGTGGGTACATTGTGTGGTCTGGGACGTTAGTCTAGTACATTACTAATGATGTACAGACTCTGCGTGGAGTCGAAGGGATGACCCTCTACAAGGTTCATCATATAAGGGCTGTCCCCAACGTACTTCTCTAAAGTCGGGACATTATCTTTAATGAAGGTATTGATGAATTCACCAATGGGTACCAAAATGGACCCACAGCCTCAGAGGAAAGGTCTGCCCGGAGGGTGGACCGTATTCTTGTCGATTTTGGGCAAGGTGTACATTACCGGATTCCTGGGATGTTTCATGTTCAGGTATTCAAACTCTTTTTGTGAAAGAAAACCCGACTCTCTACCTTTGGTCGTGATGTCTAGAATACCTTTCCTGATGTCTTCTTGTGGATTGTGATTCAATTTACAGTAGTGATGGGGGTTGGGCAATTGACTATATATCTCAGCATATTCTCATGCACATTTTGGATCACAATATCATCCCCTTTGTCTGCTGGTTTAATTACAATGTAATTGTCCTTTTTAGGTCGAGCCTTGAGTAGCGCGCAAGCGCTGCTAGGCGAGACTTTATGTTAGGGGGTTTGGAAAGCTGACCACACGCTCGTGCACAATGGCCTTTTACCTGCGGTTACCCGCACGATGCACAAGCGTGTGGTCAGCTCAGCAGGCTGCCGCGCTCGCCCCGCTCCTTTTTTTAGTTGCTTTCACTTTCGCGCGTCTCTTTCTGGTTCTGTAGTGTCTGCAGCCTTTCTGTCGGCTTGTTTATTATTATTAGTGGCAAATTGTTTTAAAGCAACCACTTCTTTCAGACATACTGTACAAAGTAAGGCGCGCGGTACTCACCTACTGACTTCATAAACAGTAAAAGGCTGAGCCGCCCCGGCGTGACGGGAGTGCACGTACTACTCAAGGCTCACTGTGACACCTAATCAGCTTCGGGCGAATTAACGGCGGCTATTTCGAGGTCCCGGAGGCTCCAAAAGAAGGTACCTGGTTATTTATACCTTAAAGCCCTAAAGCTCCGAGAAGCGAACGGAGTTTAAATGTTATTGCCCCTCCACCTCTCGTTGCGCACAAACCTCGGTGACATGTTATCCGGGTTCGGACTTCACCGGGACTCGGCGCTTGGCGCATGACTGAACTCAAGCTTGTTATGTTATTGAATCTGTGCTAATTACATCTCTTTCCACTAGTGTTGAGGGCACTGCAATGGAGGACTGACAGACACAGGCTTTACTGCCACAAGGCCTCTTTACCCAGAAGGTCCCTCTCTTTTTACTGCGCCCCCTACACCGAGGGGCAGCGCGCGGAGGGGTGATGTATCGAATACCACTGTGCCGAGGAGCACTGTCCCCTGCATTTTCTTTGTAAAAACAAAACAAAAAAACGAATGTCTGAAAATAGATCCTTCAATGATCCTATTTTGTCGCGAGGTAAGATTGAAAAACATTGACATTTACTATGAAAAACCCACCAGCAAAGTTATGTCTCGAATTTACCTTCCAGCCAATCCGTGCATATCTTAAATGTTAAAATAAACGCTTGCTGCTCACATTTACTTTTATCTGAGGATAACGAGTTGAATTTACACAAAACTAATTTTGTCTTTCGACTTTTAAGGTAAGTTAATTCCCTTCCATTAAATTGAGTGCTATTTCTTAGGGCAATGGCCGAGCAGGAAGCAGTGGATACCAGTGTCATTCAACGGGCCCAAGATGCGGGCTCGGTGTGTATATACGGTAATATATACGGTAATCCGATTACAGGCTACATCGCGCTTTTCTCCAAATGAGGCCTAAGTAATCCCGCCCTACTGGCAGTAAACAAGTCAAATACATCGAGGAGACCCGATTCTCACCATTTTATTAAGTTCTGCCGTTGGTTTCAGCTCAATTCAGCCATTTCCTTGTTTAACAACTCAGCGGTCTCACTTCAGTGACATACTGCAGCAGGTTAGGAGCAGCAGAGTACAATGCTTTCATTCAGATAAATAGCACGTCTATTTCAGAATAAGATATATAACTTTTATTGTGTGTGTTTCAGTTGATCGCTATTGTTCATCTATCGAGGAACACTTGTTAATGAGGTAAACATTAGGCAAAATAATGTTAGATTTATATTTACTCTTGAAATAGGGAATTTGCAAAAATTCTCTCTGGAGCTGGCTAGTATTTTGCAAGCTAAGAATAATAAAATTGAGTGCATATACCATTTCTGTCATCCTGTGATTTCCGTGTGTTTCACACGGGTATATAAAATATTAAATGCTCTGTCTGTAAATATGCTTTTATTGAAATTTTGATTGATAGAATTGGTAACAGCCTTTTAAAAGCTCTGGCATTAGTGACTTGCTGGGTGGTTTGCTTGGAGATACACAGGAGTAGTTGGAGTTTTGCTGCAAATATATTTATCCAGGAAGCAAGGAGACACTGGTTCCACACATCATAACATTGTGGGCAAAACACCTTCTGCCCCTTTAGCTTAATTCCATTGCCTGCCCAAACCGTGGAGGTGACTAGAGGCAATTCAGTTTGCAGTGTGTGCTGTGCAGGCTATAATTCGCATTGATCCAGCGGGCAGGCCTTGATTCCGCCATATTTGGAGGGTGGGGGTTCTTCAATGGCCCGGATCTATCACAAGGCCACATGGATTGTAAACTTGCACTGAATGATGACTAGTTCCAACTGCTTTGACGTGCAGTGTCCTGGAATGTGCCATGCCAGCTGTGTGGGTGGGAGAGGCTGGCAGGACAATGGCAGTGGTGCTGTGTTTGTGAAGTAAGCGATGGCAGTTTGCCAGGTGTGAGTGTTGTGGGATGTAGTCGTACATTTTTGTACAATGTATGTAATTTGTGGCTTAAAACTTAAACGAATATACTTAGGAATACAATAATAAAGGCAGTTATGCACCACAAAATTTCAGAAACACCGGAAAAAAACTGCGCTCCTGATTATTCAGTCGAGCCTGGGCAGTGCATGCGCTGCTCTGCGGCATGCTGTATTGGAGTATGGAATAGAAGTCCCGCCCACTCTCCGCCCACTCTCCGCCAATATTTGTCATTGGCTTGTGTCATTGCCCTTCGTAAATGCTGGCTTCTGATTCGTTAATAGGCTTGTTAGTACCTCCTTAGTACTGCCATGTCGTCATTTCTAACCTCCCATGAGGACTAGCCCTTTTACTTCGGTTGTTACACGGTACTCTTTTTTAGTCTGTAAGCACTATTTTCTTTAATGAGTTTCTCCTACTGCAGACATGACATGCTTTCCTGCAACATTCAGCGTGCCATGTGTGCTTTCACTTTCCGAGCAGCCCGGGACAATGGCGGCCACTTCTTTAAATAGGTCTCACATTTACAAGAGGTTGCGCTATTGGCATTGTAAATGACAATGCCTTTTATTTATGTGTTAATTAGCAAAACAGATAAATAAAAGGCATTGTCATTTACAATGCCAATAGCTTAAGCCCTCGCAAATGCGAGACCTACTGCATTGCAAATGCTTGTTTGAGGTTGTAAAGGGCTTGTCTTTCTGCCAGTGTAGTATTAAACAGAATGAAACTCCTTTGTTTTTTTTTTATCGCTTGGAGATCCTGCATGACAAGATTTTCAAATGCAAGCATCTTACATGGTATATCCGCTGTTGGGGTTAAAAAGGTAGATGGAAATCTCAGCTGATGTGTCAATGTACCCTCCCATATGGCAAAGTGAAATTTGAGACAGACATTCTGAAATAATTGAGTATTTCTGCCTAGAGAGAGAGAAAGTCTGTTCTTTCTGTGATTACGAAAGACAATCCTTTGCTCAATAAGGAGATCTTATCATAGGATAGGAGATGGTTGCATAAATTAAAAATAGGGATGGACAGGTCAGTGTCCTGTCGGCTGGAAGTGGATGAGGAGTTTAAGGCCCCTGTGGACCCCATCTGTAAAACTTCCTCTGGGTGTGGCGGTCCCCTGGGGTTTCCCATTGTTTCCATCTGCCTCCTCTGCCCCTGTGGCCTCTCGCTAAAAAAGTTGAAAGGGATTGTACCTGATGTCTGATTCCACTGGGGCCTTCTTGGGGATCTGAGTCGTCTGAACCCATGGATGAGTCAGAAAATGTCATGTTCTTGTTTTGCTTAAAACTGCCTCAAGTGTTTGGTCTATAGAATGTGGCGTTTGCTGTTTAAAATCTTCTCTTAAATACGGGTACGCTTTTTCTTTAGACACATTTTTAATGCCTTTTGTCACTTTTTCAGCCTTCTTAATCAACTCCAGTTGGATGAATGCTGATATACTTTTGTTTAATTTGTCTAATGCGGCTTGGACCTTTGCTAAGCATCAGTCCCTAGAAGTTCTTTTTCTAATTCCTCAATTACTTTCAATTCTTTTTTAGCGTATTCTAACGCAGTTTCTATACCCAACACCATCCAGTGGCGAGAGGAAGTTGTAGAGATTTTACTGAAACCTCCTCTGAATTCAATGTCCTCACGAAACAAGCCTGATACGTTTTTAACTTGTAGACCTAATGGAATGATCCTGCTTTCAAATTCTCAGCTAACATCCGGACTTCAAGGTCGGTGCATACTCATTTTTTCTTGGCTTTCTCTAGGTTTTCTACAAGAGTCTGTCTAGGATCTGTTGGGGTATGAGTGAATAGCGATGGACCGCTAATGTCCATGGCTATATATTCCTCTGTGTACAATGCTACCTCCTGATTTGACAAAGAGTGAGTGTGATGAAAACTCCTGATAGGTCAGGAAAAAGCGTTCTTGATTCAAGAGGCTCTTGAGGTGCAGCCATCACTCTAAATTAGGATTTTAGCTACAAGGGCAACCCTCTAGCCCATGATAACCTGGGTATATCATTCATAAGTGCTTCAGTGGTTCTCACAGGAAATAGTACACTATAGTATATTATATTTAAAGATTATAATAAATATGAGAAAACCTTGTCAAAAGACACTCACCAAACTTAATTAGGTACTGACACAAACAGTTCGCAGTACACGTAACAACCAAAAATAATCACAATGGACATAAAGAGAACTAATTGATTTTTCTATTGCTTTCTCACGTTTGATTCATAGGTAACCTAGAGCACAAATAAACGTCATTTGGAGACCTAGAGTGCATACAAATACATATAATATGCCCCAAGTGCTAAGGAACACAACATGAACAAAATAACAAACACATATTATATGTATTTGTATGCACACTAGAGCTACCAGTGACATTAATTGGGATTCTAGGTTAACTATGAATCCCGCATGAAAAAATAATAGAAAAATCACTTAAATCTCTCTTTTCTCTCCATTGTGATCATTTTTTGTTGTTACGTGTATGTGAACTGTTTGTGCCAGTACATAGTTAGGTTTGGCAAGTGTCTTTGAATGGACATGACGCAGGCAATTTTTTAATGTAACTAAAGCATCGTGTGGTAGAGCACTGTCATTTACAAACAACATATTATCCATTGAAACGGCCACTAAATGTCCTCAGACATACAGTTTTACTGATAAAACTATATTCCGCACAAATGATAACATGTGGCAATCTGGTTTTTCACTAATATTTATAATTTGTGCACGGGTTCAGCCACGTTTCCTTGAGGTGGAACAGGTGCAAAAGCATGATTTATCGCGTGGTTGTGAGGTGCTCCATACAGCTGGTCGCAGTGTCTGCATTGATGGTGCTACTAATGTGTCTTTGAAACACAATTACGATTCATCCTGCGGGCTTGTGTTTGTGGTTTTGTCTGATGGTCTTGTAACCAGGAGAGATGGCTATGGTGATGTCGGCTACAGTGGTGATGTCGGCTACAGAGGCTGGGTTGAGCCAGGTTTCTGTGAGGAAGAGCAGGCTTGAGGTGTGGTCGTTCAACAGGTGTGTTCATTCAGCAGGTCCCATACCCCCTTGGCGTGTTTGCTGACTGAACAGTTATTTAGGAGCATGCATGTGATGTGGGTGTTTGGCTTGACTGAGCGTGTATGGGCAGGTGGGGTGCTGTGTGCTGTTGGTGCGGGTGTTGTGGTTTATGGGGTAGTGGGGGTTAGAGTGCATGTGAATCTGCAGGAGGTGCAGGTGAGAGTTCCTTCTGTGTTATGTGATACGGCGTGGCAGGGTTGAGGGAGTGGAGTGATGTGGTGGGTAGGTGAAGGGCCAAAAGTCCTGCCACTGGCCAGGCGCAGATGGGCTTGACTTTGGCCCACGACATTTTCACAGGCTCCTTATTGTTCTCTCACCTCCCCTCCTAAGAAAAAATAATTCTTGTATTGTTACACCACAGTTATGTTTAATACCACGAATATACGGACTTCACCAATGCTGTGGCATGTTGCCACTTTCAGTGCCCCACCTGACCCTGGTGACCCACTACTGCAAAGAAAATCTCCAGCTCTAGGGCTTAGAAGTTGTCACTTAATAATGTAGACGAGTTGGATTTTCCAACAGAAAGAACATTAGACAAGAGAGAATTTTATGAGCCACTGGGTTCACAGGCCCATAAGTACAGAAATCCTCTAATTTCTTACTGACTGACCTTGGTTTTATGGTACTGGGTATGAGACCATGAGGGCTGAGACAGGACAAGGCTCATGGTGTTGGATGGATGGATGGATGGATTATGGATGGATGGATGGATGGGTGGGTGGTTGGGTGGTTGGATGGATGGATGGGTGGATGGATGAATGTGTGAATTGATATATAATATATAAAAAGAAGATGACCGCCAAGTAGGAGCTCTCTGCTGGAGCTCCCGGGTTGGGGATTACCATATCGGTTTATATCCCCTTTTAACCCCGCCATCCGCCTTCCTCTTGCTCCTACATCTCCTTCTACAACATACCGGATCGTCTGGGCCCAAATCTGGCTTACCTGCGTAGAAAATCTCCGTGACTCCTGACGCGCCTTCTCCTCCTCTGCCTCGACGCTCCCTGCCTGGATCGATCTCTCCGAGGTCTTTGCTGGACGTGCCTGGATCGAACGCGCCAAGGTCTTTGCAGGACATGCAGCATCCCCGCCACCTCTGACAATTTGGTGCTGTGATTACGCCTGATTGGACTGTCTCCTGGAGCCTGACAAGCCGCTCGCCATCTTTTACGCTCGACCGCCGTCCGCCTGGATCGATCTCCTTGAAGTCCTTGCAGGATGTACAACATCCCCGCAGCCTCTAACAACAAGGTGCTGTGATATGCCTGCGGAGACGATCTCCGGGAGCCCGATGAACCTCTCGCCATCTCTCACGCTGACCCCCTCAATGAATGTGCTCCCTGAATGACTGCTGCACGAAGCACCTCACTTGAAGTACCGGTCCAGTGGGTGCCTCTGAACCGCGCTGCTCCCCTGCAGGTCTGAGCCTCCAGGAACCGCGCTGCTCCCCTGCAGGTCTGGGCCTCCTGGATTGTGCTCCTGGAGTCGCCGGTGCGCTAGCCCCCTCTGGAACAACTGGTGCAGTGTGGGCCTCGGAATCGCGACGCTCCTCCGCAAGTCCGTATCTACCGGGGGTAAGCGCACCTCGCAACATCTTATCCCGCTCTGGGTCTAATAACGGGCCTTAGAGCGATGAATCCACTTGCACCCCCGTTGAGCTTTGAAGGACCTGCTCTTGTTGTTTCTGCCCCCCCCCGTTTTGGAGTTTGGAGTTTGTTGGCGGATCGCGGTTTGGGTGGTCTGCTCTTTCAATGTCGGCTAGACCAGCTGCATATCCTGGTCCTCTTGACTGCCTTGCCGATACTGCCGACATTTTGTCCTTCCGCCTCGTCCACCGCAAAATGGCGACACCTGGTTGTTTCAGCTCCCGCCGCCTCTAACACAAGATGCTGTGGTATGCCTGCGGAGACGATCTCCGGGAGCCCGATGAACCTCTCGCCATCTCTCACGCTGACCCCCTCAATGAGTGTGCTCCCTGAATGACTGGTGCACGAAGCACCTCACTTGAAGTACCAATTCAGTGGGTGCCTCTGAACTGCGCTGCTCAACTGCAGGTCTGAGCCTCCTGGATTGTGCTCCCGGAGTCACGTAGCCCCCCGCTGGAAAAACCGGTGTGGTGTGTGGCCTCGGAACCGCAACGCCTCCCCGCAAGTCCGTATCTACCTGGGGTAAGCGCACCTCGCAACATCTTATCCCGCTCTGGGGCTATTATTGATTCCCTCACTGCATCGACCGGCGTTCCTCCGCCTTATACTCTTCAAATTGGTGAAGCCCGGATCATTTCTGTATAGGTCTCCAACGACCTTGGTTCCTGCCGTTTGGCCTACCGCTGTTCGAGCGGCTGCCTGACCATCAGGATCTGGTGATCTGATCCGCTCACCAACACAGCCTGTAGCCTAACTGGGCGTCGAGCCTGCCGATCATGTCTAACCCCCCTCCCCCAAGCTCCGGCAATTCATGGTTGCGGTCTGGTCTGCTACAAGCTTCAGCCTAATCATAGACACTGAGGTTCGCACCCTCCCACCATGCCGCCCGTTGCCTGTACCAGGTACTAGTTTCCCTCTCAGCCCCTGTTGATGATACTCCGCCCTTGGCTCCACTAAACTGGCGGGGCCCTGATCCACTCTGCTTTGCCTCCAATCATTGTGTGCTCTAAGCTGCGGCCTAATCAATGACTCTGGGGTTTGCGACCTGCCTCCATTCCACCTGTTGCATACCCAGGTCCTAGCCTGCCTCTCTGCCGCCACTGAGTATTCACCTTCCGGTACTCCACAAAATGGCGGTGCTCGCTTCCCCACAGCATTGCCACTAACTTAGCTTCAGCCAAATTACTGACATGGTGGCTTTTCCCAGGTCTAGCCTGCCTCTCTACCGCCACCGAGTATTCACCCTCCGGAATCAGCCTCAAGACAGTCTGTTCCGAATCTTGTCCTCACGCCCGATGTCTCCGGCCAGCAGTGTCTCCCGAGCGACAACCCCCCAGACCTGACTCCCCTGGGACCCCACTAGTTCAACGTTTACGTTCATATCTTAAATTTTGCCCTTTCTTGGTCCCCACTCGAACAGTTACGTTAATTCTTGGTCCCCCAATGAGGCCTCCACCGAACGCTTATTTCTGACATTTTTGACCCCTGCTGATCGCATCCTCTACCTTGGTGTGAGGCCTCTTCTGTTTCTCCTCTCGAGCAGCCGCTGACATTCTGAACCGAATCTACGGCCTAATATACCTACTGCCGCACCGACCGCATCCTCTCGGATCGTCTCTGAATCTGCCGGACATGACTCCCCAGGGAGTCCACAGTTGATCCTATGTTTTTCCTTCCATTAATTTTGCTCCCTCATGATCTCCTCGCAAAAATCTTAATGTTTTCATGATTAGATCGAAACCTTTGTCTCATTTTTGTATGTGTTTTCCTTTAGAATCACCTATTATGTTTGTATAATGACCATTGTGCGCACTAATGTTACAAGCCTTCAGCCTCTCTGATCTGTTTGTAGTCTCTCCTATATCCCAAATACCCCTTCTGATTTTATTCCACTGGAGCCCCCTGACGTGACCACAACCGTGATCTTTTGTGCTCCTACTCCCTGACAATCTTTCCCGGGTAGCTGCCAGACAACCTCCACGGATGCTCTAGTGTTCTAGCACATTGCGCAAGTGATTTCTCTATTCACTCGTGTCCTGTAACCTTTCTTGTTCTTTTTATCTATTTCCACACTGCTCTAGTTACTGGTAACTTTCCTTCTGTGTTTTTTGACCTCCCTCCCTCACTTCTTTTGTCCCCCCCAATTGCTTCCCTCCCTTTCGCGTTAGCTCCTCTTTTCCCTCCCCCCTAGCACCGACCTCCCTCTCTCACCCTCTCTCCCCCTGATTCCCCACTTACTTTATTTCTTTCTTTTCTTCCCCCCCTCTCTCTCCTCCCCCCCCCTCTCCTCAACTCAGTGACCTGTCATGTCCCCCCTCAATCACTCCTTCTCCCCAAAGACTCTACCCTCACCAGACATGGCCCCAACTCTTGGACCATCCTTTACCCTCCCAATCTCTCCAACAACGGCAAGAAATTTTTTAAACATACATTTCTGATTCGGCACCCTGAAACATTAATTGTCGATAACTACTACAGCCTCTCCTCCCTTATAAAAACCAACTACATCTTCTACTCCAAACGCCCCTCCAAATGGAAAAGCATCTTCCTCCACCACCTCCCTGTATCTAAATCTAGCAAAATTCCCAATGGATTTAAACTGTCCACTACCCCTTCCCATGCTTTTCGTGGTGAAATTGACATCTCCATATTTAAAACTGGTAATATCCTCATACAAGCCTCCGAAACCCACCTCACCATCTTTGAGCTCCACTTCAATATCTTGTCATACCAACTATCCAAACCTTCTCCTAACCCCTCATCTACCCAACCTCTTGACGCCCCTTCGTTCCCCTCCTCCCCCCTGGCTATAACCATCCCTCCCCTAGACCTCCCAACTGCTAATGCTGTCTCCCAAAACACGACATCCAATTATTCTCCCTCTCTTGTGTCCCTCCCTCTCCCCGGCATTTCAACTTCACACTCTGTCTCCCAAACTCACACGCTCCCCAATGTACGACTCCCTCCAACCCCCAACGCAACTCCGAACCTCGCTCCTACCACCCAGCCCCCCCTCCTGGAATTCCCTAATGTTCCCCTCCTGGCCCAAATTTCTCCCTCTCCGAACTGCATTCCACCCCCGACACCCGATGTCGTCTCTCCCCTCTCCCCTTATGCCCCCTTATCACCTCAAACCACTCCTCCTGACTCTATGAATGTCCCGTCCTTCTCCTCAGCACTCCCTTCGTCCAACAGCCCGAGCACTCCTCTTACCCCCTCTCCCGGCCTCTCACGGCCTCTCACCCCCTCCGCACATCAGATTCCCTCCCCCGATCAACACTGGACACACCCTATCCCCCCCTCTTTCTTAACCGCTTCTCTTTTTGTTCTTTTTACCCAGACACTGTCCAACATAGAACGAAATATCTCTACCCTGACGACCGAAATCTCACGACTGAGAGAAGATTTCAACTCCCTCAACTCTAGATCCCTCATTATTCGTTCTAACTCCCCCGGTTCTTGCTTACCATGCATCTCTAATCCTAAACGTTGGAGTACTACTCCCCTCCGCTGCCGTACTCATAGGCCCCTCCGCGCTTCGAGTCATCTCTCCTCTACCGACCTTCTTTTATTGTTTAAATCGTTTTTATTAACCTTTTGTTTGTAGTGCACATTATCAATAAAGCATACAGTCAGAACAGCGCTCATGTCGCAGGTGGAAAAGAAAGAAAATTGATTGCCAGTAGCATGGTACACAATAACTAATAGCAACAGGAAAACGGAGATTCAGGGTATGGTGAGTACATCAAATCGTGTGGCAATATCTCAGAAAGGACAGAGCAGTGCTGACAAATCACGACACCAGGTAGCATGTGAATAATGCAGGTACAGTGCAGTTCAAACTCAACCGGGGACATAGGGCACAACCAAATGAGGACAACCAAAGTGAAGGAAGGTTAGGGGAGAGTCGCTCAAGACCTGCTGCCGCATCCAATGTAGCTCGGGGGCCAAAAACCGCCAAGACTTAGTGGCAGCCGAGCTCTGGGACAGAGGGGCTGGAGCAGTGCGGGCGTCGGCGTTAGTCCGCATTCATGCCATTGGGGGATATATCCTGAGTGATGACTCTTTGTGTTGTAGTTGAGGTCCCAGCGTCAGTGTCCACCCCCAAGAGTTTGGAGATCATTTCATCCCATTGAGGTGCCAGGGGGAACATTCGAATGCCAAGCAGGTCCTCTCTGTGTAGCGCCGCACCCTCCGCTTTCGCCCAGTTAAGCAGGGATCGGCGCCAAGCAAGCGGGTGGGGCGACAGGGGAGATTTCCACCGCTTGGTGATCAAGCGCTTGGCTGTTTTTAGACCTAGGTCTATAAACCGTGTGGCAGCTCTGTATTTCTTGTTTCTGCTTCCTCTACCGACCTTCTTGACCTCTGCAACTCTTACCTTCCTAATTCCTCCATTAATGATCCTCCCCCGCTCACTCCGGCATTCCCGTTATTCTGGGGACTAGCAGAATCCCCTCTTCTCCCCTCTCCCCCAGACCCCCACCCCAACTTACCACCATCCATTCGAGCTCTATCCCCAAAGACAACCCTAAACCCCTCTCCTGCATGCTTGTGAACTGGCGGTGAGCAGTCCGACATGCTATCAAAATTTCTGAAACTATCCTCACGGAAACCTGGCTCAATGACCACTCAACGTCCAGCCTTGACTTACTTTCACCCCCCGGTTACTCTATCATCAGAAAGGACAGAAATGAGAGAATAGGGGGTGGATTAGCTATAATCTTTAAAAATGAGCTTCAACTTTCCCTTGTTAAGAACTCTGACCGCTCAACCTTTGAATACCTTGAAGCTGAACTCAAGTTTCAAGGTTCTCCCCCCGATTCAACTAGATAATATATACCACCCTCCAGGTGACCCTCTTCCCTTCTATGAGGAACTATCCGACCTTCTTACTAAATCCTCACTTTCTAACTCTAAAAATATCTTCCTTGGAGATTTTAACCTCCACTGGAATGAGACCGAAGATCCCACAGTCAACCTCCTCAATAATCTTCTTGAGATCAGTGACCTCAAACAACTCTGCCATTCTCCAACCCACACCAAAGGGGCCACTCTCGACGCCATCATTGCCAACAATGACTTGGCCTCCCTTTCCAACATCATCCCCATCGACTGGTCTGACCATCACCTCATTCTGTTCTTAATCACCTTCACGGCTCCACCCCGCCCCCACCAAAAACATCCAATCCAAGAAATGGACCAGAAATCTTAATCGTATTACCCCCGGTGAACTGGAGTCTAAACTCCAAGCACAACTTCTTCGCACCCCTCTCTCCCAAAATGCTAACGAACTCACCGAGCTTTTTAATAAAACTGTCTTCGATGTCTTAGACCAAATTGCTGCGTCTAAACTAAAAACTCTAAGAAATATTCCTTCCAAATCGTAGTTCAATGCAAATCTCAACAACGAAAGACGCGCTCTTAGACTAACTGAAAGAACATGGAGACAACACCCAACACCCATCTCCCGCCCATCTTACCCTCCTCAGATCCGCTAGATCCACTTATAAGAAACACATTTTCTCTGAAAAAGCCTCCTTCTTCCGCACACAACTCGATCGGGCCAAAAACAAACCCAGAGAGCTGTTCAACATAGTTCGAAACCAAACATCTTCTGCCCCCCTAAATTGATGGCCTCAACTGAAAGATGCTGAGAAATTGCAAACTTCTTCTCTGACAAAATCGCCAAAATAGATCAATCCTTCCTTGTAACTCAGATCCCTCCCAACCCCCTACCTACCGCTTACTATACCTCTAAATCACCCTCCCTATTAACTCTCCCCCCTGATTCCTTCTCTCACTTTCTTGCCACTACCCCTCCGGAATCCTGCCTTTCAAACTCACAACTTAAAAACAATGCCTCCTGGCATAAGTTCCACCCCGTAACTGAGCTTGAAGTCTCTAACATAATTTCTAAACTCAAACCTTCCTCTCACACTAAAGACCCCTTCCCTTATAACCTTGTCCATGAGCTAAAGCACATCATTACCTCTTATTGGACTACTATCATCAACTCCTCCCTTTCCACGGGATGTGTCCCTGTCTCCCTCCAACTCGGACAAATCACTCCCATTCTTAAAAACCGCAATGCCGACCCTAACGACCTGAACAATCTCCGCCCTATCTCCAACCTCCCCCTGCTTTCTAAAGCCCTTGAAAAATGTGCCCTGCTCCAACTGGACAAACACATTGAAACTTTTGACCTACTGGACTCCCTACAATCCGGCTTCCGAAAAGGCTGCAGTACAGAAACTGCCATACTAAATATAGTTGATGACATCCACCACTCCCTTGATAATGGCGAGACCTGCCTACTTATTCTCCTCGACCTCTCAGCCGCGTTTGACACAGTTAACCATCCTGCCCTACTTAACGCGCTCAAAGTTCGCTTTGGCCTCAATGGTCCTGTCCTCAAATGGTTCTCCTCCTACCTCCAACACAGAACACAACAAATCAAAAACTACAACTGCCTCTCTAACCCTACACCTGTCTCCCTAGGTGTCTCCCAGGGATCTATTCTTTCTCCCTCTCTCTTCAACCTCTTTATGGAACCCCTCACCCTCATTCTAAAGCAAGCTGAAATCAACTACCATCTCTATGCTGATGACACACAACTTTATTACAAGATTAAGTCCCACTCTGATGTTCTGCATCTTAACAACAGCCTGTCAAAGATCCAATCCTGGTTCCACTCCAATCATCTCAAACTTAACCCTAAAAAAACGGAAATCATTCTCTTCTCTCCAAAAAACAATCCTCTACCTATCCAAACATGGATCTCTGACCTCAATGCCCTCAACTGTCCGCTCTCCTTATCCAACTCTGTAAAATCCCTTGGTTTCTCCATTGACAACTGCCTAACTCTTAATGTCCACATAAAAAACTCGGCCAAAGGAGCACTCTTCACTCTCCGCCATCTTAAGAAAATTAAACCCTTCATTCCAGCTGACGACTTTAAATCGGTTGTCCAATCTCTCGTCCTCTCAAGAATTGACTGTGGTAACGCTATCCTCTCCGGAACTCCTAAAGTTCACCTAGCTCCACTCAAATCTGTGCTCAACCTTGCGGCCAGGCTAATCCCCGACTGCAAACGTTTTGACCACTTCTCCCCAGCCCTTAAAGCCCTTAAATGGCTTCCCATCGAAGGCAGATCCTCTTACAAGATTGCACGCATTACGCACAAAGCCCTTCATCAAAATGCCTCGCTGTATCTCACTAATAAACTCAACAAAGCGGGCTGCTCCAGACCACTGAGAAGCACCAACGCTCTCATCCTTGTCCCGCCTCTGTTAAAAAAGAAAACCACACAATCTCGCTCTTTCTCCGGAAACGCCCCTAACATCTGGAATGCCCTCCCAAAAGACCTGCGTTGTAACTCCTCCTACATCAGCTTTAAAAAAGACCTCAAACTGCACCTGCTCACCAAATATTGGGGTCCATAATCCTTTCCATTTCCCACTTGTTCTACTCCTCCCACCATTAAGCTTACCTCCTTCTCGTGTTACTGTACAAAATATGTTTACCTGTATCCATTTTATTTATGTAGATAGCCCTCTGACATATGTAAATTGTATTTACTCTATTTGCCCTTTTTAGTCTAACCCTGTTTGATTTCCACGTTATGAACAATTGTGTTATTCCTGTACTATATATTCATACTCATGTAAAGCGCTCTGATACCCCCGGGTCTAGCCAGCGCTATATAAAACCTTTAAATAAATAAATAAATCAAATTGATGGATGGATGGGTGAATGGGTGAATGGATGGATGGGTGATCGGTGGGTGAGTGGATGGATGGATGGATGGGTAAGTGGGTGGAGGGTTGGTTGGGTGGGCTGATGGGTGGATGAATGGATGGATGGATAGATGAATGTATGGATGGACGGATGGCAGAGGTGCGCAAGTGAATGTACTAGAGCTGGTCAGCTGACAGAGTATAAGTTGTAATGATGGGGAGGAGGATAGGTGAAGGCGGGGGAAAAAACTAAGGAGAAAGTATGGGAGCGAGGGCGGAATGACTGGGGGAACAAGTGTGAAAGAAGTGGAGCAAAAACAAAATGTGGAGGAAAATGAAATAATGACTAGATGGACCAATGAAGGAACAGATCATTTATTTATCATTTCGTTTTAGCGTTTAATGAAGTGTAAAATAAACCCAACGGCATCGAAGCACTTTGCAAGCAACAGGCATGGCAATATAAAGCTGAAACAAGGCAATTAATATGGTACACAATATAAAACCAAATTAGCTAAATATAACAAGTGAAAAACAAATAGTTCGGCCATAAATTTTAAGCAAAGAAAATAACATTTTGCAACCAATAGTGAACAAAATAAACAAAAATGGCTTTCAATTTTCGGAGAAAGTTCGGGTGCTAAGAGGGGGTGGGGAAGGGATTGAGAAGAGTGTGAGGGAGATGAAAGGGAAGTAAAGATTGGCTGGAAGGGAGAAATAAGGAGAGAGATGATAAGCAGGAGACGAAGAAAGTGGGGGTTAGGGATGGGGCTAAAGGGGAGATTTGGAAACGAAGGAACAAGAGTTGTGATGAGACAAATGGGAAGAGGTGAGGAAAGAGAGGCAGGAAAAGATGGGTCACAAACAGAGGGGAAAGAAAGGTGGTGGAAAGAGGAAGAAAGGGCTGGAGAGAAAAAGATGAAACGGTAGGGAAGAGAACGTGAGAATGAAAGAGAAGAGTAAAGGATAGAGGGCGGAACCGAGGGAGGGAAAAAGGGGAAAATGAAAAACAAGGAACGAAGAGGTAAGAAAAGGAAGGTAACGGGAGATGGCGGAGGGGGAGAAGAGATTTTCAAGAACTGGGGAAGAAAAGGAGGAAGTTAAAAATCAACCAGTTTGTTATCTCAGGGTATGGTATCATTTTTTAATGCGCCTTTGTGAGAGGCTAATATACAATGCAATGCTAGGGTATTGGCACTTTACAGAGCAGTCGTAGCACAAGGCTCCTGCTGAGGCCAGTGATGCTGGCAAGGAGGATGCTTAGGTGGCCACCTCATCCGTTTGGTAGATAAGATGCGGTAAAGGGCGTATCGCTGCCAAATAATTCTATGTCAAGTGTGGCACCGTTAGCAGCGTTGGCTTTTTAATCAGCAACCCTTTGGGTAACTGGGGCTTGTAGTTCATACTTGAGAACTACATGTCCCAGCATGCCCAGTACTGCTGCCCAAGGTTCCTGTAGGATTGGGGGGTGGTCGTGGGATGGGATGAGCAAGTGACAGAGGAAGTAAGTCAGGTGTAGTACACAAGGCGGTCATCTCTGAGGCAGACAACTCGCCCTGCTTCCTTCTTGCCCTCACCCCCTGACCAGCACAAAGATGGCCCCAGAAAAGGGGGTTGGGCACTTTGGTACATGCCAGTGCCAGTCTTTGGGTCACTGGGGTGAAGGGACAGAGAAGGCAGATGAGTTGGTTGTTCTGGTGGGTACCCCTTTGGGGCTCTGGGGCCTTACTCTAGCTCATGGCTGGGCCCCAGGGAGTTAGAATGAAAACCCACACTCCAGGTCATTACTGACACTGTCCACTGGTCCTGAACTTTACACCTACAAACCATTGTTTTCAGCTGTGTTACTCAAAATATTTCAATGGAAACAAATTAAGACTACAACACCCAGGATGCATTACGTTATCACATGAAAGTCAATGGTTGTCACTTAGGGCCTGATTACGACTACGACGGCTGCAGTGGCGGTGCAGGGACCGCCACACCAGCGGTCTGACCGCCCTATTACAACGTTGGCGGTTGGACTGCCATTGCACCACTGCAACCGCCAGGGAGCAGAGATCCCTGGTGGTGGTGCGGCTGTCTTGAGGCCGCAATTTGCTTGGTAAGACCGCCGCAGTTCTGCCAAGCATATTACGAGTTTCCTCTCCGCAACGGTTTTAATGACGGTTCCTACTCAATTAAAACCATGGCGGAGAGGAAACAAAGTGGGCCCTACAGGGCCCCCTGTTGCCTCAGGGCTATGAGGTGCATGCAGGGGGCCACATGTTGTTCCCCCCTGTGCGCATGCACCCCAGTACCTGCACGGCATGGACAGTCCATGCCATGTAGGTACTGCCTTTGATGTTCGCATTGCAGTGCCTATTTCCTAGGCACCGCCGTGGGACCACCAAAGAACCGCCCGCTATTGATTGTATAAGTCGTAATCTGGCGGGTGGTGCGCACACGGTTTTGGTGGTGTGCGAGCAGGGTGGCGGCGTGGCAATTCGGCTCCCACACACCGCCAAACTTGTAATTGGGCCCTAAGTGACGAAATCTGGTGTTAGCCTCACTTCCCAACACCCTGGCAGAGAGGTTCTTTTTTCCTTTCCTCCCGTGCTACAGTGCCTGCCAAGGGATTCTTTTGCACTCTCCTTGCTGGCAGAAGGTGGTCTCCCTTGCCCATGACCCTGATAGTTTGTTAGCCCTGGCTATACCTAGATCTGCTGTTCAGCTTGCCTTGAGTCGTTTCAGAGAGAGCAACTCCATAACGTGTCTCATTAAGGCAAGGTTTAAAAACGTAGGTATGTGCCATTGATGCTAGGAAGGAATCCAGGAGCTAAGCACATGTATTTGACTAAGGAGCAATTTGGCTTTTGGCTGCAAGACATGTATGGGGTGACCATATTGACTCTTTGCCACTGGGACACCACTTTTCTGTTTCAGGACTTTGCTTTCAAATATCGCTGTAATCAGGTGTGTTGGTCCATTTGGCTCAACTAAAATGTACCACGACTACAACTCCCAGAATGCACTAATATTTAAAAGCAAAGACCAGGAATGGAAACTTGGTGTTCCCGGTGACATGGAACCATCTAGGCCCCCTAGTAATGGGATCATGCGATGAGTGTCGCCGCTGGTCTGCCGACAAGGACACAGTAGAGCCCGCCTGCAGGGCAGAGACAGTGCCAGGGCTCCCAGAAATGGAAAAAGAGAATGATCTGAGTGAAGAGAGAGAGGCTCAGGGCTCAGAAGCGTTTTCTTCCACGAGGTCCCCTCGGACAACCCATCTCTCTTGGGGTTAGCCCCAGGAGGGATCGCCCCTTCACGGCCGGAGGGCTGGCACAGGTGATGTAGATGCTGTCTGACACCTTGTTCTCCACTTTGCGCAGCCAGCGCTGGAAGGGAAGAAGCTCACAGGTGCAGTGCCAGGGGTTGTTGTCCACGTATAGCTCCTGCAGGGAGCCTTCTAAGGGCTGCAGATGTTCCACCTTCAGGGTTTTCAGTTGATTGTAGGTCAGGTCCAGCACAATCAGACTCGTCATGTTGATGAATGTCTCGGTGTCAATGCTTTTAATCTGATTGGCGAAGAGGTAGAGAACAGAAAGGCCATCCAGGCCTTGGAAACTTGTCTTGTTCAGCTGGTTAATTTTGTGATGAGCAAGGCAAATAGAAAATATATCAGGTGGGAAGCCTAGAAGAGAAACAGAGGTCATGTCATAAACGTGCACTAATAACACTGTTACACATGGTGACTGCCTCAGCAGTCTGCAGCTAGAACCGGAAGTAACAGCCAAACCAGAGCAACACCCGCCAATCTAAATTCTTTCCCACACTTCCTCTCATGAACAAAATGTGCTTGGGAAAATCACATAAGTTGCCTGTGTGGGATTCGTTCTTCTCTTTATTAAACGCATTATAACCTGAGTTTACGATAACTTAGATTGTGTTTACACTGTTCTCCATCTTGTACCGACATCACAAAATATCATGTGATGACTATTGCTGGTCTTTGTGTTCTAAATAAAGCATTGTTAGGATCCACACTAATAAACAGAGAGTGTTCCCAGAGACTTTCTCTCACTGTACCTAATCAAGGACATTTCAACTGTCCCAGGCTATTACTATACGATGTATCAACTGAATTGCTCAACTAAACTGTGAGAATGACTAAAATCCAATGTATTACGATCACGAGAAAATCTTCAAATGTATGCTGTAGTAAAATGTTTCTTCGTGCTCGTTCCCTATTGGTGCATATCCTGAGAATCATGTACTCGTGTAGAATGTATGAATGTCTTTGTCTTAATATAAAAGGCCATGTGGGTTTCTGTATTAAAGAAGACCCTTTCCACACCTTTAGAAGGTAAATCTTTACCAGATTTCACTTAGGACTGTATTGAGCTGTTTGTACTCATGATTTGCAAACTTTACTGCTAAATTCACGTATGGCACGTTTATGTACTCTACCTATTAATTCTGCAGATAAAGCTTTGAAATGACAACCCTTGACTGTCATTCTTAAAAGAATGTTCCAGCATCTAGTATTGAACTGAAACGAACGGAAGCAGTGAAGGCTCCAGGTGGGGAGCACCATAGTCCGTTTTGGAACTATTCCGCTCCCGGTCCTAGCAGTTGGCATGCCCCATGAGTTGAATTTTAGGATACGTTTGCACACTTACACCTGTGAGATATGAGGTCCAATGCTCCTTTCTCAGTGCTACCATCCTGTGAATTTTGTTTTTTTCCCTGGAACAAACTCCGAATAAACCCATATTAAAAAAAACCACTGTATCACAGTCCAACATTAAGCCCATGGTGTGTAAAATATGATAAGTTTACAATTACATCAAATCATGAAACCAAATAGCTTTTGACCTCCATAAAAATCTGAAATATGCAATTAATTCACTGAGGCAGAGGGCCACCCTGTCATCCTTGCGGAGTGAGAGACGACCCTTATTTGGTGGCAGTGCTGGCTCTGAACACATGGGGTACAACTCTTTCTTCTCCTCCTATCGGCCATTGCTCTGCTGAGCCCTTTTTGTGAGATGAGATATATAGATGTATGTGGAACCTCAGCATGCTTGTGATCTGTCTGGAAAGATGTCTATGAGACCCTTATTTATCGCCTCTGACCTCTCCTCCCTGTGTCCCTCCGTTGTGAACTGATTGCTATGGCTCCTTCTGGGGACTTTCCCATCCATCACATCCTGCTTTATGGAGAAGTTGGATTTTAGATGCCTGACTCTAGAAACAAATAGGTAAAATACCTTCTGGCTGGCCGGTTACATTAGAAACAAGTTCCTTAGATGCCAAGCTCAGGGCAAAGTTCACCAGTCGGTTTTAACACCTGATTGGCCCTACCCCTAAAAAAGAGAAAGTGCCACCCCTGACTGGAAGCCGGACTCCTGGCCAGTTTTCAGTTAGCAAGTTTATACTGTAGTGTTAGGCCCAATACAAGCCAATGCTGACAATTCGAAGCACCTCCCTTTAGACACCCCCTCCATCCAGGTTACTGCTGACTTTCTTGTTTTTTGGGTCTCCTAGCAAATTCCCCTAACCCATCCAAACAAATCTCTCCTCCATCCTCAGTTCTTAACTGTCTCACTCGCCTCTTCTTCTTTCACTATGTCGTCATTCTTTTCTTCATCACTAGCGGGTCACAAAAGACATCAAACAAGCATTTGCAATGCAATAGCTCTCGCATTTGTAAAGTTAGAGCTATTGGTGTTATAAATGACAACGTTTTTTGTTTATGTTTTTTATTTGCAATGGAGTGTTTTTTTCAAAGAAAGTAAGTGCATGCTATAAAGTATGGAAGCGTTTGTGTAAGCAGGAAGCACAGAGGGAGTGAAATCGTATGTAGGACAGTTGTGGGAAAGAAGTGAAGTGGCGTGGTGACTTAGTGGAGGAAGGGAACAACGTATGAAAGTGGACGCCGTGCTGCAACTTAAAGCGAGGCACCCATGCATATTGTGTCTGTGGCGGGATGTGGTTCGGGGGGCTGTGACATGGGAGACGAGGAATGAAAAGTGGGCACTGTGCTGAAACATAATTCATAAGCTTGTGCTGTTAATATGAAAGCGGGTGCCATGCTGAAACCTAAATCGCGGCACCTGTGCATATTTCCATTGTTGAACCTGCAGCATGCCTTGCTGGTGATGTAAAACAGAGCTTAAAAAAACCAAAATAAAGCGCGGCATGCCGTGCTGCTTTCAAAAAAATATATTAGGGCGTGTGCAGCGTTAATGACACGGCCGACATTGTTGAAGCAAAATCACATGATAAGATAAAGTGCAACGTGCTGCGCTGCTTAAAAATAGACAAGTATTTGCAGGAGAGCATGTTGTGCGTGCAATAGGAGAAAGTCATTTAAGAAAATAGTTCTCACAGACTGTAAATAAAACATACGGAGTAATAACACGTTACAGGGGCAGTCATCATGGGAGGTTAGAAAAGGAGGTACTAAGGACGGACTACTAAGCCTATTGACGAATCAAAAGCCACCATTTACAAAGGGCAGTAAGAGGAGCCAATTGAAAAGATGGGTGGAAAATGGGCGGAGCTTCAAGTTAATAGCTGGATACAGAATGTCTCGAAGAGACCGTGCAATCGCTGCCTAGACGAGACCTAAAAAAGACTAGTACAACCCTTTTTCCTTTATTTATTTTTCTCTTTTTCAAAGATACAATTCCTATTTGTTTAGGAATTATAAGAAGTTCTTTTTTTTAATTTCCGACTCAGGATTCAAACCCGGACCCATGAATCAAACCTGGGTCCTGCTGTTCAAACTCAGGTACAATAGAGATTTTCATGAAAATCTTCACACTTTTGTGAAAATGGTATTTCCTCATTATGACATTACCCCAAAATGCAATTTCCCCAGCATTTTTCACGTCTCACCTTGGTTGCAAAAGACTTTATGCTGTCTGTACCAAGTTCTTACATTGGACTTAAAGCCCACTTACTGCTTCTCTTGCTTGGCTTTATTGCCCCTTTCATTTGTTTGCTTCTTATTCAATGGATTCCTTCCTCTTCCTGCCTCTTTTTGTGTTTGTCCCTCTCTTGGTGCATCCCCTCATTATGATCCTTTTGATCATCTGAATTGCTTTCTTCCTCTGCTCCCTTTTAGGAAACTACCTTTTTCTGTTTCGTTAAGCACTCTATGAAAGTGCATATGTTTCCTAGATCTCTCCCACATGTGTTTCTTTCCCCACCAAATACCCTCCCCTTGCTCCTTTTTGCTCTCTCCTTCATGTGCTGCTCTCTCTTCTGTGCTTCTCTCCCTGCCAGGCTCTTCATCCCCCATGCTCTATGTTGTTCTCTTCCTCATGCACTGCTTTTCCATTTCTCTCCACCTGGCTCTATTTTTTTTATGTCCTTTTACTCATTGTTGCTTGCCACCCACTCCTCTGTTGCTCCCCCAACCTTTGCAGGCAATTACTTTTTTTGGGGGGAGAGTCCAGCAGCTGCTACAACAAAAACGCTTTTGTGCACTTAAAATGCCAATTTTCTAATTACCGATTGTAAGAAATTGGGTTTTTGATTGAGTGGGGTGAAAACCCTACTCAAGCAACAACCACAAATATCAATAAATTAACTTGTGCTTATCCCTCTGGTAGCTTGACACAAAGCAGCCAGACTGAACTTAGAGGCACTGTGTTAAATGTTTATGCAGCATACAAACAGTAATAAAGTGACAAAACAACTAAAGAAAACTTTACACCAATTTAGAAAAATAGAGTAAAATTTAATAAATAAAATGACACCAAAACAAATAACATCCAATCAGTAGACCTGGAGTTATGAATTTATAATGTTTAAGTAAAAAATAGCACCATAAAGATCAAAGCACAAACCACGTGTATCTAATTGCATGAAACTGGGATAAAGTCAAAAGTTAAGGCTGACCCCAATGGAGTGTGGTTCGGCTACTTGAGGTGGATTGAGCCCAGTCGCAGCATAACTCTAGTCTTAGAAGAAATTTTCAAGAAAAGTTCCTGAAAAGGTGAAGTTTAGTGGGGCAAGGCAGCTGGTGGTCTACAAGGAGGAGGCGTTGTCACCAGGAAGCCGCTGGATGAAGTCACAGTGAAAATTTCTACATTTGGACTTTGTCACTTTTTTGGAAGTTGAAAATCTCCAGCGGTACAAAGCTGCAGGCTCTATCCAATGAGGGCTCCATGAGGCCAAATATCCTTTCAGAGAGGTTCTGCTGCTGCGGAGAAGAACGTAGCCAACCAGCGATGCACCTCAGGTGGATAAGCGAACAGGTAGACACCAGTCTATTGTCGGTTCTCAGACTACTTTTAGGTGAAAATATTTTGAAGTCACAAGTTTCAGGTATTGGCTGGAGGAGCACCATTAGGCCCACTTCTAATGGGTCTTGACTGGTTGGGCACCGCTTGGGGGGGTGGATAGGACTCACTCCTGGCAGAGGCCAGGTGCAGGGTTGAAGGTCTCTGGAGCTTGTTATGTCCTTGTTGTTATGACCCTGTAGCTCACACGGGAGGCCAGCCAGCTAGCCCTTGGAGTCACTCTGGTAGTCCTAGGATCAAGCAGCAGGGCAGGCAGCAAGGCAGGCCTCAAGCAGAACGGCAGTCCTCTGTGGATACAATGCAAGCTTCTAGCAGCATGGCAGTCCTCTGGCAGCAGCAGGGCGGTCTTCTAAGTAACAAAGCAGGCCTCAAGCAGCAGTGCAGTCCCCTGAAGTACAATGCTGCCCTTCTGGGGGTCCTCTTCAGGTACAGAAGTGTACTGAGGGGCCAATAGTTATACCTGCTGCCATCCTTTGAAGTGGGGGAAACCTATAGGCTATACCCCACGTCTGGTTTGGTTCTGGAAATTTTCTTCCTTCCCCTGCTCAGGCTCCAAGTGGTCTAGAGTGACAAAAGGCTGGTGTCAAGTTCCTTTGTGAGTGTGTTGGAGTCAACCCTTTGAAATGTAAGTGGGGCAGGGAACAGGTCTATCCCACCCCTCCTGGCAGGATTACCTATCCTGCCAACATCTAGTCCCGCTTTGTCTCACTGTCACAGGAGGAATACACAAATGCCAACTGTCAACTACTCACAGTCATGTGACCCAGGCTACAGGCACCAAATGGTTAGAAAAAGAAAATGCCAACTTTCTAAAGTGGCTTTTTCAGAATTGTGACTTAAAATCTGATAAAGGAGATTTTAAATGACAATTCTTTTGAGACCAAACATGACATTTATATCTATTCGGAATCAAAAGTTATCATTTATTAAATGTGATAAGGTAACCCAATGTTATCCTATGGGGGAGGCAGGCGTCACAGTAATGCAAAACTAATTTGTGGGTTTTTCACTACCAGGGCATTTAAAACTTACAAACATGTTGTTATGTTTCATATAGGTACCCCAATATAGGCTCAGGTATTCACCTAACCTTTCACCTATATTCTCCCCTACCATTACACTACATAACAGTTCTTGGGACTGACCTTTTACCTAGTTACGGTACTGCTTCCCTGAAAACTAGCCTCATCCATTATGCATGAGGATTCTTGGAAACTCAGCAGGACTACCATCTCCTGCATAATAACTATGTATAAGGGTCATTCCTTCTGTCATCCTAAGTCCGACATGACACAGGAAGGTAGAACCCCTGAGGGTACCACTTTGGGTATATAAACACCATATCTTGCTGAGGTAGTTAGAGGAGGAAAAGGACTTCCATGCCGACACACTGATGCGAGACGCTGAGGTTCCTGCACGCAGACACTCCAGCTCGCAGTGGTCTGACATCTCTTGAGGGGTGTCCATCTCAAGACCAAGACGAGGTCCCACAGTCTCTCACTTTAGGTAATGGGGTTGACTTTATCCTAGAGGGATTCTTTGCTTCACACCTACTTACATGCTAGGTACACTTGGAACACCCTCCCCACCCACCTGCGGCAGAACCAGGACCTACTTACCTTCAGGAGGCTACTCAAGACCTGGCTGTTCGAGCAGTAGCAGCACCCTACCCCCCCCCCAGCGCCTTGAGACCCTCACGGGTATGTAGTGCGCTTTATAAATGCTCTGATTGATTGATTGATTGACTTAGGTACATCTAGTTAGGGTCGCATGGTAGGAGTACGCAGTTACTACTGTCATGTTTTTTATATACTTGCCTGTATTCATTGGTTTAGCACGATGGTAGAAATCTACCATCCTTTTACTCTGTTAATGCTTCTAATCATTTATATCTGTTTCTGCCTAATGGTTGTTTCAGCACACCTATTTTACAATAGAATGACGCTGGTTCAATAAATGCTTATTGGAAAACGTCCCCATCGTTTATTAAATGTATCGCACTGTTTCCACAATCCTGAGGGATCAGAGTTGTCATGTTCGATAGTGGCCAAGAACTATTCTCTCCTTGGTAAGAGGGGTTTCTAGTGGCACTGTGAGCTAGCTGGTATACAGGCTAACATACCCGGTGGGGGTGTCTGGAATCAGTCTGGACTCCAAGCCCACAGTCTATGTTGTCTAAACGCGCAGATTCTATATAGGTTTATAGGAACTACACAACATGGCACCGCCCATGTTGGTTTGGTACTTATTTAACGGTCAAATCTGAGTAGTTCAGTCGTGCTTTTTTCAGAGACCCCTACTCACATTTCCCCAGAGACGTCTGGAGTGGGAAGGGAACTATCTGCCACAGCTGAGTAGGCATACCCTACATATTGGCTGTGGGTTTATCAAGCTTGAAGGACAAACAGTTCCTATTGTGCATAAAACCTTATCTCAGTTTCCTTGAAACACTTCCTTGAGAAACTTTTGTCGACAATGGCTGACGAAGACGCCGCTGTGCGAGCACAGCGTGCTAAAGTTAGGGAAGAAGGAGAGGAAGGTGGAATTAACATTCCAGAAAATGTTAGAACTGCCCTTACTCTAAAACTAGCAGGCTATGGAGTCTCTGCTAGGGGTGGGACAGTCACATTCGTGATTGAGGCATACGAATCATATAGAACAGAGGTATTCTATTCATGGGTTAAATTCCCGGCAGCAGATGCACAATCTAAGACATTTCATTCTTACACTGAAGATGAAACACCAGAGGAATACTGTCCGTATGAGGACATTGAAGTTCCGCTCACCTACCAGAAGCATATAAACTGGTTTAAAGGCGCCCTCCCACACAAAAGACAAAGTACGACTAGGTCCGCTCGGTAAAGATGGAGCCACTTGGCCAGTCCTTGCGGCTTACACACCACATCCAGACATTGACTCAATGCCAGTGGCAGACTTACGTCCACTTCATAAAGAAATAATAAAACTTTACAGAAACCTGACACAGTTCGTGATGAGAACTCTCACACTTCAGCCACCAAGGGCTACACAAGCAGGACAAATTCAGGGATCTACAACTAAAATTACACCACAAACGCTAAACGCAGTTATGGGTAAAATGCCCACTAAACGTGAGCAAATGCCATTTTGGATAGCTCAGAAAATAACACAGCCAGAGGCAGTATTTCCACACACAAGCCCTCAAGAAAAACACAGAATGTTAACAATCTGCTTGCCAATGGGGATAGTTCCCCAAATGGAGGATTTACCACTTGGGGTACAGTTTTTGCTGCCATATATACCAGAAATCATGGTATCCCGTCATCAGCTGTAATACCAGATGTATTAGGATAAATACAGAATGAGTATGGAGCTGAACCTGCTCTGAACTTAGGGATGAAATTATTAGGTAATTTTGCCCAGGTATTAGCTATCATACTAGCTAACGTTAAAGGGGATGCAGCAGCAGTGGCAATACGCCAACGCCTGAGGGCTTTCACTCCTTTACAACAGGAACGTGAATTACATAAAATTATTGAAGACACCTATGCTGAATTAGGTAGAGCTAGTTTGGGAGCTATAGCAACAAAACCTCAACTCATTGGTGGTCCTGAAAAGGATAACACCAAGCAAGCACCTGATTCTTCCAAGAAGAAATGGGATAATAACAATAAAAAACAAAAGAATAGAGAGAATAGATCACAATCCAGGGGTGGGTTTCCTCAACAGGAGCCCTCCGAAAGGAGGTACAAGCTTAGGAACCGTGATAACATAAAAAACCTGACAGGTATCAGGATACTGATACACGTTCCTCTCGTTCCTTTCAGGGTTCACCAAGAAACTCCTAGAGAGAAGGACGGTCAGAACACAGACAAGAAGAGCGTACAAAGTCCAGAGACATGCAATGCGCTTCAGACTATACTTCCAAAAAAGAAGAAAAACCAAAATCAAAACCTCAATTTAAAAAGAAGAAGGTAGCAGGTCTTAAAGTTAGACATGCCCAGAATTCTGAGGACTCAACTTCTGAACGGGGAATGGGCTCTGACGATGCTAGACAGCGCAGCAGTAGTAACAATAGCTCACCAGAACCTGATGGAATTTCTGGTGACAGCGGAGTTGAATGAGCATATCACAGTGCAAACACCTGATACAAGGGTAAGTGTCCCACATCGGTTACATGAGATAACACTCCAAATGGAGGGGGACAAACCCAGAAAAATTAAACGAATCTTTTGGGAGAACCTGACTTTTGGCTATGACATCCTTTTAGCTGAAAGAGATTGGCTGCCTGAAATTGTTATGGATTGCCCAAAGGGAGAAACGGTTATTTTACCGGCTTTTTCTGACCTCGTTCTAATGTACTTAAAACACACATACCCACAGGAGTGGGAAGTAGCCCTTGCTCCAGCACTATATCGCAACCATGTTGGGTGGGATGCTGAGTCACCTCACCATACAATCCCAGTAAAAACTACTCCAACTCCACAGAGACAGTACCCAATAAAACAAGTAGCGAAATACAGGTCAGGGAGATCTTAGATCAACTTGAATACCAAGGTGTAATTGAAAGTTGCACCTCTCCAATGAATAATCTCTTGTTTCCCGTAATGAAATCCGATAATTCATACCGATTAGTTTTAGACTACAGACATCTGAACACAGGCACAAAAACATTTGCAGTACAGAATGCACATAGTGCCGCATTAATGAATAACATTGTGCGGACAAAATACAAAACAACACTAGATATCTCAAATGGATTTTTCTGCCAAAATATAGTATTTGACAGCATTCTCAGCGCTAGGCTCCCAGCGTCAATTTTGTCTACTCCCCCAAGGGTTTAAGAATAGCCCTGGGTTGTTCTCCACTAGGGTAACAGAGTTACTTCAGGATTTGGATGAAGAGGCATTGTCCTATGTAGATGATATTTATCTGACGGATGATGATTTAAAGGATCACTTGACCAGGGTGAGCAACATAATTTTGGTGTTCGCCTTTGAGGGCTACAAATTCAACTTTAAAAAATAGAAAATAGCCCACCTCAATGTCCTATTTTTGGGATACAAGTTATCAAGTGAAGGTAAAAGCCTGGCAGCTAACTTTTAGAAAAGTGTACACTGCTCCAACCTCCTAAATCACTGAAAACTTACAATCCATATTGGTATTTTTAAATTTTGGCAGAACATACATTTTAGATTACGCAGAAAAAGTAAAACCTTTCTATGACTTAATAAGACCTGATTCCTCAGTTAGGCTTTAGACACAGGAACACACAGGTATCCTTCGTTCCCTACAAGCTGACATGATAGCATCAAAACACTTGCAGCCACGCATAAACATCCGCAACCTGGTTATCCGTGTTATAGCGGCTTAATCTGGGTACACTTACCTAACCTTCAATGAAGGGGAAACAGTACCCATAGCATACAAATCACACTTGTACACAAATGCTGAAATGCGTTTTGCTTCTACAGAAAAAATCCTGACAGCAGTACAGACCGCTGTAGTAAGAGAAAGAGCACTGACTCAGGGTAAACAAATAATTGTCATTACTCCGGTACCAGCCTTAGAGGCTTCTACAAAGGCAAGCGTTCCTAATGCTAAAACCTTAAATCCAAGATGGATACAATGGGCTAATTCTCTCACTGCAACGGATGTAGAATACAGATATGACCCTAGTTTAAAAACAAAAGCAATCCTGCAACAGGAACAAGAATACCCTCTACCGAATGAAATAATGCCTCTAGATCAGTATGAATACATTATTTACACTGACGAATCTGCTCAGCCAGCCATAGGAAGTAAACAACAATATAGCGCCGCCTGTGCAATTGTAAAAGGACGTATTCAGGATGGCAAGTTCCATCCCAGCGATACGAAGACACAGTCTCTAGGAGACTGCACGGCTCAGCTGGCAGAACTAAAAGCCCTACTACTGGCACTTATAAATACAGATCAAGAATTCCCCACACTGATTGTGTGCGATTCTTTTTATTGTGTCCAATCATACAACGAATATCTTCACTACTGGAGTCAAAATGGGTTTAAAGACTCAAAAGGTGGCACAATTAAGCATAAAATGCTATGGGAACAGGTAGCTGAGTTGAAAAACGAACTACCAAGAGCTCACATGATACACACGCTGAGTCATCAACGTGATGGCGTTCACGTTGAAGGGAATTCATTGGCTGATGAAGCCGCGAAGGGGGCAGTATGAACTGCTGCCGTAGCTGCAATCACTCGTTCAAAAACGAGAATAGACGGACAGATAATGGTAGCTGTCATTGCTTCATGCAAAAACAGCACAGCCTTACCGAAAGGTTTTTCATTCAAGTACTCCTACAAGTTAGATGCAAACAACATTCCGTATGCTCAGATTCCAGGAGTGGGGGATAGAGTAATACCAAACATGGATCGCAGATTAGGCTTAATACTAGCTGCACACGAGGTTCTAGGTTCTGCACACTCAGGGATTACTGTGACAGTTTCATTACTGAAACAACGCTATTGGTGGCCAGGTTTAACTAAACAGATGAAGAATTGTGTCTTAAAATGCGACAACTGTCAGCAGATGAAGGGTTCCACCGTGGCGCGTCCAGCGCAGACACCTTTACTAATATCAGACAGACCACTCGCTTGTGTCTATTTGGACCACTGCGGCCCCCTTCAATCAGATGGGGCTTACAAGTATATCTTGGTGGCAGTGGATTCATGCTCCAGATTCCTATGGGAATGGCCTCAGTGCTCGGCTGACGCTCGAACTGTTATAAAAGATTTGTGAGTCTTTATAGGGACATACGCAGTTGGCACATTACATTCTGACCGTGGCCCCGCGTTTAGCTCTAGGGCTTACAAGGAAGCCATGGGAAGTAAAGGTGTAGCATTGCGGTACTCCTCTCCGTACCATCCCAAGGGAAATTTGGTCGTGGAGAGGAAAAACCGAGACTTAAAGCAATCTTTAACAGCAAGAGTATTAGGTTCGGGTGGTAGTTGGGTCAATCACTTATACGGGGTCCAACGAGCCCTTTGTAACATGCCAAGAAGTTCCCTAGGAGGTGTCACTCCTTACGAGGTCCTATTTGGGACGAGAATGTGGGTACCTGATCTCGATTATGAAAGCACAGTGGCAGATGAAAAACCATTTGACATCAATAAACGTTTGGCTGTTCTACAGGATCTGAATGAATCCCCGGCACTACTAAGCAAGGTGCAAATAAAAGGCACCGCCACTGGGGAAGTCAAATCAGTCACGGCAAGACCTGTCTGGATCCCAAAAGTTGGGGATCTGGTCAGAGAAAAGATCGAGGACAAGAATGAATTTGGGTCATCATACAGAAAGCCAGTACCTGTCCTAGCAGTTGAAGGAACAAGAACAGTACTTTTTCCGCCTCTTGCCGGTAAAAAAGAAAAGAGATTTGTCTCCATTGATCTGATCAAACCACACTATGTGGGCGATACTGAATAGTAGGCCTCTTGGGCTCCTGGGTAGCCGACGCTCTCCTCTCGCTACCATACAGCAAGTTCTGACAGAAAGACTCATAACATTCAAAGAGTCACCAATACAAAATGATGGAATTTCCAGCAATGAAATGGAACTCGTTCCTCTTGAAACAGAACTTCACAACATAAATGAAAGACAAATATCAATTCGTCCTAACACCGATGCCTACATCAATATGCCTTGACAAGAGACGCCTGCCAGTTCAACGTAACCTGCTGAGCTACCAAAGATAGATCGAACTGCATCTGGCTACTTCATCGATTTTTGATACCTTCTCTCTTGATCCCAGTGAACCTGAGACAACGCCAGCTCCAGTTTCCCGTAAGCAACAAATTCGTGAATTCTACACTTTTCTGAAAAAGACTTACTTAGTATCACCTGGACAAAACTCTGATCTCTCTCCAACAGGAACATAACATTTAATCACCAGCAGGCAGTGTTATCTTGACATTTGTATTGCTGCCTGAATCCTGCTGGAACACACAAGAAATTCTGCAGCAGTCGCTTGTAATCCAAGTTATTTCCTAACACAAATAAATAGTGACACTATATAACAAGCATTTGCAATGCAATAGGTCTCGCATTTGCGAAATTTTAAGCTATTGGCATTGTAAATGCCTTTTATTTATCTGTTACACATAAATAAACAGCATTTACAATGCCAATAGCTCAAACTCTTATAAATGCCAGACCTATTGCATTGCAAATGCTTATTTTATTCAGTATTCTTCCTCCACTTTCTTGGGTTGTCCTGCCCATGGACAAGTCGGTCTTACATTGATTTGATTGGATTAGTTGTATCTTTCCACTGCATACTTAAGGGCACTTTTTAAATGTTCTATTCAGCACTCCCAGCAAGTGTATGTGTTTCTTTGCTCTCTCCCAGTTTTCCTCTTTATTGCACCCATAGACCCTTTTTTACTGCCTTGCTCCCCTGTAATTACATATCTACCTATATAGTACCATTACAGTGTGAACTTAGCCAAACGGCAGCTGTGCTCTGTACAGGGTCAGAGACAAACTTAAAGTCAACAAGTAAGATGAGAGGAAGGCGGGTTTTGTGGATGGCTAATGTGCTTTGATGTTGTGTTGTTTAAGGAGGGGAGTCTTCTACTCTTTCCTAAATTGGAGCAGCATTGAGGTGGCCTGGTGGATACAGGCTTGTGGTTCCAAATCCTGGGTGAATAGATGGAAAATGCTTGCTGTTTTCTATGCTCTGTTTATTTATTTTTTTAAGCATTTATTTATTTATTTTACGAGGGCTGGGCAACTGACAAGTGTTTCTGGGTTGGCCACTACCTTTCTGGCACTACACGTACTTATTTTTTATCTGTTCAATTAATACTTTAACATAGCTTTCCACTATTTTAGAAAGGTAAAGTTAAAAAATGGCAACTATGGATTTTGAATTGGGTTTTCTTTGATAAAAGCCCTTTGCAAGATTGCTGACCATGTGTGCGCATGCATCTTAATGGAAAGCCAATAACATGATCTGTCAGAACTGAGACCTATTGGCTTTGCCAATGCTTGTTTGTGTTTACAATGCTAATGTTTGACCACTCTGAACACGTGGCTCTCGGCTCATAATGAGCTACAGTTTTTTAGGATCCTGCCTAAGCAAAATAAATGACATTATCTTCTGTCACGACTACCATATTTGTGCAATACAGCACTGATACAACAACCAATTAAGGTATTATAATATTCATGTCCATGATAGTCTTTAGAGCAACATTGATTGTGCCATCCTGCTAAAACCCTAATATACCTGGGGATGCTGGAGAATCCAGAGAAGGCTGTCATTGAGTCATCAGGCATGTTCGTGATATGTGTAAAATCTGAAATCCGTGGAGAAAACTTGTCATTAATAGAATTCTATGAACAGCGACACCATCCAGACACTCAGTTGTGGTCGGCATTAATCACGGGTGTGGGAATGAAGGGGTCACGCGGGGAGGGGAGGTGGTAAAATAATACATTTTAAAAACGTACCTGTCCGCCGGCCGTCCGGGTCCCGCATTTTCTCGGCTCCTGCTTCTGTTCTCCTGCCTCAGGCAGGAACAGGAAGCAGGCAGCCTCCCTCCCCTCCCCTAAGCCAATCACAATGCTGCAATGGCAGCGTTGTGATTGGTCGGGACGGCGCCCAGCCAGGCACCTATGGGGAGGCCATTTTCTTCAGTAAGCTGCATTGCAGCATGCATGGAGAAAGGGCAGAGTGCGCATGACTGGTTTGGGCAGCCCCAGGGGGCCGACCAAACCAGTCATGCTCACTCAGGAGTGGGCACACCACTCCTCCCCTGCCTAGCCCTGCTCATAGAGCAGCCCCCTCCACCCGCAACCAAACATTTCTGCTTTCTCGCAGGAACATAAAATGGTAGTTTTACCATTTAATGTTTCTGCTTCTCGCACTGCGAGAAAGCAGTGGGGCGATGCTCCTCCGCCCTAGTGGAGGAGCAGCCCCTGCGGACACCACAGAAGACAGCTCACTCCACGCAAAGCACACATGATCACATGAACACAGAGCCATGCAACGGCACAGACACATACACGCACACAGTTTGGCAGGAATATATAAAGATGGAAACATACACACCAACACATGCACAAAGACATTTGCGTGCAGATACAAAATAAACACAAAAAAGAGTGGCATCAGTTTCCGGAACTAGGAAATCAGTAAAATGCACCCATTGATGTCGTCTGCACAGCACAGCAGCCGCCACGTCGTGCAGTTTATTTCAATTGCGAGTGTGCTAACCCTGATCTCCCCTCCCATTCTCCTTTCACTGCACAATGCAGGACATGTGCATGATAATAAATGGCCAGTAAAGCAATTATGTGCACGAAAAAGAGATTGCACAAGACCATTTTTCGTATGTAATTACACAGAGCATAAACTTGCGTTTCCAGGAACAAATATAAAGGCGAAAGGTTCAGGCATGAAAAAAACAACAAAAAAAAACAAATGGCTATCCTAATGCCCTGCAATTTAATTCAAAAGCTAAATTCGAAACCATTATCTTCTCTGTGTTGCTTGTCATGCTTTTACAAGCACAATTAATTTGTAAATGTTGCTTTAACAATTTGCCAATTGTTGCAATTGAAATGAAATAGCACTCAGGTTCTTTGTAGGCATGACATCACCCTACTTAGCACCATCAGTGCCTTTCTGCTCGCTCCAGAGGAAGCCTGGACACTGTGTAAGATAATTAATTATGGCTGCGTAGGAATGTAAAGTCAGCTCTCAAGGAGAGAAAATAGCTAATTTAATACTGCCGAGAGAATATGAGCATATGTCAGCTATTGTATCTCCGATAACCCTATGCACTCTTCGATGACACCTGCTGTTTGCTTCCGAAGCCTGGTAATAGTTTGAAAAATAATATTGATCGAGTTAAAATGAAACTAGCCAAGGAATGAAAGACAAAAACAAACTGGAGGGGCCTTCACATGCTGTACATTGTGATGGCCAAACAAAACATTCTCTGAGTGGAATTCCAGGGAGGGAACTAAGCACTCAAAGGAGGGGCATTTACACAAATGCACCAATAACAAGCCAGCATTTCTGAATGCCACAGATAGTAACCAATGGCAATCAGTGGGTTTGCCAAATGCCCACAGAAGAGATACAACAGGTGGAAGCTCGACCTAAAAATGGCTACATTATCATCATGTATGTAGCAACAGACAATTGTCAGCTAAATAGTGCATATACATAGAAAAGCATGATTCTGTAGGAAGCAAAATACAATCAAGACCTAAATTGGCCCATGAAATTTTCATTCCAGCACAGAAAATAAAATATACATACAGACGTCTAAAAGACACAGGTTCCTTCAGTAGTCAGGAGAAAGCATAGGTAACTTCATGGCAGGGTTGGTGAAGGGCCTGGGACAGGAGCAGTATGGATACCAAGAGGAGGGCACTGGCTCTCCGAGGAAGAGAGGAAACTCTTGTGGTTGAGCAAAGCAGAGGCAGTTGATCGACTGGCGCCAAGCTCCGTAGCCCCAACAATATGGAAAAAATACAAAAACAACAAATGGTTCAGCCACAGTAAAGAGTCGCTTGTGGCTTTCATGAGTTGGAACTGGACACCACTAAAAACTAGAGGGCTTTAATTGGCAAAACAGCTCCCTGGAGGTGCGAGGAGACACAAATGTCATGACTGATTTGCCCAGGACTGCTCTTCCCAACCTGTCACCCTCTGCAGTGGAGAGGGTAGGGTCCCAATGGCCGATGCCATAGTAGTGGAGGAGAGATCAGTCAACAGCCTTGTGCAGCTGCATCCCCTAAGAACCTCACCCACACCTCTGCTCTGGCCAGAGATGGGGCCATGAGCTGGCCCACTTTCGCCGTGACGTCAGAAGCCTGGCTAGGAGGGCGTCTCGCTACTCCTGCTGCTCATACAAACCTCTCCTGGAATGTTAATCAAGGCTGCTTCCCGTACTGAAAATAATCCCGCCGCTCCCAACCGAAACCAAATTTTAATCCGTAGTCGTCCCCATGACATGATACGCCTGGACCAGTGTGGGCCTTTATGTGAGGACATACCAGGCAACCAAAGGAAGAAAACAGGAACTTGTTTTTAATAATTACTGGGCCTATTACCCAGGGGAGAAAAATCGTATAGACCTGGCCCGTGAAATAAGGGCCGGTGCTGAGCACCCGAATCCATTGTCACAAATTAAGCACTAGCTCCCTGGAAATCAAATTGTACAGCCCCTTGTAATCATTCACATTACTGCCCTTCGCCCAATTATCCTTGCCCTGCAAAAGTGATCCACAAAATCCACCCAGGACTAATGGGCAATGCAACTTCTGGCTGTCCCTAAACGTCTGCCTATACTTCTCAGGAGTGAGACTATATCTTCTGGCAAGTGTGTCCTTCATGAGTGGATACCTAGTCCTGTCTCTGTTCCCTAAGGCCAGCAGTGTATCCCTTCCTTCACTGGGAATGTGCCTCTAGAGACTGGCTCCCAAGTCCTCTTCAGGGACACTGTGCATCTCCAAGGCAATCTCATAGGCTTGAAACCAGTCGTTAATATCAGCCTCTGCAATAAAGTTAGACACCGGGTCCTTGGGAATGTGCACCCTACTGTCTCCATTGGGCAATGGCGTATCACTGCCACCATTTCTGATGCACTCTGAGGCTTCTGTTGCTTTAAGGGTCAGCCCATTAAGGCTCTCTTCATGGGCCAATACCAGTTTCCTTTCAGCCAAGGCCCTTCAGTCTTGGCCTTCTCTTTCTCTAGGTACAGTTGCCTCTCCTCCAAGTCCCTTTGGGCAGCAGCCTCCTCTGCAGCCCTCCTTGCAGCAGCTTGCAGCAGCCTCCTCTTTGGCTGTCTCTCTCTTTGCTGCTGCTTCCTGAGTTAGGCCAGCTGCAGCCTGAACTCCCTTTCAGCCTTCCTGTCCAAACATTCCTTGGGGGAAAGCTGTGGGAGGGCTCCAATCCTGTGAACAAGCTGCCCTTCTCCTCCTCCCCAGGGTGCTGCAGCTCAGGGTCTGTGGCCAAGCCCTCCTCAGGACCATCCTTTTCCTTCTATTCTTGGGTGGCCTGCATCCTTTTGACTTCCTCAAAGACACTGAGGGCTACCAGGAGGCCCAGCTTTGTGGCCTTCCTCCTCACATTCAGCACCCTCTCCTTGCAAAGCCTCTGCTTCTCTGCCTTGCTGAGGTTATCCACGTTGTTGAGCTCCATCTCCATTGTAGCAAAAAGGATGTGAGGTAAACTTGAATATAGAAAAGGAAGAAAATTACCAAATCAAAAACTAAGGAGAATTTTTAAAAAATTGAGGGGCATATTAGCAAGACCGGCGATAAAATGATCGCCGTTTTAGCGGCAGGAAACTGCCGCTAAAACGGCGATAATGGGCTTGCTAATATGCGTTATGGAATTCCAATAGAAGCCCAGGTTAGATGTCCTGCACATCTAACCTGGGCTTCTATTGGAAATCTATAACGCATATTAGCAAGCCCATTATCGCCGTTTTAGCGGCAGTTTCCTGCCGCCGCCGGTCTTGCTAATATGCCCCTGAATTTGATGTCAGATTATTTTTAGGGATTTTAGTTTTACATAAATCACTGAAAGGTACTGCACAAACACAAGTACTGGATACTACCACTGATCGCCAATCTAAGAAATTGGGTTTTTGATTGAGTTGGTGTCGGAAGCTGGCTCTTTATATGATATTTCAAAATGAGATGTATCTTATCAAGAGTACACGGGTTCCCTTATGAGTGGACAGGGGGCTTGCTATGGCAATCCCAAGGTGCTCTTCTAAGGGGTAGTGTGGTCGAGCAGCCTTAGGCTTAACAAAGAGGAGTGCAAGACATCGGAAAATACACACACTTGTCAATAAACGAGACACGCGATTCAAGAAGGAGATCCACACCAATTTATAAAAATAAGAAATATCTTCACATATGTTTAGCTATCTGAAGCAAATTGTTTAGGTAAGTATGCTTTGAAATAGGAATTCTTTTCAGTTCAAAAAGTCGACACTGTGTAATTTTTAGAAGCTGCAATGTCATCCTATGGGAGGAAAAGTTAATGCAGCATTCGGGTACAGTACAGCGACTTATGGGACCAATCTCCAGGAGTTAAGGTGAGTGGTGGGCAAGGTCCAAGGCAGCACCAGCAGAACACCACCAGCAGCACTAGGACGGCCGCGTGCAGAGGTGCAAAAAAGCATCAGATGCCCAATGTACTCTACGTAAAGAGGCTGTAGGCTCGGACAGGGAGGCCAGTCGGGCTGAACCAAGAGGGGGGCTCAGGCCTCACGATACTCTGGGACATAGGGACACCATTGGTCCTCTTCTCCATGGCCCAGTGGCGAAGGGTGCATAGTTGTCTTTAGGCATTGGGTTTTTCTTACCAGGAGCAGTTGCGGTGGACCAGGAGCAGTTGCGGTGGAGGGTGGCAGCGTGCAGAGGCTGCAGGTGATGTCTGAGAGTTCACTCGTGGTGAAACCACAGTGGATTTGGTCTCTGGAGGGCTGGGGTACCACAATGGCACCATTGGCCCACTTCAACTCAGTCTCGGAGCGACAGGTGCAAAGGTGTCTTCAGGTGTCTGGTTTGTGCGGTCACAAAGTCCTCACAGGAGTCTTTGGTTGCCTGCAGGGTGCAGGGAAGCAAGTCCGCTACTTGTCTGGAGTTCTTGGTTCCTGGGTGAAATGCTGGCAGGTCTCCCGGGCTTTGGGGACTCAGCAGCTGCAGGACAAGTAGACTTTTGGTGCAAATGTCGAAGACAGCAAGCAGGCCGGTAGGGTTGGTGCCAGGTCAGTTGCTGGGTCTTCAGTTCTTGCAGGATGTGACTCTTCACGTCCTTCTTTATCTTTCAGGTTGGCAGGATGTCCTTTTCTGGTACCAGGGGCTTCTCTAAATACTGAATTTAGGGGCGTTAGGGGAGTGTAGGGTAGTAGCCAATGGGCTACTGACCCCTGGGGTCAGTACCAGTGGCAGCCGATACAAAGTGGTGGTGTGGGAGGAGGTGGTATGGGGGATAGCACGGGGGTTAATAATAAAGAAAAATAAGACTTGCCTGAAGCTGCCGGCCACCTCGATGTTCCTCTGCTTCCTGGTCCCAGCAGACACTGGGACAGCATTAGAGACTCCCTGTGCAATCCCCGCGCTGCTCTCAAGCATGAGAGCAGCGCCGGTAATGGCCTGAACGGGCTGGTTTAACACTCGCTCAGGCACAGGGAGTTTGTGTTGTTTCTCCAATTTGGCTGTGCAATACAGCTGGGTTGGAGAAACCTAACTGCGCATGTCTATTTGGCCGGCCTAAGATGGCCGGCCAAACAGACATGTGCTCTTAGAAGTGCACAAATCACTCCATTCCTCCTCTGTCCTATGACCCGGCTCAGCCCCTCCCTACAAACACTGGATCAGCAAGCAGCTAAAAAATAGACCAATAATAAAATATTGTTTTTTTTTCCAGTTGCTGACTCTGACCCAGTGGGGTGACACTCCTCCGCCATTGCGGAGGAGCCCCCGCTGGTCACTATGCCCCATATATGAGCAATTCCTGTGGGAAGTGTGCATAACCCTGTCCCAGGATTCCTAAGTTCGCCATCACAAAGATGGCTACTTCTGAAAAGTCATGTCCACCTCAGTTCAGCTCACCTTAGGGGTGGTACTAGCCTGGGAGTGACACGCCTACCTGGCTAGCTCATTTTCCTACCTGTACAGATGCCAAGTGGGCTCTGGACAAAGGGGATTGTCTTCCTCTCCTGTGAGGGGAGCCAGATTCGCATTTCAAAGGTGGTAGCTTCTTTGAAGCTACCCTGCCTTGGAATGCTAATTTGCAGGTCATCCTCTGTGAAGGAATGTAAACACCCTTTCCACAGCAGGCTGTGTTTCTGACCTCCTGAGAGCCAAGGCTCTCACCCTTGAGGGTCAGACACTCTCCTCTGTTGGCAGCCTGGCAGAAATCAGTCAGGCAATACACCTGGAGCTGGTAAGGTTTCAGGGGGCACCTATAAGGTGCTACCTGGGTGCATGTATTAATAAATCCACCTCTGGAATTAGTGTGGGTTTATTAATACGAGATGTTTGATATCAAACATCCCTATCTTCAGTGAAGCCATCATGAAGCTGGGGAACTCATTTTCAGCAGTTTCCAGCGCATGTTTAAAAATGGCTTCCCTGGTCGCTTGTACTGACAGTACTGGAACTGACCAGCACAGGGGCATATCTGCTCATCCAGGTATGCCCCCACATTTAATATTAAGCACCCTGCCTTAGGGCTGTCAGACCTGCTGTAGGGGTGACTTACAAATATCACATGCAGTGTTAGGGGACATGGCACACAGGGGTGTGTGTTATGCCGTGTTTTCACTTTTGCAAAAACAACAATTGATGGACAGAATGCAGAACAATGTCATACATTCACCCCAGTACAGAGATCTGGGCCTAAATCCATCGTTTTTGCTCACCATGCCATTCCAGTTTGAACCCAGCCATATGCAAATCAGTCTTGACCCTGTGCCCCATGGGAACAGTCCAGCCCGAACTGCCAAGCCAGGTCCTCCCTGGACTGGAAACAAGCATCCTAGGACCGGTTTCGGGCTTTCAGCCCTCATCAGCCAGGATAGCTTGATTCCAGTGGCATGGAGAGCACGGGACTCACGTCTGAGCATACCCGTCCCACTCGGGGTGACAAATGCAAAAACAACAATTGATGGACAGAATGCAGAACAATGTCATACATTCACCCCAGTACAGAGATCTGGGCCTAAATCCATCGTTTTTTTGCTCACCATGCCATTCCAGTTTGAACCCAGCCATATGCAAATCAGTCTTGACCCTGTGCCCCATGGGAACAGTCCAGCCCGAACTGCCAAGCCAGGTCCTCCCTGGACTGGAAACAAGCATCCTAGGCCCGGTTTCGGGCTTTCAGCCCTCATCAGCCAGGATAGCTTGATTCCAGTGGCATGGAGAGCACGGGACTCACGTCTGAGCATACCCGTCCCACTCGGGGTGACAAATGCAAAAACAACAATTGATGGACAGAATGCAGAACAATGTCATACATTCACCCCAGTACAGAGATCTGGGCCTAAATCCATCGTTTTTTTGCTCACCATGCCATTCCAGTTTGAACCCAGCCATATGCAAATCAGTCTTGACCCTGTGCCCCATGGGAACAGTCCAGCCCGAACTGCCAAGCCAGGTCCTCCCTGGACTGGAAACAAGCATCCTAGGACCGGTTTCGGGCTTTCAGCCCTCATCAGCCAGGATAGCTTGATTCCAGTGGCATGGAGAGCACGGGACTCACGTCTGAGCATACCCGTCCCACTCGGGGTGACAAATGCAAAAACAACAATTGATGGACAGAATGCAGAACAATGTCATACATTCACCCCAGTACAGAGATCTGGGCCTAAATCCATCGTTTTTTGCTCACCATGCCATTCCAGTTTGAACCCAGCCATATGCAAATCAGTCTTGACCCTGTGCCCCATGGGAACAGTCCAGCCCGAACTGCCAAGCCAGGTCCTCCCTGGACTGGAAACAAGCATCCTAGGACCGGTTTCGGGCTTTCAGCCCTCATCAGCCAGGATAGCTTGATTCCAGTGGCATAGAGAGCACGGGACTCATGTCTGAGCATACCCGTCCCACTCGGGGTGACAAATGCAAAAACAACAATTGATGGACAGAATGCAGAACAATGTCATACATTCACCCCAGTACAGAGATCTGGGCCTAAATCCATCGTTTTTTGCTCACCATGCCATTCCAGTTTGAACCCAGCCATATGCAAATCAGTCTTGACCCTGTGCCCCATGGGAACAGTCCAGCCCGAACTGCCAAGCCAGGTCCTCCCTGGACTGGAAACAAGCATCCTAGGACCGGTTTCGGGCTTTCAGCCCTCATCAGCCAGGATAGCTTGATTCCAGTGGCATGGAGAGCACGGGACTCACGTCTGAGCATACCCGTCCCACTCGGGGTGACAAATGCAAAAACAACAATTGATGGACAGAATGCAGAACAATGTCATACATTCACCCCAGTACAGAGATCTGGGCCTAAATCCATCGTTTTTTTGCTCACCATGCCATTCCAGTTTGAACCCAGCCATATGCAAATCAGTCTTGACCCTGTGCCCCATGGGAACAGTCCAGCCCGAACTGCCAAGCCAGGTCCTCCCTGGACTGGAAACAAGCATCCTAGGACCGGTTTCGGGCTTTCAGCCCTCATCAGCCAGGATAGCTTGATTTCAGTGGCATGGAGAGCACGGGACTCGCGTCTGAGCATACCCGTCCCACTCGGGGTGACAAATGCAAAAACAACAATTGATGGACAGAATGCAGAACAATGTCATACATTCACCCCAGTACAGAGATCTGGGCCTAAATCCATCGTTTTTTTGCTCACCATGCCATTCCAGTTTGAGCCCAGCCATATGCAAATCAGTCTTGACCCTGTGCCCCATGGGAACAGTCCAGCCCGAACTGCCAAGCCAGGTCCTCCCAGGATGGAAACAAGCATCCTAGGACCGGTTTCGGGCTTTCAGCCCTCATCAGCCAGGATAGCTTGATTCCAGTGGCATGGAGAGCACGGGACTCACGTCTGAGCATACCCGTCCCACTCGGGGTGACAAATGCAAAAACAACAATTGATGGACAGAATGCAGAACAATGTCATACATTCACCCCAGTACAGAGATCTGGGCCTAAATCCATCGTTTTTTTGCTCACCAGGCCATTCCAGTTTGAACCCAGCCATATGCAAATCAGTCTTGACCCTGTGCCCCATGGGAACAGTCCAGCCCGAACTGCCAAGCCAGGTCCTCCCTGGACTGGAAACAAGCATCCTAGGACCGGTTTCGGGCTTTCAGCCCTCATCAGCCAGGATAGCTTGATTCCAGTGGCATGGAGAGCACGGGACTCACGTCTGAGCATACCCGTCCCACTCGGGGTGACAAATGCAAAAACAACAATTGATGGACAGAATGCAGAACAATGTCATACATTCACCCCAGTACAGAGATCTGGGCCTAAATCCATCGTTTTTTGCTCACCATGCCATTCCAGTTTGAACCCAGCCATATGCAAATCAGTCTTGACCCTGTGCCCCATGGGAACAGTCCAGCCCGAACTGCCAAGCCAGGTCCTCCCTGGACTGGAAACAAGCATCCTAGGACCGGTTTCGGGCTTTCAGCCCTCATCAGCCAGGATAGCTTGATTCCAGTGGCATGGAGAGCACGGGACTCACGTCTGAGCATACCCGTCCCACTCGGGGTGACAAATGCAAAAACAACAATTGATGGACAGAATGCAGAACAATGTCATACATTCACCCCAGTACAGAGATCTGGGCCTAAATCCATCGTTTTTTGCTCACCATGCCATTCCAGTTTGAACCCAGCCATATGCAAATCAGTCTTGACCCTGTGCCCCATGGGAACAGTCCAGCCCGAACTGCCAAGCCAGGTCCTCCCAGGATGGAAACAAGCATCCTAGGACCGGTTTCGGGCTTTCAGCCCTCATCAGCCAGGATAGCTTGATTCCAGTGGCATGGAGAGCACGGGACTCACGTCTGAGCATACCCGTCCCACTCGGGGTGACAAATGCAAAAACAACAATTGATGGACAGAATGCAGAACAATGTCATACATTCACCCCAGTACAGAGATCTGGGCCTAAATCCATCGTTTTTTTGCTCACCAGGCCATTCCAGTTTGAACCCAGCCATATGCAAATCAGTCTTGACCCTGTGCCCCATGGGAACAGTCCAGCCCGAACTGCCAAGCCAGGTCCTCCCTGGACTGGAAACAAGCATCCTAGGACCGGTTTCGGGCTTTCAGCCCTCATCAGCCAGGATAGCTTGATTCCAGTGGCATGGAGAGCACGGGACTCACGTCTGAGCATACCCGTCCCACTCGGGGTGACAAATGCAAAAACAACAATTGATGGACAGAATGCAGAACAATGTCATACATTCACCCCAGTACAGAGATCTGGGCCTAAATCCATCGTTTTTTTGCTCACCATGCCATTCCAGTTTGAACCCAGCCATATGCAAATCAGTCTTGACCCTGTGCCCCATGGGAACAGTCCAGCCCGAACTGCCAAGCCAGGTCCTCCCTGGACTGGAAACAAGCATCCTAGGACCGGTTTCGGGCTTTCAGCCCTCATCAGCCAGGATAGCTTGATTCCAGTGGCATGGAGAGCACGGGACTCACGTCTGAGCATACCCGTCCCACTCGGGGTGACAAATGCAAAAACAACAATTGATGGACAGAATGCAGAACAATGTCATACATTCACCCCAGTACAGAGATCTGGGCCTAAATCCATCGTTTTTTTGCTCACCATGCCATTCCAGTTTGAACCCAGCCATATGCAAATCAGTCTTGACCCTGTGCCCCATGGGAACAGTCCAGCCCGAACTGCCAAGCCAGGTCCTCCCTGGACTGGAAACAAGCATCCCAGGACCGGTTTCGGGCTTTCAGCCCTCATCAGCCAGGATAGCTTGATTCCAGTGGCATGGAGAGCATGGGACTCACGTCTGAGCATACCCGTCCCACTCGGGGTGACAAATGCAAAAACAACAATTGATGGACAGAATGAAGAACAATGTCATACATTCACCCCAGTACAGAGATCTGGGCCTAAATCCATCGTTTTTTTGCTCACCATGCCATTCCAGTTTGAACCCAGCCATATGCAAATCAGTCTTGACCCTGTGCCCCATGGGAACAGTCCAGCCCGAACTGCCAAGCCAGGTCCTCCCTGGACTGGAAACAAGCATCCTAGGACCGGTTTCGGGCTTTCAGCCCTCATCAGCCAGGATAGCTTGATTCCAGTGGCATGGAGAGCACGGGACTCACGTCTGAGCATACCCGTCCCACTCGGGGTGACAAATGCAAAAACAACAATTGATGGACAGAATGCAGAACAATGTCATACATTCACCCCAGTACAGAGAACTGGGCCTAAATCCATCGTTTTTTTGCTCACCATGCCATTCCAGTTTGAACCCAGCCATATGGAAATCAGTCTTGACCCTGTGCCCCATGGGAACAGTCCAGCCCGAACTGCCAAGCCAGGTCCTCCCTGGACTGGAAACAAGCATCCTAGGACCGGTTTCGGGCTTTCAGCCCTCATCAGCCAGGATAGCTTGATTCCAGTGGCATGGAGAGCACGGGACTCACGTCTGAGCATACCCGTCCCACTCGGGGTGACAAATGCAAAAACAACAATTGATGGACAGAATGCAGAACAATGTCATACATTCACCCCAGTACAGAGATCTGGGCCTAAATCCATCGTTTTTTTGCTCACCATGCCATTCCAGTTTGAACCCAGCCATATGCAAATCAGTCTTGACTCTGTGCCCCATGGGAACAGTCCAGCCCGAACTGCCAAGCCAGGTCCTCCCTGGACTGGAAACAAGCATCCTAGGACCGGTTTCGGGCTTTCAGCCCTCATCAGCCAGGATAGCTTGATTCCAGTGGCATGGAGAGCACGGGACTCACGTCTGAGCATACACGTCCCACTCGGGGTGACAAATGCAAAAACAACAATTGATGGACAGAATGCAGAACAATGTCATACATTCACCCCAGTACAGAGATCTGGGCCTAAATCCATCGTTTTTTTGCTCACCATGCCATTCCAGTTTGAACCCAGCCATATGCAAATCAGTCTTGACCCTGTGCCCCATGGGAACAGTCCAGCCCGAACTGCCAAACCAGGTCCTCCCTGGACTGGAAACAAGCATCCTAGGACCGGTTTCGGGCTTTCAGCCCTCATCAGCCAGGATAGCTTGATTCCAGTGGCATGGAGAGCACGGGACTCACTTCTGAGCATACCCGTCCCACTCGGGGTGACAAATGCAAAAACAACAATTGATGGACAGAATGCAGAACAATGTCATACATTCACCCCAGTACAGAGATCTGGGCCTAAATCCATCGTTTTTTTGCTCACCATGCCATTCCAGTTTGAACCCAGCCATATGCAAATCAGTCTTGACCCTGTGCCCCATGGGAACAGTCCAGCCCGAACTGCCAAGCCAGGTCCTCCCTGGACTGGAAACAAGCATCCTAGGACCGGTTTCGGGCTTTCAGCCCTCATCAGCCAGGATAGCTTGATTCCAGTGGCATGGAGAGCACGGGACTCACGTCTGAGCATACCCGTCCCACTCGGGGTGACAAATGCAAAAACAACAATTGATGGACAGAATGCAGAACAATGTCATACATTCACCCCAGTACAGAGATCTGGGCCTAAATCCATCGTTTTTTGCTCACCATGCCATTCCAGTTTGAACCCAGCCATATGCAAATCAGTCTTGACCCTGTGCCCCATGGGAACAGTCCAGCCCGAACTGCCAAGCCAGGTCCTCCCTGGACTGGAAACAAGCATCCTAGGACCGGTTTCGGGCTTTCAGCCCTCATCAGCCAGGATAGCTTGATTCCAGTGGCATGGAGAGCACGGGACTCACGTCTGAGCATACCCGTCCCACTCGGGGTGACATATGCAAAAACAACAATTGATGGACAGAATGCAGAACAATGTCATACATTCACCCCAGTACAGAGATCTGGGCCTAAATCCATCGTTTTTTGCTCACCATGCCATTCCAGTTTGAACCCAGCCATATGCAAATCAGTCTTGACCCTGTGCCCCATGGGAACAGTCCAGCCCGAACTGCCAAGCCAGGTCCTCCCTGGACTGGAAACAAGCATCCTAGGACCGGTTTCGGGCTTTCAGCCCTCATCAGCCAGGATAGCTTGATTCCAGTGGCATGGAGAGCACAGGACTCACGTCTGAGCATACCCGTCCCACTCGGGGTGACAAATGCAAAAACAACAATTGATGGACAGAATGCAGAACAATGTCATACATTCACCCCAGTACAGAGATCTGGGCCTAAATCCATCGTTTTTTGCTCACCATGCCATTCCAGATTGAACCCAGCCATATGCAAATCAGTCTTGACCCTGTGCCCCATGGGAACAGTCCAGCCCGAACTGCCAAGCCAGGTCCTCCCTGGACTGGAAACAAGCATCCTAGGACCGGTTTCGGGCTTTCAGCCCTCATCAGCCAGGATAGCTTGATTCCAGTGGCATGGAGAGCACGGGACTCACGTCTGAGCATACCCGTCCCACTCGGGGTGACAAATGCAAAAACAACAATTGATGGACAGAATGCAGAACAATGTCATACATTCACCCCAGTACAGAGATCTGGGCCTAAATCCATCGTTTTTTTGCTCACCATGCCATTCCAGTTTGAACCCAGCCATATGCAAATCAGTCTTGACCCTGTGCCCCATGGGAACAGTCCAGCCCGAACTGCCAAGCCAGGTCCTCCCTGGACTGGAAACAAGCATCCTAGGACCGGTTTCGGGCTTTCAGCCCTCATCAGCCAGGATAGCTTGATTCCAGTGGCATGGAGAGCACGGAACTCACGTCTGAGCATACCCGTCCCACTCAGGGTGACAAATGCAAAAACAACAATTGATGGACAGAATGCAGAACAATGTCATACATTCACCCCAGTACAGAGATCTGGGCCTAAATCCATCGTTTTTTGCTCACCATGCCATTCCAGTTTGAACCCAGCCATATGCAAATCAGTCTTGACCCTGTGCCCCATGGGAACAGTCCAGCCCGAACTGCCAAGCCAGGTCCTCCCTGGACTGGAAACAAGCATCCTAGGACCGGTTTCGGGCTTTCAGCCCTCATCAGCCAGGATAGCTTGATTCCAGTGGCATGGAGAGCACGGGACTCACGTCTGAGCATACCCGTCCCACTCGGGGTGACAAATGCAAAAACAACAATTGATGGACAGAATGCAGAACAATGTCATACATTCACCCCAGTACAGAGATCTGGGCCTAAATCCATCGTTTTTTTGCTCACCATGCCATTCCAGTTTGAACCCAGCCATATGCAAATCAGTCTTGACCCTGTGCCCCATGGGAACAGTCCAGCCCGAACTGCCAAGCCAGGTCCTCCCTGGACTGGAAACAAGCATCCTAGGACCGGTTTCGGGCTTTCAGCCCTCATCAGCCAGGATAGCTTGATTCCAGTGGCATGGAGAGCACGGGACTCACGTCTGAGCATACCCGTCCCACTCGGGGTGACAAATTCAAAAACAACAATTGATGGACAGAATGCAGAACAATGTCATACATTCACCCCAGTACAGAGATCTGGGCCTAAATCCATCGTTTTTTTGCTCACCATGCCATTCCAGTTTGAACCCAGCCATATGCAAATCAGTCTTGACCCTGTGCCCCATGGGAACAGTCCAGCCCGAACTGCCAAGCCAGGTCCTCCCTGGACTGGAAACAAGCATCCTAGGACCGGTTTCGGGCTTTCAGCCCTCATCAGCCAGGATAGCTTGATTCCAGTGGCATGGAGAGCACAGGACTCACGTCTGAGCATACCCGTCCCACTCGGGGTGACAAATGCAAAAACAACAATTGATGGACAGAATGCAGAACAATGTCATACATTCACCCCAGTACAGAGATCTGGGCCTAAATCCATCGTTTTTTGCTCACCATGCCATTCCAGTTTGAACCCAGCCATATGCAAATCAGTCTTGACCCTGTGCCCCATGGGAACAGTCCAGCCCGAACTGCCAAGCCAGGTCCTCCCTGGACTGGAAACAAGCATCCTAGGACCGGTTTCGGGCTTTCAGCCCTCATCAGCCAGGATAGCTTGATTCCAGTGGCATGGAGAGCACAGGACTCACGTCTGAGCATACCCGTCCCACTCGGGGTGACAAATGCAAAAACAACAATTGATGGACAGAATGCAGAACAATGTCATACATTCACCCCAGTACAGAGATCTGGGCCTAAATCCATCGTTTTTTGCTCACCATGCCATTCCAGATTGAACCCAGCCATATGCAAATCAGTCTTGACCCTGTGCCCCATGGGAACAGTCCAGCCCGAACTGCCAAGCCAGGTCCTCCCTGGACTGGAAACAAGCATCCTAGGACCGGTTTCGGGCTTTCAGCCCTCATCAGCCAGGATAGCTTGATTCCAGTGGCATGGAGAGCACGGGACTCACGTCTGAGCATACCCGTCCCACTCGGGGTGACAAATGCAAAAACAACAATTGATGGACAGAATGCAGAACAATGTCATACATTCACCCCAGTACAGAGATCTGGGCCTAAATCCATCGTTTTTTTGCTCACCATGCCATTCCAGTTTGAACCCAGCCATATGCAAATCAGTCTTGACCCTGTGCCCCATGGGAACAGTCCAGCCCGAACTGCCAAGCCAGGTCCTCCCTGGACTGGAAACAAGCATCCTAGGACCGGTTTCGGGCTTTCAGCCCTCATCAGCCAGGATAGCTTGATTCCAGTGGCATGGAGAGCACGGAACTCACGTCTGAGCATACCCGTCCCACTCAGGGTGACAAATGCAAAAACAACAATTGATGGACAGAATGCAGAACAATGTCATACATTCACCCCAGTACAGAGATCTGGGCCTAAATCCATCGTTTTTTTGCTCACCATGCCATTCCAGTTTGAACCCAGCCATATGCAAATCAGTCTTGACCCTGTGCCCCATGGGAACAGTCCAGCCCGAACTGCCAAGCCAGGTCCTCCCTGGACTGGAAACAAGCATCCTAGGACCGGTTTCGGGCTTTCAGCCCTCATCAGCCAGGATAGCTTGATTCCAGTGGCATGGAGAGCACGGGACTCACGTCTGAGCATACCCGTCCCACTCGGGGTGACAAATGCAAAAACAACAATTGATGGACAGAATGCAGAACAATGTCATACATTCACCCCAGTACAGAGATCTGGGCCTAAATCCATCGTTTTTTGCTCACCATGCCATTCCAGTTTGAACCCAGCCATATGCAAATCAGTCTTGACCCTGTGCCCCATGGGAACAGTCCAGCCCGAACTGCCAAGCCAGGTCCTCCCTGGACTGGAAACAAGCATCCTAGGACCGGCTTCGGGCTTTCAGCCCTCATCAGCCAGGATAGCTTGATTCCAGTGGCATGGAGAGCACGGGACTCACGTCTGAGCATACCCGTCCCACTCGGGGTGACAAATTCAAAAACAACAATTGATGGACAGAATGCAGAACAATGTCATACATTCACCCCAGTACAGAGATCTGGGCCTAAATCCATCGTTTTTTTGCTCACCATGCCATTCCAGTTTGAACCCAGCCATATGCAAATCAGTCTTGACCCTGTGCCCCATGGGAACAGTCCAGCCCGAACTGCCAAGCCAGGTCCTCCCTGGACTGGAAACAAGCATCCTAGGACCGGTTTCGGGCTTTCAGCCCTCATCAGCCAGGATAGCTTGATTCCAGTGGCATGGAGAGCACAGGACTCACGTCTGAGCATACCCGTCCCACTCGGGGTGACAAATGCAAAACAACAATTGATGGACAGAATGCAGAACAATGTCATACATTCACCCCAGTACAGAGATCTGGGCCTAAATCCATCGTTTTTTTGCTCACCATGCCATTCCAGTTTGAACCCAGCCATATGCAAATCAGTCTTGACCCTGTGCCCCATGGGAACAGTCCAGCCCGAACTGCCAAGCCAGGTCCTCCCTGGACTGGAAACAAGCATCCTAGGACCGGCTTCGGGCTTTCAGCCCTCATCAGCCAGGATAGCTTGATTCCAGTGGCATGGAGAGCACGGGACTCACGTCTGAGCATACCCGTCCCACTCGGGGTGACAAATGCAAAAACAACAATTGATGGACATAATGCAGAACAATGTCATACATTCACCCCAGTACAGAGATCTGGGCCTAAATCCATCGTTTTTTTGCTCACCATGCCATTCCAGTTTGAACCCAGCCATATGCAAATCAGTCTTGACCCTGTGCCCCATGGGAACAGTCCAGCCCGAACTGGCAAGCCAGGTCCTCCCTGGACTGTAAACAAGCATCCTAGGACCGGTTTCGTGCTTTCAGCCCTCATCAGCCAGGATAGCTTGATTCCAGTGGCATGGAGAGCACGGGACTCACGTCTGAGCATACCCGTCCCACTCGGGGTGACAAATGCAAAAACAACAATTGATGGACAGAATGCAGAACAATGTCATACATTCACCCCAGTACAGAGATCTGGGCCTAAATCCATCGTTTTTTTGCTCACCATGCCATTCCAGTTTGAACCCAGCCATATGCAAATCAGTCTTGACCCTGTGCCCCATGGGAACAGTCCAGCCCGAACTGCCAAGCCAGGTCCTCCCTGGACTGGAAACAAGCATCCTAGGACCGGCTTCGGGCTTTCAGCCCTCATCAGCCAGGATAGCTTGATTCCAGTGGCATGGAGAGCACGGGACTCACGTCTGAGCATACCCGTCCCACTCGGGGTGACAAATTCAAAAACAACAATTGATGGACAGAATGCAGAACAATGTCATACATTCACCCCAGTACAGAGATCTGGGCCTAAATCCATCGTTTTTTGCTCACCATGCCATTCCTGGACTGTTCCCATGAGGCACAGGGTCAGACTGATTTGCATATGGCCATGTCTGAACTGGGGTGGTGGAGTGAGCTAAAGAATGATGATGGATTAAACCCAGATCAGTTGACTGGGGGTGAGTGTTTGATTAGCTCAAGCGCTCCGTCCATCATCCCCTTTGGTATCGCTTTGTTTGCCCTAAGTTAGCAGGGTATGCCCAGACGTGGGTCCCTTGCTCACTTTGCCACTGGATTCAAGCTAGCCTGGCTGATGACGGCTGAATAGCCAGAAACCGGTCCCAGGATGCTTGTGTCCGGTCCAGGGAAGACATGGCTTGGCAGTTCGCGCTGGACTGTTCCCATGAGGCACAGGGTCAGACTGATTTGCATATGGCCATGTCTGAACTGGGGTGGTGGAGTGAGCTAAAGAATGATGATGGATTAAACCCAGATCAGTTGACTGGGGGTGAGTGTTTGATTAGCTCAAGCGCTCTGTCCATCATCCCCTTTGGTATCGCTTTGTTTGCCCTAAGTTGGCAGGGTATGCCCAGTTGTGGGTCCCTTGCTCACTTTGCCACTGGATTCAAGCTAGCCTGGCTGATGACGGCTGAATAGTCAGAAACCGGTCCCAGGATGCTTGTGTCCGGTCCAGGGAAGACATGGCTTGGCAGTTCGGGCTGGACTGTTCCCATGAGGCACAGGGTCAGACTGATTTGCATATGGCCATGTCTGAACTGGGGTGGTGGAGTGAGCTAAAGAATGATGATGGATTAAACCCAGATCAGTTGACGGGGTGAGTGTTTGATTAGCTCAAGCGCTCCGTCCATCATCCCCTTTGGTATCGCTTTGTTTGCCCTAAGTTGGCAGGGTATGCCCAGACGTGGGTCCCTTGCTCACTTTGCCACTGGATTCAAGCTAGCCTGGCTGATGATGGCTGAATAGCCAGAAACCGGTCCCAGGATGCTTGTGTCCGGTCCAGGGAAGACATGGCTTGGCAGTTCGGGCTGGACTGTTCCCATGAGGCACAGGGTCAGACTGATTTGCATATGGCCATGTCTGAACTGGGGTGGTGGAGTGAGCTAAAGAATGATGATGGATTAAACCCAGATCAGTTGACTGGGGGTGAGTGTTTGATTAGCTCAAGCGCTCCGTCCATCATCCCCTTTGGTATCGCTTTGTTTGCCCTAAGTTGGCAGGGTATGCCCAGACGTGTGTCCCTTGCTCACTTTGCCACTGGATTCAAGCTAGCCTGGCTGATGACGGCTGAATAGCCAGAAACCGGTCCCAGGATGCTTGTGTCCGGTCCAGGGAAGACATGGCTTGGCAGTTCGGGCTGGACTGTTCCCATGAGGCACAGGGTCAGACTGATTTGCATATGGCCATGTCTGAACTGGGGTGGTGGAGTGAGCTAAAGAATGATGATGGATTAAACCCAGATCAGTTGACTGGGGGTGAGTGTTTGATTAGCTCAAGCGCTCCGTCCATCATCCCCTTTGGTATCGCTTTGTTTGCCCTAAGTTGGCAGGGTATGCCCAGACGTGGGTCCCTTGCTCACTTTGCCACTGGATTCAAGCTAGCCTGGCTGATGACGGCTGAATAGCCAGAAACCGGTCCCAGGATGCTTGTGTCCGGTCCAGGGAAGACATGGCTTGGCAGTTCGGGCTGGACTGTTCCCATGAGGCACAGGGTCAGACTGATTTGCATATGGCCATGTCTGAACTGGGGTGGTGGAGTGAGCTAAAGAATGATGATGGATTAAACCCAGATCAGTTGACTGGGGGTGAGTGTTTGATTAGCTCAAGCGCTCCGTCCATCATCCCCTTTGGTATCGCTTTGTTTGCCCTAAGTTGGCAGGGTATGCCCAGACGTGGGTCCCTTGCTCACTTTGCCACTGGATTCAAGCTAGCCTGGCTGATGACGGCTGAATAGCCAGAAACCGGTCCCAGGATGCTTGTGTCCGGTCCAGGGAAGACATGGCTTGGCAGTTCGGGCTGGACTGTTCCCATGAGGCACAGGGTCAGACTGATTTGCATATGGCCATGTCTGAACTGGGGTGGTGGAGTGAGCTAAAGAATGATGATGGATTAAACCCAGATCAGTTGACTGGGGGTGAGTGTTTGATTAGCTCAAGCGCTCCGTCCATCATCCCCTTTGGTATCGCTTTGTTTGCCCTAAGTTGGCAGGGTATGCCCAGACGTGGGTCCCTTGCTCACTTTGCCACTGGATTCAAGCTAGCCTGGCTGATGACGGCTGAATAGCCAGAAACCGGTCCCAGGATGCTTGTGTCCGGTCCAGGGAAGACATGGCTTGGCAGTTCGGGCTGGACTGTTCCCATGAGGCACAGGGTCAGACTGATTTGCATATGGCCATGTCTGAACTGGGGTGGTGGAGTGAGCTAAAGAATGATGATGGATTAAACCCAGATCAGTTGACTGGGGGTGAGTGTTTGATTAGCTCAAGCGCTCCGTCCATCATCCCCTTTGGTATCGCTTTGTTTGCCCTAAGTTGGCAGGGTATGCCCAGACGTGGGTCCCTTGCTCACTTTGCCACTGGATTCAAGCTAGCCTGGCTGATGACGGCTGAATAGCCAGAAACCGGTCCCAGGATGCTTGTGTCCGGTCTAGGGAAGACATGGCTTGGCAGTTCGGGCTGGAATGTTCCCATGAGGCACAGGGTCAGACTGATTTGCATATGGCCATGTCTGAACTGGGGTGGTGGAGTGAGCTAAAGAATGATGATGGATTAAACCCAGATCAGTTGACTGGGGGTGAGTGTTTGATTAGCTCAAGCGCTCCGTCCATCATCCCCTTTGGTATCGCTTTGTTTGCCCTAAGTTGGCAGGGTATGCCCAGACGTGGGTCCCTTGCTCACTTTGCCACTGGATTCAAGCTAGCCTGGCTGATGACGGCTGAATAGCCAGAAACCGGTCCCAGGATGCTTGTGTCCGGTCCAGGGAAGACATGGCTTGGCAGTTCGTGCTGGACTGTTCCCATGAGGCACAGGGTCAGACTGATTTGCATATGGCCATGTCTGAACTGGGGTGGTGGAGTGAGCTAAAGAATGATGATGGATTAAACCCAGATCAGTTGACTGGGGGTGAGTGTTTGATTAGCTCAAGCGCTCCGTCCATCATCCCCTTTGGTATCGCTGTGTTTTCACTTTTGTCTACACCAAAACATACAGCCTGCAATGGCAGTCTTGCATGTGTTTGGCGAGGGGTCCCTTAAGGTGGCACCATTTGTGCTGCAACCCTTAGGGACACTCCTTAGTGCCTCAAGCCCTAGGTACCAGGGGTACCACCTACTAGGGTCTTACAGAGGGTGCTAAGGGTTTTGCTAGTTGGGGAGAACACTTGTATAGTTTTGGGAACGAGATCTGGCATTGGGGACCTGGTTAGCTGGGACCCTGTGCACTTCTAGTCGAAATTACATCATTTATCAGGCAGTAAGTGGGGATGACCATATCAAAAAGGGCGTCTCCCAATTGCACTCTGATGTTGATAGATAATCAAATTACACTTTTGTTTAAATTTTCTCAATTCTTTATTGAAGTGGTAAATTCTTTCCCAATGTTTGCATTCGTTATTGAATCATAACAATATTTTCTTCATTGGATGATATAGTTTACATCAATATTTACCATTGCCCAATGCATTTCGGGTGATTTGCCCTTCATCAGGGGCGTAAATCTGAAAAAAGGGGAAACTCAAAACGACGAATCAGCCTGGATTCAGGTGTTTCAGTATGGTGACAGCTGGCATATTGTTTCAAGTGTCAGAAAAATATAGAATGTTCGAATGCACAGTCAAAGAACTGGCAAAGCGTGCAATGTGGAAATAACCAAGTCATATCATGTGACAATGATAAGAGCAAATTTGTGCGGAACGCAAGTAGAGGTGTCAAGTCAAAAACAGTGCCAGATAGTAGCCAAGTTGTGCCATGCAAAAAGTGAATAGAAAAAATGTGTGCTAACGAGTAAACTGTAAAGTTGTACCACAGCGTGCCCGAAAATCTAATGGTGAGATCAAAGTCTTCGAACGTAGTGAATAACAAGGAATAGCAAGGAAAACCGCTGGTGCCAAGTGACGCATATAGCCCAATGTTACTCTATGGGGAATCTTTGCATAAAGAGGCTGCAGGCTCGGCATGGGAGGTCAGTTGGGCTGAACCAACAGGGGGGCTCAGGCCTCACGATGCGGGGGGGATTGAAGGGACACCTTTCATTCTTTTCTCAATGGTCCAGGGCAGACGGGTGCAGAGCTGTCTTTAGGTGTCTGTTTTTTCTTACTGGGATCAGTCATGGTGAATGGGGCCTTCGTGCAGAGGCTGCAGGCGAGGTTGGAGAGTTTCTGCAGTCACAAAGTCCTCGCTGGAGCCTTTGGTTGTCTGTAGGATGGCATGTTCGCTACTTCTCGTGAGGTCTTGGCTCCTGGGTAAAGTGCTGGAAGGTCTCCCGGGCATTGGTGATTCAGCACAATTGTTGAAGTCAGCAGGCAGGCCAGCAGGGTTGGTGCCAGGTCAGTTGCTAGGTCTTCAGTTCTTGCGGGAAGAGACTCTATATGTCCTTCTTCATCCTTGAGATTGGCAGGATCTCCTTTTCTGGTGCAAGGGGCTCCCCTAAGTACTGAATTTAGAATCGTTAGGGGAGTGTAGGGTAGTAGCCGATAGGCTACTGACCCCTGGGGTCACTATGCCCCTTATATGACCACTTCCTGTGGAAAGTGGGCACAACCCTGTCCCAGAATTCCTAAGTATGCTATCACAAAGATGGCTACTTCTGGAAAGTCATATCCATCTCAGTTTAGCCCACCTTAGGGGTGGCACGCCTACCTGACTAGCTTATTTTCCCACCTCTCCAGGTGCCAAGGGGGACCTGGATGGGGGAGGGGGCGACTTCCTCTCCAGTGAGGGGAGCCAGACTGGCATTTCAAAGGCGGGAGCTTCTTAGAAGCGCCCCTGCCTTGGAATGCTAATCAGCAGGTCATCCTGTGGGAGGGGGTGTAAACACTCTTTTCTGAGCAGGTTTTATTTCTGACCTCCTGAAAGCAAAGGCTCTCACCCTTGGGGATCAGACACTCGTCTCTGGTGGCAGGCTGGAAGAAACCAGTCAGCCAACACGCCAAGGGGTTCTTAGGTTTACAGAGGGCACCTCTGGGTGCATGTATTAATAAATCCATCACTGGCATTTGTGTGGAATTATTAATATGAGATGCTTGATACCACACATCCCTGTCTTCAGAGAAGCCATCATCTAGCTGGGGAACTCATTTTCACCAGTGTCCAGCACATGTTTTAAGATGGCTTTCCTGGTCACTTGTACTGGCTGTAATAGTACTGACGAGCACAGGGGCACATCTAATCATACAGGTATGCCTTCACATGTAATATTAAGCACCCTGTCTTAGTGCTGTCAGGCCTGCTGTATGGGCGACTTACAAATATTACCTGCAGTGTTAGGGGGCACGGCACACAGGGGTGTGTTATGTCATGTTTTCACTTTTGTCTGCACCAAAACATGCAGCCTGCAATGGCAGTCTTGCATGTGTTTGGTGAGGGGTCCCTTAGGGTGGCACAATTTGTGCTGCAGCCCTTAGGAACCCTCCTAAGTACCTCAGGCCCAAGGTACCATGGGTACCACTTACTAGGGACTTACAGAGGGTGCTAAAGGTTTTGTCATTTGGGGAGAACAAGTGTACAGTTTTGGGAAAGAGATCTGGCACTGGTGACCTGGTTAGCAGGGACCCAGTGCGTGTCGAAATGACATCATTTACAAGGCAAAAAATGGTGGTGACCTTGTCAAAAAGGGCTTCTACTCTATTCAAGCAACAACCACAATCCTTGTCAAGGTGAACCACAAAAGTTACTAAATTAACCTGTTCTCAACCTTCTGGTAGCGCGGCACAAAAGCAGTCAGGTTTAACTTAGAGGCACTTTTTAAAGTATTTATGAAGCACACTAACAGTAATAAAGTGAAAATACACCACAAGAAAAATCCCACACCAATTTAGAAAAATTGAATAAATTATTTGATACCGAAATTACAAATATCTAATCAGTAGTACCAGAGATATTCAGTTTCAAAGATTTAAGGTATGTATAGCGTCTGAAAGCACAAAGCGCCACACGCGGTTATCTGGTCATGCAAGACCAGATGAAAGCCACAAGTTCAGGCCGACTGCAATAGAGCGTGGGTCAGATACAGGGACCAAGTTGTTCCCGCTGAAAAAGTTAACTTCTAATTCTAGTGTGAAGAGTTCCTTTCGCGGTGGAAAAGGCTGCGAGGAGCGGGGAGAATGTTATAGATTGTCTTCACTGCAGCGAGAAGGGCAGGCCTGATGTTGCGGACAGTCGTCACTTTAGAGCGAAGATCCTGTTGGTTGTTGTGGGTCGTCATTTCTGGAGATTTGCGTTGGTGGTCACTGCGGGCTGTTGATGCTGGAGCATGAAGTGTAGATCTCACATTGACGGTCATAGCTGGCAGTCGCTGTAGAGCGAAGAGTCCGGTTTACCAGAGCTTTGCATTGGCGGTCGGCATAAGCAGAAAGATCTTGGCATGAACTTGTCTGTTCAAGCTCACAAAGAGCTAAAATCTTCAGGATTGTTAATTTCCTTCATGGAGGCAGTCAAGTGATTCCACACCAAAGCCCAGGCCCAGAGAGGCACCTCTTGGGGGTCAGGAACTCACTCCAACAGAGGCCAACAGAGGCCAGCAGAGGCCAGCAGGGCTCATGCAGGTCCAGTTGGTGGTCCAGGCAGGTCCAATTGCAGCAGGTCAGCTAGGCAGTTGCAGACTGGCATCTGGAGCTTGTTGTGTCACTGTGCCTCAGAACAGGAGGTCAGTCAGCTGACCCTTGGTGTAACTTCAGCCTGATATTAAGGGAACTGGTCCAGCCTTCCTTCTCAGCAAGCAGGGAGGGCCTCAAGCAGCCAGGCAGCAGGGCGACCTTCTTCTGTTTAAGTAAGGTAGAGCAAGCAATTCTCAATAATAATAATAATAAACATGTGGTTTGATATTCCTTGAGTAAAAGAGTGGTCAGAGATTACTTATTAATCATCACATATGTTTATTTTAATGCAGTTGAAAACAATTAAAAGCCCCCATTTAATTGCGAGGCAGCAGATAATTTAGGCCAACCTTCTGTAGTATCCACAAGTACAGCATTATACTGAAGAGTGGGTCTGAGGGTCCTCGTTTTATACATGGTGCCAACTTTGAGTGGGAGAAATGTCTGGAATTTCCCCCTACATAGGTTTCTGGAATTTGCTGCCACCCTGCCCATGTCCCATTCTGTCTGGGGCACAATAGGCCAGTGTGAAGTCATTTGTGTGTGAGCTGTGCCATTGCATTTGAAATGCAAATGTGGTGGGTGACAACTCTTCCCCCATCCTGCCAGAGATGGCCCATCTTGCCAACACCCAGACCCACTATTGTGACACCAGGTCCAGGAGCGTACTGAAGAGTTAGTCTGAGGGTCCAATATTTCTACCTTGTGCCATCCTTTGAAGTGGAAGGAATTTCTAGGCTATCCCCACATCCGGTTCTGAAACTCTCCTTCCTTTCTCTGCCCAGGCTCCAAGTGGTAAAGGGTGTCAAAAAGCTGGTGTCAAGTTCCTTTGTGAAGGTGCTGGAGGTAGCCCTTTGAAATATAAGTGGGGCATGGAACATCTCCGCCCCACCCATCCTGACACTACCTACTCCCCCCTTTGTCTTGCTTTCTGGGGGGAAAACACAAAGGCCAACTGCTAACTACACCCAGTCCATGCGATCCAGGAACAGCCTGCAGGTGCCAAATGGTTAGGACAAGAAAATGCCAAGTTTCTAAAAGTGGCATTTTCAGAATTGTGACTTAAAATCTGACTTTACTGTTAAAGAGGATTTTAAATTGCAATTCCTCAAACACCAAACATGATTTTCATACCTGCTCCCAATCAACAGTTACCACTTAATAAATGTAGTACGGTAACCCAATGTTATCCTATTGGAGAGGTAGAACTCACAGTAGCAAAAAACAAATGTGTGAGTTCTTTACTACCAGGACATGTGAACCTTAAAAGTACATGCTCAACTTTTTATTTACAATGCACCCTGCCCTATGAGCTGTAATGGTGCCTTTTATGTATTAAAAAGGGAGTTTTAGGCCTGACAAGGGGTTTATTTGCCAAGTCAAATTGACAGTTTAAAACTGAATATACAGACTGCAATGGCAGGCCTGAGACAGGTTTCAAGGGCTACTTAAGAGGGTGGCACAACCAGTACTGCACGCCCACTAGTAGCATTTCTTTCACAGGCCCTGGGTGCACATAGTACAACTTTACTAGGGACTTACAAGCAAATTGAATATGCCACTTCGTGTAAGCCAATTTCACCATGGTTAAAGAAGAGAGCACCAGCACAGTATCACTGGTTAACAGTAGTAAAGTGCGCAGGATCCTAAGGCCAACAAAAATCAATTCAGGAAAACAGGAGGAGTGAAAGCAAAACGTTTGGGGGTAACCTTGCAGAGAGGGCCAAGTCCAACAAGCTGCAAGGCAGGCCTCAAGCAGGAGGGTGGTCCACTGAAGTACAAGGCAGCCCTTCTGAGGGTCCTCCCCAGCTCCAGGAGTGTACTTAAGAGTTAGTCTGAGGGTCCAATTTTTACACCTGGTGCTATCATTTGAAGTGGGAGGAAGTTCGAGACGATCCTCACATTCGGTTCTGGAAATTTCCTTCCTTTCCCTGCCCAGGCTCCAAGTGGTCTAGGCAGACAAAAGGCTGGTGTCAAGTTCCTCTGTGAAGGTGCTGGAGGCAGCCCTTTAAAATTTAAGTGGGGCATGGAACAGCTCCGCCCCACCCATCCTGACAGGACCTAGCCCCCTTTCTCTTATTGTCTGGGAGGAATACACAAAGGCCCAATGCTAACTATTCACAGTCATGTGACCCTGTACAGAGGCTGCCAGCACCAAATGGTTAGGACAAGAAAATGCCAACTTTCTAAAAAATTGCCTTTTCAGAATTGTGACTTAAAATTCAACTTTACCATTAAAGAGGATTTTAAATTACAATTATTTTGAGACCAAATATGACATTTCTACATGTTCCCAATCAAACGTTAGCACTTATTAAATGTAATAAGACCCTGACATGGCAAGACCAAGGTTGGTGGGAGGAGACCTTGACAGAGAGTGTAGGGCTCCCAGGAACAAGGACAGGGAGATCATTATGGGATATGTTTAGCACCAGTTAGAGAAACTGGGCAGTAAGGAAGAAACTATGATGGACTCTGGGGGAGGTACCATAGTAGGACCCCAAGAAGGGAGTGCTGTAATGTGACACTTTTGAAGCCCTTAACACAGGTTTTCTCCAGACTCACCCCAATAATGCCCCAAATCTGATTTTTTGTTGTTTGCCAAGACATTCTAACCCCCACCCCCGCACCACGGATTTCATTAGTACACCTGTCCCAGACTCCTGGATGCATTACCCTTCATATATAAAGTCTAACATGCTGCACTTTCCTGCAGTTGGTGTTCCAGGAAGCTTAGGATGAGAATGAAGTAACGGCAGAGCGTGTAAGAGGGAGAAGTTGATATTAGCTCACCAAGAAAAAGAGGAAAGATGGCTGGAGAGACAGGGGGAATGGGCCAATTGACAAAAGGAAAAGGGACTAAGAGGGAAGGAAAGGAAGAAGGGAAGGAAAGGGAGAAAGGATGGCAAGAGAAAGAAAAGGATAGATAGAGAGGGTAGACTTAGATAAAGAGAAACTCAGAATGCCAACAGAGACAGATACCTGGGAAAGTTGATTCCCCTTCATCCTAGCAGGCCTGCCTGTAAAAAGCAGCTTTTGCCAATGTATATGGAGGGTAAGGATATTGTTTGTGAGTTTTGAGATTGTTTGTGCAGACAGCCTTTAAATGATGTGTCTAAGGTAGCTGCTGTAATGAGCCACTTGCCCATAGAATGTACAAAAGTGATTGGGAGAATACATACAGTTGATCCTATGAATTATGAGCTAACAAAGGAGTTTTTCATAAGATGATTTTCGGTGAACCCAGCTCAGTACCTTCAGAGATTTAAAGGCTGCAAGAGTATGGATGATGTTTCTGTTTGAAACTTGTTTTTTTTTTTACTCTTGGTGTGTTGCACGATTGGTTTGAGCAGGTAAGAGGGATGGAGACCAAGGATTTTCATACCCTTTATCAGTTGACGGCAACAGAGAAACACATGAGGAGTTCTCCACTCCACTTTACACTTAAGTAATACCTGTCTAAATTGACAGAGAAAGACCCAAATAAACTTCCAGTGATGGCTGACAAGTGGTTAGCTACCCAGGTTAACAAAAGGCTAGAGCAGCTCAGGTCAAAGCCAAAAGGGAGAGAGAAACTCTCAACAGCTGAGATCCAAGTAAACAACAGGAGGGCAGAGGGTAAAAGTAAGATTCCACAATGCCCCAAGTGTTTACTTGTGGTGGGTGTCACAAGGAAGGGACTATAAAAGAGACTGCCAGATCCCATTATAGCAGTTGCAGTGACAATGGGCATGGAGACCCAAGAGGGCCCCTTCATGCTCAACCTAGTGGCTATGGACACCATGGGATTTGTGGTAAAAGCAGGATTCAATGGGAGGAAAGTTCTTGTCCTGATGGATACAGGTGCTCACTGAGTATGGCTGAGAGGCAGTACCCTAATCTGAGGAGATCCTGCTTGGTGCCAATGGCATAGCTTTGGTATCCTTGATTAATGTAAGGGTAATAGAGACGCAAGTTGCTAGATGTCTTTTCAGCAATTATTTGATTACCACTGGTTTAGTATAATGACCACAACATACATGGCATGGACAACATCAGATGTGTCAACTAGAGCACAGACTCACTGGCGTAACAAAACTTAAGGGGGCCCCCCCTGCAAGGTACGTGAAGTTACCCCCTTGGCCTCGCCTCTTCCAGGAACTCTCTGGCCAGTGTACTGTGCTGAGGGGGCCCCCTGGAGATTGTGGGTTGCGGGGGCCTGTGTTACGTCACTGACGGACTGCACATCACTCTCAGAAAGAAAGAGACTGGGTCCATCACAGATTTACACAGACCAGATCAGAGCAATGACCAGATCAGGGCAGATTCTGTGAAGGCGAAGGCTGTGGCACCCATCACCCCTGCTCCAAGGGGAGAAGAGGATGAAGCTCCGACACCAGATCAGGGGTTGGAGGCTGGGTCACTGCCTGACCTGTTTTGTTAGCTGCTAGAGGACCTGGGAAGAATTCTGCTAGCCACAAGTTGAGTGCCCTACCCTTGTGGGACTTTGTTGCTGACCTTTACCTGGGCTTCTTTTTATTTTAGTTGGCTGGGAGGATGGACTTTTGTAGTGTGTGACGTAAATACCGAGTTGGGAGCTATCAAAAGACCAGGGAGTCCCTTAGTGCACAGGGATTTCTTGTTGTCACCAGCCCAAGTATTACCTTTAACAGGCTAGACAGGGACTACAAAAAGCTTGAGAGGTTCTGTAGAATCTGTCATACTTGCCATTGGAGTGGTAATTGAGAAGGTAATTCACCATTCTCTGTAGAGGGCTACAAGGACATTAAAGGCCCTGTTATTAAATGGGCTGTTGGTTGACTGGGGTATGAGCCATGGCCAAGTAACAGCCTCAAACCCTGGCAGGGTAAACCACAAAAGTCACTAAATTAACCAATGCTTAACCCTGGGTAGCTTGGCACAAAAAGCAGCCAGGCTTAACTTGAGGTAATGTGTAAAATATTTAAAGCAACACACCCAGTAAAAGAGTGAAAACACAACACAATAAATATCCCACACCAATTTGGAAACGAGTAAATAAAAAACAATTATTTGACACCAATTCACAAAAAGCCAATCAGTAGTACCAAAGTTATGAATTTTTAAGGTTTTAGTAAAAACTTGCACCTAAAAGATAAAAGCAGCAACCCCGGACATCTAGTCTAGTGAGACAGGTTGCAGGCGGAAGCGTCATCGGGAAGCCACTTAACAAAGTTGCGTGAAGATTTCTACATTTTGACTTAGTCACTTTTTTGGAAGTCAAAAATCTCCAGTAGGACAAGGCAGGAGGCTGTTGCTGATGAGAATTCCAGGAGGCTGGATACCTCTTTGTTGAAGGACCGCTGAACAGGATTTGCTGCTGCGGAGAACGTAGCAGGAGCTACCGTGAAGTCAGGCCAACCGGTGATGCACCTCAAGCAGATCGATGAGCAGGCTGGCCCCGGTCTTTCCTTGGTTCACAGAGTAGTTTTTAGCCAAATATAGTTTAAGTCCGCAGTTTTGGACTTTGGATATTTGTGCACCCTTAGCACCACCACCAAAGGTCCAGGACAGGAGGGGCACCACTTGGGGTGGTTAGGACTTTCTCAGGCTGGGTCCAGGTGCGGGTTCAAGATGGTTAGACCCTTTTATGTCCCTGTGGCTCTGAACATGGACGTAAAAGGGTCTAACCATCTTGATAGTCTTGGGCCCAGGTAGAGAAGCAGAGCTCAAGCAGCAGGACAGGTGTCTGAGGGTGCCCAGGGGTATGCAGTGCAGTGCACACCCCTTGGCACCCTGACATACTCTGCAATAATCAGAGCAGAGTATATAGGGACTCCGAGGGGTATGCACTGCAGTGCATTTGGTATTTGGCTGCGCTATTTTATTGGGAAAAATGCATGCTCGCATCCAGTTTTGGACGCGCAGGTGCATTTTGCTCTAAGGAAATAGCACCAAATCCCATTTTGTCCTGTCGCTGTATTTTTCAGAATCTCACGGAATTTTAATGTAATTCCACTGTATCCTGTAGAATCAATCTTTGTCGATCCCGCCCACCCCTACCTATCACTATATCTTGCATGGGCCTCAATCAAGATTTGCCATGTCCCTAGCCAGCACTCATTTTTGGACCAGGACTTATTTTTCATCATCAGACTTAGACCTACAAAGAGACAACAGAAGAACAGAGAGAAAGAAGGAGGAAGAGAAAGATAGGAAAGCAGTGACAAAGAGAGGAAGCAAAGGTGAACACGTGACAGTTGCTCTGTCAAGCCAGACCTAAAAATCCATGTAGGTTAATGATCGACCTCCTCCGATCCGTGCTGCTGCCAGAGAAAAACACCATGAATTATCTAGTAATCTAAGACACTTTAATAGTATTCCAATGCCATGTGTGTGTCCCTGAAAGTTCAAGCTCAGGCAGCTAGATTAATTAACAAAGTGATCACAGCTGCGTGTAGGGCAAACACTTTTTGTGGAAGCACACAACTTCTGCCCAATCAAAACATTTACTACTGGTTCCCAACATGTGGTGGAGCCAAAACTCATCTCTAGTGATGCTCACATAATTGTGTGGTGAAAGTTGCTCTGTAAAGTCAGACCATAAAACAAGTGCAAAAGTGAGATAAAGATACCATAAGCTCAGGGTAGTATAGGTATGAGGCATGAGGTGGAATCAAGCCTAGGCAGCCTTGGCATTCAGCTGCACCAGTGATGGGCAGCGTTGAAAAACTTTAGGTCCCTGAGACAATTATCATTATTATTACAAATTAAGAATGTGATTGCAGCAATGCCCACCGTATGCCATAGCTGTGTGTCCACCAGAAGTGAGAGCGAGCGAATGGCACCCCAACATTACCTTCTGGGATTGCCGTGACGTTGCTGGGCTCCCCGGCGGCGCCGCCGCAGTCTGCAGACACCCCTTCTTCTTCCAGTGTGCATTTACAAACAGTCGGACACTGGAGCCCCCAGGCCATGGCGGAGAACAGGAGAGCAGAGAAGACCATTGGAAGCACTTGAAGCAAGAAAGATAAAGTTACCAAAACACGCCAAGAGATGCCAGGTCTAAAAGATAGGATATGGCGTAACGGCAAGAGCTGCTGACTTTGGAGCAGGGAACCAGGTTTGAGTCTCGGCATCGGCTCAACATCCTGTGAGTCTTGGCAAATCACTTAATTTCCCCGTGCCTACCAAAAATTAATGTGTCCTTGTTTAACGCAACTTGTGCGCATGTAAAGTGCTCCAATACATTCGGGTCAAGTTAGCGCTATATAAAACTACAAAAAAAAAACAAAGCCTGAGCCCCTGACTCACTGGGCGAGTACAGCAGCAAGCTCTTACTCTACAGAAAGTGTTTGGGTGGACACCCTGTAATTCATTTTTAAACATGGCCAAATAGTGCTCACCGATGGTGTTAGCAGGTAACAACACTTCCACCGGCACTGCCCGGGATAATTAGACTTTGGCTGATAATTACGGGCTGAACTGACAAAAACATAATTTCCACTGATCATGCTGCAGGCTTTCTCCAGTAGCGATGCAATCATTGTTAGACCTGTGTTTACATCCTAGTTTACAATTTGTATACGTCTTTACACTAGCAACACTGCCATTTGTTACAATCTGCCGTCCTCTTGTGGTACAGTTGTCGCGTGACACTTTTGCGAGATAAACACTGTTTATTGGAACCAAACTCACAGGTGATAATACTTTTATTGACCTAGGTAGTTTGAAAGACTGTGTGAACCTATCAGGATTTCAACTGTTGACCACAGAGCCCTACATTTGATGCATTAGCCCAGTTATGTTTCTATTACTTACCAGTAATCACATTACTCCTAGTCCTACTCTCACTTATCTCCATCAAGCAATGAGGGTCCTCATTGCGTAATGGAGATAAGCGAGAGGTAATACACCAGACCCAGCAACACGTTACTGAATGGGTGGGAATTGTCTCGCAGCACGCATTGTTTATTTTTTTTTACTGGTCTTGTGAGTTTATTTGATTAAGTTATTGTCAGACTATTGTGGGGGTCACACAGAAAATATATATTTTAATGTTTCGCCTAGACAGCTGCGAGACATTTTGTTTACATACATTTGGCTTACAGCCCCCCCCCATAGACTTCTTTCCCATTTGTCTTGGCATGCCTGCGTCATCTCTCTTCTTGTGTTTGGCCCTCCCCTGGAGCATGGACCAATTATTTGTGTCCTTCCACTGCTCCTGTCTTTGGAGCTACCTTTTTGGGGTTCAGGCACTCCATATGAGTGCTTGTGTTTTCAGTCCATCTCCCTAATCCCCTTCCATGTAGCGTCTATTCCATCCTACCCGGCCCGTTCCATTTTGCTTCTTTTCCCTCCCACCCCCTGCGCAACAATGAAAGCCAGTCAGCTCATCTATGACAGCGAATAGGTCTGTTGTTGAGGCATAGAATAGGCATATCCTTGTACTGTAAAATGTGATTGTCATTCTGCGTGCCTTCCAAATAAAGAACAACACACACTAGGGCTACTACACCAAAGAGGAAAGGCAGCGGACCAAAGGTTGCCGTACCTGTCCCGTGTTCCAAAAGTAGGTATCAACAATTCAACTCCTATCTACGTACACTCAATACTGGCACCTGCTGCCACGGTGCAGCCTTTAAATCAAGGACATACAGTAGTACAGAATAGAGGTTCACCACAATCAATATTATCATATGAACAAAAAGCTCAGTTCAAATTCCTGAATGTGTTCAATTCTTCACTTTATTTTCTTTTCTTAAAAAATGTCACACGTTTGCAGACAAGACAGCCAACGCGTTTCATCCATAGAACTTGACTTCTTCAGGGCACATTTAATTTCATTATCCAATCCTCCAGTCGCGGTACGTCAGTAAGCCTCCACTCCCAGTCCTGCTTAATTCCCGACATGGGTGGTCTCGGACAATCCTACCCGTTGTTTGCACCAAGTTCCATTATATTCTCCCTTCCTTCACTAGAGCCTATCAATCATTATACGCTAGCATCCATGCACAAATTTGCTCCATGGAAGTTTTCTTCACTATTTCTCTTCACGGGATGTGGAGGGGACAGGTTCGTGCGGCTATTGGCGCCAATTGAACTGCCAATTACGGCCAGACTGGCCCAAACCTTTCATTTAGCAAATTTTTGGATGCATCCTTGTTAATGCAGTGGGGTCCTTAAACAATTTTTTGTAATGTATTGGATCAACCAACTATAGTAATATTTCATTGTCATAATCCGACTTATCCTGTCCCACAATACTGCCATCCAATTCAGAGGGTTTAATCACATTATTACTGAGGGATGATAGGGTTTGTAATGCAGTGTTTTGAGATTTTGTAAGATTGTAACTAGTATATTTGTGTTGTTTAAATAGTTCAAATAATACAATATTTACAAATGTTATTATTTCCTTTGACATAAAATTGGATGGATAGCAAGGGGATGGACAATGTAAACCAGTTGTATCAGACGTAGATGTACTTGTGTTATTAGAAAAATAGTTTCAATCTAATAGATCTGAAAAAATGAAATATCTTAATATGTCTAGTGAAGGAATCACTAGTACCCTGATGGGGCTGGGTAAGCTGTTACTACCTTTTTTTGGCACTGGTGTGGACTCTTAAGGGTGACCTTCCACTGACTCATGTGTATTTCCTCCTGTAGATTTACCATTCAAAGGTGGGACATGGTTTAATTTATTGATTATTTGTTTCCTTTGTAAGTGTCTTAAGATTCTGTTGTTGCATCTGACTTGAATTTTTGCAGTTTTGTTTTGTAGGTGCTTTCCCTGATATGGGTTAATTAGATACACTAGTGGTGATCTTGGCTTTCCACTATTTTTTTGTGGTGCTATGTTTTCCGTTAGCACACTTTCTATGACAGATCCATATTTAGATTTTCTGTTTGGGGTACCCATTGTTTCATTTGTTGTGAACAGATGTGTATTGGCATTTGTGTATCCTGCTAGCTTCCTCAGGGGTCTGTCTTATTGGCTTTGTTTTCATCACTCAATCCTGAAGATGGTCTTCCAGACTCTTCAGCCAATTGAGACCTAAAGGCCAACAGACATCTACTCTGATCCTTATTCAAGACTTTGACCATTTCCAGCTAGACTTTCAACCTTCAAGGGACTATGGTAACAAAATGACCGATATGTTAGGTGGATATTCTGATCACCATTAATCACCAGCAAGTACATTGTAATTTGGATTTTCGAATTATTGTGGGTCGGTTGTGATTTCTACATCTTGGACCCTGATTGAATATGGATTGTATATAATATGTATAAGTATTAGTACCTCTGAGGGTTGATTGGCACTCTAGTAACTGTGAGTACTTCCCTCCCGCATACTTGATCCTTACTGGTATTTCAATGGTATACGTGAGGCTCCACTTGACTTATTTATTATGATTTCAGTTTTTGCCCACAAAATTAGGATGACGTCTGCTATCACCCGAGGGGACCTTACAACCTTCCTTAATTGGGTGAGTTGCCCTCTGACTATGCATCTACAAGTGTCCCTTACTGATTTCTGATCTGTGTGATGTGGTGTGTCCACGGGTATGTCACCTGTTTATGTTTTTATTTGTGTTTCTTGTTAAATACCTTGCGATTTCTGCACCTTCACCCCTAAGGGCTGATCCGCTGTCGCATGCACACGTGACCTATATGTATTATCATATTGGCAATATGTGTCCAGGTATCGCCAAATACCAGCAGCTTTTTATCTTTCTCCTTTCAGGTCGGTTTTACTATGACCAAGGTATAATATACACTTAGGTTTACTTTGATAAAAGTTGTGAGTGGGTATTTTTTACAAACACTTGAACACAAACCCTCTCACTCTGTAGATTAGGTCTCCAGTCCTGATGAATTGCCTTTGATCAATAACGACTCGACATGGCAAGAAACAAGGTGAACTTTTTATACACAACTTTTTGAGCTGGAACAGATCATTGCTCCCGTTTTCATTTTAACTTAGACAGGAGGACCCATACATTAAAAATCGCCAGGGTATCTCTTTGTTTATTTTAACTCACCCACACTTACACCAATCTACTCCTAGAGCACCTAGACCCACACTTCATATATGGCAAAAAAACAAAAGAACTCCAGCAAAGAGCCCCCTCGAGGGGTCCGCTGGGCATTGCAGAGCCGGCCCAACGAGGAGCTACCGATGATGAAGCATGGCACCCATCTGGGTGTGTGAGGGCTCTTGCTCCTGAGCAATCAGATCCCCCGATCTGATTTCTCAGTTTACTACCAACCTTTCTCCCTTGAGTAACTGCATACCCCTTTTTTATAGTCTTAGACTCGTTGGGAGCACATATGCAGGACCTAAATCCTCTCTTTGTACATTGACTTATGACCATCTGCCACAAGGTGGCGCTACTTGTCATTTTGTGATCTGAGCGACCTAATGTAAGCAAGGTGTGGCTAGTGCTGTTGCACATATGCATGGGGTGTAGTGGAAAGGACCAGAATAGACACCATTGTACATGCAGGTAAATACCAACTTTTGCATTAAAAAAATCATTAGAGCAATTGAGTGTCCACCCATCGGAGGCGATGTTAAACGACCACGGAAATACTGTGCAGAGGGACATAGCACCATTGCCGTTGCAGCTATTAGTGGAGGAAGATTGTCTTTATGCATTTGAGACACTTTTTTATGTGTTAAACATGGACATGACAGATATAATTGTGGAGTGAGCATGCACCCTGAGTACACCTGTAGGTACTACTGCGGCCCCCGTCCTACAAAGGTAGGGGTTCTGCTACTATTATAGATTGTATCTTTGTGTCTGCCTTATTGGCGCGGGCCCGGGCTCCTTTACCATAGAACACAATCCATTCAGCAATCATAATCCCCTGACACTAATACTGAGGGGGGTGGGCAGCCACACACTGGGCCCTCGGATTCATCAGGCACCCCTAATCCCGACAGATCAGGGTAGGCGCCTACGCTGGTCAAGTATAGATGCTAAGGCCTTTAATTAGAACCTTTTCTCCTCCTGTCACTTTGAGTTAGGCCTTTGTCTGGACCCTTATACCCCGAGTGAAGATATATTAAGTTCATTTACTTCCATCGCCCAGGTAGTTTCTGGCTTATTATCTACACAGACAGTGAGGGATGCCCAGGCTTCTCACTCGTGGTTTGACCGCAAGTGCTCGCAAGCACTGGGAGGTTAAAGGTAGCTTTGAAGCAGGTGCCCCGGGAGAAAGACAGTGTGATTCAGAGCCGGCGTCCTTATAAAGAAGCGGTGAAAGTGCGCAGGAGCCAATTACAAAAGCAGGCCTGGGAGGATCTATCTAAAGCGGGGGAGTTGAGGGTTTCAACTTTATTTTGGAAGACCATTAACAATCCCTGCTTTGCGGAACCAGCTAGTCCGATCGTGTGCCACCATATTTCGTCAGACCAGTGGGTTTCCCATTTTGAAAAGGTTTATACCGTAGGCTCCTTGGTGGACCCACGGGTAGACATACTCCCTAGTCCAGATTTAATCCCCATTAGCTTTTCCCTGGATGAGGTACATTCAAGCATAGAGCTGCTCGTGCTAAACAAGGCCCCGGGTCCCAATGGAATACCTCCAGATCTCTTTCGTGATAATATTGAGGTCTGGGCTCCCCTTCTAACTCAAGTCCTAAATGCGGCAGCAACAAAGGGGACGTTGCCCTCCTGGTCTACCGCTATAATAATCCCGATTTACAAAAAAGGGGACAAGGATGACACGCAATCATACCGCTCGATCTCCCTTATCGATGCTGTAGTTAAGGTCCTGAGCCGGGCCCTTTTATCCAGACTGTCGTGCGGGCCACAGACAATCAGATTTTATCGGACGTCCAATTTGGTTTCCGTGAAGGTATGTCAGCCACCGATCAATGTCTCAATCTTTATCTCTTGACAGCTAAATACACACTGATACAACCGGGCGTTTTGTATCTAGCCTTCAAGGACCTTACGTCCGCGTTTGATTAAGTCAACTGGACCAAGCTGTGGGACATTTTAGTTTCTTTGGGAGTGGACCCTTGTATTGTCCATCACTCCATGCTCAGACGACAGAGGCAGTGAGATACACACAAGAGGGTGCACTTGCAAATTATTTTAACTGTACTAAGGGGGGCGCGTCAAGGCTGTATTTTAGCTCCATTTTTATTCTCGGGTTATATTTATGGTCTTGAGGCAGCCTTATTGGCACTCCAGTCGGATTCCCCTAGAGTGGGGAGGTGAGGCTTGCCAGTTTTACTTTATGCCGATGATGCGGTGCTCATGGCCCGCACGGCCCGGGGCCTGCAGATTTTAATAGATGGCTTTGTTTCTTTCATGGACAGGCTGGACCTGTCTGTTAATTTTGCTAAGTCATATGTACTAGTTGCTGGTCGTGGGGGGCCCCGGACGAAAAGTTTTAAAGCTGGTCTCCATATCTTCGCTAAGGTTCCGGACTTTCCCTACCTAGGTGTGTTATTTGACGACTGATTACAGTGGAGAGCCCTTTTAGAGGGGAAGCTTAGTGAGTTGAATAAAGCTGCGGGGGCAATTACCAGCTTTGCTAGCAGATTGTGCTCATGGGCACCAGAGGTCATTCTAAAACTGTACAAATCCAAGGCCATTGCTAAAGTGTTGTATGGCAGTGAGGTCTGGGGGTATGTCCCTTCCCATAGGTTACAGGTGGTGGAAAATACGTTTTTGCGCCGGCTCCTGCGAGCCCCCCAAGGCACCCCAGCTTGGTTTGTGCACGAAGAGCTAGGGGTTGATTACTTGGCGGATCAAGTGGCTATTAAAGCCCTACTTTGCTGGATAAAGATATGGACACGCGAAGATAAGGGTTTAAATTGCCTGATCTTAGCATATTGTCTGACCCTGGAATATGGTAACAATATCCCTCATATACGCTATGTAAAGGAATCCTTCAAGGCCATAGGGAGGACAGACCTTTTTTTCACACACAACAACACTTTGAGCCCTGGGGATGTAATCATAACAAAAGACTTATATTTTAAATTTGCCACTGCTCAGCGTGAAATTATGGAGCTTAGTAAACCCACAGTGAGGGCCTATGTAATGTTAAAGTGTGTGTTGGGTATTGAGACACATCTTCTTGCACTTTCTAGAGCCCATGACAGATTTTTAATTACCCATTTTAGATTTAATCAATTGACCAACTTTTAGCATCTCCAGCTGGATTTCTTCCTTGCTATTTCAGATCTCCACAGGACACTCTTCATTTTGTTTTATTGTGTAAATTGTTTTCAGTGCCAAGAAAACAACATCTCCGGCCTTTACTAAAGAGTCTGAAGTTTAGGCAGGCTAAAGTGGCACTTTGCACTTGCAGCTGTTGCCAAACTCCTACACCCTCCACGTGGTGATAGTTTTTTTTAACAGGCAGCTCATATATCTAGGCTATCAAGAATCGATTGATTTCTCATCGTCTTGTATTCATGAAGTTATTGCTGGTGCGATGGGGTGTATTGCCTTAGATCTTCAAGGTTTTAGTAACCTGTTTGTCCTAATAATGCGGCGCTGTTTTATCTGTATGCAATGATTTTTATAGTGTGTGATTGTATTATTGTATCTTTTATGGATGTGTTTACATCCGAATAAAGAAATAAATTAAATTATTACTGCGAAACATCAGATGCTACTTGTTTCCCAAGTCAATGGTACTCATTTTGTCAACCTCAGAAGGATGAAAGGCTGAGTGGTTAAATGAGGATTTGAACCTGAGACCATGGCATGAAATACAGATCTCTTGTGTGGGAACATCACCACAATCAACTTCCATTACCGGCTCTTGTGGTTGCTGTGCTGTAACTGTCAGTTTCAGCATTTGTTTTATATAACAAACATATTGTAGTCTGAGATTTATGCAGCGCTTGAAAGTGCCAGATGTAGTCATTGTTTTGAATACGATTTAGAGCCTGATTCACAAAGGTAAAGTTAAACCAAAAGTCTAAGTTTAAGATTTTTGGTAGTCACAAAAAGCATTTACGGGTAGTATCTTTACGTCCACACTCGAGGCGGAATCTCCACCCCGATAGCGGAGATTCCCCTCCGGGTGTGGAGAGTACACTCCTCACTCGAAGTGTACTCCCCATACTGGGAGTAGAATCTCCGCACTCGGGTCGGAGATTCCGCTCGAGTGCGGACGTAAAGATACTACTCGTAAATGCCTTTTGTGAATACCGAAAATCGTAAACTTAGACTTTTGGTCTAACTTTACCTTTGTGAATACCTAAAAGTAGTAAACTTACACAAAAGTGTAAGTTTACCTTTGTGAATCGGGCCCTTAGTTTATCAATCTCAGGAGCAAAGGTTGGAATGCCCGTCGTGCGATCCAGACCCATGCCCAGCAAGTGATCACTGCAGTAGGTGAAAATCTAGCACACAAATCCAACAGCATGCCCACATATATCATCTGCACTAATGAGAACGTTAGAATTTGATGCTAGAATTCAACATTTTACCATTATGTTATGAACGTCTTCAAAGCCGTATGTACAAGAAAGACACTTTTATTATGATTTTTGTTCTAATTTCATATATTTTTTGTTTTACTCCAAAAAAAAATGTTCTCCACTTGTGCCTGTCTTACTTTCAGTTCTTCACCATCTGATTTTGGGAATGTCCAATGATGAAAAATTGGTGGAACTAAGCAACCTTGCTAGTGCATGGGGAACAAACATTTTACAAAGATAAACTGCGCCCGTATTGAAGGAAGCTCTGCGAGGAAAACACAAAGTGTTTCTGCGCAAGCAACCAGTGCAGGTCATTGAGACGAGCTTTGACTCAAGCGTGCCTAGGGATATTGGGGATCAGGCAGGCTGCTGCAGTTTGCACTAACTGCAAATGTTGAATAAGATGTCGAAGAGCTCCCAAAAATAAGGGGTGTTGCAGTTGTCTCTTCTAGATGAGATTAGAACCTGTACATCTGCATGAGCAGGGGGCATTGGAAACATTTTATAAAGAGTTCCAAGAAGAAGCCGATGTTCCTCGGGGAGACTATAGGGGCAAATTTATGGGGATTTGGCGCAGGGCAGCACAGCAAGTCACCTTGCTGCACTGCCCTGCGTCAAATTGAAAGGGCAGGAAGGCGCCGTATCTATGGCATACAGCGCATTCCTGTCCTTTTCACCTTTGCTGGTTTCGTTTTGGCAGCCTAGGACCAATGCAGGCACTTTTGCACCATGGGGCACCTTCCTGCACAAAAACAATCCTGCAAGGGGTTTTCCTCTTTCTAAAAATGCAGCACTCATAGAAAGAGAAACAAACGAGGCGAAATAAATCTATTTCTCCTCATTGCGCCTCCCCTGGGGAGGCGTAAGGTTTTGGAGCATCCCCAGGTTTACATGGTCTTGTAAATCTGGGGCAGCGTCAAAATCCATGGGTGTTGCATGGGAACACTCACTGCAAAGCCCATGGAACACCTCCCTTGCGCTGCCATGCCTTACTCCATATCTATGAGGCTCCTTAATATGCCCCTAAATGTGCAGCAGATGGAAGACAGCCCCAGTCCCTACGGGGAGGTTACAGTTGCAATTTCTGCTGTGTTTAGAGATGCACTTGAATAGACTATACGGGAATACTACTGTATTCATTGGCATAGCATGGACCTAGTGAGTACTGAGTTGGAGGCCTTTAAGGTGGTGGTCCATGGTCACTTTGTAAGCCAAACCATAGGGGTTTAGAGAACATAAAAAAAAGAGCTTACCTCTCTGGAAGAGAATGATCGTAAATTAGGGTGCGATATATGCTTAACCGCGCAAGGTAGAGAAACCCAACCTGGCGGAGAGAGGCAACATGCTAATGCTCAGGAGAGACTGAGTGCTTTCACATACCGCAAATACACTACACTTAATCATTTAGAAGGAGGACGAGCGAGTTAGACTCGAACCTGGTAGCAACACTTGCAGAATAAGAGCATCCCAATTACTAAAATCAGGACTCGGTGGTGGCGGGTGTGGGGGGAGGAGGGATACATGCAGTGCTTTAAATGGGCCGGTACTGCCCGGTACGGAGTGCCGGTACTGCCCGGTACGGACTACCGGCACTTTTTTATTTTGAGAGGGAGAGTACCGGCACTTTTCAAGAGCGCCGTAATACTTTTAATTGGCGAGTACCGGCACTTCTCAGAAACAAGCAGGTACTCTGCTACAGAGTACCTGCACTTCTATTTTTCCAATTAAATCACTGGATACATGTACAGCTCGATATAAACAAAGAATTCCGGCAACGGTATGAGACCTTGTATTGCCTAGAGGGCTACACTACCCCGGAGGAAATAGAGTTTTATCTAGATAGGGCAGAGCTAGTGCGCCTGCCCAGTGACCCTAGGACAATGCTGTGCGGGCCCATAATTGAGCCAGAGATAAAAGTGGCGCTCAATGATCTAGCACATAATAAAACACCAGGCATGGACAGCCTTCCCGCCCAGTTTTTTCAAACATACACATCACTGCTTGCGCCAAGCCTGGCTTCATTATATTGGGAGGCACTGGAGAAGGGCTGTCTTCCGGCCACCACTAGGGAGGCACTGATAGTGTCCATAACTAAAGCAAGCAGGAAGGCCCTAAATGTATCCTCCTACAGACCCCTTTTCATGTTAAACATGGACTATAAATTATTAGTAAAGTGCCGGCAGATCGCCTGTGTCCCTTCCTGCAACTCTTCGTACATAACGACCAGAACTGTTTAGTTCCTACCAGATTTACTCAGTATTGCGAGGCTCTATAGGATCCTTGAAGAAACCTGACAGCGACAAAACCCTGATGCAATGGTCTTGTCAATTGACCTACAGAGGGCGTTTGACACAGTACAGTGGGACTACCTCTGGGTAACAATCAGTCACATGCCCATGCGCGGCTCCTCCGTAATAGCGGAGGAGTGTAGCCCCACTGCCAGCAGATGAAAAATAAAATGATAATAAAACAATTTTAATGTAATTTTATTTATCACTGCCTGAGCAGCCGGAGCCATGGAGTCTTGGACGGGACTGGGCCGGGCCATGGCAGAGGTGAGGAGTGGTGGTCATTTATAAGTGCGCATGTCAGTTTGGCCAAACAGACATGCACACTTATATTTCTCCAACCTAGCTGTGTTGCACAGCTGGGTTGGAGAAAAGCCATAGGCTCCCTGTGCATGAGCGAGCGTGAGACCAGCCCGCTCAGGCCAATCCAGGCGCTACTCTCATGTTAGGTACAGCATGAGAGCAGCATCTGGATTGGGTGGGGAGCCTGTGCTGTGGCCCATGGACTGGTGGGAGTAGAGCTGGAGAGGAGCACCAAGGCGGCCGGCAGTGTCAGCGGCAGATAAGTCTTTTTTTAAAATTTATTATTATACCCCTGTCATCTCCTTGCCCCCCGCTGCCTTTCCACTTTAGATTGATGGCAGCCGCCACTACACATGCCCCTGTGAAAGGTCTGGGACAAGTGAGTTTCACTGCTGTACGTGGACGCAAGGGCGAGAGTTGGGACGCAACATTGTATTTCTGACTCCCTTGGGATTTTCAAGGGGACCAGGCAAGGATGTCCCGTGTCACCCATGCTATTTGTGTTGGCGATACAGCCGTTTGCCAGCATAGTGAGAGCAGAAGGTCATGGTTGGGGAATCCCGCTGTGAAACGGGGAGAATAACATCCCACTTTATGCTGATGCCATGCTACTCTATTGCAGGGATGCTGACAAGGGCGTCATTCGGATTGTGCGATTCCTCAATGAGTTGAGTAGGATATCAGACCTCTGAACCAACTGGTCTAAGACATGCACTTTTCCAATCTCCTCAGTCAGACAGCATTCCCTGACTGTAATAACCCACCTGGAAATCACCTGGGAACCTCTGATGTTAAAGTACTTGGGAGTTAAAGTATATCACATAGATGTGGACACATGGGAGGGGAACTTGGGGTTACCGTACTGAGACGCAAACGCACAAGACCTTACAAGTCCTGCTTACATTTTGGAGTGGCGGCAGCTGGTATCATGGTTATATAAGACCGTACAATGTATGCCCTTTGCCTCGCTAACAATATTGAGAGCGTGTTGGAAGAGAGAATTAGGGAGCGTGCTGAGTGACAAAGAGTGGGAAATTATATTAGCACACCCGCACAATGTCCAGAAATACTAGGATAAAGTGCACTCACCTACTTACACGCCACTTATCTAACACCGCATAGGTTAAATAAAAGTTATTGCACAGGCATAGGATAAAGAGTGGCCTATGTGCTCAGCTAATGATACTAACTTTCTACACATGGCATGGAGCTGTTCGACTCTAACTGGTTTCTGGCGAGCAGCCACCGCTGACTTTGAACAACTACTAGGCAAGACAGATTTGCTCACAGCGGAGACATGTCTGCTGGACTTGGACACTCGCCCATAGGTGAAGAGGGTAAGTTCCAGATCTTTGAGCTTAGACTTACTAATCAGCAGATGCATTATAGGATGGCATTGGAAGTCTCCTGAAGTGCTACCCTGATGTAGATGGAGGGCGTAGGTTAAGAAATGGGCAGCAGCAGAGGGTAGTGTTTTGCAGAATGAAAAATGCTGGGGACTGTGAAAGAACCATATAGTTGATGTTTGGGTAGAGTTGGTAGCATCTTTTGCTGTGATGAGCAGATAGGAATAAGTTATTGGGGAATAATGCACAACATAGCAGCAGAGGGCTGGAAGAGGATGCTGTGTTCTGCTGAATTATATCTGCTAGGGTTCACGCCCAGACCAGGTGAAACACAAGTGAGGTTGGAAGTCTGCAGAATTTTAAAGATTATATGGTTCAAGGATGGACTATGAAGGTTCAATTTTTATTTACAGTTTGCTTTGATTTCCATCTTTATTGTCTCTTATTAATGTAAAAGCTGACTAACACCCACAATACATGGCATAAGGACATGGCGCAAGGACGGCCTATGATAACCCATCTATACAAGGCAATACGTGAGGATCTACCACGGAATCCACTCCCCATCCAGGCAAGATGGGAGGAGGTGACAGGTGAACACATGTCGGAGGAAGAATGGAGTAGAATACATGAAACGGTAAAGCAGGGGTGCTCTAATGCCCGTTTTAAATAGATACAATGTAATTTTATTCCTCAAGCTTACCTCACTCCGAAAGTACTGAGCAAAATATATCCAGAACGATCCAGTGAGTGCCCTAGATGCCAACAGTTGAAGGCGGACATCCTGCACGTGGTGTGGTCGTGCCAGATAGTGGTAACATTTTGGGAAGAGGTATTGCAGCATATACGAGCGGCCTCAGGATGGGAGGTCCCCAGTGAGGTATGGATAGTCTTATTGGGAATTCTCCCAATTCCCAAAAACAGAAGGTTGAGTAGAAAGTTCGTGCTGTTGGGTTTAACACTAGCAAAAACACGTTAGCGATTGAGTGGCGAAATTTGACCTTCCGAAGAGTGAAAGATGGTTGAAGGACATGTGTGAGTGGGCAACGGCCGAGAGAGTGAGAATGAAACAAGTCCGGAGGGACGACAAACTAGAAGATGACCTCCAAGCGTGACCGGTAATGATAGCTGACCTACAGCCCCCATCGGAGGAGTAGAGAGAAAGTGGGTCAATAAGCCCCTTGACCACACAAGACAAACACACGTAAAACGGTTGAGCAGACCGCACACTAGAGAGACATACAAGGTAACATAAACGCCCGACAGGGGGGTGGGGGGAGTTAAGGGGAATTGCTGGCACCGTACATACTTTACAAGTATAAGTAATACTGTTTAATACTAGGGAGGAGGGGTTGTGGATTGGTCTACAGCTTGCTGCATCAGGGTATTTTTTTATTTATTTATTTTTTATTTTACAGAGTTTTATATAGCGCGAACTTGACCCGAGGGTATCGGGTATCATAGCGCTTTACACAAGCACCAGTTGCGTTACATGAGGACACATTCATTTTTGTAAGGCACGGGGAGATTAAGTGATTTGCCCAGAATCACAGGATGTTGAGCGTCCTTGCGAGACTCAAACCTGGTTCCCCAGCTTCAAGGGAAACATGTATTATATCGAAGGTTGTATAAGACTGTATAAAATGTAGTAGTCAACATACCCATTGGGTACAATGATGCAGGTGTTATTCCTGACATTGATTCCGTATGTACTATTGAAAGCCAATAAAGTTGTTTAAAAAAAGAAATAAAAAAATATGGCATAAGTAGTTAGGCATCACGGACTGGATAGTTTGATGTAAATGATGCTGAAAGATACTGATAAGTGTTTGTACACAATATGACAGTTTGAAATACTATAACTGTGCCATGTGGCAGCTGTGTTGGTAAGAATTGTTTGGAATGCCAATAAAAATATATTTAAAAAAAAAAGTTTGCAGGAGAAAGTAGATAGCTGTTGCCTTAGTAATGTAATTAGCAAAAGTGATTTGGTTACCCAAAAGAATTCTTAGGGGCACATTTACAAGCCCCTATCGATAGGGGCTTTGCCTTATTTACAAGGCAGCGTTAAGCCACTTAACGTGGCTTAACGCTGCCTTGTAAATAAGGCCCCCTTTCACACTATGCTTAGCGTGAAAGGGGTGGGCAGTGGGTGTTGCGGTGGGCTTTCCACCGCAACACCCAATGATTTTGATGCTGCCCCCTATTTACAAGGGCAGCGTAAATGGAAGGCAGTGCCAAAACAAAGACCAGGGAAAACCTGGTCTTAACTTGGCGAAACGAGAAGAAATGCTTTATTTTTCCTAGTTTTTGCTTTTTCCATGTGTGCTGCCTTTTGCAGCACACATGGAAAAAGCAAAACACCTTGGATTGTTTATGTACAAGAAGGTGACCCTTCCTCTACATAAACAATCCTTAAAAAAAAAGACATTTTGTAAATTCCATGTGTGCTGCATTAATCAGCACACATAGAAGTGACAAAATCGCATTTCAAGATTGTTTATGTGCAGAAAGGGGGACCTTCCTGTACATAAACAATCTTCCCCTGCACGCAGACACCCTTGCACTATTGTGCAAGTGTGCCTGTGTTGGCGCTACACTGCTAAGTGTAGCTCCAGCGCAGGGGGAAACGCAAGGCTGCACCATATCCTTGTAAATATGGTGCAGCCTTGCGTTTCTGAAGTGGCGGAGTGAGGCGTTAAGCCATGACGGCTAACACCTCACTCTGCCACTTCTTTGTAAATATCCCCCTTAAATTCTTAAGCTTGCAGGTGTAGGAAGCATGCCTAGATTCTTTGCCTACCAGCATGGGGATTGCTTACCGAAGGAAAAGGATTTCTGTCCTCTAACATTGAGTTTCAGATAATTATACATCCAGTCACCTATGGCTTACTTTCACTGTTGGAAGATCATGTTACGGATATTTTGGTTCTCAGAAATAGAAACAGTGATTTGTGTGCCATTGGCATAGGAGACCAGAGTGATGCCACAAGATCTGACAATCACTAGGGGAGATGTAGATGTTGAATAGCGTTGGGTTTAGGGACGAACTATGCAGAACACCACAGAATATCGAGAATGGAACGGGATAAAAAGGAAAGCTGATTACAGTCTGAGACCTCTTGACTAGAAAGGAGTGAAGCTATCTAAGATCCATTTCATAATTGCCAAAATCTGAGTGAGACTTCTTATCCACAGGTGTGAGACTGGATCTAGACACTTTTTGGGCAGTACTGTGCATCAGTAGGTGGAATCGATCGGCTCCGAGGAGGTGGCTTCCGCACCAGAAGTGACATGTGCGGTGCCTAAATAGGTGTCACGCCAGCACACTCACATCAGTCCTTCTCTTTCTATGCCAGTTAGCGCAGTCCCATTTTGTCAACGATATTTTTTGAGACCTGTAAACTGGTGAGCTCGGGATGTCCCCTACAAAAACAGTGGGTTTAATCCCTGTGTGGCCTGTCACAGGCAGATATCTGTGACAGACCCACACTTGGTTTGTCTGTGGTATTTGGAGCAGGACCACAACTCCTAGAACTGCAAGGACTGCAGAGCCACGAATCCCAAGGTGCTGCAGGAATGCTCCTTGAAGCTCCTTGCTGCCCGACATCGGACAAACCTGTGATGTTAAAGATCCCAGTCACGTGGAAGGTCTTGGGACCGGTTGTGGAGCTGCTCTTGAGCTCATCATCGCACTCCAAGTCACAGGGTAAGTCCCACAAAAAGAAAAAGTCGAAGAAGTCGAAGAACTATTCGACTTCACTGTCACAGTCCAAAGCTTCGGACGAGGTGCAGGAACAATAACACTGTTCAAGGCCCCACTCCCATGTTTCTACCATGGAGCCTGTGCCTAGGTCCGCTCCGCGCCTCCCAGAGTTTCCTGTAGCTACAGTGACCCCTGCCAAACTCAAAGAGTTTGATATGCAATGCTTCTCATATTTGGATGACCCAACCACTCTGGAGCGCCTTCGGTCCCCCACCAGTCAGGCCCCATGGATCCAGTGCTGGATCCAGAGTGGCTCTGCTCACAAGGCCACAATTGTCCACAGGGTCCGCTGCAGTGCCATCCTTCCTGGCGCCGTCATCATTCCCGACTCTGATATGGAGCCATATTGTCATTGTCTGATGCCGATTCTGGCAGTAGCTGGGTAGACGGGTATGCCCAGACGTGGGTCCCGTGCTCTCCATGCTACTGGAGTCAAGCTATCCTGGCTGATGACGGCTGATAGCCAGAAACTGGTCCTAGGATGCTTGATTCCGGTCCAGGGAAGACATGGCTTGGCAGTTCGGGCTGGACTGTTCCCATGAGGCACAGGGTCAAGACTGATTTGCATATGGCCATCTCTGAACTGGGGTGGCGTGGTGAGCAAAATAACGATGGATTAAACCCAGATCTGTGACTGGGGGTGAATGTTTTGCCAATGTGCAACATTCCGTCCATCATCTTGTGTGTTTTGCTGTTCGCCCTATGTGGGAAGGGTATGCCCAGACGTGGGTCCCATGCTCACTACGCCACTGGAGTCAAGCTATCCTGGCTGATGACGGCTGATAGCCAGAAACCGGTCCTAGGATGCTTGATTCCGGTCCAGGGAAGACATGGCTTGGCAGTTCGGGCTGGACTGTTCCCATGAGGCACAGGGTCAAGACTGATTTGCATATGGCCATGTCTGAACTGGGGTGGCGTGGTGAGCAAAATAACGATGGATTAAACCCAGATCTGTGACTGGGGGTGAATGTTTTGCCAATGTGCAACATTCCGTCCATCATCTTGTGTGTTTAGCTGGAATCATGCCTTCTGTGTCGGAGCCAGTGCCCTTTTCTTTTGTTAGGCCTGGAGAGGAGGACGACTCTGTGGGGCCCCAGGACCACAACCCTCTTCACGTACCAGAAGACAACTGGTTCAGGGAACTGGCAGATGACAGTGGTTAGGACACCTCACCAGACACTGGCTTGGTCCCTCCTCCGACCATGGTTATGGAGGAAGGAGCCTCTTTTGCAATGGTGGCACAAAAGGTAGCCGAGGTCCTGGACTTTCGGCTGCCCTTAGAATCGCCCACTTTGAACCTCTCCTCTTATTTAATGAAGCCCTTACAGATGTTCCCCTTGGAGCATGATCCAAGCACTGCACAGGGGCTCATGTGCATAGGATGGTTGCCTACCACCATCGTCCTGCTCCTGGGGAAACCAGTTTTGTCATCCAGCACCCCACCTTGGAGAACTTGGTTGTCCAAACTTCCACCTCAAAAGTCAAACCTGGTGCAGCCCTTCCCATTCCACCAGATAGGGAATCCAAAAGGATGAATACCTTTGGCAAGAGGATGTTATCTTCCACCAGCCTAGCACTGCAGTCAGTTTTGGACTGATACACCCACACTGTTTGGGATATGGCTGCACAAGTGCTGCTCATGGTCTCGGAGGAAGCCCAAGCCATACTGTCATAGGCAATTGCATATGGCAGAGATACAGCAAAGTTCACCATTTGCTGTTCACTGGACACTAGGACACCACTCCGTGCTTAGAACCACTGGCTTCTAAGGGGATGTCCAAGCTTCCCCCTTTGATGGCTCCTGCTTTTTAGGTGAAAAAGCAGACTCAGCGCTGCAGCACTTTAAGGACAGCGAGGCTGCGTCCAGCTCCTTGGGCCTCTCCATGGCCCCGCCAACCGCAGTCTACCTTTCGCCCCTTCAGTGGCTACAGTGGGGGCTACCAACTGTGTCCTTTCCCACCCAGCCACCAAGGCCAGCAGGCTTACCAGCCTTTTTGTGGTTTTGGACGCTGTTCCCACAGACAACATGTGACCACCAGCCAGAGGTCAACCCAGTCCACCACTCCCCCAACAGACGCAGTCTCCAAGCCCCTTTAGCTTGCCTTCATACCACCACGGGTACCCAGTGGGAGACAGGATCTGCTATCACCTGCCCATTTGCAGTCCAGAACATCAGACTAGTGGGTACTCGAGATTATTCAGCGGGATTACTCCATCCCCTTTTGAAAACCCTGCCATCCATGCCACCTTCTTACAACTGACTGATGGAGCATCATTTCTCTCTGCTCCACAGGAAGTACATGCTATTTTGGCCAAGGGAGCCATTGAGAGAGTGGTTGCATCAAAAGTAGGTCATGGTTGCTATGCCCGCTACTTTCTGGTGCCCAAAAAGGAAGGAGGCCTCTGTTCTATTCTTGACCTGCACCTTCTCAACTTCTTCCTGAAGAAGGAGAGGTTCTAGAAGGCCCACTTTATCTCAGGTCCTATCTGCCCTCAATCCGGGAGACTGGATGGTAGCATGGATGTATATTTTCACATCCTCTTTCTGCCTGCCCACAAGCATTACCTACAGTTCATGGTGGGCCACAAGCACTTTCAGCTTGCTGTACTTCCTTTTGGGCAATGGCATCAGTTCTGTGCATTGGTGTTTCCAAAGCGACTCTTGCTCGGAGACGCTTTTTGTCTTGAGTGGAGCTCAGACCTCTTGTGCACCTTTCCGCTGATACCACTCCTGCCCAGAGTCCTCAAGATAAGAAACAATCAGGGTCAAGCAATTCTTGTGGCTATGGATTGGGCACGGAGAATTTGGTATCCTGAACTCCTGAGCATAAGCATCGGTTCTCCGATTCTGCCGCACTTCGGGAGAATTTTCTGTCGCAGCAGGGCAGGGTTCTGCACCAGAACCTGCGCATACTCTGCCTTCATCGGTGGAGTCTGACAGAGCAGCAACATTTGATAGCTTTTGACCTATCCCCCGAAGTCTGCAATGTTATTCTGGCAGCCTGGTGTCCCTCAACAGTATACGCCTACTGCTGGGACAAATTTGCCACATGGTGTGCTTCCAAGAGTATTGAACCCTTATTCCAAGTTTTTCTGTTTATTCTTTCACTGCTCCAGCAAGGTTCAGTGTTGGGCACTGTTAAAAGTTACCGTTCAGCCATATCGGCTTTCTTGCTGTTGTTAGAATAACCTTCTTTGTTTAAGGCACCCATTGTGGCTCGTTTTCTGAATGGACTCCAACACCCTCCATGACCATTCATCATGCCCCAATGGGACCTCAATTTGGTCTTGACATTTAATGTGTGCGCTCTTCGCGCCCCTACACAACTGTTCACTCCATTTGCTCACCATCAAAACGGCTTTTCTGGTGGCCTTCACATTGGCCAGGAGGGTCAGTGAGCTGCAGGCGCTTTCCATGTGCCCTCCCTACATGACATTCTACTCAGACAAACCGGTATTGAGAACCCCTGCCTCCTTTTTTCTGAAAGTGGTGACACCTTTTAATGTGGACCACATTATCACCTTGCCTGCCTTCTTTGTTCCGCCTCACGCTTTCAAACAAGAGGTGAAACTCCACTGCCAGGACCCAAAAGAGCATTGTCTTTCTACATTGATTGTTCAAAAGAGATTTAGGAAGTCTATCAACTCTTCATCAGGTTTGTCGGGGCAAACAAAGGATAGGCCGTACAGAAAGGGACTGATAGAGCGAAATGTTCTTGTGAATTGTAGGGGTGCATCATAATCACTGGTAGTCCGCACCCGCATGTACTCAGATATATATTCGTATATATTCAGTTGTATATCCATGCATGCTTAGTAAAGAATGAATAGTTCACTGATATGAAGTGAATCAGTAGTATAGTTGTGTTATGACAATTATGTAATGTAATGTTTATTGAATTGTGTGAAAATTAATGCATAGACAAATCAGTTTGTGTGTAATTCAATTGCAGTAGTTTAAACGTGCACCATATTAAAGTTGCACATGTAATTCATTTTCGCATATGTATTGTAGCGAAAATGCTTATAGGGAAAAGTAAGGTGTGTGTTTAAAAGTTATATGTAAAGGCCTGACCACATATATGCTTAGGGAAGGCCTGGTTTGTTCTTATGTTAGCTTATTTTGTAGGCAGAGAAAAGTTTCTCTTGGTAAGGCTCTCTGGGCACAAACGGTAGATTTAATTAGCACAGTAGAAGGTTTCTGTTGAACGTATCTTTTGTTGCAGGTGCAAGGACACATGTCTCGTTAGTGAAAGACTAACTCTTTGTTTTCAAAAGTTAGAGAGATGGGAGGCATGGTACGGGGAGTGCAATGGAATTTAGGGATGATACTTTCAGCGGAGAAGGTGCCTGGGACTCAAGGTCATCGCAACCGTCCAGGATGAAGTAACCGTTTTGATGGAAAAGTACAAGAAAGAAGACCTGGCCAAGGAGGCGTGACCAAGGCGTGTACAATTGTATTAGGGTTTTGTATTAGGGATAGTGCCCCGAGGGAGGAGGCCAGAGAAGAGGTAGGGAGACCAGAGAGGAGGACAGAGAGTGTCCTGAGGAAGGAGCATAAAAGAATCTGAGCTTAGGTATTATGTGATTGCACTTCTGAGGAAGTCTTCACAGCTGACACCTTTTATTCACTCTTGCCTGGGAAGATCGTTATGTAGGGATGTCACTAAGTGTTAGTGTAGGGACAGCAATTGATTTATAAGCTTGCTTAGATAAATGAAGAGCAACGTAGAAATTGGAGCAATCATAGCTTGGTTGATCCTTCTAGAACTATCGATCCTCTTTATTCTGAGTCGGATGAGACTCCTGCGTAGGTTATTATTTGTATTAGTGCCCATCTATTTCTTTAACCTCGTGTTGAGGTGCTTGCATGTCCAGTTATTTTTGGCGATAATAAATTCTTAAACTTGAATTCGGAGTCAGTGGTCCTTTCAGACAAAAATGAATGCTGTTATATAACCAGATGAGATTCTCTCCTTTACACTATTCAACAGGTAAAAAGATCTTGGCGACCAGAAGGTTCTTATAGATAATTAGATAAGAATCGGCCTTATCAGTTGGTAGCAGAGTAGGATGGTTACCTTTGATGGTAAGGGGAGATCTAGAGCAAGATAGGAGATTAAGTTGCCCCATAGAGCCCGAGTGACGCAGATCCAGAGGACCGTAGGAGAAGGATGTCGGAGGTCGTTGAAAACTGACGGAGAGTGACGGTGCGGCGGAAGTAGCAGTTCGTGGTAGAGTGAGTATGAAAAGAGTGGTGTTTGGTAGATTGCGGTGTTTTACTGTTGTGTGATGTCTTGCGGAGTTGGAACTAGAGTTGTGTGATTGAGAACCGGACCGTGAGCGTGCGCGGGACCGGGAGATTTAGTGTGGTGTAGAACACACCCAGAGTTGAGAGCGTTGACCAGAGGTTGTGGGGGTCACGAGACGTCATTGACAGACCCACTGAAGATAGGGAACACATGTGTGAGTGTGTGAATAACCAACGCAGGTCGTAGGTTATTGTATGCAGAACATCGAGTGATTGAATCCTATCGAGTGTGTTAGAGGCGATTGTCCGGTCGTTTCGCGGACAGACGGTTGCCAGATTGAGGTCAACAAGCTCAAGAGGCTGATCGGTCATTGGTAAGACTGACAGTCAGAGAGGTAATTGTTCGGTAGGACGGACATTACTTCAGAGTGTGATTGGGACAGGTGCGGGAGAGAACGAGTGAATTAGGGAGGAGGAGAACTGCTGCGAGCGGAGGAAAAGTGACGTCAGACAAGTGCCGCGCTGCGATAGGCCGGTTGGTGTGAGCCGCGCTGGCATTGGTGGATTGAAATCAGGAAGTAAAAGCTGACATTTTGAGTGCAAATAAAAAGTTGATTCATCATGAAATGTTTTAAAGTTTTACGGGAACTTTGTAGAGGTGATAGACATGTGGTTACTCGGGAAGGAGAGGAAGCTCCTCCCGAGGATACGCCAGCACATTATATGGCAAAGAATGTAGGATTGCATACTATAATTTGGCTTGAGAATTGGCATAAAATGACAGAAGGAGAAGGAGAATTGACTTTCCCACGCTATGGTACTTTCAGGTTAGAGGTGTTGTACCAGCTAAAAAGTATAATGGCTTCTTTACGACCACTACCTAGACCAACACAGTTTGAGGCGCTACATGCGTGGATTAGAGCAGCGTACGATAGGAGGAAAGACAAGAGCCAGGAAAGGGTGAAGAAATCGGTCAGGGCATTTCAAGATGCAAGGTGGGATGCACTGGAGAAAAGGTGGAGAGTGGAAACGATTGAGGGAGATAAGTTATACCCACTGCTAATACAAAATGGAAAGATTACAAGAATCGATGAGGACGACAGTGATACAGACGACAGCCTGTTAGATAGGTTGTTGGCAGAGAGGCCACCACCATTTAATCCAGACTCAGAAGAGGGAAAGCCGACTCCAGCAGTAACAATTGATGAGAGACAGAATCAGACTAGCATGAGAGTAGTGGGAAGGATTTCCACAGGAACGGAAGGGGCGACGACGTCTATGATAACACAGCCTCCTGTTGGGAACACAAGGATACCGGACTCCTTGACAGTACTGGTTACCATTGGCCCTATAGTACCGGTATATGACCCAGACCGAGTGAGAGAAGGGAGCTCCGTACAGATGGGAAGGGAAGAAATAACCAGTGAGAGTGGGAATGGGTTCGGAGTACGAGTGGTTCATTTCCCAAGACCATTGGAGACAAGTACGCCGTTACCGGCTACTGCAGACTCTTCCTTTAGACAGGAGGATGAGAGACCAGTCAGACCGAGGTCTTTGCACGAATCCAAGTCAGCTTTGAGGATGTGGACACCAACAGTAACAAACCAAAGTGATAGGATGCCAGGAGATAGGGCACAAAACATCTCGGAAGACAGACCAAGTTCCAGGAATATGATGGAAGGGAATAGGTCACAAGGACAGAATAGTGACTGTGATGAGCGGGACGGTTCAACTTGTCGAGAAGTACTGAGGAGTGCAGTACAGGCAAGGTTGCTAGATGTAGTAAGGTTGAAAACAGAGGTTGACGAGATGATTAGCGGGAGTCTGCCTTTGGAAAGGATAGAAATTTATGGATCAGATGAGTTGCTGTTCGTAGCAAAAGATGTGACTCGAAAAGCTAGAATAGCACATGAAAACTTAACGGCATTGGCCAAAAGATATGAGGTAGACCTGAATAAAACTAAAACGTTGCAAGGACCGCATAGATTACAATACAGTGACCAGGAGCTGGAAGAGAAAAGAATCACAGGATTAAGGACACACACCAGAGATCTGATTGTAGGAATGCGGATATGGATTTTGTTGGACAAATGGGAAGAAAGGTGGTCCAAGAAGAAACTAGCAAAGAAAGCTGAGGGGGAAACGCCGCCTCCAGGAGGGGGGGCGACGGGTGTCGGAAATTTTCCTTTACGGGAAGTACAGAATGGAGGGTATGTGCATGTGCCGTGGAATAGAGGTGATTTGGCTGCATTTACAAATGATTTTCCTCGGCTGAGGGAGAAACCAGTAGAGTGGTACAAGCAGGTTGAGCGGTTTGTTAAAATTTCAAAAGTATTGTGTTTTGATTTGAACACCTTGTTTGACATAGTGGTACCGGGAGATTTGTGGACAGCTTGTAAAGTCGCTGTCGAGTGGCCGACTTCGGAACCTGAAAGGGAGGCGGTTACAAATGGTCCATCACCCCTAGTAATGAAAAAATATGAGCAGGTGATTACATGGCTAAAACTGAAGATTTCACCTCAAGATATAGATTGGGTTAAGATAGATCGGACTGTACAGGAACCCAAAGAAACGGTGCATGAATATTACGAAAGACTTCTGCAAGCTTTTAAACAGTATAGTGGATTAGATACGTTAGACCCCAAGGATATGGGACAGTTTGTCTCAAAGTTTGTACTGGGTCTGAGAACAGAAGTCAGTCTCATGATACAGCACCATTTGATCTGCTGGCAGAACAAGCCGGTAGATGAAATTTTGAGGTATGCAAGATACTGTAGTGACGAGGTGGAATCGAAACATCGGAAGCTAAAAGACAAATTGATGCTTGTCCAGATGCAGACAGCACAGGGTCAGACTAATGGAGGGACCTTAGGGAGAAAACAAGGAAGTTTCCAGGGGAACCAGAATGGGCAAGGACAGGGAAAGGGAAAACCAATAGACCCCAAGACGGGAGTGGGCGTGGCCACACTGAAGAAGACCACTGCGTGTCATCTTTGTCGCCAGGTCGGACATTGGAAACGCGAGTGTCCTTTGAACCCAGTTAATCAGTTGCAGGAAGAGGAAGAGGGGGTTCAGGCACCCGCGCAAGAGGTAGTTAACACTGTGACGAGGCCTCGGACGATGAAAGGGGGAATATACAGCTCTCACGCCCAGGTTCCCCAGGCTCCAAGGATTTCACAAGGAATACGAACGTACCAACAGATGCCCCTGTTCGAAGACTATGACGAGAGTAGCTCAGACCCTTTATCCTGACGGTGCCTGAGGGGGAGGAAGACTGCACGCTTGGAGCGGTCTTGGAGGTAGACCAGAGAGGACCTTTTGTGGAGGCAGATATTGAGGGTCATCCTGCCACACTTTTGGTTGATACTGGTGCTACCCGGTCTACTGTAAGATCAGCAGTGGTCCCTAACCTACCCCTCTCGGGACAATCAATCCAGGTTGTTGGAGTAGCGAACAAAAGAATGAGCAGCCCGTTGACAGAACCGATCTTAGTAAAGATAGGTTCTTTCCAAACTAGACATCAGTTTGTAGTGTGTGATACGAGTCCAGTTTGCCTTTTGGGAAGAGATCTGTTGTGCAAGTTGAACTGTACGATTTATTGTACGCCTCAGGAAGTGGAGGTCCAGACGAGGGATGACGATGCTGATTTTAAGGTTACAAATCAGCATCTATGTATAGATCTGTACCCAATGGTGACTGTGGAAGAACTTCCACCTGATTTGAGAGACGCAGTGTCATCTGTGGTGTGGGATTTCGCAGGCGATGAAATAGGTCTAATCAGAGGGGTTGAACCAGTGCGGATTGAGGTGAAGCAAAATGTTGATTTCCCCAGGACACCTCAATACAACTTGTCGCCTGAAACAATTGCAGGGATAAAACCTGTGATCGAGACTTTCATTGAGAAAGGCATTCTAAAAGAGATCAGAGGTAGCCCCTGTAATTCACCTATTATGGGACTACAGAAACCGAGCGGGAAATACAGGATCGTGCAAGACCTGCGAAAGGTCAACGCGATAGTTGTCCCTTGTTGTCCAGTGGTACCGAATCCTTCGGTAATACTGTTCCAGATCCCATGCGAAGCCGAGTGGTTTACGGTCATCGACTTGTGTCAAGCCTTCTTTTCGATACCGCTCCATGAGGAAAGCCAATTTCTTTTTGCATTCAGGCTGGAAAATCGCGTGTTAACATGGTGTCGTATCCCTCAAGGGTATACAGAAAGTCCATCGATCTTTAACCAGATCCTGAAAAAGAATCTTGAGAGCCTTGTGTTGCCGCAGAACTCAGTCCTCGTGCAATACATAGACGATTTACTCATTGCCTCAGAAACAGAAGATGCTTGCAGAATTGACACTGTAGCCCTGTTTAACCACTTAGCAGAGAATGGACATAAGGTGTCCCCGAACAAGCTGCAGTACTGTTTGAATGAGGTACAGTACTTGGGACACAGATTAGAAAAAGGCAAGAGGAAGGTGTCACCAGACCGAATTGAGGCAATAATGAGTATGGCAGTACCCACCACACAGAGAGAAGTTAGGATGTTCCTGGGAATGGTCGGCTACTGTCGACAGTGGATTCCTAGTTTCTCCTTGAGAGCAAAGCCTTTGCAGAGGCTTACGCACAAGGATGTGAGTTATCTGGTACCATGGGACGAGGAGTGTTTGATGTCATTCCTGAAACTGAGAGAGGAATTGTGCAGTGCTCCGGCACTGGGGAGGCCTGATTATAACAAGGCCTTTTCATTGTTCTGTTATGAGAGGGAAGGATGTGCATTAGCAGTCTTAGCTCAGAACCATGGAAGTGTCCGTAGACCAGTTGCCTATTTCTCAGCTACTCTACATCCAGTAGCTTCTGCGTTGCCCGGATGTCTAAGATCCGTTGCTGCAACAGGTGTCAGCATTGAAAGATGTGAAAGCATTGTAATGGGACATCCGTTGACTGTACATGTGCCACACTCGGTTGAGTTATTGATGACCAGGACCAAGACTCAGCACCTAACGAACAATAGGTTAACGAGGTACGAGCAAGTCATACTTGCCGCAGAGAATGTGACTCTGAAAAGGTGCTCTGTCTTGAACCCTGCGACATTGATGCCTACACCGAACACGGATGATGAAGATTGTGCGGACCATGATTGTCTCGATGTAACCGAACTTTGCACCAAACCGAGACCTGACATTGTCGATGAACCGTTGGCTGACCCAGATGAAATTTTCTTTGTCGATGGTTCATGCTTAAGAGACAGTGTTGGGCAATTGAGAGCAGCGTTTGCTGTGTGTACCATTTCGGGAGTGGTTGAGGCTGCTTGTCTAGAAGGAGTACGCTCCGCGCAGGTAGCTGAAATCATTGCCTTGACCCGTGCCTGTTTGGCCGCTGACCAAATTCGAATCACGATTTACACTGACAGCCAATATGGGTTTGGTGTGGTGCACGACTTCGGGCAGTTATGGTCTCAGAGGGGATTTTTGACATCATCTGGCTCACCCATTAGGAATGGAGAATATGTAAGACAACTGTTGGATGCATTACAGCATCCGAAGGAAATTGCTGTTGTAAAATGTTCAGCACATGGGAAGGGGGAGGACTTTGTGTCATTGGGCAATAATTACGCGGACGAGGTCGCCCGGTTCTGTGCAGAACAAGGATGCATATTCACAGATAGATACGCAGGGGAGAGCCAAGAAAGAACCAAACTCAACATAATGTTGGCCATGGCAGACACTTGGGAAGAGCTCAAGCGATTGCAGGATGAAGTCTCAGACCAGGAGAGAGAGGGATGGATCAAAGCTGGTTGTGAGAGAGGAGACGTGGATGTGTGGGTCTCCAGTGATGGGAGAGCCGTATTACCAGAAGAGCTGTTGAGTCCGATGGCAAGGCTGATACATGGACAGGCACACCTTGGTAGAGATGCAATGATGAGGGTGTTTAGACAGACGTGGTACAACCCACGATTTCGGGCAATGGCTGAAACAGTGTGTCAGAGGTGTGTTACGTGTCAGCAGATGAACGCTGGAAAGAAAACTGTAGTTACATTGAGTCACATTGGGAGGTCAGGTGGGCCTTTCAACAGGATACAGCTAGACTTCGTGGAAATGCCTAAGTGTAATGGGTTGAGGTACATTTTAGTGCTGGTATGTGTATTCTCACGGTGGGTGGAGGCTTACCCAACACGCAGGTGTGACACTCTCACAGTGGCTAAGTTATTGTTGAGGGAGCTCATCCCTAGGTTCGGGATCCCAACCTCTTTGGAATCTGATAGAGGAAGGCACTTCCACAGTGAAATCATGAAGTTACTTTGTGCTGCATTGAATATTGACCAGAGACTCCACTGTAGTTACAGACCAGAGGCTTCTGGGATGGTGGAACAAGTTAATGGAACTTTGAAGGCCCGGATGGCAAAAATGTGTTCTTCGACATCCCTGAAATGGCCCGACGCTTTGCCGCTTGTGTTGATGAGCATGCGAAGTGTCCCAGACAGGAAAACCGGGTTGTCCCCCACGAGATACTAATGGGAAGGGCAATGAGGTTGCCGGCAGTACCAGCTACAGCCTTGATAAACATCACTGATGACTTGATTCTCGATTATTGTAAAGGACTATCTGATGTGGTCCGTTCTGTATCCCAGCAGGTGCAAGCAGCAGTGGTCCCAGCCTCGAGTGATCTGTGCCACGACTTGTGTCCCGGAGAATGGGTGCTTGTCCGGAAACACGTGAGGAAGAGTTGCTTGGATGCCCGCTGGCGTGGCCCGTACCAGGTGATACTCATCATGAACACAGCAGTAAAGTGTGGAGGATTGCCGAACTGGGTGCATGCCTCCCATACCCGCAGAGTTTCAGCACCCTTGGAAGAAACAGCTCCTCTCGTAAATGAAAATCCAACTGATGTGGCAGGGCCACATGAGAGGACAAGTCAAGCTGTAAGGGTCGCTGACACAGCTGGTGGTGCACTAGAGCAAGCTGAAGGGGGTTTCCACAGTTCGAACCCTGACTCAGACACCGAAGACAGAAACGGTGCAGTGGGCGGAGAAGAGTCAGATTCAGCAGAAAGAGGAAGTAGTGCACTGGGTATAGCAGGGGAAGGCAGACGAACGAACAGAAGTGAAGAAAGTTGGCCTGAAAGACAGAGGCGACGGAACCTGAAGTTAGCACCTGAAAGAGACCTTGCCCCAGTGTCTGAAGCGTCCGAAACAGAGGCAAGTGACGAAGACCAGGCTCAAGATATTCGGCGAAGGTCGAAAAGAACCAGAGTACCTTGTCGCAGATACTCTACCCCTGAGTGGACTTACACAGTGTTTGATGCAGGGGGTAGTGAGCACGGGAAGGCTGAGGTCAGTGCTGGTGGTCCGTCGAAGCCCGAATGTGGTGGTGAAGGTGGTGCTGCAGTTGCCGGGGCTAGAAGTAGAAGGAATACTGACCCTCACAGTTCCGAATCCCCCGTTTCTCAGTGAAGTTCGAAACTTGGTTCTGCATCGACTCGAATTTCCGTCTTTTGGGTTTGAGCCGTCTTCACATGAAATGGTAATCTTGCGTCTTGAACTTTTGTATCACGTTCTGGAACTGCTCAATGAGGATCTTATTGTAGATCAACTATAAACTGTAAATAAAAGTCTAAAAGAAGAAGATAACCTAGGTCCGAGTGGAAGAAGAATAAACTTAGGGACTTTCCACAGAAGAGGAACGAAAACTAGGGAAGTCTTTTTCTGGACTGTGTAAATAAGATTGTGATCGAAAAGGGAAAAACCGGAGATTTCATGGTTGCTCGAGCTGGTTAAGCAAGTCACGAGTAAAAGACACAGAGACTTTTTCAGGGTTCATTGCTATAACCAAGAACTTTTGAGAACTTTCGAAACCATGGAGCCGGGAGATCCCAATCGTAGATCTAAATGGATTGTAGGCGTACTTATAAGTAGTGTAATAGTTTCTATAATCATAGTAATCATAGTCTCATATACTGGTTCGCATGAGCTAGAAGTAAAGGGGGTGCCAGGGACACCTACACCTACTACACCTAGCCAAAAGGGGGTAAACATGGGAGCTGACAGAGCTTTGCTATTAGAAGAAAGTCGTAGGTTACATATAGATTTGTCTAGGAGTGATTTTAAGCTTAATGCATATGCTAAGCTGCTATATGAGTATGTTGATGTGATGGATGCGAAAGATTGTTATGTGTGTATGCAGTTGCCTGCTTCAGTGGACAAGGGTATTAGGTATCACCATCTTCCACTGACTTATGGAATTTCATGTAGTCTTTTGCTTAGTTTATTTTATGAGAGAGATCAGTTTGAGTATTTCTTTTCCAATTTCGACGCAGTGCTTCCTGAAGTCCCAGCTTACAAGCATTTGAATAAGTATGACTATTATAAGACCGAGGATAGACTCAGGAAGTTCTTCATACCGAGTTTGGAATTGGATACAGCATTCGCTCACAGACACAATCTGACCTGCTCGTTGTCAGATGTAGAGAAAAAGTTTGTAGATCAGGTAGAGGACAGGTATAGAAAGCTGACCCAGTCACGAGACATGGGGCATAACAGACTTGATTGGACAGATGAAGAAAAGTTGCATAAGACAAAGGGAAGCTATGGTCCTATAGCGTTCGACAAAGAGCAGAGGGGTAAGTTGTGTATAAGGCGTTATCAGACTTACTACGAAAAGGTTGCAGTGGGACAAAGCACTTGTGATCACGTGTTCACCATGGCAGATGTGGCAAAAGATTTTCTCCAAGGTCTGTACAAGTGATACCAACGGTGTATTTTGTGTGTGGGAAGAATGCTTATGTGAGGTTGCCTGCAAATTGGTATGGAACATGTTATTTGGCAATAATATTTCCAAAGATTTACCATACAGAAGATTTGGAACTTCTGGAAGGTGGGAAGCATTCAAGAGCGAGACGAGCTGCAAGTGCAGGAATTGTTGTGGGGGATATCTTTGGAGCTATGATACCCAGCCTGGGAGTAGTCTTGAATGATGTGAAAATCCGGAGATTAGCGACTGTGGTAGATGAATTTTCAATGAATACAGCAAAGTCATTGGTGCTGGTGGAAGGAGAGATGTTGTCGATAAGGGCAATGTTTTGCAGAATCGCCTTGCTTTGGATGTCTTGTTGGCAAAAGAGGGCGGAGTCTGTAAATTGTTGAAGGTTCAAGAGTGCTGCACTTATATACCAGACCGTAGCAAAGATCTGGAGAAATATATCAGTAACATCACTACAATCCACATAAAAATAGCGGATTTGACCGAAGAGGGAGCTTGGGAAAAGGTTGGCAAGGGTTTTGGTCAAGTGGGGAGTTGGGTTGCAAATCTGGGAAAAGGATTCCTTGGGTATGTTCTGAGACCCCTCCTTATCGTGGTGGTTTGTGTGGTCTGTTTGTGGATTTCGATCAAGGCCTACAAGTGGTATCGAGCAGGCCGAGTCAAGAGAGCTTTGAGGGAAAATGAGATGAGATTGGCAAGGCTGCAGGACAGTCAATATCAGAGGCTCAAGAGCATGAGAAACTAAGATCAGGGAAAATGGCAACGAGTTCTGTTTAGGTCGGTTCTTTCTCCAAGGGAGTTGAATGAAATGTGATGACAGGAGTCATCAAAGGGGGAACTGATAGAGCGAAATGTTCTTGTGAATTGTAGGGGTGCATCATAATCACTGGTAGTCCGCACCCGCATGTACTCAGACATATATTCGTATATATTCAGTTGTATATCCATGCATGCTTAGTAAAGAATGAATAGTTCACTGATATGAAGTGAATCAGTAGTATAGTTGTGTTATGACAATTATGTAATGTAATGTTTATTGAATTGTGTGAAAATTAATGCATAGACAAATCAGTTCGTGTGTAATTCAATTGCAGTAGTTTAAATGTGCACCATATTAAAGTTGCACATGTAATTCATTTTCGCATATGTATTGTAGCGAAAATGCTTATAGGGAAAAGTAAGGTGTGTGTTTAAAAGTTATATGTAAAGGCCTGACCACATATATGCTTAGGGAAGGCCTGGTTTGTTCTTATGTTAGCTTATTTTGTAGGCAGAGAAAAGTTTCTCTTGGTAAGGCTCTCTGGGCACAAACGGTAGATTTAATTAGCACAGTAGAAGGTTTCTGTTGAACGTATCTTTTGTTGCAGGTGCAAGGACACATGTCTCGTTAGTGAAAGACTAACTCTTTGTTTTCAAAAGTTAGAGAGATGGGAGGCATGGTACGGGGAGTGCAATGGAATTTAGGGATGATACTTTCAGCGGAGAAGGTGCCTGGGACTCAAGGTCATCGCAACCGTCCAGGATGAAGTAACCGTTTCGATGGAAAAGTACAAGAAAGAAGACCTGGCCAAGGAGGCGTGACCAAGGCGTGTACAATTGTATTAGGTTTTGTATTGGGATAGTGCCCCGAGGGAGGAGGCCAGAGAAGAGGTAGGGGAGACCAGAGAGGAGGACAGAGAGTGTCCTGAGGAAGGAGCATAAAAGAATCTGAGCTTAGGTATTATGTGATTGCACTTCTGAGGAAGTCTTCACAGCTGACACCTTTTATTCACTCTTGCCTGGGAAGATCATTATGTAGGGATGTCACTAAGTGTTAGTGTAGGGACAGCAATTGATTTATAGCTTGCTTAGATAAATGAAGAGCAACGTAGAAATTGGAGCAATCATAGCTTGGTTGATCCTTCTAGAACTATCGATCCTCTTTATTCTGAGTCGGATGAGACTCCTGCGTAGGTTATTATTTGTATTAGTGCCCATCTATTTCTTTAACCTCGTGTTGAGGTGCTTGCATGTCCAGTTATTTTTGGCGATAATAAATTCTTAAACTTGAATTCGGAGTCAGTGGTCCTTTCAGACAAAAATGAATGCTGTTATATAACCAGATGAGATTCTCTCCTTTACACTATTCAACAGGTAAAAAGATCTTGGCGACCAGAAGGTTCTTATAGATAATTAGATAAGAATCGGCCTTATCAGGACCATTTCACGAAGGATAGTGCTCTGCATAAAAATCTACTACACATTGGCCAAGAAGCATCCCCCTGAGCGCTTGCACACTAATTCCACTGGAGTCAAGGCTGCGACCAATGCATTAGCTCACAGAGTCCCCATCCTGGACATATATTAGGCGGCAACATGGCCGTTTCTGAACACGTTCACCAAGCATTACTGCCTAGACAGTCAGGTAAGTGATGATGCCCATTTTGCCAGTCTGGTCCTGCAGATCTTTTTGGTCGAATCTGTTTGCAGACCCACCTCCTGGGAAGTATTGCTTGGGTATCTATTCTAAGGTAAGAAATCTGCACCTAGAAGTCTCTATCATATGAACAAGTTACTTTCCTTTGCTAATGGCTTTTATGGTAGATATTCCATTTAGGGCAGTTTCCTTACTGCCTCTCTCATTTTCCCCTCTCTGCTACCCTTAGTGCTGCATACCAGTACATCAGCAACCTTCGTGGCTCCACTGTTTTGGCATGGAAAAGTTGCAAAAAGTAACTTATGTGATCCCCCTGGGGTGGCGCCAATACACGAACCGCACACTTTACTTATGCCATGGACGACGATGATGCGGAGCCGATCTACGCCACTTTCTGGCACACAGAGGTATTGCTCAAAATGTTTCGCCATCCAGTCTGAAGCCTGGGAATAATTCTATGCTAATGAACCTGCGGCTAGATAGAGTCTCTGAATGATAAGGCATTTCCAATGATAAGTAACTTGTTAATCTTTTACCTGGAGAGAAGGACACAGTGTGAAACCGTGTCAATAGCGGCTGAGATTCAAAACGACCAGTGCTGCAAAACCACACTAATCTAAGATGGCTCGCAGATTGTTAGTAGCGGCTAATAGGGCCTACTCCATGCTCTGGAGTGGCCAGATGCCTGATTGCATAGCGTCTGGAAAGGAGCTCTTTTAAATAGGAAGAAGGTTGAGTATTAACTGCCTTTTCAAGGATTTTGGCAGGAAGAGGCAATGATAAAACAGGTCTACAATTGTAGAAAAGAGTGGAATCAGCTATTGGTTTCTTAAGGAGAGACATAATCATAGTTTACTCCGAATGAGAGGGACTTGAGCAGACTCAAGAGAAAGATTAGAGAGGTCAGAATAGGACTAACTTCATTGACCAAAAGTCGAAAGATGTAAGGGGGGGTACAGATCTAAGGTAGTCAGTGAAGAGATCGCAGCACTGATGTTGGTGTTCTCTGGGGGAAGGAGAAGCCTTGCATTGCTGTTTTGGATTTGTTGCATTTTTTGTATGATCAAACATGGTGTGCCAAAGTATAGGCTACTGGCAAAGTCAAGCTTGGAGATCATGATTGTGAGGATAGCTTGCAGTTTTTGTTTGGTATCCAAGGTTGGGAAAGATGTGTTGCTGTGTTTTCATTGTGTAGAAGGTGCTTCTTGTGGCTTGATTGGCATGTAGTACCAGCGATATATATCTGAATCCATGGTTACCCTTAAGTTTCTCACTTATTTTGATGTAGATGGAGTAGTTCATTGGGTCGTACATCTGTAGGCTTATTTTCATGCCATTGTCCACAGGTCATAATCTTGGTCTTTGTAATTTGGAAACACAGGTGAGTCGGGACAGGTAAGACGCCCATCCATTACAGAACTGAGTAAAACCAACACTGGGTTTTAAAACTATCTTAAGAAATAGTGCAGCATGGTGCAGATTGAAGACAACACTTGCACACAGGGCACCTCTGCACTGGTAACAAATTGTGAAAGAAATGCACAGAGGGGCACACTGTGTGGCCCCTTACCACTCTAAAAAAAAAGGAGAGATGCTCTCAGCTACAGCACTGAATACCACACCGGCCTTCAGATGGACTTTGCCAGGTGTCATGATCAAGACACCTCCTCAGACTGCTGTTTCGGGGTTTGCATTGCCTACATAGGACACTGAGGCTTTGATGCTCACCCTAAGCATTCAGGAGTTTTCTACTATACCTTCTTTCCCTAAGTGTCATAGAGCATTCTGCTCCACTTGTTAACCCTGAGCATCACATAGCTTTCCATTGTACCTGCTCACCCTGGGTGCTATAGAGCATTCTACTATTCCTGCTTGCGCTGGGCAACAGAGGCTTTTCTACTGTATCCGATCACATGAGTATCCATGTACTCTCTTTAGTACATGCTCACCTTGCCATCCTAAAGCTGTATACTTTATCTGCTTACCCTGAGCTTCCTACAGCTTTCTACTCCACCTGCTCATCCTGAGCATCCAGTACTTGCTACTCTACTTACTCACTCTGAAACTCCTAGATTTTTCTAGTTTACCTGCTTACCACAAGCTTTCTGGACCCTTCTACTGTACCTGCTCACCCCAAACGTCATGGAGCGTTCTACTCCACTTGTTCACCTTGAACATCTCATAGCTTTCTGCTCTACCTGCACATGTTGGATCTTATAAAGCATTCTACTCTTCCCTGGTCAGCCTGAGCGTACTACTGCTTTCTACTCTACTTGTACACCCTGAGCACCCTGGTGCTTCCGACTCTGTTTGCATTCTAGTCTACCTACTCACTGTGCACGGCCTTGAATGTTCTACTTTAGAATCTCACTCAAAGTGTCCAACAGCCTTCTACTCTTCTAGCTCACTGTGAGCGTTCTGGATCTTCCTACACTGCCTGCTCACGCTGCATATCCTAGAACTTTCTACACTAACTGTCAACCCTGATTATCCTAGAGTGTTCTGTGCTACCTGCTCACCCTGAGTATCCTAGACTTTCTACACTAAGGGCCTCATTATGATGTCGGTCAGAAAGCATTCCAACCGACTCCTTGTCAGAATGGTTTCCGACCGACTTCGGTTCGGGGAGTCCGACCGACCGATTACGATGGTTCCGAACACCGTTCGATCGGACTCCCATTGACTTCATTGGGAGCCTGTGTTCCGAGCAACAACACAGGCTCCCATTTCAGAAAGGGGTGGTTGCGGAAAACCTTGCTCCCTGTGGCGGGCATCCCATGGTGCCTGCCACACTGTGCATGGTTGTAAAGAGGGGTCCCACGGGCCACAACCGGAGGCCTCCGGGTGAAGGGGGGCCTGCTACGGGCCCCTAAAGTCAGTTTCCGACAGCCGTTCCGTGTCGGACAAACCGATTTGGAAAGGCTGTCCGAATCCGACATCGTAATACGTTGGTCAGAAACACGATCCATAGAGCTGTACGATTCGGCTCCAACCGACTCGGTTTCTCCAAATCCCGGTCGGAACCAATTCGGAAAGACCAAACGGTTACCTTCTATCATTAGCGGTCAGTTGGAAATGTTTCCGAGTCAGTCGGAAACATGGGTTCCGACACATGTTAGGAAAATCCGAATGCCATTCGGAGCCTTTACGACCGACATCGTAATAAGGCCCTAAGTGCTCACTCTGAGTATCCTCAAGCGATCTATACTACCTTCTCACCCTGAGTATCCTAGAGCTTTCTACACTACCTGCCCACCCTGAGTATCCTAGAGGTTTCTACACTACATGGTCACCCTGAGTATCCTAGAGCTTTCTACAATACCTGCCTACCCTGAGTATCCTAGAGCGTTCTACACTATAAGCTCAACCAGAGAATCCTAAAGTGCTCTACACTACCTGCTCCACCTAACTATCCTAGACCTTTCTACACTACCTGCTCACCCTGAGCATCCTAGAACTTTCTACACTACCTGCTTCACCTGAGTATCCTACTGCGTTCTACACTACCTGCCCACCCTGACTTTCTTAGAGTGTTCTAAACTACCTGCTCACCTTGAGTATCCTAGACTTTCTATGCTACCTGCCCACCCTGAGTATCGTAGACTTTCTACACTACCTACTCACCCTGAGTATGCTAGACTTTCTACACTTACGTGCTTACCCTGAGTATCCTAAAGCCATCTATACTGCCTGCTCACTCTGGGAATCCTAGAGCTTTCTAGACTACCTGCCCACCTTGAGTATCCTAGAGGTTTCTACAACACCTGCCCAACCTGAGTATCCTAGAGCATTCTACACTGCCTGCTTACCCTAAGAATCCTAGAGCGCTCTACACTACCTGCTCCATCTGAGTACCCTAAAGCTTTCTACACTACACGCTCACCCTGAGCATCCTAGAGCTAGCTACACTACCTGTTCCACCTGAGTGTCCTACAGCGTTCTACACTACCTACCCACCGTGAGTATCGTAGAGCATTTTAAACTGCCTGATCACCCTCAGTATCCTAAACTTTCTATACTACCTGCTCACCCTGAGTATCCTAGACGTTCTATACTACCTGCTCACCCTGAGTAGACTAAAGTGATCTACACTACCTGCTCCACCTGAGTATCCTAGAGCTTTATACACTACCTGCCCAACCTGAGTATCCTAGAGTTTTCTACGCTACGTACCCACCCTGATTATCCTAGAGCGTTCTCCACTACTTGCTTACCCTCAGTATTCTAGAGCTTTCTACATTACCTGCTCCATCTGAGTATCCTAGAGCTTTTCTAAACTACCTGCTCACACACAGTATTCTAGAGCTTTCTAAATTACCTGCTCCACCTGAGTATCCTAGAGCTTGCTACAATTCCTGCTCCACCTCAGTATCCTAGAGCATTCTACACTACCAGCCCACACTGAGGGGTATATTCACAAGAACGTGTGATAACTACCGCAAGAGTAGCGTAACACAACTTTTAATATCGCAGCCCATCGCGGGAAAATAACCCAGTGACAACGTGGAATTCACAACAAGGCGGTAGCATGCGATAGTCACCAGATAACGCGTCAAATGTCAGTGTGAAGACCAACGCCACGCCGAAAAAATGCGAAACGCGAACGCCAAAAAACATGCGATGAGGCCAATCGCGGTACAGAAATCAGCGAACACCAGCCACAGGCCTGCAAATCCCACACGTCCGGTGGGAAAAAGCACCATAAAAGAAAGAAAAAAAAAAGCCCCAAAACAAATCAAACTGCGTATCAACATAGATGCACCCGGACCGAGTGCAGAGGACAAGCCGAACACCGCAAGCCCCACGGAGGACCAGCCAGGAACCCCGCGTTCGGGGAAGGGCAAGAACAAGAGGAAGAGGAAGACGGGGTTCAGTCCGCAGGAAGACCGGATCATCGTCACGGAGGTGATCGAACACCATCAACAACTGTTCGGCACCTCCACTGCGGCACTGGCAACCCAAATCCAAAAATGGCAGGCCATCCTTACCAACGTCAATGCAGTCGGGTTGTCGAGGAGGTCACTGGAGGAGGTCAAGAGGCGCTGGCTTGATCTGAAAAGGCAGACCAAAGATAAGCTCGCCGCCAACAGGGAGGCAGCAACGGCGACTGGAGGTGGGAGTCCTGTGACACAGGAGGAGCTGGATGAGCTGGAACAAATGGTGACCACAGTCAGCAGTGAGGAGATGGTGGCAGAATTGGGGGGCCTGGACACAGCACGGTACGACCTGACCCAACAGGGTGAGTAACGACTAGGGACGGGGGCACACATGCACAATTACGTGTAGCACACAGCACACCCACAATGACCGTGGGACATGTCCCTGATTGCCTTGGCACACTGCAGCACACATAGAAATGCCAAGTAGGCCCCCATCCACAATGTGCACAGAGGGCCCCCCCCCTATCAACAATATCACAACCGACCCATGCACATGTGCTGAATCCAGCAAGGCAGCGGCTCTGTGACCCACACTGACTATGCAAGCAACACTGCCTGTCCGATAGCATGGCAGCAGCCAAAAATAAAATGACATGGCCCACGAATCGACATGGAGGTAGCCCAGTGCGGATCACATCCGTAAACGAGCAGGTCACACTCCGACATGTCCACGTGCACCCACAACCCATGCCGTACAATACACGCAGCAGACGAACAATGCACCAGGCCACAAAATCTGTCCGAGAGCACATATGACCCAAGTCAAAAGCAAATCAGGCCCGAAAAGCACACAATTCAAAGGCACCCCGCCTCAAAGGGAGAAGGCTACACGAAATCAGAGCTGCAGGGTCAACTCCCCCACAATGCAGCACACACACATAGCAATCACAGAACATCAGCAATGACGGCAATGTGGTACAAAGTGCAACACCAGCACCACAGGACAGAGCTCACAACAGGTTCCGCTCGTGCGTAGTAACTGTCCACTCACATCTGGCATTCCCTGACACTGTGTGATGATAATGTACGGGTACTACCACACATCCGTCATGCAGTCGAAAAACACACTGACTGCCATCAAATAGCCAGCTCTCCCAAAACAGTCACAATGTACATTGGCATGCAGTCTGAATGTAAACATCTGCAAATCATCAACATACATGTGAAACTCTGTCAACCTGCATCTCCCATTTACATTGCAGAGGGACAAACAACACCTCCTGCAGAGCACACCACACTTCCCATCATTGATGATGAAGAGGACAACCTCCACATATGTCAAGACACCCTCCAACGGATAATGGACAGCCTCTGCACCCCACCCCCAGGAGCAGGGCAGGCCAGCTGCCTCGAGGTGACCCCACCACCTGCACAGACCACACAGCAGGAAACACACACCACCACGGCTGTACCCCAGGACCCCCCGACCAATACATGGAATTCCAACGGCGTATGTTGGGTTGCCAGGTGGAGTTGGCTGATCAGCTGCGGGTGCGTTTCGAGCTCGTGGCACCCAAACTCGATGCCATACGTGGGTGTCAGAGTCCCATCGGGGACCACGTACAGTCCCTATCGGACACCCCCTGTATGCACCATGCTCCGCCACAGACCTTGGCTGACCTCGCCGGTGCCATGAATCGAATACAAGAACTGTCTGGTCAGACAGGCACCAGCCATGACAGCACAGAGTTGGCACAGATGCGGAGGTCAATGGAGACCATGGAGCAGATGCAGGCTGGAAGTATGTCTGCCACGGCTGGACACCAGCGAGTAGTGGCTGGGAACTTCAATGCCCTGCAGTACTTCATCTTGCCATTGCTGCCACTGAGCCGTTCCCAGATGACTGCAGCGGGAACATCGACACACACAGCTCCGACCCCTGATGTGTCCGTGGTACACTGTGATGCTGCCCCATCACCTACGCAGTCTGATGTGTCAGGGGCACACAGCGATGCAGCCATCACCCCGCCACACACACCTGACACACCGGACACAGAACCCGTATCAGGGGAGTGAGAAGGGGATGGGAACTACTGTGTGAGGAAGAAGGCAGTAGCATCCATCACCGCCATATGGCCTGTCCCTGCCTGGTTATGACCTATGCATCATGCCCTGGGAAATACCTCCTACAGACCCCTGGAACACTCTGCGACATACACCCGGACCCCAACACGGACTGCCATTTCTTCACCGCTGGCCAATTACACAGCAATCCAGCTGCGGGCTGCACTCTCCCTCTTCCTAATCACTGTGCAATCCCCAAAGGACTCTGTTTGGCCCACCCCTGGGCTTCCATGTGATGTGGGCTTGGACGGCCATGTACAGCTCCAGCTCCGTCAATCACCTGAATGTGAATAAAACATTCTAAATCACACAGATGTGTCATCACTATGTTCACTCACGTATGGAAGTATGGCTGGATGTAGGGACAATGATTTCACATGAAGGTACACCCTGGTAACTGACATCTATGCGCATGTCTATCCCTGAGCCACATGGCCAATTGGATGACTTTGAAGGTGAGTACTAGCTGTGTCCCCATTGCACATTAACAACAATCACACAACCCCCCAACGTAGGCACACGTCCATGTGTTGAATAGGGCTGTGTGTAGGACTGACCCAAACGAAAGCAGGCCAGGAGTGGTGTCCTACACCACATGTGACAACAGAACTTCACGTCGCATACCTACTCACACACATCTGTGTGGACACATTCTGTAGTGAGATATGACATTGCTCCACATGATCAGTGGTTGGACACCATACTCACATTGCTGACTTCACGTAAGTGCACATGTCGTTCAGCACATATCCAAAAACAATGCCTGGCTTACAGAGGTGGAGCTTGCCAAATGGACACACCGCCATTGCACATGCGTCAGTCAGTTCCTCCCTGTGTAGGGACGATGCTCATTGTGGCACACGAGTGGACATTCTAAACAACACACCTCACAGTTAGACACCAGTGGAGTGGCATAGACTTTATTGGCATGTGCGTGTCAGTAGGGACGAGGCAACGGCCACAGCAGGCAGGGACATGCTTAGGACACTTACACGCAGCATGGGTACATGTCGAGGTTCAGAAAATGTCGGGGCTAAAATGGACAACATTCATCACGGATGGCAACGCTCACAGCCCACCTTGCCTTGCTGGATGAGTCATGTGTTGTTTGGGGTCTGCCCATTGCCCCGTGTGAGGAGGCACGACTCACTGCTCATGGGATCTACATAGTGCTCTGCCTCTGGTGTGCGCTGATTGTCTGCTCTGCTGACAGTGATCAGGTGTGAGGGCCCGACAGGTTCACATGTCGTGCTACATTGCCATGTGTGTGCTCTCCCCCAGCAGTGTGTCCGAATTGGCAACATTGCCAAACGACGCTGTGTTGCTCCGACCATGGACCTGCGTCACCTTGCACAGGTGTGTGTACACACGCGTTGTTCCACGCACATGCGTCCAGAGCCCGAACGAAGGCAGACGTGTCTTCTGTTGTGGTGGGATATATGAGCAATACCCACGATGCAACAAGTTGTTGGGCCATGTGCTGTGGGTGGCAATCGGATGTGGCTGCAGGAACATCGTTACTCGTCCATGAATGCCCGTGCAGCTTCATGTGCAATGTGTTCCAATAGTACGTCGTTGTCGTGTTCAAGGATCACCAGGGTGAGCCAATCCATTAGCAGGCAGGTGTGCTCAGCCCACGCCGTCTCACCGATCCGCAACACAGCCCAATAGGGGAGCGCCTCGATGTGGTCACTGCACACGAGAAATTGTGCAATCTCCCATGCACAACTACCAATACATACGCAGTATGTCAAGGGCATCCCATGCGGGGGTACCACAGGCAGGGGCTTCTGTGTGTGGGCTGTGGATGAGTCGGATGGTTCATTTGCGGAATGCGTGATGTGGGAGTCATCCCCATCTGCCATTGTATCTCTATCAGGGTGTTCCAGGCGCGTTCTGGACCAAGGTCAGAGGTGCAGGTGTCCTCCCGCCTTCTGCATTGGGACAATGGTGCTTTCATCCCTGATGTTTGTCTGACTACTACTTGCGTTCTCGGAATGTGATGTGGCTTTGGCGCTGAGATTGGGACACGGCCTTGGGCTCATGGTGTATGGATGGCGATGCACACACACATGTTGGCATGTGGAGCCAGGTGCCCGAGCGGCCTTGCGCTGCTTGTGCTATCTCACTCCGTCTCTCTCCCTCGCTCTCTCCCTCTCTTTCCTTTGTTGGGCGCATGGCACACCTTCTTCTCTTGGATTTTGTCTTCCAGGCTGTGTGCTACGGATTGTCCGGTGAGGAGCCGCTAGGACTCATCCTAAGGGGTGTTTCTGCTTTTGTTTGTATGGTTTTTTGTGTTGGTGATTGCATTGCTGTATGACTGATTCTCCATTTTCTGGCCACGCATGTATGTTTATTTTCCTGCTTGTGCGACATCAGGCAAAATGTTTGTTTTGGGATTCGTGGTGTTGGTGTGCAGTTTCTTAGTCCGGGGTTGGGGGTGGTCCCTGGGGGGGGGGGTGTTGCGGGCCTGCGTGTGGTGTCGGTGGGTGTTGTGGCCCTCTTGATTGTCCGTGCTGCATGTTCAGTTGCTCGTGGGCATCTGTTGTCCTTCATGTGTGGCTGTGGGCTGTGCTCCCTTTTGTGGTGCAGGCTGTGGTCGGACTTTACACCAGGTCAGAGCAGGTGTAGATTTCCTGGTGCTAACGCGGCTTATCGCAGGTTTTGTGTATTTATCGCCGATGTGGCTGGTCGTTGTGAATGTTGAGGTGTGATGTTGTTGCGCCTTTTGGCACGGGAACGCCCACTCTGCATCTCATTAGCGATAGTTGCGCGGGTCCTCTGTGGCGATGTTTTTTGCGGCTGCTATCGCGGGTAAACTGGTGCTGTGGGCTGTTAACACGGGCTTGTGAATGGGGAGGTAATTTTATCACGACTTTGGCGGCGATAAAGTGCCGTTAATTCGGCGATAGCTCATTGTGAATATGCCCCTGAGTGTGCTAGAGCTTTCTACACTACCTGCTCACCCTGAGCATCCTAGAGCTTTCTACACTACCTGCTCCAACTGAGCATCCTAGAGCTTTCTACATACCTGCTCACCCTAAGTTTCATAGACCTTTTTTACACTACCTGCTCCAAATGAGTATTCGAGAGCTTTTGTACACTATCTACCCACCCAGTGTATCCTAGAGCTTTCTACACTACCTAACCACCCTTATTGTCCTAGAGCTTTCTACACTACTTGCTCACCCTGAGTATTCTAGAGCTTTGTATACTGTTCACTGAGCGTATCTAGAGATTTCTAATTTTTCAGGTCACTCAGAGTATCCCAGAGCTTTCTACACTACTTGTCCACCCTGCGTATCATAGAGCTCCACATGAGTATACTAGAGCTTTCTACTTTACCAGCTCACCCTGCGAATCCTAGAGCTTTCTAAACAACATGCCATCCTTGAATATCTTAGAACTTTCTACACTACCTGCTCCATCTGAGTATCCTAGTGCTTCTACAATACTTTCCCACCCTGAGTATCCTAGAGCTTTATACACTACCTGCCCACCCTGAGTATCCTAGAGCGTTCTACACTACCTGCTCACCCTGAGTATCCTAGAGATTTCCACACTACCTGCTCACCCTGCATATCCTAGAGATTTCTACACTACCTGCTCACCCTGAGTATCCTAGACTTTCTACACTACCTGTCCACCCTGAGCATCCTTGAGCTTTCTACACTACCTGCTCCACCTGAGTATCCTACAGTGTTCTACACTACCTTCTCACCCTCAGTATCTTAGAGTTTTCTACACTACCTGCCCCACCTGAGAATCCTAGTGCCTTCTACAATACCTGCCCACCTTGAGTATCCTAGAGCTTTATACACTACCTGCCCACCCTGTGTATCCAAGAGCATTCTACACTACCTGCTCACCCTGATTATCCTACACTACCAGCTCACTAAGAGCATCCTAGAGCTTTGTACAGTACCTGCCCACACTGAGTAACGTAGAGCTTCCTACACTCCCTGCTCCATCTGAGTATCCTACAGCGCCCTGCACTACACTACCTGCCATCCCTGAGTATCCTAGAGCTTTCTATACTACCTGCGCACCCTGAGTATCGTAAAGTGTTCTACAGTACCTGCTCACCCTGAGTATCCTAGACCTTTCTACTCTACCTGCCCACCCTGACTATCCTAGAGTGTACTACAGTACCTGCTCCACCTGTGTATCTTAGAGATTTCTACACTACCTGCGCACCCTGAGTATCCTAGAGCTTTCTACACTGCCTGCTCCACCTGTGTATTCTAGACAGTTCTACACTACCTGCGTACCCTGATTATCCTAGAGATTTCTACACTACCTGCTCACCCTGAGTATTGTAGAGCTTTCTGCACTACATGCCCACCTTGAGTATCCTAGAGTGTTCTACACTACCTTTTCACCCTGAGTATCCTAAAGTATTCTACATCACTGACCCACCCTCAGTATCCTAGAGATTTCAACACTACCTGCTCACCTTATGTATCCTAGAACTATCTACACTACCGGCGCACCTTGAGTATCCATGAGCGTTCTACACTACCTGGCCAAACTGAGTATCCTAGAGCTTGCTACACTTCCTGCTCCACCTCAGTATCCTAGAGCGTTCTACACTACCTCCCTAACCTGAGTATCCTGGAGCTTTCTGCAGTACCTGCTCCACCATAGTATGCTAGAGCTTTCTACACTACCTGCTCACCGTGAGTATCTTAGAGCTTTCTAAAATACTTGCTCATCCTCAGTATCATAGGCCTTTTTTACACTATCTGCTCCACCTGAGTATTCTAGAGCTTTTGTACACAACCTCCCACCCTGTTTATCCTAGAGCTTTCTACACTGCCTACCCACCCTGATTATCCTAGAGCTTTCTACACTGCTTGCTCACCCTGAGTATTCTAGAGCTTTCTACTTACCTGCTCCATCTGAATATCCTAGAGCCTTCTATACTACCTGCCCACCCAGAGTATCCTAGAGCTTTTCTAAACTACCTGCTCACACACAGTATTCTAGAGCTTTCTAAATTACCTGCTCCACCTGAGTATCCTAGAGCTTTCTATACTACCTGCTCACCCAGCTTATTTTAGAGATTTCTAATTTTTCAGGTCACTCAGAGTATCCCAGAGCTTTCTACACTACTTCCCCACCCTGTGTACCGTAGAGCTTTCTGCACTATCTGCTCCACTTTCTACTTTAACAGCTCAACCTGCGAGTCCTAGAGCTTTCTAAACAAAGTGCCATCCTTGAATATCCTAGAGCTTTCTACACTACCTGCTCCACCTGAGTATCATAGATCTTTCGACACTACCTGCTCACCCTAAGTATGCTAAAGCTTTCTACTTTATCAGCTCACTTAGAGCATCCTAGATCTTCCACCTCTACCTGCCCACCCCGAATATCCTTGAACTTTCTACACTACCTGCCCCACCTAAGTATTCTACAGCGTTCTACACTACCAGCCCACCCTGAGTATTCTAGAGATTTCTACACTACCTGCTTCAACTGAGTATCCCAGAGCTTTCTACACTTTCTACACACCTTGAGTATCATAAAGCATCCTACACTACCTGCTCACCCTTACTATCCTACAGCTTTCCACACTACCTGCCCACCCGGAGTATCCTAGAGCATTCTACACTACATGCTCACCCTGTGTATCCTAGAGTGTTCCACAGTACCTGTTCACCTACTCACCCTGAGTATCCTTGAGGTTTCAACACTAGCTGCTCACCCTACGTATACTAGAACGATCTACACTACCTGCTCACCCTGAGTATGTTAGAGATGTATTCACTACCTGTGCACCCTGAGTATCCTAGAGCGTTCTACACTACATGCTCACCCTGTGTATCCTAGACTTTTCTACACAACCTGAGCGTCCTAGAACTTTCTACACTACCTGGTCACCCTGAGTATACTGGAGCTTTCTACACTGCCTACCCAGCCTGAGTGTGCTAGAGCGTTTTGCACTACCTGGTCACCCTGAGTATCCTAGAGCTTTTTTACATTACCTACCCACCTTGAGTATCCTACAGGTTTGAACACTACCTGCTCACCCTACGCATACTAGAGCTATCTACACTACTGACGCACCCTGAAAATTCTAGAGTGTTCTACACTATCTGCCCAACCTGTGTATCCTAGACATTTCTACACTACCTGCTCCACCTGAGAATCCTAGACATTTCTACACTACCTGCTCCACCTGAGAATCCTAGACATTTCTCCACTACCTGCTCCACCTGAGTATCCTAGACATTTCTACACTACCAGCACACCCTGAGTGTCCTAAAGCTTTCTACGCTACCTGCTCACCCTGAGTATCCTAGAGTACTCTACACTACCTGATCCAACTGAGTATCCTAGAACTTTCAACTCTACCTGCTCCAAATGAGTATCCTACAGCTGTCCACACTACCTGCCCACCCTGAGCATCCTAGAGCTTTCTACACTATCTCCTCCACCTGAATATCATAGAGCTTTCAACACTATCTGCTCCACCTAAGTATCCTAGAGCTTTCTACACTATCTGCTCCACCTGAATATCATAGAGCTTTCTACACTATCTGCTCCACCTAAGTATCCTAGAGCTTTCTACACTGCTTGCCCCCGTGAGTATACTACAGCTTTCCACACTACCTGCCCACACTGAGTATCCTAGAGCATTCTACATTACCTGCTCACCCTCAGTGTCCTAGAGTGTTCTACAGAATCTGTTCACCCTGAGTATCCTAGAGCTTTCTACATTACCTACTCACCCTGAATATCCTAGAGGTGCCACCACTACCTGCTCACCCTTTGTATCCTAGAGCTATCTCTAGAGCATTTTACACTACCTGCTCCAACTGAGTATCCTAGAGCTTTCTACACTACTTGTTCGTCCTGAATATTCGAGATTTCTACACTACCTGCCCACACTGAGTATCATAGAGTGTACTACACTATGTGCTCACCATGGGTATCCTGGAGCTTTTTAGACTACCTAAAAAGCTCGGGGGAGCCCGTCCTGACTTTGCTGCCTGCTGGAAGGAGGAGGAGGGGGACTAGGACCACCAGTCCCAGCCTCCTAAGCGGCCGTCGCCACCACCGTCATTGTTTTGTGCCCGGAGGTGCTTTAAATATCTTCACGGGCTCCCGCAGTGCGGGAAGTCCGTCCTGACTTTGCTGCCTGCTGGAAGGAGGAGGAGGGGGACTAGGACCACCAGTCCCAGCCTCCTACCCGGCTGTCGCCGCCAACGTCATTGTTTTGCGCCCGGAGGCGCTTTAAATATCTTCACGGGCTCCCGCAGCTCGGGAAGCCCGTCCTGACTTTGCTGCCTGCTGGAAGGAGGAGGAGGGGGACTAGGACCACCAGTCCCAGCCTCCTACGCGGCCGTCGCCGCCACCGTCATTGTTTTGCGCCCGGAGGCGCTTTAAATATCTTCACGGGCTACCGCAGTGCGGGACGCGCGCGGGCGTGCCCGGGCCAAGGGCGGGCCCGTCAAAGCCAGGATAAGGCTGGGCTGGGCCACCCCCCTAAGGCTTACAGCAGATTATCCAGGTATTCATATAGAACTTCGTGCCTGAGGTACAGTGCATTCTTTTTCCTTATCGTTTTGAGATTAGCGTGTTTTTCCTGGTGTTAAGAACGCCTGCCTGTCCAGTCCACTCCACCCTTGCATCTGAGTTACGCCTAACTTACATCATCCTCTCAGTGAAGTCCCTAAAATGAGTAAGAGAAAGGGGGATCCAAGCGTGTCCAGCATGTTACCACCTCCCCGTACGCGCTCGACAATAGATAACTACCTAACTCGAGCCGTGGATATGGTGTCAAGTGAGATCCGGAGATCCCTTACAACTGAAGAGGTCAATCATCCTCACCCTGATCAAAGTTGTAACGAGCCTTCGACAATACAGAGTGCTGTTGGGGTAAAAGGTCCACCAGAGGCACTAGGGACTTTGAACTCTTCTGTGACGCAGCCTTATAGGGGGGGTGAAGGCCCAGCAAGTGTGGGGGCTGCTCTTGGAGGGGAGCCGGTGCCTGGCTCGATAAGTACTGATGGCGGCGATCAGCCCTGTGTCTCTGAAGGGGTAAGTGGTCCTAGAACTAAGCGGAGGAGGAAAACTGCTAAATCCACAAAGTCGATAAGTTGTGCCAAAATTAGCAATCTCCCTTCGCAAAACAAAGCTGCAGATAGTGTTTTACCTGGGGGGTTGGTGGAGCCAAATGAGAATACATGGGGTGTTCTGAATAAATGCCTAAATGATCTCTTGGACTCTAAGTTACGCCCCATTCTTGATCGACTGGATAAAATTGAATCCAACATGGCAAAGTCAACGGATCTCCAGTCCTCAATTTCCACTTGCACCCAGTATTCAGCCTGTGACTTTACCTCCACTTCTACGGACCAAAGTAAGGGTGCTTCCCATCCACTTGAAACTTTGTCAACATCTCTACCTGCTATTTGTCCGGTAGCATCCTCCACAGATATGGCCATTCTTCCTGTGATAGACCTTCCTCCAGCATCGGCTCCATACGTTGTCATATTGACTAACGTGCCTAGGCTCACAGAAACTAATGTGGAAACTACTAGAGGTCTAATAAATAAATCTATTCACTGGCTGAATAACAACGTTACCGGGTGCTGGGACATTTCAAGAGACATTTTGATGGCCAGGCGGGTGAGAGACATTGGGGGTAGGGGCCTGCGGAAAAATGGAGATGTTATTGTAGTAAACTTTCGCTCGCCAAAGGTAGTCCATGAAATACTGTACAAAGCTAGAATGAGAATGGTTAAAAATAGTTCCATCAAGATAGTCCCCCTCTGCTTCTTTTATCAGCACCTGGTGAGTCAATCAGGTACTTCTGGTAGCTTCCTTACCAGAGACCCTGTATTGCCTGGACCCCCCGCCCCCTTCACTATCACTCCACCTGTCCAACAGATTTGCCCCACTGGCTGGCTTGGAAGAAATTGATTGACGGTTTGGGGAGGTGTCCGACTACCCCGTCTCCCAGGAGGCAGACAGATCACTTGCCAGCCTAGTCCTTGCTACCCAAACACCATCCTCACCCCGACTTATTCCCGTACTCTTGGTGTCAGGCTTAGAGGAGGAGGGCAGGGTTTCTTGTAATCCCAGTCCCATTGTACTAATGAATAACACCTTACCGCATGACTATCCACGGGTAGGACCTTGTACCGGGACCAGTCTGGAGGATTCTGCTAATCCAACTTCTGTTTATCAATTGCTCCCCAGTCCCTTACTGCTTTCCCCCTTTCTGGGCTAAGTGTGAGTTTAAGCAATGATAAAGGTCATATAGATAATGCTTGTCTGAAAATCCTAAATTGGAATATAGCGGGTATAGCCTCAAAGATCGTATTGGAGGGATGGCGGTCCTTTATTATGACCTATGACATAGTTTTTATGCAAGAAACGTGGGAGTGTAAGGATATTGTCTTTGATGGATTTATGTGTTTTAACCTCCCCGCTATTCCTTCTACAGCAGGCAGAGCTAAGGGGGGCTTGTCTGCCTGGTTCAAAGTGGAAATTGCTGGCATGATTGTTCAGTTATTCCAGGAGCAGGGGGAGGCGTAGGTTTTTTGTCTTTCCTGGAAAGATACTTTTAAGCTGCACCTGGTAAATTTTTATAATAATAAATTTACATCTAAAGGCAACTTCCAAGGGCTTTTTGCGCTGATTGACATGCTCGCGGAGAGAGAGAGGCCTGAGCGGATCGCCCTTTTAAGTTGTTGGTGGCGGGGGATTTCAATGCTAAACTGGGGCTTTCATTACCCTTCTCCCCGACCACCTTTGATCCAGTTGCCTCTGAACCGGACCAAAATGTGATGGACGCTAGGGGACGGGTTTTATTTACCCACTTGCTAGAAAGAGGTATGGTCAATAAGGCGCCCAAAATGACTGACCACTATATTCCCACCTTTACTGGACGAGGTACAGGAAGCACTATTGACTATGTATTTGTCTCTTGTAGCATGTCTTCCCTCATTAAGGACTGTGAGGTTCTTATCCAGCCATATAGTGACCATAACCCTATCTCTGCTAAGATAGTGTTACCTTATAGGGGACAGAAGCCCAAGCCTTTATCCACCCAGGCATTATCCATTAAAGATGCTGGGCGTAGGGTGGTTTGGCGTACAGCGAATATGAATAGTATTATGTCACAGGTAATTCCGATTAGCTCTGCACTGGTGTCTCGTTGCAATTGCTTACCATGTGAGCCAACTCGTATTTTACAAGGTTTTGCAACCCTGTTAGATAATGTCAAACATCTACTTTCCAAACCTATTTCCCAGTCCTGTAATCGGGCTCATTCTTGGTTTGATCAGGCTTGCAGAGAGGCCAATAACACCTTGCGCAGGGCTCTAAATCAAAATCCCAGAGACCACATTGTGATCAGGGAAAGCAGGAAGCTGTATAAGCTTGCCACAAAAGAAAGAAAGTTAGCATTGAAGGAGGAGAAGTAGGATTTAGTGGTGGGCTCCTGCCTCTCAAAGGATCCTCAGGCCTTTTGGAAGTCTGTACGGTCAGTGCTATCTCCCACTCTACCAGCCGACAAAGTAACTGTCCATATACCTCCGGAGACTTGGGTGACTCATTGTGCTGGCCTCTACTCTGCTGACTTTGTTGCAGAGGATGCCCCAACACAGCTGATTTTAATATGCCAAAACCTTGTTTTTAATGAAGGGGAAGTCCGGAAAGCAATTGTCAACAGTAAAGGTAAGAAGGCACCGGGCCCAGATGGAATTCCTTTGAATTTGTTTAAGGAAGACCCAGAATTTTGGTCCCCAATACTTACCGCTGTCTTCAACTCAGTTTGTAGCGAGGGAGTTCCAAAATCCTGGTGTTCATCTGTGATAGTGCCTGTTTTTAAAAAAGGTGATGTGCATGATCCCAAATGCTATCGACCAATATCTCTTTTGGACTCCTCGGCCAAAGTAATCGGGAGAGTTGTGCTACACCGCCTTCTGGACTGGATAAATGCCAATCATATCTTGGCTCCTACCCAGTACGGGTTTAGGAAGGGCCTAGGTACGATCAAACAGTGCCTTAAACTGCACCTCATCCTAGCTAAATACAAATATGCGAAGGGCCCCTCTACTCATTTAGCATTTATGGATTTGACCAGCGCATTCGACTATGTCTCAAGCTCTAGGCTGTGGGACATTCTAGTAAATATGGGTGTCGATGCGGGTCTGGTCTCCTTTCTGAGGCTTCTCCATCACGATCTTTCTGCCTCAGTGAGGTATGATAATGCTGGTGAATGTTCAGAGCAGTTTAGCATTAAGCGCGGGGTGCGCCATGGATGCGTTCTTGCCCCAATCTTATTTCTCCTTTATACTAACGATTTGGAGAAAACTCTAGTTACGGTTGGGGCTGACGTTCCGCAAGTTGAGAAAAAGGCTGTGCCAGCACTTCTTTATGCGGATGACGCAGTCCTTATGGCAAGGACTGCGATTGGCTTGAAAAAACTCATTTCCAGCTATGTCAACTTTATGAAGGACTTGGGGCTGGAGCCTAATTATAAGAAAACTTTTGTCATGATTTGTGGCCCCAAAAATACTAAGTCCTGTAGCCTGAATATAGAGGGTAGAAAGCTGGAAAGGGTTAGTTCCTTTCCGTACTTAGGCCTGGATTTTGACGAAGGCTCTACGTGGCATACCTGCATAAATAATAGAATAACAAGATTCACACGTGCAGTTGGTACTACTTATTCACTTGCAATGTCCATAGGTAAAAAGCCCATATCCCCAATTCTAGAGATCTGTAAGCGCAAATGTATTCCAATTTTAACATATGGTATGGGGATCTGGGGATGTAGGGACGTACTTGCTATGCAGTTGGAGGAGAACAGATTTTGCCGTAGAGTTTTAGGAGTGCCCCCTTCCTCGCCGCATTTTCCCCTCCCTTTGGAGTTAGGTCTCGATTATGTCCAAGATACTATAAATGCTGCACCTCTAGCCATCTGGTGTTCTATCTGGACAAATGAGGAAGCTGATTTTAATCGGGCAATTATTAGAGACTGTTTAAGCTGCACTCGTGGCCTTTGCATCCCCTGGCTCCAATATATTAAAACCTGTTTTACGGAACTTGGTTACTCCTCCTTGTTTGAGCGCCCAGATCTAATTGGTAAAGGGGACCGACAGAGGGTTTTGGAGAGCTTCCGAAAACATAAAGAATTGTCTAGGGAACTGTCTGAGGTAGTCAAACCCACTGTCAGGGATTATTGCCTTATACAAGTACCTCCCTATATTGCCCAGTATCTATTATATGTAAATAATGTTCATGAAAGGAATTTGTTGACTAGATTCAGGCTGGGGTCTTTTCGGTGGTTGATATGCTTTCCCCTGGGTCAGTATTCTTCAGAATCTATTTCTATTTGTCCTTGTGATGAACATTCGAGTCAAACCATTTTACATTTTGTATTTTTCTGTCAGTTTTATCTTCCATTTACCAGGAAATTTTTAATACCTCTTTTGCGCAGACATAAATTTTCCAAGTGCAAAGCGGCTTTGTACTTTTTGCTGCAACTCAATGACCGTGATGTTTGCTTTGCCGTTGGGAGCTTTTTGAAGTGTATTTTAGCAAAGAGAAGGAGTATGCTGTTTTAATTTTAATGCATTTTACTACTTTTTGTATGGATTGTATTTGTATTGCTGCTAAAATGTTCACTACTGCTGCTAACTCCTCTATAGGATTGATTTTATTATTCATGTATTATTGGATAATATTTGCTGCTATTGATGGTTGCAGCCGTTTTTGCACTATTGGATAATATCTGCTGCTACTTATGAACTCAATCGTTTTGCACTGTCACTTAAGTTCCGAGAAAAATTACTGTTTTTGCTTGCTGGCGTATTCTTTTTAAATGGAAAATGAGTTTGTATTTGCTGAGATGTGTATGATTTTAAATGATGTTTTTTTACATGTGTATCTTTTATGACCTGTCTTCGGAAGGACAAATAAAGAAAGAATTGAATTGAATTGACTACCTGCTCCACCTGAGTATGTTAGAGCTTTCTACACTACCTGCTCACCCGAAGTATCCTATTGCCTTCTATACGACCTGCTCACCCAGTGTATCTTAAAGATTTCTACTTTCTGAGGTCACTCAGAGCATCCTAGAGCTTTCTACACTAGTTACCCACCCTGCGTATCCTAGAGATTTCTACTTTACCAGCTCACCATGCAAATCCTGGAGCTTTCTAAACAACGGGATATCTTTGAATATCCTAGCTCTTTCTACACTACCTGCTCACCCTGAGTACTCTAGAGCTTTCTACTTTACCAGCTCACTTAGAGCATCCTAGATATTTCACCTCTACCTGTCCACTCCGAATATCCTAGAACTTTCTACACTACCTGCTCACCCTGAGTGACCTAGAGTGTTCCACAGTACCTGTTCATCCTGACTATCCTATAGCCTTCTACATTACCTACTTACCCTGAGTATCCTTGAGGTTTCAACACTAGCTGCTCACCCTACGTATCCTAGCTCTTTCTACACTACCTGCTCACCCTGAGTACTCTAGAGCTTTCTACTTTACCAGCTCACTTAGAGCATCCTAGATATTTCACCTTTACCTGTCCACTCCGAATATCCTAGCTCTTTCTACACTACCTGCTCACCCTGAGTATCCTAGAGCGTTCTACAGTACCTGTTCACCCTGACTATCCTATAGCCTTCTACATTACCTACTTACCCTGAGTATCCTTGAGGTTTCAACACTAGCTGCTCACCCTACGTATACTAGAACGATCTACACTACCTGCTCACCCTGAGTATGTTAGAGATTTATTCACTACCTGTGCACCCTGAGTATCCTAGAGCGTTCTACAGTACCTGTTCACCCTGACTATCCTATAGCCTTCTACATTACCTACTCACCCTGAGTATCCTTGAGGTTTCAACACTAGCTGCTCACCCTACGTATCCTAGCTCTTTCTACACTACCTGCTCACCCTGAGTATCCTAGAGCGTTCTACACTACCTGTTCACCCTGTCTATCCTATAGCCTTCTACATTACCTACTCACCCTGAGTATCCTAGAGCGTTCTACAGTACCTGTTCACCCTGACTATCCTATAGCCTTCTACATTACCTACTCACCCTGAGTATCCTTGAGGTTTCAACACTAGCTGCTCACCCTACGTATCCTAGCTCTTTCTACACTACCTGCTCACCCTGAGTACTCTAGAGCTTTCTACTTTACCAGCTCACTTAGAGCATCCTAGATATTTCACCTCTACCTGTCCACTCCGAATATCCTAGAACTTTCTACACTACCAGCTCACCCTGAGTATCGTACAGCGCTCTACGTTTCAGGTTAAGATGAAGACGGTGTTCCAGTAATGGTGACATTGAAGAGAGTCTTATCCTAGCATCAGTTACTGGAACAGAATGAGGCGTCCCCTGCCTCTGCCCCAGGCTCCACCAAGTACCTGAAGCGTCTGGAACAGCAGCCGAGAGGCGATTCCAATCTGAGCTCTAAAGACGACAATTGTTAAAGCGGCAGTGACCATCAGCCCATGACACACCTCCCCAGTGTACAAACAATGAGACAATCCTAGGCCCGCTGAGAAAAGAAACAATGGGACAGAGAACTCAATATAACACATATTCCGTCAAACAGCTGGAAACTCTCGTCTGTCCTCTGACCCTTTCACCCCCAAGCGTTGGACAACCCGTGTCTGAGACACCCAGATCACCCTCATCGAATGAAGACACAGTCCCCTCAGAAGGACAGCCAGGAGAGCGAACAAGCACGGCTTCCCTACGCATGCTCAGTCTGGAACATCCGCCCGGGGAGGCTGCAGAAACATCCCAATCTGATGTGTACTTACTGCAGTTGTTAAAGCGGCGTTGACAGGGGGTGGGGCAGGGGAATGAGCATTGGGAAGCACTGCTGCCGCTTTTGTTACTGGTGGCCGATATTGCAGCACTGCTGCAAAACCAGCCGGCCCCCCTGTAACAAAAGCGCCCCCCACCTTTCCATCCCACCGAGAAAACGCCCGGTGGCCGCTACGGCCAGCCCGGCCCCGTGAGTCCAAGCCAGTGATGGGTTTGTGCCCACGGCCAGGAGAGACTGCGCCAGTGATGGCTGAGTGCAGAGTGTGAAGATGGCTGAGTGCAGAGGGTGGGGAGAGATTGACTGCCAGTGATGGCTAAGTGCAGAGTGTGAAGATGGCTGAGTGCAGAGTGAGGAGAGACTGACAGCCAGTGATGCCTGAGTGTAGAGGGTGAGGAGAGACTGACAGCCAGTGATGGCTCAGTGCAGAGTGTGAAGATGGCTGAGTGCAGAGGGCGGGGAGAGATTGACTGCCAGTGATGGCGGAGTGCAGAGTGTGAAGATGACTGAGTGCAGAGGGTAAGGAGAGACTGACAGCCAGTGATGACTGAGTGCAGAGGGCGAGGAGAGACTGACAGCCAGTGATGGCTCAGTTCAGAGTGTGAAGATGGCTCAGTGCAGAGGGCGAGGAGAGACTGACAGCCAGTGATGGCTCAGTGCAGAATGTGAAGATGGCTGAGTGCAGAGGGCGGGGAGAGATTGACTGCCAGTGATGGCTGAGTGCAGAGTGTGAAGATGGCTGAGTGCAGAGTGAGGAGAGACTGACAGCCAGTGATGACTGAATGTAGAGGGTGAGGAGAGACTGCGCCAGTGATGGCTGAGTGCTGAGATTGAGGGGAGACTGACTGCCAGTGATGGCTAAGTGCAGAGGGTGTTGAGAGACTGACATCCTGTGATGGGTGAGTGCAGAAGGTGAGAGTAGACTGAGAGCTGGTGATGGATGTGTGCAGAGGGTGATGATAGACTGCGCCAGTGATGGATGAGTGCAGAGGGTGAGGAGAGACTAAGAACAGGTGATGGGAGGGAGAGTGTGGCCCAGCGGCCAGAGCGGCTGACTCCGGAGCGTGAGGCTCACAGTTCCATCCCAGGAGCTGGGGCAGCTCAGCTCAGCATCACGTGACTCTGCAATAGCTCACTTAATCTCCCCTACGGCCCCCAGCGCCTTGAGACACTTAGGGGTGATTACTTCGCGCTTTACAAATACCTGATTGATTGATTGATTGATTGATTGGGTTAGTGCAGAAGGTGAGGAGAGACTGAGAGCTGGTGATGGCTGAGTGCACACAGCGAGGAGAGACAGAGCCGGTGATGGCTGAGTGCACACAGTGAGGAGAGACGGACAGACAGTGATGGATGAGTGCAGAGGGTGTGGAGAGACACAGCCAGTGATGGCTGAGTGCACATGGTGAGGAGAGACTGACAGCCAGTGATGGCTGAGTGCACATGGTGAGGAGAGACTGCGCCAGTGATGGTTGAGAGCACGTGGTGAGTAGAGACTGACAGCCAGTGATGGCTGAGTGCACATGGTGAGGAGAGACTGACAGCCAGTGATGGCTGAGTGCACATGGTGAGGAGAGACTGTGCCAGTTATGGCTGAGTGCACATGGTGAGTAGAGACTGACAGCTAGTGATGGCTGAGTACACATGGTGAGGAGAGACTGACAGCCAGTGATGGCTGAGTGCACATGGTGAGGAGAGACTGAGAGCCACTGATTGCTGTGTGCACATGGTGAGAAGAGACTGACAGCCAGTGATGGCTGAGTGCACATGGTGAGGAGATGCAGAGAGCCATAGATTGGTGAGTGCACATGGATAGGAAATAACTGAGATCCGGTGATGGCTGAGTGAACACAGCGAGCAGAGACGGAAAGCCAGTGATGGATGAGTGCAGAGGGTGAGGAGAGACACAGCCAGCGATAACTGAGTGCACAGGTTGAGGAGAGATAGAGAGTCGGTGATGGCTGAGTGGCGAGTGCACATGGTGAGGAGAGACAGAGACACAATGATGTGTGAGTGCACAGGGTGAGCAGAGATGTGTAATGTATGGAGTGGTGAGGGAGCATGATGAAGAGAGACCGAGAATATATTCCGGAAGGGAGAGTGGGGGCAGGATACGACACATAACCTATGATGGATGAAAGTGGTGGTCTGATGGGGGGAGACACAGAACATGTGCTGGGCGGAAGCGAGGTGGGGGGGCGAATGAAGAGAGACAGAGAGACTGTGATGGATGGACTGGTGAAGCAGGTTCAGGGGAGAACAAAACCAGTGATGAATGAGAAGGATGAGGAGAGACAGAGAGCCTGTGGTGGGAGGGAGTATCAGGGCAGGATGAGAGAAAGAGAACCTCTGGTAGAGGGGTGTGGTGGGATCAGAAAAAGTAAAACAGAGAAACTCTGATGGGTGGTGCTTAGGTTCACAATGAGGAGGGACAGTGAACCTGTAATGGATGAGTCTTGGGGGCACAATGTGGGGGCGGGGGGCAGAGAACCTTTGATGGATGGGTCTTGGGGTCACAAAGAGAGGCAACAGAGAGCCTGTGATGGATGGAAGTTGGGGGTCACAATGAGGGTGGCACCGAGAGCCTGTGATGGATGGAAGTTGGGGTCACAGTGAGAGGCCCCAGAGAGCCTGTGATGGGAGGGAGTATCAGGGCAGGATGGGAGAAAGAGAACCCGTGGTAGATGGGCGTGGTGGGATCAGATTATGTAAAACAGAGAAACTCTGATGGATTGGGGGGGTCACGGTGCGGAGAGACCTATTAACTGTGATGGGTGGAACTTGTGGAGTGGAGGGGGGTCACAAAAAAGGGTAGGCAGAGAACCTGTGATGAATGGGTCTTGTGGGGTTCACAATGGTGGTAAGGGGGAACAGAGAACCTGTGATGGATGGTTCATGTGGGGGTCGAAATGGGGGGTGGGGGCAGAGAACCTTTGATGGATGGGTCATGTGGTGGCGTCACAATGGGGGGACAGAGAACCTGTGGTGGATGGGTCTTGTGGGGGCCACAATGACGGTGGAGAAAGAACCTGTGGTGGATGGGTCTTGTGGGGGCCACAATGACGGTGGAGAAAGAACCTGTGGTGGATGGTTCTTGTGGGGGCCACAATGACGGTGGAGAAAGAACCTGTGGTGGATGGGTCTTGGGGTTACAATGGGGGGGGCAGAGAACCTTTGATGGATTAATCTTGTGGGGGTCACAATGAGGGGGGACAGAGGACCTGTGATAGATGGGTCTTGTGGGGTTACAATGGGGGGGCAAAAAGCCTTTGATGGATGGGTTTTGTGGAGGTCACAATGAGGGGAGAGAGATCCTGTGATGGATGGATCTTGTGGGGTCACAATGTGGGGGGCAGAGAACCTTTGATGGTTGGGTCTTGTGTGGGCCACAATGTTGGTGGGGCATAGAACCTTTGATTCTTGGGTCTTGTGGGGGTTCACAATGACGGGGGGGACACGGAGAGCCTGGGATGGATGGGTCTTGTAAAGGTCACCATGTGGGGTGAGGGGGCAGAGAACCTTTGATAAATGGCTATTGTGGGGCTCAGAAGGAAGGGGAGACAGAGAACCTGTTATGGGTGGGTCCTGGGGTCACAATGAAGGGGCACAGAGAACCTGTGATGCATGGGTCTTGTGGGTTCACAATGTTGGGGGGCAGAACATCTTTGATAGATGGGTCTTGTGGGGGCCACAATGTGAAAGGGGGAAGAGAACATTTGATGAATGGGTCTTATGGGTTTCATAATGGGGGGCACAGAGAACCTGTGAGGGATGGGTCTTGTAAGGGTCCCAGTGTGGGGTGGTGGGGTGGCAGAGAATCTTTGATGAATGGGAATTGTGGGGTTCACAATGAGAGGGGGCAGAGAACCTGTTATGGGTGAGTATTGGGGTCACAATGAAGGAGCACAGAGAGCCTGTGATGGATGGAAGTTGGGGTCACAATGAGGGGGGCACAGAAAGCCTGTGATAGATTAAGTCGGGGGTAGGTGGGATAAAGAAATAAAGATGGGAGGGGGCAGGATCAGGGGAATGGTGGGGACGAGGAGAGCCAGAGACCTGTGATAGGTGCGAGTGGCGGGGCGGGATCAGGAGAGACAGTGTACCTGCAATGGGAGAGAGCGGCGAGGAGAGACAGCCTGTGATGGATGGGAGTGGGGGCGGGGTCAGGAGAGACAGCCTGTGATGGATGGGAGTGATGAGGATGAGCAGTGACACAGACCCGCGGTGGGTGAGAGTGGTGGGGGCGAGATGAGGGAAGAGAAAGAATCGGGGTTGTGGGTGGCAGGGTGAAGGCAGATACAGACCCTGTGACGGGTGTGACAGTCGGGAACCAAACCAGGGTATCCAGAAGAGATGCCAGGATAGGCTGGGGAGGAGACCCAGAGAGCCTGTGATGGATGAAGGGGAGACCCGGGAGTCACAAGCATGGCTGAGGAGGAGAGACAGCGAGCTAGGAGAGACAGCGAGCTTGTGGTGAATGAAGGAGGGCTGGAAAAACAAGTCTGGATGGGAAAGAGATCCAGGGATACTTTGTTGGATGAAGGGGAGACCCGGGAGGCTCACGCATGGCTGAGGAGGAGAGGCAGCGAGCTTGTGGTGAATGAAGGGAAGGCTGGAAACACATGCCTGTCCGTAGAGGAGACCCAGAGAGCCTGTGGTAGACGAAGGGAGAATGGAAACACATGACTCGCTGGGAAAGAGAGCAAGAGATACTTTGATGGTTGAAGGGGTTTGCTGATTAGAGATGCACACTTGGGGGAGGAGGTTAGACAGCCAGCTACGATGAATGAAGAGGAGAGCGTGGAAGACATGTCTGGGTGAGGAGGAGAGACAGTGAGCTTGTGATGAATGAAGGGCAGGCTGAGAAACACATGCTGTTTACCTTGAATCGCGGTTGGCGCCATCGCAGAGTGCGCTGCCACTGCCAGCAGCTGCCTTCTCTGTGCAGAAATAGTTCAGTTCTGCTGCGGCAGCTGTGCTATATACGCCAGGAAATACTTTTAACCAATCAAGTACCAGCTGATACAACCACACCTAGTGTTACTGGCTCCGCCAAGCCCTGCCAAGAGAACCTCCCGTTTCTAATCCAAGAGGGAATGAGTAATTTCCACTGATCCTTGGCCCGGACAGTGTCCGCTGACGAGAAGAAACATGGAGTGTTTGTGCAGCAGTTGTCGATGAGACTGCACCAGCCACAGGACCCCAGCAATGCCAGCTTCATCCAGTGGTGTCATGTCAGCACCACAGGACCCCAACAGTGCCAGCTTCATCCAGTGGTGTCATGTCAGCACCACAGGACCCCAACAGTGCCAGCTTCCTCCAGTGGTGTCATGTCAGTGCCACAGGACCCCAGCAGTGTCAGCTTCATCTAGAGGTGCCCTGTCAGTGTCACAGGATCTCAGCAGTGCCAGCTTCATCTAGAGGTGTCCTGTCAGTGTCACAGAACCCCAGCAGTGTCAGCTTCATCCAGAGGTTTCAGCTTCCTCCAGTGGTGTCCTGTCAGCGCCACAGGACTCCAGCAGTGTCAGCTTCATCCAGAGGTGTCCTGTCAGTGTCACAGGACCCCAGCAGTGTCAGCTTCCTCTAGAAGTGTCCTGTCACCACCACAGGACCCCAGCAGTGTCAGCTTCCTCCAGAAGTGTCCTGTCAGTGCCACAGGACTCCAGCAGTGCCAGCTTCATCCAGAGGTGTCCTGTCAGTGCCACAGGACTCCAGCAGTGTCAGCTTCTTCCAGAGGTGTCCTGTCAGTGCCACAGGACCCCAGCAGTGTCAGCTTCATCGAGAGGTGTCCTGTCAGTGTCACAGGATCCCAGCAGTGCCAGCTTCATCTAGAGGTGTCCTGTTAGTGTCACAGGACCCCAGCAGTGTCAGCTTCATCCAGAGGTTTCAGCTTCCTCCAGTGGTGTCCTGTCAGCGCCACAGGACTCCAGCAGTGTCAGCTTCATCCAGAGGTGTCCTGTCAGTGTCACAGGACCCCAGCACTGTCAGCTTCCTCCAGAGGTGTCCTGTCAGTGCCACAGGACCCCAGCAGTGGCAACTTCATCCAGAGGTGTCCTGTCACTGCCACAGGACCCCAGCAGTGTGAGCTTCATCCAGAGGTGTCCTGTCAGTGCCACAGGACCCCAGCAGTGTCAGCTTCCTCCAGAAGTGTCCTGTCAGTGCCACAGGACTCCAGCAGTGCCAGCTTCATCCAGAGGTGTCCTGTCAGTGCCACAGGGCCCCAGCAGTGTGAGCTTCATCCAAAGGTGTCCTGTCAGTGCCACAGGACTCCAGCAGTGGCAGCTTCATCCAGAGGTGTCCAGGCAGTGCCACAGGACTCCAGCAGTGTCAGCTTCATCCAGAGGTGTCCTGTCAGTGCCACAGGTCTCCAGCAGTGCCAGCTTCACCCAGAGGTGTCCTGTCAGTGCCACAGGTCTCCAGCAGTGCCAGCTTCACCCAGAGGTGTCCTGTCAGTGCCACAGGACTCCAGCAGTGGCAGCTTCACCCAGAGGTGTCCTGTCAGTGCCACAGGACTCCAGCAGTGCCAGCTTCATCCAGAGGTGTCCTGTCAGTGCCACAGGTCTCCAGCAGTGCCAGCTTCACCCAGAGGTGTCCTGTCAGTGTCACAGGACCCCAGCAGTGGCAGCATCATCCAGAGGTGTCCTGACAGTGTCACAGGACCCCAGCAGTGGCAGCTTCATCCAGAGGTGTCCTGTCAGTGTCACAGGACCCCAGCAGTGTCAGCTTCTTCCCGAGGTGTCCTGTCAGTGTTGTCTTGTGGTTTGTGGCATCCTGGCCCTGGCATGCCTTGCTAAGTTGTCTTGGGCCTGGCTGCCATAGTGCTTTTCGTTACTCTGGGCCGTTGTTCTATCGACCTCTGCTCTTGCCAAGTTCTTTTTGCACTGTCTGCATTTTCTATCTTTCACCTTTTCTCCTGTTCACTTTGGGCTCAGACTGCACAACATGTACAAGGTCGAATAACAACGTTTCCTTGTCTTGCTGATTTGGCCAGTCCCTCACACCTAGACATAACACTAGGTACAGCTGCCATGGAAAAATTAGTGTGCTTTTAACATTGCGGTTGGTCCGCTCTAGAGACATTTGGAGACAACCTTTCCAGGGAGAAGAGCTGTGATTGTCTGCTGATGTAGTTTTGCATCTAGAGACTGAGGTATGGGGGTTCGCTAGTCAAAGCCCAGAGGTCTTCTATTTTTATAATAAACTGGCTTCCAGCACGGGGAGGGTGGTAATGTTAGTTAGACATATATCCACTGCTTTATGAGATGCTTTCCCCGTTCGTATTCTATGGAGTTGTAACTATGCTGATTATATTATTCATATGTATTATGCTAGTAGTACTGACACGTGTACTGTATCTTAGAGCACGTAAGTTGAAATAAACATTTTAACCTATACAGTGTCTCTTCTTACGCATGTTGTGGACAGGTACGAGTGAGTGACGAAAGAGTGTTCTTGCTTCTGCGAGTCCTGAGATAGAGATACCGTGTTCTGGGTTGTCCAATCATTGGTACATTGGTGCTAATGGGACGCTAAGGCTAGTTGGGTTGGGGTTTTAGGTGCTAAGGGCTATGGTTGGCTCACCACTATATTCCGAGGTTCTATTATCCTGTGCATAGCTCTGTGTGTGCAGAATCCCTAAGACATGGCGCGACCAACGAGTGGGGCAGCTTATCTGCGAGACGCTTGAGTAGTACTTGTGCTTGTCCACGACCCCCTCACATACGCTTCCGGAAGCGTGTGTGACGGCGATACCTCCTATATTGAGTTTTTGTAGGTTCTTTCAAGCTTGAAGTTGTTAAAAAAGGTTTCTTAATCATAACCCTTTTGTGCTGCCTCTTGTAAGGTTGTCGAATAATCCCGTTAGTAATGGCGGGTATAGATATAGCGGCGCATAGCCGCACAGCACTCCGGGATCATTTACGGGTGTATGGAGTGCCAGACACGGGAGTCGAACTAGTCTTTGTGGTTCAAGCCGATCCGGCTTTCCACTTTGAGGTGTTCTACTCTTGGATCACTTTTCCAGCGGTGGACGCGAACGATAATCTGTTCCATGAATATGAACCCACTACTGTTCCTGCTGTCTATCGACCTTATACTACTCTTGAAGTACCGCTCACGGCTTGGCAGCACCATGTTTGGTTTAATGGCGCCCTCCCACAACCGACTACCACGGTTCGTTTAGGCCCCTTATCTATTGAGGGGGCCACTTGGCCTGTTTTGGCCGGGTACACCCCACATCCACGCTATATGACTATACCAGTCGCGGAACTGCGCACTATGTATGCGGCTTTGGTGCAAGTGCATCGAGCCTTAGTGCGATATGTTACAGGCAACATCCATGGCGCCGCTCCTGGAGTTGCCGGCCAACGAGCTGGTGCAAGCGGAGTGACCATAAGTCCTGTCATGGTGAACTCGGTGATGGGCAAACGTCCACAAAATAAGGATGATTTTCCTTATTGGCTTGCAGAAAAATTTGACCAGTTGGAGGCAGTTTTTCCACACACAACCCCAGTGGATAAACACCGTATTCTTACGATTAGTTTGCCAAAAGACTTAATTCCCGAGTTGACAGCCTGCGACAACTGGGGTAAGGTATTCGCAGCAGTATATTCTAAGTGTTTTGGTACTCCTTCCATGACAGTTCTCCCCTCAGTAATTAAAAAAGTACAGGATCAACATGGCCCTGAAGCGGCTGTGGAATTAGGGATGAGACTGGTGGGAGTGTTTGAAGTAGTAGCGGAGCTGATCCTTGCGAATGTCAAGGGCGATGCAGTGAACTTTCAAGTAGCGAATGCTTTGGCTTTGGTCCCAGAATTGGACAGGCCTCGCGAATTACCGAAAATTATTACCCAGGCTTATAAAACTATTGGCAGAAATAGCCTGGGCAACAAGCCTTTTGCAAAACAGCAAACACAATCGCAACAACAACAACAAACCAAATCTCAGCCTGAGAAAGATGAGAAACCAGTCTTCACTAAAAAGAGTTGGAGGCTGAAAAAACAGGGTAAGCAACAAAAGAAGCCGGGGTTGAGAGGCGCATCCCCGGTTTCAGTCTCTTCTGAACGCACTTATGATTTACGCGATAGAGCGAGAATTAAATCACCGGATAGGTTTCAGATCCCTGATGCGCGTTCTCCTCGTTCTTCACAGGCACAGACTTCGTCACAGGCCGGTGGAGGAGACCGCCAGGATAGAGGGAGGGACCGAGAGGCTCCCCAGGGACGAGACCAACCTCGACAACAAGTCAGAGGAAAAGCAGAAGACTTTCAACGTTTTCGACCACAATTTCAGAAGAAGAAAGTTGCCGCTGTAACAGCGAAATATGCCACAGACGGTGAGAATGAGACTCCTGAATTGGACGTGGGCAGTAACCCTCCTAGACAGCGCCGCGGAAGTTACCATAGTGCGGGAGGCGCTACGTCCTCATATGGAGGCGACAGCAACTGAAACATTCATTACTGTCGAGACAGCTGACACCAGAGTGGCACCCCCTGATAGACTTTTTAATATTGTCATTCAAATTGAAGGTGATATACAGCGTATCATTAAAGGGATTTTTGGGAAAATCTAACCTCTTCATATGACATTTTATTAGCGGAGGTGGATTGGCCACCCCCATTCGTTCTTGCTGCACGTACAGGGGAGGAGGTAATCCTTCCGAGCTTTTCTCGACATGTCCCAAAGGACAAAGCAGAGGCTCTGGCAGCTGAGTGGGCTGTGTCCCTGGCTCCTGCGTTATACCGCAACCACGTGGGTTGGGACGAAGATTCTCCCCCATGAAATACCTTTGCGGTCACTACCGCAGCCACAACCCCAATATCCCATAAAACGTGAAGCCAAAGGCCCCGTTTCCGAAATTCTGACTCAGTTGGAATATCAGGGAGTAATCGAAACCTGCGTATCACCTATGAATAATCCCCTATTCGCGGTTTCTAAACCCGATGGATCGTACCGCTTAGTTTTGGATTACCGGCATTTGAACTCTCATTGTCGGACCTTTGCGGTGCAAAATACCCATAGTTCTGCGCTTGTAGACAGTCTTGTTCGTAAGAAATATAAAACGACACTTGACCTTTCAAATGGATTCTACACGCACAACTTAGCCCCGGAGAGTGGCCAATGGTGTTCTTTTACTTCCGGTGGTAAAATGTTCAAATTCAGGCGTCTTCCTATGGGCTACAAGAATAGTCCAGGCGTATTCGCCGCTCGTGTTGTCTCTTTGTTAGACGGCATAGATCCAGACGTATGTTCGTACGTAGGTGACATTTATCTGACAGATGACGAATTGTTTCCGCATCTGACCCGAGTAGACCGCATTATTCTTGAATTTGCGGTTCAAGGTTACAAATTTAACTTTGCTAAATCTCATATTGCTGAATTTACCGTTTTGTTCTTGGGCTATGAGCTCAACAATGAAGGTAAGGGCTTAGCCCCCATTTCCTAGAGAAATGTGCACTTCTGTGCCCTCCTACTAATCTGAAGAAGCTTCAGTCCTTGCTGGGTTTTTGAACTTCGGACGTACATACATTCCCGAATACGCCCAGCGTATCAAGCCACTGTATGCATTGATACAACCTACTTTTTCAAAGTCTTGTTGGCTTCCGGAGCATACCTCCATTCTACAGTCTTTGCAGACTGACCTTCTTGAGTCTAAATATCTTTTGACGCGTGATAACCACACAAACCTGGTGATTAGAATCATACCAGGGGCAGTGGGTTTCACGTACTTAACCTTTAACGAAGGTGATACAGTACCCATCGCATACAAGTCACATCTGTACACTTCCGCGGAAATGCGGTTTTCCTCTGTAGAAAAAGTTCTAACGGCAGTGCAAATAGCGATTCTAAAGGAGCGCACACTGGCACAGGGAAACGCATTCTGGTGGTAACACCATATCCTGCCTTAGAGGCAGTGACCAAAGCAAGTGTACCGAACTCTAAAGCTTTGCACCCCGTTGGATTCAATGGGCAACATCTTTGACGTCTCCGGATGTCACTTTCATTTTCGATTCTTCTCTTCAGACTCAGGAGTTTTTACAGTATGAATTCGTTCATCCTCCTCCTCTGTCTTTACTGCCGCTTGAGGATTACGACTGTGTGATCTACACTGATGGTTCGGCACAACCAGCCACAGGGTCCAAGCATGCTTATTCAGCCGCATGTGCTATTGTTGCAGGTACCTTTGTGAACGGAGAGTTCAAATCCACTGTAGTGCACACTCAGACACTCGGGGATAGTACCGCACAATTGGCCGAGCTGCGCGCTTTGGTGCTTGCACTTGAGTTCGTTAATCCTGATGTGACCACTCTAATTGTGTGCGACTCTTACTACTGTGTTCAATCATACAATGACAATCTGTTCTTTTGGTCGCAAAACGACTATAGAGACGCTAAAGGCAACACAATCAAGCATAAAACGCTTTGGGTTCGAGTGGCAGAATTACAACAACGTCTGCCGCTCACACAGGTGGTTCACACCCTAGGCCATCAGCGGGTGGGCGCACACGCTGTTGGTAACAGTTTGGCAGATGAAGCTGCCAAATCAGCAGTAGTCACGTGTTCAGTAGCAGCAGTTACTAGATCCATGTCTAAAATAGACACCGATATCTTGGCAGCTATTGCTGCGACAAAGGAAGGCGTTAATTACCCTAGGGGTTTTCCTTCCAAATATTCTTATCAGTTAGGTCCCGAACAGGCTCCTTATGTAACAATACCCGGTGTTGGGGATCGGCTGATCCCCAACGCGGACCGCAGGTTTTCCTTGATAACGGCAGCACACGAAGGCATGGCTTCGGCTCATGCGGGTGTGTCTGCGACAGTTTCCATCTTACAGCAGCGTTACTGGTGGCGTGGTTTATATAAAGACACCCGTACTTATGTGCTTTCCTGTGACGTTTGTCAACAGATCAAGCCTTCCACGGTTACACGACCACCACAAACCTCGCTAGGCATTTCCAACAGACCCTTTGGGTGTGTTTACCTAGATCACTGCGGTCCATTTTCCTCAGACACTGCCTATAAATATATCTTAGTGGCAGTGGACTCGTGCACACGGTTCATCTGGGTCTGGCCACAACGGAGTGCTGACGCTCGAAATGTCATCAGGGATTTGCGTGTCTTTGTGGGAATTTTCGCATGCGGCACCTTCCATTCTGACCAAGGTCCGGCGTTTGCCTCTAAGGCTTACAAGGACGCAATGGGTTCATTGGGGGTGCGGGTGAAATTTTCGTCTCCGTATAGGCCTGAGGGCAATTCTATCGTTGAACGAATGAACCGTGACTTAAAGCAATCCTTGACAGCTAGAGTTATAGGTACTGGCAGGAACTGGCTGGCCCACTTGTATACCGTACAACGTGCACTTAATAATCTCCCTAGAAGACCTCTGGGTGGGCGGACCCCATACGAAATGCTCTTTGGCATACGAATGTTTGTGCCTGACCTTGATGGTCTAGACATGGCGGCGCAATCCGCCAAGTTTGATGTAGATAACCATTCTGCTATGTTACAGGACTTACAAGAAGCCCGAGACAAACTTGCAATTGCACATTTACCTTCAGCCTCAGACCCTGCTCTGCAGATTCCGGTTGCCGGCTGGCTTCCGAAGATTGGCGACCTGGTTCGAGAGAAGGTGGAGAACAAAAAGAATTCGGCCCCTCTTTTCGTGCACCGGTTCCAGTTCTGGGCTTGAAGGGAACACGTACAGTAATCTTACCACCGCTTCCTGGTCGCAAGGAGAACAGATACATCTCAGTGGAAAATGTCAAGCTACAACATCTGGCCGATCCTGAATAGTGTTACACCAGCGGTCTCTTGTCCTGCCATTTATCGGACATGTGTTCGAGGCACTCCTGCCCGAACGGTCACTGGTGTTACCATGGAGATGGTTGATTTGCCTGAAAATATATTCGAACCCCCTGCATCCCCCTGCATCGACGAGGACGAGTATACCTATCCCGCAACAGAGTCGGTGGCACACCAACCAACAACGCCACTGAGCCCGACACGTTTTTCCTTTGACTCGGATTCCACCTCTTCAAATGTCCCGTCCAAGTTCAGTCTTTTTGTATCCTGGTTTAGAGACAATTTTTTGGTTCCACCCTGGACATATCTCTGGTTGGTGCTTTTCTTGATTTTTTTGTTCATGTCCATTGGCTTTGTCACAGTGTTTTTCTACTCATCAATGGTCACTATTTACCTGAACGCTCTGCTGTGAACAGTGTTGCTGGAACTTTGGCTCCACATTCCTCCTCTCACATCATGAAGCGTGACCACACATTTGTGAACATTTCAGCGTTTCCAGTTGCTGATGGCATCGTATGGGATGCGGTAAACTTTCAAATCCATGGTCCGACAGAAATTATTAATGTACCAAATGTCCTTCGAGTTTCGATGGGTGATGTAGTAAAAAGTAATATTCATTCTGACGATTGGGATGTGCATGCCGTTGAAGCATTATTTGCTGATTTAAAATATTATGCTTCTTTTAATGCTGAGGATTTGTATATGAATTCTGCAAATTATGCCGATTTGTACTGCTACCAGCATTGGGGCAACCATTTTCTCCACAAACCGAGTGCACTACGTAGCCCTGTTACATACACCCAATGGGAACATTGCCCAAACCCCATACCAGGTAGCTCCCAGACTCTTAGAAATAAATTTACCTATTTCACTGATTTCAATCGATCAAACCCTGGGTCCTATTATTTTAAACTGAATGCCCCATTAACTCAGAAAATCATGTTGACCCACACAAAATTACTTTATTCGGGTTCCTTTTTGAAAGCCTTAGCTGTGGGTGGTTATGAGTACTGGAGGGACACTGTGGATTTGAAATCAATCTGGGGCTCAAAGCCATGGCAGGTGCAGGGCACAGAGGCTTTGCACCGTGCTTGCCTTATCCCGGCCCAAATTGTGTTTCTAAATGCTTCCATCTATCAGTCTACGTGTTGGGGTTTGGCTACTACTAAACAATTAAACGCACCTTCCCTACCATCCCTGTCAAGCGCTCCCAATGATAGTTTGCGTTTTAATATGTCCCTTGCGACTTTGCAGGCCATGTTTCAGGACAATTCATTCAATGTTTCTACACTTGTACAGTCACCCTGGTTGGTATGGCCCATATCGTCTAATGCATGCCAACTGCGTTTTCACGGCTCAGTTCCTGGATACAAACAGGACAGGCCTGATCCGAGGTTTTCTGATTCCCGTACTGTCACCACATATTCTGTTGGTAAATTATGCAAACAGTGGTTGCAGCATTCGTCCCTAGATTCTGTTAAACAGCATTTATCCCTCCTTTCAGGCAACATTGAGCTGTCCGACTTTGTTTTGGGGCCTCGTGGTCCACGACCAAAGAGATTCATTTATGAAGCGTATAATGAACTCTGGAAGCTATCACAAATGGAAGCTGCATCCCGTCTTCGGGAAATAGACCAAGCAAATTTGGAAAAGGTGCTTGCTGTTGTTGACAATAGTATTAATACCCTGTCTTCCCGCATTTACACATTAGAGAATATTGTGTCCTCTGTTGTTGATATTGTACAAGATGATGTTTCTATATTGTACCATGGTCAAAATCAATTGCGTTCAGTAATGCAGTTTGCGTGGACTTTGCAAACCCTTAAGTTAGGTAAAGTTCCTTGGAATTTCTTGAACACCACCGCCCTATTTCTGCCTTTTAATTTGACTGAAAAACAGCAGTTCATGTCCATGAAAGATGCATCTTACACTTTGTTACATATTGAGAAAGTGGATCCTTTACCATTCTCTGTAGCGGAACTAGATTCTGCTGTGTGGCTAGTTCATGGGGTTATCGCTTTACCTTTTTCCTTGTTTGAATTTAGCTCATGCATGAAACATTATCCTGTGGGCCGTTTCCAGCCTTTGGGTAGTGCCTTCCTACATGAACTCTGGTCCTTGCCTTTCATGTATAAATGCCTTAGAGACGGCAAGGAAGTTTTTCTCACGGGAGAGTCTTGTGATTCAACTGTAGGTCATTCACTTATTTGTAAACATATTAAGCTGCACGGAGCTTGTAGCGTTTCCGTTCCAAATCTTGCATGTGTGCTAAAAGGTATTCCTGCTCCTGCTATTTCTCCCACCTTTACTTTGCTTACTAATGGTAGCTATTTGCTTTTAAATAACGAAGACTGTTGTGGCTTACAGGCCGGCATTCCGTATATTGTCACGGTTTCGCACAGAGTTGTCTGCTGCAAGAATGTGCTTTTACCTCCCCCTCACGACATCGTTGATAACTCTATTTGGCCTTCCATTCCTACCATGGAGGCAGATTTCAATAAGTTGAGCAGAATAAAGGCCCTATTATTGAATGAGGAGGTTATGCTCACATCCGCCCGGGAGACATTCATTCTCCAGGTGGCGAGTACCCACAGTGAAATACAGGCCCTTTTGAACACTGACCTCCCCCAACATTTCGGGGAGTTAATTCATCGTATTTTTAACGCATCAAACACTGAGGGTCTGGTGCACTTTTTTAAGGTTGTGGGGTCCGGCCTGGTGTCCACCTTCCAAACTATTTTCGGTGTGATACCGGCGTTCATTCATTCTATTTTTTCCAGCGTCTTTGGTGGATTCCCATTAATCCTCGCCTTGGCGGCTGGTGTCTTGCTGTTGGTCTGTTTTCTGCGCAATGGCTGCTCCCCGATGGGCCCTTCTCGATCCCGAACGCCTCCAGCTGCTCCGTGAGCGACTCCTGGACAGTTTCGGTGTTCTGCCATTGGCGACCATCAGTGTGTCATATACCCTTTCTTTTCGCTTTGCGTATTTCACTTGCGTGCAACCTGTGATGTCTTGCATCCGCTGTCCTTTCACCTGGACCATGGATTATTGCCTCTCCAATTCGTCGTTGTCTGTTCCGGATTTTGTTCGGTTGGTGGGTCCCTTGGAGGCCCATGAACAGGACTGTTCCGTTACTGGCTGTATGACGCGTGCGGCTGCACTTGGGATTTTGGCACAATGGGATATCTGGGCGGCTGCTCAGGATCTCCTACAACAGAGCTATATTGAATATCACGCAAGCTGTCCCGCATTGCTTTTGGATGCTCCGTCCTCTGAGGAACATTCCTGCTCGTTTGATCTGTTGGACTGGATGGCGTCTATGTTTTCTGACACTTCCAATGATGTCCTCCTGGATGCTATAGCGTTTTTCTGCACTTACACGCTTCTGGATTGAAAGGCCTGCCTTGCTGACTCTCGTTTGTCATTAGACACTTTTTGTTTTTTGTCCCTCTCCCTCATGGGGTCTGCATAGCCTACAGACGTTTTTGTTCTGCTCGGCCCATTTGAACTCTGTCTTCGTCTTTTGTCTTGGCCTATGGACTGTCCAGGGGAGGGTGTCTTGTGGTTTGTGGCATCCTGGCCCTGGCCTGCCTTGCTAAGTTGTCTTGGGCCTGGCTGCCATAGTGCTTTTCGTTGCTCTGGGCCGTTGTTCTATCGACCTCTGCTCTTGCCAAGTTCTTTTTGCACTGTCTGCATTTTCTATCTTTCACCTTTTCTCCTGTTCACTTTGGGCTCAGACTGCACAACATGTACAAGGTCGAATAACAACGTTTCCTTGTCTTGCTGATTTGGCCAGTCCCTCACACCTAGACATAACACTAGGTACAGCTGCCATGGAAAAATTAGTGTGCTTTTAATATTGCGGTTGGTCCGCTCTAGAGACACTTGGAGACAACCTTTCCAGGGAGAAGAGCTGTGATTGTCTGCTGATGTAGTTTTGCATCTAGAGACTGAGGTATGGGGGTTCGCTAGTCAAAGCCCAGAGGTCTTCTATTTTTATAATAAACTGGCTTCCAGCACGGGGAGGGTGGTAATGTTAGTTAGACATATATCCACTGCTTTATGAGATGCTTTCCCCGTTCGTATTCTATGGAGTTGTAACTATGCTGATTATATTATTCATATGTATTATGCTAGTAGTACTGACACGTGTACTGTATCTTAGAGCACGTAAGTTGAAATAAACATTTTAACCTATACAGTGTCTCTTCTTACGCATGTTGTGGACAGGTACGAGTGAGTGACGAAAGAGTGTTCTTGCTTCTGCGAGTCCTGTGATAGAGATACCGTGTTCTGGGTTGTCCAATCATTGGTACATTGGTGCTAATGGGACGCTAAGGCTAGTTGGGTTGGGGTTTTAGGTGCTAAGGGCTATGGTTGGCTCACCACTATATTCCGAGGTTCTATTATCCTGTGCATAGCTCTGTGTGTGCAGAATCCCTAAGACAGTGTCACAGGATCCCAGCAGTGCCAGCTTCATCTAGAGGTGTCCTGTCAGTGCCTCAGGACCCCAGCAGTGTCAGCTTCATCCAGAGGTGTCAGCTTCCTCCAGTGGTGTCCTGTCAGTGCCACAGGACTCCAGCAGTGTCAGCTTCATCCAGAGGTGCCCTGTCAGTGTCACCGGACCCCAGCAGTGTCAGCTTCATCCAGAGGTGTCCAGTCAGTGTCACAGGACCCCAGCAGTGTCAGCTTCATCCAGAGGTGTCAGCTTCCTCCAGAGGTGTCCTGTCAGTGCCACAGGACTCCAGCAGTGTCAACGTCCTCCTTCAGTGTCCTGTCAGTGCTCAAGGGCCCCAGGAGTCTGAGCTTCCTCCAGTGGTATCCTGTCAGTGTTACAGGACCCCAGCAGTGTCAGCTTCCTCCAGTGGTGTCCTGTCAGTGCCACAGGACCCCAGAAGTGTCAGCTTCCTCCAGAGGTGCCCTGTCAGTGTTACAGGACCCCAGCAGTGTCAGCTTCCTCCAGTGGTGTCCTGTCAGCACCACAGGACCCCAGCAGTGTTGGCTTCCTCCAGAGGTGTCCTGTCAGCACCACAGGACCCTAGCAGTGTCAGCTTCCTCCAGTGGTGCCCTGTCAGCGCCACAGGACCGCAGCAGTGTGAGCTTCATCCAGTGGTGCCCTGTCAGTTCCACAGGACCCCAGCAGTGTCAGCTTCCTCCAGAGGTGTCCTGCCTGTGCCACAGGACCCCAGCAGTGTCAGCTTCCTCCAGAGGTGTCCTGTCAGTACCACAGGACCCCAGCAGTGTCAGCTTCATCGAGAGGTGCCTTCTTCCTCCAGTGGTGTCCTGTCAGTGCAACAGGACCCCAGCAGTGTCAGCTTCATCGAGAGATGTCCTGTCAGTGTCACAGGACTCCAGAAGTGTCGGCTTCCTCCGGAGGTGTCCTTTCAGTGCCACAGGACCCCAGCAGTGTCAGCTTCCTCCAGAGGTGCCCTGTCAGCGCCACAGGACCCCAGCAGTGTCAGCTTCCTCCAGAGGTGTCCTTTCAGTGTCACAGGACCCCAGCAGTGTCAGCTTCCTCCAGAGGTGTCCTGTCAGCACCACAGGATCCCAGCAGTGTCAGCTTCCTCCAGAGGTGCCCTGTCAGCGCCACAGGACCCCAGCAGTGTCAGCTTCCTCCAGAGGTGTCCTTTCAGTGCCACAGGACCCCAGCAGTGTCAGCTTCCTCCAGAGGTGTCCTGTCAGCACCACAGGATCCCAGCAGTGTCAGCTTCCTCCAGAGGTGCCCTGTCAGCGCCACAGGACTCCAGCAGTGTCAGCTTCCTCCAGAGGTGTCCTTTCAGTGCCACAGGACCCCAGCAGTGTCAGCTTCCTCCAGAAGTGCCCTGTCAGCGCCACAGGACTCCAGCAGTGTCAGCTTCCTCCAGAGGTGTCCTTTCAGTGCCACAGGACCCCAGCAGTGTCAGCTTCCTCCAGAGGTGTCATGTAAGTACCACAGGACCCCAGCAGTGTCAGCTTCCTGCAGAGGTATCCTGTCAGCACCACAGGATCCCAGCAGTGTCAGCTTCCTCCAGAGGTGTCCTGTCAGTGCCACAGGATCCAGGCAGTGTCAGCTTCCTCCAGTGGTGTCCTGTCAGCACCACAGAATCCCAGCAGTGTCAGCTTCCTCCAGAGGTGTCATGTAAGTGCCAGAGGACCCCAGCAGTGTCAGCTTCCTCCAGAGGTGTCCTATCACTGCCACAGGACCCCAGCAGTGGCAGCTTCATCCAGAGGTGTCCTGTCACTGCCACAGGACCCCAGCAGTGGCAGCTTCATCCAGCGGTGTCAGCTTCCTCCAGAGGTGTCCTGTCAGCACCACAGGACCCTCGCAGTGTCAGTATCATCCAGAGGTGTCCTGTCAGTGCCACAGGACCCTAACAGTGTCAGCTTCCTCCAGTGGTGTCCTGTCAGTGCCACAGGACCCCAGCAGTGTCAGCTTCCTCCAGAGGTGCCCTGTCAGTGTTACAGGACCCCAGCAGTGTCAGCTTCCTCCAGAGGTGTCCTGTCAGCACCACAGGACCCCAGCAGTGTCTGCGTCCTCCAGAGGTGTCCTGTCAGCACCACAGGACCCGAGCAGTATCAGCTTCCTCCAGTGGTGCCCTGTCAGCGCCACAGGACCGCAGCAGTGTCAGGTTCATCCAGTGGTGCCCTGTCAGTTCCACAGGACCCCAGCAGTGTCAGCTTCCTCCAGAGGTGTCCTGTCAGTGCCACAGGACCCCAGCAGTGTCAGCTTCCTCCAGAGGTGTCCTGTCAGTACCACAGGACCCCAGCAGTGTCAGCTTCATCCAGAGGTGTCAGCTTCCTCCAGTGGTGTTCTGTCAGTGCAACAGGACCCCAGCAGTGTCAGCTTCATCGAGAGATGTCCTGTCAGTGTCACAGGACTCCAGCAGTGTCAGCTTCCTCCAGAGGTGTCCTTTCAGTGCCACAGGACCCCAGCAGTGTCAGCTTCCTCCAGAGGTGTCCTGTCAGCACCACAGGATCCCAGCAGTGTCAGCTTCCTCCAGAGGTGTCGTGTAAGTACCACAGGACCCCAGCTGTGTCAGCTTCCTCCAGAGGTGTTCTGTCAGCACCACCGGATCCCAGCAGTGTCAGCTTCCTCCAGAGGTGTCCTGTCAGTGCCACAGGACCCAGACAGTGTCAGCTTCCTCCAGTGGTGTCCTGTCAGCACCACAGGATCCCAGCAGTGTCAGCTTCCTCCAGAGGTGTCATGTAAGTGCCAGAGGACCCCAGCAGTGTCAGCTTCCTCCAGAGGTGTCCTATCACTGCCACAGGACCCCAGCAGTGGCAGCTTCATCCAGAGGTGTCCTGTCACTGCCACAGGACCCCAGCAGTGGCAGCTTCATCCAGAGGTGTCAGCTTCCTGCAGAGGTGTCCTGTCAGCACCACAGGACCCTCGCAGTGTCAGTTTCATCCAGAGGTGTCCTGTCAGTGCCACAGGACCCCAGCAGTGTCAGCTTCCTCCAGTGGTGTCCTGTCAGTGCCGCAGGACCCCACCAGCGTCAGCTTCATCGAGAGGTGTCCTGTCAGTATCACAGGACTCCAGCAGTGTCAGCTTCATCGAGAGGTGTCCTGTCAGCACCACAGGACCCCAGCAGTGTCAGCTTCATCCAGAGGTGTCCTGTCAGTGCCACAGGACCCCAGCAGTGTCAACTTCCTCCAGAGGTGTCCTGTCAGCACCACAGGACCCCAGCAGTGTCAGCTTCCTCCACAGGTGTCCTGTCAGCACCACAGGACCCCAGGAGTGCCAGCTTCCTCCAGAGGTGTCCTGTCAGCACCACAGGATCCCAGCAGTGTCAGCTTCCTCCAGAGGTGTCCTGTCACTGCCACAGGACCCCAGCAGTGGCAGCTTCATCCAGAGGTGTCAGCTTCCTCCAGTGGTGTCCTGTCAGTGCAACAGGACCCCAGCAGCTCAGCTTCATCCAGAGGTGTCCTGTCAGCACCACAGGACCCCAGCAGTATCAGCTTCCTCCAGAGGTGTCCTGTCAGCACCACAGGATCCCAGCAGTGTCAGCTTTCTCCAGAGGTGTCATGTAAGTGCCACAGGACCCCAGCAGTGTCAGCATCCTCCAGAGGTGTCCTGTAAGTGCCACAGGTCCCCAGCAGTGTGAGCTTCCTCCAGTGGTGCCCTGTGTAGGAGAGTAGGATCTGCTTCACATGGGTACCCCCACTTTTTGCTGATGCTTCACTGTTTTTCGACTTTAGTCTGGCTGGGGCCCTGCTAATCAGAACCCCAGCCTAGCTGCTTCCTCTCTAAAATGGTTTCCATGTGCCTTAGGCACATCTCTGATTGGAATCTGGAGTGCCCTTGTAAGTCCCTAGTATATGGTATACTATGTACCCAGGGCATAGGTACCTCAGAGGCCTGCCAGGGGCTGAAGCATGTATTATGCCACCCCTGGAAGGCCAGCCAAAAGGACACCACAGGTCTGCTACTGCAGCCTGGGTAAGGTAGTGCATGCACCCTTGCTGTGATATAGGTTACCTATATCACTACATACATACACACATATAAACCTATAAGTCACTCCTATGGCAGGCCTTATCAATCCTGAAGGCAGAGTGCTTGGTTCCTATGTGAGAGGGTGCCCCTGCATGAGCAGAGCCCCTCTGCAGCGTTCGGAGACCCTTCTCTGATGCTGTTTGTAGTGCAGCCTGACCATATACTCTTAAGCGCATTATAACCTCGCGTTAAATGCTAACTTTGGGATGGCTGCACGGAAACATGTCGTGTTTGGTGTCAAACATCTTGGAATACTACCCCCGCCAGTTCTGGCGGCGGGGGTAGCATTCCACCCTTCTAGAGGGAGAGACATGTACACACCGGCCTGCCCGGTAACTTCTTTCCAAGCCCTGGCATCACAAAATGGATGCCGCTGCCACAGACACGGGTCTGGCCTCCTGCTGCTGACTGAAACTCCGGCAGGGGAGGCCTGGACAATAGGTTTCCTGTCCCAGGGAGGTGTAACCACCTCCCCAGACAGGATAATGTGTATTGGGGCTGGGCGGGAGCACTCTCTGGTGCTTTGAAGTCCTGCACTGGGGGCACATTTGGTGTCCCTGTGCATACCCCAGTTCAAACTGGTTCAGGGGCTTCCAGCCCCTGCTCTGGCGCGAAACTGGACAAAGGGAATGGGTGTAACCACCCCTCTTCCCTGACCCTCCCATAGGTGGGTCCCCAGAGTATGTCCAACCCCTAACTTGGTATAAGTATGGGACCCCAGTCCTTAGGACTTTAGATTACCCTGGACAAAACTCTGACACTGAATCCTGGACCTTCGACGCTCTACTTTAAGATTAGAGGACTGAAGAATCTCCCTTGGGGTCAAGGAGTGACTCCCCTGCTTGGCAGGCACCAATGAAGCAATTGTCCGGTCTGCATCGCTGAAGCTCCCACCGGACGCCGAAGTCTTTGTATCACCAGAGGTGTATTTCCAGACTTCCCCGAGGCTGCCCTGAGTCCCCAGCAAAGCTGAGGCCCATAGCTGTTGTGGGTAACGTGGAACCGTGACCCCTGGACACCGAGTACTTTTGCAAGTGCATCCTCTTCTGGGTCTCCCACGAAGTTGTGCTTTGGGCTCCAAGTAGCCCCCGCCTCCAGTACCGACTGCACCGAAGATCACTGGCCTCCACTCCACGAGTGTCCCGTGAGCCAGCTCTAAGTGCGTCCACTCGAGGCTCCTTTGCGGTCGCTAGTCCGTTGGCTAGTGGGCCCTCCTGAAGGCAACTCTTCTTCTGCTTGGGCTTCCCTGGTTGCTCCAGGCGTGCCCTGACTTACCCTCGCTGGGTGAGTCCCTCAGACCTTGCTGGTCTGCACCACCATCCTTCTTCTATTTCCACGAGACTTGCCGTTGCCAAGGCTTGTTGGGTCCAATCCGGTCGCCGACACTCCTGCAATCGACAGACGTCGTGGGACAGCTCGAATCCAGCTCCTGGTTGTCGTCGACACCTCCTGGACCTCGTGGCTGAAGAGTCAAGATGACCGTCAACCTACCTGAAGCACCCGACATCGGTGGGCATCCGCTCATCGCCTTCCTGGTCACTGGCTAGTGACCCAGACTCTGTCCCCTCTGCTTTCAGGTTCTTCAGATCTTCGATCCACCTTTGGATCCACCCGAACACTTTCGACTTGGCCGCCAGCAGCACTTTGCAGCAGATCGCCATTGAAAACGACGACGAAACCCGACCCCGAAAGACACCTATGCACCCGGCTTCCCTGGGTGAGGTAACTCGAGTACTCCGGTGCTCCCATGGGTATAGACTCTAGAACAACCTAGTTCTAAAGGGGTTTGCTCCAAGTCCTCCTCTAAGTGTCCCTTTTCTTTGAAACTCCAACCGCGACATTCCCCATAGAAGTCAACGGCGGCTCGCGGCTGTGTTCTCACACTGCACGCGTCCCCCGTGGGTCCCCTGTGTCACTACCTTGGGTGGTTCCTTGAGGGCCAAGCACTTCTACAGGCTCTAGGCCTTGTGTCTAGCTCAGTCGTGGTTCTTATACCACTTTATTGGTATATGGTTTGGTACCCCCTTAGGGCTCAAACATGTATTTGTGCTATTATTGTTGATAATTAACTTATAACTTATGTACTTCGAACTCTAGCCTCATAAAGAGACTAGAGGTGTGTGTTTAGCAATAAATACATATATTTTGAATATATACCTGGTGTGGTCCTCTTTCATTTGGTCACTCAAGAGATTATAGACTGGTAAAACAAGCTGTTTTACATTCCTTCAAGACTTAGCCTGAAGGCTGCTCTCCATAGCTACCACTAGGATAGCTTTCAATAAAGGTTGTCTTTAACCTATCTCCAATAAGGGGTTGTTTGGACTGGTGCAAGGTGCCCACTATAATTAGTGGACAGCATATACCAGGCCAACTTCTCACATTGGTGTGCAGCGTGTGGGATTCCAGCTTGCTATTGTTTTACCAGATAATCTCAATTGAATTGATCAACTGAAAACCACTAAGGGTACCTTAGGTACATATAAATCAAGCTTAGGATACAGTAAGTTCTACTGAACTTAGAGTTGTGTGTTAAGGGATAGCACACCCTTTCTACAACTCAAGAGAGTTTAGTAGGCCACACTAGAGTAGGTAGTGCATACACCACACCTCACTAGTAATGTCTTCAAAGCCAGGACCTAGTGAGTCCTTGCCAGAAGCCAGTGGGCTTCTTCCCTCCAAGTATGATAATCTCCCATTCTTGGAATTGAGAGCATTGTGCAATACTAGGAAGCTGAAGACAGGCAAAAGTGCCAGCACCCAACACCTCAGGGAGGTGCTACTGTCAGATGATCTCAGCAGACCCCTAGGGTCTGAAGGGGTAGGCAGACAGGGTGGGGCAGAAGATGAGGAAGGGGTCAGGGGTGAAGAAACCCAGGGCCCCCCCTCTGAAACTGGCCAGGAAGGTGAAAATGACCTTGACCTGGAAAACCCAATTCCTCCTGTGGAGGAGGAGGAGGATCAGAATGACCTCCCCTTTGTCCCGCCAGGAAGAATTGTGACTGTGCCCAGAAGGGCTAGATCTCCTTCTCAGGAGTCTAATCACTCTGACACCTCAATAGGGACCTCTGTTTCCTCTCATAGGAGGGAATCCTCTCATGAAAGGAAAGAGAGACTGCTCAGATATGGAGAAGCTCAGTTGAGGCTCAGAAGAGAGCAGTTGGCTATAGACAGGGAGTCCCTAGAGCTTGAAAAGCAAAGAAAAAGATGGGACTAGAGTCCCATGGTGGCAGCAATTTCCCCAGAGATAGGGAAAGGTCTTATGACCATAGAAACCTGAGCAAGATTGTCCCTCCCTACCAGAGTGGGGATGACATCCACAAATGGATAACTGCACTGGAGAGGGCCTGTAAAGTACAGAGGGTCCCTCAGGAGCAGTGGGCAGCAATCTTGTGGCTCTCCTTTGCAGACAAAGGTAGAGACAAGCTCCTCACTGTAAGAGAAGAGGATGCTGACAATTACAAAGTCTTGAAGAGTGCTCTGATTGATGGGTTTGGCCTAACAACTGAACAATACAGGTTAAAGTTCAGAGATACCCAAAAAGCACAGACTCAAGACTGGGTAGACTATGTGGATTGTTCTGCTAAGGCTCTGGAAGGTTGGTTGATGGGCAGTAAGGTATGTGACTTCACAGGATTGTACAATCTTATCATGAGGGAGCAGATTCTTAATAACTGTCAAAATCAGCTGTTGCATCAGTACATTGTGGACTCTGATCTGACCTCTCCCCAAGAATTGGGAAAGAAGGCAGACAAATGGGTCAGAACCAGGGTGAGGCAGAAGGTACAGAACCAAGGTGGTGACCCAAAGAAGCAAGATTCTAAGAACTCTGATAAGGGTGGGGAGAAGGGTAAAGACCAGAAGTCTTCACAAGGCCCCCAAAAATCTTCTTCAGGTGGGGATTCACAGTCTAACAAAGGGAAAGGCCAAAAGAAACCATGGTGCAAGGTCTGTAAGCAAAAGACCCACTGGACCAGTGATTGCACCAAGTCCAAAGACTCTACTCCAGCCCCCACCAATGCCCCTAAGGCACCTGCTCCCCCTAGTGCAGTTACAGTTGGTGGTGGGACTACACAAGCCAAGGGTTTAGTAGGGTTGACCCTGGGTAAGGAGATGGGCTCTGACCTAGTCAGAGAACTCACTCAGGCTGTCCTAGTCTGTGATGGAGGCATGGATGTGACCTCCTCTGTGAGTCCCAGTAATCTGGGCAAGTACAGGCAACAGCCATTAATAAATGGAAAAGAGGCTTTGGCATTTAGGGACACAGGAGCAAGTGTCACCATGGTGACACAAGATCTTGTGGATCCTGGGCAGATTATACTTGGTGAAATGTACCAAGTGACCAATGCTAGCAATGTCAGAACAGACCATACTCTGGCATTTGTTAACTTCTCCTGGGGAGGGGTAACTGGCCTTAAGAAGGTTGTGGTAAGTGCAGACCTACCAGTTGAATGCTTGCTTGGCAATGATCTAGAAACTTCAGCTTGGGCAGAAGTGGAGCTCAGGACCCATGCAGAAATGCTGGGCATCCCTGCAGATGTGTTTGCTGTGACCAGGTCACAGGCCAAAATGTCTAACACTGAACAGGCCTTGGATTCTGGAATAATGGACTAAGTGCCATCCAAGAAGAGGAGTAGTAGGGTAAAGGCAGTGCCTTCCCCCTTGGCTCAGAAGGAAGATCAGTCTCTTCAGGGAGATGATCTCAGTCCTGAGGAAGGAACTGTCCCAGAGGAGCTTGAGCCTGATCAGGTTGAGTTCTTAGGGACAGGGGCCCTTCCAGGGCAGATCTGAGCCAGGAGCAGCAGAGCTGCCCCTCTCTTGAACCCCTCAGACAGCAAGCTGCTGCTGAGGCTGCTGGGAAAGCTAGTGGTCCCCATACAGTGTATTGGGATGATGGACTCTTGTACTCAGAGTGTAGAGACCCCAAGCCTGGTGCCACCAGGAGGTTGGTTATACCTCTGAAGTTCAGGGGCTTCCTATTGACCCTAGCCCATGACATTCCTTTAGCAGGTCACCTGGGCCAGAACAAGACTTGGGACAGAATTGTCCCTCACTTTCACTGGCCCCACATGTCTGAAGACACAAAGGAGTTTTGTCGCTCCTGTGTAACCTGCCAGGCCAGTGGCAAGGCAGGTGGCACTACAAAGGTCCCCCTGATACCACTACCTGTGGTGGGGGTTCCCTTTGAAAGGGTAGGGATTGACATTGTTGGTCCCATGGATCCCCAAACAGCATCTGGGCACAGATTTATCCTGGTGGTAGTGGATCATGCCACCAGGTACCCAGAGGCTATACCCCTTAGGACCACTACAGCACCTGTGGTGGCAAGAGCCCTCCTGGGAATTTTCTCAAGAGTGGGCTTCCCTAAGGAGGTCGTATCAGACAGGGGTGTAAACTTTATGTCTGGATACTTGAAAGCAATGTGGAAGGAGTGTGGAGTGACTTACAAGTTCACCACACCCTATCACCCACAATGCAATGGTTTAGTTGAGAGATTCAACAAAACCTTAAAGGGCATGATTAAAGGGCTCCCAGAGAAGCTTAGGCGAAGATGGGACATACTCTTGACCTGCCTTTTATTTGCATACAGGGAGGTGCCTCAAAAGGGGGTTGGCTACAGCCCTTTTGAACTTTTGTTTGGTCACCCTGTCAGGGGTCCATTGTGCTTGGTAAAGGAAGAATGGGAGTTACCTCTCAAGCCCCCAAAGCATGACATAGTGTACTATGTACTTGGTCTCCGCTCCAGGATGGCTGAATACATGAAAAAGGCAACTAAAAACCTTGAGGCTAGCCAGGAACTGCAAAAAGCCTGGCATGACCAAAAGGCTGTACTGACTGTTTACCAGCCAGGACAGAAGGTGTGGGTGTTGGAGCCAGTGGCCCCAGCAGCTCTCCAAGACAAATGGAGTGGACCCCATACCATTGTTGAACAGAAGGGTGAGGTTACCTATTTAGTGGACCTAGGAACACCCAGGAGTCCCCACAGGGTTCTCCATGTCAACAGACTGAAACCATATGTGGACAGGGCAGACATGGGCTTGCTCATGGCTACTGATGAGGGACAGGAGGAAGAGAGTGACCCACTCCCTGACCTGCTCTCACAGAACCCTGATGATGGGTCAGTGGATGGTGTAGCCTTGGCAGGCAGCCTCACTGCTCAGCAGCAAACTGATTGTAGACAAGTGCTCAATCAGTACAGACATATGTTCTCTCTGACTCCAAGTCAGACCACCTGGTGCACTCATGAAGTGGACACTGGGGACAGTCTGCCTATTAAAAATAAGATTTATAGGCAACCTGACCATGTCAGGGACTGTATCAGGACAGAAGTCCAGAAAATGTTGGATTTGGGAGTTATTGAACCCTCAGATAGCCCTTGGGCTAGTCCAGTGGTCCTTGTGCCAAAACTTCACACCAGTGGTGGGAAAAGAGAGATGAGGTTTTGTGTGGACTACAGGGGTCTCAATGCAGTCACTAGGACTGATGCCCATCCAATACCTAGGGCAGATGAGCTAATAGACACTTTGGCCTCAGCCAAGTATCTAAGCACATTTGACCTGACAGATGGCTACTGGCAGATCAGACTAGCTGATGATGCAAAGCCAAAGACAGCATTCTCAACCCCTAGTGGGCATTATCAATTTGTGGTAATGCCCTTTGGTCTGAAGAATGCACCTGCCACTTTTCAGAGGTTGGTGAATACAGTCCTTAAAGGTCTGGAAGCCTATAGTGCAGCATATCTAGATGATATTGCTGTCTTTAGCTCCACCTGGGAGGATCACCTGGTCCACCTCAGAAATGTTTTGCAGGCCCTGCAGAAAGCAGGCCTGACTATCAAGGCCACAAAGTGCCAGATAGGGCAGAGTCTGGTTGTGTACCTGGGCCACCTTGTGGGTGGAGGCCAGGTTCAACCCTTGCAGAGCAAGATCCAGACCATCATGGACTGGACTGCTCCAACTACCCAGACTCAGGTGAGAGCCTTTTTAGGCCTGACTGGGTACTATAGGAGATTTGTCAAGGGGTATGGATCAATAGTGACACCCCTGAATGACTTAACTTCCAAGAAAATACCCAAAAGGTTCAGTGGACAGTTAGCTGTCAAAAAGGCATTTGATGACCTAAAGCAGGCCATGTGCACTGCTCCCATTCTACAGAGTCCTGATTACTCCAAGAAGTTCATTGTCCAAACAGATGCATCTGAATTGGGGGTAGGGGCTGTACTGTCACAATTGAATGATGAAGGTCAGGATCAGCCAGTAGCTTTTATTAGCAGAAGGCTGACCCCTAGAGAGAAACGTTGGTCAGCCATTGAGAGGGAGGCCTTTGCTGTGGTCTGGGCTCTGAAGAAGTTGAGGCCATACTCGTTTGGTACTCACTTCCTTGTTCAAACAGACCATAAGCCCCTCTTATGGCTAAAACAAATGAAGGGTGAAAACCCCAAACTGCTTAGGTGGTCCATTTCCCTACAGGGGATGGACTTCACAGTGGAACATAGACCTGGGAGTAACCATGCCAATGCAGATGGACTCTCTAGGTACTTCCACTTAGAACATGAAGACTCAACTGGACAAGGTTAGTTTAATGTCCCTACGTTTGGGGGGGGGTTGTGTAGGAGAGTAGGATCTGCTTCACATGGGTACCCCCACTTTTTGCTGATGCTTCACTGTTTTTCGACTTTAGTCTGGCTGGGGCCCTGCTAATCAGAACCCCAGCCTAGCTGCTTCCTCTCTAAAATGGTTTTCATGTGCCTTAGGCACATCTCTGATTGGAATCTGGAGTGCCCTTGTAAGTCCCTAGTATATGGTATACTATGTACCCAGGGCATAGGTACCTCAGAGGCCTGCCAGGGGCTGAAGCATGTATTATGCCACCCCTGGAAGGCCAGCCAAAAGGACACCACAGGTCTGCTACTGCAGCCTGGGTAAGGTGGTGCATGCACCTCTTACTGTGATATAGGTTACCTATATCACTACATACATACACACATATAAACCTATAAGTCACTCCTATGGCAGGCCTTATCAATCCTGAAGGCAGAGTGCTTGGTTCCTATGTGAGAGGGTGCCCCTGCATGAGCAGAGCCCCTCTACAGTGTTCGATGACCCTTCTCTGATGCTGTTTGTAGTGCAGCCTGACCATATACTCTTAAGCGCATTATAACCTCGCGTTAAATGCTAACTTTGAGATGGCTGCACGGAAACATGTCGTGTTTGGTGTCAAACATCTTGGAATACTACCCCCCTGCCAGTTCTGGCGGCGGGGGTAGCATTCCACCCTTCTAGAGGGAGAGACATGTACACACTGGCCTGCCCGGTAACTTCTTTCCAAGCCCTGGCATCACAAAATGGATGCCGCTGCCACAGACACAGGTCTGGCCTCCTGCTGCTGACTGAAACTCCGGCAGGGGAGGCCTGGACAATAGGTTTCCTGTCCCAGGGAGGTGTAACCACCTCCCCAGACAGGATAATGTGTATTGGGGCTGGGCGGGAGCACTCTCTGGTGCTTTGAAGTCCTGCACTGGGGGCACATTTGGTGTCCCTGTGCATACCCCAGTTCAAACTGGTTCAGGGGCTTCCAGCCCCTGCTCTGGCGCGAAACTGGACAAAGGGAATGGGTGTAACTAACCCTCTTCCCTGACCCTCCCATAGGTGGGTCCCAAGAGTATGTCCAACCCCTTAACTTGGTATAAGTATGGGACCCCAGTCCTTAGGACTTTAGATTACCCTGGACGAAACTCTGACACTGAATCCTGGACCTTCGACGCTCTACTTTAAGATTAGAGGACTGAAGAATCTCCCTTGGGGTCAAGGAGTGACTCCCCTGCTTGGCAGGCACCAACGAAGCAATTGTCCGGTCTGCATCGCTGAAGCTCCCGCCGGACGCCGAAGTCTTTGCATCACCAGAGGTGGATTTCCAGACTTCCCCGAGGCTGCCCTGAGTCCCCAGCAAAGCTGAGGCCCGTAGCTGTCGTGGGTAACGTGGAACCGTGACCCCTAGACACCGAGTACTTTTGCAAGTGCATCCTCTTCTGGGTCTCTCACGAAGTTGTGCTTTGGGCTCCGAGTAGCCCCCACCTCCAGCACCAACTGCACCGAAGATCACTGGCCTCCACTCCACGAGTGTCCCGTGAGCCAGCTCTAAGTGCGTCCACTTGAGGCTCCTTCGCGGTCGCTAGTCCGTTGGCTAGTGGGGCCTCCCGAAGGCAACTCTTCTTCTGCTTGGGCTTTCCTGGTTGCTCCAGGCGTGCCCTGACTTACCCTTGCTGGGTGAGTCCCTCAGACCTTGCTGGTCTGCACCACTATCCTTCTTCTATTTCCACAAGATTTGCCGTTGCCAAGGCTTGTTGGGTCCAATCCGGTCGCCGACACCCCTGCAATCGACAGACGTCGTGGGACAGCTCGAATCCAGCTCCTGGTTGTCGTCGACACCTCCTGGACCTCGTGGCTGAAGAGTCAAGACGACCGTCAACCTACCTGAAGCACCCGACATCGGTGGGCATCCGCTCATCGCCTTCCTGGTCACTGGCTAGTGACCCAGACTCTGTCCCCTCTGCTTTCAGGTTCTTCAGATCTTCGATCCACCTTTGGATCCACCCGAACACTTTCGACTTGGCCGCCAGCAGCACTTTGCAGCAGATCGCCATTGAAAACGACGACGAAACCCGACCCCGAAAGACACCTATGCACCCGGCTTCCCTGGGTGAGGTAACTCGAGTACTCCGGTGCTCCCGTGGGTATAGACTCTAGAACAACCTAGTTCTAAAGGGGTTTGCTCCAAGTCCTCCTCTAAGTGTCCCTTTTCTTTGAAACTCCAACCGCGACATTCCCCATAGAAGTCAACGGCGGCTCGCGGCTGTGTTCTCACACTGCACGCGTCCCCCGTGGGTCCCCTGTGTCACTACCTTGGGTGGTTCCTTGAGGGCCAAGCACTTCTACAGGCTCTAGGCCTTGTGTCTAGCTCAGTCGTGGTTCTTATACCACTTTATTGGTATATGGTTTGGTACACCCCTAGGGCTCAAACGTGTATTTGTGCTATTACTGTTGATAACTAACTTATAACTTATGTACTTCGAACTCTAGCCTCATAAAGAGACTAGAGGGGTGTGTTTAGCAATAAATACATATATTTTGAATATATACCTGGTGTGGTCCTCTTTCATTTGGTCACTCAAGGGATTATAGACTGGTAAAACAAGCTGCTTTACATTCCTTCAAGACTTAGCCTGAAGGCTGCTCTCCATAGCTACCACTAGGATAGCTTTCAATAAAGGTTGCCTTTAACCTATCTCCAATAAGGGGTTGTTTGGACTGGTGCAAGGTGCCCACTATAATTAGTGGACAGCATATACCAGGTCAACTTCTCACACCCTGTCAGCGCCACAGGACCCCAACAGTGTCAGCTTCATCCAGAGGTGCCCTGTCAGCGCCACAGGACCCCAGCAGTGTCAGCTTCCTCCAGAGGTGCCCTGTCAGTGCCACAGGACCCCAGCAGTGTGAGCTTCCTCCAGTGGTGCCCTGTCAGCACCACAGGACCCCAGCAGTGTCAACTTCCTCCAGAGGTGTCCTGTCAGTGCCACAGGACTCCAGCAGTGGCAGCTTCATCGAGCGGTGTCCTGTCAGTGCCTCGGGACCCCAGCAGTGTCAGCTTCCTCCAGAGGTGTCCTGTCAGTGCCACAGGACCCCAGCAGTGTCAGCTTCCTCCAGAGGTGTCAGCTTCCTCCAGAGGTGTCCTGTCAGTACCACAGGACCCCAGCAGTGCCAGATCCCTCCTTCAGTGTCCTGTCGGTGCTAATGATCTCCAGCAGTGTCAGCTTCCTGCTGCTTTGCCCTGTCAGTGCTTCAGGTCTCCAGTGCCAGCTTGTCCCTGCACCTTCCTGCCAGTGCCACAGGACCCCAGCAGTGCCACCTTCCTCCAGTGGTGTCCTGTCAGTGCCACAGTACCACAGGAGGGTGAGCTTCATCCACGGGTATCCTGGCAGCACTACAGGGCCCCAGGAGTGTGAGCTTGCTCTAGTGGAGCCCTGTCAGTGCCCCAAGAACCTTGGAGTGTGAGCTTCCTCCAGTGGTGCCCTGTGAGTGCCACAGGGCCCCAGGAGTATGAGCTCTCCCAGCAGTGCCCTGTCAGTGTAACAGGACCAATGCAGTGTCATGTTCTCTAGTGGTGTCTCATTTATTGTATAGGATGCCATCAGTACCCGATTTCTCCTACAGTGCCCTGTCATTGCCACAGGGTGCCAGGAGTATGAGCCTTCTTCTGCAATACCCTCTCAATAATACAGGAGCCCAGAAGTGCCAACATCTTCCTGCAATATCCCTTCAGTGTGCTGCAGGACTCGAACACTCTGAGCTCCAGCCTTCAGTCACTTGCTTTAACAGTAACCTGCCAATATAAGACAACAACAGTGCCTCCTGCAGTGCTCTGCCAGCACGAAATAACAGTAACTATGGCACTTTTACGCCACCGGAGCGACAATTCTGGGACACTCCACCGGCCGATATTTACCAGGCCACGCAAAGCCACCCTGCATGGATTTTCATGGCCTTGTACATATGGAGTGGGGAAATGCCTTACTCTGCGTGGAAGGGGCATTTCATCAGTGCTGCTGTGGGTGTTCCCACGCAACACCCATGGTTTTTGACACTGCCCCAGATTTACAACATAGCATAAAATTGGGTCAGCGCTAAAACTAACGCCTTCTCAAAGCAGGTGTAACTAGGAGAAATGTCTACATTTCTCCTTGCTTTTTTCTCTTTCCATGTGTGCTGCATTCTGAACCACACATAGAACAAGGAAAATGCCTCCTTTGATTCTTTTTGTTCAGGAAGGTGTCCCTTCCTGCACAAAAACAATCATGCCAACAATGCAGACACCCTTGCACCATGGTGCAAGGGTGACTGCGTTGGCACTTGGCTGCAGTTTGTGCGCCGGCAGAAAGGACAGGAATGCATCATATCTTGTAGCTATGGCACATTCCTGCCCTTTTCGTTTGCCATAGAGCAGTGCTATAGATCTCCAGTGCCAGCTTCTTCCTGCACTGCCCTGTCAGTGCTATAGGACTCCAGCAGTGCCATCTTCCTCCTGCTCTGCCTTAATACACTACTTCAGCACTAGAGCAGTGTGAGCTCCACCCACCAGTGCAACTTGCTTCAACATTCCCCTCTTAATAATATATCTGCAGCATTGTTAGCTTCCTGCTGCAGTGCCCTATCAGTGCTACAGGACTCCAGTAGTGTTAACTACCTCCTGCAGTGCGACTTCAGTAATACAGGACTCCTGCAATGCTAGCTTTCTCCTGCAACTCCCTGTCAGTGTCATAGGACATCTGTACTGCCACTTTCAGTGTCTTATAAGGGATGTGGACCTCTAGCAGTGTGAACTGCTTCCTGCATTGTCATTTCAATAATACAAGACTCCAATTGCGCCAGCTTCCTCCTGTGGTATCATGTCAGTGCTATAGGATGTCAGCAATGCCAGAGTCCTCGTGAAGTGCACTGTCAGGGCTACAATACTCCAGCAGTGAGAACTGCCTTCTGTTGTGCCACTGCAAAAATACAACACTCCAGCAGTGCCAGCTTCCCACTGCAGTACCATGTCAATGCCATTAGACTCCAGCAAAACCAAAGGGGATGATGGACGGAGTGTTGAACATTGCAAGCACTCACCCCCAGTCAACTGATCTGGGTTTAATCCATCATCATTCTTTAGCTCACTCCGCCACCCCAGTTCAGACATGGCCATATGCAAATCAGTCTGACCCTGTGCCTCATGGGAACAGTCCAGCCCGAACTGCCAAGACATGTCTTCCCTGGACCGGAAACAAGCATCCTGGGACCGGTTTCTGGCTTACAGCCGTCATCAGCCAGGCTACTTTGAATCCAGTGGCAAAGTGAGCAAGGGACCCACGTCTGGGCATACCCTGCCAACTTAGGGCGAACATAGCAAAACCAAAGGGGATGATGGACGGAGTGTTGAACATTGCAAGCACTCACCCCCAGTCAACTGATCTGGGTTTAATCCATCATCATTCTTTAGCTCACTCCGCCACCCCAGTTCAGACATGCCCATATGCAAATCAGTCTGACCCTGTGCCTCATGGGAACAGTCCAGCCCGAACTGCCAAGCCATGTCTTCCCTGGACCGGAAACAAGCATCCTGGGACCGGTTTCTGGCTTACAGCTGTCATCAGCCAAGCTATTTTGAATCCAGTGGCAAAGTGAGCAAGGGACCCACGTCTGGGCATACCCTGCCAACTTAGGGCGAACATAGCAAAACCAAAGGGGATGATGGACGGAGTGTTGAACATTGCAAGCACTCACCCCCAGTCAACTGATCTGGGTTTAATCCATCATCATTCTTTAGCTCACTCCGCCACCCCAGTTCAGACATGGCCATATGCAAATCAGTCTGACCCTGTGCCTCATGGGAACAGTCCAGCCCGAACTGCCAAGCCATGTCTTCCCTGGACCGGTTTTTGGCTTACAGCCGTCATCAGCCAGGCTATTTTGAATCCAGTGGCAAAGTGAGCAAGGGACCCATGTCTGGGCATACCCTGCCAACTTAGGGCGAACATAGCAAAACCAAAGGGGATGATGGACGGAGTGTTGAACATTGCAAGCACTCACCCCCAGTCAACTGATCTGGGTTTAATCCATCATCATTCTTTAGCTCACTCCGCCACCCCAGTTCAGACATGGCCATATGCAAATCAGTCTGACCCTGTGCCTCATGGGAACAGTCCAGCCCGAACTGCCAAGCCATGTCTTCCCTGGACCGGAAACAAGCATCCTGGGACTGGTTTCTGGCTTACAGCCGTCATCAGCCAGGCTATTTTGAATCCAGTGGCAAAGTGAGCAAGGGACCCACGTCTGGGCATACCCTGCCAACTTAGGGCGAACATAGCAAAACCAAAGGGGATGATGGACGGAGTGTTGAACATTGCAAGCACTCACCCCCAGTCAACTGATCTGGGTTTAATCCATCATCATTCTTTAGCTCACTCCGCCACCCCAGAATGATGATGGATTAAACCCAGATCAGTTGACTGGGGGTGAGTGCTTGCAATGTTCAACACTCCGTCCATCATCCCCTTTGGTTGTCCCGTTGTTGCTCTAACGTTCTTGCTTGTCACTGCTGATCCTTGCTGTGGGCGCTGTTAAACGCCTATTTTGGACGCTGTATTCCGCTTCATCACCCTTTGGAGGACTACATCACCCAGGGTGCAACGCGAGCCTGCCCAGGTGTTTCGGGTCCTGTTGACGAGGGGAGGCACCGGACCATCTTCGCGCATAAAGCGCAGCCTCTACCCCCGCAGCGTGGGTCCCGTTGTTGCTCTAACGTTCTTGCTTGTCACTGCTGATCCTTGCTGTGGGCGCTGTTAAACGCCTATTTTGGACGCTGTATTCCGCTTCATCACCCTTTGGAGGACTACATCACCCAGGGTGCAACGCGAGCCTGCCCAGGTGTTTCGGGTCCTGTTGACGAGGGGGAGGCACCGGACCATCTTCGCGCATAAAGCGCAGCCTCTACCCCCGCAGCGTGGGTCCCGTTGTTGCTCTAACGTTCTTGCTTGTCACTGCTGATCCTTGCTGTGGGCGCTGTTAAACGCCTATTTTGGACGCTGTATTCCGCTTCATCACCCTTTGGAGGACTACATCACCCAGGGTGCAACGCGAGCCTGCCCAGGTGTTTCGGGTCCTGTTGACGAGGGGGAGGCACCGGACCATCTTCGCGCATAAAGCGCAGCCTCTACCCCGCAGCGTGGGTCCCGTTGTTGCTCTAACGATCTTGCTTGTCACTGCTGATCCTTGCTGTGGGCGCTGTTAAACGCCTATTTTGGACGCTGTATTCCGCTTCATCACCCTTTGGAGGACTACATCACCCAGGGTGCAACGCGAGCCTGCCCAGGTGTTTCGGGTCCTGTTGACGAGGGGAGGCACCGGACCATCTTCGCGCATAAAGCGCAGCCTCTACCCCCGCAGCGTGGGTCCCGTTGTTGCTCTAACGTTCTTGCTTGTCACTGCTGATCCTTGCTGTGGGCGCTGTTAAACGCCTATTTTGGACGCTGTATTCCGCTTCATCACCCTTTGGAGGACTACATCACCCAGGGTGCAACGCAAGCCTGCCCAGGTGTTTCGGGTCCTGTTGACGAGGGGGAGGCACCGGACCATCTTCGCGCATAAAGCGCAGCCTCTACACCCGCAGCGCGGGACGTGCGCGGGACGTGCCGGGCGGCCCGGGCCAAGGGCGGGCCCGTCTGAGACCGTCCGAGACAGTTTGAGGCTGGGCTGGGCTACCCCTCTGAGAAGCTCAGATTGTGCACCTTACCATTGTGGAAATACCTAATTCAAAAGATTACCTAAGGTACTGTGTAGGAGTCTAAGCATAGAGAATACCTGGGTTGTTTGATTTAACTAGTCGTCTAAAGAAAATGGAAAAACGCAAGGGGGTTGCTGGCACGTTAGATGCATTTTTAGTAAGAGCGGAGTCACTCCTAACCCATGAAATTCACTTGACTGAGAGACGTCTTTCCTTAGACCCTGCTATTTTACAGAGACATTTAACAACTGGCATCCCTTCACCTGTACCGAGGGACATTGATCAGGAGATTTCACTGAATATTGCAACAAGTGCCCCATTGAACTCTATTCCTTTTTTACCTTCCTCTGAAGAAATTTCAAGTTCTTCAGTGGTTCCTAATAGAGTTACTAGGGCTAGGGTCGCGAAAACTGTGACCAAAGATAAGATTGAGCCACGGTTAAATAAAAAAAAAGGGGATATAGAGACAAGTAAATCTAGGGGCAAGGGCAGCATTGGTATCTTCTCTTTACCGAAAAATACTTCTGTTGGTACACAAACAGAGTTGACCTTATTGTCACCAGTGCAGAAAGTAGCTAGCAATAAGGGAGTTATGACTGAGTTCTCTACAGGAGTGAATGATTCTGGGTTAGGAGCAGCCTTAATTTGTGTTAGCGACTTGGTTGAAAAATGTTTTTATAAAATCAGCCTCCTAGAGTCTGCAATCAATACCCTAAGTAGTAATATTGTGGGTGTGTTACCTACCAGAGTAGAAAGGGAGGACCAAAGGTCAGCGATGGACAGTTGTCCACCAGCTAACCAAGATGAGAATATAGTTATAACAAACGAGAATAATTCCATTTCAAATAATACTTCAAATAATAAGGGGATAAATAGGTTGGTTCCTCCGTCCGTGGGTTCAGATGTGATAGTCTCTCAGGGTGTACAGAAGGGACATGTAATAACCATGGGTAAAATGGATGATGCAAGTTCTCTTGCTGGGTGCCAGAGAATTAGTGAATCAAATGTTACCAAAGCCCCTAATACTGAAATATTGTGTCTCCCCCCGGAATCATGTCCTTATGTTTTGATTTTGACAGGGGTTCCACCTTTGAGGGTTGGGCAGAAAGAAAACTGGATTGATCTATGGAATAAAACTTTTGATTGGCTGACCAAACACAAGAACTTCCACCCATCTGATGCTCATGAGATAATAATGGTTCGTAGAGTAGGGTGGATAGGGCAATCTATTAAGAGTATAAGAGGTGATTGTATTGTGGTCAATTTCCGCAGGCCAAAGATGGTTCATCATCTCTTACAGTATTGTGATGCAACTTTTACCCCCAAGACCGATATTAGTGCACTCTCCTTAGGATACTTTTACAAGCCGGAAGGTGGGAACAAAGTTATTGGATTCCCATCGGTTACACAATCTAATAGGTTTTTAGCATTGTCAGACCTGGACCTCCAGGACTGACAACTATTCAAAACAGGGCAGGAGAAGACAAGGATAATTACTTGCAAAGATCTAAGATCCAAACCTAATGATGGTTTTGCTGTATCGATATCTACTGTTGCTCTAACCATCCATATGGAGATGGGAATTATAGAAAATGATAATATGCCCTCTGAGGCGTATACTGGTACTCGTGAAGGGAACCAGACAGTTAACCTTAATAGCATTCAGAATGTAAATGCATGTAGGAAATTTGGAGGACTCATAAATGATATAGTAGATGTAAATATAGTGAACATTGTGAAAGATCCATCAGTTTACCAGGGAGAGGAACTTACATTAAATGATAATTTTGCTAATAATAATTTTGGTAATAACAGTGAGGAAACATTAGGTTTGGAAAATGGATGTAAGAAGATAATTGGTGATCAAAATAGCGAGGAACGCATAACAGAGATAAAGTTGACTTCTTGGAATATTGCAGGGATTAAGAAAAACCAAAGGGATGCAATATGGCAGGATTATATAGGTCAGAGTGAAATAGTCCTCCTCCAAGAAACCTGGGCAATAGAAACCCCCCATAAGATAGGGTTTAAAACTTTTAGTACTGCTGCAATTCCCTCTGTGAGAGGAAGGCCCTCGGGAGGCCTTGTTATTTGGTTAAAAATCACTTTGGGCGCTGAGTTTACGCAAATTGATTCCCCTTGTCAAGATATATTGGGAATAAAGTTTTTAGCACCAGATAAAAGGGAAGTCTACATTTTTAATATATATAGCAGACCAAGTGTAGCAAGTAGAGATGTACAAGTTATTGAGCAGTTGGATCAAATGTTAACTATAATAAATAAGAGTGCTTTGATAATTATTGGGGGTGATTTTAATCGAAAATTTGAACCAGTGGCTGGACTTGAAAATATTTTTGAAGATGAGGACTTGGCCAATAATATTCCAGCACTGAATAGTACCCCAGCGGTTTCGTGTACATGTGCTGTAGCGCAGTTACTGAGGCTGGTTTCAGCCCATGGTTTACGCGCCTGTAATGGGCGATTGTCTTCTGACAACCCAAATTTACCAACATTTATCCGGGGTTATTCTAAAAGCTATATAGACTATATATTGGTTTCTGTCCCTTTATGGCCTATGTTGCAAGACTTGGTTGTGGAAGATAGAATAGAGAGTGATCATCGTCCTCTATGTTTGACGCTCTCAGCTTCCCTATTTCAACAAAATCATTTAAGGAGATGTGACCCTTGGCACAGTTTAATTGAGCCCCTGGTATCGAACAATCGCAGAGCACTTAGATGGCCTTTGGTTTGGGGAATGATAAGATCATTAAAGAAATTTATGAAACTTATATAGAAATAGTCTCTCCGTATATTAACTTGCCATTAACAGAGATACCAATCATGGAAATGCATGATAGGTTGGTAGAGGGACTTGAACCAATATTAAGTAAGGCCCCAAAACAATTTAAAAAAAAGGGAATATCTAAATCAGCCTTGTTAGAGAACCCATGGTACAATAAAGAATGTCGCAATGCAAAAAGGATCTGATTCAGGCAACAAAGGATAGGGATATAGTAACCCTAAGGGAAAAGAGGACTCGCTATAAGGGGGTATTAATTAAGGCAAAGAAAAGCTGGGAGGACAATATTTGGTCTGAACTGATAAAAGCATGTAAATTAAACGACCAAGTTACCTTTTGGCGTTTATTATCTAAGGGTAACAAAAAGGGAAATGTAATAAGGACCTTTTTCTTGATGCAAATACATGGGTAACCCACTTTTCACAATGATACTCAACCACCAAAAATGATATTAATTTTAATTATGAAGAACTTGCTATTCATTTAAGTGAGACCCTCTACATTTTAGTTTAGCGGAAACAATAGTAGCAATAAATGCAATAAAACAAGGGAAGGCCCCTGGGCCTGATAAGATACCAGGTGACCTATGGAGGCATGAAAAGGAGATTTGGGCTCCCTATATTAATCTTTTGTGTAATACAGTTGCATCGGGTGCACCAATTCCTGAAACGTGGAGGGGTGCAGAGATCACAACTATTTTTAAAAAGGGTAACCGCCACGATCCGTCGCATTATCGGACGATTAGTCTAATTGACGTTTTACAAAAGATATACGCACGTCAAATTTTAAATAAACTGACCGATTGGATTGGGGAGTATAGCATTTTATCAAAGTACCAAGCAGGCTTCAGAGCAAAAACTAGCACTATTGACCAGGTTTTTAGATTTCTCTGTATAATTTGGAAGTATATTACAGTTAAGAAAGCTCATCTGTATATAGCTTTTGTAGACCTTAAGGCAGCCTTCGACCTCATTAGTGTTGATTTAACAAGAAAGAGATTGGGACTGAAATTTTAGGTATTTTTAACGAATATGTGAGTGTTAATCAATTTATAATTAGATGTTTGATTTTAGCTGGTCCTTGTGGAGCTTTGTATTTGGGTTTTAAACCATTGTTATAATTGTTTTTAAAATGCGTATTATCGGGCGGGTTACCCTTTTGAAGTATTGTTGTATGATGTTTTTATGTAATCTTTTATGTTTTTTTTTAAAAATCGAAATAAAGATTGAAATTGATTTGCATATGGCCATGTCTGAACTGGGGTGGCGGAGTGAGCTAAAGAATGATGATGGATTAAACCCAGATCAGTTGACTGGGGGTGAGTGCTTGCAATGTTCAACACTCCGTCCATCATCCCCTTTAGTTTTGCTTTGTTTGCCCTAAGTTGGCAGGGTATGCCCAGACGTGGGTCCCTTGCTCACTTTGCCACTGGATTCAAGATAGCCTGGCTGATGACGACTGTAAGCCAGAAACCGGTCCAGGATGCTTGTTTCCGGTCCAGGAAAGACATGGCTTGGCAGTTCGGGCTGGACTGTTCCCATGAGGCACAGGGTCAGACTGATTTGCATATGGCCATGTCTGAACTGGGGTGGCGGAGTGAGCTAAAGAATGATGATGGATTAAACCCAGATCAGTTGACTGGGGGTGAGTGCTTGCAATGTTCAGCACTCCGTCCATCATCCCCTTTGGTTTTGCTATGTTCGCCCTAAGTTGGCAGTGTATGCCCAGACGTGGGTCCCTTGCTCACTTTGCCACTGGATTCAAGATAGCCTGGCTGATGACGGCTGTAAGCCAGAAACCGGTCCAGGATGCTTGTTTCTGGTCCAGGAAAGACATGGCTTGGCAGTTCGGGCTGGACTGTTCCCATGAGGCACAGGGTCAGACTGATTTGCATATGGCCCTGTCTGAACTGGGGTGGCAGAGTGAGCTAAAGAATGATGATACATTAAACCCAGATCAGTTGACTGGGGGTGAGTGCTTGCAATGTTCAACACTCCGTCCATCATCCCCTTTGGTTTTGCTATGTTCGCCCTAATTTGGCAGGGTATGCCCAGACGTGGGTCCCTTGCTCACTTTGCCACTGGATTCAAGATAGCCTGGCTGATGACGGCTGTAAGCCAGAAACCGGTCCAGGATGCTTGTTTCCGGTCCAGGAAAGACATGGCTTGGCAGTTCGGGCTGGACTGTTCCCATGAGGCACAGGGTCAGACTGATTGCATATGGCCATGTCTGAACTGGGGTGGCGGAGTGAGCTAAAGAATGATGATGGATTAAACCCAGATCAGTTGACTGGGGGTGAGTGCTTGCAATGTTCAAAACTCCGTCCATCATCCCCTTTGGTTTTGCTATGTTCGCCCTAAGTTGGCAGGGTTTGCCCAGACGTGGGTCCCTTGCTCACTTTGCCACTGGATTCAAGATAGCCTGGCTGATGACGGCTGTAAGCCAGAAACCGGTCCAGGATGCTTGTTTCCGGTCCAGGAAAGACATGGCTTGGCAGTTCGGGCTGGACTGTTCCCATGAGGCACTGGGTCAGACTGATTTGCATATGGCCATGTCTGAACTGGGGTGGCGGAGTGAGCTAAAGAATGATGATGGATTAAAATCAGATCAGTTGACTGGGGGTGAGTGCTTGCAATGTTCAACACTCCGTCCATCATCCCCTTTGGTTTTGCTATGTTCGCCCTAAGTTGGCAGGGTATGCCCAGACGTGGGTCCTTTGCTCACTTTGCCACTGGATTCAAGATAGCCTGGCTGATGACGGCTGTAAGCCAGAAACCGGTCCAGGATGCTTGTTTCCGGTCCAGGAAAGACATGGCTTGGCAGTTCGGGCTGGACTGTTCCCATGAGGCACAGGGTCAGACTGATTTGCATATGGCCATGTCTGAACTGGGGTGGCGGAGTGAGCTAAAGAATGATGATGGATTAAACCCAGATCAGTTGACTGGGGGGAGTGCTTGCAATGTTCAACACTCCGTCCATCATCCCCTTTGGTTTTGCTATGTTCGCCCTAAGTTGGCAGGGTATGCCCAGACGTGGGTCCCTTGCTCACTTTGCCACTGGATTCAAGATAGCCTGGCTGATGACGGCTGTAAGCCAGAAACGGTCCAGGATGCTTGTTTCCGGTCCAGGAAAGACATGGCTTGGCAGTTCGGGCTGGACTGTTCCCATGAGGCACAGGGTCAGACTGATTTGCATATGGCCATGCCTGAACTGGGGTGGCGGAGTGAGCTAAAGAATGATGATGGATTAAACCCAGATCAGTTGACTGGGGGTGAGTGCTTGCAATGTTCAGCACTCCGTCCATCATCCCCTTTGGTTTTGCTATGTTCGCCCTAAGTTGGCAGTGTATGCCCAGACGTGGGTCCCTTGCTCACTTTGCCACTGGATTCAAGATAGCCTGGCTGATGACGGCTGTAAGCCAGAAACCGGTCCAGGATGCTTGTTTCCGGTCCAGGAAAGACATGGCTTGGCAGTTCGGGCTGGACTGTTCCCATGAGGCACAGGGTCAGACTGATTGCATATGGCCATGTCTGAACTGGGGTGGCGGAGTGAGCTAAAGAATGATGATGGATTAAACCCAGATCAGTTGACTGGGGGTGAGTGCTTGCAATGTTCAAAACTCCGTCCATCATCCCCTTTGGTTTTGCTATGTTCGCCCTAAGTTGGCAGGGTATGCCCAGACGTGGGTCCCTTGCTCACTTTGCCACTGGATTCAAGATAGCCAGGCTGATGACGGCTGTAAGCCAGAAACCGGTCCAGGATGCTTGTTTCCGGTCCAGGAAAGACATGGCTTGGCAGTTCGGGCTGGACTGTTCCCATGAGGCACAGGGTCAGACTGATTTGCATATGGCCATGTCTGAACTGGGGTGGCGGAGTGAGCTAAAGAATGATGATGGATTAAACCCAGATCAGTTGACTGGGGGTGAGTGCTTGCAATGTTCAACACTCCGTCCATCATCCCCTTTGGTTTTGCTATTAGACTCCAGCAGCACCTGTTCCGTCCTGTAGTGCCCCATCAGTGCTATAAGACTCCAACAGTGCCAGCTTCCTTCTGTAGTGCCCTATCAGTGCTATAAGACTCTAGCAGTGCCGGCTTCCTTCTGTAGAGCCCTGTCAGTGATATAGTACTCCAGCAGTGTCAGCTTTCTCTTGCAGTGCCCTGTCAGTGCTATAGGACGTCAGCACTGCCAGCTTCCTCCTGCACTGCCTTCTGAGGGCTGTGGGATTCTAGCAGTGTGAACTGCTTCCTGCAGTGCCATTTCTACACCAGCAGACACCAGCAGTGCCAGCTTCCTCCTGTAGGGCCCTGCCAGCACTATAGGACTAAAGCAGTACCAGGTTCCTCCTGCGGTGCCCTGTCAATGCTTTTGGACTCCAGCACTGCCCTCTTCCTCCTGCAGTTTCTTGTCAGTGCTATAGAACTTCAGCAAGGCCAGCATCCTCCTGCAGTGATCTGTCAGGGCTATAGGAATCCAGTAGAGGAAAATACCTCCTGTTTGGCCCTGTCACTGAAGTAGAACATGAGCAGTGTGCTGTAGCACATTGCTTTGTTAAGGGGTGGTGCAAATGGAGCACCAAGTGTTACTGAGGAGTGACCTCGAGATGACCATCTCGTAAATGAAGATCATCCAAGGAGTGCCCACAAGATGGAGGAGGCCTCTCATACAAATGTGGGACCCAAATTGCAATAATTTACTGCACCCCAGTATTTATGCACCCCAATATTTACCTCAGGCAATCCGGCTCTGTTGTTTTTGTTTATCTAGCTGTGAGAGAGACCACTCTCTCCGACATTAAATATACTAAGTAGCAGAGTAAAATTCAAATAGGAACCAAGACACTAAATAACGGAGTTCTAGATCACAAATATATTTTAAAGACTAAGGGCCTGATTCCGAGTTTGGCATTTCTTGTACTGCTGTCAAAATGGAGCCCATCCTACACGTCCTGCCGCTGCTGTTCCTGCTTGATGACGCTCCAAACCTACATCCTCATGGACTCAACGGACGGTAAGCCACGCTCGTACTCATTTCCATCGACTCCTCAGCAAACAGATGCCCCGCCATGAACAAGTCAAGGGGTTTGAGGTCCCAAGGCCAAACATAATTTGTGGGCCCCTGTTCGGAATAGTTCTGAATGTATGATCCAATTACAGCTTTTTGATGCCCTCTTTGGCCAGGTCACTGACACTGCACAGGCACACTCTACTAAAGTCAACATGTGTTTACATCTAATAATCAAGGATAGTGATGTGTGCATTAAATTGTGTCACACATGAGCACCTCCTCATCAATATCACAGCTATTGATCCCTGTGAGACCCTCACATTGCTCACATGCTAGGTCAAAGATACAATATATATGGATGTGTCTACAAAATCTCTGTAATGGACTTACACATCACCCACATTAAAAGGTAATGTCAGGTAAATGGGATTCCAAATAATCAGTGTGAGAAGCTTTCAAAGGTCACAATGTAAAGACTCTCTGCAGAATAGATTTGGCTCTACCTGAAAGGCTGGGGCCCTGGGCCACAGTCCACTTTGCACGTGCCTCAAAACCTCCATGTGCACAGGACTTGTGACTTAAAGTATATCAGGGACAACCAATAGCAGAACCAAGTGCCATGCATGTGTAGGGAATGTGTAAGTGCCAAGTCATGAAAGCAAACACTGCAGTAACAGCATTTGTCTCACATTTCGATAGTAGGTGAATGGTACACATGAAAATGGACACATGTTCATAAAAATGTCTTAAAAGGTATGACAATTTAACACCCCCCATGTGTGGATAGACAAAGAACTAACTTGCACACATCAAACACATATCCAACCTACATCATAGGGAGAAGTGCAAGCTAAATGATGCTGACATTGGTCAAGCCAGGCTGAAATACTTACCATATGAAATATCACCCAATGCAATGTCAGCCCCAATTAGAATTCATCCCACATATCCATCCATTGAACATTTCCCCTTATCTGGTAAACATCGTTTACACCGAAACCGGAACCCCACATGCCATTACAACGCTGTTACAACGCATGCCATTACTCCGCAAGTCAGAACAACAAGTTGCTCTAGGGGTCAGAAGGTGTTGGATTTAAAATTCAACACCTTCGCTACTGTTGCACAGACTGGAGTTGGAATAGTAAATTATACTATTCCAACATCCAGTGCCCCCCCCTAGAGCAAGTCGTTGTTCAGACTTGCAGAGTAATGGCATGCGTTGTTTCAACGCGATCGTTGTAACGACCGCGTTGTAATGGCATGCGGGGTTCCGGTTTGCAGGAAAATGAGACATATTCCCTTTATCTTGTTTAACTCCAGCACTGGTTCCAAGGTCAGATCATGCTAACCACTTCAAATAGCTCATCAGCCAGGGCAAAACAAACACACCTGTAATCACACATGCCAAAGTATCCAGTATCATCAAATAGTTGAAAAAGTAATGGCAGGGCTAATGTGTTCTAAACCAAGCAAAGTTTGGTATTTCTCCAAAATAACCACATGGAGTGAAGCAAAAGCCAATGGCCAGTCCATGGACACATTGGGGCATATATAAAAGCCCTCACTGCCACTGGAGCATCACTTTCTTTGACGCTCCGGTGGTGCAGCGCCATTTCTCATATTTACAAGGTGGCGCTAAGCCACTTTGCATGGCTTAACGACACCTTTTAAATATGCCCCTTTCCGCCGCAGTCCTCCGCAGCAAAGGGGCATGCAATGGGGGTTGCTGTGGGCATTCCACTGCAACATCCATTGCTTCTAGACGCTGCCCCAGATTTACAAGGCTGAGGCAGCGCCAAAAACTAATGCAGTGGAATACCAGGCGTTAGAATAACCCAACTGGGAGAAATTATTAGTTTCTCCTCGTTTTTTGCTCTTTCCATGTGTGCTGCATGTTGCAGCACACATAGAAGGTGCAAATCGCCATTATTGATTGTTTATGTGCAGGAAGGTGTCCTTTCCTGCACATGAACAATTGTCCCTGCAGTGCAGGCACCCTTGCAACATAGCGGCAGGGTCCCTGTGCTGGCACCAGGCAGTTTTTTTGCGCCATGGAGACATGCCTTTGACACGGTTGCCCATGTCACTCTGATACAAAGACTCTATGAAGCCAGCTCTAGACTAGATTGCGTCCTACCTTCGAAACAGAACTTATGTCACCCATACCCCACCTTTCTCGTCCAAACAATATTCCACAAAAGCAGAGGTCCCTCAAGGTTCTATCATCTCGCCCATGCTTTTCAACATACACATGAAGTCATTACCAGTACTGATCAATCAATTTCACCTCACGTGCTATAACTATGCAGATGACACACAAATACTCCTTCAACTAGAATGCCCCGAAGACATCGGAAATTCGCCAATTTTCAGTTGTCTCAGAGCCGTGGATCAATGGATGACTTGGAGCCATCTCAAATTGAATGCTTCCAAAACGGAAATACTCACGTGTGGCGATTGGAAACATTATGTCCCGCTTGCCGCCTGGCCTGATGAACTGGGATCACCGCCTAAAGTATTGAAGGAAGTAAGAAACCTCGGAATGACCATGGACTCCAAGCTATCGATGAATGCCCAAGTGGACAAACTCGCAAGATCAAGCTTTGTTACTATAAAAACTCTGAGATGAATCTTCCCCCATTTGGGATTTCCACTAAAGGTCCAAGCTACCATCTCCCTTTTTCTGTCCAAACTCGATTACGCCAATAGCTTCTATCACAGATCACCTTTAACAACCATGAAAAGACTAAACCAGATTCAGAACTCGACTGCCAGACTACTCCTCGGCTGCTAGACTACTCTTGCATATCAAACCGCGAGAGCACATCTCCCCTGCCTTGAAAGCCCTGCATTGGTTACCGGTTGCCAGAAGATCCACGTTCAAGCTGGTTTGTATCACCCACAAAGTGATACATGGAATGGGACCACTCTTCATCAGGAATAAAATCACCAACACATTCAACAAAGGAACCTCCCCTCTAGAGTGAAACCTGGCCTCAAAATCCCAAGATGCATGAAAAAAACCATGGGTGGCACATCCTTCTCTGCTCAAGCAGCCAAACTATGGAACTCTTTACCTCCCAACATAAGATCCAAGGACAACCACCTTATCTTCCGAATACTATCAAGAATTGGCTCTTTCCCACATAAGCACCATACGAAAACAGAAATATTCAGCATATCTCTCTGTATATACGTTTTTATTTGTACTATAGATATGTACCTATATATGTGTATTTTATTTTATTCATTTTATTTATAAAGTTTTATATAGCACGGACATGACCCAGATGGGTATCAGAGCGCTTCACATTTGGAAGGTAGGAAATACTAAAGGGAAGACAGGCGTCAATTAAGTATGTAAGCAAGAAAATTGACAAAGTGGGTATCAAAAAAACCCAAGAAAAAAAAAAAACACATTAAGCTAGTACAATAGAGAATTGGGAGAGGAACAAACAATTACTTATAGGAGTATAGCAGCCGGCTCTGGGCTTCAAGGTGTAAGTCCAATACAATGAAACAGACAATACATGGCCAATTAAGGCAAGAACTTCTTCATTAGGATTATTTTTACTTCCATTTTGAAAGCAACCGAGGAGGAGATTCTGCGGACTTCCGGTGGGAGAGAGTTCCAGATCTTTGGTGCAGAGCCTGAGAAAGCTCTGTGACTCGTTCTCTTTTGCGAAAAATCAGTGGTTTCAGGAGGAAAGAGTTTGCACTTCTTGATGGTCTATTGCTTTGTATAAACATTATGTTAAAAAAAAAATTAAGGGGGGCAACTCACACACCCACACTAGAAGCCTGGGAAAGGAACCTTGATTGGTGCATGTTTAGAGAAAAGACAGTATACCTGGCAAGGGGCTGCCCTAAAAAGTGGTCCCGTATATGGGGCCCGTGGAATACTTACCGAGGAGAGATCTGTGCACCACCTCGATGTAATGAGCAAGATGACCTGTCCTCCCCGTGACATTCCTCTCTCATGTAATGATTGTATACCCTTCCCTCCGTACGTACTGCATTGTATAAGTTGTCCGATCCTCTGTATTGACTTAACTACACCGATGTCTGTTTAATAAAAAGATTTATAATTTTTTTTTTTTTAAATTAAGTACAACAACAATTAAAAACCAGAGTTTATCTAATGCATCTTTAATCTACATATACTTACTACCTTTATGCATCTATATACCTTCCATATACTTGGATCTATATATTTATTACCTTTCTCCTAAAAAAGCATATTCAATGCACTACCCTATTTCTCACCTTATACCTCTATCAATATCTTTAATCTACATATACTTACTTCCTTTATGCATCTATATACTTTCCATGTACTTATGGATCTATGTATTGATTACTTTCTTTTAACATGTATATAAGTGACTGCATAAGTAAGTCAATCTTTTATCATAACTATTTATCTACAATTGCTTCACTATTGAATTACAAAATTAAAAAATAAAAATGAATTTAAAGTACAACACTTGAAAACCAGAGTTTTATTAAACGTATCTTTAATCTACATATATGACCTTCCTTATGCATATATATACCTTCCATGTACTTATGTATCTATGGGCCCGATTCACAGAACTAATCTGAGACAAAATCCTAAACTTACTACTTTTGGTATTCACAAAATGCATTTAGTAGTAGTAAAGTTAGGATTTTGTCTTAAGTTTGACTTAAGACAGACTTAAGACAGACTTAAGACAAACTTAAGACAAACTTAAGACACAATCCTAACTTTACTACTACTAAATACCTTCTGTGAATACCAAAAGTAGTAAGTTTAGGATTTTGTCTCAGATTAGTTCTGTGAATCGGGCTCTATATATTTATTTCATTTTTTCAAATTCAGCATATCCAATGCACTACCCTATTTCTCACCCTATGTCTCTCTCAATATATCTTCTACCTCAACTCTCTGACTCATCTCAAACTTCATTCTATTACTCTTTCCAATGCACTACCCTATTTCTCACCCTATACCTCTATCAATATATCCTCTACATCTACTCTCTCATTCATCCCAAACCCCATACCACTACTATGTTCCCCAAAATAACCCTTTCTAGACTTTCCCCTACTCTAGCCTTCCTTGCATCATCTGACACCTCTTTTACTATACCGATCCCCTAAAACAAGCCTTTCTAAAATCTTCCCTCTGACTCTTCCACTCCACATCCCTTTTAACTCAGCTCAAGTCTCCTCCTACTGCTATGACCTCCAAAACAAACAAAAGAAAAACAACAAAAAAGTCTAAATTCTTCACTCCTCTATCCCTCCACCATACTTTTCAATCAAAATAACAGACTAACATGTCCACTTCTCAAATTTCATATTTCTCTATACTAATTCACCACTAATCCTTTATGGGTTCCAGAGTAGCGTGCTACTCACCAAAAAGCACTTCAACACCCCATCAGTGGTAACAAGCACTATGTAAATGCAAACCTCTTTCCCTCTTCTATCCCTCCGCTATCCTTCTCAATCCAAATAACTGACTAATATCCACCACTCAAATTTCTTTCATATTTCACTATACTAATTCACCACTTATCCTTTATGGGTTCCAGAGTAGCGGGCTACTCGCTAAAAAAGCACTTCAACACCTCATCAGGGGCAACAAGTTCTATATAAATGCAAACATTTTTCCCTCTTCTATCCCACTGCTATCCTTCTGAATTCAAATAACTGACTAACCTATCCACCACTCAAATTACTTTCATATTTCACTATACTAATTCAATACTAATCCTTTATGGGTTCCGGAGTAGCGTGCTACTCGCTGAAAAAGCGCTTCGACACCTCGTCAGGGGTAGTAAGCACTGTATAAATGCAATTACAATACAATACAATACAATACATAGGCTTTAACATTAGCATGAGAACACATATGCATGCTGTATTACTTGGAAACAGTTGATCACAGTGATGTCAAAACCCAAGACAGCTCCAAATCCATCTTTTATTATAATTATCCTAATGTTCATACTAAGATAGTTGATCACCGTGTATACTTTGGCCCTTGTAGTATATCATAGTAAACTGATGTCACCAAATAGGATGGCTACAAAATATACATTTCCACACTGTTCACACAAGGCCCAGAATTCACCAAATGTTCATTTACCTTAAAAAAAATCATGATGTCATGAAGGCCAAGTTATATTCCAATCTGCGCTGTAGCAGAAATCCTCTCACATGCAAATAATGAGTGCACAATGAAGACACTTTTGACTTGACACTTCATCATATGTCCACTTCCAGAAAAGTCTAATGAAAGCTATTCTGAAGTAGTTTAGCTACATATCACAAGTAGCATAAAAAGTATCCTGGAGACATTGGGGGCAAAGTTTTGGGAGATGGATAATGCAAATGCACGCAGCATAAGAGTCCTTATAGCCCTATAAACATCCCCAATCCTGCTTGGTACAGATGACAACACCATTCTCAGATTGCATTCCTACAGTCCAATACACCTTTGAAGGTTGTTGTGTGTTTGTGAATATCTATGACATAAAGAGGTGGGATCACTATTGTCCCAATGGCATGGCACATCACAGAAATTGTCTTGTAAGACTTACTGTACATGCTCACATATGATCTTTACATTTCTACATCTCACTCCCTGATGCATGTCACAAGTCAGTGAATAAATCTTGAAACAGTATTGCAGATGAAAGAACAACAGGGAAAGGAACACTGGGCAACATGTAGACACTAAGGCAGATGGCACCAGTGATGTTTGCACACTCATGCTACTGTAGAATTCCAACTTACCAATGGAAAGTGTTGTCCAGTCACTGCCTTAAACTGTATGCCCTGTCCCATGTAATAGGGCAACCATCACATGAGACACAGTAGTGAGGGAGCATTGCTCCTTACACAATGAATACAAGTGGCCTGTTTGGTACAATTGTCACCCAGAACCTCAAACAACATGAGGTGATTAATCACTCTACTCAGCCATGTGTCTGCTCAATACAGGAAATTGTTAGTGGCCTGGACTCTGATGTGTTCCTGACCATAAAGACAATAGGCAAAGCACATCAGCGTGCACCTAATACCAGAAATACACAAACAATAACTCTTCTTATGCATCACACATGGGCCACCCCCAATATTGATGGGGAAACGCCTGCCTGTAACACACATAGTTGCCAATGTAACATGTATGACTGGGTAGGCACTGCCAGTATGTGGGCCATTAGGGGGGTCAGGGTCCGTTGCGCGCCCCATCCACGTTGGGAGGACATCCCCAGCTGGACTTCCGTGATCTTCCGGGTCCAGAACCTCAGGTCCTCCCAACTTTTCCTGCAATGGACACTGTGCTGGCGATAGACCCACAGGGTCCGCACCTTCCGGGCGATGGCTCTCCAAGTGGATTTTTTCTGATGGGTGTAGACCTGTAGGGATGCAGTAGAAGAATAAACAGATTGTAACTGCAAGTTTTGGGATATCTGTTTGGTTGACACACATTCTGTATACAACTAGCACAAGCATTAGTCAATAGTTAACACACTACACATGTAGTTCTCACATGCTAAGCACCACAAATACATGAATACACACTTTTGTAGTCATCTGCTGACTATCGTCAACCCTGGTCATGTCCTACACTGACTAAGCCAGTCCACTAACATCATGTAGCCCTCCTACATGTAATGTGATGTGAGCTAATAGGAAACACAACACACCATTGTGACCTTCTGATGGGTAAATTGCTTGTGCATGACTGTATGGACACCTTTACAACCAGGCACATTGACCTGAGGCATATGGTCTATACAGTCTGGTACCATAGTATAGATATAGTATAGGTTACAATGAAGGGACTGACGTGTGTCACTGAAAGCACCTCACTGAGGATGTGTGGACATGTGGACTACTTATTGGGCTATCATACTACATCTGATTGAGTTTGTGTGGTATGTACTGCCATCACAGGAAACATTTATTGCCATATGTGTTAGAATAAAAGGAATCCTCCTTGTGTGTTATTACATGTATGTTATAATGTGGCACTGTTACAGGGATGACATTCAACATACCATTGTATTTCTTGTTTGATTGGTTAAATGTAACTAAACTGGTGATTCACATATCAAATCTCTTCAGAAGTAACCAACTATCTGCACTGTTAACGTGTCACATGTGTAATAGTCCTGTACAGTGCAGTGCAAGCGTGACTCATGGAAAAGCGACAACAGACCTGTGGGAGTAGGTGACCTGTCATTAGTAAATGGCACACATTGACAATGTTGGTCAATGGAAAGAAGTATCAGGTCCAGGAGTTACCTCAGTCACCATTCAAAATGCTGTCCATGTAAAAGCAATCAGGGCTACTATTGATTCTGAAAACTCATTTTGGGAACATCCAAGGATCTGCAGGTCTACAGGGAGATTACTCTGCGCATCAGTTGTATTGCCACAGTAACTCTGCCCCAGCCTGGACCATGACCCAGACTGGGCACAACTCATTGCCAGGCCTTGCTCTCTGCAGGCAGAGCATACTGATCCCACATGAACATCACATTTCCACCACTTTGGCACAAAAAGGTGCATCTTGTGGCCATCCAATATGTGACCTCAAGGTTGTGTGACACTCTGAAGGGGTCTGTGAGGTATAGCCAGCTCCCAGACAACAGTTTGGCGAACCCTGATCTGGGCTGAGCTAACATCATCCTCACTGCTTCTTACAGTATACATACACCTCTCATGCTGTAAAGCTTATACATTTCTTTGCACATTTACCATGATCTGATTAGCAAATATATCATATGTACCATTAAATGTATACATGCATAGATATATGCATGCAACACAAGTAGAATCTAGGGCTTATCACACATCACAATGGTGAAGTTAGGTACACAAAGTACAGTGCTCCACAATACATTACATGATTGCCCTATGTAGGGACTACAAAATGTTACAACAGTAAACTGAATTTATTCTGGGACTCAGATGTACATTGCAGCCTGTGGGAATGGAAAGGATGGAGTTAAACAGAGTAAAATATGTATGTCATATACTTACCTGTTCTTCTGGTGAGACATAGAGCTGGCCATGCAGGGGATGGACCTCTTCAACCAGTTGCTCCAGCTCTTCTGGAGAGAAGGCAGGGGCACTCTCACCTGCTTGGCCTGGCAGGATTGCTCTCAAAGGTGGTAAAAAGCAGCTAAATTGGATAAGGTGTTGATAGCAGCAGTATCAGGAGGCAAGAGAGTTATTTTTCAAACCACGGCGTGCATGTATGTAACATACGCAGTTATCAGCGTAGACAGACACAGTCATTGGCCCGTTACCATCACAATCAGAAACATTAGTCTATGGCTTTGTCCGCCGTGGATGAAAACAACTTGTAGGAAGCTGGCTCTCTATATAGTGTACTAAAATGAAGTACACTGTGCAGAGAGTCCAGTGAATCCCCAAATGGTAAAGATAGGTAAAAGCAGATAATTCTGATGCTCTTTTTGTGGTAGTGTGGGCGAGCAATTAGGCTTATCAGAGGATAGTGCTAAGCATTTGTTGTACTCCACAGAGGCAATAAATGAGACACACACTCGAGAATAAATCTGAGACCAATTTATAAAAATAATATCTGTTTTTATATAATTTTTAAGACCAAGGACACAGTTCTAAGGAAAGTACTTTCGCAGTTACGATTTTGTAAAGTTCGGGAAATATATCACTTTTGTGCGCAATTACGCACCATTGGAAACAATGGGGAAAAAGCAGAAACAGGCATAGAAAATCAGCCAGTGCTTTCACAAAGTTCTTGTTTTAGGTCGATGTTGAGACCAGGTCCAAAGTTACAGTAAGTGATGGGTTGGGAGCAGAGTGCTGAGGGTCTTGGAAGTTGGTGCGCAAAGACGAAGGGGGCCACTTGAAAGTATACTGTGCAGGGGGACTTACAGGTGTGTCCAATGGGGCTCCTTCAAGAGAGGAGGTTGCAAGGGCTTGAGGACCATGAGCTGGTTAGTTGAAGCCAGGGCTGGTGGGGGCCGGTGGGGGCCGGGTGCAGAGCAAACAGGTCAGCTGGGCATTGTGTCTCTTGAGGTCTTCGCGGTCAGGACCAGGCAATTCGGATAGGTGATCTCGAAACAGCTGGGTCACTCAGGAAGTGCGTCTCGGCTGTCTCGATGTCTCTCAAAGGGTGCTTGCTTCTGGTGCCTTGGGAGTCCGGTGTGGGCTCTTCTTCTTAGTGGGGGGTCCGGTACTCGGCGTATTGGTATTAGGCCTGGGCGGTGAACTTCGCTCCGTTCGCGGAGTTTGCGGAGTTTTCTGCACTCCGCGGAGCTCGCGGAGTGCAGAAAACTCCGCTTTGCGATGTGCAGCGGAGTTTTTTCCCCGCTCGCGATCGCGAACGGTAAGTTTGCGAGTGCGAGCTGCTGCTCGGGTAGAATTTCTACCCGAGCGGCAGGAATACCAGCACAAACTGCAGTTCGCACTACACTCCGCCACGCGTGGAACTTCGCAGAGTTTTTTTGTAACTTCGCGGAGTTCTGCGTAGCAAAACTCCGCGAACTACGCCCAGGCCTATGCCACGGCTCCGCTAGTTATGGTATCTCCAAACTTGGTGAGGAGACAGAACTGACCATCCGGAGCTGTTGTACCTTTCCTTGCTTTGGTGCTGCGTCGAGGTATCCGGGGAGCAGCAAGTCGACAAACTGGACTTCACGGAATCGGTGTCTGCGTAGTGCAGGTGAGTGATAGCTTCACTCCAAGGTAGCTTCTTGGCAATTTCTGGAAAGCTGAAGTTGGTCCAGGGTTCATGGAGTACTTTCAGATTCAGGACGACACAGCAGGCAGCGACTGTCGAGTCCTTGAAGCAGCAGGGTTTGGCTCCTTTTTTTCTGCAGCAGGGTTCATTTCTCGTGCAGCGGTATTCTTTGTCCTGGTCTTCTCCTGTCCATCGAATCTGAGGTTCATGTTTCAGGGTGCCACCTAAATACTGAATTTAGGGGCGTAACAAGGGGAGACGGGTAGTAGCCAATGAGCTACCTACCTTTAGAGTGTCTGCATCCTCTACTGACCACTTCTTGTGCGAAGGGGCACTGCCCTAGCCCTGATAGGTTGTTTTTCCACCATCCCGAGATGGTGGAATATCAGGAGCGAGTGTCAAATTGCCTGCCTGCTGTCCTGGGGGTGTTGTAGCAAAGTAGGGCCCTCCTTAACTAATGTTCCAACCTTTCCTCCTACCAAAAGTAGAGCAGGAAAGGGGACTTGGCTCCCCCCACTATCTGAAGGTTCCTGAGTTGAATTTCAGAGGCGGCATTGCCTTTGAAGCTTCCTGCCCAGGAAGGCAATCCTGGCCTGGAGGAGGATGTGAAGAACCTCCGTCCAGAGCAGAGTTTGTCTCTGTCCCCTGAGAGTGCTCACCCTCACCCCATGAGGTAAGAAACATGTCTTGTGGTGACAGACTGGCGAAAACAAATCAGAGACCACACCAGTACTTGGTAGCTTTTAAGGGGATCCTCTAAAAGGGTCTCGGATGTGAATTTATGAATATATCCAGTGAGGATTTATTAAGACAGGATGTTTGGTACCAAACATCTTAGAAATCAGTGAAGCCATCATGGAGCTAGGAAACTCGTGTTGGTAAGTATCCAGCCCATGTACTCCTTATGGCGAGGAAGCAAAAGACACACAATTGATTGACGGAATGCAGAACAAATCAAAACATTCACCCCCAGTCAAGTGATCTGGGTTAAATCCATCATTCTTTTGGAGACCTGGCCATATGCAAATCAGTCTTGACCCTGTGCCTCATGGGAACAGTCCAGCCCGGCCATTGTTTTTTTGCTCACCATGCCATTCCAGTTTGGACCCAGCCACATGCAGATCAGTCTCGACCCTGTGGCCCATGGGAACAGTCCAGCCCAAACTGCCAGGCCAGGTCCTGCCTGGACTGGAAACAAGTATCCTAGGACCGGTTTCGGGCTTTCAGCCATGATAGCTTGACTCCAGTGGCATGGAGAGCACGGGACCCACGTCTGGGCATACCCGTCCCACTCGGGGTGACAAATGCAAAAAGAACAATTGATGGACAGAATGCAGAACAATGTCATACATTCACCCCAGTACAGAGATCTGGACCTAAATCCATAGTTTTTTTGCTTACCATGCTATTCCAGTTTGGACCCAGCCGTATGCAAATCAGTCTTGACCCTGTGCCCCATGGGAACAGTCCAGCCCGAACTGCCAGACCAGGTCTTCCCTGGACTGGAAACAAGCATCCTAGGACTGGTTTCGGGCTTTCTGCCCTCATCAGCCAGGATAGCTTGACTCTAGTGGCATGAAGAGCACGGGACCCACGTCTGGGCATACCCGTCCCACTCGGGGTGACAAATGCAAAAAGAACAATTGATGGACAGAATGCAGAACAATGTCATACATTCACCCCAGTACAGAGATCTGGGCCTAAATCCATTGTTAGTTTGCTCACCATGCCATTCCAGTTTGGACCCGGCCATATGCAAATCAGTCTTGACCCTGTGCCCCATGGGAACAGTCCAGACCTAACTGCCAGGCCAGGTCCTCCCTGGACTGGAAACAAGGATCCTAGGACCGGTTTCGGGCTTTCAGCCCTCATCAGCCAGGATAGCTTGAGTCCAGTGGCATGAAGAGCACGGGACCCAGGTCTGGGCATACCCGTCCCACTCTGGGTGACAAATGCAAAAAGAACAATTGATGGACAGAATGCAGAACAATGTCATACATTCACCCCAGTACAGAGATCTGGGCCTAAATCCATTGTTTTTTTGCTCACCATGCCATTCCAGTTTGGACCCAGCCATAGGCAAATCAGTCTTGACCCTGTGCCCCATGGGAACAGTCCAGCCCAAACTGCCAAGCCAGGTCCTCCCTGGACCGGATACAAGCATCCTAGGACCGGTTTCGGGGTTTCACCCATCATCAGCCAGGATAGCTTGACTCCAGTGGCACAGTGAGCCTGGGACCCACGTCTGGGCATACCCGGTGCACTTAGGGCAAGGAAGCAAAAGACACACAATTGATGGACGGAATGCAGAACAAATCAAAACATTCACCCCCAGTCAAGAGATCTGGGTTAAATCCATCATTCTTTTGCTCACCATGCCAACCCAGTTTAGACATGGCCATATGCAAATCAGTCTTGACCCTGTGCCTCATGGGAACAGTCCAGCCCGAACTGCCAAGCCAGGTCCTCCCTGGACCGGAAACAAGCATCCTAGGACCGGTTTCGGGATTTCACTCCTCATCAGCCAGGATAGCTTGATTCCAGTGGCACAGTGAGCCCGGGACCCACGTCTGGGCATACCCGGCGCACTTAGGGCGAGGAAGCAAAAGACACACAATTGATGAACGGAATGCAGAACAAATCAAAACATTCATCCCCAGTCAAGAGATCTGGGTTAAATCCATCATTCTTTTGCTCACCATGCCACCCCAGTTTAGACCTGGCCATATGCAAATCAGTCTTGACCCTGTGCCTCATGGGAACAGTCCAGCCCGAACTGCCAAGCCAGACATGCTTGTTTCCAGTCCAGGGAGGACCTGGCCTGGCAGTTCGGGCTGGACTGTTCCCATGGGGCACAGGGTCAAAACTGATTTGCATATGGCTGGGTCCAAACTGGAATGGCATGGTGAGCAAAAAAACAATGGATTTATGCCCAGATCTCTGTACTGGGGTAAATGTATGACATTGTTCTGCATTCTGTCCATCAATTGTTCTTTTTGCATTTGTCACCCCGAGTGGGACGGGTATGCCCAAACATGGGTCCTGTGCTCTCCATGCCACTGGAGTCAAGCTATCCTGGCTGATGAGGGCTGAAAGCCCGAAACTGGTCCTAGGATGCTTGTTTCCAGTCCAGGGAGGACCTGGTCTGGCAGTTCGGGCTGGACTGTTCCCATGGGGCACAGGGTCGAGACTGATTTGCATATGGCTGGGTCCAAACTGGAATGGCATGGTGAGCAAAAAAACAATGGATTTATGCCCAGATCTCTGTCCTGGGGTGAATGTATGACATTGTTCTGCATTCTGTCCATCAATTGTTCTTTTTGCATTTGTCACCCCGAGTGGGACGGGTATGCCCAGACGTGGGTCCCGTGCTCTCCATGCCACTGGAGTCAAGCTATCCTGGCTGATGAGGGCTGAAAGCCTGAAACCGGTCCTAGGTCCTTGTTTCCAGTCCAGGGAGGACCTGGCCTGGCAGTTCGGGCTGGACTGTTCCCATGGGGCACAGGGTCAAGACTGATTTGCATATGGCTGGGTCCAAACTGGAATGCATGGTGAGCAAAAAAACAATGGATTTAGGCCCAGATCTCTGTACTGGGGTGAATGTATGACATTGTTCTGCATTCTGTCCATCAATTGTTCTTTTTGCATTTGTCACCCAGAGTGGGACGGGTATGCCCAGACGTGGGTCCCGTGCTCTCCATGCCACTGGAGTCAAGCTATCCTGGCTGATGAGGCCTGAAAGCCCGAAACCGGTCCTAGGATGCTTGTTTCCAGTCCAGGGAGGACCTGGCCTGGCAGTTCGGGCTGGACTGTTCCCATGGGGCACAGGGTCAAGACTGATTTGCATATGGCTGTGTCCAAACTGGAATGGCATGGTGAGCAAAAAAACAATGGATTTAGGCCCAGATCTCTGTACTGGGGTGAATGTATGACATTGTTCTGCATTCTGTCCATCAATTGTTCTTTTTGCATTTGTCACCCCGAGTGGGACGGGTATGCCCAGACGTGGGTCCCGTGCTCTTCATGCCACTGGAGTCAAGCTATCCTGGCTGATGAGGGCTGAAAGCTCGAAACCAGTCCTAGGATGCTTGTTTCCAGTACAGGGAGGACCTGGCCTGGCAGTTCGGGCTGGACTGTTCCCATGGGGCACAGGGTCAAGACTGATTTGCATATGGCTGGGTCCAAACTGGAATGGCATTGTGAGCAAAAAAACAATGGATTTAAGCCCAGATCTCTGTAGTGGGGTGAATGTATGACATTGTTCTGCATTCTGTCCATCAATTGTTCTTTTTGCATGTACTCCTTATGGCTTCCCTGTGGACTTACAACATTTCTGCTCATGCTGATATGCCCTCACATAGTATACAGTGCACTCTGAGATAGGGCTAGAGGCCTGCAGTAGAGCTGACTTACCTATACCGTGTGCAGTATGGGTTGTGCCATATCGACTTTTCGGATTTCTTTGCACCAGGACACGCTGCCTGAAATGGCAGATTGCATAGCCTTGGTGAAGGGTCCAACCAGTGCTTCATCCCTAGAGGACCCTCTTCAGTACCCGTGCCCTAAGTACCAGGGTTACAATTTACTAGGGGTTTACAGGGGTAGCTGATGTTGTACCAATTGTGGTACAGTTCTTGGGAAAGAGATCTGGAACTGGGAACCTGGGTAGCAGGAACCCAGTGCACTTGCAGTTCGAAATCACATCAGGCATCAGGCAAAAAGTTGGGCAAACCATGCAAAAAGAGGCACTTTCCTACACGTCCACCGTGCGGTCGACTTCTGCCGGCAGTGGCAGGTTCTTAATGTCCAATGTGCGAGGTCAGGCATCCACCATTTTAGCAGTTGGAAATACAGTGTTGGTGACTGTAAAGTGCGTCACCACCACTATAAATGAGTTGCAACTTGTATACATATGTACTACTCCATTGCTCTTTAACACTTGGTAATTTTATTAGTGTTGCTTTGTTCAGCTTCAATACTTTGTCATGAACTGTGTTCTCCAGAAGTTGACTGTGAATTTTGTTATATGTATGGTTTCACAGCTAATCTCTTTGTTTTGGTCTGTTTTAGGTAGCTTCATCATGGCATCTATTTTGGACATTTCAGAGTTGTGACATTAGCAGTTATATGATGTTGTTTGGAAGTACGAAGGTGGCATGGGTTGTTCCTGGGAATGTCTGTCACAGACTTTGGGTGTACAAATCCTGTACCAAGACAGCTTGCACAGCGATAGGATGAAGGTTATGAGGAATCCATTGGACTTGTTACTTGTTATTTTGTGGTCCTAATGCAATATGTGTGCCATCATGTGCTCCAACAAAATGTTGTTGTGGGTAGGGGTGGGCAGAGTTTTCAGAGTTGAACTACATGGAATTCCACAGAGTTTAAAAAAAAACTGTGGGGAATTCCACTGAGTTCCGCTCTCCCTTACCTAGCAATGGAGGGGGTCAGAAAACAAACGGGTTTGTTGGCAGCGCCGCCGAGGAGCTGCCATCCACCATACAGACACGCATACCAAAGAAAGTTGCGCACTTGTTTGAGCGCTATGTAAATGCTGCAATACGAATGTACAATACGCAACTTATTCTCTGCCCTGCAATAGATGCTTGCAGCAAGCGTTCCCTGCACCTACACAGCCCATCCTTTCACGAGCATGGGTGTTGTAGACGGCCGCACCACTGATAGGACTATATAACTCTGCTTCGAGGCTGAGCGAGACTCACCTGGGTACTGTGGTTGGTGCTGGTTCTGCTGCCGTGGGTGGCCCCTGAACACTGTGATATGTAGAGTAAGCAGCAACAGGAGTCCCAGAGAAGTAGCAGCAACTCTGCCGTCAGCCGGATCTGATTCTATCTTGCGAATCCTGCTGGGCCCCTCCCTCTGCTTCTATAGCAAGGCCCGAGGTGGGGGAGCTGTCACCACTGCAACAGCAGCCTGAGGGAGCCACCGTGGGGCAGGAAGGGGCACAGCGAAGGGAACCCGTGAGGAGCCTCCGGAGGCACTAGCAGTGAGCGGATTTGGACAGGGGTTGTGTTGACAGTGAGGCGGTACTCCTCTGTCCCTACCCGGCGAGATCTGTGCCTCCTCCCAGCTCTCTGGACTGAAGGAACTCGGAGCACGCCGGCCTCAGGCTGCTCCTCCAGGCAGGAGTAGTGTGGTCGTTGGTATCAGGCAGGGTACGCAGGGGGTGTACTGTGTGCAATGTGTGGGGTCCGCAACTCGGCGTGCAGTCCAGGGGATCCTTCCCTTGTGCCCACAGCTAGACTCCCTGACCCTGCGGGAGCCTCATACATGGCCAGAGCTTACGCTTGCCCTATGACTGATCGGGGACGTGCCTGGGCCTGTTGCCTTCTGGATGATGTAGCAGCTGTTCTGTGTTGCCTGCGTTGAGCAGTTGGTTCTAATCAAGCTGGTTCCTAGGGGTGGCAAGGTACGTTATCTTCTTGAATCATGATGTTTCACCTGGCGCATCCAAGTAGCTATGCACCAGAGCTAAAATCAAACAGCTTTTGATTCCTGAGACTTAGGTTACAATTTCAGGCTCGAAAATACACACCTCATACCATCATTGTGGTGCTTGTTTGCAGCACTGCACAGTTTTCCTACATAATCAGCTAACACAGGCACATTTTTTACTGCAACACCATTCACAATGCTAGGGGTGGGCCGGCGCCGATAAACTCTGCCATGCTACACAGGAGGTGGAATTTTTTAACAAACTCCGAGTTCCAAGTGGAGGGTGATGTAAAAAAAACTTTGCAAGCTCCGCCAGAGGAGCGGAATTCATTGCCCACCCTTAGTTGTGGGGCCAAATCATGCTAGTCTCCCTTCACATTGGATAAATCCTCATTGTATATAAACTGCATGTAGCTGTTGATGTGTCTCCTCATTGTAGGCCAAAGTGTTTGTGGCACATCACTGACATTTGTTAGTGACATTGAACCAGATGTGGCTACAGTGTATTGAAATTATCCTGTGATCAGAAAATGCTCTACTGCCATATGTCTGTTTATTGGTGTTAGTGCTGTGGGATTCCATTTGTGAGGTAGGCGATATGGCTGCATCTGATGACATAGACCAATTTTATTTTGCCTATTCAATATGAAATTGTCTGATGTATCCCCGCCTTCCATGTAGTGAAGGTCTGCACCTAAAAATGTTATCATTGACACACAATATTTGAGTCATGTATGATTTGCTATGTTTCTGACATAATGCCAGCCTATTGCTGGAACAATGGAATAAAGATGTCATGAGACAGTACACTTGTATGTATGTGTTGGTGTAACATGGTTGTAATCCTGAGATAAACATTGTGTACATGCAACATATCCATGATTACACAAGTATATTTTTTCGCCTCTGTAAAGTTCAAATGTGTGTACATATATTGTATTGTATTGCATTGTAATTGCATTTAGATAGCGCTTACCACCCCTGACAAGATGTCGAAGTGCCTTTTCGGCGAGTAGAACGCTACTCCGAAACTCATAAAGGAGTAGCGGTGAATCAGTATCGTGAAATATGAAAGTAATTTGAGCGGTGGATATGTTAGTCAGTTATTTGGATTGAGAACGATAAAGGAGGGATAGAAGAGGAAAAAGGTTTGCATTTATATATTGATTGCTACCCATGATGAGGTGTTGAAGCGCTTTTTCGGCGAGTAGCACGCAACTCCGGAACCCATAAAGGATTAGTGGGGAATTAGTATAGTGAAATATGAAAGTCATTTGAGTGGTGGATATGTTAGTCAGTTATTTGGATTGAGAAGGATAGTGGAGGGATAGAAGAGGGAAAAGTTTTGCATTTATATAGCTCTTGCTACACCTGATGAGGTATTTAAGTGCTTTTTGGTGAGTAGCACGCTACTCTAGAACCCAAACAGGATTAGTGAGAATTAGAATAGTGAACTATGAAAGTAATTTGAGTGGTGGATATATTAGTCAGTTATTTGGATTGAGAAGGATAGTGGAGGCATAGAAGAGGGAAAAGGTTTGCATTTATATAGCTCTTGCTACCCCTGATGAGGTGTTGAAGTGCTTTTTTGGCAAGTAGCACGCTACTCAGGAACCCATAAAGGATTAGTGGTGAATTAGTATTTTGAAATATGAAGTAAGTTGAGTGGTGGATATGTTAGTCTGTTATTTGGATTGAGAAGGATAATTGAGGGATAGAAGAGGGAAAATGTTTGCATTTATATAGCACTTGCTACCCCTGATGAGGTGTTTAAGTGCTTTTCGGTGAGTAGCACACTACTCCAGAACCCAAACAGGATTAGTGGGAATTAGTATTGTAAAATATGCAATTACTTTGAGTGGTGGACATGTTAGTCTGTTATTGAAAAGGAATAGTGGAGGGATAAAAGAGGGAAGGGTCTAGAATTCTTTTTTTTTGGAGTTCGTAGCGGTAGGAGGGGGTTTGGCATTAATAAAGGGGAGCTAGAGGGGAGTTAGTATTGGGAAATATGAAATTAATTTGAGTGGTGGACATGTTAGTCTGTTATTTGGATTGAAAAGGAATAGTGGAGGGATAGAGGAGGGAAGGAGGGATAGAAGAGGTCAGGAGGGATAGAAGAAGGCAGGGTCTAGAATGGTTTTGTTTGGAGTTCAAAGCAGTAGGAGGGGGTTTGGGATGAGTAAAGGGGAGGTGGAGGGAGAAGAGCCAGAGGGAAGTGTTTAGAAAGGTTTGTTTGGGAGATCTGAATAGAAGAGGAGGTATGAGATGATGCAAGGAGGGGTAGAGGAGGGAAGGGTTATTTTGGGGATCATAGTAGTGGTATGGGGTTTGGGATGAATGAGAGAGTGGAGATAGAGGATATATTGATAGAGGTATAGGGTGAGAAATAGGGCAGTTCATTGGAAAGAGTAGTAGAATGAGGTTTGAGATGAGTCAGAGAGTTGAGGTAGAAGATATATTAAAAGCAGTATAGGGTGAGAAATAAGGTAGTGCATTGGATTTGATGAATTTGAAAAAATGAAATAAATATATAGATACATAAGTACATGGAAGGTATATATATGCATAAGGAAGGTCATATATGTAGATTAAAGATACATTTAATAAAACTCTGGTTTTCAAGTGTTGTACTTTAAATTAATTTTTATTTTGTAATTCAATAGTGAAGCAATTGTAGATAAATAGTTATGATAAAAGATTGACTTACTTATGCAGTCACTTTTATAAATGTTAAAAACATAGAATAATGTCAATAGAATAAGTCACAAGTACATTTGTTAAGCAGAACTAACAAATATCTATATTTTTAAAAACATAATTATTATACATGTTTATACAAAGCAATACACATATTTAGGTACATGTCTATAATAAAATAAATGGTCATATACAGAGGAATATGCTGCATATTTATGTTTGTGTATGGTGGTTATATGTGGAAGAGCCAATTCTTGAGTAGTTTTCTGAAGATAAGGTGGTTATCTGTGGATCTTATGTTGAGGCGTAAAGAGTTCCATAGTTAGGCTGCTTGAACACAGAAGGATGTGCCACCCATGGTTTTTTTCTTGTACATTGGGATTTTGAGGCGAGGTGCCACTCTATAGCGGAGGTTCCTTTGTTGAATGTATTTGGTGATTTTATTCCTGATGAAGAGCGGTCCTGTTCCATATATCGTTTTGTGGTGATACAAAGCAGCTTGAACGTGGATCTTCTGGCAACCGGTAACCAATGCAGGGCTTTCAAGGCAGGGGAGATGTGGGCTTGCAGGTTTATATGTAAGAGCAGCCTGGCAGCCGAGTTCTGAATCTGTTGTAGTCTTTTCATAGTTGTTAAAGGTGATCCGTGGTAGAGGCTATTGGCGTAATTGAGTTTGGACAGAACAAGAGAGATGGCAGCCTGGACCTTGTGTGGAAATCCCAGATGGGGGGAAGATTCGACGCAGAGTTATTATAGTAGCAGAACTTGATCTTGCTAGTTTGTCCACTTGGGCATTCAGATAGCCTAGAGTCCATGGTCATTCTGAGGTTTCTTACTTCTTTTGATACTTTAGGTGGTGTTCCCAGATCATCAGGTTAGGCGGCGAGTGGGTCATAATTTTTCCAATGGCCACACGTTAGTATTTCTGTTTTGGAAGCATTCGATTTGAGATGGCTCCATGTCATCCATTTATCAACGGCTCTGAGAGAACTGAAAATTGTAGAGTTTCCAATGACTTTGGGGCATTCCAGTTGAAGGAGTATTTGCATGTCATCTCCATAGTTATAGCACGTGAGGTGAAATTGATTGATCAGTGACGGTAATGACTTCATGTAGATGTTGAAAAGCATTGATGAGATGATAGAGCCTTCAGAGACCCCTGCTTTTGTGAAGTACAGTTAGGAGGAGAAAGGGGGGTATGGAAGACATTAGTTCTGTTGTGAAGGTAGGACGTGATCCAGTCTAGATCAGTCCCCTCTGTGCCTGATTCCTAGAGTCTTTGCATCAGTGTGTCATGGTCAACCGTGTCAAAGGCATGTCTCCATGGTGCAAAAAAACGGTCTGACGCCAGCACAGGGACCCTGCTGCCATGTTGCAAGGGTGCCTGCACTGCAAGGATAGTTGTTTATGTGCAGGAAGGGACACCTTCCTGCGCATAAACAATCAATAATGGCGATTTGCACCTTCTATGTGTGCTGCAATATGCAGCACACATGGAAAGAGCAAAAAACTATTTTCTTAATGCCATCCCAAATGGCAACTAGGGCAGATTCTGTGCCTCTTCCTGGACGGAATCCTGTTTGGAAGTCTAAAAGTATGGCATTATCTTCAATAATTGTGACATTTTGGGTGAATGCTGCTCTTTCTTTCTATCAGTTTGCCAAGGAAAGGCCCATTTGTAATCGGTCTGAAGATGTCTGGGTTCAGCGGGTCCAGGTTTGTTTTCTTCAGTAATAGGCGTATGCACGACTTTTTGAGTTCTTCTGGAAATATTCCTGTAGTTAAGGATTCTTCTTACCGGTGTAGCAGCAGACGTTGTTAGAAGAATTGTCTTGAAGGTTTGTGGTGGACAGGGGTTAGAAGGGCTGCGGCAGGCCTGCTTGCTTTGACCAGGTCCATAAATTCATTGTGTGAAATTTGTTGGAAGGAATGGAGAGGCTGGGCTAAAGTATTCTTGGGGGGGGCGTGGCCAACCAACATGGCCATTCAGACGTGAATCCGATCGGCTCCTTCCCAGGCCCTGCTGAATCTTAAGAAATAAGGCATCTTACCGGCTAAAAAAGCACAGCCCAGCGATGCCGAGGTGGCGCTGATGACAGGGAGCTACTCAGCCATGCACGAAGCCCCGGTGTGAGGACAGAGAGGCTCCGGTGAGAGGAGATTGGTGCAGCGGTGCAGGAGAGAAAATGGCGGCCACCTGGGCGCCGATTTCACGGGCGCAGAGGTATTGAGTCTTCGCGTCTCCTTTCCGCGGAATTGCCCCGGGGTCTTTGGCGAGATTCCTCGCAGGGGAGCTCGCCTCGCTGAATCGGCTCCCCAGCCGCCGTCGGAGAAGGGACGAAGGGCGACACGGGACTGATCCGGTCCGGACGCGGGGCTACTCAAAATGGCAGGCTGCTGATGCGATGGGGCTGCGAGCCGCCGGAGAGCGAGGCCTTGATCCTGGCGGCCTCCCCGCATCAGAGTGAAGCGCCCCTCCTGCCTTGAGGTTGCCTCATTCTCGAACAGTGGATGGAGGATTGGAATCTGCCGTGGGTCCCTCTATGTAAGCCACACTCTCCAATACTTGTGAAAGAGATCCGATGGTGATTCTGGAGGAGCTGAGCACCTTCCTCCCCCCTGGATCGGACATAGCCGGGTAACTCGCTGTGGTGAGGCGGGAGGTGGCGGAGGGATCGGAGGCCCACACGCTTAAGTGCCGGTGAGCGTTGCCTGATCCTAACATGGCTGCCATGGAGGCATCCCCTACCGACCTGCAGCTACCACGAGGCGCTTGACAGAAGGGAACTGGCACCGCTGGGGAGGCCAAGAGAGAGCGCCAAAGCAGATACTAGACAGCACTATTTGAGCATCTGGCTAAGTCTGCTGCCCCTCGCACGACACCTGGTGGGGCGCCCGAGACGGACTGGTCTGGTCAAGCGCCTAGAGGTGAGGAGGAGTGTGGGCCCAGGAGCGGCAGAGTAAGCGAAGGGGTCCCCACTCGCGGATAACAGCGGCGCACTGGTTCCACGCAACTGAAGGGGCGGCCGAGCGCTGACCGAGTGGAGGGTTCCCCTATGCCACCCAAAAAGACCCCCAATAACAAGGTCTCCAATTACTTCACGTCGGCCGGAGCAGGGGCGACAGAAGAAGAGACGACGCCAAGACCGGCAAACATGGCGCTGACCCGAGACGACCTCATGTCTTCCCTTCGCGAGTTCAAACAGGAGCTGCGAACAGAGCTAAGAGCGGACATCAAAGCAGATATGGAGGCCTCCTTTGAAACTTTCTGCGCTGAGGTACGAGAGAAACTGGTAGCTGTTCAAGCGGATGTCGATTCAGTGGGTACGCGCACCCTCGACCTTGAAGCGAAGCAACAGGAGGTGACCGACAAGCTTAAAACCCTGGAAGAAGGAACCGCTGAATTGCGGGGCCAACTACGTGATTCGTTACTCAAGTGCGAAGATTTGGAAAACCGCTCTCGCCGCGACAATATAAGAGTCCGCGGCCTGGTGGAGGACTGTGAAGGCCTGGATCTGGAAGCATTCATGGTGGGCCTCTTCTCCTCAGTCTTAGGGGAAGGCGGCCCTGAAGTCCGGTTGGAGAGAGTGCACAGAGTTGGTCTGCGCCTGCCGGGGGAGAATCGACGCCCAAGAGATGTCCTGGCAAAGTTCAGCTCATTCAAGATCAAAGAAATGGTCTTCCAGAGGGCAAGGGCTATCGACACGCTCACCTTCCAAAATGCCACGTGCACGCTCTATCAAGATGTAGCTCAGGCCACTCTCCTGCGATGCCAACAGTTCTGCCCAATCACCGAACATCTGCGAGAGAAGAAAGTCAGGTACAGATGGACATACCCCTTTGGGATCTCTTTCCAATGGCATAACAAGCAGCACCACTGTGTGGAACTATCGGAGGCGGCAGATTTGCTAGCTTTGGAACTCTCCACAACCTCATCGGACCCGGACGGGAGGGGTCAACCGGATCAACGCAAAGGAGGACAATGGCGTAAAATGGGCAGGAGAAACACGAAATCACCAGACTGAGGCCTTTGATCGGGGGGCCACGAGGGGCCCTTCACTTCGCATCGTTAGAAGTGCAACCATCCGGAAGTCCCTCTGACTGAATTCGCTGCAAATCCGATGGGGCTATGCCCCCTTTCCCCTCCTATCCACCCAAGGGAGCATCATGCCGAAGATTTGGAGAGTTGGAGGGGGCAGAGGACTTGCATCTTCCGTACCTGGATGGGGCCTGGGTGCCCAGGCGCTACTTGATGCTTTAATCCCAGCGCTTGGCACGGGCATCATGTGAGAACACTGTATCTGCGGTGACAGGTCAGGGGGACAGTATTATCCACACTGTGGTAAGGGGGCTCAGGGTGGAGGGTGATGGTGGCCGAGGACTTGCACATTACTAAACGTTTGAGTTACATCTGGGGAATTTCGATACGATCATCCTCTGCAAGGGCCTACATTCCGGTGTTAATTGTTATTCAGTTGGGGGGAAAAAGTTTTTTAAGCAACGTATGCCTTGATCTTTCCTATGATAAGGGCTGGGGGAATGGAAATGGTAATGTTCCTCGAGTGTATTCTGGTACTGGGATTCCCCTCTAGGAGGGGGATTCTACACACTCATTTTAAGTATTTGTTCGGGTTTTTTAATTCAGTTAGATGTCATGGTGCCTTTTCTTCTATTGTTTATGGGCGGGGAGGGAGGGGGGGAACAAAAGGGATTTTTAAGCGGAGCCCTTCGCCAAAAGGGCGTCATTCCCTTCTAGGTGCATATGGCGGTTAGAACGATTACTTGGAACGCTCGGGGCTGAATTCCCCTAACAAGCGCCAGCGCTTCTGGAAGTACATGATTGATCACAATGTCCAAATAGCAGCTCTTCAGGAGACGCATCTCAAAAAGTCTGACGAGCACTGGCTACGCCACAAAGCTTATCCCCTCATATTTCGATCTTCACACTCCTCGAAACAAAACGGGGTGGCATTGTTGTTTCACTCAGGGATCCCCTTTCAAGTTCAGGACACTAAAACAGACAAAAGCGGGAGGTTCCTTATGGTTAAGGGGGACGTTAGAGGCCGCCAATGCACGTTCGCAGTTCTTTATGCTCCTAACACAGGTCAACAGGATTTCATTCTCTCCTTCCTTATGACTCAGGAGAACTTTGCTCAGGGGGACATATTACTCTTGGGGGACTTCAATCTAGTCTGGGATCTGGATATGGACACGACACACTCACACAGGGCTCCAGGAGGGGCGTTTGGAAAGGCGCTGCGTTTACAGCTTCAGCTCGTCGGGTTGGTAGATGTATGGAGGGATGCTAACCCCACGACGCGAGACTACTCGTTCTTTTCTCAATCCCACAGAACGTATTCCCGTATCGATCACATTTTCATGAGCCAATCCTTGCTCCCATCTGTACTGCAAACTCAGTTTCACCCGATTTGCCTATCGGACCACTCCCCCCTAGAGATGACGATCACTTGGCCAAACCCGCGCCCAAAACATGCTCGATGGTATTTCCCCAATTTCCTTTGCAGGGATAGACTTCTCCGTGACGACCTAAGAAAGACCATTAGAGAATTTCTCGAGCTGAATGAACCTGAGGCTACTTCTCATGCAACTACCTGGGATGCCCATAAGGCAGTAGTCCGAGGCAAGTGCATTGAACTGGCCACTACTTTACGTTCTCAACAATGTGAAGATCGCCTTCAATTAGAACGAGAATTAACAGCTGCAGAACAGGCCCATAAGGCCAACCCCTCGGCTCCGGCACTACGGAAAGTCACAGCCCTAAAGGGGAAACTACAGGCTATCTACACCAACAGAGCAGAGAAAACCATCTTACGCTTACAATGCAGGGGTTATGAGGGCGGGAATAAAGTGGGATCCTTGTTGGCGCGCCAATTACGGGCTAAGCAGGAAAGAGAGTATATCAAACTAATAGTTGATGAGAAGGGAGTTTCTCACAGGTCAGAGGAGGGGTAGGCAAGGGCCTTTGAGAATTTCTATAGAACTCTTTACACTTCAGAGCTCCCAGGAACGCATGACCCATCAGGGTATTTTGGCCCCCTGGACCTCCCTCAGGTCGGGGTTAGCTCCAATGAAGAGTTGGCGAAACCCATAACCGCTGAAGAAGTATAGAAGGCGATCGACTCCCTTAAACTCCAGAAAGCTCCAGTGCCGGATGGCTTCTCAGCCCACTTCTATCGTACTTTTGCGCCGGAGCTCGTTCCCTTCTTAACAATACTCTTTAATATCATCGCTTCCACGCAACAAGTCACTCCTTCCATGGGTGAAGCAATTGTGGCAGTGCTTCCTAAACCTGGTAAGGATCCCTCAGCTTGCTCTTCTTACCGCCCTTTGCTCTTCTAAACTTAGATGCAAAAATGTACTCTAAGATCCTGGCCACTCGTCTCGAATCAATTCTCCCTGGTCTCATAGATCCGGATCAGTCCGGATTTATTAAGGGGCGACAGACCCATGATAACTTGCGGCGTATCATCGGATCACTGACAAAATATCGATCGCACAAATATCGAGCAGACAAAATATCGTGGACAAAATATCGACTGTCAAAATATCGACTCCCTATCTCCAAACAGGTAAGTACAAAAATATCGATTCCAAAATATCGTCGTTAAAAATATAGTTAGTCAAAATATCGAATTTTATAAATCTGTTAAAAGTAATGTAAAATTAATGAAATAATAAATAAAATAAAGTAAAACATACTTAAAATTAGTTAAATTACTTTAAAATTAATAAATAATTATTTTAAGTAAAAAAAAATGTACATACATTTTTATTTTTTAATACATACATATATTAACGTAATAATATAAAATAATAATCACTACTTTTAGCGTAGGATAGCGGGAGGGTAAAATTTACTATTCCCACTCCAAAGAGTGCGACAGTAGGGAAAGCGTTGGATAGCGTAGAGGTAAAAATTACTATTCCCACTCCAGAGAGTGCAACAGTAGGGAATGCGTTGGATAGCGGGAGGGTAAAAATTACTATTCCCACTCCAGTGAGTGCAACAGTAGGGAAAGCGTTGGATAGCATAGGGGCAAAAATTACTATTCCCACTCCAGTGAGTGCAACAGTAGGGAAACCTTTGGATAGCGTAGGGGTAAAATTTACTATTCCCATTCCAGTGAGTGTAACAGTAGGGAAAGCATTGGATAGCGTAGGGGTAAAAATTACTATTCCCACTCCAGAGAGTGTAACAGTAGGGAAAGCGTTGGATAGCGGGAGGGTAAAAATTACTATTCACACTCCAGTGAGTGCAACAGTAGGTAAAGCGTTGGATAGGGTAGGGGTAAAAATTACTATTCCCACTCCAGTGAGTGCAACATTAGGGAAAGCGTTGGATAGCGTAGGGGTAAAAATGACTATTCCCACTCCAGAGAGTGCAACAGTAGGGAAAGCGTTGGATAGCGTAGGGGTAAAAATTACTATTCCCACTCCAGAGAGTGCAACAGTAGGGAAAGTGTTGGATAGCGGGAGGGTAAAAATTACTATTCCCACTCCAGTGAGTGCAACAGTAGGGAAAGCGTTGGATAGCGTAGGAGTAAAAATTACTATTCCCACTCCAGAGAGTGCAACAGTAGGGAAATGGTTGGATAGCGGGAGGGTTAAAATTACTATTCCCACTCCAGTGAGTGCAACAGTAGGGAAAGTGTTGGATAGGTAGGGGTAAAATTACTATTCCCACTCCAAATAGTGCAACAGTAGGGAAAGCGTTGGATAGCGTAGGGGTAATAATTACTATTTCCACTCCAGAGAGTGCAACAGTAGGGACAGGGTAGGATAGCGGGAGGGTTAAAATTACTATTCCCACTCCAGTGAGTGCAACAGTAGGGAAAGTAATATTTTAATATTTTACTAAAAAATAATTAATTATCAATACTAATAAATATTATTAATAACACTAATTACCAATTACAAAATCTTTAATAATTAATTTATTATAAATACAATACATATTATTTATTAAAAATTAATTACCTATTAATAAATCATTAACAACCAATTAATAATCATTACCAGATTTGTATAAATATTTAAATAAATACCAATTAATATTTAATTACCAGTAAATTAAGTATCAATACAAAAAAATATTTTCTATAATTAACTAATTACAATTAAATTACTTCCCCCACATTCCCCTATAAACCCACATCCCGCTACAACTATTTAATTAATAGAAATAACATAATTACCAATAAATCAATAAAAAAATAATAATTACCAATTAATAATTAATTAACAATAAATTAATTATCAATACCAATTAATATTAATTAATATGTACTTAATTTCAATTAAATTACTTCCCACCCTATTCCCCTATAAACCCACATCCCGCTACAACTATTTAATTAATAGAATTAACATAATTAGCAATTAATCAATTAAAAAAAATAATTACCAATTAATAAAATTTAATTACCAATTAATAATTAATTAACAATAAATTAATTATCAATACCAATTAATATTTATTAATATGTACTTAATTTCAATTAAATTACTTCCGCCCTATTCCCCTATAAACCCACTACCCGCTACGGAATTAAATTACGCAAAAATTAAATAACATAAAATTCATTGCTTTTAAAAAATTATACATACATTACAACAACTAATATACACTTTTAACACATATACTAACATACAATACACTTAGAAAAAATTTGATATTATTAAAAATTCAATATGTTTTAATGCCTATATTATGTACTTCGATATTTTCACAATCGATATTACTTACCTTAATTTCGATATTTTTAACGACTATATTATGTCCATTCGATATTATGTCCATTCTATATTTTGGACTCGATATTTTGTCCATTCGATATATTTTTTTTCGATATTATGTCTATTTACCGTATCATCCATATCATTGAAAAGGCTCGCAAGAAAAACATCCCAACAGCGCTTCTCTCGCTAGACGCGGAGAAAGCTTTTGATCGCGTGGAATGGCCTTTCTTATTTGAAGTGCTCCAGCGCTTTGGCTTCAACGAAACCTTTATAGGGATGATTTGCGCTAACTATCACTCTCCCAGCTCTTGGGTCCTTGTTAACAGAGTTGCTTCTTCCCCCTTTCGCCTGGCTCGCGGGACAAGACAGGCCTGCCCCTTATCCCCCCTCCTTTTTGCCTTGAGCATAGAACCCCTGGCCCACAGGATCAGAGGAAACCAAGAGATCCAAGTAATACGTTTTGGCACAGACAACCATAAGATATCGCTATTCGCTGATGACGTGCTTCTCCCAGTATCAGACCCTATTGTCTCTCTCCCGGCCATCCATGCAGAGCTGGAGTCGTTTGAAAGGGTGGCGGGTTTCAAGATCAACCTGACCAAATCCTTCCTACTGAATCTAACAATACCAAAAGACGATTGGCGAAGGGTTAAAGAGGTGTCACCTTTTCGCTGCACTATTAAGGAGATAACTTACTTAGGTGTTAAGCTTACCCCTCGAATTCGGGATCTGTATAAAGCTAACTTCCCCCCCCTTCTGCGTCAACTAAAGACTGATTTGGGTAAATGGAGTGTGGCTTACATCACCTGGTTGGGCAGGATTAATGCCATTAAGATGAATGTTCTCCCTTGCTTACTTTATCTTTTTCAAGGATTGCCTATCCCAGTGGAGGGAGGTTTATTTAGGGAGTTGCGGCATATGCTGACCAAATTTATTTGGCAGGGGAAAAGGGCACGACTTCCCTATAATTTGCTTACTAGCCCGCGCAAAGAGGGTGGCCTAGCATTACTGGACTTTCAGTCCTATTACCGAGCGGCACAAATGCGGGTAATCACGGAATGGTCGCTGCGGGCTTCGGAGAAGCATTGACTTCATGACAGACAGATAACAGGGCGCACCATCTGGGATATTCTATGGAAACCAAAGCAAGACAGACCACTCAATGCCTACATTAGCACGCCTACGTCCACCACACTTAAGGTTTGGGATATCCTCACTAACAGGAAACGCCCACTACAACGCGGCCGTTTCCACGCATAACCATAACCACGCATGCATTACAACGCATGCGTGGTTACAACGAATAGCCTTTACCACGCATACCTTTACTACGAGATACGTAGTAAAAGCATGTGTGCTAAAGTTAAAAGAAAAAAAAAGGGGGGGGTCTCCCCCTCCCCCAAAATAAAAAAGCATGGGATTAAAAAAGGGGGCTTAGGGGGGACACCCCCCAAAATAAAATTTAAAAAAAACGCACCTGTTTCCGTCGTTTAAAGAAAAAGATGTGGAGGCAATCGGCGTCGTTAGAGGAAACGGAAAGACACTTCCGCTTCCTCTTAACGACGTGCAACGTCACCTCGGAAGATCAAGGAGAGGAGAGGTAAGGGGGAATGAGGGGGTGGTGTCGCGCAGGGGTAAATTTAAAGGGTACATTTTTAGGGTGATATCCTTTAACATGAAAATGCCATTAACATGCATATTTTAACAACGAAAATCGTTGTAAAAGTATGCGTGTAAAAGGCATTGTCGTGGTAAAGGATATGCGTGGTGATGGCATTCGCGTTGTAACGCATGCGTGGTAAAGGCATGCGTTACAACGGAATGCGTTGTAAAGTCATACAACCCTCACTAACAGTCTGCACCTTACGACCTTTCCCTCCCCTCATACGCCTATACATTTTAATGCTGCATTCCCCCCCGCACTACAAGAAGGTCCCTTCGAGGCCTGGAGGGAGGGCGGTTGCCACATGATCTCTCACTTGTTTGACAGAGGTGAACTCCTCACTTTTCAGGAATGCAAGAAACAATTTGCATTGACTGCCAAAGAAGAATACCACTACTTGCAGCTGAAACACTGGGTGCAGCAGCCCTTGGTGCGGCTGGCTGCCACCAGGGAGTTGCTCCCTATCGAGAAGTTTGCTCAGTCTGGGTCCTCTTCCAAAGGATGTATCTCCTATCTGTATGCTCTCATACAATCGATGAGTCCCAAATCGACGCCGCGTTTCAAACGCTTTTGGGACGCTCTCACAGATACCCCTTTGGAGGATAAGCACTGGGAACATTTAGGTAGGGACATAGTGAAATTCAACCGCTCAATGTATCTCAGGGAAGCACACTATAAAATCATGTACGATTGGTACTTGTACCCTCAGAAACTTCACACGATTTTTCCTAGTTCGTCGGATAGGTGCTGGAGGGGGTGTGGGATGTTAGGAGATTTCAGACATATATGGTTGGACTGTCCCGCCATTAAACCTTTCTGGAAGGAAATTTTGTCCCAAATCAAGCTTATCTTAGGCTATCCTATTCCCAGCTCCATGGAACAAGTTCTGTTGGGGGTCCGAGATCCAAATTTGAAACGACAGACACAGGGCGACAAATCAGTGATGTGACTTTGTTTGGGGGCCGCCAAAATGGCAGTTGCCGCGGCTTGGAAAAAACAAGAGGCCCCATCCTTAACCCAATGGCATGCGAGACTGTGGAGGGCTTTGGCTTTGGAGCGCATGACTGATATAATTGAAGACACCAGGAAAGGTTTTGATTACATTTGGTCTCCGCTGGTCAGCTACTTATCGGAGGGGCTTCCTTTGACGGCTTGCAACCCAAGGCTTAGGGCCATCAATTTGTTCCTAATCTAATTACTCCACATTGACGGGATCTCTGAATAGTGTGCTGAGCACCTGAGTAGAGGCCCCGATAACCCACTCCTCGCGCTCACTTTTTTTCTAATTTACACCATGACATCAAAGTTATGTTTGTTTCTTTTTTTTTTAGGTATAATTAAGTTTCCTTTCTATGTTACTCTCTTGGGAGGGTAGATTGTAATTCAGAAACATGGGCATGAAAGCAACATGTTATGATGATGCTGTGTTATATGTCAAAGTTCATTCGCCACGGACCTTGTGGAAAAGCTGTAACCTTCATGAGCGAACTGTATATCTGGGCGGAATGTATTTACGACTAATGTTGCCTATGTAATGCTTTTGTGGCACTCTGTGAGAAAATTTCAATAAAACAAATTTTGAAATAAAGTATTCTTGGATTGTTGTTTTGGAAAAGGGTTGGTGCTGGTGCTTTTTCTTTGTTTTATATAGAAGTCCAACGTGTCTGCTTTGGACGTGTAGTGATTTGCCAGTTTGTCTGTGAAATCTTGAGTTATGGGATGAGCTCCTTCTCGGCAATTTAGTTTACGAAATTCAGTGAGAATTTTATAGAATTCTTTATTTGCACATTTAGCATTTTGAAATTCTGTCTGAATAGTACCTTTTCTTAGCTTTTTTGATAGCTGACTTGTCTAATCTGTTAAGTTTCTGTAGGCAAAGTTTGTCTTGATTGGTGTTTATTTCGAGCCAGCAACGTCGCAGCTTTCTAATTTGTTGTTTTATCTCTTTTATCTCTGTATTTTTCCATGGTGCCTGTTATCTTTTGTTCTGTTGTGTCATTTTTAGTAGTATTAGGATATCAAAAGCTTCTTGTAGCCACTCATATAGTTTTTGAACAGAATTTATTGTGTCTAGATCTGTACTGGATGTTAGTTGTATTTCTAAGTGTTCCAGATTGAGTTTTTTCCACGGTTGATAGGTGGATGCACGTGAGGGGGTTTTAGGTGCGTTGGTTTGTGTTGTTTTATGTTGGAAAGCAAGCAAATGGTGGTCTGACCATGTGACTGGAGTCATTGTTTGAAAGGTAACTAGTTCTGTATTAGCAAAAATGAGATCCAGGATGTGTCCAGCGATGTGTGTGGGTTTGTGGACGATCTGATGCAGGTGCAGTGCGTCTAGGCCAGTGATGATTGTTTTCGAATGGGGCATATCGGGGCATATTGGGTTTGTCAAACCAAATGTTGAGGTCATCCAAAATGCATAGGTTGTTGTGTAGCGTTATCAGGTTTGAAGTGTGTCTGGGAATGTTGAATTGCTAGATGGAGCTCTATATAGGAGCAGGAAGTTACAGGAGGAAGATGGTGTAAGATTGCATCTGGTGAAAAGGACCTCCTGTAAGGACACATCGTCAACTTTAGTGATATGTAATGTTTGCCTGAACACAACAGCTAGGCCACCTCCTCTTTTGCCTCTACGATTTGCGTGATAGCCTAGAGGACCGGCTTCATGCAGGACTAGAGCCATATCATCTCCTAACCATGATTCAGTGATGATGAGTAAATCAGGTTTTGTGTTAGTGAGAAGGTCGTAGATGTGATGTTTGTTTTTAGAGAGTGATCGAGCATTTATTAGTAGACAGTTTAGAGAATGTGCTTTGGTGATAGTGTGACTTTATTTTGTAGAAGAGTGAGCAGTATTTTGTGGGCTTGTAGCAGGTGTGTCCTTAGTGTTGGTGTTAGCTGTATGAGGATAGCAATTGTGTAGATGTTCTGTATCGTGTTCCTCGTCCAGCAGGCTAAGAAGGCATTTTGATGGGTCTGCGTGTGTAGGTGGTAGAGACCGTGTTTGAGAGTGATTTGGTGAGCTGTGTTGTTTTGTAGTGTAACCTTGTTGTGCAGTAGAGAAGGAGAAGCGAAGTTTGAGGAGTGGCATGTTGATTATTTTGTTTGTGTCTGTTTGGGGCGGAAGGTGTATGAGTTATGGTTGATGGTGCAGCATGTGGGTCATGTAGTAAGGTTCTAAATTATCCAATGGATGAGAGGCGGTTAAAAAACAGTTGCTGTGTTGCTGTATATGTGTTAGGTGTGGGGGAAGGAGAAAGCTTGGCATTGGAGTTTGTTTATGGTGTGTATCATTTGTGTAGTCTGAAAGATGGGTGTATGTTTGTAGTTTGTTACAGAAAGTGTTATGAAGTGTTGTGTGTGAGAGATTTTGGTGTGCTGATGTGTGTGTTATGTTTTGTTATTGAGGAGTAGTGAAAGGAGGTGCTGATGTATTTGTTTTCTGAGAAGGATTTGTTTGTGGAGTATTGTGTCAGGTCTTGTACTCCTCAGGATCCGGATGATGCTATAAGGGGTCCACCCCTTGACTTCCCCAATCTCTGAATATAAGGTTACAGAGCATTAGGGCAATCAAGTGAGGGAAAGGGAAGGGTAGGGAACCGCAGGGAAGTGAACCTATAAGAAAAAACAACAGGTATCAATACACACATAAGTATACATGACTACTCTGGTAAGGTCTCACTAAAGCCGATAACTACCTTAGACACACGTGCATGGACATCAAGTCACCTCTCCATAAACATATCATCCAGTTCTTGTTTTGACGGGTATCCTATAATATAGAACAGGTGTTAACCCCTTCCATTCACAACTCGTACCATGGCACAGCTATATATAGATATGAGTCCAAAAGTAACAACTGTACTTGTCTCCCATACCCCTAACAGACTCACCGGTTATGTGTGAGTCCGCTTTTCAGAACAAAGAATACAAAAATCCATACACAAAATTGAAGCTGAAATCCTTCAGCCCTTTTGAGTCTTATGAACTCCAGTGGAAAAAATAGATAAATGTTCCTCGGGGGTAGAACTGACGTATGACTCCCCAATGTCGCGTTTCCCTACTAAAATGAATAAACAGCGGTTTCCTCACCGCAATTGGCAGCACCAAAAGAAAGGTCACAGTATGGGCAAAAGGCCACTACAAACAGAAAAGAGACTTTTTGATCTATACCATAGCTCCTAGTCATAGGTGACGCGCCTTCACCGTCCGTTGCGGAGGCCGTCTACATCAAAGCACTTCCAACCCTAATCCGCGGTATCATAACCGCTGCTGGCTCTCTTCGTTCTCAACGTGCGTTCACCATCCGGAGAAACGCCGTCAGAACCACGGAAAAACTCCTCCGAGTCTTGACACAGGACGCCAACACTTACCCAGTCCTGTGTGGGCGCCCTCGAAACCCCGAGTCCTCGGGAAAATATGCAGGATTCTAGCTCAGCCGAGCTAGCGCCAACACTGCTTCTTGCTTCCGCGTCTCCCGATCCAAAGGAGGTCTGAACTCCAGAATTACGCACGCCTCCGTGTGCGTACCACAACGTTTTAAGGACGCTGACTCCTCCCAACCACCAGCCTCATGGGAAATGTAGTTTTTCTCTCCTAGGCAGGCGCACTACGTCCGTGAATTCGGACATATTGGTTATGAGTGGAAGTTGTAAGATAAAGGGGAGGTGGTGTGTTTGTGAGTAGAGTGTGTATGTTGTGTGTAAGAGGGGATGAACTAGAGTTAAGAGTGTGTGTGTGTTAGCCATTGTCCCAACCCTGGTCCCAGCAGCCAATTAGGCAGGAAACCCTAAGCCCTATGTCCAATAGAAATCCTAACACCAAGAAACAATCAGAAACCCTAAACCTATCCACCAATCAGATCACTAACCCTAAGCCCTACATCTAATAGAACCACTGACCCAGGAACCAATCAGAACCCTCAAATACTCACCAATGAGAACACTAACCCTAATCCAATAGAAACACCAGATACAGCCACCAATCAGTGAACCTACGTAGCATCCAATAGCAGCCTATATAAGGTGCCTGCGACCTCAAGCAATGTTTGCTGGGCAGGGGGCTTGAAGCTGCTCCTCAATTCAAAATCTCCTAGGAGACAGACAGCCTCAATCCACACTCTGGAGTTCTGCAGGTAAGGGCCTAAGAATGTTGCTCTCTAAATACTGCTTTTTCAGCACCCTCTGTTCAGTCTCTGATGTATAATATATCTGTTGCTAAGGGGGGAGGTTTATCAGGTTTCACTCCCTTGCTAAGACAAAATGGGAACACACAGGTCTGAGCACAGAACAAGGGAGAAACTAGGAGGGAAAATCAGGTAGTCACGGGCAATTTGCAAATGCAACAGATTTTGGACTGCAAAACTCACAATGCAACATGTAAAATGCAACAGTCATGGGCAAGCAAAAACTTCAAATTTCTAAACAAAACAGATGAAAATGATGCAATCATAGGTAGAGGGAAATTGCTTTTAAATTTCAGGAAAGCGACAGCACAAGTCTGCCTTCTGACCACCTCTTGGTCCTTGGTTCACTGCAAACTTGGACACAGGGAAACTGTAGCTCACAAAACGGAGGTGAATGTTTTGGGGTTCACCCAACAAACCCTTAAGGGGCCTGGGCGGATGTGAGAGAAGGGCTCAGGGTTGCTTGCGAGATAAGGAGCCAATCAGCAAGCTCAGGCTGCTGGGCAGGGGGCTGGAAGCTACTCCTCAATTCAGAATCTCCTATGAGACAAACAGGCTCAATCCACACTCTGAGGTTCTGCAGGTGAGGGCCTAAAAACCTCGCCCTCTAACAATACTGCTTTCCCAACACTTAACTCACTCTCCTAGCCAAAAAACGAGTGGTTCAATCCCTTAAAACACAGCTTAAACTATTAACAGCAGATTACTGCAATCTCAGAGAACCCTCTGTTCAAGAAGGTTGATAGGTCTATAATTCCTAGGATTATTCCTAAAATAGACTATTAATATAGGGGGGCCCAAATATCAACTTCAGATCTATAAAGGTCATCAGGAATGGCATCGGGACCTGGGGCCTTCCCAGAATGAAGAAACACTATGGCCAGCCTTCAATCTGTCAGTGAGAAAGATAAACAATCAGCTTTGGGTATTTTGGGTGTAATGTTTACGATAGAGTCCTGTGGATATGTGCGGGCTGAGGATTTATCAGTATATAAATCTGTGAAGTGCTTTGCCCAGTTAGACGGGGAGACAATGTGGTCAGTATAGGTACTAGCACCAAGAGAGCCATGGGCTATTATTTACCAAAATGCTGTATCATTTCGATTCTGAGCAGCTTCTAAGAGGTCCTGTCAATTGGCATCGTCTCAGCTTTTTTTTTACCTTAAGATTCGCATATAAGATTGCCTGGCTTCTCTTACAGCAGCTGGAATATGGGATTTAATAGCCTGAATAAGGTTGGATTTAACCTGATGGCATTCTTTGTCAAACCAAGGGGTAATTTTTGGTCTGATGTTAGGGGTTTGCCTGATGGGTCTGGTAACAAGATCTTTTAAGGAATCAAAAAGAGTGTTATGCCTATCCATTACGAGCGAGTTTTTAATGAACTGATCCACATGCCAGCTCAGGATATCCGAATATACTGAATAAATGTTGGTCAATAGCGCAGGATTAGCAGCTATATATGGCCATTTTATACCCCTCCTATTGCTGGTGAGAGTGGGTTGGATTTGGAGATATTTCTTTGGACTAGACAAGTCTACAAAGAGGTCGCCTGAAAGTAGTAATTCAAGGGTGTTAGGATCACTCTCCCATTTGATAGAAAACGCCCGAAAATCATGGAGTTTCCCCTAGAGTCTGATATCCAAAATACAATAATAGATTCAACTTTCCTGGATACCCTTTTTAAATGTGAAGGCCCCTTCCCCAATCAGACTTCGACCTCCTATTACATGCTCTTAGCCCATATGTCAGAGTTAGAGCTGTATGCCACATTCCAATTGGGTTTGCCTCCAAGGAGGGTATGCCAGAGATTGTATCTTCCCTTTGGGTTCAAGTTGTAATTCAGTCACGTCATGGGGTTCTTAAGTATATTAAAGTCACCAGCTATGATCAAAGGAGAGGGATTCTTGCAAGGAGACAGATAATTATCAAGAATACCTAAGATCGGTGACTCTTTGTTTTTGGGTACTGGGCGGTTATAGATACTGAAAACGTTGACTGATAGACCATTGGGGTCAGTGGCGGCTGCCTCAGAACAGGGGTGGTGGAGCAGGTGGGGGAAGGGGGTGGAAATGGAGTAAAAAAAAAGAAATAATAATAAAAATATAAACTTACCTTTTCCTTCGATGCCGTGGCACCGCTGCCTCTCCTCCATCCTCTTCAGGTCTGCTACAGCACCTGAAACACTCAGGCTTCCGGACTCTCCCAGCCAATCACGACGCTGCAGAAGCAGCGTCCAGATTGGTATGAGCGTCCGGTTTGGATGCTCAGGCAGTGCCTTGAGAGGCTGGGCATCTTCTCCACGGGGCTGTGCAACACAGCCCAATGGAGAACATGCCAAGTGCGCATGTCGGTTTGGCCGGCCAACTATCATGTGCACGTAGAGGAGTGCAAACCACTCCTCACTTTGCTTGGCATCACGGAGCCCAGCCCCACCCAGCTCCGAGTGCCGCATAGAAAAATAAAATGATAATAACGTCCTGCTATTATCATTTTCTTTTTCTTTTGTGCGCTGCGCCTTAGTGGAGGACCCGCCACTGTTGGGGGTCCTAATATTGTTCCCTAGGATATTGAGAGAAGGGATGTCTAGTTTTTAGGTCTCGCCTACGCAGCGCGCATGCGCTGCATAGGAAAAAAGACCTTTTGCGATCGATTCGGCTTTTCAGCCAAAAACGTGCACGCGTTCCATTGCCTTCAATGGCAACGCGTGCACGTTTGGCGATTCACTTGCGGGAGCGAGCAGCTGGCGCCATATGGTAGCAATTATCGCTCCTGGCGCCGCTCGCTCCCGCAAGTGAATCGCGCAGGCCTCCTCCTCTCCCCCCTCCCCCTGCTGCCGTGCGAGGCGCGCGCGCTTGTTTATACATCCCTTGGTCTGATTTCTGTGTCTATGACTAATTCCAATACGGCCGACTTATATTTTACTATCCTTTTTAAATCTGTCCTCTTTTTGCTTTCCGTCCTCTCACATTTAGTGCATGCGCACCGCATCCTTCAACTGCGAGGCTGATTGTAATGCATCCGAGCATCTTCCCGCCGAGGGCAGTCCACTAATTCCATGCTACTTGGTAAATTATACAATTTTCATCTGTGAGCCTGCACGTCATTTTCATTCCATGTATGCTGCTCTTCACATTGCCACACTTTGTGCTTTATTCCAGATTCTTGTGTAACTTCCTCATTATTCTCGCCAACCAGACGGAGCACGCTTGGCGTCCGTCCCACAAATTGGCGATTGTTGCCGATTTTTTTACAAATGGTAAGCGGACCCTCCCTGCTTACCACCACACTTGCACCCACGCCAATCAGCCCATACATGTATTAAAAAACGACCCTCACAGAACTGCTACTGCTGGCCTTCAGCATTGCACCCCGGAGCACAGTTCCGATATTTTATTTTATACACTTCAACCTCTGAATGCAATGAGCTCATTCCCTAAATGTTCCACCAAATCTCATGCAATGTTTGAGCCCAGCCAGGCCCATGGTTCTGAGTGCGAACAGTGTTCAGGGAGCCCGCCTTCCATATCAGAACATCTCAAGCTCTGCTGTTCAATGTGCGCTCCGAATGAACGAAGCCTGCACCGACTCTCCCTGGCGATGTTATCCAATATTACCTTGGGGTAAGAAATTATGTTTACAATATTCGTGTAGCTACTCGCTCAGGAAAGAAATGCAGTAAATTAGCTATTTCATCCCTCAAGTAGACACGTGCCTCCTCCATGCAGCGCGGGAGCCCCGCTTTTGAAATTGCTCCTATAACAGTCTCCGAAGCCATCCCTACTTGCCGGAGTCTCCGCAGAGCTAGAGACATGTCAGGCTCTCAGAAACTCACATTCCGAGCAGTCTCCTGGGCACGTCTGTGGTCGGGGCTCATGGTCACCGAAACTGTGCAGTTATCTGGCCCGATGCAGCAGGCATGATTCACTTCCAGCTAACAAGCACTGAGGGACCCCGAGGCATTCAGTGCAATCACGCTCGGCTCCTTCGACCACGGACAGCAGCAGTTAAGCGGAACATGCTGCAGCCGGTCACGGCGAAGGAGGCTCCTGCCCTGAACCTGCGGGCAGGAACAAAAACTGCGCGAGTGACGCTGAACCAGCAGAAACCGCGCTCCGTGTCAGGCGCAGGTCAACATAGCGCTGCAATGCCCAAATACGAGCGCTTCTTTACATTAAATACAAGAACGTATCTTTCTGTGTTTTAAAAACGTTTTGTAATGTCTCTCTGATGGCGATATTCTTACACTCAATGACATCATCACGGTAATACGTGACACGATGATATAATGGTCTCGATCTGGTTCGCTGAATTACATCAACATGATGAAATGTTATACCCCATGATGTTACAGTGGGCTCCATCTCAAATCCAGCATTCACGTACATCAATTCTTAATTAGAATGACAAAAAGTCATCAAACACTGCTGCTGCGTTTGTCGACCACGCTGTGAAGCAGAGGTGCTGGAGCAGCGCCTGCCCGGGCCATCTCTGTGGACTGCTGCCTCGCACTTGCATGCACTGGCAGAGGTGAGATCTGCAAGTTCAAAGCCCTCCCTGGAGGCCTGGGGAGGGCGGGGGCAGGGGTGTGAATGAATGGGAGTTATATTCAAGCAGGCGCATCATGATGCATATTAGAACATTGGAATGTTGAGAGCGCCAGTGAAGATGACAAAGTGCCACAGGGCCCATAATTCCTGCTACAGATCTTCTTCCCCAACAGCCAGTGGGGTAACAATAGCCCCCGCAGCCCCCGTGGTGCAGAGGGGCCCGAGCTCCAGGGGGGCCCCTCCAACACCTTGCATGGGCAGCAGCTGGGCACTCCTGACTGGGTCCAGAGCGTGGAGGCCCCCTCTATGTACTTTGTAGGGGGCCCCCTCAAGTTTTGTTACCCTACTGCCAATAGTCCAATGCTTGTCTTTCCGTTTCTCTATCTTTATTTTAGAACATTCTATCACCAGTAAGTGGAATGTTGTACTAGCCTTGAAGCCTTTCTCTGCAAGGCTATAATTGCAGTTTAAAGGCTCTCACCTGGTTGTGTGACGGAACCACGCATGCGATTACCGCGCATGCCCGTTCCACGCGGTCTAAACCACGCATATGTCTTTACCACGCATGCCTTTACAACGAAAGATGCATTGCTAAGGCATGTATGGCAAAGACATATGCGTGGTTAAGACTTAACAGGTAAGTATAACCCCCTGACACCTGGCCCCCAAGCCCTAAAAACGGCCCTGCCCTCCCCTAAGCCCTAAAAACAACCCCGACCCTCGAGCCCTAAAAAACTTCCCTGCCCCCCAAGCCCTAAAAAGTATTCCGATCCCTGTCCCCCTGCCCTGAGACCTCAAACTACCCCCTCCTCCTGAAAACCAATGCCCTCCCCCCAAGCCATAAAACATTCCCTGCCCCCAAACCCTAAAATCTACCCGACCCCCATGAGCCCTAAAAACTTCCCCAACCCCCCAAGCTCTAAAAAATACCCCGCAGCCCTGAGCCCTAAAAACTACCCCAGCCCCCTCGAGCCCTAAAAACGTCCCGACCCCCTGCCCTGAAAATAACCCCACCGCCCTCAGCCCTGAAAATTACCCCAACCCTCAAAAATTACCCCCAGCCCTCCAAAACCCAGCCCAGCTCAGCCCCACTTACCTTGCCACGTCCTCTCCCGATCCTTCTTGCTTCTGCCCATTCCAGCAGCTAGACCGTGCAGTGCCTTAACCACGCTAATGAGTGGTTCAGGCATATGCGTGGTCAAGGCAAGCTTGGTAGCGCTGGCGTTGTTGGGACACGTGTGTTCCCCCTCTCACCCTTGTTATAGGCGGCCGCTCAGGCATATAACTTGGGTTCAGGGCCTTCAACAACTATTACTGGCCTCGGAACTGGGATGTAACCAAGGCCTCTGGAATTATGTGACTGGGAGGACCAAATTATGCAGCAGGGTTGACTAAATTATGCATAAAGAAAAGGGGAATTTTGCAGCATATTTTATGATACTATTGCTGCATTATTTTGTCTTTTTAACACATACTAACACTGTCTGGGCAAAGATTCAACCTAATTACTAACAGGTTTACTCAAATACAGCAATAGGCAAATGAAAGGTGACCAGTCAACTTTTGATGGACCTTCCACTACGCAGGAACCTTCCCAGGATGCTGGTTTTAGTACCTTTCGATCCATTTAAGCTAGAAACAATTTTATGGGGGTAAAATCCGCAAATTATACAGCAGATGATAGACTGATTATGTGGTAAATGCGGTAAATACATAATTATATGGAAAATGCCAAGGCCACAGACTCACACATTTCCAGTGGCCTTGGATGTGGAGCTGAAATGTAGCTGGTAAAATTAACATAGAGGATGAACACACTTGCTGCAGATACGTTAAAACTCTTCAAATGATTATTCGTCTGAAAACATGTAATCATTTCCTTCACCAATATTTAAAACATACATTTAATGAACAGACATACAAAATGATCTGATATTTTTCAGCCCCAGTGTACTTCTAATAATGTAAAACGTTAACCTAATCAACTCTTCAGTTCTTTTGATATATGACTTAGGAACCTTCGACATGAATAATTGTACTGCATATCTCTTATTTCACTATATATGTTTGAACTCTATGTGACATGTATGCCTGCTGTTAATAAACAAGGAGTGGTTTTAATACCCAAACAGCAGTAGAATTAAGTTGTATCCATTTATTTTTTCATAATTCTAGGGATTAGACAGGCAATTTAAACTGTTGTATATGCCACAAAGAAAAAAAGTTAATTTGTATAATAGTCAAAAAGTGCCATTTGGAGTTTAGTTGGCACATCCAAACCAGGCAGCTGTCAGTGTGATTTATTGTCATATCGCCAGAACCCTGGGATGGCATTATAGAGCTATAATACATTGGATCATGTGACCCCACTATAAAAGTCTGTCTCTAATTTCCTTCCTACAGTTGAGTTGCGTCATCTGTAGTGACCTGTAACAACTAAATGGCATATTTATTCACTTAAAAGAGATTTTTATGGTAAAATTTTTGCACACTGTAGATTATTAAAGGAAAGATAGAATACCTGTGCATGTTTCTATCCATTCTATGTGACAACATTATTTGATTCTGATTTAGTTTAAACTGATTCGAGTATATTTTTGGAACAAATTATGAACTGCTTTTTGGTGTGTTTAATTTTGCAGTACAGATTCCATTTTTATTCTTCATGTCTGCAACCATGCTGTCTCTTTCATATGAAAGAGCAGCAAACCAAGGACTTACCACCTATACTACATAACGTGTATTTGTAAAGCGCACATTCACCCAAGGTTATCTTGGTGCTGAATAACAGATGTTAATGGTTACCCAGCTCAATGGTACTCATTGTATCGAAGTCAGAAGGATGAAAGGCTGAGTGGACCCTGTGCCCATGAGGTCAAACACAGGCTCTTACAGTGGACGCATTAATCCACTAAGCCAGCAGGCCCAGCTCAACTAAACCATCAGCCCCTGTTTGTGCGAAGGGTGAGGATGTGACCATGTATTATATAGAATAAAACACTCTTTGGTAAGTTAATAGGACATTGCAAGTCACCTCAGAATTCCATGACATTGTAAAGGAACTCAGCTTTTAGCCTCAGAACTCCTTGGTGACTTCCAATCACCTAATAATGTAAGGCAGAATTTACATTTATATTATAGCTACCTGTTATGTGTCTGCTACTCCGTCTTTCAATGTTACAGAACCTGATGCTCCTGTTTTCTCACAGGTTCCAGGCCTGTTCTAGTCTACAGGTTAAGCTTGCCAGGAACTTGTGCCTCATGGGCAATTAGAAGTAGTCACTGGAAATGCAGCGCTCCAAGCTACAGTGATAGAAATAAGCAGTTGTGTTTCTGATGCACATTAATTATGCACATGACTGATAAGGTGATTCCAACCTTCTGCAGCAGAAACCTAGAGGTGTGTTCAGGCAAACTATTCAGGCTCACTGCCATTTAACATTTTGTTTGAGGACACTGAGTGCTGTAAAATTAAGATACACGAAATTGTTTTGTTTTTTAATATGCTTCATCCCACTTCACCTGCCTGTCTTCTCTGACACTACTAACACCAACCAGAAGAGAGGGACTACTCTCATATCATTCAGTAGAGCTGAGAAGTGTCTACCGTCCGTGCTCTCTTTATGACTAGAGAATGGCCATATTACAAAAACAAGCATTGGCATAGCCAATAGGTCTCGCTTTTGGGACCTTATAAGTGTTTAGCCATGCAACAGTTGATGTTGTTGCACAAAGGATATTGTGCTGCATAACTAAATACTTATAAGGTCCCAAAAGCGAGACCTATTGGCTATGCCAATGCTTGTTTGATTTGGCAATGCAGAGATATCTTAACCCATATAATTAGACTGCCAGAAGGCCTGCCACTTGTGGAAGGAGTTGCATTATTACAGTATGAAACATACCCCATCCTATGACCTGGGGGCGTATACCAGGATTCCTTGCTTAGAGCAATATGGAACGAGTCCATAAAATTATTCCAAGCTGGGTCAGTAACTTTGAGACAAACGCTGGCAATGTTGCATGAAAGGATACTGCTCGTGGGAGCACGCCTGTGCCAGTGATTAATAGCAATGGCAGATTTGAAAGGAGAATTTTACAAAGTACCAGAAGAATTTGTAAGGAGGTGAAATAAAGGGTCGTTAGTTGTGGTGCTAACTAACCCAGAAGTGTCCAGTCTATCAATATCCCTTAATGGACTGCTAGATTGAGGCTGGAGTTCCTGTGAGCTCTTGGGTGGAAAAAGAGAGCCTTGAGCAGGACATTACTTGGAGAGTTGTGAACGATTGAATAAACAATGACATTGTAAAGGAAACAAAATGGACCTATTTCGTGAGTCAATGTGTCTCGTGATGGAGGGCATGCCGGAAGGATAAGATGGCTCTGACGCTGTACGCTGTACTTGAAAGAATATTTAAATATAATGGCAGAGCCTGGTGGTGGAACAGATCTAACATCCAAATTCACTAGTCCCTCCATCAGGTTCTGATGAGCAAGTTCTAATCGAATGTAACCTGAATTGGAATTCTGAGTTATACGATGGGTAGAAAGGATGTCAGCATTGATAGGTGATAGGCAACTCTTCTGGGACCTGATCCAGTGGGTTACCTTATTGATCAAAGAGAATCTGTATTCTACTAGGCTCTTTCCCTGAGTTTAGGGGCATTGACCATATAAAGAAAACGACCCTTCTATCTGTCATGGAAGGATTTTTGTGACGATGTAATGCGAGACTGAGTATTTACGGAATTATGAAGTAGGGCATCCTGAAGGGGTTTCCTAGATATAGTCTGTTCTTACTTCTGGCAGAGGAGTTAAAGGGGACCTATTCATTGGGCGATTCCCAGGTTTGATGGTTTTGCCGTTCAGTTTTCGGGGCCCGGGAAGGAAATTGGGGCCAGATGTACGACCATGAAATTTAGCGACTCGCAAATTGCGCTCAATTGCGAGTCGCTAAATGCCATGTACAACAGTATCTGAGACACTGTTAGCGATTCCTAATGGGGTCTCAAATTGCATGCCTCATGCATATTAATGAGGCACTCGCAATTTGCGACCCCATTAGGAAGGGCTGGCCCTCCCAGGTATGGTGGCCTGCTGGGCTCAGCAGACCTCCATGTCTGGGACTGCTTTTAAATGAGGCAGTTTTTGTTATTTTAAAATGCAGCCCATTTTCCTTAAAGAAAAACGAGCTGCATTTAAAAAAAGAAAAATGAAACGTTTTCGTTTCATTTTTTAAGGGCAGGTAATGGTCCCTGGGACCACTGCCTGCACCTAAAAAAGACTTTCCCCTGCATTCGCCCTTCCCATTTGCAAGTGCTTTACCATCCTCTTGAAGAGAGCGGTAAATTGTGAGTGTTTTGCGACCGCAAAATATTCTTACATAGGCCTCTGACTCGCTATTAGGAAGGGACGCCCTTGGAACGACCCTTCCTAATAGCGACTCGCAATTCCTATTTAGCAAGTCGACTTGCTAAATAGGGATGTACATGGCCCTATTAGATTTTGCATGCCCAAACGGGTTGCAAACTAGGCCCTTGGTTCCTAAATGACAGAGGATTGAATGAAACGGCAGCAGGATTAAGAGGTTTATTGATGAGAGGTTCAAATAGTGCATCTGTCATGGTCCATTGATCCACTGTGGTTCTCAAGGCGCATTTGCCAATAGAGGAACCCCTAATTAAAAGGTTCTGAGCCTTCTGTGTGAGTAGTGAGACTACAGATTTTAACTGCCCTACCTTATCTTTTAATGTGCTCACTGCGTAGAAGAGTTTTTTTTTTAAAATAAAGGGCATGGGGCAGATTCACAAAGGTAAACTTAAATTTTGGTCTCAGTTAGACTTAAGACCAAAACTTAAGTTAAACTGAGACAAAATAACTTTACGACTTTTGGTATTCACAAAGGGCATCTACGAGTAGTAAAGTTAGACTTTTGTCTCAGTTTAACTTACGTTTGCACTCAGTTAGACTTAAGGCCAAAACTTAAGTTAAACTGAGTCAAAAGTCTAACTTTACGACTTTTGGTATTCACAAAGGGCACTTACGAGTAGTAAAGTTAGACTTTTGTCTCATTATAACTTAAGTTTGCACTCAGTTAGACTTAAGACAAAAACTTAAGTTAAACCGAGACAAAAGTCTAACTTTACTACTCATAAATGCCCTTTGTGAATACCGAAAGTCGTAAAGTTTTACTTTGTGAATCGGGCCCCAAATCTTTAAAGTCAGGTTCTTGGGTAACATCAAGAGCTAAGGAGGTTTGCAGGTTCACCGGCAGTGTCCACATGGATTCCTAACACGGCTAACCTATTACTACAAGGGAGGGGATATTTACCTAAATCACTATCCGTGTGGTCATGGGGCCTTGGGGAATAATAGATTGTTGGGTTCCAGCTGTGGGTTTAGACACTGCAAGGTGAGTTAAAGATGGGGGTGTGACAGATGAGGTGCATTTGCCAGGTTCCAGGCACAGGACGGGCCCACCCTTGGCCAGTCTTCACCCACCCGTTGTCTTGCGCACTGGGACTTGAGAAGTCACTTGATAGCACAGGGGGTTGAGCTCCTCCTGCAGACGCCGACATTGGTGCTTGCCCAGCGCAAAGAGTTGTGGGGCTTGGAGTCCCCTCGTGGCATCGAGGCAGTTTGTTTATGCTCCAGCTTTAAGTTTTTTTTAACTGTGTCCAACTTCTGCGTCTTTGCAGTTCTCCTCTTCTGATCAGAAGCCCTGAGGTACTGTTGTCAGCCACTGTGTCATCTATGGCCTTCTGAATGGTAAACAGCCCTTACAACGAATCCGTCACCCCGCATGCAATTACAACGCGGTCGTTACAACGACCGCGTGTTAACAACGCATACCATTAGCCCGCAAGTCATAACAACGACTTGCGGAGGGGGGAGAAGGTGTTGGATTTAAAATCCAACACCTACCCTACTGTCCGCACAGACTGGAGTTGGAATAGTAAATTATACTATTCCAACATCTAGCGCCCCCCTCCGCAAGTCGTTGTTATGACATGCGGGGTAATGGTATGCGTTGTTACAACGCCGTCGTTGTAACGACCGCGTTGTAATTGCATGCGGAGTGAAGGCATGCGGAATAAGGAGGCATATTCCTTCTGAATATCCCCCCTGAGCACTGGATCATGGAAGAGGAAGCCATTTGATCACCATGTATTAACTAGAAGTGGGCGCAGTGAGTTGTTCAAATGCAATGTGATAGGGGCATGATCGGATACATCAATGTGCCCACTATTAATAGACTGTGGGCCTCATTTATGAGGACCTATAGGCACTTTTGCGCCCATGGAACGTCATTTTTTTGACGTTCCGGTGGCCCAATGTGCCACCGCATATTTATAAGGCCACGTAAAGCCACTTTGCATGGCTTTTCATGGCCTTATAAATATGTGCCCCTTTCACACAGAAAACGGCGTGAAAGGGGCGTTCCATGGGTGTTGCTGTGGGTGTTCCCACGCAACACCCATGGAACCTGACACATTCCCAGATTTATGAGGTATCGTAAAGCTGGGAATGCGTCAGAACCTAACGCCACCACAGAGGTGGCGCTAAGGAGGCGCAACGAAGAGAAATGAAAACATTTCTCCTCGTGCTTTCATTTTTAGGTCGAGCCTAGCGGCAGCGCGCATGCGCTGTTCGCTCTGCGAGACTGCTGTAGTAGAGTATGGGAGAGAAGCCGCGCCCACTCTCCTCCCATATTTTTCATTGGCTTGTGTCAATGCTGTCTTTGATTCGTTAATAGGCTTGTTAGTCCCTCCTTAGTACGGCCTTGTCTTCATTTGTAACCTCCCATGGCTACTGGCCCCTTACTTCGGTTGTTACACGGGACCTGTTATTTAGTCTGTAGGCACTATTTACTTTATTGAGTTTCTCTTACTGCCGGCCAGGCATGCACTGCTTCAGTCGAAACTGCATGTGTTTTTTTAAGCAGCACGGCCGCCCCTCGTGTCTGTTTCAACCCCCCAAGTAAAATGGATTTAGAAATGCCTAGCGAATTAAGTCATGTGAATTCCAGGTAGCACATAATCGTGTGCTAATGGGCTGAAGCTGACAACAGCACATCTGTGTTACATGTCATCTGCACTAAGCCACCTGACTGGTTGCTTTCAAAAGCCTGTTTTATTAACAAAAACAACACCACCACCAATACCACCATCACCACCACCAATACCGCAACCAATACCACCACCACCACCACTTATACCTCCACCACCAATACCACCACCTCCACCACCACCAATACCATCACCACCAATACCACCACCACCAACAACACCACCACCATCAATACTATCACAACAATACCACCACCACCAATACCACTACCACCACACCCAAAACCACTACCACCACCACCAATATTACCACCACCACCAATACCACCACCACCAATCCAATACCACCACCACCACCAATACCACTGCCAATACCACCACCACCAATACCACCAATACCACCACCACCAATACCAACACAAGCAATACCACCAGCAGTACCACCACCAATACCACCACCACCAATACCACTACCACCACCAACATTACTACCACCACCACCAATACCACCACCATCACCAATACCACCACCATCAATACCACCACCAATACCACCACCACCAATACCACCACCACCACTAATACCACCACCACCAATACCACCACCAATACCATCACCACGACTACCACCAATACCGCCACCACCATCACCAATACCACCGCCAATTCTAATACTACCACCACCAATACCACTACCACCAATACCACCACCACCAATACCACCACCAATACCACCACCAATACCAACAATACCACCACCAATACCACCACCACCAATACCACCACCAATACCACCACCCCCACCAATATCACCAACACCAATTCCACCTCCACCAATACCACCACCACCAATACCACCACAACCACCAATACCACCACCACCAATACCACCACCACCACCAATACCAATACCACCATCAATACCACCCCCAATACCACCACCACCAATACCACCACCACCACCAATACCATCATCAATACCACCACCACCAATACCACCACCAGTACCACCACCACCCATACCACCACCACCACCACCAATACCACCACCACCACCACCAATACCACCACCAATACCAACACCAACACCACCAATACCAAAACCAATACCACCAATACCAATACCACCACCACCAATACAGCCACCACCAATACCAATACCACCACAAATACTGCCACTGCCACTACCAATACCACCACCAGTACCACCACCACCAATACCACCACCACCAATACCACCACCACCACCAATACCACTACCACCAATACCACCACCAATACCAACACCACCAATACCAAAACCAATACCACCAATACCAATACCACCAATACCACCACCACCACCAATACCACCACCACCAATACCACCACCAGTACCACCACCAATACCACCACCACCACCAATACCACCGTGTGGCATCCTAAGGTTCTGCACTTGTTGCCAAGTGCTAGAGAATGTTATGATGTAAGTCTGATCTGAGACCAGTTAGAGCCTGGCTTGGATCTGTGTAACAGCCTGTTTGTGGATGGGATCCTTTTCTGGAATAAACCTGAATCCTACTTCAATACTGCGTCACTGGATTCCTACACTTGGCGACGAGGATGGCTCTACTCTTCTAGGAAGGATCCCAACACTACTACAATAACAATTTTTAAGGAAAGTGATTTCTACTTCTTGCAAATTTAAGGTACTGTGTTCTCAATTCATTTCATCTTTTGGGACATTTCTGCTTTTAACTGGGAAGAAAGCTGTATTTAAATTCATCCATTTAATGCTCTTTGAGAGTGTCATCTTTATCTACAAACTGAAGGCAAACACTGGAGGCATTTGTATGGGATGACCGGAGGCATTTGTATGGGATGAGCACAGTGTCATTTTGACTTGCACATTGAGCGTTTGTTGTCAAAATCTGGCTTACGTTTGAACCTGGACAGATGCAGAGTGTTCAATTTAAAATACCGGATTTACATGAATGGTTTCTTAAGCGCACTGAACAGTTGTATGACACAAAACTGACTTGTTTTCTTATATACGGAGACATTCCCTTAAATAAAGACATCGCGCTTGTTATGGATCCTTTGAATGGTTGTACTTTAATGCTGGTGGCTCGAAGTTTATACACATCAAGTAAGCAAAGGCATCTTAAGGCATCTTTTAATTAAGAAGATCGCGCTTGGCACGGATCGTTTACATAACAACGCATTGTTTGAATGAGCAGTTCGTTTGTCTCCTACCTTGTGGCTCGCGTTGGTGTACGTCCTCGAGCAACAAACGCATAGAGCTCCGACAGCCTTCCGCTCCAAGTGTGTCATCATTATTCTTCTACGAGCGTATTTTCAGCTGACGTCATCGCGCCCTCCACGCCAGCACTGAATACGTGGCAGCCATTTTTGAGGTTGCTTGGAAACCACAATCGCTCGCAAAACAACAGCTTACGTGCCACATCAGTGACACACACACTTGTTCAAGATAAACGTTTTGCGTGCCACTTCAGTGACACACACACTTAAACAACAGTTTGCGTGCCACATCTGTGACACGCACGCTCAAGATAAACGTTTTGCGTGCAACATCAGTGACACGCACACTTGCTCAGAAAACAACAGTTTGCGTGCCACATCAGTGACACGCACACTCGTTCAAGATCAACGTTTTGCGTGCCACATCAGTGACACGCACACTTGGAAACTAATTAATTACATTTACTTGAGTGACACGCTCACTTCTATGCTTGTTCTGCGTGCCATTTCAGTGACACACACACTTGAGATATAATTACAAACACGATCCAACGCTTACCCTGCGTGCCATCTCAGTTCAGTGACACGCACACTTGAGACGTAAATACACTTGACCCACACACTTTTACTGTTACTATTTGTGTTACCTAAGAAAGGAATATATGGTGACTTTCTACTTACCTTTACAGTGACATTTATATTGGAGTTTTCTTTATGTGCACATCCAACATTTGTTAACTTTATTCTAGCTTTCTCTGTTTTATTGGTATTTTATAAAAATGCAAAACGTGACTGCACCTCCGTTCTTTTTGTCATCACCTGGGGATCCACCCATAAGATGGCAAAAATGGCGAAAGGTTTTTGAGAGGTATGCCAGGGTGTGCGGATCTTCTTTGAGTGCTGAGAGGAAGACAGCTTTGTTATTACATTGCTTGGGATCGAAGGTCAGGAAGTTTTTGACCATCTTCCTGGCCTTGAAGATCGTGACCTTAATGAATACGAAATATGTATAGCTAAATTAGACAAGCATTATTTACCAAAGGTCAGTACCATTCTTGAGAGGTATCACTTCGGTCGTAGATCTCAGTTAGAGGATGAAACAATTGAAAATTATGTAACATCCCTCAGGAAGTTAGCGTCTTCGTGTAAATTTGGTTCCACTCTTGATGAAAGAATTAGAGACCAATTTATGTTGGGTTGTAGCATTGATCGTGTTAGGGAAGAGTTATGGCAAAAGGATGAACCAACCTTAGATGATGTAATTATCATTGCAAAGAGGATTGAACATTCTCTAAAATGTTGAGGTTATAAAGAAAGATTGTGAGAGAAAAGATAAAAATTCTGTACAAGTTATTAAACAAACTCCAAAGGAAATTAATGGACATGAAGTACTTAAAAAGAAAGGAGCACTTTCTGAGAGTAATAGTAAGTTCAATTTGTCTCAAATAAAATGTTTCCGCTGTGGAAAGATGGGTCATCTTGCAAATGACAAACAATGTCCAGGTTGGAAAGCCACCTGTAGTAAGTGTAAAAGAAAAGGTCATTTTTCTGTTGCGTGTAGAGGTAGAACTTACAAAGGGAAGGTGAGTGAAATATATTGTGATGTAGATGATGTATATGAACCTTTCGACCAGGTGGATTGTGGTCAAATTCAGGTACAAGTTGTCCAAAATGGAGAAAGTAAGAATTGTCCAACTGATGAAATTCTGGTTGGAGGGAAACCCACAAATGTCCTCTTTGATTCAGGTGCCAAGATCACCATAATCTCAAAGGAATTTTATCTCAAAGAAATTAAGGAGAAAACTAAGGTTTTTCGTCCTGACATTAAACCCTTTGCATACGGAGGTGAGCCAATTAAACTGTTTGGTTATTTCTGCGGTTTGCTTGATTATAAGAACAGATTGACCAATGCTAAAATATATATTTCACAGAAAGGTGACAGTATATTGAGTTGGTTTCACCAGAGGGATCTTGGTGTAATTTTAGACCCTAATGCATCACCACCCATTATATTGAAAGAGAACTTTAACTCTAAGTCTATTGCCGCCATAGATAGTGATCCAACTAAGGATTTTACACAAATGTTGAGACAAAAATTTCCAAATGTGTTTTGTGAAACTTTGGGTTGTCTAAAAAACTACATTCATCACATTCGTTTGATAGATTGTGCTAAACCTGTGTGCTGTAAGGTACGCAATGTCCCTGTAGCAGTCAGAGAACAAGTGCAGACAGAATTAGAACGCCTTAAAAGGGATGGCATCATTGAGGAAGTTGAGGCAACCCAATGGCTTGCTCCGGTTGTAGCCGCTAAAAAAGCTGATGGCTCTCTTCGTCTATGTGTGGACCTTAGGGAGTTAAACAAAAATGTGGTGGTGGACCGGTATCCCCTACCAAAAATTGCAGACATGTTAATGCTGTTAAAAGAGGCAAGGGTGTTTAGCACAATAGACCTTAAGTCTGCATATCACCAGATTAGGTTAGATGAGGAGTCAAAAGATTTGACAGCATTTGTTACTCCTTTTGGCACGTACCGTTTTGTCAGACTTCCTTTTGGTTTGGTCTCAGAGGCCTCAGTTTTTCAGAGGGCGCTGGAGAATGTTTTGAAAGGACTTCCTGGTGTTAGAGTATATCAGGATGATATATTGATTTTTGGTTTGGATAATAAGGAGCATGACATGAGACTATTGAATGTGTTGAGTAGACTTGACGAATTTAAGTTAACTGTCAAAATTGATAAATGCAAGTTCAGAAGAGAATCTATTGATTATCTAGGTCATTCAATTTCTGCGGGTGGTGTTTCGCCGAAAGAAAATTTGGTTATAGCCATACAGAAAATGCCTTCGCCTACAAATAAAGAAGAGTTAATGAGTTTTTTAGGAATGGCAGAATATTACAGTAAATTTATTCAAGGTTTTGCATCGTTATGTGTCCGTATGAGGGCTTTGTTGCGTAAGGGGTGTGAGTTTGTTTGGGACGAAAATTGTGAACACGAATTTTGCATTCTTAAGGAGAAGTTAAGCTCAGCACCTAAGTTGAGTAGTTTTGACCCAGAGAAGAAATCTATCTTAATAACTGATGCCAGCGTGAAAGGCCTGGGAGCTGTTCTTCTGCAAAGAGACCTGGGACATGTATTTACCTGGTGTGGAAAATAAAGTGGCAGATGCTTTATCTCGCCTAGTTGTTAGAGATGATGTGTGCCCTGATGATGAATGTGAACAAGATGAAGAAATGATATGCATTATTGAGGGAAGCATCATTGACAAAGAAAGATGGGAAAAAGCCTTGTATGCAGACAAGGATTTATTAAAAGTTCTAGAATGTGTTAATACAGGTTGGAAAGCCAAACCCAAAGGACATGAACATTTGGAAAAGTTTTGGCATGTGAGGGATCAACTGTCAGAACAAAGTGGTTTACTTGTCAGGGGGGTGAGGCTTCTCCTCCAAGTTCTCTTAGGGAAGAGCTTATTTCATTGGCACATGTTGGACATCAGGGAATTTCTAAGACAAAGGAAAGATTAAGATTGTCTTATTGGTGGCCTGGCATGGATTTACAGGTAGAACGGAATGTTAGGGATTGTGTGCAATGTGCTTTGAGTGAGAGAGTGGCTAAACCAAAGGTGCAACCCATGGTCATAAGGGACCGCCCTGATGGTCCATGGAAGGAGGTTGGACTAGACATAGTTGGCCCTATCCGTTCTTCTGGCACAGAGTGGTATATACTTGTTCTTGTTGATTTCTTTTCAAGGTGGCCAGAGATAGCCATCACACGAGGAATTGAAACTAAACATATTAAAGTGTTTTTGGAGAAGCTCATTGCTAGAGAGGGCGTACCCAACACCATTCTTACGGATAATGGTGTACAGTTGGTCTCCAGGGAAATGGAAGAGTTCTTATCTAGACATGGTATTAAACACAAGAAATCTTCATTATATCACCCAGAGACCAATGGAATGGTTGAGCGGTTTAATCGTGTGCTCAAAGAAACTATTGAAATGGCCAAGTCTGCAGGATTGGATTGGCGTACAGAAGTTTGTAAAAAAGTTGAGATTTATAGGTTGTCTCCCCATGCTGTCACCAAAAGAACCCCGTTTGAGTTGTTCAGGGGTAGGTGTGCCAACACTTTGGTTACGCCTACTTGTGTGAATGACATGCAACCTGATCGACATGTTGAAAATGAAAAGAGTGATTGGAGGTTGGCTGAGTCCAAGAGAATTGAAACTAGAAAAAAGCTTCATGATGTTAAGAAATGTGTAAAGAAAACAATTGTGAAAGTAGGAGATTGGGTCTTGATAAAAAATCCCTGCAAGAAAAGGTCGTCTGAGGCATTTTTGAAACCCATTCAGGTCATTAAGATTTTCAACAATGCCATCAAGACTGCTGACCACCGTATTTGAAATTTGAACAAGGTGGTGGTGGTTAGGAAAGACTTTGTTTGCGGTTCTAAGGAGTCTTCTGGTGAGTTGGGTCACACCTCTAATGATCCACATGCCATTCGGAAGTCCTCGAGAGTGTCATCTCCTCCAAGTTACTTAAAAGACTTCGTTAAGTAGATGTATGCATCATCTTCAACCTTTCTCTGTTTTTATTGTTATTTTTCATTCTTATTTTATTGTAATCTTATTTGAGCACGCTTTATTTTTTGTTTGTAAAGAAAGGAGATGTGTGGCATCCTAAGGTTCTGCACTTGTTGCCAGGTGCTAGAGAATGTTATGATGTAAGTCTGATCTGAGACCAGTTAGAGCCTGGCTTGGATCTGTGTAACAGCCTGTTTGTGGATGGGATCCTTTTCTGGAATAAACCTGAATTCTACTTCAATACTGCATCACTGGATTCCTACACACCGCCACCAATACCACCACCAATACCACCACCAATACCAACACCACCAATCCCAAAACCAATACCACCAATACCACCACCACCAATACCAATACCACCACCACCAATACCACCAATACCACCACCACCACCACCACCAATACCACCACCACCAATACCACCACCAGTACCACCACCACCAATACCACCACCACCACCAATACCACCACCACCACCAATACCACCACCAATACCAACACCAACAATACCAAAACCAATACCACCACCACCAATACCAATACCAATACCAATACCACCACCACCAATACCACCAATACCACCACAAATACCACCACTACCATACCAATACCACCAGCAATACCAATACCACCAGCAATACCAATACCACCACTACCACCAATACCACCACCACCACCGCCACCAATACCACCACCACCAATACCATCATCACCAATACCATCCCCACCACAAATACCACCAATACCACCACCACCACCAATACCACCAAAACAACCACCACCACCACCAATACCACCAATACCACCACCACCAATACTACAATACCATCACCAATACCACTACCACCAATACCAATACCACCACCAATACCAGTACCACCACCAATACCAGTACCACCACCAATACCAGTACCACCACCATCAATACCAATACCACCACCAATACCACCACCACCAATACCAATACTGCCACCAATACCGCCACCAATACCACCACCAATACCACCACCACCAATACCACCACCACCAATACCACCACCACCAATACAAGCACCACCAATACCACCACCACCAATACCACCACTAATACCACCAATACCACTACCACCATTACCAATACCACCACTACCAATACCAATACCATCGCCTCTAGCACACTAGTAATAGCAGGGGCACTGTACGAGGCCAGAGCTGCAGCCGAGACCATCCCTCCCTCCTTCCATGCCTCCCATAAAGCACAGCCTGCCTTGCACCAGGAGGTGAAGCCAGGGCCCTACTACAGCCGGAGTGTTTTTTATTGGGCCAAAGATAGCAATGACATTACGCAATGCCACACTGCACACTCAAATCATGGAGAGGGCAGGAAATAGCCCCCCCCCACTCTTCCTCCTGAGAGGCGACAGTGTAATCACAAAGCGAAAGGTGTTGGAGCACTTTGTTAGTGTTTATAGCTTGGATCATATGTAACTCTCACTTCACACTTTGTGTCTGTGTAATTTACAACACTTACACATCTTCTTCACTGCACTATTTATCACTACTTATATAGATACAGCGCATTCCTTCCCTTTCCTTTTGCCGTAGGGCAGCGCAACAGAGAGGCCTGCGGCACTGCCTTACGGCAAAAACCCATAAATAATGCCCTGTGGGTTTTATAGGCTCAGGCTAATAGGCAAGTGGTCTAAGCGAACATATGTTTTGTGAAGGTGTGGCCATTTGGGATAGTACACTGCATCTCCATGTATTTCCCATCACCCATCTAGGAGGACCACCTCACTTAGCCAGTCCTTTAAGCCTTGACCAGCCACCCTCTCCATCAAATTACTGTTGAGAGCTGCCTGGATAGCGAAACATGACTAGGTTAAGTTCTGCCACAGTGATGATTTGCCCCCTCTGCATGTTATAAAACTTCTGCAATTTGGGACTAAAGAAAACTCTCCTAGTGTTTGTTAGGGGCGTGTAAATAGAGGTTACTGTGTAGGTAGTGTTTGCTATTTCAGAAATCAACTGTAACAATCTCCTTGCTTTGTTCAGCATTTTTCTCTTTATTGTGCCAATGAAAGGACGGCTACATAGGAATGCCACCCCTGCTTTGTTTGTGGTGGGAGATAAGAAAATGGTTACAGAAAAATTCTAGGGGTGACCCTAATCCAGTCTGATCTTGCGAGATGAGTGTCTTTCAATTGACATATGTTGGCCTGGCTTTCTTGGAGCAGAAGCTGTTTGAAGGGAGAGTTAAGGCCTTTGACATTGTCCAAGCTCATTGTTTTGGCCATCTTATCTTCTGCACAAGTCTTCTGTGCCTGTGTACAACCAGATTAGCCCCCAGTGCCTCTTTCCCTTCTCTCCTATCTTCACAGTACGGCTCAGGACCCTTCTGCCTTCCTAGTACCAGTGGATACTTAAGAAGCAAAGTCCGGTCCAGGAGCCTCCCATCTGGAGTAGGATCAAGCTGAAGATGACAAGAGTCATCAGGACCACCCACCCAAAGACTCTGGGAATCAGTAACATCACCCTTTCTCCCCGTACCCCATCCCCAATTGTGTGAAACAGCTGTCTATACATTTGTCTAAGAAGACTCACTCCACTTTCCGCATCCTTTTACTCTGGTAATTTTGAGTCCCAGGAAAATGTCCGGAGAACCTTTCCCCCCGTCAACCCGACCCCACCAGACCAACCCCCACTTTGGGTCACCCCTTCACAGCCTTGTCGCTGCCCTGAACCTGGTATTCTTCATTCTTACTTGCTTCAGACTGAGTGGCCAAGCGACTAGTTGGACTGGAGTCCATTTTCTCAGCTTCTCGCACTGCTTCAATCTTTGCTAGGCTTATCTATTTCTTGGAGGGAGTAAGCCCCCTTCTACCTCAAATGATGTGCCACTGTAGTCTGCCTTGGGCTGTTGAGGTGCTTATCTTGGAGCGGTCTCATTGTGGAGGCCTGCTATTGCCACCACCTCTAACTGGGACCAGAGTAGATGTTTTGATTATCCCATATAATGTCAGTCTAAATGAGTTCTCCTATAAGATATACTGGGGCATATTCTCAAGGAACTATCGCCGAGTTAACGGCACTTTATCGCAGCCAAAGTCGCGATAAAATTATCGCCCCAGTCACAAGCTGTGCTAACAGCCGATACCACCAGTTTACTTGCGAAAGCATCCGCAAAAAACATCGCCACAGATGACCCCGGCAACTATCGCTAATGAGATGCAGAGTAGGCGTTCCCAAGCAAAAAGCCGCGACAACACCACACCTCAACATTCTCAACGACCAGCCACATCGGCGCTAAGACCACAAAACAGGTGATAAGGCGCGTTAGCAGCAGGAAATTAACACCTGCTCCGACCTGGTGTAAAGTCGGACGACAACCTGCACCATCAAAGGGAGCCCAGCCCAGAGCCACACATGAAGAACAACAGATGCCATGGAGCCACTCACCATGCATCCCGGAGCCCCGAGAGGGCAACAACACCCACCGCCACCACCCCCAGGACCGCCCCCCCCCCGGCCCCCGGACCACCACAGAGGCAGCGCAGACAAAGACAGCAGACCTTCAGGAAATGCACCAGCCTCACAGACCTAACACCAGACAATGTCAATGCCCACTACAGGCCCAAAAGGACAACCATCCTCCGCATCCTGAACATCATTGCCCACAGGCTGACAGTACCAACACAGCGGACAACCAACATCCCTCCGCAGACAAAGATGCTGGCTGTGCTGCACCTGTTGGTCTCTGGTACCTCCCAACCAACAACCGCCAGAGTCGGAGGAGTCGCACAGCCAGCCCCATCCAAGTTCCCCACACCTGTCCTGGATGCCATCATCAGCTAGGTACCCCAGTACCTATACGTCCCCCACAATGCGCAGGAACAGCTGGAGACCAAGCAAGGACTATACGCCATAGCTGGATTCCCGCACGTGTTGGGGGAAATCGACTGCACACATGTCCTACTTGTGCCCCCTGCCAACACTGCACACAAGTACCGCAACAGAAAGCACACGCATCCCATCAACGTGCAGGCAATAGTGGACCACAAGGGACTCTTCACCAATGTCGTAGCCAACTACCCAGGCAGTGTGCATGATCCCTTCATCTACCGACAGTCCAACATCAACCAGCGCTTCCAGGATGGCACCTATGGAAATGCACTGCACGTTGGCAAGTACCAAATGAACACACCACACCCCTCAACTCCACGATCATGCAACTCACAACTCTGGCACTGCACACGTCACAAAATCACATACAACATGCCAAACAACATGCCCACCCACCAGACACAACAGCACAACTTACTGTGGCAACCTTGGTTAGCCATGTACATGAGCCATCAACGGCATGGCACCCCAGCCACACAATACCGGATTGTGGGGAGAGGTGGGAACCAGGCATGTGCGAAGGAGGCAAGTCACCCATGAATGAGAATGTATACAATGCCAAGTGTGGCGGAGATGTGCTGGACAGACTGCAGTATGCAGACCACAGACATATGTCTACATGCACTGCTGGTGTCTGGAGTGTAGTGGACAGTGGACGCAACCATGTCACCGCAGGCAGCGGGTGGGACATTGCACATGTAGCTTTGTCGTCCCCCACTCAATACGTAAGAGGAGTGAACTGGGCCGGCGTATGCCAGTCCAGCTTGGGGGTGTGGATGATCATCCCGTGACTCTGGGTGTGGTTCAGTACTGGAAATGTGCAAAGGCATGTGTCTCTGTCGCAGTGTGGGTCTCCGTTGGGGAGTGTAGGTGGGCCCTGATGGGACTTAGACACCCACGTATGTGATCTAGTTTGGTTTCCATGAGGTAGTACCCCACCCGCACAGGTTCGGCCACCCCCTTCTGGCAGTCTGACACCTGGCCTTGGAATGCGATGTGTGCTTTGGTGCGCTGCTGGGAGCCAGCCGGGGTGGTGGGTGCATCCAGCTGTGTTGTCTGTGCAGGGGGTAGGGTATCCTAGATGCAGCGGTGCTGCCCTGCTCCTGGAGGTCGATTGCCTAAGGTGTCCATGGACTGTTGTGGGGCGTAGGTGTCGGAAGTGTGGTGGTCCTCTTCAGCATCACTGTAGAGTTGTCTGGTCTGCTCTGCTGGAGGTGTTGTTTGTCCCTCTGCAATGTGAAGGGGAGATGCTTGTTGACATTGTGTTGGCATGTATGTTGCCGCATTGTTCAAGTTTATATACAGACTTCATGACAATGTACATTGTGACTGTTTGGGAGGGGCGGACTATTTGATGCGGGACAGTGGACATTTGGACTACATGACGTAGGTGAGGTTGTACACGTACATTTGCATCTCACAGTTTCCTGCTATGTCAGATGTGATTGGCCATTTTGTTGTGTAATTGGTGATGTGTGGGGTGGGACCCCTTTGGGCACATGGTGAACGGGGGCTACTTGATGTTTGTATGTGTGCTGCAGTATGCCACGGGGATCAGGGACATGACCTAGGGTCATTGTGGGTGTGCAGTGTGCTACACGTCGTTGTGCATGTGTGCCATTGTGCCCGTCCCCCCCGTCCCCACAGTCCCTGTTCGTTACTCACCCTGTTGCTGTTGTGTCAGGTCATGTCGAGCAGTGTCCGGACTCCCGACTCCTTGCACCGTCTCCACACTGATGACTGTGGCCGCCATTTGCTCCAGCTCCTCCTGTGGCGCAGGACTCCCACCTCCATTCGCCGTTGCTGCCTTCCTGTTGGCAGCGGGTTTCTGCTTGGTTTGGCTTTTCACATCGTGCCAGCGCATCTTGGCCTCCTCGACACTCCGGCTGCATTCACGATGGAATGCCATTTTTCCATCTGTGGTGCCAATGACACGGTGGAGGTGACGGACAGTTGTTGTTGGTGCTCTGTCACCTCCGTGACAACGATCCGGTTGTCATGCGGACTGTACCCCGTCTTCCTCTTCCTCTTCTCCTTGGCCTTCCCCGACCCGAGGTTCCTTGCTGGTGGTCTGTGGGGCTTGTGGGGTTCGCGTTGACCTGGGCACTCGTTCCGGGTGCCTCCATGTTGCTACGCAGTTTATTTTGTTTATGGTGTGTTTTTCTTGTTCAGCTTTTATAGTGCATTTTCCCGCATGACGCGTGGGGATTGCAGGCCTGTCGCTGGTTTTCGCTGATTTTTGTATCGCGGTTGGCCTCATCGCAACTTTATTCGCGATCGTGTTTCGCATTTTTGCGGCATCGCGTTGATTTTAACGCGGTCATTTGACGCGTTATCGTGGGCCTATCGCATGGTGCCGCCAGGTTGGGAATTCTACGTTAACACGGCGTTGTTTTCCCGCGATAGACTGCGATGTGCAAAGTTGCGTTAAGCTAAACTTGCGGTGGTTATCACACGTTCTTGAGAATATGCCCCATTATGTTTTCAGAGGTGATCTGTGATTTTTCGGAAGACTCTCCGTCTCCTTAGATTGGAAGATGTTAAGTGAGCTCGTGTGAGAATGTCAGGTGGTGCCTCACGTCTTCTGCCCACTCCGGCCACTCTGTGTTCTGTCCAGATAGATAGGCAGCATGTTTAGTCTGTTCCATATGTGATAGAGTAGACCTTATACAAAATTCTAAATGTCTGAGCCTTCTCTTCTAGGAAGGCCACATGTGTACGTTATTGCATCTAGACCTGTTTTTGAGGTCCTCTTGTTTAAGCTGAATGTCCATCATTTAACCCTCCCGATTGACAACTTTGCTGCCTAGGTGGTCGATTTCTTCTTGCATCCAAGAATTGTTCCATATAATCAACTTTTGCCCCCTTTCAGTTAGATCCTTTTGGATTTTCTAAGGTGTTCCGTCAGGTCTTTTCAAATTGTGCTGACCTGGGTCTTGATTTGTGAGAGAACCATTCCAGGAAATCCTGCTAGATGGCCAACTGGGTGTTGCTTTTTTCTCTATCTGAGGAGGTTCTTGAAGAATGAGTGGGTTTATCACCTTTGGTACATTTAGGGGTTTCCCGATCTTTAATGGAGGATTATTTCAGGTGTCTGCTAGAAGCCATGACTGTGAATGTACGAAGAGTATATCACTATCAAAGGCCACCAGATCACAATGACCTGGCAAAATGGCTAGAGGTGAGAGTTGGAAAACACAGCCCCCTTCCACCCTCACAGTGTAGACGATGGCTAATGTATTCGATGGTGTTGGCTGAGGTCCCTGGAAAATGGACCTTCACACCGCACCTGGGGTTCCTGGCATTGTATGGTAGTTCTCAAGGTCCGAGTTGCCAGAATTCTTCCCGATGGGCTCCTATCTCTGTACTGATCACTCAGGTTCACCTACAGAGTTGAGTAATGCAACCAGAACACCACCCTTGCAGCTCAGCATCAATGTCTGCTGTGGGTGAAATTACTACAGACGCCCTATGGCAGACTCATCCCTGTAGATTTCAACCCACCTCAGTCGCCTGCATCAAAGGTTGGCTCCCAGGTTTTTTGTTACCACAAGTCTTCTCTGCATCTCGTCCTTCCTGGGCTGGTAGTATTATCCTCCTGGGGCCCTAATGCTCTGTGCACCTGCGTGTTCTCTGGTACATGTGGGTCCCTAGCCTTGGTGAGGGTCCCCCCTTAGGTCCCACCGCATCTATCCCTCTGCAGTGGGCCTGTCAGTCAATGTTGCCTGAGAAGGTCCATCTCCATAGCCCTTATCCTAGGTGTGTGGTGTTGGGTCTCCATTTCAAGCAAAACTTTCAGGACTCACCTAGTCAATGTGCAGGAGGCAAGTTTCCCGCGTCACATTCCCTACAAGCTATGCATTGTGGGGCCACAGACCCTGCTTGCAACATCACAGCAGCGAGGCCGCTGGGCCCGTATGCAAATGCAAGCAAAGTGGCTTGTCTCTGCACACCTTTTCCTTAATTTTGTGCTGTTGATTCCACACTATTTACAGGTCTCTATGGGCATAATCAGCCGCTATGCAAGGAGGGAGAGGCACACCCTCACTAACCCCGTGCCTCCTCTCAGTGTGTCAGGCCATCCATTGCCAGAATGTTTACCCCTTACGCAGTGCCACAGTACCTCAGATGTGTATGGAACATGGGCCCATGGGTACCAGAATCCTACTCAGGCTGGCTGTGTGTAATGATGTCTCTCTACCTGGGTCTTCAGCACTTCTGATCCCAAATTTCACTGCTGCAGCTTCAAACCAAAATGGCAGCTGCGAGGATTCATGTAGTCACTTCACTACTCCAGCATCACCAGCCCCCTTTTATTTACATTGCTAGATGTGAGATATACTACAGAAGACAATGAGTTTCTGAGTAGTGTATTTATTGAAGTGAACAAGGAGAAAATAAACATTGTGCAAAACAAACAGGAAAATTAAAAAGTGAAGAAGTCAGTCATGGAGAATAAAACCATAGTTGTAGAAGCCAAATTGTTTGAAGTCCAATGTCCAAAATACTACTCCCATCAGAAAGGTAAATGTGTCCAGAAATAGTCCACAGAGTTATTGTGTTACACACTGGAGGAAATAATGTTCAAGGTTTCTTGCTGGCAGTCGTGAAGGTCTGGCCATCCTCGCCTACTGGAAATTTACGTGGATGTCCCTGCTTGTTAGTGCGGGGGCAATCCACAATTGCAGAGACAGGTGTGTCTGCAGGTGTCTCTTCCTCTGGCAGGGCTTCCCTTCCTGTGGCTGCAGCAGATGTAGATGTGCCGGATGTAGTTGGACCACAGGAAGAGGTAGATGGTGGTGGAAATGCCCTGCTCAGGGTTGTGTGAATGTTCTGCAGCTCCCCAATTAAGGAGGCCATGTTGGAATTGTGGGCCTCCATCTCATTACAAATGTCCCTCTGAAGCTCCTTCACCTCCCTGATTTCAGTGAGTACCTGGCCCATCATGCCTTGGGAGTTCTGAGAGGCTCCCAAGACTTGATCGATGGCAGCCTGGCAGTGAGTAGCCTCAATCAGCGGGCCCCCAGTACCCCTCCCATGACCCCTACCCCCCCAAACCGGTGCCCTTGACCCAGGGTGCCCTCTCCCACTGGGTCCAGAATCTTCTCTAGGTGGGCTGATGTGTGTCACCTCTGGACCCAGGCCCGGGGGACACACAATGGTTGGAACTGTGCTAGGCACACAGGTTGGGGGACTGAGGTTGGCTGAGTTGTTGCAGCTCGGTGGGAGGTGTTGGTGTAGGCACAATGAGACTCACTGCTGCCGTCTGGCTAGGCTGACCAGATGGACCAGCAACATCATCCATGCCCACCTTTCCATGAGTGTTGTCATCATCGAGAACTTGATCCTGGGCTGGAGTGGTAGTCTCTTCGGTGGCCAAGTTCTGGCCAGGCAATCTGCCGGATAGTCCTGTTATGAAATAGAGAATATTGTTATTGGTAGAAGTGTGGTATCTATATCCAAATGTTGGGTGACACAATGTGTAGAAACCTAGGAAAAACAAAATAGGTAGATATTACTATTGTGATATATTTTAGTGGTACTGATCTTGCTAACAAGACATTTGGAGACATTAAATACATGTTCTTAAATTTAAAATCTCATTAGATGTCCTGGGATGTTGCATTTTGGATCAGGGAATAAACATGAGATCTCACAAAAAATGAAGCCAACACAGTGGAGAGGTAACATGTGTATTGTGCCATTCCAAGGCCTAATTGTGTACAATGTAGGTCTTCACAGAACTTGGTTGTATATTTAACATTAGTCATCATGTGAGCAATGCAGAGTCAATGGGTCACCTGCCACCTCTACTCAGCTGAGTTAACTTCATGTCTTAATAAAATTTGAGCTACGCACTTGGTATGGGGTTATTCATGCCATCAATAGTTTCAGTTGAGGAGACCAGGACAACATAAAGCTAAGACAATCATTGAGCCTGCGAGGCTGATACCTTTAAATATTACAACAGGGTTTTGAAAGTGCCAGCTAAATCTCTCAAAGCTTGCCTGAAAGAGTCATTTGAGAGTCCCGGGTTCAAAAAGAAATTACTTCCCTACAAATTGAAGGATCAATGCTAAAATCAGAGGCAATCCCTCATTCCGCTTGGAAAAGGGCCATCAACAGGCAGCTGCAAACAACTTCATACTTGTTGGACTTCAGCCCTTTAAAGTCTTCCATCATCTTATCTCCTCTGAATACCTCCTATCTATGAGGGAAGGCACAACCATACCTCTCAGAGGCCATTAACAGTCAGGCGCGCAGAGACATCTTATATATGCACCTGCTAGGCCTCCCCATGGTTAACTCAAACTCATGGGCCCATCCGGGCAAGGAGGGGGCTTGCAGACTTTGCAACTATAAGCGCGAATCCTGGCTGCATCTGCTGTGCTGTTGCCCTATGCTGGATGCCACCAGGAGGTCCCTCGTCAAACCAATTTATTTAAATAAGGCAGTTCGTACCTATATGGAGGGCTCAGCCCTGTGTTTTTCTCACCCTGACATCAGATCTCTAGCGAAGTGCAGCAAATTTGTTAAGGAACTTGAAACGCTACACTGTCCTCAACTTGCAGACTTCCAGCCCGCCACTCATTCCAAAAACAATCACAGACTACTTATTGAAACAGGAACTGGCACAAGGGGTTTACTGGTCATGTTCCGTACCAACTACCCAAGCCCGGCACCTCCACCCAAGAGCCAATCTATGGAGATAAAGTACAAACTGGTTTGGCACAGGGCTTTGAATCATCGTACTTTAATTAGTTCCCCCGAAAAGTGACCATGAGGAGAAAAGGGCGATTAATTGTCGATCCACACGATGATTCCCATCCCACCACTGGGAGGGCAAAGGTGGCTTCTTGTAAATTCATTTATTGTTACTGTTTAAAATTCTCAGCTTTCCCATGACCCATACAAAGGTTCCTGTTAGAGCCGGGTTTCCCTAGTTGGCTGAGGTAGGTACATTAGGCCAAATAGGGACCCTTGCTTCTAAGTCAGGGAAAGGAAGGACACCTTCTCAGATAGCCCCTGCTCACCCCCTCGGTAGCTTGGCACGAGCAGCCAGGCTTATCTTCAGGGCAAATGTGTAAAGTATTTGCAACCACGCTCTCAGTGACCCAATGATGACACCACAAATGGACTCCACACGAGTTTCATAAAAAAAACAAGTATATGTTTATATAAAAAGATATACGATGAGACCACACGATACAAATCCAACATATGCGTACTTGTAATAATTCACCTTGCTGGTTATTAGGCCAGCAAGCCCTTGTAGGTTCTGACGGTATTAATGAGCAATTCTAGATGATCCAATGCAGTCCTAATGCAATGCTATACAGTTCATAATGCAAGAATCAGGCACTTTACAATGTAAAAGTAATGCAGTTCGTTATGCAACAATCAAGCAGTTCGTAATGCCAAAATAATGCAATGCGTAATGCAACAATCAGGTAGTTCGTTATGCAAAAATAATGCAATGCGTAATGCAACAATCAGGCAGTTCGTAATGCAAAAATAATGCAATGCGTAATGCAACAATCAGGTAGTTCGTAATGCAAACTACTGCAAAGCGTAAATGCAACAATCAGGTAGTTCCTTATGCAAACACAATGCAATGCGCAAGGCAACAATCAGGCAGTTCGTAATGCAGAAACAATGCAATGAGCAAGGCACTCCGGCACCGATCACGGTGCTTTAGATGGTCTCTCCGCCACTCGTACTGACTCGCGGTCAGCTTCCGCCAACATATGCCCCCAACACGGGTATGGTGTAAACCAAAGTACAGCTCCACACTCCGGCCCTGGCACTGCCACTCCTTTGGCAAGTACGGGGCGCAATACGAGCTTGAGCAGAGGCTCGCGCTGCAAGAATGGGAGAGGCCGAGAGCGTCTCTCTCCGAGCCCGCACCCAGGTGGCGACACACGCTGGGGGGGTGCGACCTCGCTCTCCTCTCCTCCTCTGACGACTTGGGCCTCCGATGCGACTTGGTTGATTCCGGGCAGTGGACCTCGGGCCCTATCCCGACGGGGTTGGTTCAAGGTCCTGCTTCTGGCAACGGCGGGCTCGGGCCGGCGGCACAGCTCCTCTAAGGATGCCGGTCCGGGCCGATGGCGATAACGAAGATCTCAGGCTGCAACAGGGCACACGCACACAGCGTCGCTGAGACTCACTTGAGCTCCGGGTGTGCACGGTCACAGGGCACTCCTCACAAAGATCTCAGGCTGCACGAAGCACACGCACACAGCGTCGCTGAGACTCACTTGAGTTCCGGGTGCACACGATCACAGGGCAATCCTCACGAAGGTCTCAGGCTGCACGAAGCACACGCACACAGCGTCGCTGAGACTCACTTGGACTCCTGGTGCCCATGATCACAGGGCAATTCTTACGAGGGTCTCAGGCTGCAAAAAGCACACGCACACAGCGTCGCTGAGACACACTTGAACTTCGGGTGTGCACGATCACCTGGCAATCCTCACGAAGGTCTCAGGCTGCACAAAGCACACGCACACAGCGTCGCTGAGACTCACTTGGACTCCAGGTGCACACGATCACAGGGCAATTCTTACGAGGGTCTCAGGCTGCAAAAAGCACACGCACACAGCGTCGCTGAGACACACCTGGAAACATTTGTGTTCCTGAGTTTCCACAACAGGGAGCCAGCTCTCCTCGGGCCCTTGGGGATAAGTTACTTTAGGACAAAGCACACAGCAAAGTCCTTTCAAGCAGGGGGACACAGCACACAGCAAAGTACCTTTAGCCTCTCCTTGGTTAAATCAGCAAACTGCAGGCCAGCCCCAGAACACACAGCAAGGGTCAGTCCTATCCTTCAGTCTCTTCAGCTGTTTCTTCCTTGGCAGAGGTTCCTCTTGACCACGAAGTAGGTTCAATCCTTTACAGTCTTGAACAGTTCCATTCCAAAGTCCAGGGGTTTCAGCTCTCATAGTTATACCCCTAACTGTCTTTGAAGTCTTTGTGTTCAGGGGGGCACTAACCCCTGTCCAAACCAGTTCTGGGTGTCTCCCTGCCAGTGACACCTTCTGCCTTTGATAGTGGGGGTCTGGATCCTTAATCACGGAGACATTGTTTTATGGCAGCAACCCAGGCCTCTTCACCCTCCAGGGGCTACTCCCCCCCCTACACTTTAGATGCAGGTCAGCCTGTTGCTGTCTCACCTCCTCCCCTGGGTCAAGACATTCCCCAGAGCCTATCACATTCAAATCCAGACAGTCAACCCACAACCAGGCAGAGACACACAGAAATGTTAGAGCACAAAAACCCAGCCACTTCTAAAAGAGTGGTTTCTAAACACGCAATTCAAAAACCACCTTCACAAAAAGATATGTTACTAAATTGTGAGTTCAGGCACACTAAACTTCACCTCTCCATCTTAAGCTTTTGGGAAGATAGGCTGGAAACATATTACCCAGCCTTCCCCCATTCTGTCCTATGGGCAAGATGGCCTTTCAACAGGGAAAACGAAATGGAGAGTATTTCACTGTTAGGACATGGCACACACCTCAGTACATGTCCTACCTTTCACATACACTGCACACTGCCCAGGGGGGTACCTTGGGCCTACCATAGGGGTGTCTGATGTGCATAGAAAGGGAAGGGTAAGGCCTGGCAAGTGGGTGCACTTGTCAGGACAACAAGGCAGCTTAACAAACTGCGTGCAGGCACTGCAGTGGCAGGCCTGAGTTCTCTCTTTAGGGCTACTTGTGTGGGTGGCACAATTAGTGCTGCAGGCCCACTGGTAGCATTTGCATTACTATCCCTGGCACACATAGTGCACTTTACTAGGGACTTTACTAGTAAGGCAAACATACCAATCATGGACAACCAATTACTATTACACTTTATACAGGGAGCACTTGCACTTTGACACTGATCAGCAGTGGCAAAGTGCCCAAAGCATCTAAGCCAGTCAAACGAAATCCATCACAGCATCAAAAATAGAGGTGGTAGAGGCAAAAAAGTCAGGGGTAATCACGCCAAGAAATGCCAGGTCTAACAGTTCCCTCTTAACTTTACCAATCCTACTGAAGCACCCTGGGGAGATTTACCCTTGCACAATGCACCTTATCTACCCAACTGTTGGGCTTTCATCCTCTCCCCAATGTCATTTTGGACAGGGCGCCGGGTTATAGAAATTTTACACATGCAAAGATGGCTCATTCTTATCTTCGTAGCTTTTGCATTTGGGAAGCAGCTGCTATTTATTTACTGTTTGCACATTGTTTTGGTTTTTAGTAACTAACACAATAAATTTACCTTTGAACTTTAAAGCTAAGTAGACAAACATGTCTTTGAGTAGAGCATTGTATGTAAATTGCTCAGTCCATGAGAATTTAACATCAGTTGTATTCTGTCGGACAAGTGTGAATGGACAAAGACACAATTGCATCTTGTTTAGGGTTACAGAAACAGGGTCTTATGGTAGTTGTAGGCATTTCAATCTGTACTTGCCAACACTTTCAAAATGGTTTGTGTTACATACCTGTTGTCAAAATGCAGGTGGGATGGACCATACATTTACATATTCACACATATCATGGGTCCTTGAATTTTATTTTCATAGTAATGCACTTACACACACTATTGCAACATATGGCATGTAGTGGATATTGATACATGTGATCATATATTCAACAATTCACATTGACGCTGACTAACAAACACCTCTGATACTTTGAGTATTGCATGTTAGGGAAGTAGATAGAGAACACAATAGCAAAAGCTGAGATCAGAGCAAGCAGGACATTGAAGTGTTGTGGCTGTTAGTGAGGTGCAACTTACCAGACTCCACTCCCCCAGCTATTCCTGTCAAGCCCTCAGATTGTAGGATGACCAAAATCTTCTCCTCCCAGGGAAACAGTTGTAATGGAGCGCTGGGAGGACCACCCACAGTCTTCTGGGCCTCCAGGTGTTGCTTGGAGGCCAGGGAATGCACCTTCCCCCTCAGGTCTTTCCAACACTTTCTAATTTCCTCCTTTGTGCACAGGGTGGTACCTACAGCTTTCACTCTCTCTACTATCCTGGACCACATTTCCCTTTTCCACCTGAGAGCAGTATGTTGGACTTGGCCTCCAAACAATTGGTAGTGGTTCTACTCTTATAATTTCATCCACCAGCCTCTAAAAAACACGTGGATTTTGGTTTTGGCGAAACACGCCTCTAAATTTAAGTGAGTGACAATAACAAAAAATAAAACACCAAGGGATATTAGAAAAATGTGCAACAAAAGTGTGTGAAGTGTGCTAAATGGGATAGGTAAAAAAAGGGCTGCCTTGTATCATTTAAAATTTGGCTCTGCCTTGCTGTGCTGCAGGGGAGTGGCAAAGGATCATGGTCTGACATGGGGTGTGTTTTATAGTGTCATTTGCAGGTGTATAGACTTGGTCAATGGGCATAAGGTGTATTGTATTCGTATCTATTCAATGGCCACTGTTGTGGTGCTTTGCTGAGAGCATACCGCGACGGTCTACTGCCGTCGGGGAACCGCCGCAAGTGGACCGCCAGTTTAACTGTGTTACCGTAAATGGCTCGGGGGGAACCACTATGTCACCGCAGTGGCAGTTCAGGCTGCATGCTTCGTAATCAGGTGGGCGGGAGACCGGCGGCTCTGCTGTCTTCTTGGGACCGCAGCAATGGCGGTATGGTGATAAGACCGCCAAACTCGTAATCGGGCCCTTATTACAGAATTCTTAATATAATCTTTACAGAATGATGCATAGATAACCATGAAGGCTTGAATATAGAATGCAAAATCAGAAAAAAACAGTTAAACCTCTTCATATTCTAAGTGTCATACTCGTGAAGAGTACTAACAGTATTTCTGAAGAAGCCGAAGAAAGTCTCATATAATTTGGATAGCATCTAAAAATGAGAAGTTGGTCCCGAGCCTTCAAAACTAGGGGTGTTTTTTTGCACCTTTTATGCATACACAATTAACAAAATAGCAGATTCAGCATTACATGATCATAGTTAGTTAACATTGGCAAATCAAAAGCAGTTTCATAATAATTAAAAGTCTTAGCACTAGCCCACTTCCTAAGGTAACAGACTTATGTTGTTTGCTTACTCAGTAATCACATACTGGAGATGTACAATACAATATAAACATTTGTCAATCAAAAGCTCATAAAATATGATCTTCTACAGGCCTACATCAGAACTTCCAGTGGAAATACGACGTATAGTACACAGTGAAAAGTTTAATTCACAATGCACACTTTCTAAAGACAATCACATTTATGTCATTTCACTTTTTGCTCTGCAGACACTGTGGGGAGAAAAGACTCACAGCGGAATTCTGATTGGGAGGGGGAACGTGCAGGAACAAGATGAGCTGAACACCAGAAACATCATCCATTCAAATCTTGAACAAAAATATGGCATATCTATACTATAGCCTTATAGCCCGCTGCCGAGGGCTATACCAGCTGTTAAAGGCCCTGATCCCGAGTTATAGGCCCGAGCCGCAGGCGAGGGCCTATAACGATGGAGAGGGCCTTTAACAACCAGTATAGCCTGAGGCAGAAGGGCTATAAGGCTATTAGAACATTCCACCCACTAAGGATAGAATGTTCTGAATTAAAAATGGAGAAACAAAAAGACAAACATTGGAATGTTGGAGCGCTGGGCTTATACCAGCCATTATAAGCCCAGAGCAACTCCATTGTCTTCAATGGAGCTCCCAACATTCCAATGTTCTAATATATTATTAATCACACTTCTAAACAGTTTAATTAAGGCTTTTCAAGTGCATCTTCATTAGTTAGTCGGTCACAACCATATACATCATTAATATATTTAATTTCCACAAATAATTTGTCATCCAAAATCTACACACAAGAAAAACTTTAACACAAAGTCCCTCATGTTTACTCATACAAGTGATGTGGACACACATAACAGGTAGGCATGGTGGCACAGAACCTGGCGACTAGAGTAACTCTGGGCCTCCTGATTGAGAGACAGAGTTAGAGCTAGAGAGTGAATGAGAGAAACCGCGGAAGATGGCGAGAGGTACCTAAACGGAATGTTGCTGATTATAGAAGACAGTCTTGTGGATGTTGAGTGACCTGGCACAGCTGTCTCGCATTGAGAGACCTACAAACATGACTGTAGGTTGATGTACAGCTCCTTTATCTGAAGCAGAACAGCAAATGCAATTCACAACATACTTGGCACTTACAATACAAATTAATAACCAAGAAACAACAGTGTACTCGTAAGTAATTGAAAGCATCTCTTCGACTCGAAAGCCCAGTCCCCATTCCGGGAGGCTTGTCTCTGCCCTACATCTCCTTGTGTGTTATACTGCCAGGTCTTCCAGCCTCTTTAGTTGCTGCATGTTCCTGTGCTCTACCTGTCTGCTGTTCCAGTACATCCCGATCCTGTGGTCCTCCTGCCCATACAGAGGATAGATAACTGCTGGCACATTGAATGAATATTGATGTAACTTATGAATTCAGACTTTTTTGTGCACTTTCCTGCATACAGAAATACCCTTCTGCAGTTGTGTTATTGCTGCCAACTAGACCTTGGCGCCTTTCTTTCATGCAGTGCATACACTAATCTAACATAGCCATCATCTTGATCAGATACATCTTTCCCACGTAGTGCGAACGTTCCACATCCTGGTGGACTATATCCAACTACCTAAAAACAATACCTTCCTATTTGCTTATCCGATCCTATTCCGCTTGAACGAATCAACGCTTGGGATAATGTTGACTTCATCCAACTACTGTTAATGGTTGCAGGCTTTCTTGGTCCCTCCGAAACCCTGTGAGCAGAACCAGGGTCTAAATAACCTGCAAAGCTAGCCTACTCTTTTACACCTCTAATAGATGTTTGTTTATTTCTTTATTCGCTTTCAGCCCCGTTCATTGGATGAATCCACTCTCCTCCACTTGCATCACCAACAAATCCAGTGCTAGTCCTCTACAGTCCACTGCATGCATCTTTGGAAGTGTTGACCTCATCTTGTTCCCCCTCCCTCTGGCAAATATATTGTTGCTTCCACAACTGGAGATAATACCATGGAGAAAGATGAACTGCATGATACACGACTACATGGTCCATAATCCAATGCAAGAGTAGAAACAAATGACGGGCTGTTTAAGCAATGAACTGCACCTGTAGGCGATTTGCTATCCTGATGAGGTGTGCACCTCATGCTGGTGTTTTCACTTCCACAAAGAAGCAGCCTGTTTTCTGCTTATATTTCTGACCACTTAAGAATCAATTGGTCACTGAACCATATGCCACGAATCTCCACTTGAACCTATCCTTATACAATAACACAAGGTGGATATGTCATCATGAACTCCCCTCATCATCAACGCACTCTGGTTCCCTGCCATGGAAAGTACCCTTAGAACCTCTTGGAATTTCACCAAGCCAATTACTTCAAGTCTTATATCCCCCATAACCAACATTGACTCCCCCAGCCCCGGTTGATGCCCTAACTCTTAATACATGGGCCCCAGACTACATTGGGTCCAACCACTGCTAATGGCATATTTCATTACAGTCAGCAGCTGTCCTCTAAGCAGTATCCTCCAATCCACACAGACAGAAAGCTCGCCCTCCCAGTGTCTCTTATCAGACTATATTCTATGATTTTCTTGTCCGGGTGTATGATCACTTTCCTGACTTTTCTTTTTATGTCTTTGCCTTGATTTTGTTTATATATGTATTCAAAGCATCGTATCCTTAGCTCACATCTTTCATGGTCAGCCCTCCAATCCCTTTCTTCCCTGTCATTCTTGATACTTGGAATAAAATGGCAAAATTCACAGTAAAATTGATTAGAAAGGCAACTTTCCATGGGGTTCGCATATATGGATAGTTGCTCCTAAATATTTTTGGGTTTTCTCCTATCTTTGGTTTTGCATCTCAACCTTGTATAACCTTTTAGCATTCTTCCAACTAGATTCACCCACCTCCGACATCTCGTGTCCCCCAAGGGGGAGATTTACTAAGATTTTTGCGCCATGTTTGCGTCACAAAAGTGACGCAAATCAGCACAAAATCTTTTTTTCTCAATTTACTTTCTTGTGCTAAACTTGTTTAGCACTGGAAATAATGGAAAAGTAATGCGCTGCAGCGCATAGCGCTGCTTCGCATTACTTTGCGCCATGGGGGCGTGCCAAGGGTGTTGCATGGGCGTTCCCATGCAACTACCCAAGGTTTCTCACACTAAACCCAATTTACTAAACAAAGTAAACAGGGTTTAGCGTGAAAAAACTGTGCCCCTTGAAAGTAGGCGCAAGGAAGGAGAAATGCTTTAATTTCTCCTTCCTTTTCCGACTTTGCATGTGTGCTGCACTGTACAGCACACTTACAAAGAAGGAAAAGGTTTGAAGTGAGTCTCAGCATAGTATTTTGTACTGGAAGGCTACCCTTCCAGTACAAAACCTAAGCTAGACTCACGAAGACACCCATGCACCATGGCACAAAGGTGTCTCCGTGGCACACGGCAGCTGATTTCAGTGCTGGTGCTAGTGAGAGGGGAGGAGAGTGCCTTATTTTAGTAAATAGGGTGCTCTCCTCCTCTCTCCTTTTCACGTAGCGCGGCATTTGCGGTTGCTGCAGGGGCCACTCACTTCTCAAGGACATCCAATTTGAAAGTTCTTTTATTTTCCTCTTCTCCAACATCCCCCCTCCTTTAGCACTCCTCCTCTGTGCCCCACTTCTGTGAAATGTCTTGCAGGTCTTTCTGTAAAGGCTGAACGTTGCAAGAGTTCTCATAGCACCTGAGTGGGCCATTTTTAGGTCATACTTGTCAGCGGAGCAGTCACCAGACATTATGTGATCAACCTAAATAAGGGCGTTAAGAAGCATTACCAGGAGAGAGTCTTTGGCTCTGCCCATATGTTGGTAGTCAGGAGTACATGTTTTGATTGGGCAGAAGTGTGCTTCAACAAAAAAGTGCTCAACCACCACTAAGCTTTGGCCATTTTATTTATCCAGCTGCCTGAGCTTGAACTTTCAAGGGCATACTCATGATGTTGTGATGCTATGAAGGTGTCTAAGATAACTAGATAATTTACAGCGTTTGTTTTTCTCTGGCAGGAACACTGGTGGGAGTAGGGCAGTCATTAACTTTAGAGATTAGGATGCAGTTTTGTGTTTGAAAGTCCAGGGTTATGGATTTTTAGGGCTGGCTTGACAGTTACATTTTCAGCTGACCTTGTGTGATCAACAAAAAAATAGCTTTCAGAGTCCTAATGAAAGAAGTGCGTAGGCTCCAAGTGTTGGTTCCTCTGAGCACAGGATTTGATTGGGCCGAATTTGTGTGCTTCCTCGAAAAAGTCTGCCTTCACAAGGCAGTCTGGTTGGTCAGTTCTTTAGTTTTCAATATTCTCCTTTTGTGGTTCACCTTTTACTTCTCATTGCATTTTGATATTTCTTAAGAAGATACTACAGCTGTCTAGGCAGTGCTAAGGTGTTGCTTGCATGCCACACATTTAATCTGCAGTGCTCCATTCCACTTTTATTCATAAGCCAGACCTATTCACATTAACAATGCTTGTTCTGTCTCTGGTTTACCGACATTCGACCCCTGCCAAGTAGACAAAGCATCAGTTCTGCTCTCATCCAAACCAGTGGTTAGGTGCAGTCTGAATATGTTGTTTTTTAGAAATCATAAAAACATCACTCTCAGCATGCTTAGCGCCGATCTGCCTTTTGTTACTAAGTTGTTTATTATCTCAACAACCAACTTATTGTCCATAACAAAGACAATTTTCTTGGCAAACGATTCCTTGAATACAAATAAACAGACACAAAACTGGGAAGGACTCCAGAAAGGATATGACGTGTTTCCTATCTTTCCAGCTCTGTATCCATTCATCCGAGCATCCCTTCCTGCCATGGCATAGCCGACCTGCTGCATCAGCATGTCGGCGGACTGGGTCCCTGATGGGAGAGCCTTGAATTCTTCCACAAACCCCTTCCACTTCTACGGGTCTTGGCTAATCTTTTTCAAAATCCTCGTGCCTTTGTGAGTTCTGCTCGCCCATAACTTGGCCAGGGGCAGGTGTTTGGAAAGCACTCAAAATTCGAATTGCAGAGTAATTGTTGCACCATCTTTAGCTCTCATGTCTTCCTCTCCCTCACCTCTCTCACTAGGGTTCCTAGTGTTAATCTGGAGGCCAACAACACTGAGTCTAGTTCAATGCCCAACAATGTCAATTTGTTTGTGGGTCCTTCCATTTTTTAGATGGAGACTACCCAAATGTCATTTCTACCTCGTCAAATGCAGTCCAAACTGTCTTACATTGCTCCCAAGTCATTGCTCTTAGGCATTTTTGCCTACTTTTTTCACCATACGTACTATACAACACACCATGATGCAAGAACTATGCAGCACGACACAGTTGTAGTTGTGGTGCACTGCGACCTTACACTATCTTCTCTTGAATATTATAAAGCAGAATGAATCACTTAAATCAAACTGCAAGATGCAAATCTGCTTTATGTCATGCAAGTCCCTAAGGTGTTGACTGCTCTATTTAAAATGATGCATTATCACCCATCATTTATCTTTACTCTAAAAATTGCAAATATGGGAGATAATTCTGCACAGGAGGGTTCAGGAGTCAAGCATGTGCTGCCAGAGAAGGGACTTGCAAAAGGAAAGTCAACTTCACTGAAGAGGGAAACCAAATGTTAATTTCAGAGGTGACTCGCACTGAGAATCTTCTTTTTTATTTCCTCTAAACTTCCATTATAATTACCTCCCTTGTGTGGGCAGGCCTAGTGCCCGTGACAGGAAACAGCCCAAAATGCAACATGGAGACATCACATTTTTCCACTCAAAACTGACTTTTTTTGCAAAGTGGGTAGCTGTGGATTTTGGGCCCTATCTCAGCCAGCACCTAAGGAAACCTTGCAAACTTGCACATTTGTGAAAACTAGACATCTGGGGTAATCCAAGGTGGGGTTTTAATCCCGTTTTTGTACCCAGAATCTCTTGCAAACCTCCATCTTTGACTAAAAAACACATTTTCCTCCCATTTATGTGAGGGAAACTTCTGGAATCTGCAGGGAGCCACATATTTCCTACCCCTCTGAGCTGCAGCATATCCCCTGATAAGAATGGTACCCCAGGTGTGTGGGTGGGCCAAGAGAGCATGACACAAAAGGTGTTAAAGCACTACATTGAGAGATAAGCAATAGGAGAAGACGCAGGTATTTGGGGCCATGCTGTTGCGCCACCGATGAAAACCTACGAACCACAGATATTTAAAAAAATAGAAGGCAGGGATTCCAGGGTTCAGATTCATAGAATTGCCGCATCTCCCACATAATCTAGCATCTGCCGCATAATCTGCAGATTTTAACAACAAAAAAATGTGTTCCTATGTCAGACAGTCCAAAAGTTACTGATAATGCAGCAACACATATTGGCGCGCAGTGGAAGGCCATTTGCGAAGCTGGAATGGTCATTTTTCTGTTGCTTATTGCCATATTGGGTGTTAAACAGGTACTAATAAGGTGCAACCAATATCCAGACAGTGTTATAAGTTTAAAAATGAGCAAAAATGAAGTAATACTATTAAAAAATGTGACACATAATGCCTCATAATTTGCCTTTTCTTGCCACATAAGTTACACAACTCTGCTGCATAATTTGGCCCTCTTCTGCCGCATAATTCCAGTGGCCCTGTATATATGTGCAGAGGCAAAATGCTGTCATCCACAGTGACAAGATCCAATGGCTAAAGTAGGCTGATCGATTGCCCATGCTGTATTCTGTAGTGGGCCTAAGCAAAATTTGAATGACAGATGAACAGACCAATAGATAAGACCATAGACTGAATGCCCCCTCTGTGTATGTATATACTTAAAGGGCCCGATTCACAGAACTAACTTAAGACAAAATCCTAAACTTACTACCATTTTGGTATTCACAGAAGGCACTTACTCATCAATGAGTAAGTGCCTTCTGTGAATACCAAAATGAGTAAGTGCCTTCTGTGAATACCAAAATGAGTAAGTGCCTTTTGTGAATACTAAACTGAGTAAGTGCCTTCTGTGAATACCAAAATGAGTAAGTGCCTTCTGTGAATACCAAAATGGTAGTAAGTTTAGGATTTTGTCTTAAGTTAGTTCTGTGAATCGGGCCCAAATATTTTATTAATGAATTTTCTGAAAACATAAGTCTGGTGATAGACTTAAAAAGAGTTATAGCACAGGCAGCTTTGGCCTCGTCATAGCACTTTATTTTTCACTATGAGCCTCACTGCTGTAAAACATGGCTATAAACATTGACAAAACCAATAGTTCTCGCAGCGCGAGTTATTGGCTTTGCCAGCGCTTGTATTTGGGGGCCTCCTTGTGTGACTCCTACACACAGCAGAGGTGCAGCCATTGCTCGCTACAGGGTCATGTTTCCCATGGGAACTGGATGCAGCGGCTGACCCCGACGGACTGCATGTGTCAATAAATCATTTTAGTGGGCTGTTCGGCCCCGCGGGGGGTAGCTAGAATGCACAGATCTGACTACCTTCTGAGATAGGAGTACTTTGTGCACGTTGCATGGGTCTGGGACTCTGTACCATTACCAGGTATTTTTAATTGCATTGGCCACATTGGTGAATGTGTCCCGAAGGCTCCATTCCAGACAAACAGCCACTAAAGTGATCCTTGCTCCCATTGCCCAGAAGTAGCATGCACAGTTCTTTTCTACCACGCAGTGACCTAAGCGTGGCCACCACCCCCTCCTCCTGCGAGCTGCGGGTACAAAAATAAGATGGCAATTAAATGATTTCAATGCCATTTTTTTCCTCCGATGTCTGTGCAGCAGCCTGCCCCCGAGCCAAAAGACATGGGAGGCGTGTCCGCTGCTGCATATTGGCAGCATGGTAGACAAGAGCAGTGGCTGGCTGGATGCTTCAAAGTGCGCATGTCAGTTTGGCCGGCTGTCTTGCCATGGCCACCCTGACGCGCACACTTTGCAGCTCTCCAACCCGAGCTGTCTTAGACAGCTGGGTGGAGCAAGGTAAGGCCTCCAGGGCCTGAAGGAGCATCCAGCAGATTGTAGTTTTAGAACACCGAGGAGGATGTGCTGCAGTAAGTACCTTTTATTGTAATTTTATTTATTGTTAGTGTAGTTGTATTTTGGGATTTTGGAGGGTGGGGTTGTTTGATTATGGGCTTTTGGAGGGTGAGGGTATTTTATTTTGGGCTTTTGGAGAGGGGTTGTTTTATTTAGTTTTTGGGCAGTGGTAGGGCACTTCACTCCCCCCCCACTTTCTAAGATTACCAGACACCCCTGGAAATGTGTGTATGTGTGCCTGGCAAAGGATATAACTCTCACCATATCTGGCACAGTTACATGTGAAGCACAAAAATGAGAGACATTTAAAATAAAGAAAAACGTTCCACATGACCATAAAGTTAACTCATCATTGTAATTTTCTCCCATTTAGACGTGTTGCAATTAGAAACACTATGAAACTTTTTTGTTCACTTTAAAATTCTTTCATTAAAAAAAAAAAAATCTGTATTTTTAAGTTAAAACTATGGCACTGTGTCTACCGGCCACTTTAAGCAAGATGCCTTCTGTTTGTAAATGCAACACTTTTAAATAGGAGAAAATTAAATTGAAAAGTTAACTCTTCATTATCTCTTCATTTTAAATTTCCCCCATTTAAAAGCATTCACAAACAGCATTTTGCTCTCACACTCCCATATTTACATTAACCACAATTTTTAAGTACCTCAGTGCAGAGGTGAAGAACTGAACATCTGCACCCCAACCTGGTCACAAAGCGGAATAAGACAGATCTTGTTGTCTGCTCTCTGCAGCCCTATGGAGTGGCGCAACAAGGAGAAATACATTTTATTTCTCCTCGTTTTTTGCTCCTTCTATGTGTGCTGCACTATGCAGCACACATAGAAGGGGCAAACCGCCATTCATGATTTTTTTTGTGCAGGAAGGTTTTCCTTCCCGCACAACAACAATCATTCCTGCAATGCAGGCACCCTTGCACCACGCCGCAAGGGTGTCTGCATTGACGCACAGCAAGATGGATGGCGTGGCACCAAGTCAGAAGCTACAAGCACTTTGCAAAACCAAAGGGGATGATGGACGGAGTGTTGAACATTGCAAGCACTCACCCCCAGTCAACTGATCTGGGTTTAATCCATCATCATTCTTTAGCTCACTCCGCCACCCCAGTTCAGACATGGCCATATGCAAATCAGTCTGACCCTGTGCCTCATGGGAACAGTCCAGCCCGAACTGCCAAGCCATGTCTTCCCTGGACCGGAACAAGCATCCTGGGACCGGTTTTGGGCTCACAGCCCTCATCAGCCAGGATATCTTGAATCCAGTGGCAAAGTGAGCAAGGGACCCACGTCTGGGCATACCCTGCCAACTTAGGGCGAACAATGCCTCACTGCGAAATAAAATATGAATAAAATACAAACGTAATTACCTTTAAAATGAAAATGCAATGCTTGCTTCATTAATATAAAATACACGTTAATGATTTGGCTCTGTTGGAGACACTTGAATCTAGTACATCAGTGAGACATGATTTTTCTTTAATTGTCTCCTCCCGCAAAGATCAATTGCAAATTTCTTTTGAGATTAAAAAAAGCTTTTTTTTTAAAGCACAGAGAAATTCAGAATGTGAACATTAGCTTAGTTACATATATTCTAAGAGTGTGCGGTCTAGCAGTGTCCCAAATCCTGGAGACAATTTTACTGACTTACCTGCCTAGCTCATACATAGGTTTCTTCAGCCCAATTAAGAAGGAAGTGCTGCTCAAATGAGATTATCACTAGCACTTTAGGCATCATGTTATGCCACGGAACTTCACTTCTGTCTTGCTTCTAGCGAGGGCCCTGGAATTATGCAACTCTTCATCGACAGCATTTTCCACTTAATTATGGATGCACTGTGTTTCCAGTATAATCCACTATATGCTGCATAATTGCAGATGTTATTAAACTGAAAGCATTTTCCTTGTAATTCATATGGCTCAAAGTATTTTAAAAAGTCAGTACTTGTTGTCAAGCAGTAGCAGAGAGCATTGAAGTGAGGAGTCACACACGCTGCTGAGTTGTTCAAAGTATTTATTGAGCGAGGCGAGTCGCGTCTCTATTATCAGTGGCACAGAGACCAATAGCTGGAATGCCATTATGTCAGATGGCATTCCATGACATAGCTACACTCTGCACTTTGCGTCACCACACTTCTCCCCGTTTTCCCACAAATTACAATTTTTACTCTAAGTGAAATAACTAATACATTACTACCTAAATACATCCTTTTAGCTGTGCTTTACAAGAAAGTCCTAGCAGGAAAAGATATAAAATACTTAATACTAAATAACTAACTTGACACCCTTCCCACCCCTGTAAAAAAAAAAAAAACTTGGGGAAGGAGGAAAAACAATTAAAACTATATAAGCCTGTAAAAAGATATTGAAAAACAATAGTCCACTGTACTGTAAAAGCATAACTTACTTACTTACAAACAAAATCTTGCAAATTTTTTGGTACATATCTATAACGGGAGCTTCTTTTCACACAATTGTCCATGCTTCCTGTTGTAGCTTTACCCCCCATTCTTTTACATCCACTCACACCACCACCATGAATGCTGGGGTCTAAAGCTATACGAGATGTGCTCCACCAATTTCCATCCATTAATTTGGCTGAATTCCGTCGTAACTCACATACTTGTGCTGAATCTTTAAATTTTGAAAAACCTTTTCCAACTAAGGGGCCGATTAGGATGGCGGGCGGACTTTAGTCTGCCCGCCATCCCAGTGGTAACGGGACCGGCCGCCAGACATGCGGCGGTCCTGCAGCCCTGATCAGGATGCAATCGCCACCCTGGCGGTCGCATTCCGCAAATTAACATTGCGGCGGATGCTGCCTACAGCAGCACCCGCAGCAATGTCAAAATGACATGTTGTGCATTTCCATGCACAACGTGGCAGGCACCGCGCAGTGCCTGCCACCTTGTGCATGGGAATGGAGGGGGCAAATCCCCGCCAGCCTTTCCATGGCAGCATCGCCGCCATGGAAAGGCCTTGAACCGCAAGCATCCTGATATGGATGGTGGTGCCTGCTAGGCACCGCCACCATATCAGAGGCCAAGTCCGCCCGGCCGGCAATCGTAACGATTGCCGACCGGCGCTAAAGCGGCGGACACACTTTGCATCCGCCGCGATACCCCCTGCCATTATGATATGGCGGGGGTATTACTCGTTACGATGCCGTAAGGTTGCCACCGCCGGCTCGGCGGTGGCGAACGTTACGACATCGTAATGACCTCCTAAGTTAGGATTTTTTACCCGCACCCGGTCTCCGACTTTTAACTTGCTCACCTTCTTCTTTCCCACATTCATTTTCTCAAGGTTCGTTAAATTGGATTTATTCTGAGCTGTTTTCCACCACTCGCACACATTTGCATTTTTGGAAAATAGCTGAACCATCCAAAAATTCATGAGAATGAAATATCTCATGTGATTGGGTAGAATGTGGTAGGATCCCCAAAAATCCACTCCTACACGTTGCCATGCTCTGCTGGGATACAAAGTAACCGAATCAGTCATGCCATCAGTCTTTAAAACTTTGTCACTTACCATCCATTAAGGACACCTTTTTACAAGCTCATCAATCTCCCCGTCCATCCTTGGCCACCAAAAATCCTCCCTTACCTACCTTTTGGTCAATGTTGCACCCAAATGTCCTAAATGCACCAGTTTAATGATCCTTTGATGAAACATAAAGGTGGAATCAATTTATCTCCACGTACTAGTTTACCTCCTTCCACTGATAATTCATCTGACATTTTCTATAATGCTTGCAAACCATCAGACAGACTTTTCTCCTTTGGCCAACCTGACTCAATTAGTTGTAAGACTTCTCTTAATACCACGTCTTCATCAACAGCTTTTACCCAATCTTCATCCTTTTTGCAAATACTAACATCTCCAATGTGCGCTATAAAACATCCCCCTTGAGAGACAGTCTTCCCTGCTATTTTTCCCACCAGGGATATACTCTACTGAAAATGTGAAAGCTAATAATCTAGCAGATAGTCTGGTAATCCTAGCAGGTGAACGCTTTAAGTTTCTTCCTGATACAATATCTACCAAAGGGCGATGGTCCATTTTCAACACACATGGCTTCCCCCACAAGTATGCCCTGAACTTCTCCACACTCCACGCACATGCTAGGAGTTCTTTTTCTATAACTGAATATTTACGTTCTGGTTGGCATAATGTCCTAGAAGCGAAACCTATCATACTTTCACTATTGCTATTCAACTGTGTCAACACTGCCCCTTAACCATAATCACATGCGTCTACTGTGAGGATCGTTTTTCTGCCCTCTACAAATGATTGCAACGCAGGTGCTGAAATTATTTCATGTTTGATTCTTTCGAAAGTGCTCTGACATAGCTCAGACCACACACACTCCTCCCCTTTCTTTTAATACCACTTTGAATCACTTAGTGATATTTGGAAAATTTTGCATGAAGTTAGAAAATGAGCATAGAACTCACAGAGTCCTAGGAAGGATAACAACTGAACTCTGTTTTTCAGAGCTGGAGCATCCACAATGCTCTGAACCAGACTAGGCCTGGGTTTCACTCCACGTTCTGAGAAGACATGACCTAGATATTTGATCTCTCATGTTTTAAATATGCATTTCACTTTCCACAGAGTAGCACCTCTCCTTTCTAACACACTTAACACTTCACTTAAAACATGATCTTATTCACCTTTAGTGTTTGAAAATACTAGGATATCATTCTGAAAAATCACAACGTGCATACCAGCAAACATATCAGACATCAGTCTTTGAAATACTGCTGCAGCAGAGGCTATGCCAAACGGCTTTCAACATAATTCTACAGAATTGAAATACCCTATCAGGAGTTACAAATGCAGTTAGATGATGAGAAGATTTGTCAAGTTTAACTTGGTGGTATGCTGCTCTTAAGTCCAGGTTACTGAACCAGCTGGCTTTGCCAATTTGTATGATCAGATCTTCAGTCCTAGGTAACGGATAGTTATCCACCCATATTGCTCCATTAACACTCCTTAAGTTAACACACATACAAAGCTCACCTGACTTCTTGTTTGTCAGCACAATGGGAGATAACTATAAAGTTGCCTCAGTTTTCTCAATAAGGACTGTGCACTCATGTCTTTTAACATTACAGAAAGGTCCTCCCTTACACTAAGAGGAAAATATGTAATTTATGTTCTACTGGTGGTACACCCTGCTTGACTTTGATGGTGTAAGTAAAATCTGATATCTTTCCCAATTCATCTTGGAATACTTTGCTAAACTTTTCTTCCCAAACTTCTTTAGAGCCACAAACATGTCCCAGTTTATTTTTTTCAATAGTGACTGGTCTATCCAATCCTGGTCTTCTGATTCCAAATTCAGCTTGATGAACCCATCCAAGAACATTGATACCTTTCCTAGTCACATACACTTTCCCTTTAAATAAACTCACCAAGAGCATTGATGACAGCCCAAAAGAAACCAATTAAGTCCACTCTGCTTCCTTCAAATGCCACTGTCAGAATGTCTGGTGGAAAGTAAAGTTTGTCTTCACGACTTCTCAAAATTCTCTTAAGAAATGATGGTGATGTGGGCACCAGTGTCAACCAGAAGTTTGATTTCATGTCCTTCAATTGTGACATCAATGTCTGGATCCGTAATACATTTACCTTCTTCAACAATTATGTTCTTCACTCCCAACACTAGTTCCTTACAGTCTTTGTATCTATTCTCATCATTATCATCATATTGTTCATTGATAACACAATGAACACTGCTGCTCTTACCACCTCTACACACCCTAAAGAACCGGCCCATTTCGTACATTTTTTACCTTGTTGCCCTTGCGCAGGACAAAACCTGAAAGATGATACATGCAATGGTGAGCCACACCTAAACCAGGACATTCTTTGAGATGGTCGGGGCACAGCACTGGTGTACATTGCTTTGGGGTTTGTGTAGCCTGAAAAAGCTTGGGGAACTGGTTTACTGACTACAGCTCCAGAAACTGAAGTTTTTTCTAAGGACTCCTCTAACAATTTTGCGTCCTTGAAGGAACCTTCAATGCTCTTGGCTAGATCTATTACTTTATCCAATGATGGATTTGTGCATGCCAATAGGCGTTCCTGTATTTTGTTTTAATAACACCTTGCACCAACTGGTCTCAGATTAATTCTGGCCCCTGCTCTTCTTGAAAGTTTTTTCTCCTTTACTTCGTGGGTTGGATCTTCACCAAAATCTTGCAGTGATGAGACACACGCTGCTGAATTGTTCAAAGTATTTATTGAGCGATGCAAGTCCATCTCTATTAACAGGGGCCTGAGATCAGCAGCTATGTCTGGAATGCCATGATGACAAATAGTATTCCGTGACATAGCTACACTCTGCACATTGCGCCACCACACTTATGCAAAGGTTAACTGATGGTAAAATTGATGAAATGTTAGGTCAGACGTTGCGTGAGAATCTTTCTAAATATGTTTTCTTACTCTGTATGTGTACTGGCATGATGCTGACATTCGTTCTGAACTGCAGGGCTTCTGTGAGGACCTTCCTATAATCTATTTTAGGATAAGACTACTCTGCATGTGTTGTCTTCATAAGTCTTCCCTTATACAGAAGGTAAGAGTTCTACATGAAAGTGCAAACAATGAACTGAAATGGATTCCTTGGCGACGATTGTTCTGTAAAGTCTCCGAGACCACTGTGGAATTTAAAGAATCAGACTGAGTAATGTTTCTTCACGACTGCTTGTGTGTTTTATCTTTTATTTATATTATGTTGTTTGCAAAAGAATACACAAAGAAATGTAAAATGTAGAGTGTTATGCAAGTTTGGCTGGCATAGAAACATACTTATTGCCATATGACACTACATTATTTTCTCTGCAGTAGTTATGTTATTGGTAAGTAATCATTCATGCTAGCAGCTCTGGAGGCCATCCTAGTCAGTGACTGCAAAGCAGACTGTAGCGTTGGCTTGAAACTTAAGAGTAACTGCACTGATGAAAACACAGAATTGTGAATTGGCTGAGAACACCTGCTAGCAGATCCTAAATGAGTTGCCATCTTGGGATGGCCGCTACTGTAGAGTGACAGAAGGAAAGAGCACAGGTTCAAGAAGCTAATCCTGGATTTCTTAGACCACCTCATAGGTAAAGTCTAGATTTCGGCTTTTCTGAAAGTCTGCAGTTTGTCCTCTCTTTTTGAGGGAAAGCCTGCTGGATATCAACTTAGCTTCTCTGAGACCTAAATTGCTCATTGGAGTCTCTTTATTATTGCATATAGCCTTTGACATTTATGCAAGAGTGCTAGAATGCTTGCTGATTTCTGGTTTTGGGTTGCTTTGTGAACTTTGGGACTGTTCAGGTGTTGAATGTTTACCAATTAGTTGGACATACTGGATTTGTGTATGAATTATTATGCACTGAATTTTGGCACTGTAAACACTCAAGTGGACCATCTTGCCCTGCTCACATTTGTATCTTCCTTGTTGCATTTGTTTGTCACAACAAACCTATTCTTCTTCAGATCTTTTTGGGATCTTCTGTCGTGACCTTGGTAACGAGGTTAAAGACTACATCTTGGCTCAAGCTTTCAGCTGTTATCCATCCTTCCCAAAGGCAGAAGTGATCTGAGACAAACGGACAGGAAAGACAAAGGGATATTGTTTTGCCATGACTCCAACCATACATCAAGAAGTAATCACACTTGACACTCCAGATAGTGCAAAAGACAGGATTGCCAATACTCATAACAGTTCAGCAATTTAGAAACGTCACAACCAAACATCTATTCTCTCCCCCCTTTGTTCTTACTTCCCAGGAATCTTCACCCATCCAGGTGCTTCACTCTTCCTCACACATCATCCTCTCCTGAGCTCCTTACCTCCTTGACTCACTCACCCTTCTTTTCGCAGACATCCATTTTAATGGAAAACCTCCTTGCCTTATCCCAAGGCATCCTGCACACTGTCAATCTATCACATGTGTACACCCCCTCCCCCGGGGGGTGGCTAGACCTGCATTTGAGTCCCCACCCCCCACTCTCCTGATACCCAGCAAATCCCTGAATAGGCGTTTTGCTGCCCCACACGTGAACCCACTGCAACCAGCAAAGGAAAAACATACTCATCTGCACCAAATTGTCTTCCTCCATAAACCCCCCAGTAAATCACGCAACTCCATCATGTAATATGCGTTGCCCATCTCGGACAAATGCACCCCGTCCGCACGGTACAAAATTGACTCCTTTTCTTGAATCCCCCATAAGACAAGATTGAAATGCTGTGAGCACACAACAAATTTTCACTGCGTGGTTTAACTTTGTCTGGGCCCTGTCAATGGCCCGTGCTTCTAAGCACCCCTCTACTTTCATCTGGGCACAAACTCAGTCCATATGATGCAGATCCCAGCCAAACTTTGCTTAATCAAAATCAAGTCCCTTTGCATGTGCTGCAGTAGGGTGAGCCCAGAAAGCTGCACCAAGTAATTTTCACTGAGATGGAGCAGCAGCATGTCTGGACACCCCTGGTCTGGCACCATCGTTGCCAAGAATGGCAGCAGATTACCCCATCTCATCCCACTCTTCCCCCAACAGAGCACCTCATGCTGACTGCTGGGCAATCCTTTTTTACGTCCATATATCTGGTGTGCAGCGTACTTCTCCGCCCAGAGAATAAAGGAGTGTCCAACCAACCACGTGACCATTTTTCCTCTCCCTTATGTACCCTAGGAACAAAAGAAGATAGTTAGAATGCAATCCACGACCCAACGGAGCCCAACCCCAAAACCCCACAATCATTTACGCACATATTTCACAGAGCATCTGGACTTCCACCTGCCAATCGTTCGAATCTGTGACCAATTCTAACCCAATAACGCAGCTGTAGTTACCACCCCAACCCGGAAGAAGTGAGTCCCAAAGAAAGCAGGGTTCCTGCCCAAGCGCGCCAATGAAATACGCAGCACACTTAACAACTGAAAAGTAGTAAGGACAGACCAGTTCTCATAGCAAAAAAATGCCACGTGCCGGGACCCAGGCCAGGCAGAAAAATCCTTCCACTCTCTCACAGGACAAGTCTCCATGTCACCCCCTGCTGCAACCAAATCCACCTGCCCTCCCCCAACTGGTAAGTCTTAAATTTCTACAACCAAATACCCAACCTGTCCCCCTCCAAATGCACCTCACTACACAGCACGCCCATCTCCTTTCTCAATCCCAACAGCTTAAACACCCGAAATGCCCCGAAACACATCCATATCATGGCCAGACAAAACAAGGCAACCTCAAAATGGTCCATACAACAATCAGGCACGACCTACAGGACGTCGACCAACAAATCAAACGTAACTGCCTCCCTCAGCTTCCTCCCCGTCCCAGACCTCTTTCTGCCACAATCCTTCAAAACTTTGCCCAGTATGTCATCCCACGCGGGATCGAAACCCCAATACAGTTTACCATAAAAGGATAAACCTGCCAGTTTACCCGCTATGGTGGTAGGTGACAGCCCCGGTCAATTAGAAACAGAACTAATACTATGACCCTACTCTGCAGTTCCACCCGGTCCAAATGTGACAAACTTCCAGAGTGGCCCTCAAAAGACATAAATTAATTCCAAACCAGCCGATAATTCCTCCTGGTGGACTCAGCTAACAAGTTTTCGGCCAGCCTAAATGCTCCTATACCCCCCATTACCAGGCGTCCGCCGGGACTGGTGTCTTGCAAGCCTGCGTTCCAGGTGCCAGACTGCGAAAACACCGCCACTGTGAAGGAGACAAGTAATCAGCGATCGAGTTGTTGACCCCAGGCACATGCTTAGCCTTAAAAACTATGTTCAACTGTAAGCAAAGCAACATGAACCTGCGCAGCAAGCTCAACACTCTCAAGTCTCAAGTGCCTGTTGACCAGATCCACAACCGTCCTAATGTCCACATAGAACAGCACCGTCCTGTTCGCAAATTCCTTACCCCAGACTGACAATGCCACTAGCAACAGAATGAATTCCAAAAAGGCAATACTCTGCCCTCGAGCTGGCCAGGTGCCTGGCCAGGCCTCAGCACACCACGAACCATCCCAAAAAAGACCGAAGCCAAGCGCTCCAGCAGCATCAAAGAAAATCTGTACTTTCCACACAGTGTCATCCTCAAGAAATGCATGGAGACTAAACTGAAATCCTGCAAGAAAGACTTTCCAACTTGCAGGTCCGCCCTCACCTCCATGGAAATGCGAATCTTGTGGTGTGGCAGAACAGCCCCCGACATGGACAAACCAAGGCGTCTGCAAAATGCCTGCCCCGCACCACCCTACAGGCAAAGCCCAAACAACCCAGCAACTTCTGGCCCACCCTGAGCACCAATCTCCTCAACTCCAACATCTCCTCAAGGAAGGTGTGGATCTCCAGTACTTTGCTCCTGGGAAACCTGGCCACAATGTTCACCATGTCCAACTCAATGTCCAAGGAAGTCAAAACAGTAGAGGGCCCCTCCGTTTTCTTTGGTGCCAGTGGCACCCCAAAAAACACTGCCATGACCTAAAATGTCCTCAGCGCCCAAAGGCACTCTCCTGACCCTGCTCTGCCAACAAAGAGGAAGTCATACTGGTAGTGCGACACACCCAGGGCCCACTGCCTTTCACAAAGACCCACTGCAAGAAGGTACTGAACGCTTTAAAGAGAGCACAATATATCGCACAACCCATGGGCAACAATGTCCACATAGATCTCACCATCCAATTGCAGCCCCAGCAGCGGGAAATCCTTCGGGTGAATGGGCAAAAGCCGAAAGGCGCATACTCCACCTTTGTATCCTCAGTGGTGATTAAATCATTAACCGAGGACACCTCCGGCCAGGACAAATGATGAATCGAGCAAAATTCCCCAGCTTGTTTCTTGGGGACCATACCCAGAGGCGACACAATCAAATTATGCATCGGCCAATCAGGGGTGTAGGAGACACTAAATTTCTGGGGGGGACAGGGATAACCTTGTAGACTTTCCAGTGACCCTAAACAAATCGCCCGTAGCGTGAGACCGTACGCACCCTAAACAAATACAATCACATAGTTTTGAAGTGAAATATTGTGAAAGACAGGCATGTAGTCACAGTTTGCAAGTATGCTTTATTGGTATTTACATTCACAAAGTAATTAGACCAAATGTGAAAAATCACGTATAGTGCTACTCATAGTTCACTCACACTCAGTTCTGTAATCTGCATGATACACGTTCTTTGCAGCAGGCACATTAACCCTCCGCACTACTTTACAATGAGCTAAAACTTCCACTAGACAACATTCCGAACTCTCACTAGTAGGAACATTAATCACTAGAATTATCTTGACATTTTTATTGTTGCCTGAAATCTGTTTGATGCACAAGGAAGTTCATGTGCTTTTAAACCACAAATTATTTTTAAACACAGCGCCCCCCACCAAAGTCAATGTCAGGTGCGGCTGCACCGCTCGCACCACCCTAAAGCCAGTCCTGCTCTCAGCAATGGGGCAGGACAAGCATTTCCAGAAATGGGGTAAGAGCTAACCTTATAGCCATTATATGAGGAAAAATATCTATGTAAGTGGAGGGGTATGATACTTACCATCAAATTCCAGCAAGCAAAATAATCTAACATATTTCTTGTAGATGGGAGAGTAGACTTCTCCCCTGAGAATTTTTTGAAATTTTTAGGATCAAATTTCTAAAACGCTTCAAACCCTTATAGGGAATTCATGAAATATTCCAGTACTTTCATGGTGCACCAGGGAAGCCTGGGCTTTCCTAGGAGAAGATCTAATTTTTTTCAAATGTCTTTAAGTCAGAAATTACTTCCACTAACCCAAGGTCATCATTTTTTTAAGGGTGAGCCCCTTCTGCCAAGGAGTACATTCAATATGACAGTGCCAGAAATGTACCATGGATACTTCAGCCACAGTCAAGGGTACCTCTAAAAATTCCCTCCGTTATACAAGGGTCAGCCTTTTGCCATTGACACCCCCTATACAATGAGTACAGGAAATCTTATGAGAAGAGTTACCTCAAATATCAGTTCCAACATTTTGCTGTGGATCCACCCCATTCACTAAGAATTACCTGCATCATGTCAGGGCCTTCAACCGGATGTGGTGGCGCGTGTTCTGTGTCCCTGCTCCTGGGTATGACTGGGTTAGCGGCTTTCTCAGTTAGGCAGTACGAGTCCCCACAGCCAATGTTGTGTCTTCATAGACACATGTCAGGGCCTGCAGTTTGCCATAGGTAATACCCCCCCATCCTTATGCTGTTAGTGCCCTTGTCCATAAGGCAAGAATAACCTCCAGTATGCCAGACCAGCATCACACTTGAATGTATAACAAAAATACACTCACACACACACACACATTCTCTCACACACACATTCTCACTATATTTCTTGCCCTCTTTTGTACATTTGTACTCTGTCACACACAGACACACTGCCACTCACACTTCCATTAGTAAATTTGCTTTTTTGTGTTAGAAAAGCTTGCCCTGCTGCTTCTGCTATTCTTGCTTTGCCTTTTAGTGATACTTATTAAAAACATATCCTCTATACGCTTTTCAAACATAATAATATATCGCCATGTCAATGTTTGTTACAAGTATGATGTGAATGAAAAGTGCACTTCCTTAAAATAGCTGTAGAGGGGCCTATATTTGGTTTCAAATGTTAATCAACCAGTTACAGTATTGGAAATTAACTAATCCATGTTCTAACATGTAATATCACAGCATCCAACTGACCTTATGAAATGCTTGACTTCTTCGGCAACCATGGATTTCATCAAGTAACACTTCGCATTTTGGGGTTTTTCAGACCCAATTGCAATGTAAAAAAAAAAAGAACTATGTGTCCGGGAATAAAGCATTGTGGTGAATGGAAAGCCAGGAATAGCTGAAGGTGCCACACAATCCTCAATCCAGCACCATACCATAAAGCCTCAACCCTAGTCTCCCTCCTTGTGCCATCCCACATTCTCAGTCCACTCTCCCCTCTTGCACCAGTCCTGTTGTTGACGATGGAATTAAGTAGGCATCTTGTACCAAGGAAAGAGCAGGTATTCTGTGGGTGCTTTAGTAGAAATATGTGTAGATTCATGAGAGTTGTGTAATTTTTATATGTGCAGAGTAAGAGGTGTGCTCATGTAAGTTCTGGGTGATGGTGAAGAGTGAATGCAGCATGAGTGGTGCAAGTGAAGGGTGAAAAATATGCAGATGTAATTGTCAGGTGAGCTGCATGAATGTAATCTGAGAGGAGGGCCCATGTGTGTGTCTGGTGTGAGGAGTGCGTGCAGAGTGAGAGAAGTGAGTTCAGGGTGGTGTGAGTAGTGTAAATGCAGGGTGGTATGCCTGTTTGTGCTGCACAATGAACGGCATGAGTGAAGAGTATACCTGTGACAGTGACTTGTGAGTGCATGGTGAGGGGAGTTAGTGCAGAGTGAGTGGTGTGCCCCTATGAGTTCATACAGACTATTGTCCCTGTGTGCAGGCAGGATGAACAGAGTGCCTGTATGAATGCAGGCTGAGAGGTTTGTCCATGTGAGTGCAGGGTGAGAGGAGGAAGTGCAGGGTGAGTGGTGTGACTCCAGGATAAGCGCTGTGCTTGTTTGTGTGGTGTGAGTGCAGGGTGAGTACATTGCCCATGTGAGTAAAGATGTGCGTGAAGATGAAAGTGAAGGGTGAGCTGTGTGAGTGACAGGAGTTCCTATGTGAGTGCACAGTGAGCGATGTGACAGTGTGAGAGTAGGGTGAGTGATGTGACAAGTTTGAGTGTGGGTGATAGTGCAGAGTGGGAGGAATGAATGCATGGTGAAAAATGTGCTTGTTTGAATGAGATTGCAAAGTGAGCAGTGAGAGTGAAAGGTGAGTAAAGTGACACGAGTGCAGGGTGAGTGGTGTGCTCGTGTAAGTGCACGGTGAAAAGCGTGAGTGCATGGTGAGTGGTGTGTGTACAGTGTGATCACTGTGAGTGCAGGGTGAGCAGTGTGCTTATGTGAGAGCAGGATGAACAGTGTGAGTGTAGGGTAACAGCATGAGTGCAGTGCAGTGTGATCGCTGTGATTGTAGGGTGAGCGGTGAAAGTAACAACTGAGTGAAGTGTCATGTGCATGAAGGGTGAGTGGTGTGCTCGTGTGAATGCAGGGTAGGAAGAGGGTGAATAGCATGAGTGCAGGATGAGCAGTGTGATCGATGTGAGTGCAGGGTGAGCGTGAAAGTGAAGGGTGAGTGATGAGAATGAGGAGTAAGTTGTCTGAATGCAGAATGTATACCCAGACACCCTGAGTAACTCAGAATTGTACTGACGGCTGGCGTAGGGCTTGCAATATGTTAAACTATTGCTATTAAGGTTGGAGGAAATAAATAATGTGTTGATCCTGCAACAAACTTTCATCCTCCTGTTTAAGGTTGCCAGCTGATCAGATTTCTACCAGCACCACCGGTATTTTGATGTCCCAGCCATTACAAAAATAAGCAAAATCACCTAAAGGGGGTATTTTTAGCACTTATCTGTGCTCACTACAAACAGCAAACACAAATAGAAAGCACTTTTAAATGTGTTCTAGGGTGCATTAATGATCCATGACTAATAATTACAGTTTAGGTTTCATTAAACAAAAGGAAACAAAGACCGAAAAGTCATGTTACAAATGAATACATACCATTTTATTTACAGGCCTGAATTTTTCTTTTGGAAAGACGGCATCTCTACGGGAAACAACCTTTAGAACGCATGCATTACATCGCATGCCATTAGATTGCGGTTTTTACAACGAAAGTCGTTACAACGACTTGCACTGGAGGGCGCTATAGGACAAGGAGTAGTTTAAATTACTATCCAACACCTTCCCTACTGTACGTAGGCTGGAGTTGGAATAGTAAATTAAACTACTCCTAAGTCCAGCGCCCTCCAACGCAAGTCGTTGTAACGACTTGCGTTGTTAAAACCGCGATCTAATGGCATGCGATGTAATGCATGCGTGGTATCATCATACATCCCATCCCTACTTGTGAGATACCTTTTCATTAAATGCATTCTCTCACTGTGGCAGGAAAAATAAAATACTAATGTGAGGAATAGGCAGACCCAGTTGGTACTGGAGCCAGTGAACAAAACAAACAAATCCTCCTTAACCACTTCCAAAGGGATGTAAATGGTCTTTTAAAGACCTGTGAAAAACTTGGGTGTGGCAGAAATAAGACTCCAGACACGGCCCAGCCGAGATCACAGCAGCTCAAGCCGCAGCAACCCAGACTGAGACACACAAGGGGGAAGTGGGGAAGGAGGGTGGGCTAAAGCCCTTTTAGCTCTATGGGTGTTGCACTCCTGATCACAGGTAGCTGGAGGCACGTTCCAGGTCAAGTTCAGTGCCATTATACGTAGCGCTTTCCGCGCTAATGGCCCTGCAAATCACAGAACGGCGAGGGGAAATTCTTTTGTCCCCACGTCCCCCCACCCTTGTCCCTCGTGCCCCACTCCAAAATCTGGGGGGATATATCCCCCTCATCCTCCACACTTCCTACGCCCATGGCTGCAGTTATATTTTTAAAGCTCCTGTCAGTAGATTGTACATTAAAAACAGACATACTGAAATTGAAACGGGCTATTATAGATCATGTCCATTAGTTCCATGTTTACATTTCGTATATATTGAAGTGCCGCAGTCCCGGTCCGCAGACCGAGTACTGATCTTCTGTGACGTGCATCCGGTTTGAACATGGCTGCCGCCCTCATGTGTATCTCTATTAACGTATTTCATGGGGCTCTTAAAACCGTGGTTGCAGTGCTGCCATTTTTCTCTGCTCCTTTGTTTTCCACCGAGAGTGCACAGCTCGAGCCAGGGCCAGGCTGGCCTGTAGGGCAGTCAGGCAGGCCCATTGGGCTGGTCCCACACATCAGTGTTTGGGCCGGTTTTTTAGCAGTTTGTGGGCCTGGGTTATAATTTGCTGGGCCGGTTTTTACTGTTGATTTCCCTGATATTAAACCAAACATTGCCTGCAGCAAGTGCAAATTTACGCATTTGTACAAACCTTGCAAAACACTTATACAGCATTTCTTTAGGAGTTCAGAGCTGCCTCAATTTGTAAATGTAGGTCACTAATTTACTAGTAGAGGCCACATTTATTTTGGTGCCCAGGACTATTTTTTGTCCCACTCCAATCAGGACTGAAGCAGCTGCAGGTTAATGGTGTAAAATGTTACCGTGCTTAGGATGTGGAGGACCAGAGCTCTGCTGGATGCAAGGTCACCCTGTGTATGGGGTGAGCAGGAGTTTGAGCTCTGGGCACACAACACTTCTTGGCTGAGTGCATGTTGGAAGACACTCATTTACGTTGGTGTCCTGGATGTTCCTACTTTCTGGTGACAAGCCGACTTATAGAGCGAACATGGGTACGAAATGAGCCATTCCGTTTCATTGGGCATCTTTGCTATTCTCTATATACTGTTTATCAGCAGTGTTTGCAGGATATAATTTGAGTGAGAGTACAATAGTGTTCAGTATGTAATCCAGTGGATTACTCCAGTAGTTTGCTCCTGAGGTCTGGTACATGTTGCAAGTAGATGATTGGATAGGCGCTAAATTGTCCAGGGTACTTCCCCGTAGGGCACTTTTTCTCATGGTGTTTTGTTTTGTTTTGTCTAGTGTATCGATGGGTGGTTTCCATTATAGGTGATATGCATGTCTGCAGGTTCTTTGCAATTCTTCACCTATACATCTTTGAATTGGTGCTTGCCGTGCACGGTTAAGGATAGGTGTATATTTTAGGGTCTTTGTGATTAGAATTAGCATATTTCCCTTAGCAGAAATTATGCGAAATGTCTCAAAAAAATCACTGAAATTATGCAAAATCCCGGCTTTATCCTTTTGCATTGTTTTTTAGAACAAAATGTGTCCTTGCATTTGTTTTTGGCACGAGAACACATTTCACACTAAAAAAAAGCTAAATTGCTCCTGACATCAGCAACAGTAGCTCACTTTAGGTTCACTCACTTTCTTCCTGTGTTCCCGTCATAGTATTTTTACCCAAACAAAGTTTCAGTTATGCAACGTGGCATAATCTCAGGCCTTTTCGTTTAACAATCATAATGGAAAATGCCAGAAGTCATGTGAGATTATGCTTGCGTAAATGAAATTCCCCCCTAGCCTAATTGAGATCCAAATGTGGTGTTATTCTAACTATTCTGATTTATGTTATGTTTTTTATGCTGTGGGTATATATGTTTTGTAGTTTATATGGCTCTTTGGTGGTCTTTCTGCTGTGTGGCACTGTAGTGTTTAGATTGTCCGATTACATTATTGCTTTTGTCTTTTAGTTTCTTTTTGTGAATGGGCAGGTGGGGGCGTGTCTTGGAATATCTTGGTGTTTGTGATGCAAGTGTCTATGACGGAATAAAAGTCATTCCCCACATAAGTTATATTAGTGTCAGTTAGGACAGAGTCAAATAGTGTGGCGAAGGGCCTATCTGGCTTTAGGATTACTGTAAATAAACTCCTTGGGAATAGTTCCCGGCTCTGGCATCTCACACATGAAATGTGCCGCCTGGTCAGTTCACTAGCCAACAGTTAAGGCTAGGATGTGAGCAGGGGCTAAACTGCACTGGAGAGCACTGACCTGGGGGTACTGAACCCAGTGAATAAAAGAAACAAAGCCTCCCTAACCATTTCCAAAGGGATGTAAATGGTCTTTTAAAGACCTGTGTAAAACTCACCCAGACGAGACCACAGCAGCTCAAGCTGCAGCATCCTGGGCTGAGACACACGGGGTGGGAGCAGGGCCCAATGGGCGTTACAGGCAGGATCACAGGTAACTGGAGGCAGACAAGCGCAGGGCAATTATAGTAGTGCTTTCGCGCTAATGGCCCTGCGAATCACACATGGGAGAGGGATTCTTTAGTCCCCTCGTCCCCCCCACCCTTGTCCCCCGTGTCCCCTCCACTCCAAAATCTGGGGGGGGATATATCCCCCACGTCCCCCACACTTCCTACGCCCTTGCGGCCAATCCTGGAAAGGACCCACAATACTGACCTCAGCAATCTCTCTTTGCAGATTATCAAGCACCACAACTGAGCAACTTAGGCCTACTGCAAATTGTCAGCCCACCTCCTCGCCTTGGGCCCCTGGGATCCCATCCTGAAACCGTCCTGGAAACCCCACTCCAACTTCAAAGCTGCCTCCCTGTCAGGGTAAAGGGCGAGCAATGGCAGCAGCACGCCCAGTCTAATTGTCGTAGGCGCCCTTCAGTCCCGGAGGGCCCTGATGTCCCCTGCCCTTCGCTGCCATCCATTGCTGGGAGGGGCTCGCCAATGTGAAATACTGGGTGACAAGATGGCACCCACCACACTTCAAATGATCGTGTTTGACTGTGCAACAACTTGAAGACATCCAAATATTTGTGTCGCCAGATACATTTCTTGGTCTTCTTTACCACATGTGACCCCAGGGACATAACCAGCACCATGTAGGGCAACCGTTTCTTATAGGTTCCCTCCTCAATGTCATCTTTGTCCCCCCCTGCCTTCTACGAGGCCTGCGTACTGCCGTCTGCTCCAGCAACCCTGCCGTTTGGGGTAAAGTCCATCTCATCAATGCGGCTGTCCGCGGCCCCCGCAGGGGGCCACCTCAGCAGGTCGGCCCTTTAGTGCCATCTTGGCACCACCCACCCGCTCTAGTCTCTGGAGGGGTCTGTGAGCCCTCTAGCTAGGTCGCCTCCGTGACGTCCTTCCTGTGCGCCGGGGGGGGGGGGAGGGCATATATGCCTCCCCTGCCCCTCCTGGCGGTCTCTGTCTGCCAGCCACGCCGTCTTGACTGGTTGTCTCTTGTCGTTCTGTGTCGTATCCTTGGGACTGATCTGGAGGTTGTGCTGATCCACTCTGATTGTCGGGTCATCGTTCTTGCCGACGCAGGAACTTGAGGTTGGTGGTAGTTACCCGCCCGGCCCCGTCACTGATCAGTCCCCCCGGGCCGTGGATTCGTGCAGGGCGGGTAGAAAGGAGCGTCAGGGAGGTTAACTCTAGGCACGTTGGCCAGACCGACCGCAGGACGGCACGGCATTTGGTCTGGCGCCGTTAGGCCAGTTTGCGAGTGGAGTCGAGGGGCCTGAGGCATGGCCGGGTGCCATTGGGGGGCGGCGCGCAAGTTCACTCCTGTCCGCAGTTACGGTAAGGGCAGAGCGGAGGTTTTGGGAGGCCGGGGGGCTAGATTATTTACCAGCGGGTCGGGGCTTTGTGGGGTGCGCTATTACAGGGAGCAGCGACCACCCCCCCCCGGCAATCACGTGGGCATCGAGTGTACGGGGACCCAGCCGCGATTGGGGAAGACTATGTGTTCCTTCCCCCGCCTCCCCAGTGGGGTGCGAGGGGACGCGCTTGGCCGGTTGTGGCGCTCAGGTCGCAATCAAGATGGTGTGTGGCAGCGAAGGTCTGTTCTTCCGGTGGTATTCGTCGCTCAGCTTTGGACGTAACACCGTGCCAATTGGTGTCTGCATTTGACCGGGCACCGTTAGGCCAGTTTGCGAGTGGAGTCGAGGGGCCTGAGGCATGGCCGGGTGCCATTGGGGGCGGCGCGCAAGTTCACTCCCGTCCGCAGTTACGGCAGGGGCTGAGCGGAGGTTTTGGGAGGCCGCGGGGGCTAGATTATTTACTAGCGGGTCCCGCAGGGGCAGCTTATCGGCCCGGGGGCTTTGTGGGGTGCGCGATTTAAGGGAGCAGCGTCCACCCCCCCGGGCAGCCACATGGGCAGCGAGTGTACGGGGACCCAGCCGCTATTGGGGAAGACGATGTGTTCCTTCCGCTGCCTCCCCAGGGAGGTGCGAGGGGACGTGCGTGGCCGGTTTTGGCGCTCAGGTCGCAATCAAGATGGTGTGTCGCTGCGAAGGTCTGTTCTTCCGGCGGTGTTTGTCGCTCAGCTTTGGACGTAAATCCGCCGGAAACAGAAGCGTTAAACCGTTGGAGGTTTGTTGTGCTAAATGGCGTCTTCCTCTGTCATTCAAACGTCGCGTCATCCGTGTTGGTGGGGCTGAGTTTCCCTGGTCATTGTGGGCACTGGTGTTGAGGTTCGTGCTTCCTGTCCCAGGCATCAGTGCCTTTCTGGCTCCAGGATTACAGACCTGGCTCGTGGACAGGCTCAAGCACAGCATATGTAGGCCTGTATTGAGGAGGCAACGAATGTTGGAAAGGGTATTTTCTTTAATTTGGTAATGGAGCGTTTCGAACGGAAGCACCAAACAGGGCAATTTTGTGCATTGCTCGTGCATGTTTTGGAAATGAGTCGTCCGGCAACTTCCGCTGAGAGTCTACGGGAGCCGGGGTCTGTTGGGGTTTGCGCCAATGAGCATGGTGTGTTTTGAGTTGGACCGCTTCCTCTCGCGTCTGGTTGTGCTACAGAGGGGCCTTTTGGCATGCAGGTGTCCAAATTTTGTCGTTCTGTGTATCACGGGCCGAGGCGAGAGATCACATGCAGCCTCGGGCGATACCTGTGCTCAGGAGGCCTATAGTAGAGGCAGGGCCGACTTTGGCGCGGGTGGCGCCTGGTGCGACGGTCACTTTGACGCCCCATGTCACTAAGAGCATGGTCTCTTTTGGAGTGGCACGGATACTGGCAGGCACGGAGCATGCGTGATGTCGCATGTTCTACGGATGTAGAGGGAAGCAGCTTCCACTGTCTGCATCAGGGTGGCCAGGGGCGAACATGCCACTGTTCCTTGTGCCTACTCTTCCATCACAGCTGTGTGTTCCAGACGAGTGTGCTGTGTCGCGCCCCCGGGCATGGGCGGAAATGTGTTGGTGGCTGCAGAAGGGGGGGAAGAGACTCGACCGGCCGTTCCTCTGGGCAGCGGTTTTCCGTTACAGCAAACAACTGGGGTCCAAGGCGCTGCGTCCAGGGTGTCGGCTCCTCAGGTGGGCGGGGTGGAGCTGTGTGCATCTCCTTCCCCGTTGGGCCGGCGGGGCAAGAGTAGGTCAAGCCATCAGGGGCTCCCCCCTCCGAGCTACAATGCAGTTGTCGGCCAGGACTGGGCGCGGTCCCGCATGCGTGGTCCCGGGGGGCTGTGGCTGCTCCACAGCGCTGGAAGTGCCTTAGCGAGGTTGCACTGCCCAATAATATTAAATGTATGGAATCGGTGCATGGATGCATCAGATCATTGCTCGGTGGTACTTTTAAATAGTGGTTTTAGTAGAGCTTCATACTATGTTATAATTGCTAAGCGTGTTGCTCACTCAATTTAATGCAACTCTATTCAGTAAACTTGGCAAATTGGAAGGCTGAGCCAACCCCTTCCAAGTTAAGAAATCTTGAGCGTACTGAATGATGAGCGTAAGGTTACTTTTCGAGCGCTACTGCTTTTGGATGCAGACGCCTCAATGGTAATTTCACAGCACCTAAGTTTGATCCGAGGGTTTCTAGCGCCTGGCAGGTCACCGGCGCTTATTATTATTACCACATGGGTGCGCTGTTTGTGCGATTTGGGTGTGATTTGAAGATGTAGGACGACGGTTGTTAATTCAGTGTACATTGGAAATAACTAGTGCCTACCCCAGAGCTATTCTTAGAGCTGTGGGGGCCCGAGCGGTCTGAATTGTCGCATTTATAGGAGTGTCACGGTTGATAGTTGTGCGGGCACTGTTTTGAGTTACGCCATTGACGCATGTTTTACAAGTCCAGGAAGGGGGCGCCCTGCTTTAGCTGAGGGGTACTAGCACTGGGAACTCCGGCTTCGGCGTATGCATGTACTGCATCCTCGGGGTGCTTCGGGTACAGGACGGCTGTTCCTCTCGACACTGTTGCCAGCGCTGCAAGGGGACTTTGGCGCCCGCAGTTGCAGTAAGGGCATTCACCCATTGGTGCGGGTATTGTGAAGGTGAGGCGGACATAAGTTCCCCGGTGGCCCCCCCCCCAAAATGTGAGAAAACAGCAGAAGTTGGTGGCGCACAGGAGTGCCTGTGGGACCGACTCAGAGCGGGCAATGACGTGGCCTGCCGGTGGGTCCAGGGTATGGTCACCTTTGAGAGAAGTGGTGTTGCGCACACCAGTGCATGACAGTGGGCTACATCGCTTGCGGGTTTAGCGCAGGCACTCGTTTCCAGCGCGAATAGTACTGCCATTTCGGGCACACCTGTGTTGGGATGTTTGTGGACTTGGGTTCTCGCAGCGACTACGAGATAGGTACGGTAACGGGGGTGAGGTAGCCTGTAGTGTTTGCATGTCCAGGCGTTGGCTGGAGGTGTCGTGCGATTCATTTGTGGGCTTAGCTGGGCAGGCTACGCTGCGCCTGGGTTTTAACAGACTAGGACACGCTGTAGCTCAGGCAGAGACTTTTGCATTGGGTGTCCACGATCCTCCACAGCGAGGCTCTAGTGCTGGCGGCACCAGTCAGTTCATCTTTCGGTAAACGTTGCATGAGGGCAGATTATGCGATGCCATGTAAGGAAGAGCCTTGTTGATGATCTTTCACAAAGAAGAGTCTTTTGGGGTGCCATATGCACTAGGCTCCCTGGTGCACTGTGTCAAACGTTACTGTAAAATGGAGGAGAAATATGGGAATGGGGTGTCAACCTTCTTTGTCTATGCAGTCTCAGCGAGAGGGGACAAGGTGCGATTAGTTGATACAGCTTGTTTTAAGTCTCTTGGCTTGGTATTTGTTACTGACTCATCTTTTGGTTTGAAGGGATGAGTTGCCAATATGGGATACACCCTTAGTACCCCCCTTAAGTTTGTTACTCGGTCATGCCCAGCTTGTTGCAGTTAGGCGGGACAAGTTTCTGAATTGCCGGTAAGTGAGTGTGTTTGTTAGGGCAGAGTTGTTAGTATCTTCCCCTGCAGACTATTACTCGCTGAGAGGGGTAGTCGCCTCATGCTGTCAGCTTTGCTGGCGTTTGTTTGCGAAGGACTTGGCATCAAGCACTCGGAATATTGTCACACATTTCAAAATATCCGTTCAGTTCTGGGAGTCTGAGTGGCAGGGGTGAGGGGCGCTGTTTATCTAAAGCCCCCTTCGTTTACGCCCGAGGTCGTATGACCGGATCCCCGCGCAGGATCACAGGTGTTGGGTGCTCTGTTGTTGTATACTCTGCGCCGTGCTGAGTCGCACTTTTGCTGCCTGCAGGCAGCATCAGTAATTTCATCCTGTTGAGATCAGGGCCAGTTGGGGGTGAGTCACTTCACTTCTTTCACAGTCCCACCTTTTCAGATCGTAGCATTTTCACTACGCTACTCCACCAAAGCCATGTTACATAGGGTTCTAACTTGTGGTTTGCCTTGCCTTTGTCCTGTCGCTGCCATATTGGCGCGCCCCCTGTTTTGGGCAGTTCCAGATGTTGTGTGCTGGCAATTGGGTTGGAGCCAGAGTAAGATTTTGCGCATGAATGGAAAGCAACGCAATGGCTTAGCCGGGCGCTCTACACAGCCTCGTGGTGGTAGACTGGGCGGGCCATAGAGTGGTGCCGCTGCACGGGGCGCAGACTTCAGGCAGGGCTTTCCTGTGACCACGTGATTTTGGGTTTCGGAGCTTTGGCTGCATCAAAGGACCAGCGGTTTTGCCAGGGGTAACTTTGACTCAAGGAGGATATCACAGTGGATCGACATGCCAAATGAGTGTACAATGCAGGTCTGTGAGTCACTCTGCTGGCTGGGTGGTCCTTTATGGCATAGCATATCGGCCATAATTAGTAGTGGGACCAGGAACAGCTTTACAAAACGATGCTGTAGATTTCCCGGGCAATTCCTCATTGGCAAGCTTCAGGGATAAGGCCCTAACCTTTCTCCCCGCGAGGGACCATCACTAATTGCGGACAAGTAGGCGAGGTGCACACTACCCCCAGCGAGTAGCACAAGAGGAACGGGTACACGTGAAGGTGTGACCTCAGGACGCCCTGCTGAGCAGTCCAGGTCACACCACAGAGGGCAAAGGCAAGGCCTCGGCCCCTGATGGACTAAGTTTCAGTTTAGTCGTGTGGGAGTGGGGCTCGCAATCTCGTCGCGTCTTGCTATGTCTGGTCCATGCAGCTAAAATGTGCCCTATGCAAACAAGGGCAGGGCACAGGTCACCTCAGTCAAGACCTATTCACCCTCGCTTTTGCCAGGGCAGCAGGCGGGTTGTGGTAGTTGTCATCTAACAAGTGGACTGCGATGCAAAAGTTTGGTAAACACGGCGTTAGAGGACTAATGACGACGAGGTATTATAGACCATTTGGCATTCCCAACATCCAGACAAGGGCAGGTACTTGCTCATAATGTTCACCTCCGGTTCCCACAGACTTGTCTGCCGCCTGGGTTATCCTTCCATGGGCTAGAACCAGAGACTGGAAGGGGCATCTTCTGCGACCTGTGTCCCAAATACGTTGATTGTCATCGCTGGGGTAGATGTACCATGTAGGGCATGGTTACTCTTAAATTGTCCCAAAATCTGGGGGTCAAACTGGGTTGGAGCTGTAAGCCTACAGGCCTTAGGAAGCATTCAGCATCCCGGCAATCCAAGTAGGGCAGTTAGCGATACATAGCATCAACAACTGGGTAACATCCACCGGTTATTCAGCGACTTCATGCCCCGGGGCACGCGCGCTTCACAATAACACAGATCTTCAACCAGAAGGGTGCCAAGTAGCAAAAACCAGAAATAGGTTTAATATATGTGTGTCTCTGGCCTTACGGCCGTGTGGGGCCAGTCTCATTTAGAGGTACGCCCAGGTGAAATTGGGCACTTAAGGTTCGCATGACCAATGCGGTTTGTGGCATCTCTCAGCGGACCCACTGAAGGTGTACTGCAGCCAAAATGAAACTGGGAATCTGGGATTCCGACACTTTTGCGGGTTTAAGCATCCAGGGTCGGAGATGGTTAGCAGGTACTGGCATCTGGGATCCGACAGCAGTTAAGCAGGCGGGGTGCGCTGCGTAGGCGTCAGTACACGAAAGGGTGAGGCGTCGCCAATAGTGGGCACAATACATATATTGTTTCAAACCAGACCTGACGCCAATAAGTGTTCACCAGGGTTTATCAATCAAAGGGGCTTGTGCAAATTGTCTTGTCAACGGGGCGAAGTAAGTGCACCCCCTTACCTAGGAAGGTGACATGTTGCTGCAGTTAAGCTCGAATGCTGCGCCCGGTTAGCTATACTAGCAACGCTGGGTGGGGACGCTGTCAGCCAACATAGGTGCTCCTGTCCCGATAACAGGGTGTCAAGCACAAAAGGCGACTAGGTTAAAGAACTTTTTGCATGTCCAGGATTCAAAAAATTACATTTAATGGGGCAGGACATTTTTCATGAACCCCCCTCCTACCGGGGAACAATGGGGGGAAGGTAGGACTTAGTCAATACGGAAAGTTAGGCACCAGATTGCAGACAGGGCACAACTGTATTGAAGCTGACAGGTTAACTAGCCGGTATGCCTAGGGGTTTTCACCTCAGAGGGAGCTGAGCAGGCGAAATTCCCATAAGGAATAAGGGATGCAGGGCAAGGGCAGGGGTACACCCTTGCTCAGAGACTGGCCCAAGGGGGGGTCACCCCCCCCATCCAAAAATTTCAGTGATACACCTAGGGGGCAACGACCTCATTGCCATGGGGAGGAGGTCGCTCGTACAAGCCATGAAAGCTGACTTAGGGGAGATCAGCAAATACATAGGTCAATGTGAGCTCTGGTGGTCTGAGATTAAATCAGAGCTGGTCGTTGAACATCCCTGAAAGAGTGAACAGTTCATGGCGCAAGTTCGCAGACCAGAGGGGTCTGGGTTACATCAGACACAAGCTGATTTAGGCGAAAGTCAAGGGCTATTGTGATAGAGATGAGGGTCATCTATCACCAGTAGGGAGTGATCTCTTCCCTTAGATTCGCAGGAGGCCTGGTTATGAGCAGTCGCATGTTGAAATGCGCTGTTTGGTGAGTTCAGCAACTACATGGGTCAATATGAAGCTCTGTTGGGCGGAGAGGATCCCCGCAGAGGTGCCACAGAGCTAAGTCTGACGAGGCCGTTGAACATCCCTGTAGAGGCATCTGTTTATGGCGCAAGCTCGCAGACCAGAGGGGTCTGGACTCCATCAGACACGAGCTGATGCAGGCTAATGTTAAAGGCTACTTTGCTAAAGATGGGGTCCATTGTCACCATTGCCATCCAGGCGTACGCCTAGGTTAGGTTGACTAACTTGGGGTGCAATTGTAACAGGTGGGCATGGATACTTTCCACTGGACATGCACGAAGCCTTAGAAAGCAGGTTGCAGGTCGGAAATTAGCTGTCTTGGTGGGGGCTCTCGCGGCGACGGGAGCCGCCTCCAGAGCTGTGGCGGAGTTACAGGGCGATCTGGAAGCAGACTGGTACAGTAAGGGTACCTCTGCGGCAGACCGGTACAGTAAGGGTACCTCTGCGCGGCACAGTAGGGGTGCCAGAGCCAAAGACCGGGAGCCTCAGGGCAGGTTCCTGGAAAACCGCGACGGCGCCCCGTTAGTCCTTCGGGCGGTTGGGGGCCTGACCAACCGGGGGTTTGCCCTGCTACGCTCTGCCCTGAAAAGGGCGTGAGTAGAACAGACCAACGTGTCACGTGATCCGGAAGAGGATCGACAAAGGTAGCACTGACGGGGTGCCCCACAGTGCTGGCTCACCAGGCGGGCGAGGGCAGCATAGGTTGGCACAGCTGCCCCGCCCTTGGATCGCCCGTAAGATAACCCACATATTGCATACTCCTGTATGGAATAAACCTGCAGCAATATTTTCCCACTACAAAGTTGTCTTGTGTATTTATTCATTGCATGCTCAGACAGGGGGTGGGAGAGGTTGCCAATAATGGCACTATGCGGCTGTCCGCGGCCCCCGCAGGGGGCCACCTCAGCAGGGCGGCCCTTTAGTGCCATCTTGGCACCACCCACCCGCTCTAGTCTCTGGAGGGGTCTGTGAGCCCTCTAGCTAGGTCGCCTCCGTGCCGTCCTTCCTGTGCGCCGGGGGGGGGGGGCATATATGCCTCCCCTGCCCCTCCTGGCGGTCTCTGTCTGCCAGCCACGCCGTCTCCCGCCCCACCTCTTACCCGGCGTCCTGGCTGGGGGACAGGGTATCCTGAATGTTTTAATGTTTTCCTTTTGTGTTGCAGGCGGAGTTACAGGGCGATCTGGAAGCAGACTGGTACAGTAAGGGTACCTCTGCGGCAGACCGGTACAGTAAGGGTACCTCTGCGCGGCACAGTAGGGGTGCCAGAGCCAAAGACCGGGAGCCTCAGGGCAGGTTCCTGGAAAACCGCGACGGCGCCCGTTAGTCCTTCGGGCGGTTGGGGGCCTGACCAACCGGGGGTTTGCCCTGCTACGCTCCGCCCTGAAAAGGGCGTGAGTAGAACAGACCAACGTGTCACCTGATCCGGAAGAGGATCGACAAAGGTAGCACTGACGGGGTGCCCCACAGTGCTGGCTCACCAGGCGGGCGGGGGCAGCATAGGTTGGCACAGCTGCCCCGCCCTTGGATCGCCCGTAAGATAACCCACATATTGAATACTCCTGTATGGAATAAACCTGCAGCAATATTTTCCCACTACAAAGTTGTCTTGTGTATTTATTCATTGCATGCTCAGACAGGGGGTGGGAGAGGTTGCCCATAATGGCACTATCCTCCCATTTCCAACCCCCACAGATTTGCATCCCTTCGCCGTCAAGCCCGCTGTCCTGGGCTCCCAAACTGACCACCAGTTGCCCTTACCTCTGGGTAACCGGCCCCGTTCAGTCCGCTCCTTGGCCCTTTCCGTGGACGGCTCCCTCTGCTGTGCTGTGTTGTCCTCATGGTCCGCATTTGACTTCTGAAAGATATCAACTGGAGAGGTAGTTGTTTACCCCCGTCCCATAAACTGAGTTACCAATGTCCGCCCATCCTCCTCATCACACACCTCACCCTCTTCTCATTCATCACTTCCAACATCATAATCCAGCTCCAAGGCGTCCCACTGGTCACACATCCTCCTGTCAGACTGCTGTTGGAGAAAACATGCCGGCACCCCGCCCACGCCTCCCACGTTGTAGGGAAGTGGCCGTGTGAAGTGGCCGGTCCCACGTTGTAGGGAAGACCACTGATGACCCCCCTATTGCTTCGGCCCAGCGGCAAGGGGCCGTCTTGTGCCCTGATGGGGTCTCCACCATTCTGCCCGTCTCATTCTCCGGCATTGTCACCCTGCTCACCGGAGGGCTGCCCCACCCATGCAAAAGCCTCCTCAAACTCCAGCCCCCCTTGGCCAGGTACCCCCACCGCACCCTCCACCCTGACTGGGCCCTCAGGGCCCACCCCCTCACCGAACGCACCCTTTGCCTTTTTTGCTAGCCCCCGCTCTGCATGGGCCCTACACAGCCTCTCCCACATCTCTTTGGTTTCTTCCATGAGCCTGCGCTGCTCCCTGATCTTCTCTTGCAAGTGCGTGCCCTGCCACCTGCTGGCCAGCGTGGCCCCCCCTACTCCCCCTTGCGCGGTGACATCTTTGGAACCCCCTGCCTGGGGGCTCTTACCCCGCCCCGGACTACTGGCCTTAAGGCCCAATGTGGAGTCACTAATGTGCCCTGCCACTCACCTCGAGTGCCCACCATGGACACCTTACATTTGCCCTTCACTTTGAAGTTCACCTTTGCAATCCCCAACACTGGGGCCTCTCCGAGAGGCCTGGGGGTCCCACCCTCCACAGTGCCGGTGTTGTGTAATATTTGGTATCCCCACGGGATCGTGTATCCCCTGCTCTTCGGAAGACTTCGGCCTTTCCTGCCTATTGGACACCTCGGACGAGCCCACGGAAGCCCCGCCCACCTCAGGAGAAGCGAGCCTCGCCTTTAGCAGACAGAAGCAGCAGCGCATCGAGCAAAGCTGCTGTTGGGAATGCACTTTTCTGCTCTAAAGCCGAGGAGCCATCTTATTCATACAGGGTTAAAAGACGCTGTATGTCGATTGCCTCATGGCAATTGTTAAAGTAAATCACCAGTTTACAAATGAAAAGGAATGGTATGATTGGAAGTGGCAGTCCGTAAACAGGATGATTAAAACAGTGCACGTGACCTGAAAGGCTTGGTGGCATGTCTTCTATTTTCGTATTATTTTACTACGAGCCCTTGTTGTATGAGTTGTTTTCCCTCTAATTTGTATTTTGGACAGGCTTATCACTCATTTTAAAAAAGCAACAGAGGAAATGCCACATTAGTACTGTGAAATGCGTGTACATTGCTCCAATTTTGAAACTCTCTGGCAGACATTCTTTTTAAATTAATTAACTTGAGGGTTTTACATCTGTGTAAGCAGAGCGCTTAGTTGTATATTGTTATATGTAGAATGATATTTTATTAGTTTATTTGAATAAGGGCTTTTGTAAAGCGCTACTAGACACCAGACCCCTGCCCCTATGCGCTTTGTGTGTGGGCATGTACCAGGGGCGCAACAAGACCCAAACTTGGGGGCGGGGGGGCCCTAACACTCCCAGCCAGGGCTGGCCCTAGCACTGGTCGCACACGGTGCAACAGTCTTTTTTGGCGCCCCATTTCCTCCTCCATGATTTCCCTCAGTGCCACTCACCAACAATGCACCTCATCTCTCCATAGCACCTTTCTGACAAACATTTCATTTTTTTTTTATAGAACTACTCATAGTTTACTTACACTCAGTTCTGTGATCTACATGGTATCGTTCTTTGTAGCAGGCACATTAACCCTCTGCGCTGTGTGGGTGGCAGGAGTGCCCATGTGAGTGCACGGTGAGCGAAGCGACAGTTTTGAGAGGAGGGTAAGAGGAGTGACTGCAGGGTGAGTGAGGTGACCATATGAATTTGGGTGCGGATGTAAGTGCAGAGTGGGACGAATGAATGCACGGTGAGTGATTGGCTTGTTTGAGTGAGATTGCAGACTGAGCAGTGAGTGGGACAGGTGAGTGAAGTGTCACATGAGTACAGGGTGAGTAGTGTGCTCGTGTGACTGCAGGGTGAGGTACAGGGTGAACAGCGCAAGTGCAGTGTGAGTGCAGAGTGATCACTGTGAGTGCAGGGTGAGCGGGTGAATGGTGTGAGTGCATGGTGATCAGTGTGAGTGCATTGTGATCGCTATGAGTGCAGGGTGAGCATGAAACTGAAGGGCGAGAATGAGGAGTGAGTTGTCTGAATGCAGGGTGCATTCCCAGACACTTGAAGTAACTCAGCATGTTATTGACAGCGGCATAGGGTTTCAGATAAAAGTTAAACTATTGCTATTATGCAGGGCTTTAAGTGGGATGAAAAAACTGGGGGGTCTCTCAAAGGGGCGTGGCCGATATAATTAGGGGCGTGGCTTAAAACATTTATGCTAAAACTCTGTGCTCAGGATAATGTGCCGCCCGACTGGTATTTCGCTGCTTTTGTTATTGCCCCCACATAAGTAACATTACACCTACAACAAGCCAGGACGATTGGCTTTGTCAAAGGTTGTTAGTTGCATAAGATAAATATACTACATGCATACACCCAACTATGGCTTTGTTGTATATAATATTGAAAATGCTTTAGTTCTTGTGCAAGAGATTGTGGTGTAATGGCTAGAGCTGTCAACTTTGGAGTTGAGGAAGCAGGCTTGAGTCTCAGCGCCGGCTCAACATCCTGTGTTCCTGGCCAAATCACTTAATCGTCCGTGCCTACCAAAAAATAAATGAAGATGTCCTTGTTGGTGCTGATGTTAAGCAGTTCGAGTTTAGGAATACAGAACTGCAAAAAAATAAAAGTTGCATCAAAACAGTGAACTGCTGCAGTTAAGATTTTTTTTTCCATTCTGAGTGCGAGGGTGAAAATGTAGAGCCAGATAGGGACGAGTCTCGGTGCCTGCTTTTAAGAACTGCGGTGCTGAGCACCGGCAGGACCCGGCCCACTTAAAGCCCTGCTATTATGACATTAATCAGGTAGGTAGACTATGGGGTAAGGGATTCTCAAGGAAGATAACATTCCAAAGCCATGAAGAACGAAGTCCCTGATGTTTATTTTAAGACAGCAAGTCAAAATGCTGCCAGTACTTTAGAACCATTTTTCCTTTACAAAGTTATGAAGATTTTAAAAAACTGGGATGGTGTGTCTAAGGTGCGCAGTGTCTATCTATCTATCTATCTATCTATCTATCTATCTATCTATCTATCTATCTATCTATCTAGTCATCACGGCACAGAAGACTGTATTGAGGTCGGAAGGATGGGAGGCTCACTAGGCCCATCGTGCCGGTACTTTGATGCACAATGTATCAAGCTCGGAAGGGTGGGAGGCTAGCTAGTCCCGTCATCCCTCCTGCAGACAATCTGCCTGTTGTAAGTATGCAGAAGATTGCCAGAACACTCATGCACACTGTACCTCGGAATGAAGGGGGTCTGACTAGCCCTTCGTGCCATCTCTCTGATGCACAATCTATCGAGCTTGGAAGGATAAGATGCTGACTAGGCCCATTGTGCCAGCACTCTGATGAATACTCTATCAACCTTGGAAGGACGGAGGGCTGACTAGGCCTGTCGTGCCAGCACTCTGATGCACACTCTGTCGAGCTCAGGAGGATAAGTAGCTGACTAGGTCCCTTGTGCAACCACTCTGATGCACACTCTATCGAGGTTAGAAGTATAAGATGCTTACTAGGCCCCTTGTGCCAGCACTCTGATGCAAACTGTATCAACCTTGGAAGAACGGAGGGCTGACTAGGCCCATCATGCTGACTAGGCCCATCATGCCAGCACTCTGATGCACACTCTATTGAGCTCAGAAGGATAATATGCTGACTTGCCAGCACTCTGATGCATACTATCTCCAGCTTGGAAGGATAAGATGTTGACTAGTCCCCTCGTGCCAGCACTCTGACGCTTACTATATCCAGCTCAGAAGGATAAAATGCTGACTAGGCCCCTAGTGCCAGCACTCTGATGCCTACTATATCCAGCTCGGAAGGATAAGATGCTGACTAGGCCTCACATGCCCGCACTCTGATGCAAACTGTATTAACCTTGGTAGGACGGAAGGCTGACTAGGCCCATCGTGCCAGCACTCTGATGCATACTATATTGAGCTCAGAAGGATAAGATGCTGATTAGGTCCCTCATGCCAGCACTCTGATGCATACTGTATTCAGCTTGGAAGGATAATATCCTGATTAGGCCCCTCGTGTCAGCACTCTGAGGCGTACTATATCCAGCACGGAAGGATAAGATGCTGACTAGGCCCTTCGTGCCAGCACTCTGATGCATACTATATCCAGCTCGGAAGGATAAGTTGCTGACTAGGCCCTTCGTGCCAGCACTCTGATGCAAACTGTATCAACCTTGGAAGGACGGAGGGCTGACTAGGCCCATTGTGCCAGCACTTTGATGTGTACTATATCCGGCTCGAAAGGATAAGATGCTGACTAGGCCCCTTGTGCCAGGACTCTGATGCGTACTATATGCAGCTCGGAAGGATAAGATGCTGACTAGGCCCCTCATGCCAGCACTCTGATGCACACTCTATCCAGCTCGAAAGGATAAGATGCTGATCAGGCCCCTCGTGCCAGCACTCTGATGCATACTATATCCAGCTCGGAAGGATAAGATACTGATTAGGCCCCTCGTGCCAGCACTCTGATGCAAATTGTATCAACTTTGGAAGGACGAAGGGCTGACTAGGCCCATTGTGCCAGCACTCTGATGCGTACTATATCCAGCTCAGAAGGATAAGATGCTGACTAGGCTCCTTGTGCCAGCACTCTGATGCATACTCTATCAAGCTCCGAAGGATAAGATATTGATTAGGCCCCTCGTGCCAGGACTCTGATGCATACTATATCCAGCTTGGAAGAATAAAATGCTGATTAGGCCCCTAGTGCCAGCACTCTGATGCGTACTATATCCAGCTCGAAAGAATAAGATGCTGATTAGGCCGCTCGTTGCATCATTCTGATGCGTACTATATCCAGCTCGGAAGGATAAGATGCTGACTAGGCCCCTCGTGGCATCATTCTGATGCGTATTATATCCAGCTCAGAAGGATAAGATGCTGATCAGGCCCCTAGTGGCATCATTCTGATGCGTACTATATCCAGCTCAGAAGGATAAGATGCTGATCAGGCCCCTAGTGCCAGCACTCTGATGCACACACTATTGAGCTCAGAAGGATAGGATGCTGACTAGACCCCTCATCCCAGCAATCTGAAGCACCCTGTATTGACCTTGGAAGTATGGAGGGCTGACTAGGCCCATCGTACCAGCACTCTGATGTATATTATATCCAGCTTGGAAGGACAAGATGCTGACTAGGCCCCTCGTGCCAGCAATCTGAAGCACACTGTGTCAACCTTGGAAGGATGGGGGGCTGACTAGGCCCTTTGTGCCAGTACTCTAATACGTACTATATCCAGCTCAGATGGATAAAATGCTAATTAGGCCCCTCGTGCCAGCACTTGGATGCGTACTATATCCAGCTCGGAAGGATAAGATGCTGACTAGGCCCATCATGCCAGCACTCTGATGCGTAATACATTCAGTTCAGAAGGATAAGATGCTGACTAGGCCCCTCGTGCCAGCACTCTGATGCGTACTACATAAAACTCTGAAGGATAAGATGCAGACTAGGCCGCTCGTGCCAGCACTCGGATCTACACTCTATCGAACTCAGAAGGATAAGATGCTGACTAGGCCCCTCATCCCAGCACTCTGAAGCACAGTGTGTCAACCTTGGAAGGACGGAGGGCTGACTAGTCCCCTCGTGCCAGCACTCTGATGCGTACTGCATTCATCTAAGAAGGATAAGATGCTGACTAGGCCCCTCGTGCCAGCAATCTGAAGCACACTGTGTCAACCTTGGAAGGATGGGGGGCTGACTAGGCCCTTTGTGCCAGTACTCTAATACGTACTATATCCAGCTCAGATGGATAAAATGCTAATTAGGCCCCTCGTGCCAGCACTTGGATGCGTACTATATCCAGCTCGGAAGGATAAGATGCTGACTAGGCCCATCATGCCAGCACTCTGATGCTTAATACATTCAGTTCAGAAGGATAAGATGCTGACTAGGCCCCTCGTGCCAGCACTCTGATGCGTACTACATAAAACTCTGAAGGATAAGATGCAGACTAGGCCGCTCGTGCCAGCACTCGGATCTACACTCTATCGAACTCAGAAGGATAAGATGCTGACTAGGCCCCTCATCCCAGCACTCTGAAGCACAGTGTGTCAACCTTGGAAGGACGGAGGGCTGACTAGGCCCCTCGTGCCAGCCCTCTGATGCGTACTGCATTCATCTAAGAAGGATAAGATGCTGACTAGGCCCCTCGTGCCAGCAATCTGAAGCACACTGTGTCAACCTTGGAAGGATGGGGGGCTGACTAGGCCCTTTGTGCCAGTACTCTAATACGTACTATATCCAGCTCAGATGGATAAAATGCTAATTAGGCCCCTCGTGCCAGCACTTGGATGCGTACTATATCCAGCTCGGAAGGATAAGATGCTGACTAGGCCCATCATGCCAGCACTCTGATGCTTAATACATTCAGTTCAGAAGGATAAGATGCTGACTAGGCCCCTCATCCCAGCACTCTGAAGCACAGTGTGTCAACCTTGGAAGGACGGAGGGCTGACTAGGCCCCTCGTGCCAGCACTCTGATGCGTACTGCATTCATCTAAGAAGGATAAGATGCTGACTAGGCCCCTCGTGCCAGCAATCTGAAGCACACTGTGTCAACCTTGGAAGGATGGGGGCTGACTAGGCCCTTTGTGCCAGTACTCTAATACGTACTATATCCAGCTCAGATGGATAAAATGCTAATTAGGCCCCTCGTGCCAGCACTTGGATGCGTACTATATCCAGCTCGGAAGGATAAGATGCTGACTAGGCCCATCATGCCAGCACTCTGATGCTTAATACATTCAGTTCAGAAGGATAAGATGCTGACTAGGCCCTCGTGCCAGCACTCTGATGCGTACTACATAAAACTCTGAAGGATAAGATGCAGACTAGGCCGCTCGTGCCAGCACTCGGATCTACACTCTATCGAACTCAGAAGGATAAGATGCTGACTAGGCCCCTCATCCCAGCACTCTGAAGCACAGTGTGTCAACCTTGGAAGGACGGAGGGCTGACTAGGCCCCTCGTGCCAGCACTCTGATGCGTACTGCATTCATCTAAGAAGGATAAGATGCTGACTAGGCCCCTCGTCTCAGCAATCTGAAGCACACTGTGTCAACCTTAGAAGGACGGAGGGCTGACTAGGCCCTTCGTGCCAGCACTCTTATGCATATTCTATCCAGTTCGGAAGGATAAGATGCTGGCTAGTCCCCATGTGCCAGCATTCTGATGCGTACTATATCCAGCTCAGAAGGATAAGATGCTGATCTGGCCCTTCATGCCAGCTCTCTGATGCGCACTCTATTGAGCTCAGAAGGATAAGATGCTGACTAGACCCCTTGTCCCAGCCCTCTGATGTATACTATATCCAGCTCCGAAGGATAAAATGCTGACTAGGCTCCTCGTGCCAGCACTCTGATGTGTACTATATCCAGCTTGGAAGGACAAGATGCTGACTAGGCCCCTCGTGCCACCACTCTGATGCGTACTACACTCATCTAAGAATAATAACATGGTGACTAGGCCCCTCGTCCCAGCAATCTGAAGCACACTGTGTCAACCTTGGAAGGACGGAAGGCTGACTAGGCCCTTCGTGCCAGCACTCTGATGCCTACTACATTCAGCTTGGAAGGATAAGATGCTGACTAGGCCCCTCATGCCGGCACTCTGATGCACACTCTATTGTGCCTTGGAAGGACAGAGGGCTGATTAGGCCCGTTGTACCAGCGCTCGGATGTATTCTATATCCAGCTCCAAATGATAAGATGCTGACTAGGCCGCTCGTGCCAGCACTCTCATGTGTACTATATCCAGCTCAGAAGGATAAGATGCTGACTAGACCCCTCGTGCCAGCACTCTGATGCGTACTACATTCAGCTCGGAAGGATAAGATGCTGACTAGGCCCCTCCTGCCAGCACTCTGATCTACACTCTATCGAACTCAGAAGGATAAGATGCTGACTAGGCCTCTCATCCCAGCACTCTGAAGCACACTGTGTCAACCTTGGAAGGACGGAGGGCTGACTATGCCCTTCGTGCCATCACTCTGATACATACTATATCCAGCTCAGAAGGATAAAATGCTGATCAGGCCCCTAGTGCCAGCACTCTGATGCACACACTATTGAGCTCAGAAGGATAGGATACTGACTAGGCCCCTCATCCCAGCAATCTGAAGCACCCTGTATTGACCTTGGAAGTATGGAGGGCTGACTAGGCCCATCGTACCAGCACTCTGATGTATATTATATCCAGCTTGGAAGGACAAGATGCTGACTAGGCCACTCGTGCCAGCACTCTGATGCGTACTACATTCAGCTAAGAAGGATAAGATGCTGACTAGGCCCCTCGTGCCAGCACTCTGATGCGTACTACATAAAACTCTGAAGGATAAGATGCAGACTAGGCCGCTCGTGCCAGCACTCGGATCTACACTCTATCGAACTCAGAAGGATAAGATGCTGACTAGGCCCCTCATCCCAGCACTCTGAAGCACAGTGTGTCAACCTTGGAAGGACGGAGGGCTGACTAGGCCCCTCATGCCAGCACTCTGATGCGTACTGCATTCATCTAAGAAGGATAAGATGCTGACTAGGCCCCTCGTCTCAGCAATCTGAAGCACACTGTGTCAACCTTAGAAGGACGGAGGGCTGACTAGGCCCTTCGTGCCAGCACTCTTATGCATATTCTATCCAGTTCGGAAGGATAAGATGCTGGCTAGTCCCCATGTGCCAGCATTCTGATGCGTACTATATCCAGCTCAGAAGGATAAGATGCTGATCTGGCCCTTCATGCCAGCTCTCTGATGCGCACTCTATTGAGCTCAGAAGGATAAGATGCTGACTAGACCCCTTGTCCCAGCCCTCTGATGTATACTATATCCAGCTCCGAAGGATAAAATGCTGACTAGGCTCCTCGTGCCAGCACTCTGATGTGTACTATATCCAGCTTGGAAGGACAAGATGCTGACTAGGCCCCTCGTGCCACCACTCTGATGCGTACTACATTCATCTAAGAATAATAACATGGTGACTAGGCCCCTCGTCCCAGCAATCTGAAGCACACTGTGTCAACCTTGGAAGGACGGAAGGCTGACTAGGCCCTTCGTGCCAGCACTCTGATGCCTACTACATTCAGCTTGGAAGGATAAGATGCTGACTAGGCCCCTCATGCCGGCACTCTGATGCACACTCTATTGTGCCTTGGAAGGACAGAGGGCTGATTAGGCCCGTTGTACCAGCACTCGGATGTATTCTATATCCAGCTCCAAATGATAAGATGCTGACTTCGCCTGCGCGTGCCAGCACTCTCATGTGTACTATATCCAGCTCAGAAGGATAAGATGCTGACTAGACCCCTCGTGCCAGCACTCTGATGCGTACTACATTCAGCTCGGAAGGATAAGATGCTGATTAGGCCCCTCCTGCCAGCACTCTGATCTACACTCTATCGAACTCAGAAGGATAAGATGCTGACTAGGCCTCTCATCCCAGCACTCTGAAGCACACTGTGTCAACCTTGGAAGGACGGAGGGCTGACTAGGCCCTTCGTGCCATCACTCTGATACATACTATATCCAGCTCAGAAGGATAAAATGCTGATTAGGCCTCTCATGCAAGCACTCTGATGCGTACTATTTCCAGCTCGGAAGGATAAGCTGCTGATTACGCACCTTGTGCCAGCACTATGATGCACACTCTATTCAGCTCGGAAAGGATAAGATGCTGATCAGGCCCCTCGTGCCAGCATTCTGATGCATACTATATCCAGCTCAGAAGGATAAGATGCTGATCAGGCCCCTCATGCCTGCAATCTGAAGCACACTGTATCGACCTTAGAAGGATGGAGGGCTGACTAGGCCCATCATACCAGCACTCTGATATATACTATATCCAGCTCCAAAGGATAAGATGCTGACTAGGCCCCTGATGCCAGCACTCTGATGCATACTATATCCAGCACGGAAGGATGAGATGCTGACTAGGCCCCTCGTGCCAGCACTCTGATGCACACTCTATCGAGCTCTCTGATTTTTTTTTTAAACATATTTTATTGGTTTTAGGTGCGAAATACAATCTCATGTTGTCATCACTTAAAATGACATATCTCATGTTACATGACTGGTTGATGCTGAGTTACATTTTGTCTTCCGTGATAACCCAGTTATTGTCTTGATATCTCTAAACTGTTGGGCTCGAACAAACTCCCTCCCCACAATGCCCCCCGCCCCTTCCCCAATTCTCCCACCTCCCTCGCACTGCAGGCCGGTGCATGTCTTGCCTTCCTCCATAGACCATTTTTACTTTAATACTCGGTAGCGGGCTGTGTAACCTTCATATCATGTACCTCCTAGGCATACCCTATCTAGTCCACTTTTCTAGTTCTGTGGGGCATTTTCCTCAGGTCCCCGCCCTTTGCCAGGCTCAGGGTCCTGTCTCTGGGGGCTCCCTTGTCTGGATCCCGCCGCCGGAGAGGAGTTGCCAGACACTTGGCCAGTGTGCTTCATCTCCTCCACCATTATCTCCCATGTTTGGGCCCTCTCTATTCTGCCTATACCGCATTTCGCGTTTCTCATCAGGACCCTACTCTCGCAACCCGCCCATCGTTCCAGCTCCCGCCTCCACGAGTGATGCTAGGGCCATCCGGTGCCTTCCACCGTCTGGTGATTTCCCATTTGGCTAATATGAAAGCCAGGTCCTGGAATCTGGCGGTAACTTTGGTCTTGGCCGTGTGTGGGAACATATTGAGCAGCCAGTGTGCCGGTGTACAGGGTACTATTTTTTCAGTGATTCGGGACGTCTCCCTTGTGACCTCCTGCCAGTAATGGGTCAGTGCCCGGCAGCTCCACAGCATGTGGATGAAATTCGCTCCTACCTCTCTGCATCTAGGGCACTCTGCGTCCACCCTGTGGAAGTACCGGTTTATTCGTTCCGGGGTGATGTATGCTTGATGTAACATGTAGAAACTTATGAGCCTGAATTTTGCGTTACGAGATACCCTTGGTGTCCTTTGCAGTGTATTTTCCCAGTCCTTGTCCCCCATGGGGCGTCCTATATCCTCTGCCCAGCGGTTCCTTAACCCCTCTAGTGGTCTAAATGAGTCTCTTCCGATCGCCCTGTACAGACAGGTGACTGCCTTAATAATCCCTCCAGCAATTCCAATATATTCGCCTGTGGCATGTCGTGGTGGTTCTATTGTGCCCATCTGCCAGTGCCGTCTCATCGCCCCGTGACTGCTCTATGCAGCAGAAAGTGGCCCTGCGGTACATCCCAGTCAGCTCTGAAGTCTTCGAATGGGAGCAGTTCCCCATCCCTATAGAGGTCCCCTATCTTTGTCGCCCCAGCCTGTACCCATTCGTTTATGCCTCCCATTGTCCCCCGTGTGGTAGAGCCCTGAGCACCAATAGCTGGATTTCTGGCGAATATGGGTATTTCGTCTGGGTCTTTTGGAGGCACCTAGTCCAACACCTCTGTATCTCTCTATGCTCGCTGGTGCGTATGTGGTGTGGCTTTGCTGTCCTCAGTAGAGTTCGGAGCAGCTCATCTCTCCCCGGGTTGAAGGGATGCACCCCCCCTATCTGGTGTGAGCCTCCTCGCTACCCATTGTGTGAGTCTCTGCAGTTGCCCCACCAAATAGTATGCCTCGAAGTCTGGGGTCGCCATCCCTCCCTCCATCAACGGCCTCTTCAGTGTGGCTAGGGCCACTCGCCGCCTCTCAGATCCCCAGATGTACGCCGAGAGGCATGAGTCGAGCTCCTGGAACCATGCCCTGGGTATCCACACAGGTAGTGCAATGAAAAAGGTGCCAGCACTCTGATGCATACTGCATCCAGCTCGGAAGGATAAGATGCTGACTAGGCCCCTCGTGCAAGCACTCTGATGCACACGCTATCGAGCTTGGAAGGATAAGATGCTGACTAGGCCACTCGTGCCAGCACTCCGATCCACACTCTATCGAGCTCAGATGTATAAGATGCTGACTAGGACCCTCATCCTAGCACTCTGAAGCACACTGGAAGGACAGAGGGCTGACTAGGCCCTTTGTGCCAGCACTCTGATGCATTCTATATCCAGCTCAGAAGGATAAGATGCTGATTAGGCCCCTCGGGGTGAGTGTCTGAAAAGTTCCAGCGCTCGATCCATCATCTGTTTATGTTTGCTTTGTTTCGCCCTAAGTTGTCAGGGTATGCCCAAACGTGGGTCCCTTGCTCACTTTGCCACTGGGCTCAAGCTAGCCTGGCTGGTGAGGGGTGTTACCCCGAACCCGGACCCAGAGTGCTTGTTTCCGGTCCTGGGAAGACCTGGCTTGGCAGTTCGGGCTGGACTGTTCCCATGAGGCACAGAGTCAGGGCGGATTTGCATATAGCTGGGTTTGAACTGGGGTGGCGAAGTGAGCTAAAGAACGATGATGGGTTAAACCCAGATCTGTGACTGGGTGTGAGTGTCTGAAAAGTTTCAGCACTCCGTCATCATCCCCTTATGTTTGCTTTGTTCATCCTAAGTTGGCAGTGTATGTCCAGACATGGGTCCCTTGCTCACTTTGCCACTGGATTCAAGCTAGCCTGGCTGATATGGGGTGTTACCCCGAAACCGGTCCCAGGATGCTTGTTTCCGGTCCAGAGAAGACCTGGCTTGGCAGTTCGGGCTGGACTGTTCCCATGAGGCACAGGGTCAAGACTGATTTGCATATAGCTGGGTCTGAACTGGGGTGGCGAAGTGAGCTAAAGAACGATGATGGATTAAACCCAGATCTCTGACTGGGGGTGAGCGTCTGAAAAGTTTCAGCACTCCTTCCATTATCTCCTTATGTTTGCTTTGTAGGCCCCTCGTGCCAGCACTCTGATGTTCACTATATCCAGCTTGGAAGGATATGATGCTGACTACGCCCTTTGTGCCAGTACTCTGATGCGTACTATATCAAGCTCGGAAGGTTAAGATGATGATTAGGCCCCTCGTGCCAGCACTCTGATGCGTAGTATATCCAGCACAGAACGATAAGATGCTTATTAGGGCCCTCGTGCCAGCGCTCTGATGCACACTCTATCAAGCTCGGAAGGATAAGATGATGATTAGGCCCCTCATGCCAGCACTCTGATGCGTACTATAGCCAGCTCGGAAGGAAAACATGCTGACTAGGCCCGTCACCTCTCCTGCAGACAGTCTGGCAGCTGTAAGCACACTGACGATTCCTAGTACACTTTGGGGCCGATTCCGATCTCGGCCGGTAGGGCTCCGAATCGGATTCGGCTTTACCGGATCCGATTCGGAGCCCTGTTTCCCGACCGAACCGTACGCGGGTCCGGCCGAGCGAGTACGATGCGAAATCGCCGACCGACTCGTCCGGGCGTCCCGACCGCTCCGACCGACTCGCTCCCGGCTCGAACCGCTCCGACCGACTCGCTCAGACTCGACTCGCACCGCGCAATGGAGACGTTTCCCGGCCGGGTAAGTACGATGCGCGCCGCGAGCAGTCCGACCGAGCCGCGCACTCCGGCTCGTAAGAGCTGTCGGAGCCGTACTTTGGGGGTCCGTGTCGGACCTCCTGTACGCGTAGCCGCGCGAGTCGCACACAGGGGGACCCATGGGTCCCCCTACCTGTGCATGTACGGCGCGAATCGCTTCGCCGCGCACCCGCTGTAGGGGGCGCCCTTGTCCGACTCGCACCCATTGAGTCAATGGGAGCCCGCGTACGCGTTGTATGACCGGCTCCCATTGACTTCAATGGGAGTCCGACCGACTCGAGTCCGATAACATACGGACGCATCGTACTCGTTCGGTCGGACTGCACGGGTCCGATTCGGTCGGAAATCTCTCCGGGTCCGGCTCGGTCGGTGAAATTTCCGGCCCGAATCGGAATCGACCCCTTTATGTGTTGCCTCTGTGATCACCTCAGCAGCAAGCGGAGCTTGGGGCGTGCACACTGGCTACTGTGACCAGGAAACAACTCAATGGCATCTCTTTTGGGAAGGGGGTCAATGGAACATGCATCTTGATGGTGATTGAACTGCTGCAGGATCAGAGTCACCCTGCTACATGACCCTGGAACCTCAATGTACTGACAGCAAACACGTCTCCGACTCCGAGATACTGGTGCACCAGCAGAAAGAAACAGGTGTTGTGTAATATTTGGTATCTCCATGTTATCGTGTATCCCCTGCTCTTCGGCAGACTTCAGAGGTCTTGCCTATTGGACATCACGGACGGGCCCACAGCAGCCCCGCCCACCTCAGGAGAGGCGACCCTCGGCTTTAGCAGGCAGAAGCAGCAGTGCTCCGAGCAAAGCTGCTGTTAGAATTGCACCAGTCGCTCTGTTTACTGGGACACTCAGAAAGGGTCCCAATAAAGTGCTTAACTGTTTGTTTATCTTGCCTTCACCTCTGACTGTTTGAACTGATATGCACTATATGTAAAACAAAGGAGAAAATAAACATAGATCTTGAATGCTAAACGAAAAGATTAGTTTAAGGAAGTGGAACGAAATTAACATGAGGAAAAGAGAATAAAAAGGGAGGGGAACCATCACAGTAATAGAAAAAGCAAAGAAATATTGCAAAAACAAGAAGGAAACAAGGTATATTTACAGCATTGAAAAAGACTGAGAGAGAAAGCATGAGAGGAAAACGGAGAAAGAAAACCTTTTGGCTTTTTAATAATAAAATGTATTCAAATCTTTAGAGATGCTACAGGGACAGAGCAGCAAAGGCCTTCCATTATTGCATGTAGACGTGCCTTATGGTGTCACATGGCCCATAGGGACATTGTCGTCTTCACTAAGTTAGCATGAGCACGCTGCAGCCTGCCTGCAGCTTTGCACATGTTACTACACGTCTTTATTTTTTGCAATAATTTCTATGGCTGTTTTCACATGAGAACTCATCGCTGTGTTCACTCTCTGCATGTTCCTGGGATTTTGACTGAACATTATGTGCAAGGTCGAACAACAATGCCCCTTGTTATTTTGTTCTGGCCAGGCCTTAGCCCTTAGGCAAAACAAACAGATGCAGCTGTTGTTTGGACAAACGTACTTTGGTTTTATTAGAATACACGAATAGGTAGCAAACACTTGGAGAGGGACCTTTCCAGGGAGAAGAGCGAGACAGCACCTATGATGTAGATCTACCATCTAATGGCTAAGGTATGGGGTCTGCTGACAAATCCCAGAGATCTTCTAATATATAATAATACTGCTTCTTAGCAAGGGGAGAGAGGTTAGTCTCTATTGTATTTTCATGATGACATCTCCCTTTATGATTTATGGACTAGCTGCTATGCTGACTGTATTTGTACTATGCATGTTCCTGCTTGTTGTGGCACGTATACTGCATGTTAGGGCACGTTAGTTAAAATAAATATTTTAAACTATTTCATGTCAGATCTTATTGTGGACAAGTACAAGCGTGAGAGCGAAAGGGTGTGTCTTGTTACTGCAATTCCTGAAAGATCTGGGAGTGTTGTGTTCTGGGGTGTCTAATCATTTGTTTCTCTGTGAGTGAGTAGGATAGCAAGTGAGACACTATAGCTAGTCGGCCCTGGGCTCATGGGTACTAAGTTGGTAGGATGACTCAGTCCCTATACACCAAGGTCCTATAATCCTGCGCATAGTTCTTTGTTTGTGCAGAATCCCTGCAACAGTGGTGATATCATATATGACTCTGACTCCCTATTGAACTCAGAGCTAATGAAAATCATCCAACAAACATTGTGTAAAATATGATAAAGTCTGATCCAAATTCAAAGAAGTGTATTTCTTAAACTTGTGGAAGCTTTGACCTTAATATGTCACATTATAGGGCTGCACTGAGAAGTACTTAACAGAGATAGCTTTTAAACATGGCGGTAGAACCATTCCTGCCCTCGTCTCCACAATGGTGACAGGGCCATTGGTGAACTAAGAGGCAAAACAGATGTTAGGTGAACCTTGTATGCTTCCCAGATCATCATCGAGCAACATTATGGTCTATTAAATCAAACACCGTAGGTTTTTATAGAGCTGGTATTTTGAACTCATGTTTTTGAAAGTACGTTAATATGTAATTATGAAGAAAAATGAGTTTTAGTGAAATTAAGTATATACTTAAGATCACACAATTTATGCAGAGAAGCAGTGATTTATCTAGGCTTTCTGGCTTCACTTTGTAAAAAGCATTCACTAAATAGCTATGTATTTGTCTCCTTTTATCTTAAGGCTTTGTTTTTACCTCTCTGCGTTTTTCTGTGGTTTTTATATAGCGCAACCCAACCCTAAGGCATTGAACCACTTTACATCAGCATCAGTTAAATTACACCAAGTCATATTTTTTGACCAAGGTAGGTTAAATGATTTGCCCAGAATCACAGAATGTTGAGCCAGTGTTGAGACTGCTGGTTACCCAGTTCCAAAATCAACAGCTCTAGCCGTAAAGGCACATCCTGGGCTCAACAGAGGATAGCAGGCAGAAGCCATATGAAAGCTCAGCTTGTTATAGGTTCAAGGTTCCAACAGGACCTCGAGCCGAGCCAGAGCCAGGCTTTAGGCTTGAGCCTGGCTTGAGCTTTCTGCTATTTACCCGCCTCAAATTCAACGTGCTGCAAGTTGCATTGTGGCACTTGAAGACTTTTCTTTTAACCAGTGCTGAATGTGGTAGAAATGGCTAAAGAATCCCATAAATTGAGGCTGACATTGTGATAGATGAACAGACTAGAGGAGCCCAGCCAAGTTTCCCATGTCCCCAGTCCAGATTTTTTTTTTTTATTCTGGGACTTGTAGTCTTGTTTATTCCATTACAAAACTGGACTACAAATCTGAGAATTCAAAGAAAAACCTGGCTTGAGCAGCACATCATGCATTGATCAGGGTAACTTGGCAGCAATGCTGGAGTCACAAGTGGCAGAGATAGGAGGAGCAGGGGTTGGTATTCAACATATATATATATATATGAATATGCTCTGATTCAAAATGGACATATTAGTGATAAAAAATGTCAAACACAATTGCACAAAAAGCATTGTTTGAAAGATAATGTGATTTATTCCTCCCAAATTTTAATGAACTTTGCACCTTTTTATATTAAATTATAAGCAGTCTTTGCACAGTCACAACAACAGGCACTTTAGAAATGCATGATTTGCACATTAGCACGAATTGCACTTTTTTTAACTTAAAAAAAGTTTTATATAAAGTGGTCTACCATAACCAGAATCTTTTGTGTTAAAAGGAAATGAGCAAAAATGGGTGTTGACAGGAAATAAATGCACTGACAATGATGGTGGCAGAACAACCTGTGATCAAGGTCTGAGGGCAGACTGAAACGCATTGGGTCGTTATTTTTATACTCGTATGCTGAAATAAAAAAACTGTGAAGAAACTTGCCTGAGAGTGCGCTCTTGTTCATTCTGTGCTGACCAGCCAGAAAAAGTGAAGGAGATATATAGGACCTAGTTTCCATAGGAAAAGTGTTTTTTGATTTGCCAATATCTTTGGCGTCGTTTGACAAATATTCGCGAAATGTTCAAAACTAATAGGGCATTCAGGTCAGCTCCTGTTTTGAAAGTTTCGGGGTGATTCGTCAAGCGGGGGCCAAGAAAAAAGGGGGGTCCCAAAACGCATTTTTTCCATGTTAATTTCCATAGGAAACTTTAGATACGGTTACTTCGTGCGAGCGGACTGCTGTGCTGTTAGTCACTGTGGACTATCCTACCACAGGGGTACATTCTTACCACGGATTTGTACCTGTACTTCCGACCATCATTTGGAGTTACATACCCATTTTAACTTTTCACATGTTATATACTTACTGAGGCCCTAGCCTTTTAAGAGAATGAGACCAGTACGGCATTGAGCGGGGGTATTTGATACCCATGAGCCACCTACATTACGAGCCCATACTGAACTCAGTTGATTGAGATCTACGGTTATTCTATAAGACATTCGCAAGGAAACTTCACACGCAGTCTGATGCACCTTCGTGCCTTTTCGCTGTTGGACTCAACTGTCACTATATTCCCATACTGCCTTGAAAAAGTCTGAGTACAGACGAAACACGTGTCGGCTAGATCGTGTGCTGGGAATCTTTTTAAAAAAGAATTAATAAAGACAAGGATCTGAAAATTGTTTATCTTGTTTTTGGACTGTTTGTTGGATACGAACAATACTGATTGATCTTTACTTATCAGAAGGAATTGTACTAATTAGTGCATTTTGTTTGGGTCTTGAATTCATCCTTTACTAGAGTTGGACTGATAAATACACGTAAGGGTGTGCTGTTTAAGCTTTTAGGAGTTTTTTTGTACATGCATGTTATTGTTTAATGTGCTGACAACATCTCTAGGTAGTAGATGTTACAAGCTGTCCTAGCACCCCGTTCTAATTTTTGGAAAATAACGTCACACACTTTAGACTATAAGTCATATGTACCAGGTCATTATTTGATGTGCGGTTTCTCCCGTTAGGGAACACTACTACCTATTTTTCTTATTTGTTTACAGCCGAACTGCTGAATGGAATTACACCAAATTTGGCAAAAAGGTAGCTCTTCGTTCAGAAAGCACTCTTTTTCTTAAATGGTGTTAATCCGTTCAGTAGTTCCTGAGAAATTTAAATATTTACAGATATCCATATATGAGCACGAAAGATCTGCGTACCCTCCCGATCTCGAGCGTGAGATCTGATTGGCTGCCAACACTTCAAGCCAGGAAGTGTTGGCAGCCATCTTGTGACTCGGTTAAACCGAGTCACAAGAGAAAAGGTAAAAAAAATTAAAAAACAAGAAAAGGTGGCAGGGTAGAAACACCCTGACCCCCTAGGCCTGCTCTGGGGGTCCCACAAGGACCCCAAGGGCCAAGAAAGCATTTTTTTTAAAGAAAAAATTTGGTCGGATTCGCGATGGGTGCGCGAATCCGTCAGAAAAAAATAACAATAAAGCGCGGGCTCCCGCACTTCATTTCTTTAAGCCCTCGGGTGGGCCAGATTCTGGGGGCAATGATGAAAATAGATGTGGGGGCCCAAGCGGCCCCCACAGCCCTGGGGACTGCCACCTCCCGGGGCTTTAATCAGTAAGGGCAGGGGCCACATGGGACCCCCCGCAGCCCCGGGGAACGCCACCTCCTCACGGCTTTAAGAAAAAAAAGTGTTGGGTGGGCTCTTGCCCCCCCATGCAGCCCCGGGGACGACTACCTCCCTGGGGCTTTAATCATTAAGGGTGGGAGGGCCATGTGGATGCCAAGCAGCCTCGGGGACCGCCCCCTCCCCGGGGCTTTATTTTTTTCAAAAAGGCGTGTGGGGCAATTTCTCTGGTGTTGTACGAATGAAATATCAGCCTAACTATAATGTTCCTGTAACCTATGTTTTTTAAGTGAATTTCTAAGGTTTTTTAAATGCTAATTTCTAACTATAACGTCCCTGAAATCAGTGGTTTTTTTCATTGAATTTCTAAGGTTTTTTAAATGCTAATTCCTAAATATAAAGTCCCTGAGACCTGTGTTTTTTTCTTCCTCTTTCTGCACTTCTCTTGCCTCTTTACAGGGACAATATAGTTAGGAATTAGAATTTAAAAACCTTAGAAATTCACTGAAAAAACCACAGGTTACAGGAACGTTATATTTAGGCTGACATTTCACTCGTACAAAACCAGAGAAATTCAGCTGTTATAGTTAGCTGAGCTAACTATAACTCGTGCCCCCGCAATGCACTGCTGATTACATCACATATTACATCACTCATGACATGGTCAGTGACATCCCTCATGACATCTCAAATGACATCACTGTTGACATCATCCACATAATCTCTGATGCACCTACTTACACCCCAATATAACCTTTCATACACCCACTCCAAATTTCAGACAACCATTCTTGAAACCATTGACACGCCAATACCAGTACGTACATACACTCTCACTGATTCATAGGTCTACATACACATCCATCACTCACCCATACAGGCACTCATACAGCCAGTCACTCACCAATACAGCCACTGATTTATCCACTCATACACCCATACATCCACTCATATACCGTCATAGAGCTACTCACACACCTCCTCACTCACCCAAACACCCAATCACACAGCCACTTAATCACCCTTACAGAAACACACAAACACTCACTACTCATACAGATACTAAAAAATATTTACTCTCCTTACAGTCGCTGACATAAGCACACACTCACATATACAGCCACTCTCACAATCACTCACTCACACATACAATCACTTATATACTCCAACACTCACATATTCTGCCTTTCACATCTGCAGTTACTCACCCATATAACAATGAGACATCCATCCATTCACTGACACAGCCTTATGCAGACTCACTCGCCCATACAGTCCCTCAAAGATGCACTCATGAACCCATACACCCAGGGATTCACCCACTTATACATCCATGCAGGGAGTCACACACCCCCTCACCCACCCACACAGACACTCAGGCACCCATACAGGTACTCAGACAACTAATCAATAAGCCATATATACACTCATGTACCTACTCACCAACCCATACAGCCACTTACACACCCACTGACAGATTGATACACACATTCACACATATTAGTCACACACCCATGCATTTAACATGTTTAATCACTCACTTATACAGTAATGCACCTACTAAATCATCCATACAGACACTCATACACCCACTCATTCATCAATACACCTTGGCGTGTATATATATATACAGTGATCAAGGGCACTGTGTTGCTCGAAACGCGTCAACGGAGGTGTGTGATTAAATCTTTGCCAATCTGCTTTTGGAGTCCGTTTATCTCTATTTCGCCGTCAGGAGGTTGGAGAGCTGTTGGTTTCGATATATATATATATATATATATATATATATATATATATATATATATATATATATATATATATATATATATATATATTTATATATATATATATATATATATTTATATATATATATATATATATATATTATTCTTAAACTTTTTAGAAACACTCACTCACTGGATGATGTCATCAGTGATGTCATTTGAGATGTCATCAGTGATGTCATCAGTGATGTAACTGACCATGTCATGAGTGATGTAATATGTGACGTCATCAGCAGTGCATTGCGGTGGTGCGAGTTATAGTTAGCTCAGCTAACCATAACAGTGAATTCCTCTGGTTTTGTATGAGTGAAATGTCAGCCTGACTATAACGTTCCTGTAAGCTGTGGTTTTTTCAGTGAATAAATATATATATATATATATATATATATATTTCAAATAAGATTCTCTCTTCTTTCCAAAAATAATCGTCTAGCACTCTCAGGCGGGTTAGGTCACTCGTTTTTATTCTCCATGACAAAACATCAACGCGTTTCAGCAGTCTCACGCTGCCTTGCTCACGATGTTTGAGCGCCATTATATATATATATATATTTCCCACATGTGTAACCGCCAACAGATCGCTGCTCTCAGCAGCACGGGTGCAGCAGCTCGCGGAGGCGGCTCCGCGAAAATATTTGAAACACCAATGTCACAAGACACGAAGGGCTGCGCACTCGGGCTTGATGCAAAAATTAAGATTTTATTCCAGCTTGCTCCAAGAATTAGAGAGCTAACACACTCGTTCCGGCCACCTGGCCTTCGTCAGTGTTAGTTGCCACAAAACATTTCACCTTTAAATAACGAATATGTGACGTTACAACGCGTTCCATTACAACGCGGTACGTTACATCGCAGTTATTACAACGCAAGTCGTTACAACGACTTGCGCTGGAGGGCGCTGGACTTAGGAATAGTTTGATTTACTATTCCAACTCCAGTCTACGCACAGTAGGGAAGGTGTTGGAATAGTAAATCTTACTATTCCTTAGTCTAGAGCGCCATCCAGCGCAAGTCATTGTAATGACTAGTGTTGTAATGACTGCGATGTAAAAGCATCGCGTTGTAACGTTCGCGTTGTAAAGGTCGTTTCCCTTAAATAACACATCATTTCATTCGCTTATTTAGAAAGTATTCAAAACAAACAAAGGACACAGAAAGACTCGCTAGTGTGTGTTTCCATAGCGGCCATCTTTGCCTAGCTAATGTTGGTACATCTTGCTGTGTGCACAATAAAGCTTTGCAATTCATTATACATAGAGGGGACTCAACATCTCAACATTTCTTGAGGACAAATTGATTACTGCTTGGGGGCTTATTTTTTGTTGTTGCCCCTCTTGCTCCTCGTTACACGTGGAGTAAAGTTGCCTCTTCCTGTTCTTCCCTCCTCGCCTACTTTTGGTGAACAAGGAAACTTGGTTTCCGAAACGCGTTGAGCCGTGCTTTTGCCAAATAAAGTCTGCTTACAGCATTTGGGTGCCGTGGATCATTGTTTGTGGCATGGTAACGATGAAATATGGATGTTATGGGTTTCGCTAACCTGCCACGGCCCGCCGTCCCGTGAGGCTTGAGTTGAAGCGAAGAACTGTTGTGGATATATATATATATATATATATATATATATATATATATATATATATATATATATATATATATATAATATATATATACAAACACATATATACATATATATATATTTTAAATCGGATTTATCTGGTTTTGTATTAGTGAAATCTCAGCCTAACTATAACGTTCCTGTAACCTGTGTTTTTTTTTCAGTAAATATATATATATATATATATATATATATATATAGATATATATATTTAAAATTGGATCCAAAGAAATTGACAGATTACAGTAAATGTGTACTTTGGTACTTTTTCGGTCAAAAGTAGTCTACATTTTATATTACCTCACAATAAGACACTTACTGTTGAGATCACTGTTTTAAACAATTTTCTAGGTATAACATTGATGAGATATCTATGAAGGTTAATGCACTTGCTGAACAGATCTGTGTACAATCTAGTTACAGGGTTCATTTATCATAAAATAGCATAGACTTCTCACCAGATCTTGCTCCAAAAGTACCAATAGAGGGCCTGACCCCCCACAAGCTGTTTACACCTTGATAAGTATACTGAGTTGTATACCGAATTGTGACCCAAATGTATTATTGTGCATTCATCGTATTTTTCATTTTAAGTACACAATAAAAGATTTTTTTTTAAATCGTATTAAGATTAAAGGTTAATATGCCTGTTGCAAAGCACAGTGTGTGAGATGCAAGTATGTATTCTTGTGTGATAGCTTTGTGTTTTACGTTGACACCTCAGTGGGTTACTACTTTTTTGTGTGGTGATCCTTGCATTAGTAAGTGCATCCTAATATTGACTCAGAAAGATGCATCTGACATTCTAATAAAGCTTACATATGTCTTGGTTTGGAAATATTAAACATCACCCCAAATTGTAGATGGGTCAAACATCTTCCCCCTCTGCTATCAAACATCTACCCTAGTTTACCTCTTGAGTACTTATGAAGTGACAAGCTCTGATAGATCTGCCAGCCGCCGGGTGGTCTACCCCCAAACATTTTGCTTTCCTCCTCCATGGACTCTGCGCACTTTACCTCTGCAAACCAGTGCTAAAGTGCATGTGCTCACTCCTTAAAACATGGTCACATTGGCTTATCCCCAATTGGCATATTTAATATCCTTTTAAGTCCCTAGTAAAGTGGTACTACCTTTGCTCAGGGTCTGTAAATTTAATGCTACTCGTAGGCCTACAGCACTGATTGTGACACCCACTTAAGTAGCCCTCTGAACATGTCTAAGGCCTGTCATCCCAGAATCCTTGGGGAGAGGATGTAGCCTTACGGCTAGAGCGGTCGACCTCGAAGCTGGGGAACCTGGTTTGAGTCTGAGCAACGACGCTCAACATCCTGTGATTCTGGGCAAATCACTTAATCTCCCCGTTCCTAACAAAAAGGAATGTGTCCATCTGTAACGAAACTGGTGCTCATGTAAAGTGCTCGGATACCCGATGTCTCGGGTCAAGTTTGTGCTATATAAAACTTAAAAAATGTTTTTTTTTCAAATGTGTATGCTCATTTAAACTGCCATTTGAACCTGGGAAAATAAACCTTTTTTCTACGCCCAAACCTTAATGTTTAATACATATAAGACACCCCCAGGGTAGACCTTGGACGGCCCAGAGGGCAGGGTGCAGTGTTTACATGTCTTGGTAGTCAAAAATTCTTAAATTCATTTTTCACTACTGCAAGGCATACCTCTTCCACAGGATAGCATTGGTGTTACTTTATTATATTTAATAAGCTGTAACTTCCAAATGGGAGCAGGTAACCAGTTCGTGTTTGGTGGCTTTGGAATTGTATTGAAAAATCCTAACTTATGATGAAGTCAGATTTTAGGTTACAATTTTGAAAATACCACTTTTGGAAAGTTGGCATTTTCCTGCCTTAGCCATTCAGTGCCTGTAACATTTCTCTTGGTCACATGACTGGGTGTAGCTGAAAGATGGGCTTTGTGTGTTCCTCCTAGACAACCACACACAATAGAGAGCTGAGGTGTGCCTAGATGGGCCATCAATGGCAGGATGGGCGGGTGGAGCTGGACCCAGCCCTAGTTACACTTGAATAGGCCATGTCCTGACTCCACGCAAAGGGCTGCATACCCCCTGTAGTTAGTCTGGAGCCAAGGCAGGGAAGGCAGGATCACTAAGGACTTCAAAGGGAAACCTCTAGAAGCTTCTACCCACTTCAAAGGCACAGCTCATATAAATACTGGACCTCAGACACCAACTCTTCAGTACACTTCTTGACCTGTGGATACTCTGCCAGAAAGAAGGACTACTGCCCTGCTGTGCTGACCTGCTGTCATCTTGCCTGAGTGAGAAGGACTGGATCTGCATCTGTTGAACCCAGGACCCCAAAGTGACTGAATGGGCTAGGTGGCGGTCATCCTGACTTGGGCTTCAGGGACAGAAGCCTCCAGTAATCTTGAACTCAGCGCCTGGACTGTGCCATTTGTGAGTCTACCCTGCCAAGTGGTGCCACCTGAGTCCTGGACCCTTGTAAGTGGGCCTAAGGTGCTCTGCCAGGTTTTGTGAATCCAATGGAATGGATGTCTCTCCTCTGCTTCTAAGTGCAACTCCGTGCAGAACCGATGTTTGCCACTGCTGCGTGGATCAGTACCGCGACAAAGAGCTGCATTGTGTCTCAGCCCATTGACGCATCGGAACTACCAATGTGCGATGCATTCTTGGTGCAGGGCTTCCCATCACTCATCAACGGCAGCCCCGAATACAATGCCGAGTGGAGCATCGCAGCCTCTTAGCTCTGCAGAACCGATGCATTGCCCCGACTGTGCAACGCTTCCTTGAAGATGTAGTTTGCATGCAAGCCCTCATCAATGGGATCATCAACGACCGCGCAGGACCTTGCACCGCAGCCTTGCTGCACCTCAGAACTGACGCATCCCTTTAGCTGGGCGATGCATCTTTGACTCAGAACCACACAATGCTGTGCAAACCAGGATTTAAGGTACTTTGTTAAGTAGGCCTAACTGGGTCCCTGTAGCCGGCCCACGCTCCATCGTGGTTGGCCTGAACTTGTGACTTTGTCCCAGTCCGGCGCAACCAGGTATCCACAGTTGGCGCTGATGGAGCAGGATAAATGAACAATTTTAACCTCCTAATAATTTTCGTAAAATAATTAATAAACATGTTCGTTTAAGTAAATAACCAACAATGTATGTTACATGTGAAGGGTTAAAGGTAACACGCTATTTTGTGTGCAAATTAATCTACTTATAATTGTTGACGTGGCTAATATAAACGTAATATTTGCGTACTAATAAAATAATGAAATGCATGATTTGTGCTTTAAAAATAAAACGTGTAGTGGCAAAATAAAGCGATGGTAAGTAAGGGACGGCTTTATATGTTGCTTTTTGCTAGGTAATACCTAATTGGGGTACGTAGAATGATGGGAGGGAAACGAAAGGGTTTATATTCTTTATTTTAACAATATTTTGTTTATCTTTATAAATAGTGCGCTTAGGACTGTTAAGCAGCGATATAAAATGGCCACCATGAGCTAGAGTACGCATGTGCGAGAAGCCGTGTGGAAAAGGAGAAAGGCCGTGAACAAGAATGACCACGTGTTCATTCTGAGAGCCTAGGATGAAAGTATGGTCAAGGCTATCATGACCTTACGGAATAAATGTTTGCCAAGATGATCAGCAAGAAGCATGAGAAGTCAAAATGAATAAATGGACAAACGGAACTGTTGAACCTAAAAAGTATCAGAAAATGATACAAATTGGACTGATCGAAACTGATGAGTAATGTCATGAACTGTGGGAAACGATGCAAGCATGGACATTCCACAAAGAACTGGTTAAGACAAGGAAGTTTGATAAAAATGTATATGGACTCAAATGGACCAATGAGAGAGAATCACACCATAAAGAGGCAACATTTTATTTAGTAAGCGAGAATTAGGGTATAAGAAGATCTACTCCTGGTGGGAGGGATTGATGATGATGATGAGCGAGCGTACTGTTAGGAGAAGGGAGAGCTGAGATTGCTGATAGATGAGTTGCGGGTGCTGAGCTGCTGTTGCGGATGATCGAAGCTGCTGCTGCTATTTTTATTAAGTATAAGATGCTGCTTTTGGAGAACCTTTTTACTCCTGATAGATTTTTCATTTAGAGCTATTAGATTTTCCAAGACAGATAGATAGATCTTTTTGGAGTTCTTTCTGTGACAAACTTTATCTTCCATCTAATAGGTATGCATTGTAATTTCAATTTATTCTTATAATGATGATAAATGTAATAATCTGAGTGATAAACTTAAAACTTATGCATTGTTTCTAAAACTTATATATAAACTTTATTATCTTTAAACAAATGACTCAGTGATTCTTTAGCTCAATAATTAAGGTAAAATGTTAAAGAGTTTATTGTGATTGAGCTGGTCTTAATCACCATCAACTGATTCCTACTAGTTGGTCCATTGACCAATGAGCGGAATACCTTAACAGCAATGAGAAATATTATGTTGTGTTAAAAAGAGGTATCCCGTCTCCTTCCAGCGAATCGTTTTACTGTTTTTCTCCTAGGTTAAGGACGGAGGTAATCCAGGGAATAAATGAGTAAGTGAATGTATATGCGGTGTTAATGGGCCCCACCGTCATATGGATATAGTCTGTGTATTGGAGAGATAGTTGTACCTGGATGACCGAGTCATATAGGAGAAGAATTTTTATTGTTAGCGCTGGATCAGATTTCTTGGTAGCAGAGTTATGGTTACTATAGATTAGTTTGGTGATTATTGATTATTGATTATTGATAAATTCATGTCTAACACTTTATGTTGAGTCGCGTTATGTTATATGTAAGTTTTCATGCTTCCGGGAAGTAGGAAGTGGAACACGTGTGGCAAGAGAAGTCACATGGAATAGTGCATTGTCTGAGTTCATATTGGTGATAACACAAGTTGTGTTATGATAGGGACATTTTCCGCATAAAAGGTGTGTAAGTGAAATAGTGACCGGTTTTCTTGTGAAACTCTGGCCTTAATTCTCAGGAGCAGTATAGTCTCCACATGTGTTTTATCCCCAGAGAAACGGGTTTACCGCTTGCTTGAAAGAAGGGTAAGGTAGAGGGAAGTGCTACTTTATCGGCGAAACCGAAAAATTCTGTGGTAGGGTAGAGGTAAGCGCTGCCTACTGGAAAATACTGAATTCTTGTGTAAATGGACAAAGCTATCTCTTTGGTTTAGTGAATCAGACAATGGAAATGTGTTTTAAATGTTGTAACTAACAAAGAATTGTTGAAAAAGAAATTGCCGATAAATTTTGTAAAGGAAGGGTCAGGAGCAGAACTGACGTAGAAGAAAAGCCGCGCTGGGATTGGACAGTGCGCTAGTCATACAGAGACAGGAGCAGAACTGACGTAGACAAAAGCCGCGCTGGGATTGGACAGTGCGCTGTAGACAGAAACCGCTCTAATTGGAGTGATGGTGTGAGTCGCGCTGGGATTGGACAGTGCGCTGTAGACAGAAACTGCTGTGATTGCAGTGTTGGTGTGAGTCGCGCTAGTATTGGTTGGAATAACGCATAGAGAACAGTGTTGAATTGCGGATCGTTTGAGGAGAGAAAGTGATTGTGAATTATGTCTTATTATGAGTATGGTAGAGAGAAAACGTCATGGATGTCGAAAGTTAAGAACTTTTTAAGAAAGACAAAAAGGTAGTGACTAGAGAGGGACAAGTAATTCCTCCGCCGAAATCACCAGCTTCGCACATGATGCTGAAATATGGATATCATACATGCATATGGTTAGAAAATTGGACAAAATATACCAAGAATGATGGAGCATTGGCTTTCCCTGAGAATGGTTCATTTAGTGTAGCTGTACTACGGAATTTGAGAGAGAAGATGGCAATGTTAGAACCTAGACCTAGACCGACACAGTTTGAAGCTTTAAGTGAATGGGAAGATGAGATGTATGAACGAGAGAGATTCAGAGGATTAAAGAATCATGAGTTTGTGCCTGGAAGGTTATGGGGAGTAAATCATGAGGACAGAATAAAGCGTTGGAGATGTGCTAATATGACAGGAGGTTTGTTTCCAGCTTTTACAGTTGAGGAAGAAGCAAAGAAAAAGTGTACAGAGAAAAAGAAACATGTGGTTATGGAAAAGTATGGGTATGGTGGTAGTGAAACGGAAGATGAATTTCTGGAAGATATTTTAAACAGAAACCCACCTCCATACCAACAGACTTCTGCGGTGGTGACACCTAATGCACCGCCAATGGAAACTGGGAGGAATAAAATTCCCGAACGAAGAGGTGAGATAAATAGGTCACAAGATCAATTAAAAACTTCACAAAATGAAGAGATAGAAAGTGACAATGCAACTGAATTAGCAAAAACCACAAGACAATTGACTGAGAAAATAAGAGAATTGACAAAGAATATGGAAGCTGTAACTGTACCAGTAACGATAGGTCCAGTAATGCCAATTTTTGAGAATCAGAAAATTGATGAACGTTCTTTAGTGATTCCTATGAATTCACATTTGCAAAGAAAAAGAGAAGGGATGGAACTGGACAATGAAGGTGCACACCATTTGGTTAGTACCTATAGATCAAGCCCACCTACTAATTTGACGATAAATGAGAATGAGTTCAGGAGAATACCTATGGTAACGGAGTCTGTATCAGGGACACCAGAAAGAAGTAACAATTGGATAGAATTAAATAGTACGCCTGTAGGTCCGACTCCAGATGAGTTAAATGAATGGATGAAAACGCTAAAAATGAAAGAGACAGAAGTAAAACCATTAGATGTAATTAGGTTAAAAATAGACATGGAAGAATTGATTTTAGGAACGATTGGTACAGAAAAATTGAAAAATTATCAGGATGATGAGATTATGTTTTTGTGCAAGAGTATTACATGGAGAGCTAGAAATTTACATGACAAATTAGAAGAGACAGCGAATGAACTAGGAGTAGAATTTGTAAAAGTGAGAACGTTGCAGAAACCATATAGAGTAGATTTTTGTGAGAAAGATATAGAGAATCTGAACACATCAGGACGATTGACCCAAATAAAAGAATTAATTGTTTTGCTGATAAAATGGGGTGATGTGGATAGATGGAGAAGTAGATGGACGAAAAAGAATGAGAAAGTAACAGATAAAGCATCTTTAGCTTTTGCAGTAACAGATAAGGAACCAGTTGTAAGGGAGTACCCAATGAGAGAGACTCCAGGAGGTAGTTATGTGCATGTTCCATGGTCTAGACAGGATATACTGTCATTTACAAATGATTTCCCAAAGTTGAGAGAGAAGCCAGTAGAAGGGTACAGACAAGTGGAGAGATTTGTTAAAGTTTCAAAGGTGTTGTGGATAGACTTGGATGGATTGTTTGATATAGTAGTGCCAGCTGATTTGTGGACAGAATGTAAGATTACTATTGATTGGCCAACTGTGGAATATCCAAGGGATGCTAAAACAGGAGGGGCAGGACCAGAAGTGATGAGAAAGTACGATCAAGTAATTACCTTTTTGAAGAATAAGATTCCACCTAAAGAAACGGATTAGGTAAAAATAGACAGAACCACGCAGGAAAGTAAAGAATCAGTGCATGCTTACTATGAGAGACTGTTGTTAGTTTTCAAACAGTATAGTGGTTATGAGACACTAAATGAGAAGGATATGAGTCATTTTGTATATAGATTTGTATATGGGTTGAAACCAGAGATAAGTGAGATGATTAAACAGCATATGATTTGTTGGCAGAATAGCACAGTCGATGAGGTTTTGAGATATGCTAAGTATTGCAGTGATGATATTGAGAGTAGACAGCGTAAATTGAAAGAGAAAGCCATGTGGGCACAGGTGAAAGTTGCAGAGAAACAAGAAGCTCAATTGAGTAATACAGGTAATGAAGCAGGACAGGCTAGATTTCGACCAAATATAGGCAAAGGAAAAGGACAAATGAGCATAGATGAGGCAAAGAAAAAGTGGCCATGCCACAACTGCGGAAAGCTAGGGCATTGGAGAAACGAGTGTAAATTTCCTCCAAAACTTAATGCGGAAAATCAATCATTAAATCCACAGGTGCAGAGTGAGGTAGTTACTCAACAGAGTCAGGTGCCACAACCACCACTTCCCAAGAGTGTTAACCAACAGAAATTCAGTGCAGAAACAGGATTCTACGGAGGAGAGCAGGTAACACAGTTGCCGCGTGCAGCTGCCATTTCTCAATATTGGTTACGACAGGATGAGGATGAGACGGATGAAAGCTTCTGACGGTGCCTAGGAGAGGGGGAAGAGTGCGTGCTTGGCGCAACTCTAGAGGTAGATCAAGCAGGTCCATTTGTGGATGGAGAAGTGAATGGTGCAAATGTAACATTCCTTGTGGACACTGGAGCTACCCGTTCTACTGTTAGGTCAGTGGAAATTCCAAACCTTCCTCTCTCAGGTGAACATATCCAAGTAGTTGGAGTATCGAATCAGCAAATTAAGACGCCTCTTACTAAATTAGTGGAGGTAAAGATTGGTCCATTTAGTGAAATGCACCGATTTGTGGTGTGCGATTGTAGTCCTGTGAACCTATTAGGACGCGATCTATTGTGCAAAATGAATTGCACTATCTATTGTACTCCAGATGGAATTGCATTTCAGACCCCAGATGAAGATGTATTGTATAAAATGACACTGGTAAATTTAGAACCAGAAGTAAATGATTTGTTTCCTGTATTTGATGCAGAGAAAATCCCAATTGAACTGAAAGAGACAGTGAAAGAGGAAGTGTGGGACTTTACAGGAGAAGATATAGGATTAATGAAAGAAGTAGATCCCGTTAAAATCTCCGTAAAAGAGGGAACGAGTTACCCAAATATGCCCCAATATAAATTGACACCAGAAATAATTGAAGGAATAACGCCAGTAATAAATAAAATGGTTGAACAAGGGATTCTAAAAGAAATCATGAGCAGTCCATGTAATTCGCCAATAATGGGACTGAAAAAGCCAAACGGAACATATAGAATTGTACAGGATTTGAGGAAGGTAAACAAAATTGTAGTGCCTTGTTGCCCAATAGTACCGAACCCTGCTGTGATTCTATACCAGATTCCACGTGAAGCAGAATGGTACACAGTAATTGATTTATGTCATGCATTTTTCTCTATTCCATTGCATCCAGATAGCCAGCCATTATTTGCGTTCAGGTTTGGAGAGCGTATTTTGGCATGGTGCCAAATTCCTCAAGGGTACACAGAAAGCCCCTCGATCTTTAATCAGATTCTAAAGAAATCCTTGGAAGATTTAAAAATGCCAGAAAAGTCAGTGATGGTTCAGTATATTGATGACCTACTGGTGGCATCAAAAACGAAGGAAGCATGTGTCAATGATACAATTGCTTTGCTGAATCATTTAGCCAAAAGAGGACATAAAGTGTCCCCATCAAAATTGCAGTTTTGTCAACAAGAAGTCCAATATTTAGGGCATAAAATTGAGAAAGGAGTGCGAAAGGTAACGACTGAGAGAATAAAGATGATTCAAGGAATGAGAGCTCCAATGACGCAAAGAGAGGTAAGAATGTTTCTGGGAATGGTTGGATATTGTCGACAATGGATAAGCGGTTTTTCGTTGATCGCCAAACCGTTGCAAAAACTTACAAAGAAGGATGTTAAAGATCCTTTTGAAATGAATGATGAGGAAATGAAAGCATTCAGAGAGCTGAAAAAGAAATTGTGTGAAGCTCCAGCATTGGGAATGCCTGACTATGAGAAAGACTTTGAGTTGTATTGCAGTGAAAGAGATGGATGCGCATTTTCAGTCTTGGTACAGAGACATGGAACCATGAAAAGACCCATTGCATATTTTTCAGCTGTTTTAGATCCTGTAGCGAAAGCGTTGCCTGGATGTTTGAAAGCAGTTGCTGCTACTTGTGTGAGTCTGGAACAGAGTGAAGGCATAGTGATGGGATATCCACTGAGAGTATATGTTCCCCATTCTGTGGAAATTCTCTTGACAAGAACGAAAACCCAATACATGACACATAGTCGACTGACTAGGTATGAAAAAGTAATTTTGAGTGCAGATAATGTGACCATTGACAGATGTATGAATGTGAATCCTTCGACATCATTGCCAGATGAAGAGAGTGTGATTGAAATGGATGAAGTAGATCACGATTGTCTGAATGTGCTTGAATATTGTACAAAACCGAGACCGGATATACGAGATGAGCCCTTAAAGGAATCAGATTATATTCTGTTCGTGGATGGCTCATGTTTGAGAACAAATGATGGAGTTCTAAGTGCAGCATATGCAGTTTGCACAGTAGCAACTGTAATGGAAGCATTTTGTCTGAAAGGGATACGGTCTGCCCAAGTCGCAGAACTAATAGCTCTGATTCAAGCCTGCAAGTTGGGAAGAAATGTACGAGTTACGATTGTGACAGATAGCCAATACGGTTTTGGAGTGGTGCATGATTTTGGTCAGATTTGGTCACAAAGAGGTTTCTTAACGTCTGCAGGAACGCCAATTAGAAATGGAGATTTTGTGAAAAAGTTGCTTGAGGCGATACAGCTGCCTAAACAGATTGCTGTTGTGAAGTGCAATGCACATAAAAATGGGAAGACTACATAACTGTCGGCAATAAGTATGCTGATGAGATTGCATCTCTTTGAACCGGAACCGAGAAAGAGAGCATATTTCTTGTCCTTTGCTTTTTACTAACCCTGTTGAGACATGGGATGAGGTGAGACAGTTACAGGAAGCAGCAGATGATGAGGAAAAAGATACATGGATAAAAGCAGGATGTAGAAAACATGAGGAAAATGATGTTTGGGTTTACAGAGATGAAAGACCAGTTATGCCTGATAGCATGATTTCTGACATGGCACGGATGTACCATGGACAAGCCCATATTGGGAGAGATTCAATGATCAGACTTTTTAGACAAACATGGTATAATCCAAAATTCAGAGCCATAGCTGAGAGTCTTTGTCAAAGATGTCTTATTTGTCAACAGTTAAATCCAGGAAGGAAGACAGTAGTGAGTCTAGGAACAATAGGACGAGAAGGAGGTCCGTTCACTAGAATGCAAATGGATTTCATAGAAATGCCCCCGAGCAACAGACTAAGGTATGTCCTCGTAGTCGTCTGTTTGTTTTCCCGTTGGGTGGAAGCATACCCGACCAGAACGAATGATGGAATCACGATAGCAAAACTTATGCTGCGAGAATTCATTCCGAGGTATGGTTTTCCAGTCACGATTGAAACAGATAGAGGAACACATTTCCAAAACGAATTAATTAAACTGATTTGTGAAGCACTTAGTATTAAACAGAAACTGCATTGTGCATACAGACCAGAGGCTTCTGGAATAGTAGAGCAAGTGAATGGAACAATTAAGAACAGGTTAGGAAAAATGTGTCAAGCCACAGGACTCAAATGGCCAGATGCCTTGCCATTAGTTTTAATGACAATCAGAAGTATTCCGGAAAGGAAAACTGGACTCAGTCCCCATGAGATAATTATGGGACGAGCAATGAGACAAGCACATGTACCTGTCAACAAACTACTGACTATAACTGATGATCTGGTGCTGGATTATTGCAAAGGATTGGCTGATGTGGTGCGTTCTGTGTTTCATCAGGTTGGACCGGATGCTACTACTCTTGAAAGAAAACCAGCTCACGACTTGAATCCAGGAGATTGGGTCCGCATAAAAGTCCACAGAAGAAGAAACTGTTTGGTTCCTCGCTGGGACGAACCACGACAAGTGATACTGGTGACAACCACTGCAGTCAAATGTGCAGGAGTAAAACACTGGGTGCACGCCAGTCACACCATCAGAGTTCCAGAACCTGAAGATCGACATGTGAGTCGACATCTGGAAGTGTTGGATAACAGTTCAGCATCAGAAGCGGAAGAAGAAACGAACAGGGTGCCAGAATCTGAAGATCGACCTGTAAGTCGACATCTGGAAGACCCAACTACAAGTGCAACGACAGAAGAAGTAGAGGAAATAGCTGAAGTTCCAGAACTTGAAGATCGACATGTGAGTCGACATCTGGAAATATCAGACACCAGTTCAGAATCTGATACAGATCATTCGGATTGTGAGGAAAATATGAAAAGAAATTGGAAATTTGAAAGCATAAGTGAAGAAACTGAGCACGAAGATAGTAACAGTGAGCAACCAAGTACAAGTTGTGGTAAAAATCCTTCGGAGATAATATTAATAGATGAAGAAGGGAGAGTTTCAAACAGAAAGTTAGAAAAATCGGAAGATCCCCGAGGAGCAATAGGGACAGATAGCCAAACAAAAGAACAGGGAAATTTAGAAGCAGTTAGAGAGATTGACACAAATTCGGAAGAACCTCGAGGAGGGACAGAAGTAGGTGAACGAAGGAAGATAAGAAAAGAACCACAAGTAGAGGAAGAAAATGAAATTATAAGATTCAAAATAAGAGACAATAAAGAGAAAACTAAAACAGAGTCTGAAGAAAGTGGAGAAGAAAGAAACCAAAAACTAGAGTCAAGAAAAAGAACTTGGAAAACAGAAAGAGAGGAAAAAGGAAGTGAGGCAAAAAGGCCAAGAAAAGGAGACAATTGGCCCAACGAAGTAAGAAAATTAAGATACAGGATCATAAGGTTAGATGGAAAAAGTGCTGAACAAGTGAATGAAATAACAAGTCAGAAAGAGCAAGAAAAACAAGGTGGAAAACACTTGCAGAAAACGAAAAGAGTAAAGAAGGTAAATCCGAAGTATAGATCGCCTGAATGGTTGTACCTTGCTTTAACTGATATCAAAGAAGAAAAGAACACTCACGAGAACCCAGAACAAAGAAACCTAATGGGTGAAGGTGAAGTGCAACAAACTTGAAGAAATTTAAACGAATTTCTACCGGACTTGACAAAATACTGGATTTGACAAAGAAAGAATTCTGAAAAGAATTAAAAGAAAGTACCGAACGAAGACAAAAACATTGGAGTGCAGAGTGGCTAATAAGTCATTTCTGAGGTGTAGTGACACAATTTTCTTGTAAATAAATAAATAGGTTATAAAACAAAATGGAGGATACTAGAGATAGAAAATGTAGATGTGAGTTTTTAAGTAGATGGTGTAAGATGTGCTTCTTTTGTACAGGATTATTAATGACAGTATGGGTGGTTTTAGCAATCACTATTCCAATTAGTTTAGCTGTAGAAGAAACGTCTAATCACACAGAGAAAGAAAAAGGAGCTAACACTCAAGAACCAGTTATATTAAAAAGTAGTGCAGAGTTACATAAAGACAAATCAATAACAGATTTTTCAAAGAATGTTTTTACTAAATTATTATATGAGTATGTAGAAACAATGGATGTAAGAGATTGCTATGTTTGTATGCAATTGCCTGCGTCTGTAGCAGAGGGTGTGACTTATCATCACCTTCCTTTGACGTATGGAATAACATGTAGTGTTTTAGCAAGTTTATTTTATAAGACAGGTAGATTAGAATATTATTACACTGACATAGATAAGATTTTTGCGAACATTTCTGTAGTTCCCGAACTAAACAAAATAAAAGAGGGAAAAACGTTTGGTGAATTTTTCATAGAAGAAAAGATTTTAACATTAGATAATATAGTTAAAAACAACCTTACCTGTGAGTTAAAGAAAGAAGAAAAAGTATTTTTAGAGATGGTTGAAGAAAGAAGAGCGAAATTTCAAAGAAAAGTGATAGAAGAGACAAAAACACCTCTGTGGGCGTTTGAGGAAGACAATCATGACAAGAAAAAGACAAATGCAGCTATGACTCTGGATTGGCCCCAACAGGGAAGGTTGTGCATTAGAAGAAATAGAACAAGATATGACAATTATTTTGTGGGTTCCAGTGATTGCCATGACAATTATCAAATTTTAGGCGGATGGGGATTCAAAGGGGGAAAAGATCCAATATTTCCAGGGATCTATTATGTTTGCGGTAATAGGGCTTATTACAGGTTGCCGGACCATTGGTATGGGTCATGTTATTTAGGCCTGGTCTTTCCAAAGATTTTTCATATGGATAGAAAAGAAAAAGGAACACACAAAATGATAAATACCTTTACACGTAGAAAAAGGGAAAGTTTTTCAGAAATAGTAGGTGATATTTTTGGTGCATTGATACCAGCAGTGGGAATATCTTTGAATGCATTTAAAATTCGAAATTATCCACAGTGGTAGATTGTTTATCTACAGATACTGCTGGAGGGTTCTTGATGGTAAATACCGAGATGGTTGCCATGAGAGCTATGGTAATGCAAAATCGACTTGCCCTTGACATTCTTTTGGCAAAAGAGGGTGGAGTCTGTGGAATGCTGAAAGTCCAACATTGTTGCACTTACATTCCAGATAAAAGTGAAAATATACAAAAGTATATAAAGAATATTACAAGTTTGCACAAAGAACTTGTTCCACTGGAGGTTGAAAGTGCATTTGGAAAACTTGGTAAAGGGTTTTCTTCAGTAATAAATTGGTTAACAAGAATGAGTGGATTAATAATAGGGAAAGTTATAATAATAGCAACCATGATAATCATAATAATTTTGGTGCTGAAGCTTGTAATTACATGTATAAAGAAAAGAAGAAGACAGAATAAAATAGAAAAAGAAAACATGATAAACAAAGAGAGAAATGGGTGAAATAGAGCTAGAAGAGATAAAAGAGAACATGTACAAGAAGACCAAGAGACAAGTTGAAAGGGATACAGTTGTGTAAACTAACAAAAGCAAACGGATAAAAGAAATATGCTGTCTGAAAGAATTGTATAACTTGGGTTTTGTGGTGATATTAAAAATCACCAAAGGGGGGAGTTGATGGAGCAGGATAAATGAAAAATTTTAACCTCCTAATAATTTTCGTAAAATAATTAATAAACATGTTTGTTTAAGTAAATAACCAACAATGTATGTTACATGTGATGGGTTAAAGGTAACACGCTATTTTGTGTGCAAATTAATCTACTTATAATTGTTGACGTGGCTAATATAAACGTCATATTTGCGTACTAATACAATAATGAAATGCATGATTTGTGCTTTAAAAATAAAACGTGTAGTGGCAAAATAAAGCGATGGTAAGTAAGGGACGTCTTTATATGTTGCTTTTTGCTAGGTAATACCTAATTGGGGTACCTAGAATGATGGGAGGGAAACGAAAGGGTTTATAGTCTTTATTTTAACAATATTTTGTTTATCTTTATAAATAGTGCGCTTAGACCTGTTGAGCAGCGATATAAAATGGCCGCCATGAGCTAGAGTACGCATGTGCGAGATGCCGTGTGGAAAAGGAGAAAGGCCGTGAACAAGAATGACCACGTGTTCATTCTGAGAGCCTAGGATGGAAGTATGGTCAAGGCTATCATGACCTTACGGAATAAATGTGTGCCAAGATGATCAGCAAGAAGCGTGAGAAGTCAAAATGAATAAATGGACAAACGGAACTGTTGAACCTAAAAAGTATCAGAAAATGATACAAATTGGACTGATCGAAACTGATGAGTAATGTCATGAACTGTGGGAAACGATGCAAGCATGGACATTCCACAAAGAACTGGTTAAGACAAGGAAGTTTGATAAAAATGTATATGGACTCGAATGGACCAATGAGAGAGAATCACGCCATAAAGAGGCAACATTTTATTTAGTAAGTGAGAATTAGGGTATAAGAAGATCTACTCCTGGTGGGAGGGATTGATGATGATGATGAGCGAGCGTACTGTTAGGAGAAGGGAGAGCTGAGATTGCTGATAGATGAGTTGCGGGTGCTGAGCTGCTGTTGCGGATGATCGAAGCTGCTGCTGCTATTTTTATTAAGTATAAGATGCTGCTTTTGGAGAACCTTTTGACTCCTGATAGATTTTTCATTTAGAGCTATTAGATTTTCCAAGACAGATAGATAGATCTTTTTGGAGTTCTTGCTGTGACAAACTTTATCTTCCATCTAATAGGTATGCATTGTAATTTCAATTTATTCTTATAATGATGATAAATGTAATAATCTGAGTGATAAACTTAAAACTTATGCATTGTTTCTAAAACTTATATATAAACTTTATTATCTTTAAACAAATGACTCAGTGATTCTTTAGCTCAATAATTAAGGTAAAATGTTAAAGAGTTTATTGTGATTGAGCTGGTCTTAATCACCATCAACTGATTCCTACTAGTTGGTCCATTGACCAATGAGCGGAATACCTTAAAAGCAATGAGAAATATTATGTCGTGTTAAAAAGAGGTATCCCGTCTCCTTCCAGCGAATCGTTTTACTGTTTTTTCTCCTAGGTTAAGGACGGAGGTAATCCAGGGAATAAATGAGTAAGTGAATGTATATGCGGTGTTAATGGGCCCCACCGTCATATGGATATAGTCTGTGTATTGGAGAGATAGTTGTACCTGGATGACCGAGTCATATAGGAGAAGAATTTTTATTGTTAGCGCTGGATCAGCGCTTATTGACTTTTGATGCTATTTTTGCTGCAATCTTAAAACCTGCATATCTCTGGTTCTGTTGATTGGATTTTTTTTGATTTGATCTTCTATTATTTATAAAAATTTACTCTACTTTTCTAAACTGGTGTGGGTTCCGTTTGTGGAGTGTTTTCACTCTGTTACTGTTTAAAGTGTTGCACAAATACTTTACACATTGCCTTTGAGGTAAGCCTGACTGCTGTGTGCAATATATCCAAGGGTTGAGCACAGGTAAATTTAGCGTTTGCTTGTGACGTGACCCTGTGAAGAATTATGGTTGCTGCTTGAGAAGGGTTTCACCCCCACTCATTCAGTAACCCAATTTCTTACAATTTCTTACAAGCTCCTTCTAGGGTGCTTTACAAACAACTGCATGAAAAATCAATGGCATCAGAAGTGGGATTGAAAAAGATGTTTTTTAAAGTGAATTCAAAGCATGAACTGTCCTCTGTTACATTACTATCAGAATTTCATCTAGTTGACATTGAGACTCTAACTAAACTTTTTTTGAGAATGAAATCTGGTCCTTGGCTAGACCTTTGCCCTTCCGCATTGAGAAAGCAAGTATGGTCAGCCGCCTAATGACTTCACTGAAGTCCTCTCTCAATCTAGGCACCTGTTGGACATGGCCCTCTTTGTATGGTCACTCCCAAACTTTTTACTTTTATCCCTTATGTTTTCTTAATACAGTTTTGTTGTCGTTAGGACTCCCAACTTTCCTACTTCCAAACAGTGTTTAAATGCTTGTGATTTCTCCTTAAAACATGATACATCTGATTGGTACATTTAATTTATTTCTAAGTCCCTAGAATATGCACGGCCGGACTGGGAACCGAAACCGGCCCTGGCAAATAGCTCGGCCGGCCCCCCAGGGGGGAGGACCGAGCTGTTTGCCAGGGTCGTTTTGGCCGCTTTTGTTACAGGGGGCCGATATTGCAGCTATGCTGCAAAGCCAGCCCAGTAACAAAACCGCCCCCCCCAGGGGTCCAAAACCGACCCCCACCTTTGGCGGGCCACAGGGATAAACGCCTGGTGCCCACTACGGCCAGTCCGGCCCTGAGTATATGGTACTACTTGTACCAATGACCTGTAAATTAAGGGGCATATTTATCAAAGGTTTTGCGTCATCCTAGAGCCACGCAAGGGGACACAGGGTGATGCAAACCTAGACTGAGATTTCCGAAGTAAAGCAAGGTCAGCTTGCGTGACCCTGAGTGACTTGGTAAATCTGGAGTAACGCAAAGCAGCGCAAGTCGCTGTCTTGCATTACTCTTTCCCAGGGAGGCATTCAATGGGTGGAGCATGGGTGTTCCTGCACACCCGCCCATGAATCTGGCTGCCTTCCCAGATTTACCATGAGTGTTACTATGAGTGGTAGGCCTGGGAATGTGTCAAAATCCAGGGGAGGCATAATAAGGAGAAATATCTATAGTTCTTGTTGTTTGTTCCTCTTTCAATGTGTGCTGCAGAATGCAGCACACGTAAAAAAGAGGAAAACGCCTCATAGTATTGTTTTTGTGCAGGAAGATGTCCCCTCCTGCACAAAAACAATCTTGCTTGCTGCGCAGGCCCCTTTGCACCATGGTGCAAGGGTATCTGCGTTTGCGCTAGGCAGCCACAAGTGCACCAGTGCAATGAAAGAACAGGAATGCGCAATATAATGTTAAATATGGTGCATTCCTGCTGACTTCCTGTCACGCAGCACTGCAAGGTGTCTTGCTCAACTGTGTTGCATGACATTTTGAGAAGTCTGACCCGAGATGCTATTAGTGGGCCTGCAGCACTCATTGCGCCACCCACTAAAGTAGTACTTTAAAACACATCTCAAGCCTGCCATTGCAGTTTTAAACTGCCAATCCGACCTGGCGAAATAAACATTTGAAGTAGCGCCACCTGAATAGGGGCGTCCCCCTGAGCACAACGAGAATCCACGAAAAGTGGGTAAGTGTTGAAGAGTCACAAGGTTCAATATGTCCAAATCTTTTTAATTGATTTGTGTTATTCAAGTATGATATTTAAATCCTCATATCAAAAGAACATTCAATGGGAAAATGAATAGTTTCTCAATCCCAGATATATGGCTGATTAAATCAAAACCCAATGCATTTCGGGCCATGTGGCCCTTTGTCAGGGGCAAAAGTTCTGTAAATAACAAGAAAGGATACCATGAGGCAAACGCGCTCTCCGGACAGCAGAATGAGAAAATGTGTTACACAATAAAACGTGCCAGTGACTAGAAGATAGCTTAATGGTTGCTAATAAATGTGAAATGAAAATGTGAAATAAAGATAATGTTCCTTAGAGTACCCAAGTAGTCTTTGGGTGCGAGATGAATAAATCAAAAAGTGCCAAGGAAAAGGAGTGTTCAAATATAAAAAATGAAAAAGTGCAGTGAAACGCTGAAATGAACAATAAACGCTTGGAAATAGTGAACACGACCAATAAATACAAAAGAGGACTATTGTGGGCGACTAAAAAACCACTTGTAGGCATGCAAAAAGTCCACCGCGTATATGAAAGGGAACACGTGAAACGAGCGTGAACAAGTGAGCATAACTTACATGCATTGAAAGTAAAGACAGCGTGTTCGAAAGGGAACGCGTGAGACAAGCGTCAACAGGTAAGAATAACTTACATGCATTGAGAGTAAAGTCAGCGTGTTCGTGAACGGAATCAATGAAGCCGCGAACGGAAACCGGAAAGATATGCAAGCTAAGAAGAAATAAATGAGGGACTAAAAAGAAAAAGATGAACTGGTGAGTATGGCGGCCATCTTAGAAAGGTAAAATGAGCCGGTACCGATGAAGAACGACATGTAATATAGATAAACAATGACAAATAGCATAGAAAGAAGGAGAATATAAGGTAACTGACATTTAGAAAAAACACACAAGATATATAAAGTGAAAGATGCTTATGTGAGAGATGTCAAAAGACAAAACCATTAATGACAACCACAATGATAATGGCAGAACATATTACGAATAGGCACAATAATAAAATAAATGATAATAAAATATAGGACAGATGAAAACGTGAAACAATGAAAAAAACTAAAGTGAAAGATACATAAGCAAGTGATGTCAAAAGACAAAACCATAACTGACAACCCCAATGATAATAGCAGAACATATTAGAAATAGGCACTATTATGAAAATCAAAACAAAATATAGACAATCAAAACAAAATATCATACTTGAATAACACAAATCAATTAAAAGATTTGGACATATTGAACCTTGTGACTCTTCAACACTTACCCACTTTTCGTGGATTCTCGTTGTGCTCAGGGGACGCCCCTATTCAGGTGGCGCTACTTCATTTGTTACTGCATCACACCATTTGTCAGATGGTGATACCCCAGAAGCACACAACAAAATCACAAACTATCTACCATTGGTGTGCGCAGTCCTTATTTTGTTTTTTGAAATAAACATTTTGTCAGGCCTAAACCTTCTTTTTTAATACATTTGGCATTCCTTGTGTAGGCTCTAAAAAGCCCACAGGGCATGGTGCATTGTAAATAAAAAGTAGGGCATGTGTTTTTAAGTTTGCATGTCCTGGTAGTGAAAAACTCTTAAATTAATTTTTCACTACTGTTGGACTGTCTATCTCATTGAATAACATTGTGTTACTGTATTAAATTTATAATGTGCTAACTTTTGATTGGGAACAGGTAAGGGTGTCAAATTTGGACTCAAAAGAATTGTAACTTAAAATCCTCTTTAATGGTAAAGTTTGATTTTAAGTTTAAATTCAGAGACTGCAACTTTTAGAAAGATGACATTTTCTTGTCCTGACCATTTAGTGCCTTCTGCCAGTGTTCTGGGTCACAAGACTGCAAGTAGTTTAGCTTTTTTGGCTTTGTATATTCTTCCGAGTGAGACAAAAGGGGAGTAGGTGCTGGCAGGTTGTGCCATGCTGCCAGGGATAGCTGGGGGTGGAGCTGTTTCCTGTCCCACCTACACTTCAATAGGGCTGCCTCCAGCATACACACACAATGAAGCCTGACACTATTATTTTTCACCCCAGAATTCTTAGAACCTTAGAACCAGATGGGGGGGGGGGGAGGGGTAGCATATGAAATACCTCCACTTCAAAGGTCGGCACCAGGTATGACTATTGGAACCTCGGATCATCTTTTCAGTACATTTCTGAACCTGTGGAAGACTTCAGAAGGATTTCATGGACCTCCAGAGTACTGCCCTGCTGCTTGAGGCCTCCCTTGGTCCCCAGAGGACTGCCATGCTGCTACCAAAGGACTGCACTGCTGGTTGAGACGCGACTTGCTTCCCAGAAGATTACACTGCTTCTTGAGCCCAACCTTTCTGCTAGAAGAGAACTGGACCATCTCCTTGAAAGCAGGACCACCAGATGTGACTCTACGGGCTAATTGGCTGGCCTCCTGGGTGAGCTACAGGGGCATAACAAGCTCCAGAGACCTTGAACCCTGCACCTGGTCACTCTGCTGGAGTGAGTCCTAACAGCCTCCAAATGCTGTCCCCCCCCATCCTGCACCTTTGGAAGTGGTGTTAGAGGTGCTGCTCCCACCTACCCTTAAATCTTTGGACTTCGAAAAACTTTCACCCAAAAATGCCAGAAGAACCAACAGAAGACTGGAATCTACCTGCCATTCGATCCGCCCAATGTGCATTGCCAGTCGGTTTGACTTTGCAGTAGCTCCCGCTAAGTTCTTCACCACAGCAGCAAATCTTGTTCACCGGGACCTCTCAGTGATAGCATCTGGGCTTGTGGAGTCTGCTTTGGCTACATCTTGTAGCTCTGTCCCGCTGGAGGTTTTCAACTCCCAAAAAGTTGTCTAAGCTGAAAGGAAAAAGTCTTCACCGGGCTCAATGCCGATCAGCTCCCCGTCAACAATGACAAACTCCTCAGCCTGGAAATTCAGCCTTTTCTGCTCAGTGCTTTTTCCTTCCATTGTCATTTGCTTCACCAAGACTTCGTCCAGCACTCCCCATTGATGACGAATCCTCTTTGGGCACAGCCTGCTGCCTTGCCCCATTGAACTCTACCTTTTCCTTCTTCTTTTCTTGTAACTTTCTTCTCAGTCCAAAGGTAAGCCAAGACTAGGCCCAATCCACCTTGTGTATCTGACCTGTGCTCCATTGCAGTAAACCTTCTTCCCCGTCTTTTGTACACCATTCAAAACCTTCCACTCCACCTCCCTCGCAGCTGTTTCCGCGACTTGGATGGGGTAAACACGACCTTCCTTTGGGGTGGTTCGAGATCGCGTCTGGCCCTCATAACCTGTCAACGGGCCACATATGAAGGGGGTATGGGGATGATGAATCCCTTTTTATACTACTTAGCCACTCGCCTTCTGGTGCTCCATGACTGGTTCAACGGCGGGTGGTCGGATCCAACTTATCGACTGGAACTGGAGAGCCTTGGATTCTCTCAAGTCCAGGCCATGCTTTATGGGGCCCCAATTCCTCACGCTCTACCAATAGTTACCCGTGCAGTTCTCCTGGCATGGCTCTCCGCACTGCGACACATTCACTGGGACACTAAACTCTCACTACAAACACCGCTGTGGCACGGCACTTGGCTGCGAGAGTTTGAGACACTTACTGTAAATTTTCTAGGGCTACTTCAAAACTACAGAGCTAGAACATGATTATATTGATAATGATGGTAGTGACACTAGAAATATAAAAATATAAAAATATTTATTATGAAATGAATACATTAAAACAAGTTTCTAAATTTCATATACATTTTGTTGAAAATCAGTTACATCATATTAACTGTTATCATTCATCCATTCATTCACAACTACCTCACTATGTTATTTTGTGTATGCTGTCAGCATAGTTAATTGATTCATAGTCTGACAAACCACATTACAATACATATGATTAATACAGTCTCATGGATTAATATGATTGAGGGGTGGTATCCAAGATGTCTCAACGCGCGTTTCGGCAGAAAACTGCCTTCCTCAGGAGAACCACCTTAAATCGTAATATTTCTGAAAAAAAGAAATTATTGTCTCAACAAAATGTCACAGTAACACTACCCTAACGGAAGTCTAGCAATTTTACTTATTTACATAATTAATAATGAGTCCACATTACAGAGCCTTAGAGTTGTGATATGTAGATATAAAAGTTTATAACAATCTAATGACGAAGAAATAGATTGGAGATCGAGGATTGAATGAAAGACCAGAGAAAATATATTAGTGTAATACCAAAGGGAGTGCACACCAGCAGAAGAAAAATTTGAAAATCACGTGAATAGAAAATGAGATTCATATAGTAGCCAAGCCTTAAACCAAAAAATGTGAGGTTTATGCCCATGCAATATATGGTGAAAGAGGTAGTGAAAGAAATATGATAAAAAGAAAAAGAGAAAAGGAGTTACCGGACGTTCTTACCAGATGTACAACCTCACAGAATGTGAGACTGTATTCTTAAAACAGAATTCGAGATCTTGATGGAAATGCGTCCTAATTAAAAGTTGAATCCTATAATGACAAACATTACTGTCATTAGGAATGCGTTTAAAGAAGAGGTTCTTGGAATGGGCCAAATGAGCTTATAAATGAACTAAAAAGAGCTACTTACTCAGGACATAAAGAGCAGAACGCAAAGCTGAAGATAGAGAGTCAGCCTAGCATGGTATAGATATATAATGATGAATGGCTGAGTTCTGCAAACCTAGGAGGTCACAAAAGTTAAACTTAAATTAAAATAAAACGCAAATGAAAGAAACTGTTAGACGCACCCCGATGTTGGAAAAAACCAGAAAATTACCTTAATATTAATGGTAAAAACTCATAGGGGGCGAGCTGTCATTCACTTCAGCTGTGGAAACAGCCAGGATTAGAAAGAAGAATCTGTCGATAAATGGACATAAAGGAACTCAATGCCGATGTAATGCACAGCAATTGTAAGCAATTACACAACAGATTGACTGTGAGTCCCAAGAGAAAAGAGGATGTCCTTAATGGCAAAAAGGATGTCCTTAATGGCCAAAGTAAAGTAAAAAGGATATGAATCTACAGCACGACAAAGGAAACGCTAGAATAGCACTAAATAGCCGTTGAAGAAAAATGGGCTGACAAGCGGCAAACATGGCTCTATTGACAATAGTTAACAAGTCCCAAAAATCAACGTTTTACCCTACAGCAAAGGCTAAGACAAGCTGTCCCTGTATCAAGGAGCATGAAGAAGGGGTTAGCGTGTCTTACCGTGAAACATGTCGTATCTTCACGGCCAGCTCAAAGCTCCGTGAAAACGCTGCGGTAGAAAATCGGGGTCCAAAAAGACCGGAGTTTGAGACACTAACAGGCTGCCAGAAATGGGATTTGATAGGTATAACTAGCCTGGGAGACATATGGAAGGGAGAGCACCTGTCCTCCTTTCGGGACCTACAACAGGCAAACTTCTTACACTCCTCCCAATTCTTCTGATACCTTCAGCTGCGACACGCCCTAGCCCTCCACATCCCTGACCGCACGGCAATCCCCGAATTTAGCCTACTTGAGGCCAAGCTTCTCCTGGGGAACTTGGGAAAGGGGGAAATATCCCAAATTTATCGATCCCTGATAAACAACACCCCATCCACGCTAGAACCTCTCAGAGCCCGCTGGGATCGCTGGATAGGTCCTCTGGAGGAAGAAGATTGGAGAGACACTCTGATGGCCCGTAGGACACTCACTATATGAGTCAGGCTCCGCCTCATTCAAATCTGCTATCTTCACTGCGCATATTTTACCCCGGTGCGGCTCCACAAAGCAGGTTTCCTCCCAACCCCACAATGTCCGCGCTGTAAGGCAGAGCCAGCCGACTTTTACCACATGGTCTGGTCCTGCGCCATCCTTTCAAAATACTGGGCGTCAATTGTATCTGAATTGAGTAGCATACTGAGGTGGGAGGTCACTCTCAATCCCCTTGCCCTTCTCCTGGGGTTGATGGAGGGGCTGGATGGCTTCCGTGCTGACAGATTGATTCTAGGAACAGCCATTCTGATAGCCAAAAGAGATATTGCAGCAGCCTGGAAAGATTCGACATCCCCCTCTATGACAAAATGGTGCAGGGGTGTAGGCTGGTGCGCTATACAAGAAAAAGCTGTATACGAAGCAAGAGGGTGCCCGGCTAAACACAAGCGTATATGGGGCAAGTGGATGGAACCGCTGGATTGAGTATCCGCAACACGGGTGGGCTCATATTCCAAACAACCAAATGGGGGAAACCACTTTTAAATGTATTGAAATGTCTGATATGTGAAAGTGGTGTAAGGTTCATTTTGTTGTTTAAAATTCCAATAAAATTGGTTATCCAAAAAAAAACCTTAACTTTTGACTTTGTACCGGTCTTGCGCAACCAAATAACCGTGGTTGGCACTTTGATCTTTTAAGCTCTAGATTTTACTGTAAAAGTTTAAAAAACATAACTTCAGTTGTACTGATTGGATTTGTTTTGGCGTAATTAAATGTATTAAAATGTATCTAATTTTTCAAAATTGGGTTGGGATTTTTCTTGTGTTGTGTTTCACTTTATTACTGTTTGAATGCTGCATAAATGCTTATCACAGTGCCTCTAAGTTAAGCCTAACTGCTTTTGTGCCAACCTACCAGAGGGTTAAAACAAATTAATTTAGTAACTTTTAAGGTTCACTCTGACAGGTATTGTGACTATTGCTTCAGAAGGGCTCACCCCCCTTCCCCTCAATTAACAACCCAATTTCCCACAACAGCCTTATAACTTTCATCTTGTAGATACGTGACACTAAGATCTGAGATGTGGCTGTGGTCAGTCTCACCAGGAAAAGTGAAACACCCTCTTTTTCAAAGTAGAGCAAAACTTCAGAGAAAGGAGTGCCCAGGAGAAGGGACAGGATAGAAAGAAGGCACTGCTGAGAGGAGAGTGGCCAAGGAGAGGGGGGGATAAGAGAAGGCAATCCTGAGAACAGAGCAGGCAGGTGGAGGGACAGTGAGAGAGCATGCACTGTTGCGGAGAGAGGGGGCCGAAGTGAGGAAAGGCATTAGAGCAGGAGATTTGTAGGCGAGAACTTTTGGAGAAAGAGGGAGAGCAATGACTGCTGAGGAAAGAATGTCCAGGCCGGAAGGTAATGGAGAGAGTGAGAGCAACCACTGCTGGGGAGCGAGGGACTAGAGAGTGGGAGGCTGAGAAAACAGGCATTGCTGGGGACAGACTGGAACTCAGTCAGGGCCTAACTCTCACACTGGGGCATGTACTGCACTTTCCCTGCGCTTAGCTTTCTCATCCTGGGATATCAAAAGAGAGAGCCCTCAAACTGTTTAATATTAAGCAGCTTTCACTTTGTTTAATTGTCTTTTTCTTTTCATTTCTGCATTGCAATGTGCAATTGGTACCTCCTACAATATACATTATCACAACTTTCATTTGTGCTCACCAGCCATTTGAGAAAATAGATTCACCAAGTCCTCGAGTAGTTCTTTCCTTAGTATTATAACTAGTCACCTTCTGCGAGCAGTAAACTCACTAAAGATATCCAGGTTCTGCATGGCCCATCTCCCATCAACCATGAAGTGCTGTTGGTAAAACTGCCCATATTGTAGTTTAGAACCTTTATATTCGAACAAAAACAAACCTACCTCTGTAGAACAAATTATGTACGTTTCTATGCAAATCATTATCCTGAAAACTTATATCATAATGCCAAAGACAAAACGCATGAAACAAGAGACTTGAGATGATGCTCAGAAATGAAAAACATCTGGTACCTGAGGGTATTCCAATGTATTTTATTGACTCTTAAGTTACAGCCAGTCATCAATTACTGATATTGCACAGTTGTAAACAGCTTCCAATGTCGTATTTGATAGATTTTTATTCTGGCAGTTTTATGTAGCGTAAACTCCACCCGAAGGCATACGAGTCCTTCATATGAGCACTAGCTGCATTACGCAATGACATTTTGTTGGGGGGGGGGGAGTTTGCACAGGGAGATTAAGAGATTTGCCTAGAGTCACAGGCTGGTGAGCCCTGACGCCGAGACTCGCAGATGGTTCCCAGTTGCAAAGTTGGCGCTATGATGTAAAGCCCGATCCTCTCCCTTTGCTCTGCTTTTTTCATCAAACAAGAAAAACGAAGTGATCAACACTCACTACAAAATTTCAAATAATCCACGGTATGACATAATTTCTGTCAGTAATATGGTTAACAGTCACTTCTTTGTGAGAGATCCCCTCAGTTGTAATCCTGACTTTTCAAGTCAAATATAGCTCTATTTCGGCAAAGCCATAAAAGTTTGATAAAATGCAATAAATTTAGCCGCTTCGCCGCAATCGGAATTCCGCCCAGGTGCTGGACATTCCGATCGCGGGTGTGGTCGTGACGAGCTCAGCTCGTCATGCGCACAGCGCGACCGCGCAGCATGACGAGCTGAGCTCGTCATGAGCATCGAAGGGGATATAGGTAAAAGAAAAGTGCAACACATTATTACATTGTTAATGAGGAAGTGTCACAGTGCCAAGGTGAAATCAACAGCAGAACACACATACTGTTAAACATAACATAACATTCAAAAATTGATAAGACCAATACCAGTGCATCACCATCCTAAAATCAATATAAAAGACAATCATTTTATGACAGTTCTTCTCTTCGCCCACATCAGCCCCAAAAATGTTGCTACTGCACAGGTATACAGTATGGAAGGGTCCGATCTCAATAGCCTCAAAGCGGTGCAGTGGCTAGATGTGCCCAGTTGTCTGCAAATGGGTGACAGCCATGCAGAGTCTGACTGGACATAACCCGGGCATGCAAACAGCACATGTGGTAAAGACTCGTTTTGATCAAGATAGAAAGGGCAATTCCCAGAGACAGATTCCAACCATTTTGCAGTGAATGATTTCAGATGGAACGCCCCTACTTCAAATTAATTGTGTCTAAAGGACCCATAATTAAGTCCTAGTACTTCTCTAGGCCATACACCGATTTAAACATCAAAAATTCCCCCGTCAGTGAAGTGCCTGCAACATTTTGCTCCTCCCTCTGCAGCATAAGGGCCCAATACTGTTTTTTTGTGTCTCCTTGGAGGGTATTTGGGGTTCAGTAGAATGGTGCCAAATATCCCCAAAGCCTAAAGAAACTGACAATTTTTGGTTGAGGTCAACCAGAACATTTTTTAAAATCTATCTAACTTGATGGTGTCTTGTAAGGCAGCAGCATATTGAGCGAGCTCTGGGGTAGCCCATGATCTTCGTCAGAATAGCATGGACCATAGGGGGACATTAAGGGCTACCTTTCTAACTCCCATGTCCAAAAATAGAAGGCGCAATGGTGTACTTTGTGGAAGGGAGGTCAGTGATCTTAAAAAATGTTCTCCAATTGCTCCAACACAGAGATGTCACCAAAGCCCCACAGCTCAGCACCATATAGTGCTGAGCCAAGGGCCTTGGGCTCATACACCTGTGGAGCTGGCACTATTGGCTTAGTGAAAGAAGCTGGATGTTCTTTCAGGATGGCATCAATAGTCTGTCTGTGCTTCAAGCAAGCGCTATTGATATGTGGACACCATGACATATTGGCTGACAATCAAACAAATCAACCCTCTCTAGGGTATCGCTTAGCATCAGCTGTTCCTTAACTTTTTTATGGTTGCTAAACAGCATCCATTTTGTTTTGGCTGTGTTGATTTCTAAGCCACAAACTTGACAAAAGGCATCAAATTTGTTAAGAAGAATGTTCAGGCCACTCAGAGTTTTCGATATTAAAAGAGTGTCATCTGTAAATAGCAATATAGGGATCTTGGTGTTAGCTGTAACAGGGACATCCACTGGGCAGTCAGAAAGATAGTCACCCAATCCATTTAGATACAAAGTGAAGAGAGTGGGGACCAGTACACACCCTTGCAGAACACCTTTCAGCACTGGGATCTTGTTGATCAGTAGGCCCTGTTACCCCAATCTGACACAGGCAAAGTTATTCTCATGTAGCTTAATCAGTAGTGACGGAATATTGTGAGCATACCCATCGCCTTCAAAACCTGCCACAGCCTCAAGCATGGAACCAGGTCAAAGACAGATTTTAGATCGACAGAACCAACAAATAAGTTGCCCTTGCTGATCAGAACAATCTTCAAAAAAAATTAGGATACACCTAAATACCTGGTCTATCGTAGAGGTTTTGGCTCTGAATGTGGCTTGAAGTGGGCTTATAATATCCCAATCTGATATCCACGTTTGATTTCAAACCATAACCAAATGAAAATAGGCTTTTTGGACACAATCAATACGACTAATTAGCCTATAATTTATATATACTGGCATAACTTCGGCGCCCTGCCAACATTCCAGAATAGATGTTCATATATACTGGTATAACTTCGCCCTTCATATATACTGGTATAACTTTAGGCGTCCTGCCAAGTTTCTGGAATAGATGTTTCCCAGAGCAATCACATTTGATAGAGCTACTATATAGTCAGCCCAGGCATCAGCATTATGAGCAAACAAATAAAGAGGAATGCCATCTGGGCCTGGAGCCCTTCCCCTCGCAAATGTAGACAGTGAGTCTAGAACTTCCTCTCTAGTGAATGGGGGAAGAGATAACATTCTGGAGGCTACTATACAACAGAGTAACTTTGGTGACAGGGACTACCTCCTCATAGTACAGGACAGCAAAATGAGTAACCCATTCTGAGGGTGGAACATGGTTTTGCTGTTCTTCTCCCCCAGGGATTTGTACCACTGGCAACCAATTTTCTGAAGTGCGAACAGCCTCTGGATGAACATGAGCCTCTGGATGAACATGCTTCCGCTAACTCCTGCTATCCATTATTCTCACACTCCTTCTTTGCATTCAATATGCTAAGTTTGTATTACTTTCTGATGGCTGCAATCATAGATGGCTTTTTCAACTTGATCACCCTAGCTAGAGTGCGCCTCAGGTGCCCACACTCCCTGTTAAACCATCCATTGTCTTTTGTTTGGGGGGCTTCTTCTTAAATTATAAAATAAGCTGCAATCCTCTCAAAAAGCTCTTTATGCACCACACTAAAGTCTAGGTGGTCTCCCTCCTTTTCCATACTTTTTGCAATGGTACTCAGAGTTGCCTGAACATCTTTGTTGATGTTTGACAAGATTTCTGGCTTTCAATAACCTGATGCCATTTGAAGCGACGTCTATCAGATATATGTACAACATTGCGAGTACTAGATGGCCTTGCCGGGTCAATTGTATACTTATCAAACAAAGCTAGCAGCTAAGACATAGAGGGTTATGGTCTCTCTCCACTTTTTCCTGTACTACCATGTCACCCACTCTGGACCACAATCTTAAGTCAATGAGGATGTAATCAATTCGGATTTTGGACAAATGGTTGTTAAAAGTGTATGCCCCCTTGGTATCGGATTTAGTACAACCATTAGTAGGCCGACCCCCAATTCAATGGAGAGCGCTATCAACTAAAGGATGGCTTGGGTCCATCTTTTGATTGAGTGAGGCTCCAGCTGGGGGATAGCCCAAGATTCTTCCTCCTCAGCAGTGATTTCAATATCATCCATGTCTGAGGGCTCAAATGAAGAATTAAAGTCCCCTGCAATGATCAGATATAAACTTGAACGAGACTTAGCCAGATGGGCCTATAGTGCTTGAATTGTCACTGAAGTGTGTCTACCCTTAACCACATGTGCATATATGTTGATGATCATCACATTATGGTCCCTCGCCCTACTTACTTCAATGTCTAGTATGTCAGTACAATCAATTGTTAATTGACAAATCTTACAATTTGGGAAGGACTTCGCCCATATTGTTAGACCACCCATAGGTCTTCCAAACTTAGGCTTAGCTGGAAATTGAAAAGACAAGTACCCCACTTTATGTAGAGATTCTATTGACCAAGTTTCTTGGAAGTGGCATATGTCATGCTTGTCGACAAACTCACCCCATGGTGGCTGCATCATCTTGGCTTTGAGGCCAGCCACATTCCAAGAAAACACAGAGATCAAAGGTAAATCATGATTTTTAATGGAGCACTTGGGCAGGGACAAAGTGCCTTCAGAATCAGTTAGTGTGCTATTTGAGACTTCAAGAACTGGAGAATCATTACCAGTACACAATAACCCAGGTATGCCAACATTGTAAATTTGGGAGTGGGTAGATAAGTCATGAGTATTCAAGCTGACCCAGTTAGTATGGATGGTATCTGGGCGTGAAAAATCATCAAACTGAGTATCCAAACTAAACATGGGTGAGCAGGGGCCTAAAGCTGTATCATAACGCTTGAGAGCCTCTGAACAGGTCGCCTGTAGGTGAAAGATTCAGCACTTCTTGGGGTAGCCCTATATTGTTAATACTTGCTGGGGGACTTGGGATGGGGGGAATCTAGGGGGAGTCCAAGATTGTTGTAGGAAGCCCCCGCTAATCTGAACTGTAGCCAGGTCACACTTCCCCATCAGTTGTCAATCGTTATCTTCCAAGCCAGATAGAACCTGAAATCTATTCCCATGTGGCAGCTGAGACGTGTGTTGGTAGCGGCTGTGTGGTTGTATTTCATTGAGTCGCCTGGATTTTGGGGCTAAACGTTTGTAAAAAACATCCCAATGGAACAACATTTATATGCCCTGGCTGAGCTAGATCTGTGTTTGACTTTTCACTTTACTAAACAGTTTGATCCTATGCACACTCATTTATTGTCGAACACACAGCACAAACTCACTCAATTGCCAACTCCCTGGAGCTCGTCCTTTACCCTGGCCAGAACCAGCTGCTCTAAACAATTCTTGCTCAGGTGGCTTCGTGGCACTTCATTCACAGCAGGGACTTTGATGGTATAGCGCTAAGAATGGATGCTAAATACTCCCAGTACAACTTTGGAATTTTATTTATCTATTGAGTTTTGTATAGCACAAACTTGACCCGAAGGCATCAGAACGCTTTACAGAGTTAGCACAGCAGCAATTACACGAGTTACATAAAAAGCAAATGAAAGTACATAGTAACCGTATAAAAAGTAGCATACAATAGACAGCAGGATATGTGAATGATATAGCAGCAATTACACGAGTTACATAAAAAGAGTAAGTAGAAGTACATAGTAACCGTATAAAAAAGAAGTATATACTAGACAGTAGGATATGCAAATTATATAGTTCTGAGGTAGTTACGGTAGGGTGTTGCAAAGATGAGGAGAATAGAGAAACAGTTTTTGCCAAAGGCAATGGTACGGACATTTCAATGGAGGTTGTGGGGTAGGAGCATTAGGCCAATCAGGTCGTTTAGTGGGGAGGGTTTAGGTATTTATTAATAAGAAGAAGTTTAAGTTTCTTCTTGAAGTGAGGGAATGAGTGATTGTCACGTAAATCTTGAGGCAATGAGTTCCAGATTCTGGGAGCGTTCCCAGAGAAGGAGCAGGTGTACGATTCTTCTTTCTTGAATTATGGCGGAATCAGGAGTAGACTGTTGGAGCTTCAAAGAGGTCTCTTTTGGCCGGCTTTTGATAGATTGTTTGCAAGGTAAACTGTTTTTTCCATGTAAAGCGCTTTGAGCATTATTCAAGCACTTTTGAATATACATCTTGACTCGATTGGTAGCCTGTTGAGGTACTGAGAGTGGGAGTGATGTAGTCGAAGTGGCTCTTTCCCAACAGGACTGTAGATTGCAAAGGGGGTAAGTGTGTATTTGAGGCGCCCGTGATCGTTGCGTTACCCTAGTCCAGTTTGGAGAGGACGAAGAATTGTACAACTGTCTTTAGGTCTTTGATGGGGATGAAAGGTTTTTATTTTTTTGAGGTGTTTTAACGTGTAGAAGGCACTTTTAGCTGAGGCATTAATATGCTCTTTCATAGTCAGGTTTTTGTAAAGTGTAATCCTCAGAGATTTTACAGAGTTAGAGATCTATAATTTGCAGTTTAATGCAGTGAGGCTGTCGAGCCAGATATCAACAGGGAAGGACTTTTCTTTGGTTGGATGAATAGGAGTTCAGTTTTGCTGGGATTAAGCTTACGATGGTTGTTGGACAGCCAGGATTGAACTTTGGAGAGAGTGCTGTTTAAATGTCTTTAACTGATGAGATTTTAATGTAGATTTGAGGGTCATCTGCATAGAGATGATAGGCAATTCTGGCTTGTTTCAGGATCATTGCAAGGGGTTTCATATAATGGTTGAATGGGGCAGGAGACCCTTGCGGACCTCTTTGTAATTCTGGTGTTACTTTTGAGATGGAGTTGTTTAATTTGATTAACTGTGAGCATTCATTCAGGAAGGAAGCAAACCACTGAAGGACAGTGTCATTTATACCTGCACGTTGTGCGAGGATGTTAAGGAGGATGTCATGGTTGACAGTGTCAAAGGCCGCTGAGAGGTCCAGGAGGACTTGGACTAGGAAGCAGGCTTGGCCTTCGTCCAGAGATCTGTGTAGGTCATCAACAATGTTCAGTATTGCAGTCTCTGTGCTACAGCCTTTCCTGAACCCTGATTGGAAGGTGTTGTGCAGGTTGTACTTTTCAAAGTGGTAGTTGAAATGAGCCAGCATGCATTTTTCGATGATTTGGCCAGGAGAGGGAGGTTGGTTGGGAGAATTACAGTGCTGCATGAAAAGGGACACCTGGATGATCTTATTACAGTTCCTCATGACTTGAAGACACATCCCTTGCAGGCGTGATCTACTGAGAGTGGTTGGCAGCGCCTTGGGCTTGCCAGTTGCATGACAAAATGTTGCTTTAATGGACATGCTGTAAAGGCTCTTTTCGGTGCCCGTGCTGGACTAGAGCCAGCTGCTCTAGTACGTACTCTAGCACGTGCCTGGCAGGCTTCAAAGCACTCACATATTCTTTTTATTTTTTTGTGGCTCTATAAGCTACGAAAATGGGCCAACTTTGATATAAAGTTATAAATGGGTAGTAACATTGCAAAAATGCATAATAAAAGGTGTTTTAAAGATAATAAATACAAACATAACATAAAAAAGTACCTGGCAGACACTACCAAGGAGAAATGCACTTTGCTAATGTCAGGCTAGGGTGAGGATACACACATACATGCCCCGCCCACAGAATTGGCGAATTACACATACACACACACACACCATCCCCCCCAATGACCTACTCACCTCCACTTACCTGCTCAGTGAGGAGGGATGATGTGGTGATGGCTGGTCACAGCAGGTCACCGTCATGCTCTAATCAGTGGAGGCCAGGCAGACGGGTGCCAGAGTTTACAGTTCTGCTTGGCCTACCGGGCTTGCTCTCTGTAATGCTGCCACTGCCATGCTCACGCAGCAGAGCAATTAGAGTGCTAGCAGTTTGTATATAGTGTCAGTGCACAGCAGCACATGCACACCGAGATCTGACAGGACTGCAGTTTTTGGTGGGCCCAGGCCACAAGCAAGTAAAGGCAGTATTATAGACAGCTTCAGTTGGTTTCAGTTCAGTGCAAACTGATACAAACAGCATGCTATGCACTTTTAATTTGCTCTACGACATTCTAAAGTTTGTCCTGAACTTTGCCAGCCTGCTCCCTCCCAGCACAGCCAACAGCTGCCCTCAATCATAATTTACCAATGGAATTAAAAAGTGATGATGTTCCTTGGTGAATGGCAAGTATGCACTGCTGACATCAATATTGTGATGCAGTCATCATTTCTGGATCTGGGTGGGTCAGCCGTACCAGGCAGACATCCAAAAGAGAACAGATACATTCGTTTTTAATAATTACTGGGCCCAATGCCCAGGGACAGAAAATTCAGTAGACATGGCCCTGTGAAATAAGTACGATGCTGAGCACTGGAAACCACTGACACAAATTAAGCACTGTTTTGGACCCAGGTGCTACTTTTTCCTCAGTCATATTAACAATAGCAGTGGTAACTTTTCCCAATATTCATTAATGGGAGGGCAGGATCAAGTCAGATGTAGGAAGTCCTTTTCCTCTGCAGCATTATGGGTGCAGCACAAGTCAGTCTGGAGGCCTCTTTGCATTAAGCTTTAAGGTGTGTGCTAAATTCAGTGAAGACATTTTTTTTTTTAATAATTCTTTTTATTAACATACATCGGCATCAGACATATAGTACAGAGGAGTCAACAAAACCGTACATAGTGAAGACAATAAGTGAGAGCTATTCACAACATTACATCATAGAGGTAAGCTACGGGGTAAGGGTATCATCCTGATCAATACCACGAGGCGGCTGGCATATATCCCCTCGATATGAGTTCCAAGGGCTCCATATGCGGGACCATTTTTTGGGGCAGCCCCTGGCCGTGTAGACCGTCTTTTCCCTGTGCATGCACCAATCAAGGTCTTTTTTCCAGGCCTCTATCGTGGGTGATTGCGCCGCACCCCACAGCTGTGCAATGTTCCTTTTTGCAAGCATTAATCCCAGTGTGACCCATTGTGTCTGGTGAGCGTTCAGGTCTGTAGGTTCCCATATATTCAAGAGGCACCTCTGTGCTTCTGGGTAAAGATGGACTGTAAGTACTGCATTGATTGTATCGTACACTTTCCGCCAGTAGGAGTGTATGTGCTTGCACTCCCATATGATGTGCATGAACGTTCCTAAGTGGCCGCATCGTCTCCTGCACTCCCCCCCTTCAGCCCTCCCCATCTGTACCAAACGGGGCCCTGTGACATATACCCTGTGGAGGATTTTGAGCTGCATAAGCCTAAGTCGTGCTGGAATTGCAACCACTCTCGGGGAAGATAGTGCCTCCTGCCATTCGTCATCGTCCATTTCGATACCATCCCTTATCCATCTCTCCCGCAATGATTGAAGAGGATCTACCATATTATTTATCAATTTCTTGTATATTAAGGCTATAGTTTTCTCGGGTAAGTGGCCATCCAGTATTCTATCTTCCAACGGCGAAGACTCCGGAGGGGAGGAACCCTTCGGTAGAAGGGACCGTAATGCGTGGTGGACTTGTGTATATCTAAAGCGCTCTCTGTCGGTCAACTCATGTTGCTTTTGTAGAGTGGTAAAGGACTTCACCTCGCCCTTATGCCAAATGTCTTTGATACGTGAGATCCCAATGAGTTCCCACTTGTCAAATCCCTTCGATCTCCATAGGCTACCCAGTTTCTCGGAGTCCCACGGCGGAGTCGCTAAAGTCAGTTTATGTCCCCATCCAAGGAATTTAGTGGCGACATACCAAATGTGTACTGAGTGTTTGGTAGGGCCTGTCAATGAATATCGATCGGGTTTTGAGTAGAGCGCCCTGTTATAGTTCCCCCCCGGGAAGGAGCCACCTATCCATGTTATAGTCAGAGTCATCAGGGCGACCATAGGTGCCGTGATTGATGGCCGCTAAATGTGCCGCCCAATAGTATTTTTTGATGTCGGGGAGGCTGATGCCCCTGTCGTACCAGTCTAATGTAAGCTTGTTCAGGGCGATGCGCGGCTTTCCGTCCCACAGCAAGTCCCTCTGGAGGCCCTCGATGTCTCTAAAGTATGTCATCGGGACAGGGTCTAAGGAGTTTTGTAGGGCGTACAGGAAACGGGGTAAGGACATCATTTTAAAAAGGGCCGCTTTGCCTAATAGTGAGAGGGGAAGTGACTTCCAACTTGGTATGTCTCTTTTTAGCCTGTGTAGTGGCGGGAGAAGATTGTGGGTGTATCGGAGTGATGGGTCTAGGGAAATAAATATTCCTAAATACTTGAAGCCCACTGTACTAATTTGTATTGGACAGCCGCTCGGTGGGGCGGGTGGGTCCCCTTTGAGGACGTACAAAAGGGACTTGCTCCAGTTAACAGAGAATCCAGAATATCTACCGAATATTGCCAGGAGATCCAGCACAGCCACCAAGGACTTCCTGGGGGAGGCAAGGTAAAGTAGTATGTCATCCGCATAAAGTGAGATGCGGTCCTCCCAATCCGGGGACCAACGTAGTCCTCGTATTACTGGGTTTCACCGGATCCATGCTGCCAGTGGTTCTAGGGCTAGGGCAAACAGGAGAGGCGAAAGTGGACACCCCTGACGGGTCCCACGACTGAGTGTGAACGTGACTGATTTTTTGTTATTAACCACCACTTGCGCCATGGGCTCATTATACAAGAGGCGTACCCATTGAATAAAGCTTGGACCAAACCCCATCTTTGCGAGCACTGCCCAGAGATAAGGCCATTCAATAGTATCGAATGCCATGGTCGCATCCAAGGATACAATCATAGCCGGTTCTTGGATCGTGTTTGCTCTACCCAGCACCCCGTGGACTCTGCGCAGGTTCAAGGCTGTGTTTCGGTGTGGCATAAAGCCGGACTGGTCTGGATGTATTAGGCCCCCAATTATCTTGACCAGGCGATTGGCCAGGAGCTTGGCAAGAATTTTGGGTTCAGCGTTAAGGAGAGATATCGGTCTATACGAGGCACAGTCAGTTTTAGTTTTACCCTCTTTATGTATGGTAACTATGGTGGCGATCCTTTGATCCCTTAGTAGTGTCCCACGCTCCCTGCATTCATCAAACATGGATTTTAAATATGGTGCCAGTTTGTCGGGCCTAAGTTTGTATAGCTCGATGGGGATTCCATTGGGACCAAGGGCTTTTCCTGGGTTTAAAGATCGGATTGCCTGCGCTATTTCGTCCGTCGTCAAGGCACTCTCCAAGAAATTAAGGTCATCTACAGAGAGCTTGGGGAGCCTAATGTCTCGCAGTAACTCATGAGAGTCCTCTTCAGTATATGGTGCTACGGCTGTGTACACGGCACTAAAATGACTGGCAAACTTTTCGGCAATGTCCTGTGGATCTGTTAAGGAAACGTCACCGTCATCCCTGAGCTCCGGAACCAGTCTGCTCGCCCACTCTTTTTTATCAAGCCAAGCTATTAGTTTCCCTGCCTTGTCTCCCAAATCGTATATTCTGCCCAGTTTTTCCCTCCCCAGAGTTTTAGCCCTGTCAGTCACTAGTACCTTATACTCGTTTTGTTGGAGACTCAGTGAGTGGAGTTTCTCTAGTGTGACTCCAGTTTCCAGTTCCCTTTCTAACCGGTAGATCTCTGCCTCAGCGTCCGAGATCTCTTTCTGCTTGTCTTTCTTCATTCCAGATATTAAGGACAGGGCATGACCCCGGATCACCGACTTAAAAGCTTTCCACAGTGTCTGGGAAGAGGCCACAGACCCCTCGTTTTCTAGAAAGTAGTTATCTATGGCTTTGATGAGATCTTTACGGATTATCGGATCCCGGAGGTACCATGGGTTAATTGGTGCAAGCCTCCCCACCCTCATTTGGTTGAGGACTATGTGAACCCATACCGGGGAATGATCGGATATGCCCCTGGCCAAGTGCCTGATTTCGTGGACAACTTGCGGGGCGGGGACTAGGATATAGTCTATACGGGAAAGGTTGTGATGCACCCCAGAGTGGAAAGTGTGCTGTATTTTCTCCGGGTTATACGTTCTCCACCCATCTGCTAACCCCAGGGCCTCAAGAAAGTCTGGCAGCCAACGAGAAGATGGCCCCTAGTGAAGACATTTTTAATGAATAAGACACAGACTGCTACAATGTTAGAGGGTTCAATGACAGAATATCGAGGCACAAAATATCGATACACAAAAATATTGGAAAATAAATCTTGTGAACAAAAATATAACCTTTCTATACTTATCTAACAAAACAATTATGAAGAACAAAAATATTGCTGTTAACGATATCGTTTTTTACTAATATTGAATACAAAAATATCAGTTACAAAAATATCGTGCCCTATAAACAAACGTATAAACTGTCAAAAATATCACATCACACAATGACAACAGCAATATTGCTAAAATAAGTACATTTTTAATTACTCATCATAAAAATAATGACATTATACATTAAAGAAAACATTAAACCAAACAATAAACAACATATACTCATATTTTAACAATAGAATATTCACATTACCTTACTAAATAAATATAAATAAACCCAAGAAAATATAAATCAATATATAATATATAACTTCAATAAAATAAATATGTATAATCACTACCTTTATACCACAATTTATATATATATATATATATATATATATATATATATATATATATATATATATATATATATATATATATATATATATATATATATATATATATATATATATATATATATATATATATATATATATATATAATATATATATATATATATATATATATGTATGTTTATACATATATTGAACCAGTCCTTGGTGCTGCATAGCTCAACAATAATCCACAAGTCTCCTCTGCTGTTCAACAGTTTATTCAGGATATACACGAATATCCCAACATGTTTCGGAGACATCAGACTCCTTGCTCACGGGTCAGGAAGCGGACACTCTGCTTGTCACTTATTCCTTTCACTGATTTGCAATTCACAGAGAAAGAGGACTCAGTGCACATAATACATTTGAGAGGGTCTGCAAGCATGGGCACCATGTTTTTTTTTCCAAAATGTTTTTATTGGTGTCAGTTGTTTAAAAAACACATACAAAACAAGTAGCAGTGGGAGGCACCAGCCGAACGTACAGGTCAAGAGATACAGAGATTTAAATGACAAGTTCATCTTGTGTACTAGGACTCGACCTGAGATATCAACAATCGTTATGTACCCAATCTGGTGGAGGTGTGCAGTAAGCAATAAAACATCATGCTTTACTCCCCTCGTGGGATTTGTTATTTAATTGACACTTGCGGCTCCCACTTCCAGCCATTCTTCCCACATAACTCAACAACAAAACTAAACTAACAGATGTATCACGGTATCACAAAGTAATGCTTGGTCAATGATGAGGGTAGGCTACTGTGAACAGGGCCCACGACCGAACTCCCATGCCTCTCCCCCCTGGAGTCACATTCGACCAGTGTGTTAGATATGGAAGAGATGAAGAGCCCTTAGCCTGGGACCACAAGTGAAAAGGGGAAAACCCTCAGACAGATTCTCTACTAGGGGGGCCCATGTGTAATCGAACCCTGTTCTTGAGTCTTCTACTATGTCCGCCATTCTTTCCATCGCCAGAGCTCGCCACAATCGGGCGTGCCATCAGGTCTTCTCTTGTGAGCGCCATTTTGCCGCCAGTAGAGGCCCGCCCTTCTTTATCCACGCCCGAGGTGGTTGGGGCGAAGTAATTGGAAACTTTAGTGGTCTGCGCTTTCTTCGGCGGCATATGGGCCGGGGCGCGGAGTCAGCTCAAGGCCCCCCTGAAGTGATATGGTGAAGGGAAGCGGTGTGGAATATCAGGAGGAAGGTGTAGAGATCTCGCTGCGCCACTCCGCCATCTGGGGCCCCCTCCTCTTGGCAATCGGGGCGCCCGTGTCCAGACCACACCCAACATTCTCGAGCTGGGCGCCTCCTCAAGGCCCAGAACAGCTCCCACAGGTCCAACCAGCTGTTGAAATATAGTGGCCTGCCCTGGGATTCAATCACGAGGCTGTATTAATAAGCCTGAGGCTGCCTGCCCCCCTTTACATTAGGGCCAGGATATCCAGCTCCAGGGCTCCTATGTAGATGCGGGCAAGTCAGGGGGATCCCCCCGCTCTTCCGGATGCAGTGTGCTGAAAATTGGTCCTCCTCTTGAATGTGTGTGCCTCCACTTGGGGACCATGCGGGGGTGTGTTATATTTGGATGGGCCTTGGTAGTGGCGAGTCGTGTCCAGGTCTCCGGGCGGGTCCTCGCTCCGCTCTCAGGGCCCCGGGTGACCCCCCACAGACACAGCAGGTGCTGATGCGTAGGGGCCCAGCACTAAGGCCCAGTCACGAGGCTGTGTGTTCACATTAGAGGCCGCCTGACCCTTGCCGTCTTAGGGTCAGGCAAGTCGGTTTTGGGGCTCCACAACATCCACGAGTAGACCAAGGGGCCCCCCGTTCCCCGGAGTGCAGCTCATCGAGCAACGGAATGACCGGAGACCTCCCCCTCAAGATATGGGCCCCGTTCCTCACCTCGGGGACCTTGCATGGAAGCAGCCGTGATTGCCCGTGTCGCGACGGAGACCACCCGCCTTGATGTCACTGGGCGGGTCCACAAAGCAGGCCCCGCCGACCGCAGTCCAATGTGGTCACGGCTGCCGCCGCCCACCGGTCTCCGCTCTGCCGGTCAGTGCTGTTCCCTGCGGGAGTCACCGCCGCCGTCTCACTGCAGAGGCTGGGCCACCATTTTGGAATGAGCCCCGTGGCCCTGGCCTTCGCCTCAACACTCCGCAGGCATAGATCGAAGCTCCCTTACTGCCAGATACGAGTCCCCCCTGTTGACAAGAGGGCTGGGGGACCCGGTTGCGAGCTTTGGTAGGAGGTAAGATGCCTCTGAAATTGCTAATTGCTGCAGGCCTGGCACGGAGCCGTGCGGAGCAGAGTTACATCCGTTCGGCCATGATGGTTGGCCACACCCCCCCAGGGCACCATTTTAACATAAGAGTGATCAAAGCCATAACATAATAAAAAGACAGAACTCGGGATGGAAATCACTGACAAAATGTGGGCATACTGCTGCACACAGACGCAGCACATTTCTATCTGTCAACGCCAAAATTGTTACACTTTAAATTTTTACATCAATATTATATATCCCCATCTGATATAGCTAAGTTTGACCATACCAGATCTGATGCCTGTGCTAAGTGCCACGATGCGGGAGCTGACTTCGCAAACCTCGCCTGGACCTGCTCCATAGTACATGCTTACTGGGTGATGGTGTTCGAACGGATCTCAGCTATGATGGGTGCAGACCTGGCACCTTGTCCACTAATGGCATTATTGAGATATACCCTCGAGGTGCCACACAGCGCCCATAGGTTGGTGTCCATGGCGCTGCTACTGGCTAAAAGAGAGGTAGCACTGCGATGGGGTAGTGCATGTCCCCCCACAGCTTTGGAATGGCTAGAGAGTATTTGTCATTGTGAGAAAGTAGGGGAGGATTATGCACAGATGCAACCCTTGAACTCACATTCCAAAGACTTCTGGGCCCCCTTCCAGGCCACTTGAGAGTGCTGTGCGGACGTAGTCCCACTCATGAGTGATTAATAAACTTGTTATTTGAATTCCAGCTTCAGTGCCAATCTCTATCTTGTTGGTCTATGGACCCGTGGACAAGAGAAGGGTGATCCCTGCACCGGTGTGCTCATTAAAAGGCACATTTCCACAGTTGGCGCTCGATACGTGGGGCCTCATCGAGGACGCGGCCGTCTGAAGGAGTGGTCTTGACGGAAGAGTGGAATATTACTGAGGAGACGTCCTGCATGAGGAGACCCTTGTCTTTGCAGCCAAAGTGACTTTTCCGGTTTTTTGATTTGACCCTCCAGGTGGCGGCCGGTCCTGACTGAGGTATCCTTTGGCGTTATTTTTGCAGTGACCATTAGGTCGATCAAGAGATTGGCAGTTGGAGGTTGGAGACTTTTGTTTGGTAAGGTCGCTGAAGCGGCACTCTTGTTTGCTTGGACAAGATTCTGGTTTTGTTTGATTTATTTTTTGCAGAAAATAAAGGCAGGTAATGTGGAGATTTTTCTCTACTTTTGAACAATTTGGAAACGTAATATTTTACAAAAACTTGGTAGCATGCCTGTTTCCAGCACACTCCGTAGGTTGTGTTGCTGTCTTGGTGGTACCAAAATGGATTTAGAAAGAAGTCAGCCGGCTCCCTTAGAGGGAACACCTAATAGACATATGTATATTAAATACGGTATTTCTTCCATAATGTATAGTACACTGTGGAACAAATATACAAAGAAGGATCCTGATCTCTAATGGCCTGTGAATGGGTCATTTGACTTTAAAAAGATTCAATATGTAGAACAGTGTTTGTTTAACAAAAAAAGTCGACAAGATATGTTTGATTGTGTACGAATGTGGGAGAAAGAGGTGAATGAAAGAGCGAAGAGAGAAGCAGCTATAGCAGAGAAAGAACAACGAAAAACGATATATCAAAAAGCGCTAGAATTAAAAAATAAGGAGATGACGGAAATAAAAGAAAAAGAAGAGAGGGAGCGTCGTTTAGAGGTAACTGGCCAGTACCCTATTAGGCGCCCCTTTATCTCATGCTTAATAAACCTCAAGATGATTCTATCTTATTAGATCGACCTCCGCCCCCGTATAAATTTCCCTCTGCCCCTGAGGAGGATCCTTCCGATGAAAAACATAATTCTTCCGACGATAAAGATATAGATAAGCAAGATGGGTGACAGACTCGCTCTACTTTAACTACTGATGAAAAAGCCACCATTAGATCCACTGTTCGTTCAGAAGCCCGTAAGAAAACTCTTCCTTCAGATCTTGTAGCAATAGTTCAGCAGTGGAAAGATTTAGAACAGTTATATTTTGCAGAGAAGTTTGCTTGGGAAGTTATACTTAATTTTAGAGACCTTTCTAAAAACTTAGAGCCCACTGATATAAATTCTGATTATAAACAATTGAGTGATGGAACTTTCCTTTGTTCAAACATACCTGATTTAATTAGGCGAGTGGTTAAATTACGAGATGAAACATTTCGCTTAAAAGCGGAGAAAAAGAAGCTAGTAAAACTAAAACTGTACAAGTAGCCCAAACCCCAGCGCAGATAGTAGAAACTTCAGAGACAAATAATGGATCTAGTAGTGCTGAAGTTGGTATACGACTAATGCGCGAAGCTGCGCCTTTGTATGTTCCTCCAAAGGGTACGGGAACAAATGAAGATAAGACTTCAGATGATGCGAAAGGGTATTTTATTTATAATTGGGTTTATACCCCTTGGAGTAGAGCAGATGTTATGGCTCTTAAAGCCGCTTTGTCCGATCCGCGGACGAAAAAAATCCTGCCGCTTTCTATGAAGAAGTAGAAGGAGCCATTAGCTCCTGTACTATGACTCTGCCAGATATTGATATGTTTTTGGACTTATTTTGCCCCTGATATGTGGAGAACAATTCGGAAAATAGATGATAATGTAGCATATGGTGATACTTGGGTGCATTTAGAAGAAATAGATGCGGCTAGAGAGCCTGCGCAGAAACCACAACAGGAGATATTAGATCTTCCTAAAGCTATTGTGACTAAGTTGAAAACTCTTATACCCCCTAAGAAAATAGATTGGACTACGTTAGCGTCTTGTAAACAGAAAGCGGATGAGTCAGTTTCTGATTTCTTTACACGATTTGAAGAGACATTTCATGACTTTAGTGGGCAGTCCTTGACAGATGACACGGGTAAGCATCTGTTCGTCAACAAATTTGTCGCTAACATGTTGCCAGAAATAGCTAGTCGCCTTAAGGCCAGCGAGAGTTCATGGACTACGTCTTCCCCAGTCTCCCTTTTGACTATGGCCCAGTATTATGAGCGTCAGGAATTGGAAGCAAAGGGCAAAGAGGATAAGAAGGTTAAGGATTTAAAAACAAAAGTTATTTTGGCTCAAGTATATGGTCCACCATTCAGAGGTGGTGGTAGAGGTGGACGTGCAGTATATACACCTGGTGCACCCCCTTTCTCTCGATCAACTTTGTCTTCTGATCAGTGTGCTTATTGTAAAGAGATTGGACATTGGCGTTCTGAGTGCCCCTTTTGCGAGGTCAGCAGTACCAACGGGGTAGAGGAAGTATGAGAGGACGCCCAGGGAATTCAGGAAATAGGGGAGGAATAGGAACCCGTCCCAGGTTTGAGGCAGTTGAACACGGACCAAATTATTCTAATACCTTTGATAGACGAAATCAATATCAAATGTCTGATTATTCGGCTGATGGTCTTGCGGATTCTGATTATGCATAGGAACGCCTAGGATGGGGTAAGGAACCGGTTGAGGTCCCAGTAGATCAGAAGGGTCCTTATGTTGATGCAAATGTCTTGGGTTCTACTGATCGGTTTCTGGTTGAAACAGGAGCTACTCGTAGTGCTCTGTCTAAAAAATTGATTCCTAGGGCTCCCCTGTCTGGCGCAATGATAACATCGATAGGATTCGATGGGACACCTACACCTAGCCCACTGTCACAGCCACTTGCATTTAGTCTTGATAAATTTACTGCAGCATGTCCATTTCTGCTTTCCCCTAACACGCCGGATAATATTGTGGGCATTGATATGCTTAAACATTTTCGTGCTACAATACGTTGTTCCCCAGAAAGTGTGCGTGTTATCTTAAATGATAACTATCCAATGGTTGAGAGGTCTTGTCTCATCAAAGAAGATATCGCTTGGCATCTTTACCTAGTACTTTGTGGTCTACATCAGATACCGATGTGGGACAAATGGTTATTCCACCAGTGCATATTCAAGTGAAGGAAGGTGCTTCATTGCCTCGAAGGCGAAGAAGCATTAACACTCATTGTTCAGGATTTGATCAAGGTGGGGGTTGTGGAAGAAGTCCCTTATAACATTTGTAATAGTCCTATCCTTCCTATTTTGAAAAAAGACACTGATACTAAAATTTACAGATTTATTATTGATTTACGAGAGGTTAATAAAATCGTGGTGCCCCAATACCCGGTAGTCTCTGATATCACCATGGTTCCTCCTACTGCCACTACATTTAGTGTAATTGATTTAAAGAATGCATTTTTCTCAATACCCATTCACCCTGACAGCCGTTATTTGTTTGGCTTCACTTTGAATAATAGATCATTCAGGTTCTGTAGAGCTCCACAAGGATATACAGAGAGTCCTAGCATTTATAGTCAGGCGTTGAAAAGGCAGCTTGATTCTTTTCCTGTACCAAAAGGGGTGGCTCTTATTCAATATGTCGACGACATCTTGTTGGCTGCTGATACCCCTGAACAGTGTAAAGAAGGAACACTGTCATTATTGTTATTTCTTGCCTCTCATCATCACAAAGTCTCTAGGAAGAAACTGCAATTTTGTAGACAGCAGGTTACCTATTTAGGTCACCTCCTGTCTAAGGAGGGACGTGCACTCACACCAGATCGCATTCAAACTATTTTTGACACTCCCGTGCCCCGTACTCAGAAGGATGTCCGTGCACTGATTGGCCTTACTTCTTTTTGTAGGCAGTGGATCCCTAGCTTTTCTCACATTATTAAACCCTTGTTGGCCCTTTTGACTAAAGACACTCCGATGCCTCTCCCATGGACTACTGAGTGCCAGGATGCCTTCCAACAGTTACGTCAAGCTCTTTGTTCTGCACCAGTATTAGGAACTCCAGACTACACTAAGACACTATGTACACGAGAGGGAAGGTTGCGCTCTCTCAGTTTTAACACAAACACACGGTGATAAACAACGTCCTTGTGCATATTTCTCAGCTGTCCTTGATCCAGTTGCCCGCGCGCTGCCTGGTTGTTTTCGAGCGGTGGCGGCAACGGCTGTGTCCATAGTATACGTCAGAGCGAGGGAATAGTCTTGTCACATAGATTGCTTGTGTTAGTACCCTATTCAGTTGATGCCTTGTTAAATCAAACAAAAACACAGCATCTGACTAGTGCTCGCTAGACAGGATATGAATTGACACTTTTGGCCCCTCATATCACGTTAAAAAGATGTTTGACTCTGAACCCTGCTACATTATTGCCATTTCCAGCTACTCAGTCTCAGTCACAAGAGTTACATGACTGTATATCCCTTACTGAAGAACGAACAAAGGGTCGTGTTGACCTACAAGCTACACCTCTTTCTAGTGTTGATGGGGAATTGTGGGTTGATGGATCCTGTCTGAAATTGCCTGATGGCACTACATCTGCTGCTTATGCAATTAAAACACTTCAGACAGTAGTTGAGACAGCTCGTATCCCACAGAAGTCAGCTCAAGCAGCCGAGTTAATAGCACTGACCAGAGCATGTGAGCTTAGTACAGAGTTGCTTGTTAACATTTACACTGATAGCCAATACGCCTTCGGCGTGGCTCATAACTTCGGGCAACTTTGGAAAGAAAGAGGCTCACTTCACATGGGACACAAATAGTGCATGGGGAATTAGTACATAATCTCCTTACTGCCTTGACCTATCCTAAGAAAGTGGCAATTGTTAAATGTAGTGCACACAAGAAAGTGACTGATAAAATAGGAGCAGGCAATGCCTTTGCGGATTGCACAGCTCATGAGACTGCAATGCAGCGAAGTACCACATCTATGTATGTAGTTAAGTCACAGGCTGAACGTTGGCATGATGCCAGGCAAGAGGTGCTGGACATACAGCAATCTGCTTCTGTTGATGAATTAGTCCAAGGAGGGAACATTGGATGACGAGGGCTGTTGGAGAAATAAAGAAATGATAAAATGGAAGTTACCCTCAGCCTATTTACATCCTATGATTCACATGGCACATGGGCCGGCACATGTTGGAGCATCCTCAATAGCAAAGCAACTTATGTAAGTTTGGGATCATCCAGAGATTGTCGGTACGGCTAAGAAAATAGTCCAGTCCTGTCTGATCTGTCTCCAGTATAATCCTGGAAAGGGAACACGTAACTCCAACAGGAGGGTTTGCAATACCAACTGCACTCTTTGAGGTCCTGCAAATGGATTACATCCAGCTTGAGCGCTGTAACAACCCAAAGTATGTCTTGGTAGTGGTTTGCGCCTTCAGTAAATGGGTGGAAGCATACGCTACGAAGGATAATACAGCTCTTACGACAGCAAAGGTGCTCCTAAAGGAGTTCTTTCCCCGATTCAGCATTTGCCGAGTTTTGTGGAGTGACAACGGACCCCATTTTATTGGGCAAGTTGTTGAGTATCTCATGAAAGGATTGGGAATTAAGAAAATTACATGCTGCTTTCCACCCACAATCAGCAGGATTAGTGGAACGTTACAACTCCACTCTGAAATTAAAATTGGCTAAGATACAGGCTTCCACATCTTTGAAATGGCCTGATGCACTGCCTTTGGCATTGCTATCCATTAGATCGATACCACATACACGATCTGGCCTCACACCGTATGAGGTGGTTTTTGGAAGGCCACTGAATATTTGGGGATTCCTAAGCCACGCCCTATACATGATGTACCTTATGTATTGATGAATGACTATTTGTCTCAGTTGACTGACAGTTTGTCTTCTATTTATCAACAGGTTTGGGAGACTCTTCCAGACAGGTCGCAAGGTGAGGGCCACTGCTTACGCCCTGGTGACTACGTTGTGATTAAGTCCTTCCAGAAGACCAGCTCCCTATCACCGAGGTGGCGGGGCCCTGAACAAGTTCTACTGGCTACCAGGACTGCAGTTCGAGTGACGAACCGGAAGAACTGGGTCCATGCAACACACTGTCGAAAAGTGTTGCAAGACCTAGTGAGCCCAGCTGTGTTGGCAGATCACCGCAATATCCTGGTCACCGAGAAAGGACAAGCTGTGTCACCTGAAGGACCTGAGGAAGTCTTCCCGGACCACACGATACCTGGTACATCTCGATATCAGCTTCGACCCAGGAAGAAAGACATTTCATTGAAAGAGACTGTTTAAGCCACTGTCCTGGGTAGTTTTTTTTTTTTTAAACTTTATTTTTCAGTTTTGCACATATAATAGCAATCAATACAATAAGAAACATGCACTTCAGCAATGTAGATGATTCTCTCTCCACGGTGTTGCTGCGGACCCCCCAATAGTGTCCATATATCATAAATCTATTGGCATCACACACCAGCATTGCCCTCCCATCAAACAGTATTACCATGTCTTTATGCATACTCCCCTTTTCAGTTATCCCTTCAAAGGAAAAACAATCACAATAACATTCATAATGCACGTGGCTGATCTAAATAGTGAACCCTTGGTATGAGGTCTAAACACATCTCTACCCCACCCCGACTCGGTCTGGCTCTGTTTGCGAATCACCATCTTCGTCTAAACCCAGCAGATATTGCCGGTACGGGCCCCAGATATCTTTAGGTGCACAGCGCACGGGTAACAGAGCATTATAATTGTCAGACTGCGTTGAACAGTACGCCAGATCCCCCTCCCAATCCCCAATTGTGGGCAAAGGCCCTCTCATCCACCGCATTGCCACTCGTCTTTTAGCCAGCAATAAACCCAGTGCCGCGAGTTTGCGCATGTGTTTCGGTATCTGCTTATCAAAACCAAGGAGAGCAACCAATGGTGTCTCTGATAACACACAGCCAAGCATTCTGGTTAAACATTCAAAAACTGCGGCCCAAAAAGCCCGTACCCCCGGACAGCCCCATGCCAGATGAGAGAAGTTTATGCTCCTAGCAGCACATCTCACACAGTGATCATCTGCACGCAGGCCATACCTATACAATCTGGCTGGCGTGTAATAGACTCTATGAATATATTTAAAGTGTATTAATCTGTGCCTGCCGTTTAGAGAAATAGCCTTAGTTTTTGCAAAACACCAGGCCCATTGCGCCTCCGTAATTTCCAGGCCAAGCTCCTCTTCCCAGTCCAGTTGGAATTTCAGTTTGTTCTGTGTACGCGGGTCTTGGAACAATGCATATAGCTTGGTGATCGCCTTCTGCGAGGAGGGCGTTTGCAGTAAATACGTGAGTGCTGGCATCTCTGCCGGTGCATTCAAGTTCGCCCCCAATTGGGTTCTCAGTGCCCTGCGAAACCTGTAGTAATTAAAGACATCCAGCGCCGTCACGCCCGGTCGCTGCGCAGAGATCTGTTCCCAGGTCTTAGAGATTCCCTCGTGGAACAAATCCCCCATACGCTGCACACTCAGCCTCTCTAGGGTATTCATGACTGATTTATCTTCTCTATGTGGTAACCAATCACACCATGCAATCGGTAGGTTAGCGGAATAAACCCTCTGTATCTGATGCCTGCGGGCTATTACTGATAGCTGGTGCCCCGTGCAATTTACCGGGTCGATTGTGCGCAGGGCCATCCGAGATTCCCCCGTCAACAGCCCAGGCAATGGTGCCGGAGCGACAGTGTGTAATTCCAGGAGATGATGTGGGTGTCCCTGGGGCCATGAATCCACCCATGTGCATGCAAAGTATGCGCCGCTCTGTAGTACCTTTCCATATCCGGGGCATTTAATCCCCCTCGGAATAGGGCTTTGTCAGGATTTCCCATTTTACCCGGGGCTGTTTCCCAGCCCAGACCAAGCGGCTTAACAGTCTACGCAGTGTAGCAAAAAAAGTTTGAGGTAGGCCTATAGGTATGTTAACAAACAAAAACAGAAAGCGAGGTAGTACCACCATCTTTGCCAACGCCACTCGACCAATCAGTGAGAGTGGTAGTTTTATCCATTTTTCTATTGAGTCCGTTAATTTCTGGATTGCACAGCCATAATTTTCGGACAATATTCGCTCAACGTCTGTATGTACCTTAATGCCCAGATACCTCACAGGCTCAGTAGTTCACTCTAGCGGGTAGTCGGTCTGGACAGGGGCAGTAACGGGGGTCAACGGAAAGATCATGGATTTATGCCAATTAATGCGGAGCCCCGAATGCTGTCCAAAGCGCTCCACCTCATGCAACATGGGGGTTAAATTCAGTTCCGGATTCCGAATGTATAGCAAGGTATCGTCTGCGTACGCTGCAATGTTAAGATTGTAATTAGGGGACCTAATGCCACGACCTGCGTGGTATTCGCGCATCGCGCACATTAAAGGCTCCGCCACCAAGGCATACAAAAGAGGGGAGAGGGGACAACCCTGCCTCGTGCCTCTTGTGATCTGTATGGCACGTGAGATCTGGCCATTAATATTAACTCTGGCTGTAGGGGCATTATAAAGCACCTTTATCAAATTAATGTATATTTCTCCTACCCCTACTTTATTCAACACCGCGTGACAGAAACCGCCATTCAACAGAGTCGAATGCCTTTTCGATATCAATAAACAAGGCGGCCGCCTTGGTTTTCGGATTAATCCGTACTATTGTACCAAAAAGTGTCCTAAGATTGCTAGACAGCGTCCTTCCGGGGACGAACCCCGTTTGTTCTGGACCTACCAGCTTGGGCAGCAAATATGCCAGCCTATTTGCCAACACCTTTGCAAACAGTTTTGTGTCCGTATTCAATAATGAGAGGGGTCTATAAGATGCACAGTCTTCCGGAGCCTTTCCCGGTTTAAGTAGAGTGATTATGACAGCTTCCCTCATGGAGGGGGGCATCGTCCCCGTCCTCGCCATCTCCTCAAAAAGATTGACCAGATTAGGGAGAAGCTTGTCGATATACGCCTTATAAAAAGCCACCGTCAGGCCATCAGCTCCTGGGGCCTTTCCACCAGGCATGTCTTTCAATGCTGCAGTAATTTCAGAGGGTCTTAGTGGACCAATACGCCGCTCCCTGTCGCTATTTGTCAGCCAGGCCATAGCTATATGAGCTAAATATTCGTCATCTGTTTCCTGAGCTATGTTTTCCCTAGAGGAGTACAACCCATCATAATAGTTTGCAAATGCGTCCAGTATGGCGGGTGTGTCAGCCACCAAGTTCCTTTCCTCGCTATAGACTTGCGCTATATGATTGTCCCCCCTGGGAGGTCTAACTGCCGCCGCCAGCGTTGCACTAGGCCGGTCCCCCTCTGAGTATGCCCTCGCAACAGCATATTTTCCCAAATGCGTGACCTCTGTGTCCGCCAATTCCTGATATTCACTAATTTTGAGGCGAATCTGGGCCAATATCTGTGGATCCCCTGACTCTTGCAGCACCCTCTCCAAGAGGCGCAGTGTAGTCTCAACATTGGCGAGCTGCGTGCGTATAGATTTGAGAACTCCTGCATGTTTGGAAATGGTCATCCCGCGTATATACGGCTTAAAGGCTTCCCATATTGCACCCATCGTAGGGACACTGCCCAGGTTTGTAAGAAAGTATTCGTCTATAGCTGTGCCCAGTTCTGCACGGAATACTGCATCAAGTAGAGAATATTGTGGGAACCGCCACGTTTGTCTAGTGGTACTAACCCTTGGGAGCTCCAGGGCAAGACTGACAGGGAATGGTCCGATAGCGTCCGGGCCATATGTTGACACTCTCCAATGGAGGTAAGCAAAGAGAGCGAGGCAAACCAATAGTCTATTCTGGTGTGGGTATCGTGGGCTGCTGAATAGTGGGTATATCCTCTGCCCTGGGGAGCCAACCGACGCCACACATCACACATACCTTCAGCCTGTACTATGTGCGCTATAGCGCGCGCCGCTCGCGAGGGGGTCGTGGTTCGCCCTTTGACCTATCTAGGGTCGGATGCTGGATGCTATTGAAATCTCCACCCCACAGCATAGGCAAGTGTGAATGTCGCATGATTTTGGTATGTAGGGAGTGATAAAATTGCAGATCGTCATAGTTCGGTCTATATACCCCTACCAATAACATAGTAAAGTGATCCTTACGACAGCGTGCCAATACAAATCTGCCGCCAGGGTCAAGATCTAGAGCTTGTAAATGAAATCCGGAGTTCCTACGCACCCACAGAAGTACCCCCCTGGCGTGTGATGTAAACCCAGCTGCCACACATTGCCCTTTCATGCGGCGCGGAGTCAACAGACCAGTCTGCGGGGCAAGATGTGTCTCTTGTAGGACAGCCACGTCTATTTTGTGTCTATACAAATATGCCACTAAGCGCCGTATTTTTCGTTGGTCATTCAGACCGCAAACATTCCAGGAGAGGAAGCGGACATGTGAGGAGCAACCCTTAGCATCTGACATCTTCCCCTGGTCCTAACCATCGTGTAAAGGTGTGCGTGCCATGCTTAACTCCTACCCTGACCCCACAGCATCCCCGTGGATCCATACATTTGAACAGAAGTGCAACATTAAACACCCCTCCAACCCCCCACCCACTCCATATCCAAAACAGTAGATACGGCATCCCCTGTCCCCTCCCGCCCCGCTCCCTACCCCCCACAAATTGTCGTCCCACCAACAGAGCAGGACCCCCCCAAATTAACACCCAAGTGGTACACACACAGGGGCAGAGACCGCCAGTCCCAAGGTGATGTGGAAGGGGCCGGCAAATATGACTATTTTACCATCAAGGCGTCTAGGGAAATACCTAGTAAAATATCACTGTGGTAGTGTGGTGTAGACCAAAAAGCTCATTACATCCTGCAGGATTACCCCCATACTTCTACATTCAACTAGCAGACAACGTCCCAGGCATATCACAATTGGCAAGTGTGTTGTTATCTTCAGGCTGGGAAGGAGGTAGTGAGTCCGCCCGCATCCCTTTGCTGGACTCCATGTCCTCCCGGGAAACACCATCTTCGCCCCGGGATTGTGGGGAACCATTTGCCCTTCCAGTCCTGTAATTTTTGAGATCCTTCTGCAAGGCATTTGGGTCAGCATATATTTTGGATTTGCCATCAAAGGTGACCTTTAGCCGAGCTGGGTACAGCATCGCATATTCCACCTGTAGGTCTCGCAGCTTGCGTTTCACAGGGCCAAATTTCTTGTGGGCCTCCTGCACCAGTGGCGTAAAATCCGGGAACAGGGACAGCTCCGAACCGTTGTATGGAAGAGTTCTCAAGTCACGAGCTCGTTTCAGCGCTGCATCCCTGTCCCGATAGTTGAGGAGGCGTATTATCACTGGGTGTGGCGGCGCCCCCGGAGGGGGCCTAGGCCCCAACGAGCGATGAGCCCGCTCGACGATAAAGACGTCAGAGAAGGTGTCACGGCCCAGGAGCTGTACCAGTAGCTTCTCCACGAACACCTCCATTGGGCTTGTAGCTGTTGTCTCCGCAAGGCCCAGGAGGCGCACGTTGTTGCGCCTGGAGCGTGCCTCTAGGTTCTCAGCCTTATCTCTCATCGTCGCCATGAGCTTCTCCATCTGTGTTTGTGCGGCCCCCTGTTCTACCTGAGTGTCCTCCGCGTCCGAGATTCTGCGTTCAGCAAGGTCAATACGCTCAGCGTGCTTATCCACCCTCTCGGACATCCTGTCCATGCGGTACGAGAGGGAGTCCATTTTAGCGTCGATTGAGGCAAGGCTGCGCTGCATAGCCCCCAGAATTTGTCTGATGTCACCATCGGAGTCGGAGGGGCCAGGCGGTTCGCCAGTTGCTCCTGTATCAGAGTCGTCCTCCCTGTGCCTGGCAGATTTACGTTGGTCAAACTGGAGCTTGGTCTGGGTTCTATCTGTTTTCCCCATATCCACAGTGAGCTAGGGCCTGTAGCAGCAATTCCCAAAAGGCTCCAAGCGCACGAGCACACAGCACACAATGGCGCCGGACCCCCACGTGCCACACCGGGTCAGGATAGCGTCCAAATGGGGCTACAGAAGGCTTATCGTTAAGGCAATGGGAGGCCGCCGCCCCCCACTAGGCAAGAAGAGCAAGGCCCGCACACTCAACTGTTCTACTCGCACCACAGAAGTGGGCAACTCCTCCACAGGCCGCCGCTTCTAAGCTCCCATCCAGGAGCCCACGTATGGGGATCTCACCCTCGCGCTGGAGATGGTGTGCGCACCACTTCGACGGGATGGGGGCAGCGCTGGAATCCCGTGCAGGGCCTGATTTCAAATGTCGGCAGCCCTGGCCGGCGCCACGCGCTCTCCGCGCTGCCGCTGCTCACCTCCTGTGCTCCGCAGCGCCCTCCCTCTGACTGCCGTAGGATCTGTCTAAGAGGCCGCAGGCGTCTCACCAGGCCAGTACACCACTGTAGCAGGGCCGCCCAGCAGGTCGCACTCTCTCCGTGGGCCTCACAGCACCTCACCCAGCCTCAGGATCTCTAGGCGCCGCCCCCTCTGCCGCGGTACTCACTGCGGGCCTTCCCGGCCGCTTCGGCAATACGGTAGGCTGGGGTCCGGTCGGGCAGCCAGGGGCAGCGTCCGGGAGGCCAATCGTCCACCAGCCACGGGGGGAGCAGGTCGCCGCTAGCTGCGTCTCCGCCCCACAAGGCACCGCGAGCAGCCACGCACGTCGGGGAACAGGCCCGGAGTCAGCGGCTCCGTGTTGAATCGCACCCAGCGACCCCAGACTGCGTTCGGGGCTACACTAGTAGTTCACCAACTACTACCCCAAAGGATTATGCCATCTAGAGCCTCGATGGCGCAGGATCATGCAGGATTTTACGGGCGGCTGCCGGAGCTCACTCAGGCTGCGGCCATTTTCGAGCCAGGCAAGCCATGCCCCCCCTGTCCTGGGTAGTTAAAGCCTAACTACAAAGGGGGGTCTTCTATTAGTGATTACTCGTCTCAATGTTAGTGAAGAAATCAACGTCTGCCCAGGACCTTAGGGCACCATCTGCTTTGTTGTTTGTCGACGAAATGAATATGTCTAAGGAGAAGAAACCAACTGCTGCAAGAGTTTGTAGCAAAAGAACAATAATTGCTACTGGACTTACTTTGACTATTGTTATTGTTGCTATAATAACATGGATTGTAGAGGAAGTAGCTCCTGTCCAAAATCTACTGACTACTACTACTCCTGTCCCAATTGAACATTATTATTTTACTCTACCGTATCATGAGAAAAAGCATAGAATGTCCTACCTCAATAACACTTTCATTCAAATGTTGCATCAAACCCACAATGCCACGAACGTTACCAATTGCTGGGTATGTGGAATGATGCCAGCTCATCAGAAAATGGGAGGAACGCCTTTTATTCCCTTGCCGTTTTCACATAATGGCTCCTGCAGAGGCTGGTTTGCATTGTTGTGGGCTTCTGAAGTTGCTAATATTACTTATGCTGATGTGGGTGGACTAAACGCTCAGTTGAATAAAGTTTGTTACCCCGATGAGGAAGGAGATCCACAAGCTAAAGGAACTGTGTGGGAAATGGAGGAGTATGGCCGAGGAAATTCCTCCATACACTATGTTTTCCCTAACACTCGAACAACTAAGGGGAATGGGCCTCCTGTTATTGCTGTTACTAGAGCTCGAGCGGATCTCTGTGTGAGAAGTATTGGCAGTATTCCTGTGGGAAAAAGTGACTGTACTTTAGTGTTGAACATTACTGGAATGAGCAATAGCAGCTTTTTGTCCTCATACAACACCTATTTTATTTGCGGAAGTAAAGGTTATTACCATCTACCTATTGGTTGGTCGGGAAGCTGCTACATGTCCTTTTTGCTTCCACCTGTGTTTTTGGCACCTGCATCCTACTATAAAAACTATAAACTGTATAATGACATTTCCAAGAACAGATTCAAAAGGACAATAAACAATGATGAGGTGGATCAAACTGATACTGCACTACAGCAGTATATTGACTTTAATTTGGGACTATTCTTCTTTGTTGGTGCGGCCTTAAACAGTAGAAAGATCAGGCGCTTGACACGTGTTGTAGAGGCTGTAACCAATCAGACAGCAATGGCGCTTGGAAATATCACAGAAGAACTACAAATTGCGAGAATTGTGGCGCTCCAAAATAGGATGGTCCTTGATGTCATCCTGGCCGACAGTGGTGGAGCATGTCGCATCATCGGGAGTAGCTGCTGTGTCTATATCCCTGACCACGCCCCTTCTGTTTTTGACGCAATTTCCAAGTTGCACAAAATAGCCACTGAAATCCATCAGGATTCAGGAACTTGGACTTTGACTGGATGGCTATGGAACATGGTTACTGTATGGGGCTGGAAGCTATTGTCAACCTTATGTATATTTCTTGCTATTCTTTTCACTTGTTGCCTATGTATTCAATGCGGCCCAATGCTTTATTCCCTTTGTGTTTCAACTTGCACCTCGTGTATACCGGCTAAACAAAATGTTAAGAATGTAAATGCCCGATTAGCAAGTGATCAAGAAATTAATGAATTAATGCAGATAGATGTACATGATATTTTCCGTACTCTTATAAAGCCTAGAAGATGTCTTCAGCATATGCTAAAAGGGTCGTCTGTGGAAATCTGAAATAATTTCCGTTAGCATAAGCTGAAGCCATCTTGGTTGTGACATCCATTTTGTTAGCTATGTAATTCTTCTGTCTTCACTGTTGCTTGCCTTTCTATTCTGCTTGAGTCATCTACTTTAGTTAACTCCTTCTATTCTAAGCTACAGCAACGTATGTGCTGAGAAAAGGCCTGTAGCTGCTAGAATGCACCTGGCTAAGGATATAACTGTCAACTGTTTTCTGCTGATGTAAACAGTTCTGTTCCCCCTCCCACTCTGCTGACTAAGTGATCACCCATCTGCCCATGTTTGTTGGTAGTTATTCCTGTGTATGCTTGTACCTTCTATTTGTAACTACATGCTTACTCTGCAACAAACTCTGTATATAAGCACCATGGTCTGTGACTTCAGTGTACTACCTCAGGCAGCACTTGAGAGTGCTGTGTGGACGTAGTCCCACTCATGAGTGATTAATAAACTTGTTATTTGAATTCCAGCTTCAGTGCCAATCTCTATCTTGTTGGTCTATGGACCCGTGGACAAGAGAAGGGTGACCCCTGCACCGGTGTGCTCATTAAAAGGCACATTTCCACAGGATCACTAACAGAATATCAGAAAAAAAATATTGTGTAGACAGAATCTCATGTCAAAAATATCAAGGACCAAACTATTGAGAAGGTAAATGCAAATAGGTAAGTATAGATTTACTATTCTCAACTCCAAGTCTACGTACTTTGATGATATATGGTATTGTCAAGGTACATATATGAGGAGTTATACATAGTTAAACTTTACTTACCCATAGAAACCTACCTTCATGATATTTTTGTCCTCAATATTCTTGATAGGAAGGTAAATAGAGAGGGGCCCCCGGACCAAAGGGACAGGGCTCCGTGTAAGACTCAAAAGTCAAAAAAATCTCCTTTTGGGACTTTAATCAACCACAACTTTGTTTCTACAAACATTTGTTCAAACATTCACCGCAATGGACTCAGACATAATTCCTTAACGACCACAACACTGATCAAGTCAAATACCACAAAAAGTGCCAGATTTTTCAGATCTTTAATGCCAAATCTTTACACATTACATTTAGGGCAACAAATAAAATGTACAAAAGCTGTACAAAAGTGAACCAAATGACTTGAAATCATCAATTAAAAAACAAATATTTTACATAAAAATGACCAAAATTCATACACAATAGAAAGATTTTTTCAAAAAGAGGGAGCACACACAAGACTATTATATCTGTCTTTGTAGCATGCTAATCTGTGTGAATCAAAGAATGGGACACATGATTGTTCAGAAGATCATCATCTATTTTATCCATGTGTTCATCAGATTTAGCATTACCTAAGCGTCAACGTGTTTTGGTGGTTAACACAGACTTTGACCACCTTCTTCAGGACCACAAGATATCTCCCATACATGATTGCATAATATTAAAACATACCAAACCAAAGTGAGAGTTTTTCGTATTCAATTGGCTCAATTGTAATATGCATCCAATCTCTTGGGTTAAGCCCAAATCTTAATGAAAGGATCCATGGCTTCACAAGTGGGCCCAATCCCTTAAGTTCTTGATAGATCGCTCACCTAGTTGAGCTGTAAGGCTGCAGAGATATACAGTTCCTCACTGGGGAAATATAGCCGTCCTTTGTGCCAATAGGACCTGTTTTTTCAATTCACAGGCTCTAGGTTCCCAGTGCCTCAGGGATTCCGTGCTGAGTGTATACGTTTGCATGTCATAACAGGATTTTCTATCAAGATTCTTGACACAATATTTTGTCCCAATATATTTTTATTTCCAACATTCTGTCTAAATCCCCTATTATGATTAAAAAAGTGTTTATTTCAACAGGTTCAATCTGTTGCCTAGCACATGTAAAATAATCACACAGAATATTATGATAGTATTTATGCAGCACTTCAAACAGTAATGAAGTGAAAACAAAACACAAGAAAAATCCCACACCAATCTTGAAAAATAGATTAAACTTTAAGAAAAAACAACAAAAATCAGATAAGTAGAACCAGAAATATGAAATTTTAAAAGTTTTGAAGAAAAGTAGCTCTTAGAAGCAAGAATCACTAATTGCGTTTAACCGGTCATGGAAGATGGGATCCAAGTCACAAAGGCCGACCACAATGAAGCGTGAGTCGGATACAGGAATGAGTCCAGTCCGTGGTTATAAAGTATCTTGTGTCCTGGGCGTAGAGATGACAAGTCCTTGCATTGACCTGTGTGGTGTGGCTGTCGAGGAGAAGTTGACGAGCACTTGAGATACTGCATCAAGATGCGCTGTGTTGCGTTGTGTCAGTTCTGTTGAAGCCGCCAAACAGAGCTGTGATGCGGGCAACGAGATGCTTTACATTGAGGTCAATGTAGCCGCTAGTGTTGCGAGTACTTGTGTCGAGATGCGTCACGCTGAGTCAAGATGCGTCGAGCTGGGCCAATTGTTGGCCTCAAGATGTGGTGCGCTGGGTTGGTGCTAGTGAATGAATAAATGAAGGATGAATGAATGAATGAATGAAACAGCACTTATAGAGCGCATAGCTACCCGAAGGCATCCCAGCGCTGGAGCGGAGAAACTAAAGCCTCAAGAGTCACTTAGGAAAAAGCCATGTTTTCAGCAGCTTACGAAAGGCCATGTGATTGTGTTCCTTTCGTAGATAAAGAGGGAGGGAGTTCCATAATTTGGCGGCGTTGTTCGAAAATAGCCGGCCGCCACTTCTGGCCCTTTTAATTCTGGGGAAGACGGCCAGGTGTAGCCCATCAGAGCGCAACGTCCTATTCGCTCGATAGGGCTGGACCATCGATGAAATAATAGCAGGACCATCTCCTCCTATCATCTTATGGGAAATGCACAGGGCCTTGAAGTAAACTCTCTCCCGGACCGGGAGCCAATAAAGAGATTTCATGGCAGGTTTTGCCAACTGCTGGTTCGGAGTCCCCAAGAGAATCCTTGCGGCACAATTCTGCACAGTTTGGAGCTTGGCAAGGACTGAGTTTGGAGCTCCAAGGTATAGGGAATTCCCGTAGTCCAGGCATGAGAGAATGAGAGCCTGGACCGTAAGCTTTCTTGCCTGGAGGGGGAGCAAAGGGAGCACTTTACGAAGCATCCTTATGATGCCAAAGCAGGAGGCCACAACCTTCCTGGCCTGGACTTTGAAGCTAAGGTCTTGGTCCAGCCAAAACCCCAAGCTCTTTATCTCTGGCTTAGGGGCAGGAGCGGGGCCCATAAAGGCTGGCCACAAGGTGTCTGTTGTAAAAAGAGACGGATTGCCAGGAAGCATGATCTCAGTTTTGTCACCATTCAGTTTAAGATGTGAATGTGTCATCCATTTGGCTACTTCTTCAAGGCAGGGGCGAAGACAAGTGGAGGCCTTGTCTGAGTGATTCAGTGCGACAACCAATTGGGTGTGTCGGCATAGGTCACAATATGTACCCCAAAGGGAAGGACAAAGTCCGCGAGAGGAGCCATATACACTTTAAAAAGAGTGGGGCTCAGGGACGATCCCTGGGGAACCCCACAGTGGAGAGGCAAGGACTTCGAGATGGCCTCACCCTCAAATATCTGGAAAGATCTTTCCTCCAGGAAGGATTGCAGCCAAGTTAGAGCTACTCCGGACACCCTCAGATTTCTGAGTCGTTGGACCAGGATATGGTGGTTGACCGTGTCGAAGGCTGCGCTGAGGTCTAAAAGAATCACAGCAGAAGAGCCTCCTGCATCGAGAATCTTCCTGGCATCTTCAACGACTGCCAGCAAAGCCGTTTCTGTTCCTTGGCTCGGGCAAAAACTGGTTTGAGAGGAGTGTAAGAGGTTATGAGATTCCAGGTACAAGGAGAGTGCTGAATTGACATGCTTCTCCGCTATTTTGCTGATCCCTGGAAGGAGCGAGATGGGTTGATAATTACCAAGACAATCTGGGTCCAAGCTAGGTTTTTTCAACAAAGCTTTCACCATAGCTTTTTTCCACATAGGGGGGACCACACCCGCGGATACTGAGGAGTTGACCAGGTCTAAGATAATTGGACCAACTGATTCGGCCACTTGTTTCAAGATCCTGGGGGGAGCAGAGTCTCTAGGCGACCCGCTCTTGACAAGTGCTAGAGTGGCCTGGAGAGCCTCGAGATCCAGAAGGGGAAAGGCCTCTAGAGAATGTTCCCTACTACGTAGACTAATATCCTCTAGTTGAGGGGTAGTGTGACTGTCATCAGTGGCAAAAGACATATAGATCGTTTGAATTTTATTATAAAAATAGTCTGCAAATTCATTGCATCGTTGACCAGTTGCCTCGAGTCCATCAGGAGGAGAAGGGGCTTTTAGTAGTTTTTTCACGATGCAAAATGTTTCTCGGGGAGAGTTGGCTGCCATGGAGATTTTTTCCTCGTAGTAAGAGGCCTGAGCCCTTTTGATTTCAGTCTTGTAGACTTTAATAGCATCCCTATATTCCCTAGTGAAGCCGCCGATCAGAAGCTACGATGCTCAGTCCATTAAGGACTCAAAACATTGTTTGCGTTTGAGATTGTTCTCTATTAAGAACTTTTTGATGGGCCCTATAAACAGGTTAACAGTCTGTTCACTACCAGGCTACTGCTAGACCACCGCTTGAGCAACCACCGCTGATCAGCTCAGGGGTTGGAACCGCAAAGTAATGGCTGGATGCATTTAAAAGAAAATATCAAGCACTTTCGGCTGCACCTGAATGAATCACTTACTTCTTGATAAAAGAAACACGAGAGAATATGCAAGATAAGTAATCCAAACATTGAAAAGAAGATTCTCTGAATGCTATAACTGATGTTTTCTGATGCTTACCCTTGCTTAGCAAAGTGAGGTCAATTTGAATGCCCCTGGTTTGTAATTGTACAAGATGAGGATGAGGATATCTTCCCAGAGAGTGGAAGTGTATTACCTGCATTCCGATCGGTGGAGGGAGGATACCCAGAGACTGAGGTGAGAAAGAAGAGATCAGGCTACATTTAGAAATTCAGAGAGGCCTTTTGTTTATCAAGGAGTTGCAGAATACTCCTCCCGAGCAAAGTCACCTGGTGGATGGCTGTGGCAAGGGCCGGGACACCAGCCTCAGCTTTTCCAAAGAGTTATAGCTTCTAGGACAGACCTGTTGTTTGCCTGTAACCAATCGCTGCATCAGGAAGAACCCAAACCACATTTTGTCCACGGTGTGGGAGTTGAAGCTCAGAGTCACTTCCAGTGTTTCCTATAATGAGAAACATCATCCTACACAGAGGCCACCTATCCACAGTAGTCTGAGAAAGATACTTGAGATTGAACCTCTACGTTATTTTGCTTACAGTTTATGAATATTAAAGGATAACCCTTAAAAAGTAGGGAAAGCAAGATATTACTGCAATGCATAAGCTGTAATATTTGGTATCTCAATAGAAAAATACAGGAAAACACAAGTGAGGGTACAATTTAGCAGAAAAGAACTGTGTTCACCCCGTCAACATAAGACCATGTCAATTTGTACCCTGGTAAGTTTTAAACCTCGAAACATAGCGGATACCAAATATTACAGCCCATATAGGACATGATATTTGGTATCTCTTAAAGGAACTGGAGATGAAAGCTTGTGGAATGGTATCAAAAGTGCTAAAGCACATTGTAATCTGCTGTCAAATAAAAGGCAATTTCAACTTGTCAATGGTTAAAAGGTCTGCCTTGAAACGCAAGGGGATACCAGAATTTACACCAATGCATGATCCGTAATATTTGGTATCCTCATAAAAAGAGACTGTGGAAAACACAAGGAAGGTGTGATTTGTCACAAAAACAATGTGTTCATCCCGCCAGCATAAGACCATATAAAATTGTATCCTGGTATATTTTAATCCAAGAAACATAGGGGATACCAAATATTACAGCTCATTGGTGACATTATATTTGGTATCCCCTAAAGGAACCGGATGTGAAAGCTTATGGAATGATATTAAAAGTGCTAAACTATACTGTAAGCTGCTGTCAAATAAAAGTCAATTTGAACTTGTCAGTGGTGAAATGGTAACCCTTGAAAAGGAGGGTATACAAAATATAACAGCAATGCTTGAGCCATAATATTTGGTATCCCCATAGAAGGAGACAATAAAAAACAAAAGGAAGGGTGTATTGTAACAGAAAAACAGATTCTTCAACCTGCCAACATTAGGCCATGCCAAATTGTGTCCAGGCTCGTATTAACCCTTAGAAACATAGGCGATACCAAATTTTATGCTCCTATGAGGCAATAAATTTGGTATCCACCAAAGGAACCGGATCTGAAAGCTTGTGAAATAAAAAGTGTGAAAAATACTGTAATCTGCTATAAAAATGCAACTTGAATTTCTCAGCTGCTAATAGGTAACTGTTGAAAAGTAGGGGATACCAGACATTACAGCAATGGAGGAGCCTTAATATGTGGTATCTCCATAGTAAAAGATGTTGGAAAACACAGGGCAGGGTGCTATTTGGCAGGAAAATACTGTGTTTACCCGGCCAACAGAAGGCCATGTCAAATTGAATCCTGGGACACTCTAATCAGAGTAACATAGGGGATACCAAATAGTATAGCTCTTATGAGGCATTATATTTTGTATCCCCTAAAGAAACCAGATGTAAAAGCTTGTGGAATTATATTACAAATGTGAAAATGTACTCTAGTCTGCTATCAAATAAAAGGCAACTTCAAATGGTCAATGGCTAAAGGGTAACCCATGAAACGTAGGGGACAAGAGATATTACAGCAATGCCTGAGCCCTAATATTTGGTATCCCCATACTAAACGATGTTGGAAAGCAAAAGGAAGGGTGCTATTTGGCAAAGAAATAATGTGCTCACCCATCCAACATACGACCATGTCTAATTGAATCCTGGTAAGTTCTAAACCAAGAAACACCGGGGATACCAGATATTATAGCCGGCATAGGCCATTATATTTGGTATCCCTTAAGGGAACCAAATGTAAAATCTTGTGGCATTGATGTAAAAAATCAGAAATGATACTGTAATCTGCTATATAATAAAAGGTAACTTCAACTGGTGAATGGCTAGAGGGTAACCTATGAAACATAGGGGATACGAGATATTACAGCAATTCGTGAGCCATAATATTTGGTATCCCCATAGTAAACGATGTTGGAAAGCAAAGGGAAGGGTGATATTTGCCATAGAAATACTGTACTCATCCATCCAACATAAGACCTTGTCAAATTGAATACTGGTAATATCTAACCCCAGAAACACAGGGGATACCAGATATTATAGCCGGTATAGGCCATTATATATGGTATCCCTAAGGAACCCAACGTACAGTCTTTTGGAACGATGTAAAAAATTTGAAAAGATACTGTAGTCTGCTATCAAATAAAAGACAACTTCAAGTGGTGAATGGCTAAAGGCTAACCCATGAAACGTAGGGGATACGAGATATTACAACTATGCGTGAGCCATAATATTTGGTATCCCCATTGTAAACGATGCTGGAAAGCAAAAGGAAGGGTGATATTTGCCATAGAAATACTGTACTCATCCATCCAAAATAAGACCATGTCAAATTGAATATTGGTAAGTTCTAACCCCAGAAACACAGGGGATACCAGATATTATAGCCGGTATCGGCCATTGTATATGGTATCCCCTAAGGGAAGCAGATGTGAGATCTTGAGGAATGATGTAAAATATGTGAAAAGTTACTGTAGTCTGCTATCAAGTAGAACGCAACTTCAAGTGGTCAACGGCTAAAGCGTAACCCATGAAACATAGGGGATACGATATATTAAAGAAATGCGTGAGCCATAATATTTAGTATCCCCATAGTAAACGATGTTGGAAAGCAAAAGGAAGGTCGCTATTTGGCATGGAAATACTGTGCTCACCCATCCAACATAAGACCATGTGAAATTGAATCCTGGTAAGTTATAACCCAAGAAACACAGGGGATACCAACTATTATAGCCGGTATAGGCCATTAAATATGGTATCCCCTAAGGGAACCAGTACGTACAATCTTGTGGAATGATGTAAAAAATGTGAAACAATACTCTACTCTGCTATCAAATAAAAGACAACTTCAACTGGTCAATGGCTAAAGCGGTAACCCATGAAACATAGGGGACACGATATATTACAGCAATGCGTGAGCCATAATATTTGGTATCCCCATAGTAAACGATGTTGGAAAGCAAAAGGAACGTCACTATTTGGCCTAGAAATACTGTGCTCACCCATCCAACATAAGACCATGTCAAATTCAATCCTGGTAAGTTCAACCCTGAGAAACACAGGGGATACCAAATATTATAGCCGGTATAGGCCATTATATATGGTATCCCTAAAGGGAAACAGATGTAAAATCTTCTTGGATTGATGAAAAAAATCTGAAAAGATACTGTAATCTGCTATAAAATATATGGCAACTTCAACTGGTGAACGGCTAAAGGGTAACCAATGAAACATAGGGAATACGAGATATTACAGCAATGCGTGAGCCATATATATTTGGTATCCCCATAGTAAACAATGATGGAAAGCAAAAGGAAGGGTTATATTCAGCATAGAAACACTGTGCTCACCCATCCAACATAAGACCATGTCAAATTGAATCCTGGTAAGTTCTAACCCAAGAAACACAGGGGATACCAAATATTATAGGCGGTATAGGCCATTATATATGGTATCCCCTAAGGGAACCGGACGTACAATCTTGTGGAATGATGTAAAAAATTTGAAAATATACTGTAGTCTGCTATCAAATAAAAGACAACTTCAAGTGGCCAATGGCTAAAGGGTAACCCATGTAACTGTAGGTGATACGAGATATTACAGCAATGCGTGAGCCATAATATTTGGTATCCCCATAGTAAACGATGTTGGAAAGCAAAAGGAAGGCTGCTATTTGACACAGAAGTACCGTGTTCACCCATCCAACATAAGACTATGTCAAATTGAATCCTGGTAAGTTCTTACCCAAGAAACACAGGGGATACCAAATATTATAGCCGGTATAGGCTATTATATATGGTATCCCCTAAGGGAACCAGACGTACAATCTTGTACAATGATGAAAAAATGTGAAAGGTTACTGTAGTCTGCTATCAAGTAAAAGGCAACTTCAAGTGGTCAATGGCTAAAGGGTAACCCATGAAACGTAGGGGATGCGAGATATTACAGCAATGCGTGAGCCATAATATTTGGTATCCCCATAGTAAACGATGTTGGAAAGCAAAAGGAAGGGTTGCTATTCAGCATAGAAATACTGTGCTCACCCATCCAACATAAGACCATGTCAAATTGAATCCTGGTAAGTTCTAACCCAAGAAACATAGGGGATACCAAATATTATAGCAGGTATAGGCCATTATATATGGTATCCCCTAAGGGAACCGGACGTACAATCTTGTGGAATGATGTAAAAAATGTGAAAAGATACTGTAGTCTGCTATCAAATAAAAGACAACTTCAAGTGGCCAATGGCTAAAGGGTAACCCATGAAACGTAGGGGATACGAGATATTACAGCAATGCGTGAGCCATAATATTTGGTATCCCCATAGTAAACGATTTTGGAAAGCAAAAGGAAGGGTGCTATTTGGCATAGAAATACTGTGCTCACCCATCCAACATAAGACTATGTCAAATTGAATCCTAGTAAGTTCTAACCCAAGAAACACAGGGGATACCAAATATTATAGCAGGTATAGGCCATTATATATGGTATCCCCTAAAGGAACCGGACGTACAATCTTGTGGAATGATGTAAAAAATGTGAAAAGTTACTGTAGTCTGCTATCAAGTAAAAGGCAACTTCAAGTGGTCAATGGCTAAAGGGTAACCCATGAAACGTAGGTGATGCGAGATATTACAGCAATGCGTGAGCCATAATATTTGGTATCCCCATAGTAAACGATGTTGGAAAGCAAAAGGAAGGGTGCTATATTCAGCATAGAAATACTGTGCTCACCCATCCAACATAAGACCATGTCAAATTGAATCCTGGTAAGTTCTGACTCAAGAAACAAAGGGGATACCAAATATTATAGGCGGTATAGGCCATTATATATGGTAACATCTAAGGGAACCGGACGTACAATCTTGTGGAATGATGTCAAAAATTTGAAAAGATACTGTAGTCTGCTATCAAATAAAAGACAACTTCAAGTGGCCAATGGCTAAAGGGTAACCCATGTAACGTAGGGGATACGAGATATTACAGCAATGCGTGAGCCATAATATTTGGTATCCCCATAGTAAACGATATTGGAAAGCAAAAGGAAGGGTGCTATTTGGCATAGAAATACTGTGCTCACCCATCCAACATAAGACCATGTCAAATTGAATCCTGGTAAGTTCTAACCCAAGAAACACAGGGGATACCAAATATTATAGCAGGTATAGGCCATTATATATGGTATCCCCTAAAGGAACCGGACTGTACAATCTTGTGGAATGATGTAAAAAATTTGAAAGGTTACTGTAGTCTGCTATCAAGTAAAAGGCAACTTCAAGTGGTCAATGGCTAAAGGGTAACCCATGAAATGTAGGGGATACGAGATATTACAGCAATGCGTGAGCCATAATATTTGGTATCCCCATAGTAAACGATGTTGGAAAGCAAAAGGAAGGGTGCTATTTAGCATAGAAATACTGTGCTCACCCATCCAACATAAGACCATGTCAAATTGAATCCTGGTAAGTTCTAACCCAAGAAACATAGGGGATACCAAATATTATAGGCTGGTATAGGCCATTATATATGGTATGCCCTAAGGGAACCGGACGTACAATCTTGTGGAATGATGTCAAAAATGTGAAAAGATACTGTAGTCTGCTATCAAGTAAAAGGCAACTTCAAGTGGTCAATGGCTAAAGGGTAACCCATGAAACGTAGGGGATACGAGATATTACAGCAATGCGTGAGCCATAATATTTGGTATCCCCATAGTAAACGATGTTGGAAAGCAAAAGGAAGGGTGCTATTTGACATAGAAATACTGTGCTCACCCATCCAACATAAGACTATGTCAAATTGAATCCTGGTAAGTTCTAACCCAAGAAACATAGGGGATACCAAATATTATAGCCGGTATAGGCCATTATATATGGTATCCCCTAAGGGAACCGGACGTACAATCTTGTGGAATGATGAACAAATGTGAAAGGTTACTGTAGTCTGCTATCAAGTAAAAGGCAACTTCAAGTGGTCAATGGCTAAAGGGTAACTCATGAAACGGAGGGGATACGAGATATTACAGCAATGCGTGACTCATATTATTTAGTATCCCCTAAGGGAACCGGATATAAAATCTGTGGAATGATGTAAAACATCTGAAAAGATACTGTAGCCTGCTATCAAATAAAAGACAACTTCAAGTGGTCAATGGCTAAAGAGTAACCCATTAAACGTAGGTGATACAAGATATTACAGCAATGCGTGAGCCATAATATTTGGTATCCCCATTGTAAACGATGTTGGAAAGCAAAAGGAAGGGTCGCTATTTGGCATAGGAAATACTGTGCTCACCCATCCAACATAAGACCATGTCAATTTGAATACTGGTAAGTTCTAACCGCAGAAACATAGGGGATACCAGATATTATAGCCGGTATAGGCCATTATATATGGTATCCCCTAAGGGAACCGGATGTAAAATCTTGTGGGATTGATGTAAGAAATCTGAAAAGATACTGTAGTCTGCTATACAATAAAAGGCAACTTCAACTGGTGAATGGCTAAAGGGTAACCCATGAAACATAGGGGATACGAGATATTACAGCAATGCGTGAGCCATAATATTTGGTATCCCCATTGTTAAACGATGATGGAAAGCAAAAGGAAGGGTGCTATAATCGGCATAGAAATACTGTGCTCATCCATCCAACATAAGACCATGTCAAATTGAATCCTGGTAAGTGCTAACCCAAGAAACACAGGGGATACCAAATATTATAGCCGGTATAGGCCATGATATATGGTATCCCCTAAAGGAACCGGATGTACAAATCTTGTGGAATGATGTAAAACATTTGAAAATATACTGTAGTCTGCTATCAAATGAAATACAACTTCAAGTGGTCAATGGCTAAAGTGTAATCCCATGAAACGTAGGGGATTCAAGATATTACAGTAATGCGTGAGCCATAATATTTGGTATCCCCATAGTAAACGATATTGGAAAGCAAAAGGGAGGTTGCTTTTTTGCATAGAAATACTGTGCTCACCCACCCAACATAAGACCATGTCAAATTGATTCCTGGTAAGTTCTGTCCCGAGAAACACAGGGGATACCAAATATTATAGGCGGTAGATGCCATTATATTTCGGTATATCCTAAGGGAACTGAGATGTAAAATCTTGTGGAATGATGTACAAAAATCGTGAAAAGATACTGTAGATCTGCTATCAAATAAAAGACAACTTCAACTGGTGAATGGCTAAAGGGTAACCTATGAAACATAGGGGATACGAGATATTACAGGAATGCGTGAGCCATAATATTTGGTATCCCCATAGTAAACGATGTTGGAAAGCAAGAGGAAGGGTGCTATTTGGCATAGAAATACTGTGCTCACCCATCCAACATAAGAACATGTCTAATTGAATCATGGTAAGTACTAAACCAAGAAACACCGGGAATACCAGATATTATAGCCGTTATAGGCCATTATATTTGGTATCCCTTAAGGCGAACCGGTTGTAAAATCTCATGGAATGATGTAAAAAATGTGAAAAGTTACTGTAGTCTGCTATCAAATAAAAGGTAACTTCAAGTGGTCAATGCTAAAAGGTAACCCATGAAACGTATGGAATACAATATATTACAGCAATGCGTGAGCCATAATATTTGGTATCCCCATTGTAAACGATGTTGGAAAGCAAAAGGAAGGGTGCTATTTGCCATAGAAATATTGTGCTCATCCATCCAACATAAGACCATGTCAAATTGAATACTGGTAAGTTCTAACCCAAGAAACATAGGGGATACCAGATATTATAGCCGGTATAGGCCATTATATATGGTATCCCCTAAAGGAACCAGACGTACAATCTTGTGGAATGATGTCAAAAATGTGAAAGGATACTGTAGTCTGCTATCAAGTAAAAGGCAACTTCAAGTGGTAAATGGCTAAAGGGTAACCTATGAAACGTAGGGGATACAAGATATTACAGCAATGCGTGAGCCATAATATTTGGTATCCCCATTGTAAACGATGTTGGAAAGCAAAAGGAAGGGTGCTATTTGCCATAGAAATACTGTGCTCATCCATCCAACATAAGACCATGTCAAATTGAATCCTAGTAAGTTCTAACCCAAGAAACATAGGGGATACCAAATATTATAGCCGGTAATAGGCCATTATATATGGTATCCCTTAAGGGAACCGGATGTAAAATCTTGTGGCATTGATGTAAAAAATCAGAAAAGATACTGTAGTCTGCTATATAATAAAAGGCAACTTCAACTGGTGAATGGCTAAAGGGTAACCTATGAAACATAGGGGATACAAGATATTACAGCAATGCGTGAGCCATAATATTTGGTATCCCCATAGTAAACGATGTTGGAAAGCAAAAGGAAGGGTGCTATAATTAGCATAGAAATACTGTGCTCACCCATCCAACATAAGAGCATGTCAAATTGAATCCTGGTAAGTTCTAACCCAAGAAACATAGGGGATACCAAATATTATAGCCGGTATAGGCCATTATATATGGTATCCCCTAAGGGAACCGGACGTACAATCTTGTGGAATGATGTAAAAAATGTGAAAAGATACTGTAGTCTGCTATCAAATAAAAGACAACTTCAAGTGGTCAATGGCTAAAGGGTAACCCATGAAACGTAGGGGATACAAGATATTACAGCAATGCGTGAGCCATAATATTTGGTATCCCCATTGTAAACGATGTTGGAAAGCAAAAGGAAGGGTGCTATTTGCCATAGAAATACTGTGCTCATCCATCCAACATAAGACCATGTCAAATTGAATCCTGGCATGGTTCTAACCCAGAAACATAGGGGATACCAGATATTATAGCCGGTATAGGCCATTATATATGGTATCCCCTAACGGAACCAGATGTTAAATCTTGAGGAATGAAGTAAAAAATGTGAAAAGTTACTGTAGCCTGCTATCAAGTAAAACGCAACTTTAAGTGAACAATGGCTAAAGGGTAACCCATGAAACGTAGGGGATACGAGATATTACAGCAATGCGTGAGCCATAATATTTGGTATCCCCATAGTAAACGATGTTGGAAAGCAAAAGGAAGGGTGCTATTTGGCATAGAAATACTGTGCTCACCCATCCAACATAAGACCATGTCAAATTGAATCCTGGTAAGTTCTAACCCAGAGAAACATAGGGGATACCAAATATAATAGGCGGTATATGCCATTATATTTGGTATCCCCTAAAGGAACTGAGACGTACAATCTTGTGGAATGATGTAAAAAATCGTGAAAAGATACTGTAGTCTGCTATCAAATAAAAGACAACTTCAACTGGTGAATGGCTAAAGGGTAACCTATGAAACTTAGGTGATACAAGATATTACAGCAATGCGTGAGCCATAATATTTGGTATCCCCATAGTAAACGATGTTGGAAAGCAAAAGGAAGGGTGCTATTTGGCATAGAAATACTGTGCTCACCCATCCAACATAAGACCATGTCAAATTGAATCCTGGTAAGTTCTAACCCAAGAAACATAGGGGATACCAAATATTATAGCTGGTATAGGCCATTATATATGGTATCCCTTAAAGGAACCGGATGTAAAATCTTGTGGAATTGATGTAAACAATTGTGAAAAGTTACTGTAGTCTGCTATCAAATAAAAGGCAACTTCAAGTGGTCAATGGCTAAAGGGTAACCCATGAAACGTAGGTGATACAACATATTACAGCAATGCGTGAGCCATAATATTTGGTATCCCCATTGTAAACGATGTTGGAAAGCAAAAGGAAGGGTGCTATTTGCCATAGAAATACTGTGCTCATCCATCCAACATAAGACCATGTCAAATTGAATCCTGGTAAGTTCTAACCCAAGAAACATAGGGGATACCAAATATTATAGCCGGTATAGGCCATTATATATGGTATCCCCAAAGGGAACCAGAGGTAAAATCTTGTGGAATGATGTCAAAAATTTGAAAAGTTACTGTAGTCTGCTATCAAATAAAAGACAACTTCAAGTGGTCAATGGCTAAAGGGTAACCCATGAAACGTAGGGGATACGAGATATTACAGCAATGCGTGAGCCATAATATTTGGTATCCCCATTTGTAAGCGATGTTGGAAAGCAAAAGGAAGGGTGCTATTTGCCATAGAAATACTGTGCTCATCCATCCAACATAAGACTATGTCAAATTGAATCCTGGTAAGTTCTAACCCAAGAAACATAGGGGATACCAAATATTATAGCCGGTATAGGCCATTATATATGGTATCCCCTAAAGGAACCGGATGTACAATCTTGTTGGATTGATGTAAAAAATCTGAAAAGATACTGTAATCTGCTATAAAATAAAAGGCAACTTCAACTGGTGAATGGCTAAAGGGTAACCAATGAAACATAGGTGATGCGAGATATTACAGCAATGCGTGAGCCATAATATTTGGTATCCCCATAGTAAACGATGTTGGAAAGCAAAAGGAAGGGTTATATTCAGCATAGAAATACTGTGCTCACCCATCCAACATAAGACCATGTCAAATTGAATCCTGGTAAGTTCTAACCCTAGAAACACAGGGGATACCAAATATTATAGGCTGGTATAGGCCATTATATATGGTATCCCCTAAAGGAACCGGACGTACAATCTTGTGGAATGATGTCAAAACATGTGAAAAGATACTGTAGTCTGCTATCAAATAAAAGACAACTTCAAGTGGTCAATGGCTAAAGGGTAACCTATGAAACGTAGGTGATACCAGATATTACAGCAATGCGTGAGCCATAATATTTGGTATCCCCATAGTAAACCATGTTGGAAAGCAAAAGGAAGGGTGCTATTTGGCATAGAAATACTGTGCTCACCCATCCAACATAAGACCATGTCAAATTTGAATCCTGGTAAGTTCTAACCCCAGAAACACCGGGGATACCAATATTATAGCCGGTATAGGCCATTATATATGGTATCCCCTAAGGGAACCGGATGTACAATCTTGTGGAATGATGTAAAAAATTTGAAAAGTTACTGTAGTCTGCTATCAAGTAAAAGGCAACTTCAAGTGGTCAATGGCTAAAGGGTAACCCATGAAACGTAGGGGATACGAGATATTACAGCAATGCGTGAGCCATAATATTTAGTATCCCCTAAGGGAACCGGACGTACAATCTTGTGGAATGATGTAAAAAATGTGAAAAGATACTGTAGTCTGCTATCAAAGAAAAGACAACTTCAAGTGGCCAATGGCTAAAGGGTAACCCATGAAACGTGGGGGATACGAGATATTACAGCAGTGCGTGAGCCATAATATTTGGTATCCCCATAGTAAACGATGTTGGAAAGCAAAAGGAAGGGTGCTATTTGGCATAGAAGTACTGTGCTCACCCATTCAACATAAGACCATGTCAAATTGAATCCTGGTAAGTTCTAACCCAAGAAACACAGGGGATACCAAATATTATAGCTGGTATAGGCCATTATATATGGTATCCCCTAAGGGAACCGGACATACAATCTTGTGGAATAATGTAAAAAATGTGAAAAGTTACTGTAGTCTGCTATCAAGTTAAAGGCGACTTCAAGTGGTCAATGGCTAAAGGGTAACCCATGAAACGTAGGAGATACAAGATATTACAGCAATGCGTGAGCCATAATATTTAGTTTCCCCTAAGGGAACCGGATGTAAAATCTTGTGGAATGATGTAAAAAATGTGAAAAGATACTGTAATCTGCTATCAAATAAAAGACAACTTCAAGTGGCCAATGGCTAAAGGGTAACCCATGAAACGTAGGGGATACGAGATATTACAGCAATGCGTGAGCCATAATATTTGGTATCCCCATAGTAAACGATGTTGGAAAGCAAAAGGAAGGCCGCTATTTGGCATAGAAATACTGTGCTCACCCATCCAACATAAGACCATGTCAAATTGAATCCTGGTAAGTTCTAACCCAAGAAACATAGGGGATACCAAATATTATAGCTGGCATAGGCCATTATATATGGTATCCCCTAAAGGAACCAGACGTACAATCTTGTGGAATGATGTAAAAAATGTGAAAAGATACTGTGGTCTGCTATCAAATAAAAGACAACTTCAAGTGGTCAATGGCTAAAGGGTAACCTATGAAACTTAGGTGATGCGAGATATTACAGTAATGCGTGAACCATAAAATTTGGTATCCCCATAGTAAACGATGTTGGAAAGCAAAAGGAAGGGTGCTATTTAGCATAGAAATACTGTGCTCACCCATCAAACATAAGACCATGTCAAATTTAATCCTGGTAAGTTCTAACCCAAGAAACATAGGGGATACCAAATATTATAGCTGGTATAGGCCATTATATATGGTATTCCCTAAGGGAACCGGATGTACAATCTTGTGGGATTGATGTAAAAAATCAGAAAAGTTACTGTAGTCTGCTATCAAGTAAAAGGCAACTTCAAGTGGTCAATGGCTAAAGGGTAACCCATGAAACGTAGGGGATACGAGATATTACAGCAATGCGTGAGCCATAATATTTGGTATCCCCATAGTAAACGATGTTGGAAAGCAAAAGGAAGGGTGCTATTTGCCATAGAAATACTGTGCTCACCCATCCAACATAAGACTATGTCAAATTGAATCCTGGTAAGTTCTAACCCAAGAAACACAGGGGATACCAGATATTATAGCCGGTATAGGCCATTATATATGGTATCCCCTAAGGGAACCGGACGTACAATCTTGTGGAATGATGAACAAATGTGAAAGGTTACTGTAGTCTGCTATCAAGTAAAAGGCAACTTCAAGTGGTCAATGGCTAAAGGGTAACCCATGAAACGGAGGGGATACGAGATATTACAGCAATGCGTGACCCATATTATTTAGTATCCCCTAAGGGAACCGGATATAAAATCTGTGGAATGATGTAAAACATCTGAAAAGATACTGTAGCCTGCTATCAAATAAAAGACAACTTCAAGTGGTCAATGGCTAAAGAGTAACCCATTAAAAGTAGGGGATACAAGATATTACAGCAATGCGTGAGCCATAATATTTGGTATCCCGATAGTAAACGGTGTTGGAAAGCAAAAAGAAGGTCGCTATTTGGCATAGGAAATACTGTGCTCGCCCATCCAACATAAGACCATATCAAATTTGAATACTGGTAAGTTCTAACACCAGAAACACAGGGGATACCAGATATTATAGCCGGTAAATGCCATTATATATGGTATCCCTTAAGGGAACCGGATGTAAAATCTTGTGGGATTGATGTAAGAAATCTGAAAAGATACTGTAATCTGCTATACAATAAAAGGCAACTTCAACTGGTGAACGGCTAAAGGGTAACCAATGAAACATAGGGGATACGAGATATTACAGCAATGCGTGAGCCATAATATTTGGTATCCCCATGTTAAACGATGATGGAAAGCAAAAGGAAGGGTTATAATCGGCATAGAAATACTGTGCTCACCCGTCCAACATAAGACCATGTCAAATTGAATCCTGGTAAGTGCTAACCCAAGAAACACAGGGGATACCAAATATTATAGGCCATGATATAAGGTATCCCCTCAGGGAACCGGATGTACAATCTTGTAGAAAGATGTAAAACATTTGAAAATATACTGTAGTCTGCTATCAAATGAAATACAACTTCAAGTGGTCAATGGCTAAAGTGTAATCCCATGAAACGTAGGGGATTCAAGATATTACAGTAATGCGTGAGCTATAATATTTGGTATTTCCATAGTAAACGATGTTGGAAAGCAAAAGGGAGGTTGCTTTTTTGCATAGAAATACTGTGCTCACCTATCCAACATAAGACCATGTCAAATTGATTCCTGGTAAGTTCTGTCCCGAGAAACACAGGGGATACCAAATATTATAGGCGGTAGATGTCATTATATTTCGTTTATCCTAAGGGAACTGAATGTAAAATATTGTGGAATGATGTATAAAAATCGGAAAAGATACTGTGATGTGCTATCAAATGAAAGGCAACTTCAACTGGTGAATGGCTAAAGGGTAACCTATGAAACATAGGGGATACAAGACATTACAACAATGTGTGAGCCAGAATATTTGGTATCCCCATAGTAAACTATGTTGGAAAGCAAAAGGAAGGGTGCTATTTGGCATAGAAATACTGTGATCACCCATCCAACATAAGACCATGTCTAATTGAATCCTGGTAAGTTCTAAACCAAGAAACACCGGGGATACCAGATATTATAGCAGTTATAGGCCATTATATTTGGTATCCCTTAAGCGAACCGGTTGTAAAATCTTGTGGAATGATGTAAACATTGTGAAAAGTTACTGTAGTCTGCTAGCAAACAAAAGGCAACTTCAAGTGGTCAATGGCTAAAGGGTAACCCATGAAACGTAGGGGATACAACATATTACAGCAATGCGTGAGCCATAATATTTGGTATCCCAATTGTAAACGATGTTGGAAAGCAAAAGGAAGGGTGATATTTGCCATAGAAATACTGTGCTCATCCATCCAACATAAGACCATGTCAAATTGAATACTGGTAAGTTCTAACCCCAGAAACACAGGGGATACCTAATATTATAGCCGGTATAGGACATTATATATGGTATCCCCAAAGGGAACCAGAGGTAAAATCTTGAGGAATGGTGTAAAAAATTTGAAGAGTTACTGTAGTCTGCTATCAAGTAAAACACAACTTCAAGTGATCAATGGCTAAAGGGTAAACCATGAAACGTAGGGGATACGAGATATTTCAGCAATGCGTGAGCCATAATATTTGGTATCCCCTTTGTAAGCGATGTTGGAAAACAAATGGAAGGGTGCTATTTGCCATGGGAATACTGTGCTAATCCATCCAACATAAGACTATGTGAAATTGAATACTGGTAAGTTCTAACCCCAGAAACACAGGGGATACCAAATATTATAGCCGGTATAGGCCATTATATATGGTATCCCCTAAGGGAACCGGATGTAAAATCTTGTTGGATTGATGTAAAAAATCTGAAAAGATACTGTAATCTGCTATAAAATATAAGGCAACTTCAACTGGTGAACGGCTAAAGGGTAACCAATGAAACATAGGGGATACAAGATATTACAGCAATGCGTGAGCCATAATATTTGGTATCCCCATAGTAAACGATGATGGAAAGCAAAAGGAAGGGTTATATTCAGCATAGAAACACTGTGCTCACCCATCCAACATAAGACCATGTCAAATTGAATCCTGGTAAGTTCTAATCCTAGAAACACAGGGGATACCAAATATTATAGGCGATATAGGCCATTATATATGGTATCCCCTAAGGGAACCAGACGTACAATCTTGTGGAATGATGTAAAACATGTGAAAAGATACTGTAGTCTGCTATCAAATAAAAGACAACTTCAAGTGGCCAATGGCTAAAGGGTACACCATGAAACGTGGGCGATACCAGATATTACAGCAATGCGTGAGCCATAATATTTGGTATCCCCATAGTAAACCATGTTGTAAAGCAAAAGGAAAGCCGCTATTTGGCATAGAAGTACCGTGCTCACCCATCCAACATAAGACCATGTCAATTTGAATACTGGTAAGTTCTAACCCCAGAAACACAGGGGATACCCAATATTATAGCTGGTATAGGCCATTATATATGGTATCCCCTAAGGGAACCGGACATACAATCTTGTGGAATATTGTAAAAATGTGAAAAGTTACTGTAGTCTGCTATCAAGTTAAAGGCGACTTCAAGTGGTCAATGGCTAAAGGGTAACCCATGAAACGTAGGGGATACAAGATATTACAGCAATGCGTGAGCTATAATATTTAGTTTCCCCTAAGGGAACCGGATGTAAAATCTTGTGGAATAATGTAAAAAATGTGAAAAGTTACTGTAGTCTGCTATCAAGTTAAAGGCGACTTCAAGTGGCCAATGGCTAAATGGTAACCCATGAAACGTAGGGGATATGAGATATTACAGCAATCCGTGAGCCATAATATTTGGTATCCCCATAGCAAACGATGTTGGAAAGCAAAAGGAAGGCCGCTATTTGGCACAGAAGTACTTTGCTCACCCATCCAACATAAGACTATGTCAAATTGAATCCTGGTAAGTTCTAACCCAAGAAACACAGGGGATACCAAATATTATAGGCGGTATAGGCCATTATATATGGTATCCCCTAAAGGGAACCGGACGTACAATCTTGTGGAATGATGTAAAAAATGTGAAAAGATACTGTAGTCTGCTAGCAAATAAAAGACAACTTCAAGTGGCCAATGGCTAAAGGGTAACCCATGAAACGTAGGGGATACGAGATATTACAGCAATGCGTGAGCCATAATATTTGGTATCCCCATAGTAAACGATTTTGGAAAGCAAAAGGAAGGGTGCTATTTGGCATAGAAGTACTGTGCTCACCCATCCAACATAAGACCATGTCAAATTTGAAAACTGGTAAGTTCTAACCCAAGAAACACAGGGGATACCAAATATTATAGGCTGGTATGGCCCATTATATATGGTATCCCCTAAAGGAAACCGGACGTACAATCTTGTGGAATGATGTAAAAAATTTGAAAAGTTACTGTAGTCTGCTATCAAATAAAAGACAACTTCAGGTGGTCAGTGGCTAAAGCGTAACCCATGAAACGTAGGGGATACAAGATATTACAGCAATGCGTGAGCCAAAATATTTAGTATCCCCTAAGGGAACCGGATGTAAAATCTTGTGGAATGATGTAAAACATCTGAAAAGATACTGTAGCCTGCTATCAAATAAAAGACAACTTCAGGTGGTCAGTGGCTAAAGCGTAACCCATGAAACGTAGGGATACAAGATATTACAGCAATGCATGAGCCATAATATTTGGTATCACCATAGTAAACGATGTTGGAAAGCAAAAGGGAGGGTGATATTTGGCATAGAAATACTGTGCTCACCCATCCAACATAAGACCATGTCAAATTGAATACTGGTATGTTCTAACACAAGAAACACAGGGGATACCAAATATAGTAGCCGGTATAGGCCATTATATATGGTATCACCTAAAGGAACCGTACGCATAATCTTGTGGAATGATGTACAAAATGTTAAAAGATTCTGTATTCTGCTATCAAATAAAAGACAACTTCAAGTGGTCAATGGCTAAAGTGTAACCTATGAAACGTAGGGATTCAAGATATTACAGTAATGCGTGAGCCATAATATTTAGTATCCCCTAAGGGAACCGGAAGTACAATCTTGTGGAATGATGTAAAAAATGTGAAAAGATACTGTAGTCTGCTATCAAATAAAAGACAACTTCAAGTGGCCAATGGCTAAAGGGTAACCCATGAGACGTGGGGGATACAAGATATTACAGCAGTGCGTGAGCCATAATATTAGGTATCCCCATAATAAACGATGTTGTAAAGCAAAAGGAAGGCCGCTATTTGGCATAGAAGTACTGTGCTCACCCATTCAACATAAGACCATGTCAATTTGAATACTGGTAAGTTCTAACCCCAGAAACACAGGGGATACCCAATATTATAGCCGGTATAGGCCATTACATATGGTATCCCCTAAGGGAACCGGACATACAATCTTGTGGAATATTGTAAAAAATGTGAAAAGTTACTGTAGTCTGCTATCAAGTTAAAGGCGACTTCAAGTGGTCAATGGCTAAAGGGTAACCCATGAAACGTAGGGGATACAAGATATTACAGCAATGCGTGAGCTATAATATTTAGTTTCCCCTAAGGGAACCGGATGTAAAATCTTGTGGAATAATGTAAAAAATGTGAAAAGTTACTGTAGTCTGCTATCAAGTTAAAGGCGACTTCAAGTGGCCAATGGCTAAATGGTAACCCATGAAACGTAGGGGATATGAGATATTACAGCAATCCGTGAGCCATAATATTTGGTATCCCCATAGCAAACGATGTTGGAAAGCAAAAGGAAGGCCGCTATTTGGCACAGAAGTACTTTGCTCACCCATCCAACATAAGACTATGTCAAATTGAATCCTGGTAAGTTCTAACCCAAGAAACACAGGGGATACCAAATATTATAGGCGGTATGGGCCATTATATATGGTATCCCCTAAGGGAACCGGACGTACAATCTTGTGGAATGATGTAAAAAATGTGAAAAGATACTGTAGTCTGCTAGCAAATAAAAGACAACTTCAAGTGGCCAATGGCTAAAGGGTAACCCATGAAACGTAGGGGATACGAGATATTACAGCAATGCGTGAGCCATAATATTTGGTATCCCCATAGTAAACGATTTTGGAAAGCAAAAGGAAGGGTGCTATTTGGCATAGAAGTACTGTGCTCACCCATCCAACATAAGACCATGTCAATTTGAAAACTGGTAAGTTCTAACCCAAGAAACACAGGGGATACCAAATATTATAGGCGGTATGGCCCATTATATATGGTATCCCCTAAGGGAACCGGACGTACAATCTTGTGGAATGATGTAAAAAATTTGAAAAGTTACTGTAGTCTGCTATCAAATAAAAGACAACTTCAGGTGGTCAGTGGCTAAAGCGTAACCCATGAAACGTAGGGGATACAAGATATTACAGCAATGCGTGAGCCAAAATATTTAGTATCCCCTAAGGGAACCGGATGTAAAATCTTGTGGAATGATGTAAAACATCTGAAAAGATACTGTAGCCTGCTATCAAATAAAAGACAACTTCAGGTGGTCAGTGGCTAAAGCGTAACCCATGAAACGTAGGGGATACAAGATATTACAGCAATGCATGAGCCATAATATTTGGTATCACCATAGTAAACGATGTTGGAAAGCAAAAGGGAGGGTGATATTTGGCATAGAAATACTGTGCTCACCCATGCAACATAAGACCATGTCAAATTGAATACTGGTATGTTCTAACGCAAGAAACACAGGGGATACCAAATATAGTAGCCGGTATAGGCCATTATATATGGTATCACCTAAGGGAACCGTACGCATAATCTTGTGGAATGATGTACAAAATGTTAAAAGATTCTGTATTCTGCTATCAAATAAAAGACAACTTCAAGTGGTCAATGGCTAAAGTGTAACCCATGAAACATAGGGGATATGGGATATTACAGCAATGCATGAGTCATAATATTTGGTATCCCCATACTAAACGATGTTGGAAAGCAAAAGGAAGGGTGTTTTTTGGCATAGAAATACTGCGCTCACCCATCCAACATAAGACCATATCAAATTGAATCCTAGTAAGTTCTAAACCAAGAAACACCAGGGATACCAGATATTATAGCCGGTTTAGGCCATTATATTTGGTATCCCTTAAGGGAACCGGATGTAAAATCTCGTTGAATGATGTAAAAAATGTGAAAAGTTAGTGTAGTCTGCTATCAAATAAAAGGCAACTTCAAGTGGTCAACGGCTAAAGGGTAACCCATGAAACGTAGGGGATACAAGATATTACAGCATTGCGTGAGCCATATTATTTGGTATCCCTTTGTAAACGATGTTGGAAAGCAAAAGGAAGGGTGCTATTTGCCATAGAAATACTGTACTCATCAATCCAACATAAGACCATGTCAAATTGAATACTGGTAAGTTCTAACCCCAGAAACACAGGGGATACCAGATATTATAGCCGGTATAGGCCATTATATATGGTATCCCCAATGGGAATTAGATGTAAAATCTTGAGGAATGATTTTAAAAAGTTACTGTAGTCTGCTATCAAGTAAAACGCAACTTCAAGTGGTCAATGGCTTAAGGGTAACCCATGAAACGTAGGGGATACGACATATTACAGCAATGCGTGAGCCATAACATTTGGTATCCCCATTGTAAGCGATGTTGGAAAGCAGAAGGAAGCGTGCTATTTGCCATGGGAATACTGTGCTCATCCATCCAACATAAGACTATGTTAAATTGAATACTGGTAAGTTCTAACCCCAGAAACATAGGGGATTCCAGATATTATAGCCGGTATAGACCATTATATATGGTATCCCTTAAGGGAACTGGATGTAAAATCTTGTGGGACTGATGTAAAAAATCTGAAAAGATACTGTAATCCGCTATATAATAAAAGTTAACTTCAACTGGAGAATGGCTAAAGGTTAACCTATGAAACATAGGGGATACAAGATATTACAGCAATGTGTGAGCCATAATATTTGGTATCCCCATAGTAAACGATGTTTGAAAGCAAAAGGAAGGGTTATAAGCAGCATAGAAATACTGTGCTCACCCATCCAACTTAAGACCATGTCTAATTGAATCCTGGTGAGTTCTTACCCAAGAAACACCGGGGATACCAAATATTATAGCCGGTATAGGCCACTATATTTGGTATCCCTTAAGGGAACCGGATGTCAAATCTGGTGGAATGATGTAAAAAACGGAGAAAAGTTACTGTAGTCTGCTATCAAATAAAAGGCAACTTCATGTGGTCAATGGCTAAAGGGTAGCCCATGAAACGTAGGGGATACAAGATATCACAGCAATGTGTGAGCCATAATATTTAGTATCCCCTAAGGGAACAGGATGTGAAATCTTGTGGAATGATGTAACAAATCTGAAAAGATACTGTAGTCTGCTATCAAATAAAAGACAACTTCAAGTGGTCAATGGCTAAAGCGCAACTCATGAAACGTAGGGGATAAGAGATATTACAGCAATGCGTGAGCCATAATAGTTAGTATCCCCATAGTAAACGATGTTGGAAAGCAAAAGGAAGGTCGCTATTTGGCATAGAAATAATGTGCTCACCCATCCAACATAAGACCATGCCAATTAATACTGGTGAGTTCTAACAGCAGAAACACAGGGAATACCAGATAGTATAGCCGGTATAGGCCATTATATATGGTATCCCCTAAGGGAACCAGATGTAAAATCTTGTGGGATTGATGTAAAAAATCTGAAAAGATACTGTAATCTGCTATAAAATAAAAGGTAGTACAAACAAAGCACTGCCAATGAGGCCGGGGGTCTATAGCGCTGCGTGGTCTGAGAGGTGCCGACAGCCCCACTCACTCTATGCCTGCAGAGGAGCACACAACGTGCAGTAACACAAAAACATCATTTTGCCCACCAGTTGCTGTGTCACTGGCCAATCATCATCCAATCACTGACTTTGTGGAATTGAGTTAACTGTCACTGACGGTGCCGTGCAGGTGGCGCCAGTTTTTGAAATACAACAGGGCAAGTCGCCGCCCCCTGGATTCATCATCACTCTCAGTCTGAGCAAGGGGCAGTGCACTGCAGGGTAGTCTCAGGGGGATTACTACTCTCCAGAGAGGATGTAATTGTAAGAGTCTGTTTGACAGACTTAGCCATGGCATGTCACATGGCTGGGTTCCTGAGGCTCAGCTTTATTTTGCACTGCAGCCAGAGCCTGAGGCTGCCCTATGCTGTGTGATGACAATTTGTGTGCATTATTGGTCGTGAAGAAACTCAACCTTGAAGGTGGCACTGTATAATGCAGGCTCACTGGTAGCACAGTTTGCACAGCACTGCCAGCAGGCAGCCCGCTGCTCGCGCTTTTGCAATGGTCTGTTCCTATTTGCAGTTTCTCATGCCTAGTAGTGCCGCTGTGATAGGAGGCGCTATAAATGCATGACTAAGCATTTTAGTGTGGTGATGAGGACTTCCATGCTAAACTGCATTATTCTAACCATTGATGCATGATACTTGGCAGAGCTGTACCTCCAGCCTGAAAAAAACAAAAAAGTGTTTTAATTCCCACACCCTCCATTGTCCATGTTGCCCCCAACACCCATTCCTTCCCTCCCTCCTTGTATCCCCTGCCTTCCCTCCTACCCCGCCAGCAATTTAAAAAAAGGGTTACGATTGTATCATATCTCCTTTATAGGTCAAGCCTAGAGTCAGAGTGCATGCGCTGCTCTCCAAGGCAGGATGTATCTACAATATGGGCTTTAACCAAGCCCATCGATTGCCATTCGTTCATTTTTGTGCCTTTCAGAAATGCTGCCTTTTTATTGGTGCATTGCTTGTAATTGTCCCTCCTTTGGGTGCTTGATTCACGCCCAGGCGATTTCACTAATTGTTCCTTCGGATTGGCTATCACACATTCATGGTTCCTCCTGGTCGGCCATCGCAACGCGCGCTTCCGCTGCTCTTTTCAACTTGATCAGCACAGCATGCAGTGCTTTATCCATTCATCTGTGTGGCACATCGAGCATCAACTTTAAGCATGGACTCATTTGCACTTTAAACTGCATGCTTCAAACAGACAGACATCTTGACCGCTGCGTGTTTCTCTGTGTATTTGGTATGTTTCTGCTCAAGCGAGCGTTATTGCGGTGGGGGGGATCTGCCAATGTGGTCTTATGTTTACACCTGAAAGACCGGTCACCGGAAGCACAAAAGACAAATAGAAATGTTACTCGAGAGATTTAGACTGAGGGCGCTCGGTGCCTCGCTTGCTTGTGAGTATATACTGCTTCTAGAGAAGTGATCCTGTACGTCGTTTCAGAGCTTTAACTATTAACGCACATGATCCCTTGTTCCTCCAAGCTATAGTGCGGAGTTTTGGGAAAATTTGTGAAACCCCACCATATAAGATGCCTTGTGTAGTTCACCTTAAAGTGCTTTGCAGGCCTCTCTCCCCTTCAAAAATTCTCCAAGGGAAACAGTGGGTACCAGAGAAAGCTAACCAAGGCTGTTGCATGGATTTTTGCCACCCTTGCGTCTCTTCACTCCGTGTAGTCTTTGCTAATTTTATGATAATGCTGATGGTCTTCTGCTCCTCTAGACTTAAGGCAGCGGCCTGCTCTTGCCTTGTTTTTTAAACTGACTCTGGAAGAGGAGACCTTTTTCACACTGAGCCCCCATTCCATAGCATGCCCTCCATTACGGCTGCGATCAGTAGTGTTGATGTGGCTCTTGACTCAGTCTGTTGTCAGGCAGGCGTCCCACCTTCCCACCTCTTCCCAAATGTACTTTCTGTTACCATTGTGACTCACAATCTGTTTTCTGCACTGTTGCCTGATAGCCATGTGAGCAAAAAGAATCCACACATTTCTTCTCTGTTTGATTTTGCGAATAGAAGAGGACAGGTGGTATCTAAAGCAGATTACCTGCTAGGTGTATTCGTTGGCTTTACCATCAAATAAGAACCTGGTTATTTTTACAGTGCTTGCAAGTGTTTACCGTTCATAGCGCTGTAAATAACAAGTGGTCATCATTGCCCAACTCACTTAGCTGATTTTAGAACTATGAAACAGACAGTTGGCCCTGCCACTATCAAACCTGTGACTAGGAGGTTTATAACAATAATGATGATAATAAATAGGTTTTTATAGTATGTAATGCCAGAGGTTTTCAGTTGTAGGCGCTGTAATAACACATGTTACCCAATTTAATGCTACTCATTTGATCTATGTTGGATGGATGCAAGGCTGAACTGGCCCTGCTGGAATTCACACTGGCCGGTCGCACAGTATTAACATCAGGGAACACATAACCTACTGAGCAGACCAGCTGACTAGGGATCATTGTGCAGAAAAACTAGAATCCTGCTTAAATAAGACTACTTCTTAGGAAGTACAATAATAATAAAATTTCCATTCTTCTGAGGCTTTGGGGAGAAAGTGGGATTCACTGTTTTGGAAGTTTATCAAAGTCACCAGTGGCAAACGACCATCCCAAACACACCAGCTAAAAACACATGAAGCAATCACATTGGTGTTGAGGCAGGCCAGGCACGGGTCAGCATCATTATAACAGAAACAAGACTGCCCTAAGCGAGATCCAACCACCATCTCACGTCTCATAAGGTAAGCAAGGCAACAACAGCTCGTAAATGCAGCGAGGAAAAGGTGAGGAATACCAGTAACCCAACTATGCACTGTCAGAAGCAATGATGCGGGTGTCTTCCCTCTTTTATCTTGCATAAATGTTTATGCTTGTTTTTTTACCTCACTCAATAGCTTTTGGCATTTGATAAGTTTACAGTTTTACAAGCAACCCGCTCGTCGCCTACTGAGCAGTGAATTCAAAATCCCGTGAACCACATACGCATTTATGGGTGCATGGTTTGGAGCACCAGAATCAGAACTCCACTGACAAATGTGCCAAGCTAAGTTTAGAGGAATATGGTGCATGCCCCCCCACAGATGTGCACCATTTGCAACCAAAACAGCGCCCCACATTGTTCAAGCCCCCCCTAAAATTATTCAACACAAATGTCACTGGGGATTCACTCTGCATGTTTTCATTAAGATATTTGGACAAGTCTTTGCATATAATAAGGTTTTGTAAATTTGTGCGCAATGAAAGGCCGCCTTTCTTCGTAATTATGTTTCATCATTTTAAAACTTGGGAACACAATACACACAAATACACTCCACACCATGCAACATAATTCCAATCAGCATAATTTCACTCAATGCTGCACACTTCCAAGCCACACAATTCAACTCTACCATTTTCCTTCCACACCACACAATTCGGCAACAAACCACATATTTCAACTCAACAACACAAGTACAGAACACACCAAATACATCTAAACCACACCATATAATTCCATATCACGCCACAAAATTCAACAGCACATCACATAATTAAAATCTCTATGACACACAAGTACACTCCACATAATTCCAGTACACTCAACTCAATATCACATAATTACTATCCACATATTTTAACTGCACACCATTCCACATAATTCCACTTAACAAATCCACTCCACACCACACAATTCCACAACTAATAATTCCAATCCAACCCACATAATTCCACTCCACAGCACATATATCCACTCCACACCAATTCAAAACACATGGATAAAAGACATTGTCATTTACAGCGCCAATACCTCTAACTCTCACAAATTTGGGACCAATTTGCATTGTAAATGCTTGTTTTACTTTCATTCATGCAGCACTCCAGCCATGCTGCTACACCACATTACTTAAAAACATAAACAAATAACTCTCTAAAAGGCAAAACATATTGCCAATGATTGTTTTAATTGGCACAGAAATATAATGCAGGCTGGTGATATGCCAGTAAGGTGGCAGCCTTATAATTGTATGTATATAATGATACAATCACTGTTGTTGTACTTACAGTGTCAGTTATATGTTTTGAAAACAGTTTTGTAAATTGTTCATTGTATATAATCTGAAATGTTTTATTTCTCCATTTTCCTATCCTGCTTTTTCCCATTGCCTTTTTCTATCCCTCACACTTTAATATTTCTCCCATATTGATGGGTTTTACCCTTTTAGGTTTTTTAATCTCTGCCATTGTTTCCCTCAGCTCTGCCAAGTACCACGCATCAGGCGTTAGACTAACGCATTTCAGTGTGGTGGTCCGTATCACCGCACTGAAATGGAAAGTCACGCATTTGTAGCGCCTCAGTATCAATCCAGAGTGCTATTAGTGCTCTGTTAGAAACTGAAATCCAGGTTGCAGCTCAAGGTCTGCTCTGCTTGCACAGGCCTGGGGCGGCTGGCTCAGCTCGTGACTGGGCTGTCTTAAGCAGGCTAAGAGCCGAGGCTACAATGTAAGCAGGTTTATTCACTTCCCCTTGACACCGGCAATCCATTCAGGTTAACTGTGTGACTCGTCACATGATGGCACCTCACAGTCAGTGTTAAAATTATGGCCCACAGCTTCTATCAAGAGACTCGCTCTCTTTATATATTGGCGAGCCGTCACGGTGCGAGCGGAAACGCGACAGTCATGGAATAATGTGACAGTCTTTTGACACGCGGCCAGTCCCGTCCCAGTCCAGACAGCCGCAGGATTGGTGGTGTCTGACAGGCAGCACTGAGCTCATCTCAGGATGCATGCTGTGGCGCAGCCGGCAAGGAGTCGTCAACTTGACTCCTGGAGGAGGTCGGCTGCAGCCGACTCCGAAGACAGCAGCACCCAGGAGGGAGAGAGTGTGCCTACACCGGCAGCAGGAAAGGGAACCTGCGCCCCCACCTTGAAACGTAATCTTGCTCCACGTGGGCCAGTACTAGCTTCCCCAGTCGGTTTGGTCTTGAATTCCCACAGAGCAGGCCAGGAAAACAAGTTAGGGATTATACTCACGCACTCTGCAGGTAATGGGTGCCACAGGGATGAAGGGGTCTGCACTTAGCACCTAACCCCGCAAATGGCATGTGTAGTGATCACTCCAGGCTGGTTCAGATATTTTAGGAGTATTTATTGAAGAATAGTAGTACATCAATAATCAGCCCCACCAGGAGCAGCCAGCAAGGCGCTCAGCCCTTCTCCAACTGTGGTTTCCAGAGACCAACATTCTACATTACATCATTCTTACAGTGTTCCACTGGTGGAGCAATGGATGACAAACTACAATATAGCTAGGATATAACAGCATGCTGCACCGCCGGCGCTTCACAGCAGATAAACAGCAGTTATCTGCAGCGCCACAAGAAGTAAGGGACCCTGGGTGAGACACCTGCCTACACCTGGAATCTTTCCCCCACACCCTCCAAAAACACCAGAGAAACCCATACACTCACCCACTCTCCACCCAGCATCCCCGCTTCCATACTTCCCTTCCACATAGGACTGCCCGGGCACACCCATGCACACGAGACGCAGTTGAGTGCGGCCTACACATAAACAAGCTGGAAGCTGAGCCCTTGGGAGCAATCACCAGGATGGATGCGGCCTCCCTAGAGCCTCAATCTGTTGGCGCCTGCCTAGCGGAGTGAGTCCGGCCCCTAGCATCGACAACTTGATACCTGGTTATGGTAATGAGGGGCAGCGGTAATGGTGCCGGTCCAACTTTGAGCATGGCCAGCAGCTGTGTCACTTACGAGCTTGGTGTTTTCAGTAGCTCTGGTACAGCTGCAGCCTACTGGTGTGATCTGGTGCTGCGGGCAGGTAGTGGCGTGCCAACCGGGCTGACACCGCTCAGCTGCACTCCTGAGTTATCATTTTTATTTGGATTGATTAAACCGTACTGTCTTTGAAACAAACAGCATCCTGGCTGGCTGTAAGGTGTGCGCCTCACTCTCCTGAGCCTTGCCAATGCCTGTGATGCTGTCTGGGGCGGCTCGCGAGTACTAGGTTAGTGTCCTTCCATATCTAGTGCTTTGCAGTAATTTTAAGAACTTCTTAGAGTTTCTCTTTGGTGAAATGTGTGTAATTTCTGATATTTATATGCTTGCCTCATCTTTATCACCTGACTTTGTTTGCGACAAAGTCACTCACAGTTATTGAAATGTCACTCATAATTACACTGAAATTATGAGAATGTCACACATAGCAATTGAAAACCTTGGCAGCTGTGTTCCCTCTTCTGTCATTCTCTCTCCTCATGTTTTAATTTACAATGTGATTCCAACTCTTCAAAAATAAAAATTCTGGGGCATATTAGCAAGGGCACTATCGCCGCTTTAGCGGCACTTTTTGCTGCTAAAGCGGCGATATTTATATCGCTCTATCAGCAAACTGTCTCTAACAGCAGTTAGCGACAGTTTGCGGGCATTAGCGCCCGTTTTTTTACCGCTTTGCATATCAGCGATATTTATCGCTAATGACATTCAAAGTGGGCGTTCCCGACGAACAAACCTGGGAAACACTCGCTAACAGGCCTATCGCCTATTAGCAAGGTGGCCATGGCCCCAGTTAGCGACGTGAAAAGTCGCGCTAACCGGGGTCATCGCCATTTATTTAACACCTGCAATTAGCAGGTGTTAGCCATACCTAACATGGGGGAGTGGATTATGCTGATACGACCACAGGGTCGTATCAGCAAGGTGTTCTCCCTTCTCCATGCAACATCGCTGGTTTTTCAGCGATGTTGGCCCATTTCACCCACTATCGCTGGAATATTCATCGCCATAGCGCTAATCGTTGCTAATACAGCGTTAGCGTGGTGATATATTCCAGCGATAGCCGGCGATAAAAAAAATCACGCAAAGCAGGGTTAGCGATGATTATCGCCTCTTCTTGCTAATATGCCCCTCCATTCTTTCACTCAGACTCCATGCATATGTTTAATTTTTATTTATTTTACCTTTCCTTCTTTGTACTACTTGCGATTTGCTTAAAAATAAAAATTCCATTCTTCCACTCCGACTCCATGCATATGTTTAATTTTTATTTATTTTACGTTTCCTTCTTTGTACTACTTGCAATTTGCTTAAAAATAAAAAATTCCATTCTTCCACTCCGACTCCATGCATATGTTTAATTTTTATTTATTTTACCTTTCCTTCTTTGTACTACTTGCGATTTGCTTAAAAATAAAAATTCCATTCTTCCACTCCGACTCCATGCATATGTTTAATTTTTATTTATTTTACGTTTCCTTCTTTGTACTACTTGCAATTTGCTTAAAAAATAAAAATTCTATTCTTCCACTCCTACTCCATGCATATGTTTAATTTTTATTTATTTTACCTTTCCTTCTTTGTACTACTTGCGATTTGCTTAAAAATAAAAATTCCATTCTTCCACTCCGACTCCATGCATATGTTTAATTTTTATTTATTTTACGTTTCCTTCTTTGTACTACTTGCAATTTGCTTAAAAATAAAAATTCTATTCTTCCACTCCTACTCCATGCATATGTTTAATTTTTATTTATTTTACCTTTCCTTCTTTGTACTACTTGCAATTTGCTTAAAAAATAAAAATTCTATTCTTCCACTCCTACTCCATGCATATGTTTAATTTTTATTTATTTTACCTTTCCTTCTTTGTACTACTTGCGATTTGCTTAAAAAATAAAAATTCCATTCTTCCACTCCGACTCCATGCATATGTTTAATTTTTATTTATTTTACCTTTCCTTCTTTGTACTACTTGCGATTTGCTTAAAAAATAAAAATTCCATTCTTTCACTCCGACTCTGTGCGTGCATTTATTAAATTTTCATTAATTTCACCTTTCTTTGTTTTTACTAGTTGCGATTTGCTTGGAAAATAAACATTCCATTCTTTCACTCAGACTCTGTACGCAAATAGTTTTCATTTATTTAACCTTTCGGTCTTTGAACTACTTGCGACTTGCTTCCTGAATAAGATGCTGGCCAAATAAGAAGCTAACTTCAGCCTGCGAATGAGAAGCTGGCCGAATAAGAAGCTAACTTCAGCCTCATTGTCTTCTGTGCAGCAGTGGCTCCAGTATTAAAGAAACGTCAGATAATTTATAGCGAGAGCCTGTCTGGTATCCCATGAAATCGTGTATCCCTGCACTCAGCCCGAGCAGAGATCGACTGCTTCTGTCTGATCCTGCCCGGGCTGAGTTTATTCTCCGAACACAGCCGAAGAGCAGGGGATACACGATCCTAAGGGGATACCAGATATTATACAACACCTGGCAGGAGCAGGCAAACTGCTCCGCCTGCCACGGAGCGGAAAGCGCATCTATGCCGGGGATGTGCTGCGGCCCCACCCCACTCCGCCCTTCTTAGCCGCCTTACCTCGGGGCGATTTGCAGGCCACCACTGCAGCCGCCACACCACCAGAGGCGGCCCTCGCCAGGCGAGCAAGGTCGACCCAGGCCTCCTCCAGTACTCCCGGCCGCAGCAGGTCAGCTCGGCCCTTCACCGCAAGGGTGCCCAGTGCTGCGCGGACTGCCTCTGCTTCCTCTGCCATTGAGGCTGACGTTTCAGCCGAAAACCAGCTAACTACCCTACACTAACCCAGGCCCAACGAGCAACACAACAGCAATATGCCTGTTGTGCAAAGAGTAACGAGGCTGACCCTCTCTCTGGTCCTATATAAAAGCTTCCCCCAAATCCCTCCCCCGCCCACTACCCTCTTATCCTATCCTGCCACATCCCATGGGAAGACTAAGTTGTGCCCCTGCTTGCCATGGGACCCTCCATAGGTGTGCAAAGGAGGGAATCTCACTGACGGTTGTAACGTTGGTCCGCAACTTCACTCCGCTTTCCGCTTAAAACAGAGACATCATACACTTTTGGTAAAATAACAAGTATCTCTGTTTCTACATGCTAAAGTGCATATAGTCATTTTACAAAAGTGAAACTGAAAATTTAGCAAGCAGTGAGAGAGGTGATGATTTTGAGATCCTCCCTAACCTAGGGAGAAAACCAAGCAGATGCCTTGAAAACAAAGAGCACATCTTGCTGAACGATTCAGTGGTTGTCCCATCCTCTTAGGACCACCCCAAGCACAGTTATGGGCAAAAATACAATCCCAACCAAAGGCCCTGCAAAGCATTATGGGACGAGATTAGCAGTGGGCAGTGAATATTATAGTATCCAATATCAAAATAATTCTACAAAGAGCTGCAGTTCAACTGGTCGTTACTAGGTGTCCCTCACGAGTCAAATGCAAAAGCATTGAAATTATTACATCTAGCTGCAGTTCCACTAGTCGTTACTAGATGTCCCTCACGAGTCAAATGCAAAAGCATTGAAACCCTTTCATGAAGCTGCAGTTCAGCTCTTTGTAGAATTTATAGTATTAGCTCTCAGCTCAGGGTTTCAATGCTTTTGCATTTGACTCGTGAGGGACACCTAGTAACGACTAGTGGAACTGCAGCTTCATAAAAGGGTTTCAATGCTTTTGCATTTGACTCGTGAGGGACATCTAGTAACGACTAGTGGAACTGCAGCTTGATGTAATAATTTCAATGCTTTTGCTTTTGACTCGTGAGGGACACCTAGTAACGACGAGTTGAACTGCAGCTCTTTGTAGAATTATTTTGATATTGGATACTATAATATTCACTGCCCACTGCTAATCTCATCCCATAATGCTTTGCAGAGCCTTTGGTTGGGATTGTATTTTTGCCCATAACTGTGCTTGGGGTGGTCCTAACAGGATGGGACCACCACTGAATCGTTCAGCATGATGTGCTCTTTGTGTTCAAGGCATCTGCTTGATCCTCCCCCTAGGTTAGGGGGGATCCCAATATCATCACCTCTCTCATTGGCTGATAATTTTCTAAGTTCACTTTTGTGAATTTGTTGTATGCTTTTTAGCATGTAAAATTGCTTTAAGCATTTGTGGGTGCATTTTAGTAGCTGATTCCACTACGCAGAGGGACAAGACAAGGGATGGAGTTTTTGCTTGAATTCTAGCAGAGCATTGCGGTAAAAAATATGCGTGCTAAAAAATGCGAGGCAAAGGCATGTGATGTATTTACCTCGTTGTAAAGGCTGTTTCCCCCTGGGACAATGGATGCGTAATTCTATTAGACTCAAGCTTGCATTGGGAGATCATGTTGAGACGAGGATTTGGACCATACGATGAACTACATACATACACAAGATTCTATCAGCGAGTGTTTTCCAAGTATGTTGTGTGCCCACTCAAAAACAATGTGCCTGTTACTTTAATAGTGCTAGAGTTTGTGTGTGTAGATAGAGGGTGTGCACGAATAAGTACATATTTGCTCTCATGGGTGCACTTGTACAGGTTTACATGGATTGCAATGTGTGAACAGTCCCATATTCAGGATTGCTTGAATAACTCATACTTTTTCGGTGAATATTGCTGTACCTGAGCTTTTGGAGTCTGAATTCCCAGGATTCCGACGTGCAGCATAGTTTGATCGCACAAAAGCTCTTATTTGTTCATGTGTGTCAGTGCTTGTTTGTGAGCGTTCTTCCACTGTCTGTTCCTTCTGTGCAGCTGTGTGTGTGTGGGTTTATCTGTATGTTTGAAGACGGCTGCATTGATTTGGATGCATGTTCCATGCCTGTAGTAGTAGTGTGGAAGCGTTTGAGTGTGCATGTGCTCCTGGGAGTTTGTGTTGTCCTAAATTAAGCAGACTTCCAGGTGTGCAGGCTGCTGCTCCATAGCACCCATGTCTTCTGTCATTTGAGCATACTTTCCTCCATTACTTGGAGCTTGTGAATTGTAGTGTTTTGCTGCCCTCCTGGGCACATAGTCAGTTGTTCCCTAGTGATCCTTGATTCTGAGAGCTAAACGCTTCTACCTAACTCCCACCTTTGTGATTATGGTGGCACTGAGCAGAATATTAATCCTTCACTGTCACTTCCAGCTTGGAATTGTGTGCATTGTACATGCTCTGTCCTTATATACAGTTTCTGTCTGTATCTAGATCTGCATATATACATAAATATGTTACTTCCTTACAGTTTTTAAAATGTTATTTCGGTACAAAATTAAGTGGGGTTGAAGTTAATTTTGTTCAGAGTGGCAACATTAAGCTTCCCACCTAAACCACTCTCAAGCTGGGCATAATAGCAATTATGTTCCATTTCCCTTCCACACTGAAATACCGCCTCCCTTGAAAACATAGCAAGGTCTGAATGGCCACATCTGTGGACTTTTTTCTGATAGGGCCGTTTTTGATTAATTGACTTGCAGGAAAACAGGGGCGGCCGGCATGGCTGGCGGGTGGGCACGGGGATCGCGCGGGGGAGGGTGGTCGCACGAGGGGGGGGGAGTCACAGGGGGATACATTATATATATGTATATTTTTTAAATGTAAAAATAAACTTACCTTGCCGCCTGCTGAGTCCCGCTTCTCTGCTCCTGCCCTCCTCGAACACATCGAGGAACAGGAAACAGGTCCCACTAACCAATCACAACACTGCAATGCAGCGTTGTGATTGGTGAGCACCCAGTCTCCCCTGACCAATCACAACCTTGCAGCAGCGCTGTGATTGGTTTTGAGCGTCCTGCTTGGACGCTCAACCAGGTAATGGGGGCCTGGGAAGGGGAAAGTGCGCATGACTAGTTTGGGCGGCCCGAGAGGGCCGACCAAACAGTCATTGCGCACTTGAGTGGGCAAACCACTCCTCCCCTGCTCAAACAGCAGAGCAGCCCCACCCACTCAACCGCCCGCAAAGCAGCAGGAAGCATTAGGGTTATTTTAGGTTTCTGCTTCCCACTGCTTAAAAGCAGTGGGGCGACCCCCCTCTGCCATAGCGGAGGAGCCGCCCCTGCAGGAAAATATTATCTTGGATATTTCATAGCTGGTTAGCCCTGAAATGATGAGCCCATGACTTAATTTTGGCTAACCGAGTTCACTGAATAGCTGCACAATTCATTCCCTGCAATTTGCCAAGCAACAACTAGCTCCATGTGATGGATTGTGGGAAGGGTTCTCTTGGAGCTCTTGTGTGATTTGCATTTTGTAAAGAAATATCTATCATATCTATTGTAAGAAATACCTATCATTAATGTGTTTTAAAATCGTATTGCAGTGTTTTGCTAACTGGTATTTGCAGTTGCACCCCATACCCATGATAACTACTTCCCGGCTGTAGGTAGCTGTCTCTTAATGTAATATATCAAAAATCTGATGTATCGTGTTAAGAGTCCAGGGGTTCCCTTATGAGTTGACAGGGGCTTGTTATGCAATCCCAAAGTGCTCTAGTAGGGAGTAGTGTGGTCGAGCAGCCTTAGGATTAACACAGAGGAGTGCAAGACACTTGCAAATACACATAATGATCAATAAATGACACACACCACTCAAGAAGGAGATCCACACCAATTTATAAAAATAGCAAGCATCTTTATATATGTTCAGACATCAGAGAAAAATCAGTCAGGTAAGTATGTTTTTAGATATAAATTCTTTCCTCTTTAAAAAGTGTACACTGCAATTTTTGAGTTATGTAATGTTATCCTATGGAAGGTTGAAAAAGTTCTGCAAACAGGTACAGTACAGCGACTTCTGGGACCAATCTCCAGGAGTTAAGGTGAGTGGGTGGCAAGGTCCAAGGCAGCACCAGTAGTACACCATAAGTGGCCGGGTGCAGGGTGCAAAACAGTGTCGGAGCCCAATAGGTTTCAATGGAAATCGGTCACTGCAAAAAGAGGCTGCAGGCTCTGGCTGGAAGGCCAGTAGGCACAAACCAACAGGGGGTTTCAAGGCTTGTGATGCTCGGGGACGTAGGGACACCTGGGGTCCTCCTCTCCATGGCTGGTGGCGACTGATGCAGAGGTGTCCTTAGGTTTCAGGTTTTCTTACCAAGAACAATCACGGTCGAGGGGGCCTGCATGCAGAAGCTGCAGGCGACGTTGGGGAGTCCACGAGGTAAAACCACTATGGACTCGAGCTCTGAAGGACTGGGGAACCTTGTTGACACAGTTGGCCCACTTCAACTCGGGCCAGAAGCGACAGGAGCAGGGGTTGCTTCAGGTGTCAGGTTTTGGCGGTTCCAGAGCACTCAGAGTCTTTGCTTGGAGTTTCTGCAGGATGGAGGAGAACAGGTCCTCTTTCCACAGGAGGTCTTTATTGAAGGCAGGCAGTCCTCCCAAGGTTCTGCAGTCAGCTGCAGGGCGAGTCAACTTTGCCGCAGTTTTCGACAAAGGATGCAGACATGCCGGCAGGGTTGATACCAGGTCAGCTGCTTCTTCTCTCCTCTATGCTTTTGCAGCTCTTCGATGTCCTCTCTATTCCCTCCTGAATTTAGGAGCATTAGGGGAGTGTAGGGTAGTAGCCAATGGGTACTGACCCTCGGGTCACTATGCCCCCTATATCACCACTTCCTGTGGGAAGTGGGCATAGCCCTGCCCCAGAATTCCTAAGTATGCCATCACAAAGATGGATACTTCGGAAAAATCATGTCCACCTCACAGTAGCCCACCTTAGGGGTGTTACTAGCCTGGTGGTGGCACACCTAGCTGACTAGGTAATTTTCCCACCTGGACAAAGGGTTTGACTCCTCACCTTTGAGGGGAGCCAGATTAACATTTCAAAAGCAGCAGCCCTTTGAGGCTTGCTGCCCAAGGAAGGTAATCAGAGGGTCACCCTGTGGGAGTGGGTGTTACACCGTCTTCCCTGACAGGCTTTTGTTCTGGGCCTCCCGAGAGCAGAGGCTCTCACCCTAGGAGGTTAGAACATTGTCTCAGGTGGCAGGGTGGCAGAGACCAGTTAGGGAGCACACCAGATGTTGGTAGGTTTTCAGGGGGCACCTCTAAGGTGCCCTCTGGGTGTATGTATTTGTAAATCCATCACTGAAATCAGTGTGGGTTTACCAATATAAGATGTTTGATATCAAACATCCCTATTTTCAGTGAATCCATCATATAGTTTTGGAACTCGCTTTCACCAGTGTCCAGCACATGTTTTAAAATGGCTTCCCTGTACACTAGCACTGGCAGTAATGGAACTGACCAGCACAGGGGCATATATGCTCATGCAGGTATGCCCTCACATGTAATATTCAGCACCCTGCCTTATGGCGGTCAGGCCTGCTATAGGGGTGACTTACAAATATTACATGCAGTGTAAGGGGACATGGTACACAGGGATGTGTGACATGTCGTGTTTTCACTTTTGTCCGCACCAAGACACGCAGCCTGTGATAGCAGCCCTGCGTGTGCTTGGTGAGGGGTCCCTTAGGGTAGCACTATTCGTGCTGCTGGCCTTGGGGACCCTCTTTAGTACCTTGGGCCCTAAGTACCAGGGGTACAATTTATTAGGAAATTACAGAGGGTGCTAAAGGTTTTGCCAACTGGCGGAACAATTGTACGGTTTTGGGAAAGAGCTCTGGCACTGGGGACTTAGAAGGAACCCAGCGCACTTACAGTCGAAATCACATCATTTACCAGGCAAAAAGTGGGGGTGACTGTCAAAAAGGGGCAGTTTCTTTCACCGGCTGATGATGATCCCACATGACTACTATTCTTTGCAGAGATGTTGGTATAGTTGACTACTTTGTTGGCTTATTGCCAAACATTCCTTTGAATTACTGAAGATCCATGCTGTTAGTTCCTTGCAAATGCCATCATGTATTTTTGGTGGACTACTAGACTTGAGAGCATGGAACTTCCAAAATTCAAAACCCTCCAATGGACCAGAATTCTGGGACTCCATTCTTCCAGCCTTTAGAACAAATCTTTTTGCAGCATGAATCCTTTTCTGGATTTACATACTATGTGCTACTTTGCCATCTATTGGTTACGTCCGGAATAGTCTTTTTCTTTTTTTTTTATGTGTGTGCATGGGCATCCTCGTCTACTGCCATTTGGTGGTATGTCTGTCCAATCTGCGACATCAGATGTGTGCCCCAGAAGTTCTTGTGCCTGGTCACCATTTTTAGATCCCTTTTTCCGCTATTGGGTCTGGAAGCAAGATGGAGTAGCTCCAAAGCAGTTGAGGAAAACAATGGGTCATCAAGCAAAAAAACGGAGAAAGGGGTGAAAAGCATCAGCAAACACTGGAAGCCACATGTACTGAGAAAGAGACTTTTCTAAGCACTGACAGAGGACTTTTGAGACCGGGAACACATGTATAGAGGTGAGGCAGCAAGGTGAAATGGAGACAGATTCCCTTATTATACTCTCTTCAAAAGGAACTTTAAACCATTGTATTCCAACAAAACTTCAAAATGGGGTCTTCTACCTGAAGGCCTGAGCTGGAATAAGAGTCGCTTATTGTAAGAATGTCTGTCATGAATCTTTGCGCCCATTACTTGAGTACAAGGGGTCGTAATTCTGCTTCCCTAATCGGGGTTCCCCACACTCATTGAACACATTCTCCAACCAAATATAGGACATGTTGTGCTGGGCAGGATATTTAATGACTCCTTGAATGTGATTAATGATACTGTCCTTCTAGTTACTGGCCTTTCCTTCCATCTTTGTTCATTTATATACTTTTGACCTCATGTGAAAATGGCTGCTACCCCGGTGGGTTCTGATCTGCACTATACAGAACTGCAAGTAAATTAAAAAACAAAGTAATCTGGATATCCCGGAAGAAGAGGTGAAGTGGGGGTGGATAATTGTGGGGCAGAGAGGCAGGGGATGGACGAAAGGGCTAACTCCTTAAAGTTCTAAAACACATCTTCATGTAATTCCCACAATAATAAAAAAAAAAATAAGCCTGCTCCACCCTCAACAACCTGTAAGGGTAAACAATGTGCAAAGAAAACAGGACATAAATCATGACAATGCAAAGTCAAATGCTCAGCTAATATGGGCTAGGCCCGATCACCTGAGGGGTGAGAAATGTGACTAAGTGGAAATGGGGTTTTTCAGTATATATGTCCCATTGTTGTAGCTTCCTAATATGGAACTCAAGAGGCAGCGAGGCCAGCGGCAGGAGTGCTCGGTACCTAAATCTTGTGATGCAGGGCTACAAACCATCAGACTATAATTGCTTAAACTCCTTCTGTCCTAGTAACCTTCAGTGAAAAACATGCACAGATAAGTCAGAGCTACAATAACAATTCAAAGCACAACACTCAGACAACACTGTGGGCATGGCACAATCCTGCGAGGAGTGAAATTGGCTGTGACAAGTTCAGTGACAGCATCTCTGTGCTGAATATTGTATAAGACAGCCTTAAAGCAGATATCAAAATCTTACTGCAGAAGCAAGCTGAGGAACTGGTATCTTCATGTCTGAAAGGTAGGGGAGGTTATTCCTGAAATGGAGCTCTGTGTCTCTGGCTTTAAGCTAGAGGTACAGAAGCATCTGCTAAACCTGCAGTTCAATGGTTAACATCTGTTTGGATTGCAGGTGGACCAGATGCTGGAAAAACTTAAAGACACAGGCACAGCCAAGGATATAGGTGCCCTTTAATGTTCTACTCCAAGTGGATCCTTTTGGAGGTCACAGTACAGAGAAGGCAAAAAAAAACATTCCCCTACCTAGACGATTGGCTAATCAAGAGTGCAGGCAAGCAAGTGCCTCACTCACACCCTAGCCACTGTATCCCTCCTCTTCAGTTTGGGGTTCACCGTAAATACCGCCAAGTTCCTCCTTTCAAATCCATCCCTTCCTGGTGGGTGTTCTCAATACAGAATGTTTTGTTGTGAGTAATAGTGCATTCTATAAGACATTCTTCTTCATTTAAGTCACTGGCAAGGCCTACCTTGGGCAAGCCGGCTGTAGACATTCCAGCAGATACTGTCTTTTTTTCAGCCAGATCGTTAGCTTGCAGTCTGAACAGATGTGCGCCTTCTTGGAATGATGACCTCAAGCATAGCCATAGTCCCCCAAGCCAGGTTGCACATGTGTCTGCTCCAGCAGTGGCTATCAACGCAATGGTCACAGGTGGAGGGTCGCTTGGAGGATCTAGTGTTGATACAGGTGAGCACAATTGGTCTCTGCAGTGGTAGAACAGCAACAATCTGTTGCATGGCCGGCCCTTTATGGACCCTGTTCCGCACGAGACCATCACCACGAACACCTCACTCTTAATTTGGGGAACACATCTTCAACAACTAACTGTTCAGGACAGGTCGGCACTCCAACAAAGAGGTCTCCACATCAATTACCTCAGGCTCTAGGCCACACAGTTAGCTCTCAGGCCTATTTTTCAGGAGGTTCAGCACAAAGTAGTCCTCATAAAAATGGACAAAATGACTACCTTGCATTCTCTTCAATAGCAGGGCAGCACGCACACCATAATTATCAATACTGACACAAAGAATTTGCCATTGGGCCCTTCACCGTCAGATACACCACCTGACGGAGCACCTTCCGAGAGAGGACAACAACGTTGCAGACATGGATGGAGCATCAAGTCCACGAGTGGGAACTCCACCTGCAAGCCCTAATCCTGTATGTCCACCTTTAGGAAGGTCATGGGGTAGACCTCTTTCACCACCCAAAATGCAAAATGCAAAAACTTTGCTTACGTCCCTCACTCCATGGGCAGTGCTCTATGGATGAATTGGCCAGGTATCTTTGTCTACGCTTTTCCTCTTCTCCCACTCCTCCCACATGTGCTCCTGAAACTTTGCCAAACATCCCTCCTTCATTCTGATGTCTCCCACATGGGCCAGACAACCCTGGTTCTTGACCCTCCTCAAGATGTCTATTGTTCCCCAAGACAAGCTCTACAACAGTCTGGACCTTCTCAGTCAGAATCGAGGCAGACTCAGACACCGCAACCCTAGCAAGCTCAATCTAGCAATTTGGTTCTTAAGCGCCTAGAGTTTGCTAATCTCAATCTCCCTCAAGATTGCATGGACATCCTAAAAGAAGCACGCAGACCCACTTTGTGAGAGGCAGCCAAATGGAAAAGGTTTGTCCATTACTGTATTTCCAAGTATCTGGACCCTCTTAAACCTGCGGTCAAGGATAATATTTGTTATCTCCTTATTTTGTAAAAATCAGGCCTAACTTACACTTCCGTATGCCTTCACTTGGCTGCTATTGCACCCTATATACAGAACAAAGGGACACACTTCTATGTTCATGATCCTTGTCATCTAAGCTTTAATGGAGAGACTCAAACAGGTTATTCCACCCAGGGTATCCCTCCCCCATATGGAACCCTAATGTTGTCTTTACCAGACTCATTGACCCTCCTTTTGACCCACTACAATCGTGTCCCTTATAATTCTTTTCCTGGAAGGTTGCCTTCCTGGTTGTTATTACATCATTAGGCTGTCCTGTTTTCAGTGTTTATTTTCTGTGGATTTTAGTGGTGTTTTCTCAGTGGTTTACAAACCTTTTGAATCAGTGCTTATCAGTATTTATTCAGCTGGCTAACCCCCAAATAGACAAACAAATATGTTTTTTCCAGTGTTTGTAACACATTTCTTGCAGTAATTGTTATAAAGCACATATTCAATTTAAAGGAGAAGCAATGCAGGGTGCATAGTGCCTTTTATGTATGCCATTTCCCAATTGACTTATGTTAGACTGTTTAAAGCATAGGAAGTCTGTTTACTGAATATTACAATACTGTAGAGGTGGTCATCCCTGCCAGAAGGATGGTACCTTGTGAAACATTTAAAATTTGGAATGACCTCAAATTAATTTGTAGGCCTGCATTCTAAGGCACCTGGAACTTGATGGTTTAAGCATTCTTGCCACTGCTTCTCTGTACTCTTTGCCTGGCTCCCATGGCATGGCAAATGTCCTGGCTTTTTAACAGACATTACATTGTATTCTTGGATTTTAAATGTTGCTGTTATCATTGTAACCATGGGATCAAAAACCCAAAGAGTAAAGTGCAGTTGGTTGAATAGCCAGGATTGTCTGAAGGTATAACACATAAAAATGAGACAACTTGCAGCTATTAATTTTGTTGGTATTTGGAAAGTTGTGTTTTGTTTTCACCACTATGATGACAGCATTCTTTTTTACACATACCTGGCACTACATCTAGCATTCAATGTTTCACGCCTGGTGCATTTGGCAGGTGTCCTGCTATCAATACTGACTTGTTAGAAAAGGGCACTGATGTATCAAATGGTTTTACCCCTTTTGTGTCTGTGGGTAAATGTGGTAGTGCATATTGACCAAGATTCTTATGAGTTAGCCATTTCAACAGTCACTGAAAGAAATAAACACTGCCAAAAGTTCAGATATGATTTTAATGTTCCCAGATTCTATACAGTGTATAAATAATTATATTGGACTTAAAACATGCTTCTGACGAAACAATATTTTAGTGGCATCCTAAAACTGCAAAGATTAAGCACTCAAGCAGAATAATTTTATACCAGTCTTTCCTGCTACTACCTTGTATAATTACATTGTGTTGGCCCCTTCACAAAGAAATACAAATGACTCAGTCTCTCTTTCCTTGCTTTGAATATCATTTTAGTATGTGGTTATGAAGATGTTTATCAGTATTTTTACGTTTTCACTAATGAGGGATGTTTCCCTTTTGGTGGAGTTTTATCAGTTATTATAGGTTTAAATCTAAAACAGGGTAGCCTTTACATCCATAAGATGTGTTAGCGAGTTGTCGGCCCTCACTTTCTTCCAAGTTCATAATGATAAGATTGTCCTCTGGACTAACCCTAAGTTTCTTCTCAATGTGCTGTCCCCCATGCCATCTCATCCAGACCATAGTGTTCCCCGTCTTTTTCCCTCTGCCACCCTCAGTAGCAGAGAATGCACTTCATACCTTTGATGTCAAGTGTGCGCTCATTTACAGGACCAAATCCTTTTGCAAATAACAGCAACTTTTCAAAGCATGCTGTATCAAAGGTGGACATAGCCAGATAGATTGTTAAATACATCCAAACCTGCTACATTAAGGCTAAAAGAACTTCGCCTATCCTGCCCAGACCTCATTCTACAAGGAAGAAAAAGGCCACTATGGCTTTACTTGGAAATATCCCCATAGCTGACATGTTTAAGGCAGCTACATGGTCCGCTCCACAAACGTTTACCAAACATTACAATGTGAATGTCTTAGCACGCTAACAAGTCAACGTTGGTCAGTCTGTTTGAAGAACTTAGTTTAAATCTACAACATCCACTGCCTAATCACCTCTTATAGAGTACTGCTTTACAGTTTATGCCGAGCATGTTTATCTACAGCCACACATGCTACAAATGGAATGTGTTTCTCTTAAAACATCTGTTTGTAGTATTTAGTGCTGTAGATCACATTCACCTACCCACTTCCCTGGAAGCCTATGGTTTTTGCCAGGGCTTTAAATTGGCCGGCTCCTGCCATTGCTGAGCACTGGCAGTTTATAAAAGGGGACATCGAACTAGGGTGTTGGCTGGCAAATGGTAACATGTCTGCTGATGTAAAATGTTATGAGAAACCCCATCAAAATAGACGCAATTCATATCTTCAAGAGTTTTGGGAAATCCTGAAATAGATTTCTAAGTAATGTAGATCACTTGTATATATATGTGGGCTGTTGAGACAGGAAGTAGAGACAAAGATCAGAAACCTACTATAAGGACAGAGACGAGACAGCAAAGACTGAGAAAACGATCAAAGCCACGCGGCTGTAGACACAAAAATCAGAGGTGGTAGACTGCTGCCAGTAAATACCAGGTCTAGGCGAATTAGTATTAGCTGCACACTGGGAACAGAGGGTTAAATGCCTACAATTATGCATTTCATATTTATGTCCAAAGCATTATAAACTGCTGAACCAAGAGTGATTACTGACAGCCCCAGTTCACCTGCACAATAATGTACAGGAAAATGTCTTGTTATTTACCGGTAATCTTCATTACCCCGATTAGGGTCCTCCTCGTCCCAGTCCTAACACAGTGAGGCAATCCTGCCTCCCGACAGCCAATCAGAATGCTTAGAATAATTTCAAAGGTCACATAAGCCCCTCCCACCCACCTCTATGCCGGTTATCAACAAGTCCAGACACAAATAGAGCGGGAGGGAGGGAACAGGACTGGGACGAGGAGGACCCTAATCGGGGTAATGAAGATTACCGGTAAGTAAAAAGACATTACCCCCTCATGGGTCCTCCTCGTCCCAGTCCTAACATAGTGAGGAACTCACAAGCAGAGACCCAAGAAGAAACAAGCATTTGCAATGCAATAGGTCTCGCATTTACGTGAGTTTAAGCTATTGGCATTGTAAATGACAATGTAAACACAAGTGGGGCTGCTCCTAATTGGGATTTCTACAGGACTTTTAGAGATGCATGTGAGGTGGGGGCATCTCACAAAAAGTGAAGGACTGGCCTCACACACCACCTGGTGTCATGCTTCATCATAGGCCGTCCTCGCCCTCTAAAAACTTGGTTTGATAGAGGGCGGGCATACACCTGACGACAGGATGCACTTCTAAACTAAGTGGGGGCCCATGAGTAGTGAAAGTGATTTAAAAACCATTACAGTTGTCGTAAAGACTAACTTTGAATTAATTGGGCAAGTGTATGGTATTAAAAGAAGTGAGCGGTGATTTGGGAACTAATTATCCCTTCACCGTGATGGATGTGGTCAACATGTTTCTGCTAAGGGTCCCCGGAGGGTACGTAGCATTCGTCAGGACCATGTATCTAAAGGGCTCCGTCTTTATATGAAGAGTGAATAAATAAAGACCAACCACTATAAGGGGTGTGTAATATCACTATCTCCGCCGGTATTGTACTCCGAAATAATGCCTGTAGAAAAAGGACAAACACACACAGAATTTGTAAATTTCTGTTTGTTGTAACGCCAAATAGCATTCATCACCACACTTTTAAACGCGCGTGGTGATTTCTAAGTGCAAAACACGTGTCATTCATACGTGTTAACACTTGTGAGGAGAGAAAATTGCTCTCTTGACTTACCCTAGGTGACTACCCTACTTTCTCCATGGGAGGTCGAGTGGGGAAGGCCCTACTTTGACATTCTGGAAAGAAAAACACAATATCAAAGCCTGGTGATGGTGAATCAGGTCCATGATATATGGTAAAAAACTGCAGGTAAGCTCCAAGGGTGGTTAGAGGGATTTTACCTACATTAGCGCGTTATGCACGCTCTCGCATCCATTCATACAACATGGTGCGCCTTCCGCCGTGTATCCTACAGCTGTCCGCTTCGCCTCCCCGTCGATGAATAGTAGTGGGAAGGGAGCAGTCTTATATAGTGCTCCTAAATGCGTAATTGGTATTAATTAGTGGTATACCGGTAACACCTGGATAAGGTCCGGTGTCCACGTAAGATGGTGCCTGGTTGCCTGGTAAAGGGCGTGTTTGTTTAAGGAAGTGAGGTTGCTGCTTCCTTTCTCCATAGCGTGTGACGCTATGGAACACTACCTCCCAGGTAATTGGGCGTGGTTCGGGGGACAGGCTCAATGTCCGCGTCCCGTGGGAGGAGAGCTTGTGTGCCTCCAGCTCTCCTCCCCGCTGTTGGTGTGGCAAACGCGCAGTGTCTGACGCGCATGCGTCCGACGCACTTGCGTCTGATGCGCATGTGCGTTATTTCCACTATCCAGAGTCAGGCGATGCCTGGACTCGCATAGTGCAGCAGCGGCTGCCTGCGTTCTAATGCAAGGAAAAGACAAGTGTTGTTAGTCTATGTTTAGGCACTGTACTTGGAAGGAATATTTAGAAATTTACAAAGAGTGAGCCTAACAGTGCCCTAGTTTATGCAGCAGTGTATCTAAAAAAACGAAGGGCAAGGCAAGTGTTAATAATCTATGTGTGGGCATAATGATTAAAATAATCATTTAGAAAATTAAATGTACCTTTCGGGGAAAAAAACCAACGGGTGTTACCCTGATTGGTTTATGCCGCTTGTGATGTTCTATCCAAGGGCTGATGGACACCTCAACATCCTGCGGTCTTTTCCAAGGATTTTTGTTTGATTGGCTGTCATGTATAATTGGCGTACATTACGAGTCTGCCCATGGTTTTAATGATGGGAAGCATGAGAGGAGGTGTATGTTTTAGGTATGTAGTGTCTGGACATTCATGGAGTGTACCTGTCTCAGTTCCTCATCTCAGTGCTACGTCCGTAGCTATGATTGTTCTCGATGTTACCTTGTTTAAGGAGCGGTCATGTCATTTTGGTCGGGTTACCGTGCCATCTGCAGCCATGGAATTTCATCATTCAGGCCTGTGTCCCATGTGCGCAAACGGTACACCCAACGTTGTTCCCTGACGTGCAGATTTCTACTGATGTCCGTTTTCAGTTTTTTCATAACTTCCAGTACTACCCATTGCAGATCTGATTCCTTGTGGTTTAGGTCTAGGAAGTGTTTTGTCAGTCTGGTATTCGATTTCTTACACCGGATGGTACTACGGTGTTCATTGATCCGTGTCTTTACTTTCCTTGTAGTCATTCCCACGTACTTCAGGTTGCACGGGCATTTCAGGAGGTAGACTACATTCTCGGTGTTGCAGTTGCTGAAGTCCTTCAGCTTCCACGGATTGTTGGTACCGATATCCACTTCTTTCGTGGTGATGGTCAAGGGGCAGGATACGCAATTACGCAGAGGGGGTGCCGGACAATGACAGAGGAGCAGGAACCTCAGGGATGACCTGGTACACTCTAAAATCAAGCACGATGAGGACAAATGTCAAAACACCCTCTGGAGCCAGCCAAGGCCTACAGGCCACTTCCCATGCGGTAATTGCGTATCCTGCCCCTTGACCATCACCACGAAAGAAGTGGATATCGGTACCAACAATCCGTGGAAGCTGAAGGACTTCAGCAACTGCAACACCGAGAATGTAGTCTACCTCCTGAAATGCCCGTGCAACCTAAAGTACGTGGGAATGACTACAAGGAAAGTAAAGACACGGATCAACGAACACCGTAGTACCATCCGGTGTAAGAAATCGAATACCAGACTGACAAAACACTTCCTAGACCTAAACCACAAGGAATCAGATCTGCAATGGGTAGTACTGGAAGTTATGAAAAAACAGAAAACGGACATCAGTAGAAACCTGCACGTCAGGGAACAACGTTGGGTGTACAGTTTGCGCACATGGGACACAGGCCTGAATGATGAAATTCCATGGCTGCAGATGGCACGGTAACCCGACCAAAATGACATGACCGCTCCTTAAACAAGGTAACATCGAGAACAATCATAGCTACGGACGTAGCACTGAGATGAGGAACTGAGACGGGTACACTCCGTGAATGTCCAGACACTACATACCTAAAACATACACCTCCTCTCATGCTTCCCATCATTAAAACCATGGGCAGACTCGTAATGTACGCCAATTATACATGACAGCCAATCAAACAAAAATCCTTGGAAAAGACCGCAGGATGTTGAGGTGTCCATCAGCCCTTGGATAGAACATCACAAGTGGCATAAACCAATCAGGGTAACACCCGTTGGTTTTTCCCGAAAGGTACATTTAATTTTCTAAATTATTATTTTAATCATTATGCCGACACATAGATTATTAACACTTGCCTTGCCCTTCGTTTTTTTTAGATACACTGCTGCATAAACTAGGGCACTGTTAGGCTCACTCTTTGTAAATTTCTAAATACTCCTTCCAAGTACAGTGCCTAAACATAGACTAACAACACTTGTCTTTTCCTTGCATTAGAACGCAGGCACCCGCTACTGCACTACGCGAGTCCAGGCATCGCCTGACTCTGGATAGTAGAAATAACGCACATGCGCATCAGACGCAAGCGCCTCGGACGCCTGCGCGTCAGACACTCTGAGCGTTTGCCACACCAACAGCGGGGCGGAGAGCTGGAGGCACACACGCTCTCCTCCCACGTGACGCGGACATTGAGCCTCTCCCCCAAACCACGCCCAATTACCTGGGAGGTAGTGTTCCATAGCGTCACACGCTATGGAGAAAGGAAGCAGCATCCTCACTTCCTTAAACAAACACGCCCTTTACCAGGCACCATCTTACGCGGACACCGGACCTTATCCAGGTGTTACCGGTATACCACTAATTAATACCAATTACGCATTTAGGAGCACTATATAAGACCGCTCCCTTCCCACTACTATTCATCGACGGGGAGGCGAAGCGGACAGCTGTAGGATACACGGCGGAAGGCGCACCAAAAGACAGTAAGAGTGTGTATGTTGTATGAATGGATGCGAGAGCGTGCATAACGCGCTAATGTAGGTAAATTCCCTCTACCCACCCTTGGAGCTTACCTGCAGTTTTTTACCAAAGATCATGGACCTGATTCACCATCACCAGGCTTTGATATTGTGTTTTTCTTTCCAGAATGTCAAAGTAGGGCCTTCCCCACTCGACCTCCCATGGAGAAAGTAGGGAAGTCACCTAGGGTAAGTCAAGAGAGACATTTTCTCTCCCTCACAAGTGTTAACACGTATGAATGACAAGTGTTTTGCACTTAGAAATCACCACGCGCGTTTAAAAGTGTGGTGATGAATGCTATTTGGCGTTACAACAAACAGAAATTTACAAATTCTGTGTGTGTTTGTCCTTTTTCTACAGGCATATTTCGGAGTACAATACCGGCGGGGATAGTGATATTACACACCCCTTATAGTGGTTGGTCTTTATTTATTCACTCTTCATATAAAGACGAAGCCCTTTAGATACATGGTCCTGACGAATGCTACGTACCCTCCGGGGACCCCTAGCAGAAACATGTTGACCACATCCATCACGGTGAAGGGATAATTAGTTCCCAAATCACCGCTCACTTCTTTTAATACCATACAGTTGCCCAATTAATTAAAAGTTAGTCTTTACGACAACTGTAATGGTTTTTAAATCACTTTCACTACTCACGGGCCCCCACTTCGTTTAGAAGTGCATCCCTGTCGTCAGGTGTATGCCCGCCCCCTATCAAACCGAGTTTTTAGAGGGCGAGGACGGCCTATGATGAAGCATGACACCAGGTGGTGTGTGAGGCCAGTCCTTCACTTTTTGTGAGATGCCCCCACCTCACATGCATCTCTAAAAGTCCTGTAGAAATCCCCACTAGGGGCAGCCCCATTTGTGTTTACATTCCGTGTTGGAGGCTGGCTAGCCCCTAGGCCCTGTGCCTCTAGTTCTCATCCCTGGCTAAATACCAGGGCTAGTGTGTTCAATTGTAAATGACAATGCCTTTTATTTATGTTTTTAAAACAAAAACAAAAATAAAAGGCATTGTCATTTGCAATGTCGATAGCTCAAACTCGCGTAAATGCGAGACCTATTGCATTGCAAATGCTTGTTGTTACTGTGCATCTGTTTTTCTTTACTCTTGTTTAATTTCTCTAAATAGTTTTGTATTTCTGTAGCCCTGTTTCTGTTTACACTGTGTTTTGCACCCCTCTGTCTCAGTGTAACTGTGTGTCGCTGTATCATTGTATCTGTGTTTATTATTATTTTTGTGCCTCCTTGTCTTCTTATCTGGTTTTCTACTTATGCACCGCTGGGTGTCTGTCTGTACATGTGTACTGAACCTCGGCTTAACTTTGTCTATCTGTGCAGGACGTGTGCAGTCCCTGTCCTCAGGACAGTTTGCCCTCTCCTCACTAAGCCGAGTTCAAGGCTCTGCCTACCGTAGCCACCCCTTCCTCCACGCACCCCGCTTGGACTTTCAGTCAGTGGCAGGACCGTGGTAGCCTGGTTGAGGGAAGGGGCAGAGTTCGGGCGGTGGGTCTCAGCGAGGCTGAGACAAGTGCCTCGCTCTAACAGTGAGGTTAGGGATCTCCTGTACGTCACCCTCCCCTCGCTCGGGGGCAGGTAACACAACCCTCAAAGGAGTCGGCATTAGTTCGGCTCAGGTGAACCGAGAACTAATTACAAGAAGAGGTACCTGCCTGCGCGCCCCTCAGGCAGGGGCTTCCACAGACGAGACGCACCAGCCTAGCGTAATACGAACGAGCATACCATTGGGGTCACACTGCACCCATCTGAGGTAGGGCGGCTCACTCGGACAGGAAGGCAAGAACTATGCTTTGCCTAGACTCCAACCAGAGGCGCTAACACATGGACACGTAGACGTGGCCTGGTGCTGGCAGACCTACCACCTCGGAACCGTGCAGCCAGGTGCCAACCAGGGCCTCAGCGCTAGACCTGCGCATTACTTACTGCCTCCCCGTGCATTAAAAGAATGTGCAGTACGGTGCTCTAATGTCATTGTGCCATGTTCACCCTATACTTAACAAGTGGGAGACTCACTCGCAATGCAAAGTAATCCCACCGGCCCTCTCCAGATGTGCTTCGAGTAGGGTAAAGAGCCGACAATAGACAGGCGTGAAAAAAATCTCTCTGCGGGGAGCAGCCCTGCCCTGTCCCAACTGCGAGCAACGAAAAACAAACACAGCGGGAACCGCGGCAGCGAAGGCCGGGCTATGACACCCGGACGGGAGTCCCACACATAAAGAAGAGCTCCGCGGTGCGCCCCGGGAGCCCAGCACCGGGTCTTACCTGCAGCCGTCCCCGGGCTCTCCAGGACCAGGCAGCGTGCAGTGCCCCCACCGCTTTGTTTGGGTTCTTCCCCTGCTCCGGGACGCGGCCCTCCGTGCACTTCCCCCTCTGAGCCGTCCCGGCATCGGCTCCTTGTAACCCGATCCCCGCAGTCAACCCCCTTGACATCCACATGTGTATAAGTATTTCACAGTTGTACCGGCAAGGGCTGGCCTCCCACAACTTACACGTGAAATTTGAAACTAGTGAACATTCGCATCAGAAAGTGGGACAACATCTAACTTCTCAATACAACTTCTACAGTTACGCAGATGGAGGAAAAACAGCAGAAAATGGCTACGGCTTAAACTTTGCTCAGAGTTGCTAGCGGTTAAAAGCTATGTAAAAAGTTGTTCAGACACACAGACTAACTCGTAAACATACACGCCCCCTATAGATAAGAAATTCAGTCACGACAGCCGGCAAGCAGACAATCCAGTCCGGATGGGCCGGACGAAAAGGAGACAGGGCGTAAACAAAAAAGCCTCAGTATCAATCGGAGGCCACGGTTTTACATAAACGATGACGCCAGCCAATGAAAATGAGGGGCGGGGCTTGAAGTCCCCTTCTGAAATCTCCTCGATCACAGTAGCCCTCCCAGAGCGAGCAGCGCATGCGCGCTGCAACGCTAGGCGAGACCTAGACATGCAGGACACCAGGGATCCTTGCAAAAGTACAAAACTTAATCAAACAAATGATTAAGGAACAGCAGCGTACAAAACGCCAACAGCAAAACTGTCCACAGAGCCATGTAAAACAGCAAGGCGATAATGCCGAACAAATGTGTGATGGGACTGCCAAGTGGCCGCCCGACAAAACACCCGGACAGAGACCCCCGCCGCCGCAGCCCAGGATGCGGACACAGAACGTGTCGAATGACCCAGCACCAGAGATGGAGGAGGCAGACCAACAGACCCACAAGATAGGCAGACCGCCAAACGCACATAGCGAGTGAAGGTGGAAGGAGAAACCAACCATCCCTGAGCCACACCCCCACAGGAGACAAACAGGGCAGGTGAAAGACGAAACCCCAAGATACGGAGGATAAAAAACAGAAGTGGCGAACATCCAAGGATGAAGGAACAAAGGAATCCCCATCCCCAGGCAAAATAGGAAGGAATTACCTCCAGCTGCAAATGGAATTCGGAGGAAACTCAGGGAGAAAAGCCAGGCCCAGCCGCAAAACAACCCCATCCAGCAGAAACTGCAAATAAGGGAAGGAGAGAAGCAAAGCACCCAACTCACCCAACCACAGCGCGGAGGCGACGGTCAACAAAAAAGCCACTGTTGCGGACAACCACAACAAACAGCCTCCAACAAAGACACAAAAGGGGGCAACTGCAGACCCCGCAAAACAGTAGGCAAACCCAAGAAGGCACAACCACAGGAGAGACCAGACGTTGAAGCTGAAAACTACGCAGAATCCGACTCACCAAAGGAGCAACAACCTCCAAAGAGGCCTCGGGACCCCGACAAGCCTGAACCGCAGCCCAACGACCAGACAAGATGGAAGGGGAAAGGTCCCTCAAAAACCCATCTCGGAGAAAGACAAGAATAGAAGCCGGATCTCCAACCATGGATCCAGACCAAGAGAAGAGCACCAGAAGACAAAAGAGCCCCAACGCGCACCATAAGTCATAAGTGTTGAAGGCCGACTCCACAACTGAATGCCACCCCTGAATCCTCTGCAGCACCCTCTGGAGGAGGGAAATGGGAGGGAAGGCATACAGAAAGCCCGAAGGCCAAGGAAACGAGAGAGCAACCTCCAAGCCAGAGGACAGACCACCGCGGAACAAAACCGGGGGAGAAGAGCGTCGTGAGGGGAAGCAATAAGACCGATCCAAAGAGCCTTGATCCGAAGACAAAGGTCCCGGAACAGAGGAACAAACAGACTGCACAATACAGAGGAAAGGAGGAAGGGGCCCAAGCCTTCTGTATGAAAACTCAGACGCCCCTGAACGTAAACAGCCCTCAATGCCAACCGATGAGATTTCGCCCAGACACAAATCACGGAAGCCAGCAGGTACAGAGACGTGCACCTGGACCCCCACATGAAGGCACAAGTAACAACAAGCCACCTGAATGACGGTATGAACCAACAGTCTCGTCGGCCACCAAGGACCCCAACGTGGACCCCCAACCCCAAGGACAGGCATCCAAGGTCAACAAGAGGAGAGAAGGAAGCAGAAAACGCACCCCCTACACCAGGTTGGGAGAGCAAAGCCACAAGTCCAAATTAGGAACACAACAGGGGAGAGGGGAACCAGAGCCACACAATCGGTATGGGAAGGGCCCCAATGAGTCAACAGAAGAATCACCAAGGACCTGAGGCGCAGGCGAGCCCAAGGAACCACAGCCGTGGTGGCAGCCACCAACACCCGGACCTGCAACCAACCCCGAGCCGGGGCAGAAGGGCGACCCAGCAGGACCCGCAGAAGAGTCAATAGGGTAGAGAACCGAGCCAGAGGGAGAAAACAGCCCCCTGCAAAGTGTTGAACAGGCCTCCGATAAACTCAAGTCCCTGAACAGGAACCAGACGAGAAATGGCAAAATCCAATAAGAACCCCAGATCCTGGAACAAGGCCATCAACGCCACCACCGCCAGAAGAGCCTCAAGGAGGGTGGAAGCAGAAACCAGACAAAAGCAACATAGGGAAACCCAGACTCAGCAAAACCCCCACAGCAGGAGCCAACACCGTGGAAAAACCCGGGGAGTAGTAGAGAGGCCGAAAAGCAACACCCAAAACTGGTAATGGGACCCGTCCACGGCAAACCGCAGAAACCCGCTGACCTGCCTGATGGACGGGAATGAGAAAACAGGAGACTTCCAAATCCAGGGAAGCCAAAAATCGCCCACCAGGATGAGGGGAACGACAGACCACAAGAGGAGCATCCGAAAATGACCCAGCTGCACCAACCTGTTCAAAGCCTGGGTATTCAGAATCGAGCGGAAGGAACCATCGAGCGCTGAGACCAGGAACAGAGAGGAATAGAACCCAGGGCCCCGCTCCGCCACCGGAACCAGCACAACAATGCCCTGTGACAAAAACAGGCTGACGCCAGAGAAGATGGCAGATCACATCATGGGGCCTATGCACAATGGGGTAACCTCGAAAACAGTCTAAAAGGGGGACGGCCCGGAATGGAACCTGGTAACCAAGATCGAAGACCGACAGGACCCACCAGCTGGAATTCAGACCGGACCAACGATCCAGGAACAACTGAGCCGAACCCCCAAAATTGCAACATCGCCAACAACGTAGACAGGGAACTCGCAAGCAGTGAAACACTAGGATATGAACACACAACCTTTTGAGGAAGAGACTGCAACCGTAACCACCAGGCCACAGCCTCCTCCTGAGCAGAACAATACTTGACAAACACCCAGGGGCAGCTGCAGGCGCTGCAGAGGCTGGGAACCAATTGGAACGCAGCCCCCCGACTACGGGCCCAACCACGAAAGGGCCGAGATGAAGACAGAGTACCAGGAAACTCCAGATCATGGAAAAAGGACAAGCCCCTCCACACAGACTGCCTTTGGAGTAAGCCAAAAAGCCAGGGATCTACAAAATGCAGGTAACTGACCAAGGCTTCTGGGCAGCATCAAGGCACCAAAGCGCAGTCCAGAGAGACCTCCTACCAGCCACCGCTGCCCCAGCAGCCGAGGAGAGGGCCCTCATGGCAACAAAAGTACAACAGACAGCAACCGAGCCAAGACCTCCAACTGCGCCAAGGCAGGAGAGAGATCCCCCAGGCCCGGAAGACAGTCAAACAGGTACACAAACCCTTAGAATGGACCTGCGAAGCATATGAGAAGCAGCAGAAGAACACAGGAGAGCAGACTCCCTTAAAGACAAAGATGAGGAAGAAGCCATGAAGGACAAAATAGATAGACCCCAGGAACCAGAGGAAAATGAGTATCAAACACCGTCAGGTGATACTGCTTCCCCAGAAAACGAGGAACCCCCGCAAGTTGACATCAAGCCATGCGACAGCCAGAACCTCCTAGATGACATAATGGATAGGCAGGTCATGCACCACCGAGGAACGACACAGGGAGTCACCCCTCCTCAGACAACGAAGTAGGCTCAAATTCCAGAACCTCATGAAATGGACCAACCTGACCGAAAAAACCTTTCTTGGACAAACCTCCCAGCAGGGAAATGACCACACACTCACCATCCACCGCAGAGGAGGGAGCAGAAGGCTCAAGCAGTGCAGCCTGCATGGTAAGTCAGCACAGCAGAATGAACCAAATCCCCAAGCTTAGACCTGGAAATCTGCAACAGGTCAACCACCTGCAGCTTCTGACCATGATGATGAATAGACAAAGATTTTGCAGGCACTGGGGCGGACAGCCATGGCCACATGCAGCAGAATAAATCAGGAAGCCACAGCACACACCAGGAAGTGCCCAGCAACTCCCCTAAAAAACTGTCCCTAAACAACCAAGTCACAGCAACACGAGACCTGGAAAACCAAAAGGGACAGCCCTGCAGTCTTCCCCTCAGCCACAGAACAAACATATGGCCGCGGGAGCCGGATGCTGCTATAAGACCCCAGCACCGGAACGACCCGAGGCCAGAACGCAAGAGAAAGCTCACCGCCCCAGCCCAGCACATGCACGGGGAGTGCGTTCTGGCCAAAGAGCAGGAATGCTGCCGACCGGTACGGCTTTGTGCAACAAAAGCAGTAAAAGAAACACTTCAACAGCAAAGAAAAGAAAAAACTCATGGCTCGCAAACCCAGCCCTTTCAACTCGGGAACTGGCAAGCAGGAAACACGGAGCACACCAGCGTTCCGACCGACGTCGGACAGCAAAAAAACTGGCATGGCGGTGGGTGGGAGGGGCTTATGTGACCTTTGAAATTATTCTAAGCGTTCTGATTGGCTGTGAGGATTGCCTCACTATGTTAGGATTGGAACGAGGAGGACCCATGAGGGGGTAATTGTGCATGATCAACCAGGGACCACACTATCTGACAGCTTGCAGGAAGGCAAAAAGTTTTCTGTCACTCTTTCTTGAGGTAGTAAGGCAACGATAAAAAGAAGTGAAAAGTCACTGCCTAACTACAAATTGAAATGGATGGAAAACTGTAATGTATGGCTTTAAAAATGTAATGAGATGACACTGTGCCATAAATAAAGGCACGGTGCTACACATATGGAACCTAACAATCAGCTGCGGCCCGTGCAGGTAAGAGCGGTGGGGCCGGGATTTCGAGAGACGACGACGACAAGGGAAAATTAATTATTTATTTCATTTTCCCTCGTGGTCGTCTGTCGAATCCCCCTCAACCCAGTCCCACCGCCCCACCACTCTTACCTTGCACTGGCCGAGGCTGCTAACAACTCAATCACAGAGAGACTGCCAATGTAACATTGGGATATGGTAGTCTAAACGTGCCTCTCGAGTAAAGGAGTGTCAAACATTTAGTGAACGTGTATAGTTGTGCTGGTAACCCTTTCCTTTTCAAACCAAAGTTGGCCTCAGTCCCTGAGTGAGCAACTACAGAACTGCGCCAAAAGGTTAAAAAAATATATTTTATGCCATTTACTAGCAGTCATAGCGTAACATGTGCTTACCACTCTGGGAAATGAGCTACCATGAACAGATTTTGTTAAGTTAGTTACTAGCCTCAAAGCAAACCATCAACTATAAATACTCTGGAGAAACGCGGTAAGGGTTCAACTGCTCCACCAAAATGTTAGTGAGCGAATCAGAGACAGAAGGGTCATGTGCAACAGAGCATGTATTTACACCTATTTCAAGGCCACCCGCCTTAAAAATCATATAGAAACTCCTGGCCGCTGGATCTAAGTTTGCTGACAAGTAAAGCTATTTACCCACACAAAACAGGATGTAATCGACCAATTGTGTTATAATGAGCATACCTCTGAAGAAGACATCACACCCCAACAATATGCTCAAGCCATGCTTTCAACTGCACAAGACTTAAATGGATTCGCTCTCTCCCCCAAAAAGTTCACATGGCAAAAACCAGTCTATGCAATCTTTGAGAACCAAACCGAAAACAAATGCAGGCACCATCTGGCGATGAGGTGGTTGCAGGGACCAGTGAATAGAGTTCTATATGAGGTTATGTTATATAGAATTTAGGAAAATGTTTGCAACTAATAAGGCAAAGATAGTATCTAAATAAGCGAAACCAGCTTTTTGACAAAACCAGAACTGTTTAAAGAAAAATTCTTGGCAAGTCTTCCTTAGCATAAGTGATACGAGGTTTCATTTCATTCCCCACCCCTAGTCTGACATTTTTATAAGCACTTTATTCAATTTAAAAAAAAAAACACAAAAATATTCAATACATTGTGCTATCCCAAAAAACTTTAAGGCATTTTCCTGAATACATACTAGCCAAATTAAATAATCATTTTATTTGTTTATACCTCATACACCACCTGGGTACGTGATTTGTGGCAAAAGGTTGCACATTGAACACATGTAAAGTGCAAAACAAATAGTAAAAAAGAAAGCAACACAAAGTGTAGAGGAAATGATCCAACTCTGAAGGCTGAAGCCCCCAAAGGCGCCTTACATCATCAAATAAACGCTAAGTGCCCGGGCCTTGCCAGTATTCACCATAGACATCAGTAATTTCCCCTTTATAAAGTGAGACCAGCACAGACTACTGAGAAAACTAACATTTACTACCAGGGTTGCTTTGAGTTATGTAATACACAGCAAGCACTGCCACTGTGTATGTATTTTACAACTTAGATATGGAAATTACGCACAAAAGAGAAAGGTATTGAATTCTGATTGGAGAAGCACTAGGAGAGCAAATGATGTGGTTAGTCTGAAAAAAAAGATATTTTTTAGTCCATAACGTGTCGCTGCTGGTATGTTATGTACAGGTAAAGATTTGGCAGTAAATGCAGCAGATCTTTGAGGCTCCGCACTGTGCGTGGCTTCACTATGAACATCGCGCAATAACTACACTCCACGCTGTATTTTAAGCGTAAAAGGCCATTTATTAGGACAAGGTTGTCAACACAATACTATTAACCAAAAACATCATTAAACTTATAACAATCCCCAACCTCAAACCTTTCATCCACCATCCATTTTCCCCACACTCCTGTTACTCTCTTCCCGTTTCACTCTGCGACCTCCTCCATCTTCCCATTCACTTCCTCACTTATCTTTCAACATCCTCACCAGTATCTCCAGCTGTCGCACTCTTGCATCCCGCACCCCATCATACACCTGTATCCCCCTCCCCGGAGGGGTGGGTATGCCCCTCATCGACTCCCCACCCCTCCAAAGTACTGCCAACCAGGGAACCCCTGTAGGGCGGTTACCTGCCCCCCCCTTTGCTCCTAGTGCACCTTTCGTCCCCCACTCCCTGCGACACCACATGGGTTCATTCCACAGCTTACTAACGACATCCCTCATTTCCATCATATAATAAGCGTTGCCCATCCGCGAAAGGTGCACTCCATCATCCCTGAACAGCAAAGGCTCTTCAAGCCATACCCACATGTGCAATCACTGTGATGCCTCTCGTGCTGCAAAAACTCTTATTGTCCTGTTTAGCTTCCTGCGAGCTTTCTCAACAGCGGCCGGCTTCAGAGCCCACTCCAAACTTTATGCAGCACGAATTCAGTCCAAAAATTGCATGTGCCCGCCAAGTCACTCTTCATGACTTCCAAGTCCCTTTGCATCTGTTGTCAAAGCGCCAAACCCGACAACCTTATCTAGACATTTTTTCCCAGGTGCAGGACCAACATATCCGGACAGCCTCTTTGAGATATCATTTTCGTCAGCCAGGGCAGCAACGCCCCCCAACGCATCCCTCCTTTACCCCACCAATGCACCTCATGATGGCTGCTCCACAGACCCAGGTTATGGCCGTAGACCTGTCGATCTGCATACTTGTCTGCCCAATGCACAAAAGAATGTCCAATGATCCAGAAAACCGTCCTGGTTCCCAGGCCCCCCACGCAACCTGCGATAAGAAAACAGATGTTAGTGCACGAAAATACCGCGTCTCCCACTTCCTCACCCCAGCTGCCTCCCCCCCACTGCCAACCCGTACCTATTTGCGCACCTAACGCTCGCAACACCTGGACCTCCAATGCCCAATCTGACGTATCCTGTCCCTGGACCACCCCAATCGCGCCGCCGCTGCGCTAATGCGAAAGGAATGCGTTCCATATCTAGCAGGGTCCCCACCAAGGCGCCCCAATGCTACCCCAATACTGCCAACAACTGAACAGCCATCAACCTCTCCTTGGATGCATGACAAAATCTCACCCGAAGCTCCCCGAGTAAACACCATTCATGCACCGGGCACGCAACCCAAAAAACCACTCTTGCTCAACCATACCCATTTACCCCTCCCCGCCTGATCCGTTTTCGAATGTCCCAGCCAGATCCCCAGACGTGCCCCATCCATTTGTACCACCTCATACGTCCTCCCTGCCCTCCCCTTTTATGCCCAACAAATCTGAAACCCTAAATGCCCCAAAAAACATCCACACCATGCATAAACGGAATACCGAAACCTCGTGTGCATCGTAATAACAACTGGGCAACTCCGCCAGCAAACTCAGCAACAAATCATAAGTAATCGCCTCCCTGGGCGCCCCCGCGCCCCACCCCCTGCTCCCGTCCCCAACCTCTCAACATCTTACTCAATAACTCATCCTTTGCGGGATCAACCTATGTACAATTTGCTGTGAAACAAAATCCCTGCCAATTTCCCCACAATCGTAATTGGAGACAAACCTTTATCAATGCACTTAGAACACAACGTATCCCTCCCCGTTCAGTATCCTGTTGCGACATGTTCCTTGTCTCCATGGTCTATCCCATAAATGATCCGAATTCAGCCCAAGCCAGCCTGTAGCTGCGCCTTGTAGACTCTGCTATGGACTTCTCGACCAGGCCTACCCCTGCCAGCTTGTCCTGTCGTCAAACAGTCCAGTGGCACCCCCTTAAAGCCTGTCAGAAACATCTGCCACCCACAAGTCTGCCCTGACTCCCATGTAAATCCTGAATCTATGATGTGGTATCACTGCCCCAGACATGGCCATGCCGAGTCGGCAGCAAAATGTTCTCCCGGCTTTCACCACCCAATAAGCCCAATGCAGAAACCCCATGAGTCGTTGCCCTCCCCGCAAGTCAATCTTTTTCTCCCCGATCACGTGTAGCAGGAAGGCCTGCATGTCTGTCACCCTTCCCTCGGGCAGCCTTGCCGCCCACAAGACGGAAACCCAACTCAGTGCCCAGGAACGTCAATCTGCAGCTGGGCCAGACTGTCCTCTGCCCTTTGTGGCCCGCCACTGCTCCGATGGCGTGGCCAAAGTGAAACACTGCGTGAGCGGGTGTCGTCCCCCACATTCTGAGCATTCATGCTTAAATTTGCAGGGGTATCTGGTGCAGAAGCCCTTGTTGAAATTCCAACAGGCTCCCGTGGTGCCCCCCCCCCTTGCCTAGGTGGAGGACCTGTAGACCCCGCGTGAACGCTACTGTCTTCTGCCCCTGAATGGGCGGGACGCGCCGGAAAGGACCGATACGTCACCGGCAGGCCACTGGCTGTGTGTGTGGATGCTGACGACTGTGTGGAGGACATCCACTGCATCCACAATTCCTGGTCAACCTCCCCCATGGCTTGTCAGGATTTACGCTAATGCAAACCCCCCGAAATGCATCTGTGCTTTCCGGATGATATCCATGTATTTTAGTAACGCTATGGCCCTGTCTAGATGCTTCTCGCAATAGATGCTGGCATAAATAAGGAAGGCGGAGGTCCAGTTTTCCATATTAACTGGCACCTGGGGCCTCCTCGTCAGTTCCCACTCTTCTTCCTTCGATCCTTCCTTGGCCTGAATCTCTCTATGTAACAATTTAAATACGTCGACGTATTCATGCTTCCAAATTCTGTTCCTAGTTTTTTCCGACAAGTGCGACCCCAACGGCATGGCCAAACCCATGTACGGCAGTTTTTTGTGATGCTTGTCCTCTCCCTTGTCATCCTTCCCATCTTGCCCTTCATTTTTTTCCGTCTGGACACTTGCCCCCACCAACTGTTTCGCCCCAGGCTCCCTTCCCCCCACCGCAGGCGCCGCTGTTGCACTGGCTGGTGTCCCTCACGGACCCCTCCCCCACACCTACCGACCAGCAGGCTTTCTTCCGGCACCTTTGGGGCCATTGTCCCATGCGGCCCACCAGTCACCCTCACCTGATAGGTTTGCGTGCACCTCCCGGTCCTTTCCCTTGGCGCCAACCTTCTTCTGGCTCGCCGGCTTCGTCTTGCTTATGCCCGCAGCTGGCACCTGCAAAACACCAAACTTCCCCGTTGCCGTCCCTGACGTTCGCGCTAGCTCACGTGTCCAGTCTTCATCATCCCGCACTTCACCCTCCTCCAACTCATGGCTTTCATCCTCGTAAGCCAGTTGCACCTCAGCCTCCACCTCAGCAGGCGCCCACAACACCTCACGCACCGCTCTCTTCTGTCCTTTCCCTTTTGTTCCATGCACATCACTACCCTCCGCCCCCACCCGATCCCTCGTTGGAGGGTAGGCCGCCGCGGACCCCCCTACTGCTTCCGGCCGGCGTCTCGGAGCCGTTTTGCGCACCGCCGGCCCACCCACGTTTCTACCAGCCTCCACTGCTGGTTTGCGCCCCAGGCTGCTCCAACCTGAGGAGGCTCCAGCACCATCGGGTCTCTGCGCCGTCTCGGCTGTCCCTAACCCCGTCCGGGGGTGCCTCGCCTCCTCCACCCACACCCACTTGCCCGCAGGCCCCTTTGCCCTGTCTTCTTGCTCTGCCCAGGCCTCCACCTCGTAAGTGGGTGGGGGGGCCCCTCTCCCCCCCTTGCCATGCTGCCCCCCCCCACCCTGGCATCACACAAGTCCTGCCACTTCTGTTCGGAGTCCTGAATTAGCCTACGCTGGTCCTTTATCTTATCTTCCAGCGACATCCCACTCCACCTGGGCAATAAGGGCGGGGGGCTCTGACCTCCCATGTCCAGCTCCCTAGGCCGAGCTGGCCCAGGCACGCCATCCCCCGTGCCCCACCTGGAAACAGACTAGGTAGTATCACTGTGTGTGCTCACCCCCCGAGCCCGTGGCGCAGTGGCTTCTTCCACCCTCCATGGGAGGTCAATGGGAGCATCGTCCCAGCGCCCCTCCTCCCTGTCCTGGCCCTCGCTCCCAGATAATTACAGGGCAAAATCATCCACCACGGACTCCCCCCAATCGGCCCCCTCCCCTCCCTCCGTGTCAAGTGCATTGCCTGTGTCCGGCCCAGCAGCTGGCTGGGCCTGGTCTCTGGAAACCTGACCCCTCCCTTGACCCGGGGCACACACGGGCGGCTCTTCAGCAGCCTCGCGCTGCCGCGCATAAAAACCCTTGCACCGCCTCCCCTCCCCCAGCGTCATGCTGGGCGCAGCCGTGTCTTCCTGCAAGCGCGCAGGCAGGCTTCGGCGCCGGCCCCCGCGCTCTGTTTTTACCCACCCCCGCCTCCTGCCTGATGTACCTTTCTTGGACGGTGGTGGCTCGTCCTGGCAGGCCACCACCGCAGCGGCGACCCCCGCCGACGCGGCCCTCGGGGTGCGGGCCATCCCGACCCATGCCTGGTCGAGGACACCAGGCCGCAGGAGGTCTGCCCTGCCTGCTTGGCCCAGCACCTTCAAAGCGGCCCGAACTGCCTCCGCATCGGGCACAGACATTCCGGGGGCTTCTGAATACGGTGAGAAGTGGGGGGGGGTCGGCTGAGTGGGTGGGGGCTGCCTACCAGTGTCTCCTGACACGAGAGCCACGGGGGTTAACAGTTGCTATGCTGCCCGCCCCAATCGACGGATTGGGCCACTGCAAACCAAAAAACCCTGGCCTAACTGCCCTACACTCCCTCTGCCTACGCTGACCCAAAATTCTCATATGACCCTTACCCAATGGTGCTGGTGCAGGAAGAGGAAGAAGACTCCTCCCCTGCACCTTATAAGCCTTCGCCATTAACCCCACCCCTTACCCAACCCCCTGACCCCAAAACACCTTGTCCTTCCCGTAATGCGCGAAAACCCCGGGGGAAGACTGGTCTGTCGACCCTACTCCCTCCGGGGGCCGGCATAGCAGCGGTGCGAGGACTCCAATGACTGCTAACCTCCGGTCTCCCGCCCTCAGCCTGCGGTGAACAGGAGCATGGGTAAACAAAGTGGCCTGACTCAGACACGTGATATGAATGAGTGCCAGGCTAGGGTGCCCGGACAGTCCCAGTTTTTCACCAGCTTGTAGAGAGCCACCTGGCCTCTCTTCTAAAATGTATCTGTTTGCACTCCTCATGGTCGGGCTCGGCCTGAGGGTATTAATAAATGGGCTAGGGTTGCACGTGACCACGAGCTGAGCAGATAACCAGTATCCTGTGTCTCGTTTGTTTCGCTGACCAGCTAGGCCTGCAGGCACGCTGGCAGGCCTGGCCATTTACACTGGTGACGAGGGAGACACGGAGCCTCACCCTCCCTCCTGCCTCGACACCTACCTGACTCCCAGCCACGTTGCTGTCGGGCCCCTGCCGGCGTCATTGCGGCATACCTCGAGGACTGAGCTCACTCGTGCCACCGCACAAGCCATCCCTATCAGCTGTGTGCACCTGCAGCGCTGTGTCTGCTGCCCGGTGCCCTGCCTCATCCTCGCACGTCGCTGCCTAAACACCTCAACGGCAGCGCGGCGTGCGCATCGTTTACGCACTGGTGCCTCCAGCGGACCGCTCCTGCTTGGGGCCTGCGTATACAGCGCCAACAAGGGCATGGCCTCCTGCCTCCATTGCGGTCGGCACACACTGTCAAAGCCAGCCTGCGGCCCCGCGGCGCAGCACCCTCACTGCTGCCTGGGGGCAGAGAGCTTGTCACTGGATGAAGGAGCCTGAAATCAGCCTAATGTGCCCCTCACCAGCTCAGGCATGAGGTCGTCAGCCCAGCCGAGTCAAGGGGGAGACACCCTACCATGATCACGGTGGGTGCCTCATCAGGCACAAGGGCCAGGACAGGGTAAGCACTTTTGCATTGGGCTAAGCAAAGACTGGGCACACATTCACCACTGAAGTGGGGTCCACCTCGCTCTGACTCACACACATGCAGGGCTGCCCGGAAAGAAAAAGGGGGAAGGAGGAAACTCATTTGTATGGAAAGGTCAGTGACAGTCCCCATCTAGGCAGACATCTGTGTGGCAGTAACACCTCACCTGCGCTTAGGATCCCTCCCAATGCACCATGCCCACCAAGCAACAGGGGTCCACAATGCTGCGGAAACGGGAGATCCACCACCCCTCCTACCCCAGCAACCGGTGCCCGCTAAAGGGACACCGGCATCGTTCTCGCATGCCTCCGTCATGCCAATACCCCCCTTCAGCCAGCAGGCCGACCCCGCCACAGCCGCACCCAGGTGGAAGCTCTGGCTGGGGTGCCTCAACCACTACATCAGAGTCACGAGAGAGAACGACGAGACTGTGAAGTGCTCCTTGCTGATGCACTTTGGGGGTGATGAACTCTACAAACTTTTTGAGACACTACCGGATACGGGAGATGAAAACGACTACAACACGGCAGTCGCTGTCCTCAACAGGCCCCAAACGAACCCAGACTATGAACGGTTCAAGTTCCAGCAAGCCAGGCAAACAGATGCAGAGACGGTGGACATGATCTATGCCAGGTTATGGAGACTTGCACGCACGTGTACAAACATTGATCAACCGGAAGAGATCAGAGAGCAAATAATACGAGGGTGCAAGTCTGTCACACTGAGATGCCAAATATTCCTTAGTTTTGATGAAGACGTTGTGCCAGAAATCTTAAAAACACCATCTCTCCTGGGGGCAGATGGTAACCCTACTACCAGTACCCCACAGGGAGACTGGAACTCAATGTCGGCACTTAAGAAACAACAAGTCAAAATAGCTGTGCATGGGGCCATCATGACAGAATATCTATGAGCCAACATAGCCCCCAATGGTCTTCGCGTAACAGTGGCTCCACGCCTCTTCCTAGAAGACCTTGTCTTCAGACGGGAATGGAGCCAAATTACTTGGAAATGCACGCGGGATTGGCTTATTCTGATCATCAGAACTGCGAAACGACTTTCTGAGGTACTCATCATCAGAATCAACATTGCTGAGAATGCCCTAAAAACCAGCATTAACATATCTGCCTTCAAATCACAACTAACAGAGCTCAATACGGAAATGAATGAGCACAAGGACTACCTGATGAAAAAGAAGATCAAAAAACTTCAGAAGGATATTAAGAACTTCGAAAGAGAGAAGGTCTACCCATATACAAAAGAAGACTATTTGACACCAGGAAATTACACTTCCTCTGATGACGGCTCTACAACTTCCACCAGATCCAGTCGATTAAACAGCAATTCCAGCAACAACAGCTGGAATAGCAACCAAAGAGGCCAAGGACTCTAACTTGCTCCACCGATATTTGGTTACCACCCACCAGGATACACAGGAGCACCACCTTTATAGTACCCTGGCTTCTTCGGTTCCCAACCACCTTTCCAACCCTTCTTCCAACACCAAACCCCTCAACCTTTTCGGAACAGAGGCAGGGGCAGGGGCAGAGGCAGAGGAAGAAGAAGAAACGATCACAAACAGGTCCAATGGATGGACCCAGGGAACCAACAACAAACCAGGAGCCAGACCACGAAGAAAAATGAATTGTCAACTTGTCCAACAGACAACTGACGCCGGATGAAACAGCTGTCCTCCACAAAGGATTAGGCTTCGTCCTGACCCCCAAGGAAGACCAATTCAGACTCACTGGAGAACTCCATACCTTCTTCAGGAAGCTTAGACTATGCTCTTTTTTCAACAACCGCGAAAGTACCAACGTGTCAGACTCCGGACTTAGAAACCCATCCAAATTCACTCCTACCATGGCCAGTGAGATCCTCACTTTTGAGAAGGCTGTCTTCAAAGATGTGAACCTTTTCACACCCAAGACGACTTTTGACAACCTACCTGCTAGAGAAAGAAGGGCAATCACTGACCTTACTAATGACCCTAACATAATCATCAAACTGGCCAATAAAGGCGGCGCCATTGTTCACTTGTTCACTTCTGGGACATATCTGAATCCCCACAACCCAGGGACTGAATTTCTGGGGTGTGACGTAGGGTGTTTTACATAACTTTAGAACTTTGGTCACTTAACCTTAAGGTACAGAGAGATTTAATGACCAATAATGATGTATGCACCAATTGATTAAATATATGAATTATTTTATTCAGCGCACGTTGATTCACAATCTGCTTTAAAAACATTCGAATGTGGAAACTATTTCAATTGATTGTAAATAGGTAATAATGAATTGGAATTTATCAATGGGGACTAAAGACATAACCAGTCTTAGGCTTTTTAAATCTTAAAATAAATCCCTTTATTCATTATCAAGGCATAATGCACTTTGAGGATTTAAATAATATCTTAAGGTAGGCTATAATGACGGTGTAATGATAGAAGTGCGAGTTGGAGCATGTTCGATTGTTTTATTCGGTTACGAAGTGACATCCCCATATCTGTGTATTAGACAAGAGCAAACTAACACTGCTCCACTGTATATACAGTCTCTTAAAGACTTTTATGGATGGAAATTGTTTTAAAATATGTAAATACTTAATTGGTAATAACTTATTGTGTATTAGCTTATAATAAGTTTTAGATATCATAAGCGGCCTAATGTATAGACACTAGAGTCAATAGCACAACATCATGCACAATTGCATTTTAATGAAAAATTATAATAAAGAGATCATAAAAGTGTTACATTGTACCTTACAGCTTATGAGGAATATGTAGTCGCGTCAAGCTACACGCACTTATTTATTGTTTTTTATTGTATTAGGCTTGAATGTCGACATGGTCTATATAAGAAATTCTCGAACTCTTTGGTACTGAACTCTCATGTCATAAAATTAAGACCTCTATCATAATAATTAAGGTATGTTTTGATAAACTAGTGATACTCAAATATCTCAGGTATATTCATCTGCAATGGAACAGAGTTATAAAACGATGCTTTCTATATTGTCATCAGGTTTTTTCTGTACTAATCAACATAACAATGTTTTGAGAAATGCATCTCTAGAAGGACAAAGGTAAAAATGTTGGAATTACGTCTAATAAGCATTAAGAACGATACAAACAAACTCCCCCAGTTCTGATTATGATTAGTATTCACACATCTGGTTTGGAAAAGTTGACTAATAGTCTAAGTATATTAATGTGATTGTCATGTTTTGTTTTCTTTCCTGTTTTTCGTTATCTTGTTAAGAACTGCTCAATCAATGAATTTTGGGATTTGAAACATTAAAACATGTTTATAAATTGTTATGACAATTTGCCATACCAAGTTGGGTACCCGGAATCTCTGGAACTGAATTGTGATTTTCAACCAAATAGGCGTAGTGTATGTCAGTAGCATGGTGCTCTTTAAATGAGGAAACCTTTGAGTAAAAATGTAATAGAAAAATCATATCTGGGAAGTACCCCGGGGTCATATTCCGTTGCATTTGCACTAGGTTTGACATAAGCACAGAATGTTGGTTTTTACAGTGTCAGAGCAATAGGGACTGTATTTTAAATTTGTCGTGTGAATGTAATTTTAATAGGTATATATGTTATTTGTGTTTTTTAATTGTAGCCCTGAAGAAGTCTCGTGAAAAGAGACGAAACGCGTTGGCTATGCTGTTGTGAACATTTTTGTATACCACCAATAAAGAATTTTGAACACACGACATGTCTGAAGCAACTTTAAGGAATATGAGAAATCCTGAAGTAAGCTTCGTTAATTGAATCGGATTCAGAACCAGTGCTGTACTTTACTAATTGTTGTTGGAACAGAACAGACTATTTTTGAGAATATTAGCTCATAGTGGGTGCTGATCTTTTTTGTATATAAAGGCGGCGCCATTGTTATCCTGAAAGCCGATGATTATGACACTGAATGCCAGAAACAATTGGCCAATAACCAATATTACAAGAAACTGGAAACAGACCACACAGAATCGTTGACCAGACAAACAAGAATTATGATCAATGAAGCAACCACCAATGGATGGATCTCGAAGAATGAAGCCGACTTCTTGGCCAAACGTTCACCCAGAATCCCATACTTCTACGTCTTTCCCAAGATCCCCAAAAACATACACCCACCTCTGGGTCGATCTATAGTAAAAGGGATTGGTTCTCTCCTAGAACCGTTAAGGCAATTCTGCGACCACTTTCTATAACCTTTAGTACAGAACACTCCATCTTTTCTAAAGGATACCAAGGAAACCCTGTGTCTCATCAATAACCTTCCTAACCCACATGAGATCACCCTCCTTGTTACCCTTGATGTGGAAGCTCTTTACACCAACATCCCGCAAGACGCCACTATCAGGGTCATCGAGAACATCCTCAGAACCACGACGATCTCTTCACCTACAACTGTGGGCTTCATCATGAATTGTGCCAGCATAGCCCTCAAAAATAACTTTTTCCAATATAAGAACCAACTATGCCACCGGATACACGGAACATACATGGGCAGCACATTTGCGCCTAGCCTGGCATGCCTTTACATGGCTGATTTTTAATCTTCTCACGTGTTCACTGACACGAACCCCTAAAAGACAGATATCATCAAATGGAAACGTTACATTGACGACATCTTGATCTTTTGGGGAGGTACAGAAGAAAGATGTCAAGAATTTCACCTTTGGATCAACAGAAAGGACCCGTATCTCAAATTCACCCTCTCCAAGTCCAGTTAAGAAATCCCCTTCTTCGATCTCCTCATCTCCCTGAACAGGGAATCCTGAAAACCAGAACATACAAAAAACCTACTGACTGCAACAGTCTACTTTCTTTCGATAGCCATCACCCAAAAGCACTCCATGATAACTTACCATATGGACAATTTTTGAGGCTGAGAAGGAATTGCAGCAACACAAGTGATTACGACCAACAAGTGGATGCTCTCAGTAAAAATCTTCAGACCAGGCATTATCCCACCAAAGTCATCAGAACTGCCAAGATGAGGACTCGCAACAACCACCGTGAAGCCCTACTAGAAACTGTTCCCAAACTAAAAGATGAGACCATCACCTGTGCCACGACATACACCCCTATATCCAATAAGATCAAAAACATTATCCTAAGACACTGGAACATTGTCAACAAAGAAGAATTACACTTGGAACGCCCAGATTTGCTTTCAAGAGGACTCAGAATTTTAAGGACCTGCTGGTACATACCCGACCACGCACCAAGAGGACCACATAACAAATGACACTATGGGATTTACCCACAGTGAAAGGCTACCCTCCATTTGGGAACTGCAGCGCTTGCGCCTCTACACGCCATACTAAGGAACTCCAGATAGGCGAATTCCCCTGGACCCAAGAACAACGTACTAACTGCAACACTAAAAACTGTGTTTACCTCATTACATGTCCCTGCATAATGCATTATGTGGGGATGACCACCAGACCAATAAAGACAAGAATCAGTGAACACAAGAGGAACATTCGCTGCGGCCACAGCGCAACCAAAATGTACAATCACTACATTGAGATGCGCCACACTGTTGACCAGCTGACATGGACCATCCTAGAGGCTAACCCCTCTTGGAATGCCACCACACTGCTCCAAAAAGAACAACGCTGGGTGTTCCACTTACATACGCACACTAATGGCCTGAACGATGAGATACCCTGGATTGAATTATAGGGATAACTCCAATCCCGATACTCCACTCCAAGAGGCCCTCTGTCTCACCACCATCCTCCGGGCATCTCTCTTCCACATAAGGCACATATGTCCTCTCTGACACTCTCATCGTCTCCACCTTAATATAGAGACAATAAGTCATACATACCTTACAGTACACATACCAATTTGAACTAACTCTACGCACAATCACATCTAACTACATATGCCCCCCATAAGGCTCGCGCATCATCCCTGCACCTATCTCTACCCAACCAGAGAGACATTTAGGGGTATATTCACAAGAACGTGTGATAACTACCGCAAGAGTAGCGTAACGCAACTTTCAATAACGCAGCCTATCACGGGCAAATAACCCCGTGTCAACGTGGAATTCACAACAAGGCGGTAGCATGCGATAGTCACCAGATAACGCGTCAAATGCCAGCGTGTAAATCAACACCATGCCCAAAAAATGCGAAACGCGAGAAATCATGCGATGAGGCCAATCGCGGTACAAAAAGCTGCGAAAAGCAGCCTCAGGCCTGCAACTCCCACGCGTCTGGCGGGCAATTGCACCATAAAAACCACAGGCACAACACACCAGAAACAAGCCAAAGCACGTAGCAACATCCATGCACCCTGACCCAGCGCAGAGGGCAAAGCAAACACCACAACCCCCACAGACCACCAGCAAGGAACAAGTGGGTCGGGGAAGGCCAAGGAGAAAATGGAGAGGAAGACGGGGTGCAGACCGCAGGAAAACAAGACCAAGGCCACGGAGGCGACAGAACACTACCAGCAAATGACCCACAAGCAGACCGCCTGGAATGCAGTCGCAGAGCCCAGGAGGCCAATCCAGGAGGCCAAGAGGCGCCGGCAGGACCTGACAACCTAAACCAGGTACAAACCCGCTGCCAACAGGAAGGCAGCAACGGCGACAGGAGGTGGCAGTCCAGCGCCACAGGAAGAGCAGGAGGAAACCCAGGCCACAGTCATCAGTGTGGAGAGGGTGCAAGGAGTAGGAAGTACGGGCACAGCCCGACAGGACCTGACACAACAACAACAAGGTGAGGATCCAACAGGGACTGTGTGGACGGTGGGTGATGGGCACAATGCCACACATGCACAATGAGGTGTAACACACTGCACACCCACAATTACCCAGGGACATGTCCCCCATCCCCGTGGCACACTGCAGCACACACACATAGCAATCACAGCACATACCATGACAATGTGGCACAAAGTGAAACACCCACACTGCAGAACAGGGGACACAACTGGGTCCAACCAGGCACAGTAACAGAACAATCACATCGGACAGAGCAGGGAACTGTGAGATGCACATCTACCCCTACAACCCCACATCAGCCATGTAGGCCAAATGGACACTGTCCCAACTCAAATAGCCACCACCGCCAAAAACACTCACAATGTACATCGTCACACAGTCTGCATATCGACAAGAACAGGGCGCCAACACAATGCCAACATGCACCTCCCCTTCACAATGCAGAGGGACAAACAACACCTCCAGCAGGTCAGAACAGACAACCCATCAGTGATGCCCGAGACGAACACCACAGCCCAGACACCGACGCCCTACAACAGCCCATGGACATCCCACACAACCCACCACCAGGACCAGGGCAGACAAGCCACTCAGAGGAGAACCCAGCCCCTGCAACAGACCACACAGCATGAAGCACCCGCAATCACGGCTGGCTCACAACACTTCACCCACCCACACAAGGCATCCCAATGCCAGGTGGCAGAACGCCAAAAGGAGGTGACCCAACAGGTGAGGGTGTTGCCAAACCCATGGAATACGAACTAGAACACATACGTGGGTGTCCAATACCCTTCAGGGACCCCCCACACCACACAAAGGAGACCCACACCTCCACAGAGACACATGCACATATCATGTTGAACTGGCCACGGGCACGTGCGCCCGGCCCCTTTATTGGCAGGGCCACATGTACAGTGACGCCTGTGCTGGATGTGTGTGGGGTGGTATAAGCCAGCCCGCACGGAGTGCTTGGTGCTGCCAACAACCTGAACAGTGGACACCAGTGCAATGGAAACAGAAAACACCAGCATAACAGAGTCAACTGCAGAGCAACATGGAGGGATCCGGAGTAAGGACAGAGGTCACCCAATATTCAGTCTGGACGTTCCTTGAGTTGCAGTGCACTGAGGCAGGGGCACTAGAGAAGAGCACGCTCATGTGAAGAAATTGCTAGGATTGTGTCCCTTCGGATCAGTCCTGATGCAGATGCAGTGGGGTGTGTTACACCTGCATCAACTTCCTCATCAATGTCCCAGGTCTCCCACACTGCCTGAGGTGACAGTTGCGTCCGCAGTCCACAGCGCAATACCCAGCAATCGATCCGGGTGTGTAGCTTGACTACCACCACCAGTCTGCATTCCTGCCGTGGGTCTGTTGCCTCCTGCCCTCCCATAGTCTGTGCCCTCTCCTTTCTGCACACTTGACACATCTTCCTCATCATAGTCCCAGGTCTTCCCCACTGCATGAGGTGACATTGCTGCGCAACCTCACAACAGCACAAAACTCAATCAGTAACGGACAATGGCTTGCAGTGCACTGAGTCACTGGCACCTGGAGTGCTGAGCCGGGTATCAGTCCGATGATGGCATCCACGACAGGTCTGAGCAACTCCTTAGGTCTGTCAGGACCACCGTTTCGACTCTGGTAGATGGTGGTTGAAGGTGGTCCTTGCGGTGGTGGCGTGTGCCTCCTGCGGTGATGCGACGTCCGGGCCTGTCAAGACTCGATGCCATGTGTGGGCCCTGGTGGACCGCAGTTGGGGCCGGAGGAGGCGGACAGCGCAGAGCCACAGACACATGGCGTTGATGACCCCAAGACCGTCGCTACAGAGGCCATTCAATGACTCAGAAGAAGGGGTCCCAGGCCTGAGCAGCACAGAGTTAGTGGCCCCGGATGCACTGCGGCCGGCACAGGCAACCAGCCACGGGATGGTGACTTGCGGTGCAGTCAGATGGGCCATGCGACCTGAGCGGGTCCCCATCAATGTCCGAGGTGTATGTTGCGGAGGGTTTCGGGGGACAATGGAAGGTGTCCTCCAGGGCATGATGCGGAAGGTCTGATGTTATCTGGAAGCAGCAAATGGAGGAGTGGAAAGCGCAACCCTCGTCCTCACCAACAATTCGGGATCAGCTACATGAGGATGAAAACTAGCCCCTAGTCCAGGGACTCAAATGCCACCAATGTCTGACCAGTGAGTGTCCATGAATGTCGGGGAACAAACTTAGTGGCACAGGTGCTGTGAGGGGATGCAGTCTGCGATGATGCCCGTACACAGATGTGAACTCCAAGAATGCCAAATCAAGGCTCTGTGACCTACTGGACCGCAGTGTAGGCCGGAGGAAGCGGTCAGCAGTGGCCCACAGCCACGGGTTGTTGGCTCGCGAGGCACAGAGTTGGTGACACAGTGGCAGTTGTCGGTAGTGTTCAATCACCTCCGTGACGCTGATCCTGTTCCCTCCGGACTGCAACGTGTCATCCTCTTACGCCCCTCCGTGCGTGCGAGGAAATGTATTCTGCCTTCTGAATTACCGATGTTCAGTTACAAATCAGTGATCCCACTCGTGCGCAGCATAGGCCGAGGGCAGTGGTCCGCGTAGGCCCACAGACACGTGTGGTTGTGATGCCATGCACAGACTTGTTGCCACCACATCGGAGGATGTATAGTGTATTGTTCTCTGCCTTAAATGATGTTCACTGCCATAGTGTAATCAAGACTCAGTTCCAAATATGTGACCTACCTGACCGTGGTGTAGGCCTGAGGCAGCGGTCAGCACGGCCCAATTACCGAGTGTCGCCGGCATAGGTTGGATGGCCCCACCGGCCTGCGTAGTTCAGGTTCAGTGGCACCACGTGTAGCAGGCTGGCATTGCACAGGGTTAGTGGCACCACGTGTAGCAGGCTGGCGTTGAACAGGGTTAGTGGCACCACGTGTAGCAGGCTGGTGTTGAACAGGGTTAGTGGCACCACGTGTCGCAAGATGCCCATATGGAACTATGCCTCACTGAACTGGGGGGGTCTGGTGCTGTGGCCGCTGGCCGGGATATGGGGTCACTGCCATTCATGACTCAAGACACAGTTCCACATGTGGGACCTACTGGTCCGAAGAGTAGGCCGGGGGCGGCAGTGGAGTACGTCAACGAAAAAGGAATAAAGCGGGCCAGTGTCGTGGCAGCCTTGATGGTCTGAGGTGGCTGCCAAGGTCTCGGGCCTCGGGCTTGTGGCTTGCGCCGGCACGTGGTGGGCACTCCTTGACACACTCCGGTGTCAGAAGGTGATCAGTGTGGCCTGGCTGCGCAAGGGCTGGCCTGACGGGTTCGTGGACCAGCGTGCCGGGGTCCAGCAGGCGAACGGCATCTCAGGCAACTCCGCTCACGAGGATGGCGTCGGCCTCGTGGCGAGGTGGGAGGCGCCGCCCTGGCAGAAACGTGGGTCTTTCCGGAAGTGGACCACGCCCAGGCCTATGTGGTTTTTATTCACACCCCTACGCTGGCGTGGCGTACGCCGGGCCATCCCACTCCGCTGACGCTTAGGGAGCGGTGTAACAGGCAACATTTCCGCGAGGTCCCCCACTGACTGTGGTGACATGGTGGCGTCCACTGTCCACTACACTCCATACGCAAGCGGTGTATGTCGCCATGGATATGGGTGTGTTCTGCATACTGTGAGGTGTCCAGCACATCTCCGGCACTGTTGGCATTGTGTACTTTCCCAATCATGCTTCTACTGCATCCTTCACACATGCCTGGTTGCCACCTCTCCCCACATTCGGCTAGTATGTGGCTAAGGTGCCATGCCGTTGCTGGCTCATTTTCAGGGCTTGCCCATGTGGACATTGTAAGTTGTTCTGTCGTGTCTGGTGGGTGGGCATATTGTTGTGCCTGTTGTATGTGATTTTGTGACGTGTGCATTGCCAGAGTTGTGAGTTGCATGGTTGTGGTGTTGAGGTGTATGGGGTGTTCATTTGTATATTGCCAAGGGGCTGTACATTTCCCTTGTTGCCATCCTGGGAACGCTGGTTGATGATGGACTGTCGGAGGATGAAGGTATCATGCACACTGGCTGTGTATTTGAAGGCGACATTGTTGGGTGTTCCACGGTGTTCTGTTGTTGCCTGCACATTGGTGTGAGACGTGTGCTTCCTGTTGCGGTGATTGTGTGCTGTGTCACCAGGGGGCACAGGTAGTACATGTGTGCTGTGTGTTGCCCCCAACAAGTGTGTGCATCCTGCTTGGGAGTATGGTCCTTGCTTGGTCTCCAGCGGATCCTGCGCATTGTGTTGTACGTATGGGGACTGGGGTACCAGGGTGATGGTGATGTCCAGGACAGGTATGGGGGACTTGGATGTGGCTGGCTGTGGGACTCCTCCGACTCTGGCGGGTGTTGGATGGGGGGTCTCAGGGGCCAACAGGTGCAGCCACGCCATCAGCTTTGTGTGGGGTGGGATGTTGGTTGTCTGCTGTGTTGTTGCCGTAGGCCTGTTAGGCGATGATGGTCAGGATGCGTAGGTTGGTTGTCCCTTTCAGCCTGGAGTGGAAGGTGACATTGTCAGATGTTGGGTCTGTGCGGCTGGTACATTTCCTGGGGTTCCGCTGTCTTTTTCTGCGCTGCGTCTGTGTTGGTCCGGGGGGGGGTGTTCCGGGTGTGGGATGGGGTACTGGGGTGGTGGGGGTGGGTGTTGTGGCCCTCTGGGTGTCCGGGCTGCATGATGTGTGGCTCCATGGCATCTGTTGCCTTCGGTTGTGGCCCTGAGCTGTGCTCCCTTTTGTGGTGCTGGCTGCCGTCCGACTTTACACCAGGTCAGAGCAGGTGTAGATTTCCTGGTGCTAACGCGCCTTATCGCCTGTTTTGTGTTTTTATCGCGGATGTGGCTGGTCGTTGTGAATGTTGAGGTGTGCTGTTGTCTCGGCTTTTGTCACGGGAACGCCTACTCTGCATCTCATTAGCGATATTTGCGAGGGTCCTCTCTGGTGATGTTTTTGGCGGCTGCTATCGCGGGTATACTGGTGCTGTGGGCTGTTAACACCGGCTTGTGAATGGGGGGGTAAATTTATCTCGACTTTGGCTGAGATAAAGTGCCGTTAATTCGGCGATAGCTCCTTGTGAATATGCCCCTAAGTGTTATATACTTCCCAGTACAGTTACCAATACATGTGAACCACCTCAAACCCTGATACAAGATATCAGATCAGGTCTGTACACTCAATGTGATTTTTACCTATCGCCTCCTACACACTTGAGCTGGCCTGCCATGATGAGTATAGCTTGACTGATATCACTGGGAATGATCTTTTTCCTTTTTTTAATTACTGTAGGAAAGTAGGATCTGCTTCTGTGGTTACCCCCACTTTTTACCTGGTGCTAAGTTGTATTTTGACTAGTCTGACTGGGATCCTACTAATCAGGACGCCAGTCTATCTGTTTTCTCCCTAAACTGTTGTGTTCAGTACTTAGGTACATCCCAGATTGGATACTGGGGTACCCTTATAAGTTCCTAGTATATGGTACTAAGGTACCCAGGGCATAGGTACCCCAGAGTTCTCTCATGGGTTGAAGCATGTATTGTGCCACCCATGAGAGACCATTCAAAATGGATCTACAGGCCTGCCATTGCAGCCTGTGTAAGCTGGTTCTAGCACCACTTACTAAAGATATAGGTTTCCTATATCTAGAGTCACTGCACTTAAAACCTATAAGTCACCCCTATAGCAGGCCTTTGCAATCCTGAAGGCAGGGTGCTTGGTTCTAAGTGAGAGGGTGCCCCTGCATGTGCAGGACACCCCTGCAGCCTACGGAGTACATTCTAGGGGCACCGTGTAATTACGCGATGACCATCTCGAAAACAGCTGCAACGAATCCTATCATGTTTGGTATCAAACATGTTGGAATCATACCTCGCACACCGTAAACAGTGTGTGAGGTATGATTCCAAGCACTGGAAGAGGCCTCCGTTAGGCTCTGATGTCCCTGTGCATAGTCCAGTTCAAACCAATTCTGGGAGCAGTTGGCTCCCGCTCTGGTGTGAAACTGGACAAAGGACATGGGAGTAACCTCGCCCCTGTCCAGAGCCTCCCCTGGGAGGGTACCCTGAATCCTCCCAACCCTTTCCCCAGGGTACTTAAGGACTTACCTGTGTGTAGGTCCCTAGTTTTGTCGTGGGGTAAGATTCAGATCAGACACCACTGCACTTCTACCGTCTGGGCACTCCGGACTTCGCTGGACATTGTTTGGGCCTGACTTTGTCTCCCTTCCAGTCTGCTGCAACGTCTGTGCCTGTGCATCATACAGGAACCTTCCAAGGCCTGTGAAGCATCAAAGACACTTGAAGAAATCTCCCTCGGAGTGAAGGAGTCACTCCACTGCATTTGCAGACACCACAACCAAGTCGACCAGTCTGCTGATCCTGAGCTCCTCCGGACTCTGAAAGGTTCTGCAACACATGTGATGGTTTTCCACAGCTCCCGAGGCCTGCCCTGCCCTCTCACCAAGTTTGAGGCTAGTATCCCTCGTGGGGGTTGCAATAACCGGATCCCCTGTGTGCTGCGTCCAACTTGCAGTTGCAAAGGCTTGTTGGCTTCTTTGCAAGAAGGTCTTCGGGCTCCAAGTAGCCCCAACCTCGAGCACCTCCAGTGACCAGAATCTTCAGCCACACTGCATCGTGTGCATCGTGGCCTGCATCTTTTGGTGAGCTGCTTGAGGTCCTCTTGCGACTCCAGTGCCTCCGGCCTGTGGGTCCACTTGAGGGTCACACTTGTTTCTTTTGGGCTCCCCTGATTGCTCGGGGCCTGCCCTGACTCTCTTGCCTTTGGTGAGCCCTCTGGACCTTGCTGGTCCCGACATTGCTCCTTCTTTGATTCCTGCGTGGCTTGCCTTTGCCAAGGCTTGTTGGTGCTCCCGCCGGACACAGGCCCCTCAGCACTCGACATCCATTGTGGGACAGCTCGGGCACGTCTCCTGGTCTTCCTCAGCGTCGCCTGGTCCTCACAGCTGCAGAGACAAGGTCATTGTCATTCATCCTGCAACACTCGACATCGGATGGCATTCGCCTTCCAAGTCTCCTGGTCAGCCCTGAGTGACATAGACTCTGTCCCCTATGCTTGCAGGTACTTCTCATCAAGAATCCCTCCTCGGATTCCACTAGACTCTTTCTCCTCTTCCAGCAGTGGCACTTTCCTGAAGGCCTCCATTGGGTTCGACAGCGGGTTCCGACACCAATTCACACGTATGCACTTGGCTTCCCTGGTGTAGGTAATGTGGGTACTAGGGTATCCACGGATGGGGTGGCTCTCCAACCTTCTTTCTTTCATGGGGTTTCTTCAGGGTCCACTGGGAAGGGTCCTTAATCTTTTAAAATCCAACTGCGACTTACACATAGAGTTGTACGGAGCACGCGGTCGTGTTCCCACACTGCACGCGCTCTCCGTGGGTTCCCTATCTACTCACCTTGGGTGGTTCCTTGAGGTCCCAGCACTTCTACGTCCTCTCGATGCTGTCTTGATCCGAGTCGTGGTTCTTATACCACTTTCTTAGTATATGGTTTGGTACCCCACTGGGGCCACTGTGTATTTCGTGCTATTTACTGTGTTTCTTTGCTGAAGTATTGTGTGTATTGTGCATATCTCTGGGTAGGAGATATTTCTATGTGTCAGAGAGTATTATATAATAAATACATATTTTTATAAATACTTTGTGTGTTTCTTTTCACTTAATCTATGCTATAAGATTGCATTCTGGTAAAATAAGCGGCTTTACACTCCTTCTGGACAAATCCTGAAGGCTGCTCTCCACAGCTACCACTTAGAGAGCTTTCTTAGGTTATCTAAGACCTCTTAAATCACCATAAGGTTTGTCTGGACTTGTGCAAGGTGTCCATTCACATAAGTGTACATCATATACCAGGCCAGCCTCTCACAATTACACACAAGGATTCGCTCATTATACACCACTATTACCACTCCACAATGGTGCCCGTATCCGCCACCTACTGAATCGCTGGATTTAATCCAGACTGCCAACAGCCGCACATTAGTCCACATTATCCTTCAACATCCCTCGAACTGGTTCCATGTAACTAACCACTAGCCCCTGCGAATTTGTTGATGACGATATTAAACCCCTAGAAACATTCACGTCATATGTGCCTCAATATCGACCCACCCCGTTCCAAGATGGCGACCATATTTACTGCTTCAGGAACCATTACATCCTATTCACCCTGTCAGCGTCCGCACACCACGTCACTTCCCGTGCGCCCATAACCACACCCCTCTGACCAGGCAGTTGAAGAGCTGAAAAGACCCTGCCACTCTACCTTCACGCAACCGAGAGGTCGGGTAGGTGCAAGAGACTGTGCCTGGCAACACGACTGTGAGTACCACCGCTCCAATCTACCATTGTAAACGCGCCAGGGTATTACCTGGTCATACAATTACTACACTTCTCTCCTATGCAGATCGTGACGACTAGCGACGATAGGTAAGCGGTTCCCTACCCGTTTCCATTTCTCCCTTCCCTCCCTCCCTCCTTTTTCTTCCCGCTACCCTCTATCACCACCACAACAAATCACTTCCCCCCCTTTCTTCCCGCCCCCCCCATTTCCAAACAACCAGCACCTTCTCCCTTATCTATCTTCCCCTTGTCCGCTTGCCAAATGTTATTACAGGACATTATCAAAAGGATTTGCCATTAATGAGAAAAAGACCCGCAACATGTATAAGAACCTGGACTACATGGGAATACCATTATCTCACCCTACCACAAGAATGGATACTAAAAACTGAATATCGCCAAATACCACTATCCCGAGCACCCCAATACCAATAGACATGGTATACTCGCGACAACACGTCTGTCAACACTACACTAGAGTAATTGGTTTGACTGCAATTTTTGTTCATCCACTTTGTTTATCCCTATGTATCTTATTTCTTTGACTCTATGTGTGGCAAGAATCGGCCTTGAGTTTAGAGTCCAGTGATACAACCGCGTCCCACTTCCTAGGGACCGTACTTGGTGTATATAGCCGATAACACCGTTGATACGACTAGCGGTGTCATTGTTTTAATTGTTTTTCTTTATACTCCACCCTTCTTGTCATTTTAGATTGGACCATCTCCCTGGTCCTCCCAGTAGCCTCACTTCAATTGACGAGGCCACTTCTCACTCACTTAGTAAATCTTTTATCACCCTTTTGGTCCTGAAGAAGCGCTAGGGATCTCCTCCTGAGACCACCTGCAGCGCGAAACATGTCGACCTACTGCATTTCACTTTCATAAATAGCACAACATCATTTCAGCTACTGAGGGCCATAACTACCCTCGAGCAGCATCTAACCCATTGGTTTTTTAACCATGACAGAGGGATCCTCTTTATTAAATCTACTCACTATGGATACCCCCTAGTCGTTTTTTAACCCACCACTCACCGCCCACCCATCACAAATCAATACTGACCCACACACACTTTACAGCTTGATAAACAAAAGATCTCCAATAAAATGACCCTTCGGGGGACCCGTAGGGCATTGCAGCGCCGGCCCAACGAGGAGCACCGCCCTATGATGAAGCATCACATCCTTCGGGGTGTGTGAGGGCATCAAGTAAAAGTCTCTCCGACTTCCTCTGTCTCTAAAATGACATCTCCCACATCTCTCTCATAGGAACAGCAATTCTCTTGTGAATTATTCATTACTCGAGAGCATGAGTCGCTGGACCTTCATCCAGCTCCCTGTCCCCCTCTCCTTTCTTGATTACGCCAAATACTCCGCCAACCCGGGATGTCCCTAGATGAGATCCTCATCCTAGCACGCTCCCATGAACTGTCTGACAGCTGGGCGGAGGAAATGGAAGCCGCCAGAGTTCCAAGCAACGCTACTACCTCATCACCGAGGACCACCCCCATTAAGGAAGAGATAGTGATGCGATGCAGTGGCCCCCTGGACCGGCACACATGAGGACCACGGCTGGAAAACCCCTAGGGAAGTGTGGATATTGCAGTTTCGACCACAAGCCGCCGGAACGGTGCCCGGCACGAGGGCAGACATGCTCCAAGTGTAGAAAAATTAATCATTATGCAAGCGCCTGCCACAGAGGTTGAGGGCGATCCAGAGGAGGCACATCAAGAGGACGTGCCAAAACCCTACGTCACCTGACACTAGAGGACCCCCCCACAGAAGCATCCCACGTGCGAGGAGCCACAGCCCACTATGAAGACGATGACATCTTCGCAATATCGTTTGCCGGACGGTCCGGTCGCAAGAAACGTCCCCCACCTATGTGCACCATGCACGTCAACGACACCACTGTTCAGGCCCTGATAGACACCGGAGCATCTGTGAATGTGATGGACTTAAGCCATTACGAGAAACTGTCCCCTCAACCACCACTCACTCTCAGCTCGGCAAGGATATACACCTAAGGGGGTACCGTATACCGTACCCCTACCGCTCATGGGAGTGATCGAAGTTGACGTCACCAGCAGTGAGCACTCCATTAGAACCACGTTCCATGTCACTGAAGGCCAGAAGGGGACGTTGCTTGGATGCCACACTGCAGAGGATCTAGACCTGGTATTCTTCGCAAAACAAGTCCATGACACGCACACAGAGGACATACTAAACGAATTTCCCCAACTATTCTAGGGGTTAGGAAAACTCAAAGATCACCAGGTAACACTGCACATCAACAAAACCATCAAGCCTATGGCACTCAGGCAGAGGCCCGTCCCATTTCATCTCCGCCCCCTCATAGAGAAGGAGCTACAGAACCTGGAAAACCAAGGTGTCATCGAAAACCTGTCGGGTCACCCCCATGAGTCTTCCCGCTGGTGATCGCACCGAAGCCCAAGCAGCCTGGAGCCATCCGGCTCTGCGTCAACATGAGTGTTGGAAATGGCCCTTTTTGCAGGGTCACCCCTAAACTTTTTGCCTGCCTCCTGTATTTTTGCTGACCTTTTTCTGTTGGTTTTATGACTTTGTGCACTTTACCACTGCTGTTCAGTGCTAAAGTGCATATGCTCTCCCTTGGTAAATATGTCTGTGTGAATTGGTATATCCCTTATTGGCTTATTTGGTTTACCTGTTAGTCCCTAGTAGTGTGGCCTGTGTGTGCCCAGGGCTGGTAAACCAAATGCTGCTGGTGGGCATGCAGCGCTGGTTTGCGCCACCCACAGAAGCAGCTTTTAAAGTGTGTCTCAGACCTGCCACTGCAGTGTCTGTGTGCAGTCCAGAACTGCCATCTTGGCTGTGAAGTGCACCCACTTCCCAGCCCCTGAACCTTCCCTTGGCATCCTGTAAGTCGCCCCTCGGGTAGGGTGCATTGTATGTGTAAGGTAGGACATGCCTTGGTGTGTGTAGCATGTCCTGGTAGTGAATTATGCACCATTTCGTTTTTCACTACTGTAAGGCTACCTGTTCCTCATAGGCTAGAATGGGCAGTTTGACTATTACATGCTATAGTCCTAACTGACCCCAGGAACATGGTAGAAAAACGAATTTAGTATGCCTGAGCTCAGAATATTAAAATACACCTTTTAGTGAAGTTTATTTTTATATTCTGTGTTTGAAAATACCACTTTTAGAAAGTAGGTATTTTCTTGCCTAAGCCTTCCAGTGTGCTCTGCCGTTATGTGTATTGGCTGTCTGGTTTTAGAGGGGCAGGACAAGCTGAGTCAGACCTGGGTTGAATAGAGAGATCTGCATTTAGAGTGTGGGGAGGGGTGGCTCTTTGATCTGAATAGGGCTGTGCCTGGCAAGGTGAATGCTGGCTCCACCTCCCACTGTGTGTCTGCTAGCAGACCCCTCTTTCTGAAAGGAAGGATGCAGCCTGGTAAACAAAGTGCTCCAGGCCTGAGCAGAACTGGTTCTGGCTAGGTTCAGGGACTGGTAGCTTCAAGGATCAAAGGCTTTTGGGGTATAAATATCTGTGCTCAAACCCCTACTTTAGTATTGCTTTTGGGATCTGGAGAGGAAACTCTGTCCGTGCCACTGGAGGAATCTGCAGGAAGTGACTGTCCTTGTGCTTGTGTGTTGTTTCTTGCACTGGCCTGCAGCAGTGACCACTGCACCTTGAAGAAGAGGAAAAGGAACTATTGAGAGAACTTTTATTTTTGTACAGCAATCACCCAAGGGCTAGGAAAAGAGCTAGCCTCCTGCTGGAGTCTCAGGCACAACAGACTCCACCACCAACCTCCTGCTTCCTCCCTGCGAGGACTGCTATCTGCTGAGGAGGCTCCTGTGAGTTCCAGGGCCTCTAGTTTGCATCAGAGAGAAGAGGGTAAGAAATCGACGCTAACGCATCTTTGCGGGCCGCTGCAGTCGAGAGCGCTGGGAAAATCATCGCGCTGCTGCCGCCGAGGGCCCGCAACCCGAAACCATCGCTGACGCCCCTTTGCGAGCCGCTGCAGCCGAGACGCGCTGGAAAGATCATCGCGCTGTTGTCGCCGCGCACTCGCAACCCTGACAGAAATCATCGCTTCGAGACATCGCAGTGCGGACGCCGTGCGTTCGCCACTTTGATCGCATCACACCGAATTTCGTCGCTCCCTCGCGGAGCGTCTTGTCTTCGCATCGCAACACGATCGCACAGCGCAACAGGATCACCGCATCGACTTCTCCCACGCGGCAAGAAAGTCATCGCATCGGCGGTCCAGTGTGCAGAAGTTTGTCGCATCGTCTCCGCACGCATCCCGCAGATCGGCACATCATCCTCCCTTGCGGCAAGGATTTCAACGCATCGCCGGCCTCGCGTGCCGAGAATCATCGCTACAGCTTCTTTGCGACACTTTGTTGGTTTTGCAACTAAACCCAGGTACTTTGTGAAAGAAAGGGTCGCAGAGACCACTGCTTTGAACTTGAACCTTATTTTTGCAACCTTTGAACTATTTTTGACAGCCCTTCAACAGCTATCCTATTTTTGACAGTATTGTGGCTTTTACAGTTATTGGTCTTGTGATAAATCTGCCTTTATATAAAGATACTTATTTTTTATAATAACTACTTGTGTGGTGTCCCTTTGTAGTGTTCCTCATTGTGTTACTGTGTATGATCATAAATACTTCACACCCTGCCTCTGAGATAAGCCTACCTGCTCGTGCTACGTTACCACAGGGTTGAGCAGGGGTATTAAAGAGGGTAGCCCTCTCACTCTGACTTAGGAAGAAGGGTCCCTACTTGGACAGTGGCCCGCCATTGCCAACTAGAGACCCCCATTTCTAACATTGGTGGTCAGCGGTGAGGATCTGGACTTGCATTTATGATCACATACAATAATTATAGTGTACACTACTAGTGAGTGCAGACTATAACGTACCGCATACATTTTTTGAGAGTTTTTTTAGGATCCTATATTGTAATTGATATTGCCGGTGATTTTTCACCCGCACACATTTTCTGAGAGTTTTTGGGATCCTATATTGTGATTGATATTGCCGGTGATTTTTCACCCGCGCCCATTTTTTGAAAGTTTTTGGATCCCCTATTGTAATTGATATTGCCGGTGATTTTTCACCCGCGCACATTTCTGAGAGTTTTGGGATCCTATATTGTGATTGATATTGCCGGTGATTTTTCACCCGCGCCCATTTTTGAAAGTTTTTGATCCCCTATTGTAATTGATATTGCCGGTGATTTTTCACCCGCGTACATTTCTGAGAGTTTTTGGATCCTATATTGTGATTGATATTGCCGGTGATTTTTCACCCGCTTACATTTTTTGAGAAGTTTTCTTCTGTCCTTTATTGATATTGCCCGTGATTGTTACAATGGGCAAGCCTATGTTTTATTGATATTGCCAGGTGATAGTACCCGCATACATTTTTGAGAATTGTTGGATCCTATATTGTGATTGATATTGCCGGTGATTTTTTACCCGCATACATTTTCTTGAGAAGTTTTCTTCTATCTTTTATTGATATTGCCCGTGATTGTTACAATGGGTAAGCCTATGTTTTATTGATATTGCCGGTGATAGTACCCGCATACATTTTTGAGAATTGTTGGATCCTATATTGTGATTGATACTGCCAGTGATTTTTTACCCGCATACATTTTCTTGAGAAGTTTTCTTCTATCTTTTATTGATATTGCCCGTGATTGTTACAACGGGCAAGCCTATTTTTTTATTATTGATATTGCCAGATATTGCTACAATGGGTCTTGCTGAAATGAGACCTACCTTTTATATAGATGATCTGTTGACCTACAGTCTAGAGGAGCTAAGGGGGTTCTGTGAGGAGAGGGGCTTAGCAGTGAGTAGGACGGAGACTCAGCTATCCCTGCAGACATCCCTGAGACTTTGGCAACAAGACAGATGGAGATTCTTGGAGTCCCAGTACACCTACCAAGAGGGTAGTTGGTCTGAGGGTGGCTCTGGAGAGTCTGAAGAGGAGGAAGAAAGTGTTATGGAATATCTCATAGGTGGGGAGTTCCTTGATGAGTCTAGTGCCTATGGTAGTGCCAGGTTCCCCTCAGGGTCCCCAGAGGAGTTGGTGGACAGGCGGGAAGGTCCCATAGGTAGGGAGTCCCTTGCTGGATCTAGTGCACAGGGTAGCACCCAATCCCCTTCATGGTCCCCAGAGGAGTTGGGCCGACAGAGGGAGAGGGAGTACCAGCTGGAATTGGAGAGGCTCCAAATAGAGATTGCCCAGCTGGAGGCGCACCTAGCGCAGATAGCAGAAAAGGAGAAGTTAGCTCAAGAGGGTAGGTTAGCCCTGGAGCGCAGTTTTAATTGTCTGGATTCCCCAGAGAGGGTGGGGTCCAGTGGTGGCAGCAAAATTGAAGTATATAGTGATGACAGTGTAGTACCCCCACCCAGAGATGTAGCACCTGACTTGAAGGAGGGGGTTGATCTACACCAGGGGATTCAAGGATATGAGGTAGCCCCATTAATATGCAGTGGCCCTGAGGTGGATTGGGGAACTAGCGCAGGGGCCCATAGTCCTAGTGAAAGGAGGGATACTCTACCGACTCTGGATGAGAGGTGCAGGGAGAGGGGTTCCCCCGTGGTTGAAGTCCTGGTGTATGAGTGTGAGGACCGCCCAGAAGAGTGTGGGTTGAGTGATAGAGACAGTCAGTTAATGTCTCGCCCACTTCAAGAGAGTGGTGTGGGGTACGTGTGTGAGACACTGGATTGTGAGGTAAAGGTTAGCACCTGCGTGGAACTGTGTAATCCAATTGTGGGAGAGCATATTGTGAGTTCCTATTTTCCAGAGCTAAACCAACATGTGTTAGAGTGCGAGTTCTCTGATCCTAGGGAACTTGCGCAGGAGGCAGACCTCTGGGTGAGTACCAGAGGCTCTGTAGAGGCATTAGGGAATGACCCTAAGAGAAGTGGTTCAGAAGTTTTCCAACCCAGAGTGCTGGGAAAGGTTAGGAGTGTTACAGCTGGGTCCCCTTGTTGTGAGGAGGTTGTAGGGCCTCACATCCTGTCTCGTGGGAGCAGGAGTGAGACTGGGATAGGTCCCGAAGTGCCCCAGCCTCAGTCCCCAGGACTGGATGGTTCCATGAGGGAACACCAGGTGGGGAGCCTAGTCTGTCTGGATGGACCGTCCATTGTGGGGGGTACCCCAGTGTTAGGTGAGCTGGGAGTGCCTGTAGTCAGGCCTTCATCAGTTCTTGTGCCTGGCAGTGCCACTCCTAGGGGAGGGTACGGAAGTCCAGTCTGAGGGATGAAAGGGGGAAGGAGTCCCCAGTGGAAGAGCCAGTGGGTCAGGGGCCAGTCAGAAGGGCTGAGCCCCCTAGGAGTGACCATGGTGACACCACTTCAGTCCTGGTTGGCCAGGCAGTTGTTCAGCCACAGGGGTTGGTCCCTGGGTTGGTAAGTCAGATCCAGGAGTTGTCTGCCCTGGAGGGAGGGACAACTGTAAGCAGTGTCCCGACCATTTTTTCTAAGAGCACCACTCCAGGTGGGAGGGTGCAGTATGCTGGAAGGGGTGCAGAGGGAGGGAGTCCTCGCCTCTGACCCCGGTGCAACCTGCGGGTTTTTCAGGTTGGTAGGTCAGTTGCAGGGTCCAGGCCCTGAACTGGTGGAGGGGTGTGTTTCCCTTGAGGGGGCCTGTGTGCTCCCCAGGAAGTCCTGGTTGGCCAGGCAGTTGTTCAAGCACAGGGGTTGGTCCCTGGGATGGTAAGTCAGGTCCAGGTGTTGTCTGACCTGGAGGAAGGGACAACTGTAAGCAGTGTCCCGACCATTTTCTTTTCTAAAAGCACCACTCCAGGTGGGAGGGTGCAGTATGCTGGAAGGGGGTGCAGAGGGAGGGAGTCCTCGCCTCTGACCCCAGTACCACCTGAGGGTTTTTCCAGGTTGATGGATCAGTTGCAGGGACAAGGCCCTGAACTAGTGGAAGAGTGTATTTTCCTTGGGGGAATTGGTGTACGCCCCCAGAAGTCCTGGGTTGCCAGGCACAGGCCCAGCCCAAGGGTACAGACCCTAGGTTGGGAGGCCAGGTTCAGGGTGTCCCCCTGATCTGGAGGAAGGGGCAACTGCTAACAGTGCCCCTCCCGGTTTGTGTTATGGAGGCACCTCTCCAGGTGGGAGGGTGCCGGGCCCCAGTAAAGGGGCGGGGAGAGGGCAGCCTCACCCCTGACCTCCGCCCAGTCTAAGGGTACAGACCTTATGCTGGGATACCAGTTGCAGGATAGAACCCCTGAACTGGTGGGCGAATTATGCAGGACACCTGCCTCAGGTGCCCTGACAATTCTGGAAGGGGGTATCGCTCCAGGTGGGAGGGTACCGAGCCCCAAAGAGGAGGACCGGGTGTGGGAGAGCCCACCCCAGTCTCTGGCCCAGCCGCTGGGTACAGGCCCAGGGCTGGTGGGTCAGTGTCCGGGTGCTTTGCCTGACCTGACAGGAGGGAGAGTGTACAAAAGGTGCCAGGCACCTGGGGTTACTGCCCCTCACTCTCTGATGCCACAAAAGTTTGAGAGCCCTGAGAGGTATAGGGCTTGGATTTCATCACTGACTACTGTCAGTGATTACTGGGGCTTGTTGTTTATCTGTTGGGACACACCTGGGGGCCAGTTAAGGTTAGATGCTGCACAGGTGGTGTCCACAGGTAGGGGAAGAGTTCCCCATTGGTTGCCTTAGTGAGCCCTGAGAGGTATAAGGCCTGGGTCTCATCCCTGACTACTGTCAGTGGCTACTGTGGCTTATTGTTTATCTGTTGGGACACACCTGGGGGCCAGTTAAGGTTAGGTGCTGCACAGGTGGTGTCCACAGGTGAGGGGCAGAGTTCCCCATTGGTTATCTTAGTGGGCCCTGGGAGTGTGGACAGAGGGATCCACCAGGGTTCAGATTGGAGTAGAGCTGGCATATGCCCCTGCAGTTGCGGGCCAGTTCCGTGTTCTATCGCCTCGAAGCAGGGAAGCCCATCAAAGTAGTGATTGGTCTACCCTGCGTTTTGGCTGGAAGGGGGTTGTGTTGGAAATGGCCCTTTTTGCAGGGTCACCCCTAAACTTTTTGCCTGCCTCCTGTATTTTTGCTGACCTTTTTCTGTTGGTTTTATGACTTTGTGCACTTTACCACTGCTGTTCAGTGCTAAAGTGCATATGCTCTCCCTTGGTAAATATGTCTGTGTGAATTGGTATATCCCTTATTGGCTTATTTGGTTTACCTGTTAGTCCCTAGTAGTGTGGCCTGTGTGTGCCCAGGGCTGGTAAACCAAATGCTGCTGGTGGGCATGCAGCGCTGGTTTGCGCCACACACAGAAGCAGCTTTTAAAGTGTGTCTCAGACCTGCCACTGCAGTGTCTGTGTGCAGTCCAGAACTGCCATCTTGGCTGTGAAGTGCACCCACTTCCCAGCCCCTGAACCTTCCCTTGGCATCCTGTAAGTCGCCCCTCGGGTAGGGTGCATTGTATGTGTATGGTAGGACATGCCTTGGTGTGTGTAGCATGTCCTGGTAGTGAATTATGCACCATTTCGTTTTTCACTACTGTAAGGCTACCTGTTCCTCATAGGCTAGAATGGGCAGTTTGACTATTACATGCTATAGTCCTAACTGACCCCAGGAACATGGTAGAAAAACGAATTTAGTATGCCTGAGCTCAGAATATTAAAATACACCTTTTAGTGAAGTTTATTTTTATATTCTGTGTTTGAAAATACCACTTTTAGAAAGTAGGTATTTTCTTGCCTAAGCCTTCCAGTGTGCTCTGCCGTTATGTGTATTGGCTGTCTGGTTTTAGAGGGGCAGGACAAGCTGAGTCAGACCTGGGTTGAATAGAGAGATCTGCATTTAGAGTGTGGGGAGGGGTGGCTCTTTGATCTGAATAGGGCTGTGCCTGGCAAGGTGAATGCTGGCTCCACCTCCCACTGTGTGTCTGCTAGCAGACCCCCTCTTTCTGAAAGGAAGGATGCAGCCTGGTAAACAAAGTGCTCCAGGCCTGAGCAGAACTGGTTCTGGCTAGGTTCAGGGACTGGTAGCTTCAAGGATCAAAGGCTTTTGGGGTATAAATATCTGTGCTCAAACCCCTACTTTTGTATTGCTTTTGGGATCTGGAGAGGAAACTCTGTCCGTGCCACTGGAGGAATCTGCAGGAAGTGACTGTCCTTGTGCTTGTGTGTTGTTTCTTGCACTGGCCTGCAGCAGTGACCACTGGACCTTGAAGAAGAGGAAAAGGAACTATTGAGAGAACTTTTATTTTTGTACAGCAATCACCCAAGGGCTAGGAAAAGAGCTAGCCTCCTGCTGGAGTCTCAGGCACAACAGACTCCACCACCAACCTCCTGCTTCCTCCCTGCGAGGACTGCTATCTGCTGAGGAGGCTCCTGTGAGTTCCAGGGCCTCTAGTTTGCATCAGAGAGAAGAGGGTAAGAAATCGACGCTAACGCATCTTTGCGGGCCGCTGCAGTCGAGAGCGCTGGGAAAATCATCGCGCTGCTGCCGCCGAGGGCCCGCAACCCGAAACCATCGCTGACGCCCTTTGCGAGCCGCTGCAGCCGAGACGCGCTGGAAAGATCATCGCGCTGTTGTCGCCGCGCACTCGCAACCCTGACAGAAATCATCGCTTCGAGACATCGCAGTGCGGACGCCGTGCGTTCGCCATTTTGATCGCATCACACCGAATTTCGTCGCTCCCTCGCGGAGCGTCTTGTCTTCGCATCGCAACACGATCGCACAGCGCAACAGGATCACCGCATCGACTTCTCCCACGCGGCAAGAAAGTCATTGCATCGGCGGTCCAGTGTGCAGAAGTTTGTCGCATCGTCTCCGCACGCATCCCGCAGATCGGCGCATCATCCTCCCTTGCGGCAAGGATTTCAACGCATCGCCGGCCTCGCGTGCCGAGAATCATCGCTACAGCTTCTTTGCGACACTTTGTTGGTTTTGCAACTAAACCCAGGTACTTTGTGAAAGAAAGGGTCGCAGAGACCACTGCTTTGAACTTGAACCTTATTTTTTGCAACCTTTGAACTATTTTTGACAGCCCTTCAACAGCTATCCTATTTTTGACAGTATTGTGGCTTTTACAGTTATTGGTCTTGTGATAAATCTGCCTTTATATAAAGATACTTATTTTTTATAATAACTACTTGTGTGGTGTCCCTTTGTAGTGTTCCTCCTTGTGTTACTGTGTATGATCATAAATACTTCACACCCTGCCTCTGAGATAAGCCTACCTGCTCGTGCTACGTTACCACAGGGTTGAGCAGGGGTATTAAAGAGGGTAGCCCTCTCACTCTGACTTAGGAAGAAGGGTCCCTACTTGGACAGTGGCCCGCCATTGCCAACTAGAGACCCCCATTTCTAACAATGAGGCTCAACAACCAGGCCATCCGGAGAGAGAGACATGTGACCCCGACAAAGGATGACATCGTAGCGGACTTAAACGGTGCCCAGTGGTTCTCCAAACTTGACCTAAACTCAAGGTACCATCAGCTGGAGTTAGCACCGGAAAGTCGCTACATTACGACCTTCTCTACACAAGCGGACCTCAGGTGGTACATCCGGCTCAGCTTCGACGTCTCCTCAGCAGCAGAGGTGTTCCAGAATGCGATCAAGGAGACCCTCTCAGGCCTGGAAAAAGTAATAAACCTGAGCGATGACATCCTCGTATACTCCCAGAGCCTGGAGGAGCACCATGTCCGACTGCGGGCCACCCTACAACGACTTGCGGACGGCGGCCTTACCCTGCATCAAAACAAATGCTCATTCTACTGGAGTTCAATTGACTTCTCTGGCTACGTCTTTTCACGAGATGGACTCCAAGTTGATCCCTGGAAGCCGGAGGCCATCCGTAATGCCCAGGTCCCACAAAACCTGACGGAGATAGGTAGTTTCCTCTGGATAGTAACGTACTGCGGGAGGTTCATCCCAGGTGTGACCACGTTGTCAGAACCCCTGCGACAACTCACAAAGACCAGCGTACCGTGGACCTGGGGCCCCAAGGAAGAAACTTCATTTAACAATATAAAGAAAGCTCTCCTGGACCAAATTACCATGGCCTACTTCCACCCAAGGAAAGAAATAAACTGGTTGTGGATGCCAGCCCCGCAGGGCTCGGGGCTGTCCTCCTACAAGAGAATGCCAAGGGGGACTCTGTTCTGGTCGCATACGCAAGTTGGGCACTATCTCCTACGGAGACCCGCTACGCACAGAGAGAGCGGGAGGCCCTGGCGATCAGGTGGGTGTGCCAACATTTCCACCTCTGCGGCCCCCAATTTCGGGTGGTGACAGATCACAAGCCGCTCTTGCCTCTGTTCAACGGATCGTCCCGCTTGGCACCCCTGAGGATACAGAGATGGGCCAAACAGTTCCAGGCATACTCGTCCAGCTAATCTACAGACCAGGGCCAACAATCCCGCTGACTTCCTTTCGCAACACCCGTCACCAGGTCACCCCGGAGGACAAACGATGGACAAAGAGCACACGGAATGCTTCATAAACATGGTGGAGATCAACGCCTGCCCGATAGCTGTCACTTGAGAGGATATAAGAAGTGCCATGGATGCGGATGACACCCTTGTGAAGGTGAAAGAGACCCTGGGGTCGAGGGCAATGGCACTGGTCCCTTGACGGTTCCAAGTTGTTAGTGGCCGACGAACAGAACATGTGTCGCCAACTCTGGAGAGTACGGCACGAACTGAGCATCAGTGGATCTGGCCTGGTTCTGCGGGGACAGAGGATAGTCATCCTAAAAAGCCTCCACAGCCGGATGGTCGCACTTGCTCATCAGGGTCACTAAGGATCAGCGAAAACCAAGGCGAGACTTCGCGCGAAAGTGTGGTTTCCCGGCATGGATGGACTGGTGGATGAAGAGCTCTGACACTGCCATCCCTGCACGATCACTAGCAAAGACCCCGCTCCTGCGCCCGTGTTGATGGAAGAGCTGTGCCTAACTCCCTGGACAAAACTCAGTATAGATTTTGGGAGTTTCGCTGATGGGCGAAACACTCTGATAATCATGGATTCATTCTCCAAGTTTCCCATGGTAGAACTGGTGCCTTCCACTGCATTTGTCCACGTACAGCCCGTGCTTGAGAAAACCTTTGCACTACTCGGCCTCCCAGAAGAAGTCAAGTCTGACAGTGGACCCCCATTCCAGAGGCAAGACTTTCATGGCTTTTTGGCACAAAGGGCGATCAAACACCAACGAATCACCCCCCTAATGGAAACAAGCCAATGGGGAGGTAGAGAGATTCATGAGGACATTGAATCGAGCTCTCAGGATCGGAGTGGATCAACGCTAGGATGATGAAGCGTGCCTTCATCAATTTCTGCAGGCGTACAGACAGACCCCTCATTCCACAACAGGATGCGCCCATGCCACCCTGCTGTTCAAACGGCCACCACGGGACATCATCCCAGAGGACACTGAGTGGGTGCTGCCCAACCTGGACAGGAAAAAGGCGCAACTGAAACGGCAGATAACAAACGAAAAAGCCACCAAGGATCGGTGTGCAAGGGTTCCAACGCTGCAAGTAGGGATAGTGCTTACAAATCGCCACACGGGTTGGAAGTTCCGCATTCCCTATGAACCGGAGGTGTGGTCAGTGACACAGGTGGATGGCACAATGATAACAGCCCAGCATGGTCGGCATACAGTAGTAAGGAATGTATCATGGTTCAAGGCTATACCTGTGGGTGCTGCCTGGGCAAGCACCCTGCGAGGAGAAGAAAGTAGGCTGGAAAGTGATGATGATCTTCCTGACATGGCGAACAGCCAGAGTGCGAAGCCTCCTTCCCAGACGACCGGAGTGTTGACATCCAAAGACAGCAGACAGGGCGGCCTGTCCCCGGAACTCCCAGTGATGCCCTCGGGAAATGTCACGGATGCCAATCTTAGTAGTGAACGTGATCTGGATGGAGCGCCGAGGTGTCAACGGTACCTGTTGCGGTCTAATCCAGTGCCCAGCCAGAGGTTAAGAGACTCTATGTGTTGACACTTTCACTCCTATCTGTTTTTGTTTTTATTAACTAAAAGAAGGGAGGGATGTGAAGAGCCACCCAGCCTCTCCTCTAAAAAGTATCTGCTTGCACCCCTCGTGGTCGGGCTTGGCCTGAGGGTATAAATAAATGGGCTAGGGTCGCCCGTGACCACCAGCTGAGCAGTTAACCAGTATCCTGTGTCTCGTTTGTTTCGCTGACCAACTAGGCCTGCAAGCGCTGGCAGACCCGGCCATTTACACAGCTGTCCCGGCAGAGTTTGGCAATTTTGGTTCATGTTCCGGTTTTTAGAGGGGGTTGACTGAAAATAGTGAGAGGCACTTTTTTGGGTGTTCTAAAGCTGTGCTAGTTAGCAGCTGTTATAAGTAAGAAATTTAATTAATAAGTATGATATTGGTTGTAGAACTACATTTTATTTCTTTTCCTAATGCATCTTCTGTGATCCTATCTTGATGAGAGCGGTCATTCTGCGCCATTCCGTGGATTAAAAATTGTAGTCATTCTTCTATTTTTCCAAAATGTCCCGGTTTTTGGTTCTCAAGATCTGGTCACCCAATGCCAGGCCCAAGTCCGTTTAAGGAAACTACTTTGTCGATAGTGTTGGAGAAGTTAGTTAAGTGGTCCATAAAAGACAAACTGCAGGGAAGACAATATGCACTTGCTAAGTTACGCTTCTCAGAAGATGACATTTAATTTGGCTCAGAGGAGAAAGGAAGGGGTTTACATACATGCCAACATTTCAGAAGAGGAAAGTGGGAGATTTTAAAAAAAAAAATCAGGAGAATGTATTTCTCCCATTGAGTTCTATTGAGGTGTGAATCGGGTCCATTGGCATGGATAGGACGCGCTAGTGTACTGCTACGGGTTTCAAAATGAGAAATGCAAATGTAAGTTTTTTCCTTACCTGTCAGGAGTACGAAGAAAACGCTATGGCAGGCAGAGAGAGCATGACAAAAATGAGGTGCACTCGCCTGGAGGAGCACATTACTGGGAGTGCATACTCTGAGCCACACAAGCGCAAGTACAGTACAAACTTAAAAAACACAAGCACAGCGAAGAATTGCTTAAACTTTGCAAAGTGGAAGTGTACTGGTTGGACATCGTTTAAGCCTGAGGAGCATTGACAACTAAACTGCCTCGTCGTACCCACAGCCAGGCAGCGTTTCCTCATGATATCAACGCTAACTAACCGAGAAGTACTATTGGGCCATTAAGAGCAGAACCCAATCACTGACTTCCCAGACAAAATAAACATAATACCTTAATCAAAGTGAGGTCAGTGGAAGGGCAGCAATCAAGCTGAAGCAATCAGTACTTCACCCATGCGCTATCTGAAAGAAGAGGAAGTGACGCTGGCATGAGCTGGCCAATCACAAGGCTGCAAATAATATTTTGCTTACCTTGGCCCATCCCTGTGGAATTCTCTTCCCATCGCGCTTCGTAATGAAACTTCATACTTGAATTTTCGCAAACTTTTAAAAACCTGGCGGTTCAACCAATAATTCATGATCAGTTTTTTATTTTTATTTTTTCTTCTTTTCTGCTCCTTCAGGCTTTGCGCTGGGAAACCCTTGTTGGGTAGCTGTGCGGCGTATAAAATTAATTTAACATAACATAACATAACATAACATAACAATAAGAGCGACAAAAAGGCCAAGAAATGTTAAGCAATGGGCAGGACTGCAAACCCCTTGTTTTATACAATATCTCTCGCAAGCAAGAGCGCATGTGCTGTCGCAGGTGAGACCTAATGAGTAGCGATTACACGTTCCTGAATGATGCTGACTCCACAGCAGTGGCATCACCAAAGCCACTTTGACTATTCCTAGCTAGGTGATTGGTGGCTGAGAGTCTCTTCAGCTCCTCTGCTGCAGTAGAGCCTTTTCGCTACAATCAGCCTTTTGCCCAGTCTGGGTTTTTCCATCAGCCAAAGTAAATCGATCCTCATTCAACTCAAAACCTGTCGTTTTTTGGGGCGGTCCCACATACTCTTTAATTGAGACCATTCCACCTCAGAAGACATTTTTCAGCATATACAGCATGAATAAAACAACAAATACAATAAGCACTGCTCAGCCCAGTGCTTTTCTTTGTAAAAAGAAAAGTGTTTTAATCAAGCAACAAATTACAATAACACACATAGGAATATGCAAATCGGCTATACGATTCTAAGACGGATGCTGAATGCTGGGACAAAAAGAAAATTACAATATCAGATAACCTTCAGCTAGGATCACTCAGGGCAGAGATGCAAGCCTTTATTAACATGCAGGGAACACCCCAAAAAGCACTATGGTCCATTGAAATATGTAGTTGGCCTTCAACCTTCCTTAATCCAATACCTTCCATGGTGGCAGTGCACTTCCAATTTGTAAGCGCACCACCCATCCAGAACGCCTCATCAAATGACGATAACCACGCTGTGTGTCTCCAGGGGTAGGGTGCACATTTGGAGACTACAGAATTAAATGTATTGAACTCAGGAGTAGTGGACTCTGGATTTTAGAGTTTTCCTCTCTCATTTGGAGGACACTCAAATTCAAACCCTCACAAACCACACAATTACAATGTTCTACCAGAACGAGCAGGGCGGAGTCCGCTCAAAGGCGCTCTTGAGAGAATCGATGGAGTTGTACGACGTGATTACAGACAGAGGGAAGATCAGCAGTTCATCTAGATAGAAAGGAGATCTTCAACATGGACTTTCTTAAAAGAATGCCCTCCATCCATGAATGTGCTGCAAGTGGTTGTGGACTCCTTTTTACACTTATGGGGACATCAAACATCAACATGATTGTCACCAAGGAGAAGAGTTCATATGACACGTTTGGTCTCTCGGGTTTCACAGGATGGGGTCTCTAATGGTTGTGCTGCTCAGGAACTGAGAAGCATTACCCCTCCCTCCTTCCGCTGCTCAAGTGACTCTGAGCTAGGGAGGCTCTGGTGTGCACTGTAGCATAGCCTCTGTATTTCGCTTTCCACTGCCCACTCCATGTATTTTGTAGAGGCAGGGAAAGAGAAAGGCAGAGGCTGTGTATGAGAACTTTGAAATGTTGAGTGCAGAGGGCCTACACCAGTTTATATAGTCTGCAGCTGCTCTATTGTCTTCAATGGAGTTCTCAACATTCCAATGTTCTAAATACCCCTGTATTCTTTTCACTTAAACAAGGCTCCTACATTTTTTAGAACCACAATTTTTCGAATGAATAACTTTCTCAACCCCCTAGCTTTAATAGACATGAGGACGATTTTTTAATGTAACTAAAGCATTGTGTGGTAAAGCACTGTCAATTACAGTCAACCTAATTGTCCATTATTGACCACTATATATGCACAGCCATACAGTTTTACAGCTAAAACTATATTTCACACAAATGATAACGTGTGCAAATCTGGTTTCAATTAATATTTATCATTTGTGCATGGGTTCAGCCAGGTTTCCGTGAGGATGAGCTGGCCCAAGAGGTGGTCATTCAGCTAGTCCCATATCTCTGTGGTGTGTTTACTGGGGTGTGGGTGGTGGCTGGTTCAAGCGTGTGTGGGCGGGTGGGGTGCTGTGTGCTGTTGGTGCAGGTGTTCTGCTTTTTAAGATACTGGGAGTAAGAGTAATTGTCCTAATTTGTTTTGACACTAATAAAATCTTTGTTTCCATCACACTTCACCCTTGATTCTGCTCAAATCAAGCATATGTCTTAAGTCTGTTTTGCTAAACTTAGATTCCTGAGGAAGATGTTGCACTTGATTCCAGAGGTGACACGTAAAACAGTGGTCCACACACTGGTAAACTCCTGTTTGGACTATGTTAATAGTCTGTGTCCTACCGTTTAAATTGGCAGACTTCAGCTGGTTCAAAATGCAGCAGCAAGATTGATCCGAAGAGTCCCTTATTATAGGCAGTCTATATCACTGTTATACCTGCTGCTCAACCAGTGTGACTGTGGTGAACCCCGTTCACCACAAGAGTCTAATGTTATTCTGTGAAAAGAAGGGAGATACCTGCTGCTCAGCCAGTGTGACTGTGGTGTGGAATGTTGGTGTGTGATGATGTTGTGGAATGTTGGATGAGTGAGAGAGTCAGTTGGAGGATGGGCTGAGCAGCAGGAAGGCTGCTCCTGGTGGGGCTCTTCATAACATCTTACTCAATAAACCTACCTTGGAAGTGGACATCATCTTTGTACAACAATCACCCCATTTGAAGCAACTGCATTGGCTCCCAGTAAAAAATCGGATCAAGTTTAAAGCTCTAACATTAGCATTCAGGGCTTTTTCTGGTCAGGGTCCTGCCTATTGTCCATACAGGCAATGTAGATTGCTCAGATCAAATAATATCCTATTGCTGCAAGTCCCTAAATTCGCCAAGGCAATACAAGGAGGGAGATCATTCACAGTCTTGACGGCCAAGCTGTGGAATACAAACTTGGTGAACCTGCGTAGAGCCGCCTGTGTCTTGACTTTCTTGAAATAATTAAAATCCTTTCTTTTCAACAAAGGCTAGCCCCCTATCCTGCATTCTATTGATGGTAATCAGTTAATCGCTTGAGCACCTGAATGCTTCTTGCAAAGCAGCTGTGCACTATACAAATGGCGTTTGATTCACTTCAGAATTAAAAAAGAATATGCTTTATTTTTGCTTTCCTAACTGCTGATTGTGTACAGTTCGTTTACAGGTATTTACATTGTGTGGTGTGTTACAAAAATAACATCCTACAGCCTATCCTTTCTCACTCCCTGTTCCCCAGTAAAATAGTCACTTTATTTTTCTTTTTCTGACAGCAAAGTGAGAGGAGTTTGTAAACACCAATTTCCATGTTAAAAAAATAACCAGAAATTTGTCAGAAGAAATAGACGTGCAATTGACCTCTGTCTTTGAAGCACAGCAAATATGACAAGATAAATATCTAATTTAAAGGCATCTTTACTTATTGCTTAGACTTTCATGACCCACCAAAAATTGGCTCATGACCCACCAGTGGGACACAACCCACAGTTTGGGAAACAGCTCTACACACCCCATCACTGAGCACTGTTGGTAGACGTTAATGAGAGAGAACATTCTCAGTTTAGCAGAGCCAAGCTTCCATTAGATACACAAGTAACTTACCTTTTGCAGCATTCTTTCAGGTGGATGATTCATCTGCTATTGTTGAATGTATTTGTAACGCACACTATTACCCGCTAGGGTATTCTGGCGCTGAGCGGGAGGGGATTATTCAAAGGACTAGGTCTTAAGCTTCTGGTGGAACTCAAGAAGAGGAGGAGGCTCTAATGTGTAGTGGGCGGTTGTTCCATTCTTTAGGAGCGGTGTAATAGAAGCCTCACCTTCCGGTTCTGTTTCTGTGTATGCTTGAAATTCGTGCGAGTAGGAGTGCTGCAGAGCGAAGGTGTCTGGAGGTGATGGGAGGAGATGCGTTTGTTCAGGTATGCTGGGCCTGTGTTGTGTAGGGCTTCGAATGCATGCACACTTGTGTATTGGGAGCCAGTGGAGCTCTCTCAGGTGTGATGTGATGTGTGTCCTCTGAGGGAGGTTGAGGGCGAGTCTGACCACTGCATTCTAGATGATTTGAATTCTTCTGTTGAGCTATTTTGAGATCCTCTGGCTCCTGAAGAGTATGGGGCCATCCTGGCTGTCTGAGTTCTTTCTGTCAGAAATGAGCAGATGAAGCGGAGTTCCGGTCCTTCAATGCCAATGTTTGTGGTCATCTGATGAGGATGGGGTGTAAAACTGTGTCAAATGCTGCCAAGAGGTCAAGTAGGATGAGGACCGCTGTCTCCTCTATCCAGGATTGTGCAGATGTAGTCTGTCACTGCAATGACAGCTGTTTCTGTGCTGTGATTGGATCTGAATCCAGACTGCGTGGTGTCGACGAGCTGATGGTTGATGAGGTGGTCAGTGAGGCATCTTGTGATGGCTTTTTCTAGGACTTTGATCGGGAGATTGATCGGTAGTTTGTGAACTTGGCTGGGTCTGCTGAGGGTTTCAATAGTGTGGCGTTATTCCGTGCCTCCAGAAAGGTGGCTGTGTTGATGGAGGCTTTGAAGATGAGAGTGAGAACTTAGTTGATGGTCTTATGGGGCCATTGAGTGGCTAGTCTTCAAGGTTGCAGCGGTCTCGTTTGTGGTGATGGCTGTCCATAGGGTGAGAGTCCATTCCTTGGCTTATACGGGAAGGCCTGCTGTGAGGTCCAGTTGAAGGTCAAATTTGTTATGTATGAATGGGATCTTGTTGCTGAAAACATCTGAGAGCTCACTGTGGAGGTCTTGTGTGGGGGTGATGTTGCTGCAGTGTCTGCAACCATGGTGTCTCTGATGATGGAGAAGATTTCTTTGCTGCTTTTAGTGCCGGCATCAATGCGGTCTGCGAGGGCCATTCTCTTGGTGTTCTGGATTTGGTGGTAGCACTTCAGGGCATGATATGAAGACGTCCTTTTCTACTGTGTCTCGGCATTATCTCCACTTGTGTTCCTGTTATTTGGAATGTCATTTCATCATCCTGGGATCTTTTGTGTACCAGCTGGCTTGTGTTTGTTTTCTTATGTTTGCGGGTTTTCCCCACTTGAGCTAGGCTAGGGTGCTGGTGAAGGCAGTGATCCAACCATTGAATATATTGATGTCTTCCATTAGGTTCCCTGTTTGCTTTGGGAAGTGCTTAGAGAGAGCAGCAGCCCAATCCTTCTCTGAGATGTTCTTCTAGCTGTGGTGGTCAGGTCCTGAGGTGGTTGGTCTTCTATGGTATGGGAAGGTGATGTTGAAGCTGACAAGGACATGGTCTGTCCAGGTGATGGAAGATGGTTTGTTGACGTGATGTTGCTGAAGGAGGCGAAGACTGGATCCAGAAAGTGTCTAGTGATGAGGTTGGGTTCGGAGATGTGCTGGGTGAGACAAAGGTTCCAGAGGCTTTTAGGAGGGCAGCTGAGGTGAATTCAGTGAGGCCTTCAAGGTGAAAATTCAAGTCTCCCAGGAGGATTAAGGTGATGGAATCGATGATGAAGGAGTGTGAGGAAGTCCGTTTTGTCGCTGGTGAAGTTGGCACGGGGTCCTAGTGGTCTGTAGACGAGGGTTCCGCACTGGGTGGAGCTTGCACGATTTGTAGCTTGATTCTGAATTGCTCCATATAGCTGGTCGCAGTGTCTGCATAGGTGGTACTAATAATGTGTCTTTGAAATACGATTGTGATTCCTCCTCTGGACTTGTGTTGGCAGTTTTGCCTGATGACCTTGTAACAAGATGATATGGCTATGGCGATGTAAGGTACATAGGCTGGGTTCAGCCAGGTTTCCATGAGGAAGAGCAGGCCTGAGGTGTGTTCGTTCAGCAGGTGTGTACATTCAGCATGTCCCATATCCACATGGCCTGTTTGCTGACTGAACAGGTATAGAGGAGCAGGTTGTGGCTGGTTTGAGTGTGTATGGGCTGGTAGGGTGCTGTTGGTGCGGATGTTGTGGTTTATGGGGTAGTGAGGGTTATAGTGCATGTGAATCTGCAGGAGGTGCAGGTGAGAGTTCCTTCTGTGTTATGTGATACAGCGTGGCAAGGTTGAGGGCGTGGAGGGATGCGGTGGGTAGGTGAAGGACCAAAAGTCCTGCCACTGGCCAGGCGCAGATGGGCTTGACTTTGGTGCATGACTTCTTCACAGGTTCCTTACTGTTCTCTCACCTCCCCTCCTCAGAAAAAATAATTCTTGTATTGTTGCACTACAGTTATGTTTAATACCACGAATATACGGACTTCACCAATGCTGTGGCATGTTGCCACTTTCAGTGGCACACCTGACACTGGTGACCCACTACTGCAGAGAAAATCTCCAGATCTAGGGCTTAGAAGTTGTCACTTAATAATGTTGGATTTTCCATCAGAAAGAACATTAGACAAGAGGAGATTTTATGAGCCACAGGGTTCACAGGCCCATAAGTACAGAAATCCTCTAATTTCTCACTGTCTGACCTTGGTTTTATATTACTGGTTATGAGATCAATTGATGGATGGGTTGGTGGGTGGATGGGTGGATGGATGGATGGGTGGGCGGATGGGATGAATGGATTGGATGGATGAGTGGGTGGGTGGACGGATGAGTGGGTGGATGGATGGGTGTGCGAATGGCTGGATGGATGGGTGGGTGGATGGATGAGTGGGTGGGTGGATGGATGGATGAATGGATGAATGAATGAATGGGTGGGTGGGTGGGTGGTTGGATGGGTGGATGAATGAATGGGTGGGTGGATGGTTGGTTGGGTGGATGGATGGATGAATGGATGGACGGATGGCAGAGGTGCGCGAGTGAATGCACTATAGCTGGTCAGCTGGCAGAGTATAAGTGGTAATGACGGGGAGGAGGATATTTGAAGGCAGGAAGAAAAGTAGGAAGAAAGTATGGGAGCGAGGGCGGAATGACTGGGGGAACTAGTGTGAAAGAAGTGGAGCAATAATTAAATGTGGAGGAAAATGAAATAATGACTAGATGAACCAATGAAATGAACAGATCATTTATTTATCGCTTCGTTTTAGCGTTTTCTGAAGTGTAAAATAAACCAAACGGCATCTAAGCCCTGTGCAAGCAACAGACATGGCAATATAAAGGGAATAAAATGGTACACATCATAAAACCAAATTAGCTAAATAAAACAAGTGAAAAACAAACAGTTCGGCCAGAAATTTGAGGCAAAGAAAATACATTTTGCAACCAATATTGAACCAAATAAACACAAATTGCTTTCAATTTTCGGAGAAAGTTCGGGTGCTGAGAGGGGTTGGGGAAGGGATTGAGAGGAGTGTGAGGGAGACGAAAGGGAAGTAAAGATGGACGGGAAGGGAGAAATAAGGAGAGAAATGATGAGCAGGAGACGAAGAAAGGGGGGATTAGGGACAGGGCTAAAGGGGGAATTGGGAAACTAAGAAACAAGAGTTTTGATGAGACAAACGGGAAGAGGTGAGGAAAGAGAGGCGGAAAAAGATGGGTCCAAAACGGAGAGGGAAGAAAGGTGGTGGAGAGAGGAAGAAAGGACTGGAGAGAAAAAGATGAAGCGGTAGGGAAGAGAACGTGAGAATGAAAGAGAAGAGTAAAGGATAGAGGGCGGAACCGAGGGAGGGAGAAAGGGGAAAATGAAAAACAAGGAACGAAGAGGTGAGAAAAGGAAGGTAACGGGAGATGGCGGAGGGGGAGAAGAGATTTTCAAGAACTGGGGAAGAAAAGGAGGAAGATGAAAATCAACCAGTTTGTTATCTCAGGGTATGGTATCATTTTTTAATGCGCCTTTGTGAGAGGCTAATATACAATGCAATGCTAGGGTATTGGCACCTTACAGAGCAGTCGTAGCACAAGGCTCCTGCTGAGGCCAGTGATGCTGGCAAGGAGGATGCTTAGGTGGCCACTTCATCCGTTTGGTAGATAAGATGCGGTAAAGGGCGTATCGCTGCCAAATAATTCTATGTCAAGTGTGGCACCGTTAGCAGTGTTGCCTTTTTAATCAGCAACCCTTTGGGTAACTGGGACTTGTAGTTCATACGTGAGAACTTCACGTCCCAGCATGCTCAGTACTGCTGCCCAAGGATCCTGTAGGGTTGGGGGGTGGTCGTGGGATGGGATGGGCAAGTGACAGAGGAAGTAAGCCAGGTCCATGTAGAGTGCAGTACACAAGGCGGTCAGCTCTGAGGCGCACAACTCGCCCTGCTTCCTTCTTGCCCTCACCCGCTGACCAGCACATAGATGGCCTCAGAAGAGGGGGTTGGGCCCTTTGGTACATACCAGTGGCAGTCTTTGGGTCACTGGGGTGAAGGAACAGAGAAGGCAGATGAGTTGGTTGTTCTGGTGGGTACCCCTCTGGGGCTCTGGGGCCTTACTCTATCTCATGGCTGGGCCCCAGGGAGTTAGAATGAACACCCACGCTCCAGCTCATTGCTGACACTGTCCCCTGGTCCTGAACTTTACACCTACAAACCATTGTTTTCAGCTGTGTTAGTCTAAATATTTCAATGGAAACAAACTAAGACTACAACACCCAGGATGCATTACGTTATCACATGAAAGCCAATGGTTGTCACTAGGTGTCCAATCTGGTGTTAGCCTCACTTCCCAAGACCCTGGCAGAGAGGTTCTTTTTCCTTTCCTCCCGTGCTACAGTGCCTGCCAAGTGATTCTTTTACACTCTCCTTGCTGGCGGGAGGTGGTCTCCCTTGCCCATGACCCTGATAGTTTGTTAGCCCTGGCTATACCTAGATCTGCTGTTCAGCTTGCCTTGAGTCGTTTCAGAGAGAGCAACTCCATAACGTGTCTCATTAAGGCAAGGCTCAAAAACTTAGGTATGTGCCATTGATGCTAGGAAGGAATTCAGGAGCTAGGCATATGTAGTTGACTAAGGAGCAATTTGGCTGTTGGTTGCAAGACATGGATGGGGTGACCAAATTGACTCTTTGCCACTGGGACACCGCTTTTCTGTTTCAGGACTTTGCTTTCAAATATCGCTGTAATCAGGTGTGTTAGTCCATTTGGCTCAATTAAAATGTACCACGACTACAACTCCCAGAATGCACTAATATGTAAAAGCAAAGACCAGGAATGGAAACTTGATGTTCCTGGTGACATGGAACCATCTAGGCCCCCTAGTAATAGGATCATGCGATGAGTGCCACCGCTGGTCTGCCGACAAGGACACAGTAGAGCCCGCCTGCAGTGATTTAAAGAGGGCAGAGACAGTGCCAGGGCTCACAGAAATGGAAAAAGAGAATGATCTGAGTGAAGAGAGGGAGGCAGTGGGCTCAGAAGCGTTCTATGCCTGGGTAGGTACCACTGAACAACCCATGTCTTGTCGGGTCAGCTCGAAGAGGGCTTTCCCTTCCAAGGCCTCAGGGGTGGCACAAGTGATGCTGCTGCCATCTGCCACCACTTTCTCCAATTTGCGCAGCCAACGCTTCAAGGGATGGAGATCACAGGTGCAGTGCCAGGGGTTGTCGGCCAGGTATAGCGCCTGCAGGAAGTTTTCTAGGGGCTGCAGAAGTTCCACCTTCAGGGTTCTCAGACGATTGGAGGACAGGTCGAGCACTCTCAGGCTCTTCAGTCCGGTGAATGTCTCGGGGTCAATGCTGTCGATCTTATTATCGAAGAGGTAGAGAACAGAAAGGTCTTCCAGGCCATGGAAACTGGACTTGGTCAGCTTTTGAATGTTGTGATGACCAAGGGAAATAGAGAAGACATCATCTGGGAATCCTGCAAGAGAAACAGAGGTCATGTCACAAACATGTGCACCAATAACACTAAGACACATGGTGACTGCTTCAGCAGTCTGCAACTGGAACCAGAAGTAGCAGCCAAACCAGAGCAACACCCGCCAATCTAAATTCTGGTCCACACTTCCTCTCATGAACAAAATGTGCTTGGGAAAATCACATAAGTTGCCTGTGTGTAGGAAGTTGGCTCTGTATATACTATACCAAAGTGAGGTTTAGTGTGCACAGAGTCCAGTGGAACCCAAAAGGTAGGCAGAGGTAAAGTTAGATAGCACCTCACTCTCTATTTGTGGTAGTGTGGTCGAGCAGTAAGGCTTTATCAGAGGACAGTGTTAAGCATTTGTTGTACACACTCAGTCAGCCAATGTATTCACACACTCAAAGACTGAACTCCATAACCAATTTTTTTGTATAAAAATATTCTTTTAGTTACTTTATTTCCTTGAACCAAGCCAGCCTGGCACAGGGAAGTGATAAATACTTTGCAGTAAATATACAGTTGTAACACAGTTTGGATTGTAATTGTATATGCACTTTGTTTTAGGATTTACAGTACTGTTACTGAGTAATGCAATGCTTTGGAAATACAGTACATATACTTTGAATGGGCTTTTTAGTAAAATGACCAGAACATTACTTTCAGATTACTTTTCTTACACAGTGTAGTATACCTGGATACTAAACTGGACATTCCCTGTAAACAGGTAAGTAAAAGCATTTTTGTTATTTAGTACAGTTGTAAAAGGTTTTCATAGATTTTCCAACTCCACACTTAGAAACTTTTCATATGAAAACAGTCAATGTTATCCTATTGAGGAAAATAGTGTTATTGCTTCAAAGGTAAGTACTTTGTTGTGGGAGTTGGTATTCTGGGGTTAGACTCAGGGTTCCCCCAGGGTCAAGGATGCACTCTTGTTACACCCTCAGCGGCACTAGGGCGGCCAGGTGCAGAGTGCTGAGGCCCAGTGTAATCCAATGGGGGATAGGGGGGCTCTGGTTGGTGGCTGCTGACGAGCATGCCACTGGGTTGTAGGAGTAAAGCTCCTGGACTTAAGCTCAGGGCAAATGGAGGTTTAGGCCAGCCCAAAAGATGCACCGTCAGCGGCACTGGGACGGCCAGGTGCAGAGTGCTGTTTTGGCGTCGGGTGCCCTGTAGCTTTCAATAGGGAGTTTCCGGTTTGCAAACACACTGCAGGCTCGGGGACGAAGGTCTTCTGGGTGCGACCACCACTTGGAGAGGTAAGTTGGGATGGTGGGGGTTGGTTAGGCACCATCGGTTGGGCCACCCAAGGCTGTGGGGCGCCGGGTGCAGGGGTGCCTTTTAGGGTCGGATTTTCTTACCAGCTCCTGGTCACTGTTAGGGGAACCAGTGGCGTAACACAGGCCCCCGCATCCCCCGCAGTGCTGGGGGGCCCCCAAGCTCCAAGGGGCCCCCTCAGCAAAGAACTCTGGCCGGAGAGCTCCCGATTTAGTTTGGAGGGGGCCCCTCCACGTACCTTGCAGGGGGGCCCCCTCAAGTTTTGTTACGCCAGTGGGGGGGGACCATCTGGTTTGAGGCAGCAGGCGTCGGCTGGAGGCTTGAGGCAGGTTAGGGGTCACCGGATCTCGGGTCAAGATTGCAAGGGAGACCTCCTCTTGGTGTTGGGCCACTTGAACTCGGGACGTGGGCGTCGGGTGCAGAGTGGTGCAGACTCATGGACTTTGGCGGAATTGTAGTCTGTTGTTTGAACAAATCCGGTGTTCATTTGAGACAGAGTCTTTGGGATGGAAGGCAGGCAGGTCCTCTGGGTTTTTCGAGGTTGCTGGCTGCAGGACACACTGGGATTTCACTGGAGCAGGTTCGAGGTGGGGACAGGCCAGTAGGGCTGGGGCCAAGTCAGTGGGCAGCCTCCTCTTGTTAGCTTCGGCACGGCTGTTTGGTCCTTCTTCTTCTTTTCTTCTGGTTTCTTGTCTGAGGAAGTAAGGGTCATGGGTGCCCCTAAATACTAGATTTAGGGGCATTACAGGTAGGTAGAAGGTTGTGACCAATGGGCCCCTTCCCTGGGGTATGTACACCCCCTATTATGCCACCCTCCAATAGGAGGGGGGCATAAGCCTTTCCCTGGTTGGCTGGGTCCCCCCATCTTCAAGATGGCGAGGGCTGAGAGTTTTTGCTTCATCTCGCCTCCCCCACCTGAGGGGTGGAGTTGGCAGAGGTGGGCACACCTCTCTTCCTCACTTGTTTTTCTCCCCGGTTCTCCCACCCAAAGTGGGAGTCAGAACCAGTGGGGACCAGTTGCTGAAAGCAAAAAGTGGCCTGGGGAAGCTCACCAAGGCGGCAAGCCTTTGAAGCTTCTTCTAAGTGGACTCTGCCCATCCTGGGGGAGGAGGCTTGGCACCTCGTCCCAGGATGTGCATTGTTTCAGACCCCCAAGAGCAGCAGGCTCTCGACCCAGGGGTCCAGAAACATGTCTGGTGGTGGCAGCCTAAGCAGCCACTCAGCCTGGACAGTAGTGGTGGGTTGTTTTTCAGGGGGCATTTCTATGATGCCCTCTGTGTGCATTTTTCATTACATCCCACACTGGCATCAGTGTGGGTTTAATGTGCTGAGAAGTTTGAGACCAAACTTCTCAGTTTTCAGTGTAGCTATTATGGTGCTGTGGAGTTCGTAATGACAAACTCCTAGCACCATATACTCTTAATGGCAGCACTGCACTTACAATGTCTAAGAATGGTCTTAGACACTGTAGGGGTACAGGGCTCATGCACTTGTACCCTCGCCACTGGTATAGGACACCCAGCTAGAGGGGTGACTGATCTATGCAAGGGCAGTGGGTTGTAGGCATGGCACACAGGGATGTGTGCCATGTCGACTCTTCACTTTGTTCTGCACCAAGACACGCAGCCTGCAAAGGCAGTGTGTAAGTGTAAAGGTACAGGATCTCTAAGGGTGGCACAATAAGTGCTGCAGCCCTTAGAGGCCTTCCCTTGTCACAGTGCCCTGGGTACCTGTGGTACCATTTACCAGGGGCTGACCTGGTATCAGAGAGTGCCAATTGGGTTTTGTTTTCAATGAAGTTTTAGGGAAAGAACATAGGCCCTCAGCACCTGAATGGCAGGAGCCCAGGGCACACTCAGTCAAAGCACATCAGCAGTTCAGCAAAACGTCGGGGCAACCATGCAGAAAGAGGGCACTTTCTCACAAAGTGTTTAAGTCGCTCTCCTCTTTATTAAACACATTATAACCTGAGTTTACGATAACTTAGATTGTGTTTACACTGTTCTCCATATTGCACCAACATCACAAAATATCATGTGATGACTATTGCTGGTCTTTGTGTTCTAAATAAAGCATTGCTAGATCCACACTAATAAACAGAGAGAGTTGCCAGAGACTTTCTCTCACCATACCTAATCAAGGACAATTTAAAGGTCCTTGGCTATCGCAATACAATGTGCCAATTGAATTGGTCGAATAAACTGTGGGAATGACTAAAATCCAATGTTACTACCATGAAAGAATCTTCAAATGTATTCTGTAGTAAAATGTTTCTTCTTGCTCGTTCCCTATTCGTGCATATCCTGAGAATCATGTTTTCATGTAGAAAGTGTGAATCTCTTTGTCTTAAGTCCTACAAAAGGGCATGTGGGTTTCTGTAGTAAAGGAGACCCTTTTAACCACCTTTAGAAGGCGATTCTTTGCCGGATTTCACAAAAGACTCTATTGAGTTCTTTGTACTCATGATTTGTATGTTTTACAGCTAAATTCACGTATGGCTCGTTTGATGTAATTTGCCTATTTTTCATATAAATGTAGGTCAAATCCCACAACGAATCAATCTCGAGCAGCTTAAAACAGAATTTGAGGACATTGTGAAGGGAAACGTGGGTATGGATTATTAAGGACATTATGGGGAGAGTGAGTTGCTTTACGTGAGCAAGGAAGCAGCAAGAGTGCAAAAGAGAGGTGCATGCACGGATGGAGAAGGTGGCGGATGAATGTGGAATTGATATAACCCAGCGAAAGAAGTTGCAGAAGAATGCTAGGATGGAAATAAGAAGGAGCATCAGATGTTGAAGTTGAGAAGGTTAAGGATACATGTGAGGGAACTGATTGAAAACATCAGAGAGTGGAGTGATACCAAAAACTTCAGAGAATTGTAGAAAGAGAAGGTCAAGGTGAAGTAAAAGAGAGAAGACGGGGAAGGAGCTGTGGGAGGAGTGGCAAAGGAGTTTCTCTTGCGTGATGTGCAGGGAGGAGCATATGTGCATATCCCATGACCACGATCAGACGTATTCCATTTTACAAACCCCTTCCCAAAGCTCAGAGAGAATCCTGATAAGTGGTGCACCCAGATGGGAAAGACAGTGACCATTTCCAAAGTTCTGTGGGAACACCTGGATGAGCTGTTTGAGGTTGTGGTCCCAAGGGACCAGTGGGCAGAGTGTAAAAGAGCAGTCAATTGGCCAAGCCAAGAACCGCCCCAGGTGGCAGGGACAAATTCCCCCATCGCCCACTGTTAGAACCAAGTATGATGAGGTCATAAAGCACCTAAAGATGAAGGTTCCCCAAAATGAGATGAGTTGGCCCAAGATTTTTCGAACCTCTCAAGAGCTGAAAGAATCAGTGCATGCTTACTTTGATAGATTGATGCAGGTGTACAGAGAGTACAGTGGGTTGAATGACCTGCTAGAAAACAACCTGATAGGGTTTCTTGCGTGCTCTGTACAGGGACTGAGGCCCAAGATTAGCAATCAAATCATCCAAGGTGTTCTCCGCTGGCAGAGCAAACCTGTTGATGAATTATTGCAGTATGTGAAATATTGCAGTGACATGTTGGAAGTGAAACCAAAGGGGCTTAAGAAGAAATACAGGATAGACCAGACTCAGCTGGAGGGACTAAGAGATTTAAAAATCTCTTAGAGGACCCGAGTTAGACCCAGGTTCTGGAATGGTAATTAAAGGTGTGTCCTTGAATTACAATGGGAATGGCCCAGGAATAGGGAGTACCCGAGGTAATGTGGGTGTGACTAGCATAAGTGCTCTAAAGAAGATTAACCCACGTCACATTTGAAACAGAGTGGGGCATTAGAAGCGGGAGTGGCGTTACAATCCAGACCAAACTGTGATGGATTCCCAAAGCATGAGCCAGTATACCAGGGAGAACTTCCCCTTAATATCTAGACCCACCATTACTGCCCCCAAAGGTTCCTAAATCTAGAGTAGTACCAAATATTTTCAACCAGATGCAGGCAGGTATTCCTCATCCCTAAGCAGGCTACAGAGTATCCCAAAGTCCAATGATGTTCCAAGGAGGTCCAGTCTCCATGATGTTCGAGACTTCCATAGACTCCAACTAGGACCAAAGATGGTGCCTGAAGAGGTAGGAGGAGTGCGTGCTTAGCGCAGTCCTGGAAGTCGATCAGATTGGCCCATATGTGGATGGAGAGCTTAACGGACATCCCATATCTCTTCTAATAGACACCGGAGCTATTCATTCAGCAGTTTGAACAGTTGTGGTCCCTAACCTACCCCTCTCGGGAAAGGAAGTCCAAATTGTAGGCATTACAAATCAGCAGCATACCAATTAAAGAGCAACACCAATTTGTAATCTGTGAGTCTCTGAAACCTGATAGGTCGTGATCATCTGTGCAAACTCAAGTGCGTCATATATTGTACACAGGATGGGGTTGGATTGAAACACAAGCAGCAGATGCCGAATTTAAACTGCTGTACCGTTGTGATGACCAGGTTATACCTGGTCATCACAACGGAAGACTTGTCAGTGGATTTGAGAGAGATAGTTAAGGAGGAGGTCTGAGATTTCACAGGGCGAGAGATTGGGTTGATTGGGGAGAGGAGTTGGCCTAACGGCTAGGGCGGTCGACCTTGAATCGGAGGAACCGGGTTCGAGTCTCGGCAATGACGCTGAACATCCTGTGATTCTGGGCAAATCACTTCATCTTCCCGTGCCTAACAAAAAAAATGAATGTGTCCTCATGTAACGCAACTGGTGCTATGTAAAGCGCTCTGATACCCGATACCAGGTCAAGTTTGCGCTACATAAAACTTCGAAAATTAAAGGTGCTAAGCCCTAAAGATTACCCTCTGACCCAATGCCATTTTTCCACAAACTCGCCCATACAAAATGATCCCAAAAGCTATGGAAGGGATCACCACTGTCACTGAGACCGGCAAGGCATCCTAAAGGAAGTTATCTGGAGTCCATGTTACTCTCCAGTCATGGCCCTACAGAAAGCCGAAAAAAGTGGAGGATAGTTGAAGACCTTCGAAAGATAACCAAATTGTCGTTCCATGCTATCCTGTGGTTCCAAACACTGCCGTGATCATGTTGCAAATTCCCCCATAGGCTGAGTGGTTCATGGTCGTTGACTTTTGCCAAGCCTTTTTCTTGGTTCAATTACATGAAGAGAGCCAGTTTGTCTTTGCGTTCCAGTTCTATGAAAAGATCCTCATTTGGTGTTGTGCTCCAAAAGTCTATCCAGAAAGTCCATCTTATTTGAGTTAGATACTTAAACAGAACCTAGAGTCTCTACAGTTATCCTGTAGTTCAACATTAATCCAATACATTGACGATTTATTTATCTCCACGATGACTAAGGAAGCTTGCAAGCAATACACAGTTGCCTTACTCAATCATTTGGCTGAAAATGGGCGTAGAGCTCACCCGAGAATATGCAAATAGTCAGAGGGAAATCATTTATCTGGGACACCTGATAGAGAAGGGAGGGAGGTGGGTGTCTCATGAACGCATAGAGACAGTCCTTAAAATGAAGTTCCCAACTACTCAGAGAGAAGTGAGAATGTTTTTGGGCATGGTTGGCTACTGCCGACAATGGATCCCAAACGTTTCCTTTGTGGTGAATCCTTTAATAAGGCTGATGCACACTGCTGTCAATATCTTGTTACCATAGGATGACGAAACAGTGGAAGCTTTCCAGGAGCTCAAAAACTTACTTGGCAGCACATCCTCTCTTGGTTTGCCATACTAATTGAAAGAACTTGTGTTCTTTTGTCATGAAAGAGATGGGTGTGATCTGTCTGTACTAACATAAGCCCATGGGGAGTCTACGCCCTCCATCAGTTACTTCTCACCTAAGCTTGATCTGGTGGGCGCAGCGTTGCATGGTTGTCTCAAAGTGGTTGCAGCAGTGAGTCTTAGCAAACAGTAAACTGAAGGGATTGTGAAGGGCTACCCCTTAATTGTAATGGTACCCCATTCTATTGAGATTGTCATGACCCATACCATAACCCAACATTTGACCAATAGCCGCCTAACACGCTAGGAGAGAATCATTCTGGTAGGGGAGAATGTTTATATTTAAATGTGTAACACACTAGAACCTGCTTCTCTGTTGCCAATTCCAGAGGGAGATGACCACGATTGTATCAGTTTTACCGAGTTGTGCACAAATCCATGGCCAGACATACTGGATGTTCCCTTTCCTGAATCTGACCATACCCTTTTTTTTTGATGGGTCTTGCTTGAGAGACTGACGCAGCATCTTAAGAGTCGCTTCTGCAGCATATACACTGAGCGGAGGGGTAGCAGCATCTTACTTGTTCCATATAACATCTGCGCAAGTGAGTGAACTGATTACCCTTACCAGAGCCAGCTGTACTTCGGAATGCTCATGAGTCACTATTTACACCAAAAGCCAGATGGGTTTGTGTTGCACACCATTTTGGCCATCTACGGTCGCAATAGGATTTCTTTAACCTCAGGTGGCACCCCCATTTGGAACGGACTGTATGTTTTAAGTTTGTTAGATGCTCTGCAAATACCAAAGAAAATTGTGGTGGTGTAGTGTGCTGTACACAAGAGTTGCAGTGATTTTGTTACCAGAGGCAATTGTTATGCAGACAAAGCTGCCTGATACTGCACTCTTAAGTCCAGTACCTTCCATTTCGACAAACCATTTAATGCAGAAGGAGAAACTGTATCCAACATGCTTCTGAATATTGTACACACCTTCAATGAGTTGGAGTTGAGAGAACTGTAACATACTGCTTCTAAGATAGAGAAAGCGAAATGGGAAGGGATGGGATGTGTGAGAGATGACATTTGGGTGTCTAGCGAGGGAAAACCAGTTCTTCCTGATTCTCTCCTGCCTGTGATGGTGCGACACATGCATGTCCCAAACAATATGGGGAGGGATGGAATGGTGTCTACCTTTTGATTGTATTGGTATAACCCCCATTTCAGGACAATGGCAGTGAATTTGTGCTAGCAGTGCATTACTTGCCAAAAACAAAATGTGGGCAAAGGAGTTGCAGTGACCATGAGCCATATCGGAAAGTCTGATGGCCCTTTCAACCGTCTCCAAATTGACTTTGTGGAGATGCCCCAATGTAATCAACTGAGGTATATCCTCATCATCGTGTGTCTATTCTTATGATGGGTTGAGGCATATCCCACTCAGAGATGTCACAGCCTAACAGTCTCCAAACTATTGCTGTGGGGGTTGATACTACGATTTTGGATGCCAGTTCATCTTGAATCGGATCAAGGAACTCACTTCAAGATAACGCAATTACTGTGAACAGCCCTAGAGATTGACCAGAGATATCCAAACTGAAATCTGAAACGCTCTTCAGGATAGCACTTCAGACCTGGATCTTTACAGCTCTAGACCCCCTCTGTCATTCTTTGGTGTAATCCACAATGGTCCGAATCCTCTGCTTTACATCCCTATAGCGCCAAGATGCTCCTATTGGAGTGACCGTGCGCTTTATAAATGCACAAATCGAATCACAATCAAATCAAACTATAGTTGCAGGAGTTGATACTGCAATTTGGGATGCCAGTTCATCTTGAATCGGATCAAGGAACTCACTTCAAGAGTGAGATGATGCAGTTCATGTGTACAGCCCTAGGGATTGACCAGAGATTCCACTGTACATATAGGCCAGAAGCATCAAGGGTTGTAGAGAGACTAAATGGGACAATCAAAGCTAAACTGCCTAAAGCTTGTGCCTCCACACAGCTCAAGTGGCCTGATGCCCTTCCTTTGGTGCTCTTGAACATTCTAAGTACCCTTTGTAAAAGAACTGGATTGTCTGCTCATGAGGTGTTGATAGGGAGAACCATGCGAATACCCTCTGTCCCGACAGCCTTTCTTGTGAATATCACAGATGACCTGGTCCTCGACTACTGCAAGGGATTATCTGAAGTGGTGTGTTCTATCTCTCATCATGTTGATGCCGCTACCCAGCTGTCCGAGGGTCCCCAGGGCAAGGCCTAAACCCTGGCCATTGGATTCACGTCAAGAAACACATCTGCAAGTCTTACTTGCAGAAGTGTTGGAGAGGATCCTTCCATGTGATCCTGGTCACAAACACTGCAGTCAAGTGCGCAGGTCTGCCAAATTGGATTCACACCTCCCACACCAAGAGGGCAAGGCATGAAGAGGAAGAAACAGAGGCAACATCCACTAATTCCTCGAGTAGCCCCAGGTTTGAGGTGTCTGAAGCTTCAGAAGAAGAGAACGACCAGCCTGAGGGTCCACAATCCCAATCAGATGTGCATCATACCGAGCAAGAGACTGATGAGAGTGCTGTCATTCCAGCAACCACTGTGATAACGACCACTGGGTTGAGAATACGCATTCACGAAGACAGTGAAAATTCCTGGAAGTCCGAAAGTAATCTGCCACAGCAAATCCCTCTAGTAGAAGAGGCTGGAGCTGAACAAAGAAGCTCCACCTCAGAGAGTGAATCAGCTTCGTCAGAGTTAGAGATCTTGAGCACTTTCAAGGAAGGCTGGCTGAAAACTACAACCACCTGAAAAAGACTACTATGCCTAAGAAGAGACCAGAGATGATTAGAGAAGACAGTGTGTTAGAAGAACAAGAACAGGTTGGCCAGACTGACACTGTGGATAAAAGCCTGGACTTGATCAGTACCAAACGACCTAAGAGAGAGAGAAATATCAAACAGAAGTATTCAGGCACTGACTGGATAGATCTCTCAAAGATCAAGTTTGACTCTGAAGATGATTTGACTGACATCGACGCGCCTCCCTGAGACTAGGGCATGCCACAGCAACTGCAATTCCTATTGACAAACGACGAAAGCTGAATGATCGGTCAGAGTGTTAGGGTAATGGTCAGAGAATGATAGCTCCTTTAGGCCTCTAATTGACTTGAATAAAAATTCTGGTAGGTTTTGAGATAGGGTAGAGACAATAGCAAAGGCAATAGCACAGTACCTAGAGGACTAATGCTTTATCTGATTTAAGTTAACATGGCGCAGCAATGCTGCAAAATTTTGTTTGTGAGTTTGGTAGTTGCCATTTCTGTTTCCGTGTTTGGATGGCTGTTGGATGTTTATTTGTTGGGAAGGGATAGCCCTCATGCTTCAACCAATTTCACCCTTAGACCCATAGATAAATCTACCATATTTGAGGACAAAGTTTCACATGTTCCACTGTATGAGAGTGTGTATAGTTATAATGTGTATTTTCAAATGCTGTCTGAGTATTTAACAGTCGTGGAAGTAGAGGATTGTTTCATTTGTTCATATCTTCCCGTTTCTGCAGCCGAGGGGGCAGCATATTTTCATCTACCCCTGTCCTATTCCTTCTCCTGCTCTGTCTTCTTAAATCTTTTCTATCACCAGGATACCATTAAATTGTTCTATTCATATTTTAACGATATTTTAGACAATGTGCAGATTGTCACCGGGGAAAATTTGTATTTGTGGACTACTAAACACATTTCTCGCTTTTGCAAAGGGTCTAAATTAAGGGATCAGCATGAGTATATGATGAAATTCTTTACTCCTTTGACTAACATGAGCTTTACTAATCAGTGATACTATTGCTGGTCTTTGTGTTCTAAATAAAGCATTTGTAGGATCTACACTAATAAACAGAGAGTGTTTCCAGAGACTTTCTCTAACGGTCCTAATTAAGGACATTTTAACTGTCCCAGGCTATTGCGATACAATAAATAAATTAAATTTCTCAAGCACACTGTGAGAATGACTAAAGTCCAATGTGTTACTACCATGAAAGAATCTTCAAAAGTAGTCTGTAGTAAAATCTTTCTTCTTGCTTGTTCCCTATTCGTGCATATCCTGAAAATCATGTTTTCATGTAGAATGTATGAATGTTGTTGTCTAAAGACCTATTAAAGGACATGTGGATTTCACTATTAAAGAAGATCCTTTTCCCCACCTTCGGAAGGTGAATCTTTGCCAGATTTCACTTAGGACGGTATTGAGTTCTTTGTACTCATGATTTGTATGCTTTACTGCTAAATTCATGTATGGCATGCTTTATGTTATCTGCCTATTAATTTTTCATATAAAGCTTTGAAATGACAACCCTTGTCTATCATTCTTATGTGAATGTGTCAGCATCTGCTATTAAGCTGAAATGAACAGAAATAGTGATGGCTCCAGCCCGGGAGCACCAAAGTCCGTATCAGGACTACTCCGCTCGAAGTCCTAGCAGTTGGTGTGCCCCATGAGTTGAATTTTAGGATACATTTTCACCGACACACCTTTTAGATATGAGGTCCATTGCTCCTGTCTCAGCACTACCATCCTGCAAAGTTTTGTTTTTTCCTCTGGAACAAACTCCAAATGAACCCAAATTAAAATAAAAAAATCTGTATCAAAGTGCCACATTAAGTCCACGGTGTCAATCAATCAATCAATCAATCAATCAATCAATCACTCAATCACTCAATCAATCAATCAATCAATCAATCAATCAATCAGGATCTGTAAAGCACGGCTAGCCACTCGTGAGGGGCTCCAGGCACTGAGAACACTGCTACGGGGTAGGGTTCAGTTGAACAGTCAGGTCTTGAGTCCTTTCCTGAATTCCAGCAGAGAGTATGAGGTCCACATGTGGAGTGGGAGGTCGTTACAGGACTTAGCAGTGAGGTCAGGGAAGGAGCTTCCTCTACTGTTTATGCAGTGGATGCGGGGGTTGTGAGTGAGGAAGAGGGAGGTGGAGAGCAGGTGTCTGTAGGGAAGCTGGAAATTCAGGCGATGGTTGAGATATGCTGGTCCTTGGTTGTATAGGGCTTTGAAGGTATGGATCAGCATCTTGAACTGACATCTCTTCTGAATGGGGGGGCAAGTGGAGCTTCTTGAGGTGGGAAGTGATGTGGTTCCGCTTAGGAAGGTCTAGGATGAGTCTGGCTGCTGAGCTCTGTATGGTATGCAGTCTCCTGAGGAGGTGCAAGGTGATTCCTATGTAGAGTGTGTTGCCGTAGTCCAGTTGGCTGGTGGCAAGGGCTTAGGTGGTGATGGTCCATCTGGTATTGAAGGGGAACCACTTGAAGATCTTATGGATCATGCGAAGGGTGAGGAAGCAAGTGGATGAGAATGAATTGGTGAACTTACTGTCCAGTACGATGCAAAGGGTTTCGGGCATGATTGGTCAGAGTGGGTGAGGGTCCTAGTTTGGGAGGCCACAATGTATTGTTCCACAGGGAGGTGTTGTTCCTGAAGGTCAGCACTTCTGTCTTGTCTGTGTGGAGTTTTAGGCAATTGTCCTTCACCCAGTCTGCGACGCTCGTCATGCACCTGCAAAAGTTGGTCATTGTGGTGGGGGGATTCTGATAGGGAGATGATGAGCTGTGTGTCGTTGGTGTAGGATAGAATGTTTAGTCCGTGAGTTCTGACGATGTTGGCCAAGGGAGTCATGTAGGTGTTGAATAGAGTGGGCTGAGGGACAAACCTTGGGGGACGCCGCAGGTGGAGTTCTTGTATTCCGAGGAGAAGGGAGGTAGGCAGATTCTTTGGGTTCTTCCAATGAGGAGGAAGCAGGCTATCCATTTGAAGGTGTCTCATTGGATTACAATGTGATGTAGCCTTTTGGTCAGGGTGGGGTGTGATATTGTGTTGAAGGCTGATGAGAGGTCGAGGAGGATCAGGGCCACCAATTTTCCCTAGTAAAGGAGGGATCTGATGCCGTCTCTGGCTGCGATCAGGGCGGTTTCGGTGCTGTAGTTGGTGCGGTATCCGGATTGAGAACTGTCCAGAAGGTTGTTATCTTGCAGGCGTTCTATGAGTTGGCGGTTGATGGCCTTCTCAAGGACTTTGGCGGGTAAGAGCAGAAGTGAGATCGGGCAGTAGATCTTGAGTTTGGTGTGGTCGGAGAATGGTTTCTTGAGTAGGGGTTTGACTTCTGCGTGTTTCCATTCTTCAGAATTATAACACAAGCTGAACAAACAAGTTTAAACACAAGGACGGTGAATGAATAAGGACTATGAGGGGCTAAACAATGACAGTAGCAGTTACAGTCACAGCAAAGCAACAGGGATAACAGGAAATACCAAAGGAGATCGTGGCTATGCAGTGGAGACAGTAATGTTAAAGAATAGAAGAATGGTACAAGAACAAAACGAGGTTGGAGAACGAGCAAGCAGCGAGGGGGAGCTGGCACAGGAACCTGGTGAGTAAAATATGATAAGTTTATAATTACAGCAAATCATGAAACCGAATACATTCTGACCTCAATAAAAATCAAAAATACGTAATTAATCCACTGAGTCAGATGGCCATCATTACATCCTTGTGGAGTGAGAGACGACCCTTGTTTGGTGGCAGTGCTGGCTCTGAACATCTGGGGTACAACTGTTTTCTTCTACTCCTATTGGTCATGGCTCTACTGAGCCTTTTTTGCAAGATGAGATACATAGATGTATGTGGAACCTCAGCATGCTTGTGATCTGTCTGAGAAGATGTCTTTGAGACCCTTATATATCCCCTCTGACCTCTCCTCCCTGTGTCCCTCCATTGTGGACTGATTACTATGGCTACATCTAGGGACTTTCTCATCCACCACATTCTGCTTTGTGTAGAAGTTAGTTTTTAGATGTCTGCTTCTAGAAACAAACAGTTTTAATGCCCTCCGGCTAGAAAGTTAGAGCAGAAACAAGTTTCCTAGATGCCAAGCTCAAGGCAAAGTTCACAAATAGGTTTTAAAACCTGATTAGCCTCCCCCGCCCCAAAAAGGAGGCACCACCCCTGATTGGAAGCCGGATTCCTGGCCAGATATCAGTAAGCAATTTTATACTGTAGTTTTAAGACCAATACAAGTCAATGTTGACAATCCCTTCTTGACCTGAGCAACCTGTACTGATGATCCACAGAATGTAGACGAGAACCTCTGTGGTCAGCTCCACTCTGAGCTGTAGCCAAGATGGCGCAAAGCACTTCCCTATTGATCTGCATGTTGCTTGCTTGACCTGCTGAAGAGGCCAAGGTGCTCCATGCATGAGGAGCCAGTATAGGAGTCCTAGACTTCCTACGCCAGAAGTGAGGGCAAGATATAGTGGATGTCTACATCTTAGTCCAAAAGGGAATTGCACAAGGATGAAGAGTGTACCGATGAGTTGAGCGAGAGGTGTGAACCTGCCTGTCGGGCTTTTCCTCTGTTCTCTACAAAGACCTTTGACTCTTCTACTGGGAGGTCCATCTTCCCTTCCTACATGCCTACTGATTCCTGTACATGCTGGAGGATGGTTTGGTTTCCATCCTTTTCTTGGTGGACTTTAACTTGTCCAAATGTATCATAGAGCTTTCTGGTCCTAAAATCTGTGTGACTTTTTTGAGACTATCGTTATTCCTCCAACTTGCATTGCAGAGAGAGCCTTGTCTCCCATCCCAAAAAGAGACCTTCAGTTTAGGGACCCGCAGGTGAAAGAATCTTTGAAATGAAACTGCTGTTTCTTGAGATTTAAGGCTTTGCCATTGCCAATCCAAGTCACCAGACAAGGCAAAAGGACAGTGGCACACTAGAATGCAACTGGCCTCTTCTCAGGTACGGGTCTGTAAATATCCAGTCAGTGCCCTGCTGGCATGCGAACAACATAACTATGCAGATTGTTTGAATTTTTTTTTAACGAGACTGGCTTTCAGCAGGCAGACAAAATAAATCTAGTGAATACCCTTCTTTGTGAAAAAAAAAATCCTCAGGTTATATTTAGTTTTAAGGGGATTCCCCCTCTCAACCCCCAGCATCATTTCAACCTTTTTATTTACTCATCTTGTGGGAGGGGGGGTTCCCTTCCCTAAACACCCCTGACCCTTTCCCTCCTCTAAATGACTTTTCACCTTTTGAAGCACCTCTCTATAGCCACCCCCCTCCACCAAGGTTACTGCTGACTTTCTTGTTTTTTGGGTCTCATAGCAAAGCTCACCTACCCCATCCAAGCTAATCTCTCCTCCACCCTCAGTTCTTAACTTTGTTTCACTCTCTTCTTTTTTCACTATATGACTTTTTCTCTCTTTTTTTCAGCGCCTGGATACCCTCACAGGTGATGAGCCACGCTATACAAATCCAGATTAATTGATTGATTGATATGTTGACGTTCTCTTCTTCATCACTACTGAATCGCAACAGGCATCAAAAAGAGACTCCTACAACCCTTTTTCCTTTATTATTTTTCTCTTTTTCCCAAAAATATATTTCTTGATACAATTTTTATTTTTTATAGGAATTGTAAGAAGTTCTTTTTTTTCAATTCTGAACCAGGATCAAACCCTGGACCCATGAATCAAACCCGGGCCCTGCGGTTCAAACCCGGGCCCGATATAGGTTGTCATGAAAATCTTTGTACTTTTGTGAAAATGGTATTTCCTCATTGTGACATTTCCCCAAAATGGAATTTCCTCAGCATTTTTCAGGTATCACCTTGGTTGCGAAAGACTTTATGCTGTCAGTACCAAGTTCTTACAGTGGACTTAAAGCCCACTTACTGCTTCCCTTGGCTGACTTTGTTGCCCCTCTCATTTGCTTGCTTCTTATTCAGTGGCTTTCCTTCCTCTTCCTGCCTCTCCTTGTGTTTATCCCTCTCTTGGCACATCCCCTCTTTGTGATCCTTTTGATTATCTGACTTGTTTTCTTCCACTGCTCACTTTTAGGAAGCTACTTTTTTCTTTTTCGTTAAGCTGTCCATGAGAGTGCATTGTTTCCTAGATCTCTCCCACATGTGTTCCTTTCCCCACCAAATACCTTCCCCGTGCCACTTTTTGCTCTCTCCTTCATGTGCTGCTCTCTCTTCTGTGCTTCTCTTCCTGCCAGGCTCTTTGTCCCCCCATGCTCCTTGTCGCACTGTTCTTCGTGTGCTGTTTTTCCATTTCTCTTCACCCATCTCTATTTTTAATTTATGTCCCTTTGCTCCTGATTACTTCCCCCCACCCGCTCATCCGTTGCTCCCACAACCTTTGCAGGCATTTACTTTTTTTTCTGGAGAGTCTGGCATCTGCCACAAGAAAAAGCACTTTTCTGCATTCAAAATTTTATTTTTTTATTTACCGATTTTAAGAAATTGGTTTTTGATTAAGTGAGGTGAAAACCCTACTCAAGTGGCAACCACAATCCTTGTCAAGGTGAACCACATAAGTCAATAAATTAACTCTAGTAGCGTCGCACAAAAGCAGTCAGGCTTAACTTACAGGCACTATGTTAAGTATTCATCCAGCATGCAAACAATAATAAGGGGAAAAAACAACAACCCATACCAATTTAGAAAAATAGAGTAAAATGTAATAAAATGACACCACAAAAGAAACCCATCCAATCAGTAGACCGGGAGTTATGAATTTATAAATTTTAAGTGAAAAATAGCACCTAAAAGGTCAAAGTGCAAACCGATGGGTATCTGGTCACATGAGACCAGGGCAAAATCAAAAGTTAAGGCCAACAGCAATGGAGCACAGTATTTCTACATGAGGTGAATTGAGCCCAGTCTCGGCTTACCTCCGGTCTTAGAAGACATTTTCAAGAAAAGTTCCTGAGAAGGTAAAGTTCAGCGGGGCAAGCCAGCTGGGGGTATCCAAGGAGGTGGCGCAGTTGCTAGGGAGCTGCTGGACGAAGTTGTTGTCAATTTTTTGGAAGACGAAAATCTCGAGTGGGACAAAGCTGCAGGCTGTATCCAATGAGGGCTCCACGAGGCTGGATACCCTTTCCGAGAGATTCAGCTGAACAGGATTTGCTGCTGCGGAGAATAATGTAGCCAACCAGCGATGCACCTCAGGTGGATCGGTGAGCAGGTAGGTCTCAGTCTGTCAGTTCTCAGGCCACTTTTAGGTAGCCGCGGTCCATGCAGGTAACAGCGGTGGGCGGTGGTGCCGGGTAAGGGGATTTTGAGGGACGATGCTGATGGAAAATTAGTTATTTATTCAATTTTCCATCAGCATAGTCCCTCGAAATTCCCCTTACCGGGCCCCACCGCCCCACTGCTGCTGCTGCACGGACCGCAGCTGCTTTTGGGTCGAACTTTTTTAGGTCCCAAGTTTCAAGTTTTGGCTGGAGAAGCACCATTGGACCCACTTCTAAGGGTTCAGGACTGGGTGGGCACAACTTGGGTAACTCACTCCAGGCAGAGGCCATGTGCAGGGTTCAAGGACTCTGGAGATTGTTATATTCCTGTTTATATATCCCTGTGGCTCACACAGAAGGCGAGCCAGCTAGCCCTTGGAGTCACTCTGGTAGTCCTAGAATCAAGCAGCAGGGCAGGCAACAAGGTAGGCCTCAAGCAGCAGGTCAGTCCTCTGAGAGTACAATGCATGCAATGCAGCAGGGCAGTCCTTGTGTAGCAGGTGGGCAGTCCTCCAAGTAACAGAGCAATCCTCAAGAAACAGGGCAGTCCTCTGGAGTACAAAGCAGTCCTTCTGGGGGTCCTCTGCAGGTCCAGAAGTGTACTGATGGGTCTACTAGTTATACCTGGTGCCATCCTTTGAAGTGGGGGAAACGTCTAGGCTATACCCCACATTGGTTCTGGGAATGTGCTTCCTTCCCCTGCCCAGGCTCCAAGTAGTCTAGGGTGACAAAAAGCTGGTGTCAAGTTATTTTGTGAGTGTATTGGAGGCAACCCTTTGGCATGTAATTGGGGCAGGGAGCAGCTCTGCTCTACCCATCCTGTCAGGATTGCCCATCCTGCCAACACCTCGTCCCCCTATGTCTCACTGTCTAGGAGTGGTACACAAATGCGAACTGCCAACGACTCACAGTTATGTGGAACCAGGAAACAGGCTACAGGCACTACATGCCACTAAATGCCAACTTTCTAAAGTGGTATTTTCAGAATTGTGACTTAAAATCCGATAAAGAGAATTTTAAATTACAATTCTTTTTAGACCAAACATGATGTTTATGTCTGTTCCGAATCAAATGTTATTACTTATTAAAAACAATAAGGCAACCAATGTTATCCTATGGGAGAGGTAGGCATCACAGAAGGGAAAAACGAATTTGTGAGTTTTTGCCATACCAGGATATGTAAAACTTAAAAACATGTACTACTTTTTAAATACAATGCCCCCTACCCTATAGACTGTTTAGGGCCTACCTTACAGGTGACTTATATGTCATAAAAAGGGAGATTTAGGCCTGGCAAAAGGTTCCTTTGGGCAGGTCCAATTGGCAGTTAAGAATTGCACACAGGCTGCAATGGCGGACCTGAGACATGTTTTAAAGGGCTACTTAGGTGGATGGCACTATAGGTGCTCCAGGCCCAATTGTAGCATTAAATGTACAGGCCCTGGGTAACCCTGGCATCAGACTTCTGTCCCCAACCCAAGGAATACTCTGCCCAAAAGAACAGCAATCCATAGAGGCAACTAACAACTATCAGTGTCAAAAGCCAAACCCCAGGCCATCCAAGGATCTCTGAGGGTTCTCAGAGTGGGGGGCAGCAGCCTTAGGTGCTAGATACCTTTTTTCCACTCTCCTTCTCACGAGTCCAGGGGTGGTAGCCTGAAACTAGTTACTCAGTCCAGGGCCCGTACACTATGAATGAGCAGGGGTCAGGAGTGAGTCCTTCCTCCCCCTGCCCCTGCATTTGGGCATCTGTACCCTCCATTTGGAAGTGGTACTCTCAGAATTCTGAGATTCCATGGTGCCCTGGTAGGCTGCCCCTCCTAGCTCTTCCGTCACCGGTGGCAACTCATTCCCCAGAATACAGTGAATGGGCATCCGGGGGATAACTATGACCCTTCTCTGGGTCACCTCCCCACCCCACTCCAGGGATACCAGGACCATCAGTTGAAGAAAGTCCTGAACCTGAGTTACCCTACACACCTCACTGGTGTTTTGCTCTGGAAAACTAGCCTTTCCACTACCATGGTCTGACTGGCCCCGGTGTCCCACAGAGCACTGACAGGGACCCCATTCACCTTGACCTGGTGGAAGTGATGATTCCCACCCTCAGGGATCACCAGTCTACCCTCTGAGTTCACCTCCGAAATAAGGGAGATTAGTGTCAGGACCTGATCGTATTGCGCCTACCTAATTGGGCCGTAACTAAGTAAAACTACAAGTCCCATGATGCCCAGCGTAGGAGGGGCTATTTACAGGAAGGACGCACACCGGCCGGTGTGCGTAATTCTGCATCCGGTTTTTCTCTTTCGGCGGAGAGAGAGGTTCGTAACATTTCCTTCCCGTTTGGGTCGAAGCGGCAGGACGGAAGTATTTTGGCACCTGGATCCTGGAGAGGTTCACCGACGAGTGCGGCTGGAGAAAGGAGCATTGTCGATGTTCGTCCTCACCTTGAGCGCAGTGAGTTCTCTGGTTTGTCACGGAGAGGCTTCCCCGTGAGCAAGCCCTTTTTTCAGCATATGTTCTCTTGTATGCTCGGAAGTAACGGAGCTTGTTGACATTCGTTTTTAAGAGCGGAGTGCGGTGGTGAATTCTAACCACGCATTGCCGTCTTGCAGGTCATCGGAGTGACTTGCTGGAAAGTATTTCAATTTGGATCTCCTCAATTTACCAAGCGGAATGTAGTGGTGAATCAACCACGCATTACCGTTGTTGGGGTTAAATTTCTTGGTTTTTCTTGGTATTCCTTTCACTCCTAAAGCGGAGGACAAGCATTAGTACCAGAGCGGAACGTAGTGGTTAGCTACCACACATTACCGTGTCTGAGTAAGTGCTCTTAACTTTTCCTTATTATTTTGAGTTCATTCAAAACCTTGTGGAACATTGTGGGCTTGTATTATTCCTGGAGAATTATCCAGGGCATTCCGTGGTCCATGTACAGTAGAGAAAAACTACTCAATCCATGGTAGTTCATGTACAGGTGTTCTCTCTTCCATATACCGAAGTATTGTTTCTGGTAGGTATGTGGAGTGATTGATGTATTGTCTTCTGAAATGAATAGGGATAACCTACGAGTACCTTCATGTATGCTTTCTTTGTGTTATAGAGGTATACCGGATTTATGTGAGACCACCAGTTACCTAGAGAGTACTGAACAACAGTCCATAGCACAAGGTATAAAGCGAACCTAGCGAGAACATATGAGGGTAGAATTACCAATGCCTGTTGTTTTATGCACTTGTTCTTTCTTGTTACAGGTTCTGTTCCCTGCTGTCCCTTCCCTATCCTTTTCCCTCACCTGATCGCTCTAATACTCTGTGTTCATGTTCAGAGTTGGGGATGTCAGGAGGTGGACTCTTTATTGCTGCACCTGGATTCTGAGGAGTGTCCTCTTTTTATGAAGAGGAACCTGACAGAATTACGCACCCACGAAATCAAACTCTTCCCAGTCCTGGTGTAGCAATAATATGGCGTCCATGGAAGATGTCCTTCATGCTCTGGTGTTAGTTCAACAGGAGTTAGCGTCCTCAAAGGCGGAAACAGCCGCCTTAAGGGAGAAGGTAGAGAAATTGACCAGAAACCCTTTCGATGCCACAGTGGCAGCTTCCCAAATCCAAGTCACAGTCCCGCCTCCCATTCCTTTGGCTAGTCCTGAGAGATATGCGGGGATCCTCAAAAAATCAGGTTTTTCTGACACAGATCATGTTGCATTTCTCATGCAAACCTGCTTCTTTCCCCACTAATCATTCTAGAGTAGCTTTTGCTATCTCGTACTTGGTAGGTGATGCAGCCAGTTGGGCTGTTACCCTGGTTAGAAACAATGATGCAGTGTTATCGGATTGGTCCGCGTTTAGAGCAGAATTTGAGAGAGTGTTCGACAGAAGGGCGACGACCTTTAGTGCTGACCGTGAGCTGCTAGATCTTAAACAAGGGAGGAACGATCTGATAACATATCTCACCAAGTTTAACCGATTGGTGGCAGAAACGGCCTGGCCCGAGGAGAAAAGAATGTCTCTTTATTAACAAGGATTAAGGGATGATATGAAAGACGTATTAGCCCAAATCGACCCCCAGCCTACCAATTGTACCGATATGATCAATTTGACGCTACGGCTGGATAGTCGATTAACGGAGAGAGGTGGGGATAGGAAGAAAGCAGATAGAGGGGGTTATCGACCAGAGAGACTCCCTAGTAGGGCAGCGTCCAGCACAGAGGCTGGGGCTGAACCTATGGAAATAGGTGCCATAAGAGCCCCTTTGACCCGAGAAGAGAGGAGAGTAGGAGGGTACAAGGTCTGTGTATGTACTGTGGGAGAAAGGGGCACTATGTGAGGAGTTGCCCTTCAAAACCCAAAACATCCGGCCCTTGGTCGCAAAACAAGAAGTTGGCGGTGTCCCTTTCTCGACCCGAGAGGGGAACCTTGGTGAGTCAAGTATAGAAGGGGAAGCAGGTAAGGAGTGGAGACTTCCATCCTTATCTACGGTTGCAGTACAAGACACTGAATCCCATATTGTGCTTCCTATGTGTTTGGAGAGCGCTCACAGGTTTCATCAGGTGTTAGTAATGTTGGACTCAGGTGCCACTGGGAATTTTATAGACAGTGGTATGGTAACACGTTTGGCCCTACTGAGAGTGCCTAGGGAAAACCCGGAGGAAGTCCTGGCAGTAGACGGCCAGCCTCTGAAATCTGGTCTCCTTACTGAGCATACAGAGGCGGTTCTCCTGTCCATGGCAACTGTTAATGGGAATCATGTGGAGGAATTGATGTTAAACATTATTGAGGCTCCACAGTATGAGGTGATTCTAGGGATGCCGTGGTTAAGTCATCACAATCCCACCATTGATTGGAGAAAAAAGACAGTTGTGTTTACGTCAGATGTATGTCAGGGCCATTGTATACAGGACATACCTTCTCAGGCGGCGGCGTTAACGTATCCATTTGTTGTGGCTACGGCCGCGGAGAAGGTGATGTCCCTACCTCTGGAATATGAGAGCTTTTCAGACGTATTTAGTGAGACACAGGCAGAAAAACTCCCTCCCCATAGGGAGTATGACTGTCGCATTGATTTGGTGGAGGGAGCCAATGTCCCTGCTTGTAGGGTGTATGCCTTGTCCGTGCCAGAAACAAAACACCTGAGGGAATATCTAGACCATTATCTGGAGATTGGGTTCATTAGGCCTTCCCGTTCCCCAGCAGCATCTCCCCTTTTCTTCATAGCTAAAGCTAATGGGGATTTGAGGGCCTGTATTGACTACCGAATGCTGAACAAAAACACCGTTCGCAATCGGTACCCTTTACCACTTATCACGGTTTTGCTGGATCAGGTGAGGGAGGCCAAAATCTATACCAGACTGGATTTGAGAGGGGCTTACCACCTGGTGCGCATCAGGGCTGGGGATGAGTGGAAAACCGCCTTTAAGACAAGATACGGACTTTTTGAGTATACTGTAATGCCGTTTGGCCTTTGCAATGCTCCAGCGGCATTCCAGTATTTTCTCAATGATGTTCTTAAAGAATATGTGGACCACTTTGTAGTGATCTACATCGATGACATCCTGATCTACTCTAGCTCCCGACAGGTACACAGGGAACAAGTTATCTTGGTGTTAGAAAGACTGAGAGAACAACACTTATACTGTAAATTGAGCAAGTGTGAGTTCAGTGTCTGTGAGGTGGAGTTCCTAGGAGTGATGCTTTGTCCGGAAGGGTTACACATGGTGGAGCGGAAAGTACAAGCAGTATTGGATTGGCCAACCCCCAAAACCGTGAGAGACGTACAATGTTTTCTGGGATTTGCGAACTACTATCGCAGATTCATCATGCGTTTCTCTCAGGTGGCAGTCCCTATCTCACGGCTACTCCGTAAAGGGGTTCCTTTCCATTGGTCCCAGGAGGCGGAGGAAGCATTCACCTTTCTGAAACAGGCATTCACCACGGCCCCTGTTCTTGCACATCCTAAATTGGAGCATCCGTTTGTGGTAGAAGCGGATGCCTCAGATGAGGCTATCGGGGCCATCCTCTCACAAAGAGATCCGATGTCCGGACAACTCCATCCAGTAGCCTATCTGTCCAAAAACTGAACCCGGCGGAGTTGAATTACACCATCGCCGAAAAAGAACTGCTGGCGATTAAGAAGGCTTTCCAGGAGTGGAGACAGTATTTATGGGGGCTCGCCATCCTATTACTGTTTATTCAGACCACAGAAATTTACAGTACATGAGAACTGCTCGACATCTATCTCAACGACAAATGAGGTGGATGTTGTTTTTTGCAGAATACGACTTTATAGTCACCTTTAGGCCTGGAATCGACAACCGTAAGGCAGACTCATTGTCCAGGCTAGAATCAGGGGAAGCCCATAAAGAAAAAGAGTCCCAAGCAATAATCGAGCCCTCACGAGTACTATGTGTGGTGAACGCAGAACGCTTCTTAGAGGAGGTGCGGAGTTACAAAAAACAAACCGTGTGGGAGAAATGGGCGGGTCAAGAACCTAATCGCACAGTAAAACAGGGACTGCCTTTCTATCAAAACAAGTTATATTTGCCCAAGCTTGCATTGCGAAAGAAGGCTTTTGTTTGGTGTCATGCATCTCCATTGGCCGGACACCCGGAAAAGCTCAAAACAATTCGGCTAATACAAAGACATTTCTGGTGGGAATCTATCAACAACGACATTTCCACTTGGGTGGCCGAATGTGAGGAGTGTGCCCGGGCTAAGAGCGCTAACACCCGGAAACAAGGGTTACTTATGCCATTACCTACCCCTCAAAGACCCTGGCAAACGTTCAGTCTGGATTTCATAACGGGGTTACCCCTTGAACAGGGATTTTCAGCGATTCTGGTGGTAATCGACAGCCTCACGAAGTTGGGGCATTTTATTCCTTGTAAAAACCTACCAACGGCGGGACAAACTGCGCAACTACTTCTGACCAATGTCATCAGAATACATGGGTTGCCGGAAGCCATTATTTCCGACAGAGGGCCCCAATTCATAGCACGGTTCTGGAAAACGTGGTGCAAGGCCTTGCATATTGAGTCTTCGCTCTCTACCAGTTTCCATCCGCAGACTGATGGACAGACAGAGAGACTTAACCAGACCTTAAAGAAGTATCTCCGGTGTTATGCGAGGGAGGCGCAGGACTCATGGGTGTCTCTCTTGTGGATGGCCGAATTGGCTTATAATAACGCTTGGCATTGTTCGGTGGGGGTATCCCCGTTCCATGCAACTTTTGGTTTCGATGCGAAAATCCTGCCTGTCAGTCTTCCGAATGACATCGTAGACCAACCCTCGGTACTGGGACATATAAAGACCCTGCGATCAATACATCAGAAGGTCCGGCAACATTTGAAACAGGCAAAGAGGGTCTATAAGAAGTGGGAGGACCTCCACAGACAAGCAGGTCCGATATATCAAGTTGGGGATCGGGTGTGGTTGTCCACAAAACACATCCGGTTTAAACTGCGTAGTGTGTTCCACCCTAGATACATCGGCCCTTATACCGTGATCAAGAAGATCAATCCAGTGGCTTACAAACTGAAGTTGCCAGGCAGCCTTCGTATCCACCCTGTTTTTCACTGTAGTCTCCTGAAGCCTGCTGCGGCGGCACAACGACGTGCACCTCCTCCTGTGTACTGTGACGGGGGTCTGGAATACGTGGTTCGGTGTATTCGGGACTCGAAGTGGAGAAAGGGTGTCCTGTGGTATCTCATCTCATGGAAGGGTTATTCGGCGGAGGATGACACCTGGGAGCCGTGTCGTAACGTGCATGCTCCCGTTGCTGTCCGCTCCTTCCATAGACGGTTTCCTGACCGACCTGGTCCTAGGAGGCGCCCGGCAGGGAGGCCTACTGTCAGGACCTGATCGTATTGCGCCTACCTAATTGGGCCGTAACTAAGTAAAACTACAAGTCCCATGATGCCCAGCGTAGGAGGGGCTATTTACAGGAAGGACGCACACCGGCCGGTGTGCGTAATTCTGCATCCGGTTTTCTCTTTCGGCGGAGAGAGAGGTTCGTAACATTTCCTTCCCGTTTGGGTCGAAGCGGCAGGACGGAAGTATTTTGGCACCTGGATCCTGGAGAGGTTCACCGACGAGTGCGGCTGGAGAAAGGAGCATTGTCGATGTTCGTCCTCACCTTGAGCGCAGTGAGTTCTCTGGTTTGTCACGGAGAGGCTTCCCCGTGAGCAAGCCCTTTTTCAGCATATGTTCTCTTGTATGCTCGGAAGTATCGGAGCTTGTTGACATTCGTTTTTAAGAGCGGAGTGCGGTGGTGAATTCTAACCACGCATTGCCGTCTTGCAGGTCATCGGAGTGACTTGCTGGAAAGTATTTCAATTTGGATCTCCTCAATTTACCAAGCGGAATGTAGTGGTGAATCAACCACGCATTACCGTTGTTGGGGTTAAATTTCTTGGTTTTTCTTGGTATTCCTTTCACTCCTAAAGCGGAGGACAAGCATTAGTACCAGAGCGGAACGTAGTGGTTAGCTACCACACATTACCGTGTCTGAGTAAGTGCTCTTAACTTTTCCTTATTATTTTGAGTTCATTCAAAACCTTGTGGAACATTGTGGGCTTGTATTATTCCTGGAGAATTATCCAGGGCATTCCGTGGTCCATGTACAGTAAAGAAAAACTACTCAATCCATGGTAGTTCATGTACAGGTGTTCTCTCTTCCATATACCGAAGTATTGTTTCTGGTAGGTATGTGGAGTGATTGATGTATTGTCTTCTGAAATGAATAGGGATAACCTACGAGTACCTTCATGTATGCTTTCTTTGTGTTATAGAGGTATACCGGATTTATGTGAGACCACCAGTTACCTAGAGAGTACTGAACAACAGTCCATAGCACAAGGTATAAAGCGAACCTAGCGAGAACATATGAGGGTAGAATTACCAATGCCTGTTGTTTTATGCACTTGTTCTTTCTTGTTACAGGTTCTGTTCCCTGCTGTCCCTTCCCTATCCTTTTCCCTCACCTGATCGCTCTAATACTCTGTGTTCATGTTCAGAGTTGGGGATGTCAGGAGGTGGACTCTTTATTGCTGCACCTGGATTCTGAGGAGTGTCCTCTTTTTATGAAGAGGAACCTGACAATTAGGGCCTGATCTACCTCCTGCCCCTGGGGACTACTAACACCTAAGGCTATATTGACCACCCCGTAGAGGTCCCACCAGTGGGCGGTTTCTTAGAACAGACAGTGTCCCCCTGCTTGTGTCCCAGCTGAGAACAATCAAAGCAGCGAGGTTCAAAGGGGGCACCCTGGGCCACCCCCAGCCACAACCTCACTCCTTCTTCTCAGAAGGGGCATGGGAACGTTTTCCTTTCCCCTTAGTCTAAGACTTGTTTATATGTCCCTCAACCTGTGCCTCACCCTGCTGGGGGGAACCTGTACCACCCTCTTGAGGTCACCCCCAGATACATTTTGGATACTCAGGTGCTGACCCGAAGGTCCAACTCCTCAGCAAGCTTGATAGAGTCAGTCAGGTTGCTATCTGCCAGGTGTTGGCGCAGCTCTGTAAAACAGGTATTGAGCATGGGCTCCCTCAAGATTAGGTTGTACAGCCCAACACAATCATTAACTTTGCAATCCCTCATCCAGCTACTCAGCAGTCGAAGAAGTTTACTTAAGACTGGTTTGGGAGTTTGTGGCTGTCCCTGAACCTTTTACTGTATTTTCCAGGGGTCGAGCCCAAACTTGCCGACAAGTATGGCTTTCATGGAGGCATACTCTGTCTGGTCATCTACTTCAAGTATGATAAGTATGCCCCTCCCCACTGTAGGCATGTACTTCCATAAGCTACCACCCCAGTACTCTTCTGGAACCTTGTGAACCCTCAGAGCTACCCCATAAGGAGAAAACCACTTGTCAATATCTTCTCCTACCATATAATTGGGCACCAGTTCTTGTGGAATGTGCACCCTCACCTCTCCAGTTGACACAGCAGGTATGCTGTCACTGTTGTTGCTGGACTCTGGGATCTGTCTAACATTCAGCTCCTGGTCCTTCAATCCCATCTCATGTGCCAGCAAAACTTTCTTCTCAGCCAAGGCCCTCTCTTCCTCAGCTTTCTCTCACCAAGACTCTTTCTGCCTCAGCCCTCCTTTTCTCTGCTTCCAGCTTCATCATGGCCAGCTGTAATTTGAGCTCCCTCTCTGCCTTCCTGTCCTCCAGTTCCTCTGGGGACAGGCCACTGGCAGACACACTGCTACCTTCCCCATCCTGGGCATCTGCTGGGGTTGAGTTGGCTCTTCCTGCAGCTCAGGGCCCAGGGCTGGGTCCTTAATCTCCCCATCCTCTGACAGAGCTCCTCCCTACTTATTATCATCATCACCTCCTGAGATGGACTGCCACTTGTGCACTTCCTTCCAGGCTCTGAGAGCTAAATGGAGATCCAGTTTGGTAGCCTTCTTGTGTTCCTTCAGCCCCTTCTGTTTGCAGAGCTTCAGCAGTTCAGCCCTGCTGATGGTGTCAAGGTTGCACAGCTCCACTTCCATGGTGAGAAAAAAAGGAAGTTAGGGCACTTAAATTTAGAAAAGGGAGAAAACAACCAAAGGAAAGCTAGGAAGAATTTAAATAGAGGGCAACTCTGGTGTCAAATTATTTATCTGGGATTTCTGTGTAAGCTACCTGCAGGCGGAGCTCTGGTAAGGATATCAGACGTGCGCGGTGTTTCTAAATAACGCTACCCTAAATAACGCTACCCCAGGACTTCTTTAACGCACAATTGTTTAAAACCTTATATTATGGGTACTGATTCTTTTTAACGCTGCTCTCTTCGTATTGAATCGACCACCGATCTTTACATCACTTTCTCGATCCTTTTAAAACCTTTTAATTGCTTTTAAATACTGTACTGTGATTTCTATTTTAACTTTTAAAATAAAAGCTGCTCTTTTAGTTATAGTATCGCCAGCTTATTTGCACATAGTTTGGCCGCATTGCTCTTACCTGAGCCTGCCCCGGTCCATCACGGCTGTGTGCCGTTTGTGTGGAGGGCGTGGCTGACCCCACCGAGCATATCACTTCCGGTCAGGGAGGCGGAGGAGGAACTTCCCGCCCGCTACCCACAAAAGACCAATGTGCATACAGCCGTGCAAAGACACTCTGGTAAGGATATCAGACGTGCGCGGTGTTTCTAAATAACGCTACCCTAAATAACGCTACCCCAGGACTTCTTTAACGCACAATTGTTTAAAACCTTATATTATGGGTACTGATTCTTTTAACGCTGCTCTCTTCGTATTGAATCGACCACCGATCTTTACATCACTTTCTCGATCCTTTTAAAACCTTTTAATTGCTTTTAAATACTGTACTGTGATTTCTATTTTAACTTTTAAAATAAAAGCTGCTCTTTTAGTTATAGTATCGCCAGCTTATTTGCACATAGTTTGGCCGCATTGCTCTTACCTGAGCCTGCCCCGGTCCATCACGGCTGTGTGCCGTTTGTGTGGAGGGCGTGGCTGACCCCACCGAGCATATCACTTCTGGTCAGGGAGGCGGAGGAGGAACTTCCCGCCCGCTACCCACAAAAGACCAATGTGCATACGGCCGCGTAGCGGACGCGCGCAGCGGGCGCGCCGCTGGCGCGCCGAAGGCGCGCCTAAGGCAAGCCCGTCTGCGCCCGTCCGCGCCAGACCGGGCCCAGGGGCCAGGACCCCTGGCCTTTCTGGGGCACAAGGAAGGATAAAATATTCAGCAGATGAGCTATTGAGACTATCACACCCCTTGGACATAAGATGCAAACATAATATAAACATTGACAGTAAGATCCTTAAATGTAGCTACTGTAATAAGACCTTGATGCATAAAACACAAGTCAGGAACAATGAGGGCAAACTATATTTAGCCCAACTAAACTGTAGATCACTGGCTAAACATAAACATGAAATCCACGACCTATTAGGAGAAAGAACATTGGATGTATTGTTTTTGACTGAGACATGGCTTAATGAGAGCTCCACCCCAGATGTTTTAGATGCGATACCAAACGAATATAGGTTAGTAAGGCAGGATCGAGTAGACAGACTAGGGGGTGGAATTGCGATAATTCATAAAGCCACAATAAAGTGTGAGCTTAAACAAGCGAACCTAGAGAACTGTGAGGCACTCTCATTCACAATAGCAGCAGCAGAAGACAACACTATAGCAGGCCTTCTAATATACCGTCCACCGGGGCCAGCAACGCAATTTATAAGAAGCCTGGAGGAGAAAGTAGTACACCCAGCCCTCCGGTACAATAATTTTATTGTGCTAGGCGATCTTAATATACACTTTGATAACAAACTGACCAAAGAAGCCTACACACTATGCAAAGATTTACTGACGCTGAACCTAGCACAGAAAGTTGAGACACAAACTCACCAAGGGGGCCATATTTTAGACCCAATTTTCTCTAACTCCTCAGAGATAGAGGTGGGAATTCCATGGCCCATCCCATGGTCAGACCATTACCTAGTCCCTTTCACTGTACCGCTGCACAGAAGGAAGGTGGAGCGAATTTCTGAGAAAATTACGAGAAGGCAGTGGAATAATTTTAATTCTACTACATTCAACCAGGCTCTGATGGGAAATAAACCCACATTAACTAAAGATATAAATGTAGCCAACAAGCAACTTGAAACTTGGATTACGGAGGCCCTAGATGAGATAGCTCCATGGAGCACGAGGTCTCCTAAAAGACATAATGCCTCAGCACCATGGTTCAACGATGAACTGAGGAACGCTAAAAAAAGTGTAAGAAGTCCGAGCGAGCATGGAGGAAAGATTATTGTAGTAAGGTTAAAGATAATTACAAAAAGAACTAAAACAATATCACGCACTAATTAGGAAAATAAGATGCAATTTCTATACAGACAAAATTGATAGGGCGAGTAACTCCCCCAAAGAAATGTTCGCTATATTAAAGTCCCTCAAAACATACGAAAACAAAAACGAGGCACCCACTTCATTAGAGAGCTGTAATAAAGTGGCAGAGTTTTTTGCTGACAAAGTGATGAAGATCTACGAGAGCTTTCCAATAGAAGCAAGACAAGGAACAAGTCTGAAACATATAAATCAAACGAATTTCGTTGGAGTAACGTTAGATGAATTTAAAATCCAGGAGTTAGAAGAACTCATAGCCATAGCAAAAGGGATAAAATCTGGATCCCCACTAGACCCTGCACGTCCGGACAGAGTAATGGAGGGAGCAGAACTGATCATGCCATATATCTCTGAACTAATCTCTTGCTCCTTCCAGAATGGCATGGTCCCTACCAAATGGAAACAAGCAATTGTTCGTCCTCTAAAAAAGAAACAGTCAATAGAGATAACTGTATTAGAGAATCTACGTCCTATCTCACTGTTGCCGTTTGTGGCCAAAATCGCAGAGAAGACGGTCAATAAACAATTGGTAGATCATATCAACAAGAATGAGCTGTTCCACCCGTCGCAATCAGGTTTCAGAAAGGACCACTCAATAGAGACAGCACTCCTTATGGCCACTGAAACGCTGAGAAAATTCGCCGATGATGGGCAGACAGCCGCATTGATCCTGTTGGACCTAAGTGCGGCGTTTGACACCGTTTCACACAAGATACTCCTCCAGAGATTAGAGGCCTGTGGTATCAGGCAAAATGCTCTGTGTTGGTTGACTTCGTTCCTTTCCACACGGAGCTTCCAAGTAACACAACGGCCATATTTGTCAAAGAGTGTCCCCTTGCCGCAAGGGGTCCCACAGGGATCGATTCTGAGCCCCACCCTATTTAACTTGTATGTGGGTCCACTGGCTGAGCTAGTGGAAAAACATGAGGTGTCTATAGTTTCCTATGCTGACGACACGCAGCTAATTGTGATGCTGTCACAAGATAAGGAACAGGCAGCTATTCGATTTTCCAAATGCCTGGGAGAGGTGGCTGACTGGATGTCGGACCACTGCCTCAAGTTGAATGGAAGCAAGACAGAAGTAATGGTGGTAGGCAAGGCACCGACCATATGGTCTTCAGCATGGTGGCCTGAAACACTGGGCCAACAACCATCACTAAAAAGGAGGTAAAAAACCTCGGGATTTGGTTCGACTCCGAACTGACTTTTGATGGGCAAACCCGGAAGGTGGCCAGCAAATGCTATGGGGCCATGAAAATCCTAAGGAAAGTTCTGGATCTTCTGCCCCCAAACGCCAGGAAAACTATAGTGCATGCGGTGGTAACCTCCCAAATTGATTATGGGAATGTATTGTATCTTGGAGCTTCTAAAGCAGGAATATCAAGACTACAGACAGTTCAGAATGCGGCGGCTCGCCTAGTTCTTAGTCTAACGAGAAGAGCCAACACAAAGAAAGCTCTGACAGCACTACATTGGCTGCCGGTGGAAAAGAGAGTTGTGTTCAAGGCGATGTGCCTATGTCACCGAATTCTATCAAAGAGAGGCCCAAGGTACCTTCATCCACTACAAATTCAGTACACACCCGGACGGTGTCTAAGATCTAGGGGAAAGGCACTGGTAACTGTACCGAGAATTCGCAGAGCGAGAATGGGTGCGCGCTCTTTCAGGTACATCGCAGCTAAAACATGGAACACCTTACCAGTGGCTTTAAGAACCGAACCTTGCGAAAGCAGTTTTCGCAAACAACTTAAAACTTGGCTGTTCGCAAAAACTAAATAATAAAGAAGTTCTGACAGTCTGTGTGGGCTACGCAGTGAGATACGCGGATCGCTGCTATTTTTCTCCCACAGTGTCTTGCTCAGCGCGGGGACACACCGGTGGTGTAACCATGCGCTCTATAAATGGCTAAAATAAATAAATAAATTTCCTGCCTGCCGCCTGCCGCCCACTACCACTGACAGGGGACTCCAGCCCACAAAAGCATAGCGCCAGGAGGCGCCTACGTGAGGCTCAGAATGCCCAGAGTTGCATAAATTCAGCACAGGACTCTGCGCCCATCATAGCCCGAAGGAGGCCGGGCTGGGCCATCCCTCTGAGTCCTGACATTGGATATCCTTGGGCTTGTGGTTCTAATTTGGCAGCTGAAACAAGGTCAGTGACTTTAACATCTTGTTGTCCGTTCTGCTGCCCCAGTATCTTTAAGTAGCCTCATTCATCTTGTGGATACCATCATTGTCATTCAGTATTTACTTAAAAATCTCAACTTTGGCTATTACACTGGGCAAGCGTTCCTAACACGAATCATCAAGAAGCCCGACTGCGTCCATAGCCACTATAAAGGACTGGGTTGTTCTCATCCGCCACTCGCAAATATGGGTAAGCGCACTTGCGTGGGGAAAATTAAAACGGCACCCTCACAACCTGTATCCTCCCTACAACTAACCTCAATTGATAGAATGCTTCAGAGGGCAATTGGCATAGTTGCCACGGAAATCAAACTGACCGAAAGACACCTATCATTAACCCCAGATCTAGTCCCACCCTGTACCATCCATGACTCTGTAGGCTCCCCTTCTGTTTTGGCCCTGGACTCTCCAACACCCCACCCAAGGACACGTGCACAGGGTTGTGCGACACACACTGCTGAGTCGCACTCGGAGGGTGCCCGTCCAAAAAAAGGGAGACACAAACCCGCCATAACCTTGGGACTCAAACACAAAAAACAATCGGAGGACAACGCAACGATCAGTGACCCGGGGGAAGCTGGACCAGGGGCTCTGTCGCAAGCAGGCATGGAGCAACCAGCTTGGGTGACTAACCTGGTGGTGGATCTACAGGTCCAAATAAGGACCATTGTGAAGGACAAACTTAATAATTTATCGGAGCGGGTTGATAAGCTATCGACATTGGTTGATTTATGGGTGAGCAAGTCAGAGGCAATCCTTATGGGGGTTGAGTCAGCAAAGCTTGCGATCCCACAACCAGCCCCTCTCACTATCAGGTCGGAACCCCTAGCAATAAACTCTACGACCATCTCTACTAGGTTTAACCATACTAACCTCGAGGGTGCAGGTAAACGCTTGAGTAACCGACTGACACTGGGAACAGACAACAGTACCCACTGCCAGGGGTCTTCCCAAGGGACTGAGTTAGGAAATACTCCTAGGCCTCCTGTAGTAAGACCGCAAGTACATGATCTCCTCCAACAACGACCAAATCACAGGGGCAGCGCAAGGGCAGCCCCTTGTGAAGAAACCTTTGAATCTGGGTCAGCCCTGCAATGCATTAATCTCCCCCTGGCCTCAACACCCTATGTAATCGTATTAACAGGAGTCCCAGAGCTGAACAGGGTGTGTAGGGAATCCCATTTTGAGTTAAAAAACAAATGCATCTTTTGGTTAGCTAAGCATAGGCAATTTTCCTATAAAGATGCTAACGAAATACTCCTGACGGGGAGGGTAGGTTGGGTGGGTTGGAGGCCAAAAGATGTCACGGGGATTGTGTAGTGATAAACTTCAGAAACACAACGGTCGTGGAAACTCTCCTAGATTGCAGCTACCAAAGAGAGAAGGGGGGCATAGGATCCTTCCCCTTGGGTTACTTCTATCCACTAGGGATTATGCCACACAACAGAAGAAGAGATGGTCCTGAGAGGGGGGTGTGGAACCAGAATAAGCAATATGCTACTTTGGGTCAGGACATTCTAAGACCACTATTTTACAATCTACCTGTTTCAAACAGATACAGTCCCCTAGAGTCAGTAGATTGACTACCGGGCACTGGACCCCCCATGAGAGACCCGGCCGCCAAAAGGAGATTACCGGGGGCTCATTCCATCAGGGGGAGTTTGCACAGTGGAGAGGGTTCTGGAAGCAGAAAGGAGCACAGGTGATGGTACACTTGGGTGGAGAGAGAGGAATAGAAAGTGGAAAACAGAAGAAGGCCCCCATTAGCTCTCCACTGCACCAGCCTTCCCGACTGGATTCACAGGCAACTAAATTCGACCAGTCAGTAGTTGTATAGCCCCCACACGCCCAAGTTGGCAACCACGAACAAGGTATTGGCCCGAGGTTGACAGGGCCGGAGGGGATCCAACAACTCCCCCTGGCCCATACAAAGGCCTGCGCCATCCAGCCCCACAATCCAGTCAATGCTGCGGGCCCCTCCAGGCTGCAGTTTTTATCCTGGAACATGGCCGGACTCACCTCCAAATTAGATAACCCAGAGTGGGTTATTTATTGTACAACATGAGATCTGCATGTTCCAGGAAACCTGGGCTAGGGTGGATACACACAGACTGGGCTATGCGTCATTTAGCATTTTAGCCACCCAGGGGGGCAGAGGAAGGCCATCTGGGGGACTGTACATTTGGGTTGGTGTGCACCTGGGCTGCGAGGTAAAACAGACAGAGACCTCATCACAAGATATTCTCTGCATTTTCCTGACTTTCTCCACAAAAGACAGAATTGCCCTGATTAATGTCTACTCACGGCCGGTCTGATATGGCCAAGTATCAACCACCCTTGACCAACTGACCACCTTTCTTTTAACAATCCCTGACAATTTCTGGGTAATCATAGGTGGGGATTTTAATTGCCAGTTCGAACCTTTGAATGGACTGGCTACAGGCATCTCTAGTGAAGAGGACTCACATTGGGCCATTTCCAGAGCCCAATATCCTGCCTATACGGGCACGGAATCCGCTGGTGTTACAGATACATACCCTCACATTCAGTTTTTGACTAAGAGCATGTAATGGCCGCACAGTATCTGACAGCCCAGGCAAGTGTACCTTTAATAGACCAGGGCAGGCCTCGGTCATAGATTACATCTTGGTAGACACCAAATCGTGGCAGAGGGTACTAGATTTTAAGATAATCCCTCGTTATGACAGTGACCATAATGCTCTAGCGGTAATCTCACCATGTGCCGATAATGCACTCGAAACATCATCACCACCTGACCCTAGATTAACACTCTCCAATGGAGGGAGGAGGGTCCGTTGGGGGGAATTTTCCCAATCGCAAGAAAAGCTGGCCTCTTTATATCAATCAATTATTCCATTTCTTGCGGCTGCAAATCAACTCTCAGTGACCAATGGCACCCCCACTTCCCAAACTAAAATCTTTATCAACCATCAAGACTTACTCTCCACCATGGCACCTATCTTTTACACTAATAAAAGGCCTAGGTTGACTAGAAAATCCCGACATCCTTGGTATAATGAATGTTATAGCGTAGCTAAGTCTGCTCTTATAGTCTCCATCAAAGCAAATGATAGGCCATTAATTAGGGAAGCAAGGGCAGGCTATAAAAATGCCATTGCAAAGGCAAAAATGGGATTCCCTCAGAAGTGCAATAAACAATCACGACACGAGGGCATTTTGGAACGTGATCAACTTGGGATCCCTAGAAGGTAAATTGGCTATTAAACCCAATATCGGGGGAGGAAGTATGGAGGGCACATTTTGAATCCTTATACCTAATGGCAGAGGATGACGAAGGTTCAGTGGCTAATACTCCCATCCCCTCAGAGCCAACTCCTGTAGTCACCCCTTTGTTTTCTCTTAAGGAGATCACTGATGCATTGGACAAGATAATACCAGCCAAGGCGCCAGGGCTGGACAAGATCCCTGGGGACCTCTTCTGTTCTGAGTCCCCGGTCTGGGCTCCCTATTTGTGGTCCTTGTTTAATACCATCCTACAGGGCATGGAAATTCCTATCACCTGGGCTGGGGCTGAAATCATTCCAATTTTTAAAAAGGGCTCCCCGCTCATCCCTGCCAACTTATCACCCCATTAGCCTCATAGATGTAAGCCAGAAAATATACGCCTGTGCACTCTTGGGGCGACTGCAGACCTGGATGGAGGAGCACAATGTTCTTACCCCCCTCCAAGCCGGGTTTAGAGCTAAGATTTCCACAACCAATCAAATTTTCAGGCTGCAACTTTTATTCTGGAAAACTGTGACCATAGAGGGTGGCAGCCTCTATTAAATATTTGTGGACCTTAAATCCGCATTTGATCTGGTCTCGAGGGATAAAGTTTGGGTAATTTTAATGGATATGGGAGTCCCTGAGTACCTTTGCCACCAGTTGAAATGTCTACATCAAGGTAATTTTGCACAAATTAGGTATGGCAAAAATGGAGAACTCTCAGCTCCTTTCCCAGTAGAGAGAAGTGTTCGCCAAGGCTGTGTCTTGGCCCCGACCCTTTTCTCTCTTTTTATCAATGGCCTAATCGAGTCACTGATCGCCGGAAAGGACATTGATGCCCCCAGGTTAGCGAACCGCAAAGTACCAGCCATGATGTTCGCAGATGACCCCCTCTACTCTCGAAATCTCCTATGGCAATTCGGAGGGCACTTGATATTTTTAGTGTCTTCTGTAGAAATCGGGGTTTGGAGATTAATCTCCAAAAAACAAAGTATATGGTATTTAATGCGAACAACAGCACTCGCCAAAATCCCCATTTAGAAGGAAGGCCATTAGAGAGGGTAACTATCTTTGAATATCTGGGGATTATGCTTACCGAGAAAATGGACTGGGGGGCACAAATAAAGAAAACAAGTCTGAAGCTGGCCCAGACAGCGGGGGGCATCTCAAAGGCATATAAGAGTTGCACTCACAAACTGGTTGGCCCGGCGGTGGAAATCTTTCAAGTACAGGCTAGGGGTGCTGCGTTGTTTGGAACTGAAATTTGGGGTCACTGCTCATCAGGCTCTCTATTGCACACAGAGAATTCCTCCGCTAGACAACTTATGGGTCTTCCCTCTAGTTCCCCATTAACACCTCTCAGAATGGACCTCGGGATTAGACCCATCGCAGAAGAAGTAGCTCTCAGACCTCTTTTATTTTGGCGACGTCTGTGGAGCACTCCTGAACTGGGCCCGTATAGGGACGAGCTGAGCGAAGTTATGGGCCTCCAAGGTGAGGGAAAACTCCCATGGTTGGCATACATCAGGAATACCTGTGAGGTCTTGGGGAGGGGCAACCTGTGGAATACTGCAGAAGAAGCCTGTTTCGTGACCTCTAGAAAGGTACTCTCAGAGAGTTATAGAGTATAAACTGGACCAGCTACAGTGGAGGTCTACGCCTGGTCGTCTGACCCTCAGGTTTCTGGAAGTAAAAGACCAATACAGGCTAGAATCAGTTCTGGATGATATCCAGCCGCTCCTTGCCAAGAAGCTATACCTCCAATTCAGACACGGGGTGCTTCCGCTGCGTACATTTACTAATAAGTGGGCGGGTTCTCCCAGTCTGGTTTGCCCAGCGTGCGAGAATGCAGACGAGCCTGAAAACATGTGCTATTTTTCTGCCAAGGGTACAGGAGAGCAAGGACCCGTTGGCTGTTACAGTTATGTAGGAATTTGGGGTCCAGACATTGTTGAGAGGTTTTTAGGCTACTTAAATATGATACCGATATGCCCATTCTGTTTTCTATTTTGCGTTTTTTATTCTCCATGTGGTGTACTCGCAGAGCTATCTTAAAGAGGAGCTCATAGGTCTGCCCAGTTCATTATTATCCATCATGTAAACTGGGCCCCGCTCTTTCCCTTTTAAAATGAATGAAATCAATTGATGACCTCTATGTTTATTGTTGGACTTGGCCCTTTTTGCCAGGTTCACCCCTAAACTTTTTGCGTTGTATGTTAGTAGTTTTAAGTCTCTGGGCCCTTTAGCACTGTGGTCCAGTGTAAAGTGCGTGTGCGCTGTGTGCGTGTGTGGTGAGATTGGTCTGCCCTCCCATAGGAATGCATTGAGGATGAGTGTGTCAGTGGTAATTCCTGTTATGAGAGGTGCAGCATGGTCAAGTCTAGTATGTCTGAATTCGTGAGAATAAATGCTGCGCAATGGTGCTCGCAGATTTATGGTGACTGGTAGAGAAATGCCACTTCTAGAAGTTGGCATTTCTGTGTGCTCTGTGTCTGCCTGCCTGATGTGAATTGCATGCCTGGCTTGTGAGTGACAGGGGCTGGGAGGTGTGTGTGGCTCCAGGAGGGGCAGGGTGAGTCAGCGTAGGACTGAATAGGGAGATCTGCACATAGAGTGAGGGGAGGAGTGCTACCTGGGTCTGAATAGGGCTGTGCCTTCCCTCTACAATGCTGGCTCCACCTCCTGTGGTGCGTCTGATGTCCCTAGCCTGTCCTGTGTAAGGAGAGAGGAGCTGAGCAAAACAAAGTGCTCCAAAGCTCCCCCAAACCAGTTGCGTCTGGTTTTTCCCCAGCCCTGTGCTGTGTCACAAAGGGATTTTGGTGTATAAAAGAAGGGGCTGTGACCCCATGAAAATGTTCTTCTTCCTGGACCTAATCCTGCAGGGCGTGCTGCTGCTGGGGGCCCAGGGGGGGGGGCTGCCTCCCTGGGCCCTGCCTTGCCCTTTGCATCTGTGAGGACTTTTGTTTGGGACCCTTCTGCCTTGCTTTGACTCTTCCAGCACTTTGTGCTACCTCCTGCGCCCTGTGAGCGCTTTGCTTTTACTTGTAAGAGCCCCGGGCTCTTTGCTGCTGAGAGGGAGCGTGGGCTTTTGCAGCGCGGCGCTGCAGCCCTGGGAGGGGGAATACCCAGTGTAGGGATTCCCCCGTGCTCCGTGAGCGAGCGGGAGCCCGCCCCGCGTATTTGCCTTTTTAGCGGGTGCCCACCCCGCTTTATATTTTAAATTACAAGGGAGCCTACCCCTCATTGACCGCCGAGTGAAGAAATCACCGCCGCGGCCTGAGCCGTAAAAGGAAGTCAGGCGCGCCGCCTGATCGTTGGCGGGGACCCGCGGGCGTCACTTCCGCCTTCCCCCCGACTGGGAGGAGGCGACCGGGAAGACTGTCCAGCTCTCACGGGGCTCCCGTGAGCTAAGGGAAGCCCTGCATATGCCCACCAAAGTCCCGGGGACCCACCCAGGAGGGGACCCGGGTGAAGCCCGGATGAGACCGGAAGACAGGCCATTCCTCGCGGGGCTCCCGTGATGGAGGAATCCCCGCGCCGACCGCAGAGGGCAGCGCCCAGTCCCACGAGTGCCTGGGCGAAGTGAAGAGGAGACCGGAGCAGCACCACACAAGAGCCGGCGAGTAATGGCTCATGGTGTGCTGCCGGTTCAAGGCACCGGGTTGGTTCTCCTGAGCGGCCCCGTCTGGCAGCGGGCCGCTCCAACAGGGGGCATGTTTGTTTTAGAGCCCACATGGCTCCAACGCTTGGGGGCAGTTTCAGTTATAAATTACAGAGCCCCAGAGAGGGGGCCCGAGTTTCGCTCCAACGTGGGCATGTTTATTTCAAAGCGCCAGTGCGCTCCAATGATGGGCATATTGGTTTACAAAGGCCCCTTGGGGCCCCGAGGGCACCGCTGTGCCAGGGCTCCTTCAGTTTGTTTCTCTCCCAGCTGCCCCACCTGACAGAGGGCAGCTGCAGCATTTCGCGCACAATTGTTTTTAGGGCCATTGAGAGCCCAGGCCTCATTTGAATAATTACAGCTGCCCAGCAAGTAGTGGGCAGCTGCAACGTTTAGGTTATTCTTTCTTTTGGGGGACATGTTGAAGTTAGGAGTGAGATGCACTCCTGTGCCCCTGACATTCACAGCTGCACAGCACTTAGTGCCAGCTGCACCGTTTAGGCCTGCGCAGATTGCGCACCCTTGACTCTCGCTGCCCTTGCAGCGCGCCCTGACTTTTGGACATAGGGCATTTGAGCCCTTTTTGAGATGGCCAGTGGCCAGGGGGACTGTTAGGTTTGTAGGGCGCCAGGCCCTAATGTGATTTATGCCTCTGCTATGGTTTCTACTGTGAGGTATGTGCTAATGTGATTTCTGTCCTAAAATGTGGTGCTAGGAAATGTGATGCATTTACTATGGTTTACGCACCCTGTTTCATACCTCTAAATGTATTTCTAGGATTATGAGGTTTTGCATAATGTTTTTATGCTTGTGAGGTTATTACTTCCTAATGCGTTTAGGTTGTGAGTTATTTTCCCCTGAGATTATTTCCTAATGTGATTTATACTTACGATGTTATTGTCTAATACGTTTAGACTGGAGAGATAATTGCATAATGTGTTTATGCTGGTGAGGTTGGCGCATAAGGTTTTGCGCCTAATGTGATGCTGTACATAATGTGGTTTATGTTACAGGCTGATGCTAGTACAGTGGTTGCCAGTAATTACTGGTTGTACGTTCCTGATATGTCCTACATTTATTATGTGTTCTACATCTATTACCTTTTACTAAGTGATGGTTCTGACAGTGGTCCACGTGGCCCTGTCATGTGTACATAATCCCCTGTAAATATTGTCCCGTACCAGTTGGCACAGTGTATTGTATGTGAGTACTATTCTAATGTGTTTATGATAATACAAAGGCTATTTTTATATATAACCTTGTGTGGAGTTCCTTTTGTAGTGTGCCTTGGGTGTTGTGCTGTGTGTGTGTTGCGGAAACGCTTTACACATTGCCTCCGGGATAAGCCTGACTGCTCGTGCCGTGCTACCAAGGGGGTGAGCAGGGATTATCTTGGGTGTGTAACTCTCTTGCCCTGACTAGAGTGGTGGTTTCTGCTTGGCTTTGGCGCAAGCCTTAGCCAACCAGAAATCCCATTTCTAACATTGGTGATCAGCGGTGGGATAGGACTTGCGTTTGCGCAGTACCGCGGCGACAACTGGCTGCACTACAAAACTCTGGATTTTAGATAGTCACATGTTGAGGATTATTGGTCTAAGATTGTTTTAAGTGTCATTTCATTTTTGAAATATGTGTTCTTGTTGCAGTGTGAGTTTTCTGGATTCACCAGTAAGGGTGGGATCCAGTGGTGGCAGCGAAGTTTGTGTCCAGTGCAGGAAGTCCCCGTCCCGTTCCCAGAGTATGGTACCTGGTGCTCAGTAAGAGGGGTCCAGGTTGAGATTCAGGGACAGTAAGGAACTGTCTCATCGGTCTGGGGGGGGTGTGTGTGGATGAGTGATGTGCTGCTGGACGCTTGGGTGAGTTCTCTGAAATAAGGAGCTTGCTGAATAATTGAGTGTGAGTTCTCTGAAATAAGGAACTTGCATGGGGGAGCAACCTTGAGGGATGGTGCAGGTGTCTCCTAACCCGCGTGGCGGAGATGGTTCAAATGAACCCAACTAGGAACCGTTATAGTGAGGAGGTTGGGAACCTAGTCTGTCCTGTAGGACTGTTCTGTATGGGGGACCTCCCCGTGGAAGAGGATCTGAAGAAGCATTGGGGAGTGATTCCAATAAGAGTGGCTCAGGTGTCTTCCGTGGTGGAAGAGGTTCAGTGTAGCCCAGCTAGGTCCCAGTGTAGCGGGAGGGGTGTAGGGGCTCACGTCCTGTCTCAGAGGAGAAGGAGTGAGTGTGCCCGAAACCCAGTCCCAGGGCCTGGATGGTTTCTTCAGGGAACACCAGGCTGGGGGCCTAGGCTGTACTTGTAGGCCATTTGAGGAGGATCTTCTAGTCTCTAGAGGACGTGGAGCGTCTGTAACCAGAGCTCCAGCAGTCCTGGTGCTAGGCAGCACCGTTCCTAAGTGGAGGGTGCAGAAGTCCTGATTGAGGGGTGAGAGGGGGAGAGGTTCCCCAGTGGAAAAACCAGTGGGTCCAGAAGGGGCCATGGGGACACCACTTCTGCCCTGAGTTTGGTCCCGGCAGACTGTCACATGACACATTAGTGAGGTGTCACCCTCGGGAGGGTATATGTGCTCCCAGGAAGTCCTGGTTCTCCGGGCAATTGTGAAGTAGTACCCCCCTGAACGCAGGTGGGGTCCGGTTTCGAGGGTTGAGAGGGGGAAAGAGTCCCCAGTGGGGACCAGTGGGTCAGGGGCCAGCCAGAAGGGCTGAGTCGCCAATGATTAACCATGGTGAGCATCACTTCTGTCCTGGAGCATCTTCACGCACTGTCAGAGGGACAGGAGGTTGTGAGCTCTGCGCCAGGCAGACTGTCACACGACACGCTAGGGATGTGTCACCCTTGTGAAGTCCTGGTTTTCCAGGCATCTGACCAAAGGGTATGTCCCTGGGTTGGGGAGCCAGTAGCCGGTGTTTCCGGATCTGGACGGCAGGGCGACTGTAGTCAGTGTCCTGGCCGGTTTGCCTTCTACGGGGTACCACTCCGGTTGGGAGGGTATCGGAGTCTGGAAGGGGGTGCAGAGGGAGGGAGTCCTCGCCTCTGACCCCGGTGCAGCCGGTGAATGTGGATCCCAGGTGGTAGACCAGTTGATGGAGAGAGGTCCTGAACTGGTGGGAGAGTTGTGTTCTGGTGGGTGCTTCCCCTGGGAGGGTGCGGAACCCCAGAAGTAGAGGTAGGGTGAGGCATTCTTGCCCGTGATCTCTGGTCAGCCTGAGGGTGCGGACCCTAGGTTGAAGGATCAGTGGTAGTTGGAACTACACTGAGAGGGAGAGTGGAAAGTGGCTATTGTATGCCAGGGGTTACTGCCCCCCATTCTGTGGATTGGCAAGGACCAGTGGCATCTGGGTAGCCTAGGGCCTGGTCCTGGCCGTGGACAACTAAGGAGTACAGGTGGGGTAGTTCTTCCCCATGGGTACCAAGTGGCGTAGAACAGGAGGGTGTCCCTGCAGTGCGGGCCCGCGTCCGTGTTCTATCGCCCCAAGCAGGGAAGCCCATCACGGTGGTGATTGGTCTACCCTGCGTTTTGGCTGGAAGGGGGTTGTGTTGGACTTGGCCCTTTTTGCCAGGTTCACCCCTAAACTTTTTGCGTTGTATGTTAGTAGTTTTAAGTCTCTGGGCCCTTTAGCACTGTGGTCCAGTGTAAAGTGCGTGCGCGCTGTGTGCGTGTGTGGTGAAATTGGTCTGCCCTCCCATAGGAATGCATTGAGGATGAGTGTGTCAGTGGTAATTCCTGTTATGAGAGGTGCAGCATGGTCAAGTCTAGTATGTCTGAATTCGTGAGAATAAATGCTGCGCAATGGTGCTCGCAGATTTATGGTGACTGGTAGAGAAATGCCACTTCTAGAAGTTGGCATTTCTGTGTGCTCTGTGTCTGCCTGCCTGATGTGAATTGCATGCCTGGCTTGTGAGTAACAGGGGCTGGGAGGTGTGTGTGGCTCCAGGAGGGGCAGGGTGAGTCAGCGTAGGACTGAATAGGGAGATCTGCACATAGAGTGAGGGGAGGAGTGCTACCTGGGTCTGAATAGGGCTGTGCCTTCCCTCTACAATGCTGGCTCCACCTCCTGTGGTGCGTCTGATGTCCCTAGCCTGTCCTGTGAAAGGAGAGAGGAGCTGAGCAAAACAAAGTGCTCCAAAGCTCCCCCAACCCAGTTGTGTCTGGTTTTTCCCCAGCCCTTTGCTGTGTCACAAAGGGATTTTGGTGTATAAAAGAAGGGGCTGTGACCCCATGAAAATGTTCTTCTTCCTGGACCTAATCCTGCAGGGCGTGCTGCACCTGGGGGCCCAGGGGGGGGGGCTGCCTCCCTGGGCCCTGCCTTGCCCTTTGCATCTGTGAGGACTTTTGTTTGGGACCCTTCTGCCTTGCTTTGACTCTTCCAGCACTTTGTGCTACCTCCTGCGCCCTGTGAGCGCTTTGCTTTTACTTGTAAGAGCCCCGGGCTCTTTGCTGCTGAGAGGGAGTGTGGGCTTTTGCAGCGCTGCGCTGCAGCCCTGGGAGGGGGAATACCCAGTGTAGGGATTCCCCCGTGCTCCGTGAGCGAGCGGGAGCCCGCCCCGCGTATTTGCCTTTTTAGCGGGTGCCCACCCCGCTTTATATTTTAAATTACGAGGGAGCCTACCCCTCATTGACCGCCGAGTGAAGAAATCACCGCCGCGGCCCGAGCCATAAAAGGAAGTCAGGCGCGCCGCCTGATCGTGGGCGGGGCCCCGCGGGCGTCACTTCCGCCTTCCCCCCGACCGGGAGGAGGCGACCGGGAAGACTGTCCAGCTCTCGCGGGGCTCCCGTGAGCTAAGGGAAGCCCTGCATATGCCCACCAAAGTCCCGGGTCCCAGGAGGGGACCCGGGTGAAGCCCGGATGAGACCGGAAGACGGGCCATTCCTCGCGGGGCTCCCGTGAGTGAGGGAAGCCCTGCGCCGACCGCAGAGAGCAGCGCCCAGTCCCACGAGTGCCCGGGCGAAGTGAAGAGGAGACCGGAGCAGCACCACACAAGAGCCGGTGAGTAATGGCTCGTGGTGTGCTGCCGGTTCAAGGCACCGGGTTGGTTCTCCTGAGCGGCCCCGTCTGGCAGCGGGCCGCTCCAACAGGGGGCACGTTTGTTTTAGAGCCCACATGGCTCCAACGCTTGGGGGCAGTTTCAGTTATAAATTACAGAGCCCCAGAGAGGGGGCCCGAGTTTCGCTCCAACGTGGGCATGTTTATTTCAAAGCGCCAGTGCGCTCCAACGATGGGCATATTGGTTTACAAAGGCCCCCTGGGGCCCCGAGGGCACAGCTGTGCCAGGGCCCCTTCAGTTTGTTTCTCTCCCAGCTGCCCCACCTGACAGAGGGCAGCTGCAGCATTTCGCGCACAATTGTTTTTAGGGCCATTGAGAGCCCAGGCCTCATTTGAATAATTACAGCTGCCCAGCAAGTAGTGGGCAGCTGCAACGTTTAGGTTATTCTTTCTTTTGGGGGACATGTTGAAGTTAGGAGTGAGATGCACTCCTGTGCCCCTGACATTCACAGCTGCGCAGCACTTAGTGCCAGCTGCACCGTTTAGGCCTGCGCAGATTGCGCACCCTTGACTCTCGCTGCCCTTGCAGCGCGCCCTGACTTTTGGACATAGGGCATTTGAGCCCTTTTTGAGATGGCCAGTGGCCAGGGGGACTGTTAGGTTTGTAGGGCGCAAGGCCCTAATGTGATTTATGCCTCTGCTATGGTTTCTACTGTGAGGTATGTGCTAATGTGATTTCTGTCCTAAAATGTGGTGCTAGGAAATGTGATGCATTTACTATGGTTTACGCACCCTGTTTCATACCTCTAAATGTATTTCTAGGATTATGAGGTTTTGCATAATGTTTTTATGCTTGTGAGGTTATTACTTCCTAATGCGTTTAGGTTGTGAGTTATTTTCCCCTGAGATTATTTCCTATTGTGATTTATACTTAGGATGTTATTGTCTAATGCGTTAAACTGGAGAGATAATTGCATAATGTGTTTATGCTGGTGAGGTTAGCGCATAAGGTTTTGCGCCTAATGTGATGCTGTGCATAATGTGGTTTATGTTACAGGCTGATGCTAAGTACAGTGGTTGCCAGTAATTACTGGTTGTACGTTCCTGATATGTCCTACATTTATTATGTGTTCTACATCTATTACCTTTTACTAAGTGATGGTTCTGACAGTGGTCCACGTGGCCCTGTCATGTGTACATAATCCCCTGTAAATATTATCCCGTGCCAGTTGGCACAGTGTATTGTATGTGAGTACTATTCTAATGTGTTTATGATAATACAAAGGCTATTTTTATATATAACCTTGTGTGGAGTTCCTTTGTAGTGTGCCTTGGGTGTTGTGCTGTGTGTGTGTTGCACAAACGCTTTACACATTGCCTCCGGGATAAGCCTGACTGCTCGTGCCGTGCTACCAAGGGGGTGAGCAGGGGTTATCTTGGGTGTGTAACTCTCTTGCCCTGACAAGAGTAGTGGTTTCTGCTTGGCTTTGGCGCAAGCCTTAGCCAACCAGAAATCCCATTTCTAACATTTATTATTATTATTTTAACTAATAAGGGGCCGATTCTGATCTCGGCCGGTAGCGCACCAAATCGGATTCGGCTTAACCGGATCCGATTCGGAGCCCTCTTTCCCGACCGATTCGAACGCACGCCCGGCCGAGCAAGTACGATGCGAGCGCACGCGAAATCGCCGACCGACTCGTTCACGGGTCCGAACCGCTCCGACTGACTCGCACGGACTCGACTCGCACCGCGCGATGGAGACGTTCCCCGGCCGGGCAAGTACGATGCGCACCGCGAGCAGTCCGATCGACTCGCGCCGTCCGGCTCGAAAGAGCTGTCGGAGCCGGACTTTGGGGGTTTGTGTCGGACCCCCCTGTACGCGTGGCCGCGCGAGTCGCACACAGGGGGGACCCATGGGTCCCCCCTACCTGTGAGTGCGGAACGAACCGCATCGACGCGTACCCCCTGTAGGGGGCACCCTTGTTCGCCTCGCACCCATTGAGTCAATGGGAGCCCGCGTACGCGTTGTACGACCGGCTCCCATTGACTTCAATGGGGGTCCGACCGAATCGAGCCCGATTGCATGCGTGCGCATCGTACTCGTTCGGTCAGACTGCCAGAGTCTGATTCGGTCGGAAATCTCTCCGGGTCCGGCTCGGTCGGAGTGATTTCCGGCCCGAATCGGAATCGGCCCCTAAGTGTTTTATAACTCATAGTTTTTTTTAAATTGTCTTATTTTAAACTAGTTGCTTGTAAAATATCTTGGCTTTTCTTTGTAATTGCATCGGTCCGTGCTCCATCTGAGTCCTGTTTAGGCATTTTAGTATGTATGGCTCTAATTCTAAGCAATAACTTCAATGCAGCTGAAGCTTTGCATGTGCACTTTTCTTCTCTCACGAACTGTAAGTCAAGTTGGTGGCTCCACTGAATCATTTTGGATTTTTTTTAATGTTTACACTTTTGTCTAGATATTACTAATGCGGTTTATTGAAATTGCCTTTTTAATTATCGTAATTGACACCTTGCTGTTCAAAGTCTTTGCTCTTGTATCTTTTAATGAGATCACATCTGAGTGAAGACGATCTTTTGTTAAAGCTATCCCACCGTTTATGCACATGCACTTTATCGATCTCTATCCTGCGGCTAATGGAATGGCCACATATTGTGTGTATACTGTACAACCATCTAAAGACTAGTGAGAAGGGGAGTTGATCTCGCCAACTAAAAAATCAGACAGGAAATTTATTTTTATCAAAATACTATCTGGCCTCACGTAGCCTAAAGGATATTATCAGCAAGTTGTATGCAATGTATTGTTTTTTTTAACTTGTGCTTTTATGGCCCTACAGGCCGGAATAAAGATTTATGATTGATTGTAACACAAATTACTGTATGGTACTGCACAAACAAAAGTTCTGATCTACACCGCTGAACACCAATGTGAGAAATTGGGTTGTGGGTTGACTGGAGTGGGAGCCTTGGTCAAGCAGCTGCCACAATCCCTGGCAGGGTAAATCACAAAAAGTCTCTAAATTAACCTGTGCTTATTCCTGGGTAGCTTATCCCAAAAAGCAGTCAGGCTTAACTTAGAAGCAATATGTACAGTATTTCTCTAGCACACAAACAGTAATAAAGTGAAAACACAAAACAAGAAAAATCCTACACCAACTTAGAAAAATAGAGTAAATTTTGATAAATTATTTGACACCAAAACGACACAAATCCAATTAGTAAAACTGGAGTTATTTTTTAAATTTTTAAAGTTTTTCGTAAAAACTAGCGCCTAAAAGATCAAGGCGTGAACCATGGATATCTAGTCGCACGCGACTGGGTCAAGATTGAAAAATATGACTGACCACGATAGAGCATGGGTTGATACAAGAAGTGGATTAGGCCTGGCTAGAGCTTACCTTTGTACTTAGAAATTCTGATGAAAAAGTTCTGAGAAGGCAGAGTTCAGCGAGGCAAGGCTACAGATGGTGCCCGAGGATGGAGCGTCGACATCTGGGAGCCGCTGGATGAAGTCATGGTGAAGTTTTCTAATTTTAGACTTTGTCACTTATTTGGATGTCGAAAATCTCCAGTGGGACAAGGCAGGAGGCTGTAGCTGACCAGAGTTCTAGGAGGTCATATACCCCTTTGGCGAAGGACTTCCGAACAAGATTGGCTGCTGCAGAGAAGAACGTAGCGGCAGGTTGTTCCTGGTCTTCCCTCTGTTCTCAGAGCAGTTTTTAGCCAAATATTTTGTTAGGCAAAAGATTTCGATTTTTGCTATCTGGGCATCTTTAGCACTACCACTTGGGGGGTAAGGACTCACTCAGGCTCGGTCCAGGTGTAGACTCAAGATGGTGGGAGCCTTTTATTTCCCTGTGGATCTGAACAGGAGGCCAGCAAACTAGCTCTTGAAGTCACTCTGGTAGTTCTGGGTTCAGGTGGAGAAGCAGGGCTCAAGCAGCAGGGGAGGCCTCTGAGTGCTCAAGGAATTCTCCAGGCAGCAAAGCAGTCTTTCAAATTGCAGCAGTCAGTCTTGTGGAGTACACTGTTGTATTCTTCTTAGGGTGTCCATAAACGGGCTTTCTAGACTCATGTCCTTATATAGGCACAATTCGCCCTGCCCTTATATAGGCATAAAATCCCAGTCCTTATTTAGGCATAAACCATGCACTCCAAATACAGGCATGGTCTCCGACATCCGTCCACCCTAACGTCACAACGAGTTCATGAAAAAACAAACCCTTAGGCAGCGGGACTTTCCCTAGCCCAGGACTATTGATTTCTTCAAGGACTCATATATTATGCATGAACCATTATTCCTTAGGGGTTCATTCCTGACGTCTTCCGCTGTCCGACTCACGTCAATGCTAACATTCTTAGGTAATTCTCAGGTATAAATATACCTTCCCAAACCCCTGTAAATCAGAGGAGACCTCGACTTCAGAGGAGCCCGTTTCCCAGCCGGACGCACTGAGAAGACGCTGTCATTCCTGCATGCAGAGAGTCCAGCTTCCAGTGATCTAACTTCCCTTGCGGGGTGTTGGAGTTCGAGTCTGGAAAGAGATTCCTACCTCTCTCATTCTTCAGGTATGGAGCTGACGAGAACCTAGAGGGACTCTTGGCATACTAGGCATACTAGGCTTAACATACTCTTAGTATACTATAGTAAGGAATACTTCACCTACTTCATACTTCTCCCTACACCTAGGACAGGTTAGGTACATTGGGGTAGAACTAGGTTAGAAACGCATCGTATGAGTACTCGCATTTTTAGTCTGTGTCATTTTATGTAAATGCATATATGCTACAAAGATAATGCTATCGCAGTATTATTTATTTCTACTGCTCACTCTGTACATTATTTATCTCGCATACTGTCTTGTGATCGTAACAGCACATTTAACTTACACCAGAAACAAGACTGTTCAATAAATCTTTTATTGAAACGCCCGTCTGTTCTTTCTGTGTAACTTTGAGGAAAACTAAACATGCACGACTGAGCTGAGTGAAATAGTTATCTATTGTTTCCACGACTCTGGGACACGTTCTGATTCTAAAGGGAAACAAAGTGGTCATGTTTTGCGGCTGCCATAAACTACTCCCTTCTTGTCGTCAAGAAGTTTCTAGTGGCCTCTGAGCTAGCTGGCACAAGTAATTAAGTTTAATATACTCGATAGGGACATACCGACCTTAGTCCTATGTCAAACCTATAGGATATATTATTCCAATGCGCAGAGCCTATTAGGGAAATAGGAGCTACACTACATGGCGCCCAACGTTTGGTAAGGCAGTAATTCAACGTTAGATACTGAGTAACTCAGCCGTGCTTCTTCTTTTTCTCTCAGAGACCCCTACCTACATATACTCCAAAAGACGTCTGGAGTGGGCAGGGTTAAATATCCGCCACGGCTACATAGGGCAGTACCCTATATATTAGCTGTTTGGTTTGTTCAACGTTTGAAGGATACAGTGTCCCAAAATATTATGCACCTTATCTTTGTTTCCTTGAAACTTGTTCTACATTTTTCACAAAACAAAATGTCCTTAAACGGGGACAATGCCGCCGGAAACAGTGGAGCTGCGGCTGATCCAGCCCAACCAACATTTTTTAACAATACAGGTTTAAATGAAACCGAGGAGGGTGTCATTGACATCGCTCCAAACTTAAGAAGAGCCATTACTCTAAAACTTATAAAACATGGCCTACCACCGAGAGGAGGTAGAGCAGTTTTCGTGATAGAGGCACATGAATCCTTTCAGACAGAGGTATTCTATTCATGGGTAAATATTTCCTGAATCCAATCCAGTAACTCACATGTTTCACTTCTACAAAGAAGATGAACCACAAGAGGAATACATTCCTTTCGAGGATATGGAAATTCCATTAACATACCAAGAGCACCAGCTCTGGTTTAAAGGCGCCCTAAAACATCACAGAAACATTACCAGGCTCGGTCCACTAGGTAGACCAGGAGCAACATGGCCGATTCTAGCCGGCTATACACCTCATCCTGAACTTGACATAATGACAGATGAGGAACTACTTGTTCAACTCGCAGAGTTAATAAAAATATACAGACAATTGATCCAATATGTCATGCGGACTTTCACAGTCCAACCACCATTAACACTTCCAAATCAAACCCCTCACCAGGGGAACACTCTAAAAATTACACCACAGACTCTATACGCAGTCATGGGTAAAATGCCCACTAAGCGTGAGCAAATTCCATTTTGGATAGCTCAAAAAATTACTCAAATCGAAGCAGTATTTCCAAATACTAGCCCGCATGAGAAACACAGAATCCTAACCATCAGTTTACCGATGGGGATCACACCACAACTGGAAGACTGCACCACTTGGGGCTCAGTCTTTGCTGCCATCTACACTAAAACACACGGCATTCCGTCAATTGCGGTAATACCTGATGTCCTAAAACAAATTCAAAACGAATACGGGGCAGAGCCTGCTCTAAATTTAGGTATGAAATTACTGAAAAATTTCGACCAGGTCTCAACAATAATATTATCTAATATTAAAGGGGAGGCAGCAGCAGTGGCGATCCGCCAAAAATTAAGGGAATTTGATGTTACAGAACATCAAGCAGAGCTACCCAGAATTATAGAACAATCTTATGCAGAATTAGGCAGAGATAGTTTGGGGGGAAGACCAGTTAAACCGAAACTATCTGAAAGTCCTGAAAAGGACTCAACTAAACAAACTCCTACATCTTCTAAAAAGAAGTGGGAAACTAATAAACAAAATTCAAATGAGAAACGTTCTCAATCTCGAGGTAGGTCTCCTCAAAAGGAGCCCTCTGAAAGGAGGTATAACCTCAGGAATAGGGATAATTTGAGAAAACCTGATAGGTATCAAGATACTGATACACGTTCCTCTCGTCCCTTTCAGATCTCATCGCAGACTTCGGAAAGAAGAGGACGAACAGAACATAGAGAAGAACGCGTGAAATCGAAAGACGACAAACACGCTCCTAAACCTAAAGCAAAACCTCAATTCTCCAAAAAGAAGGTAGCAGGTCTAAAGATAAGACATGCCGAGAATACTGAGAACACAACTCAAGAACGGAGAATGGGCTCAGACAATGCTGGACAGTGCAGCAGAAGTCACAATAGCTCGCCAGAACCTGAAGGAACTTCTGGAGATAGTGGACTTGAATGAGTACATTACAGTAGAGACTGTAGACACCAGGGTTAGTACTCCACAAAAGTTATATGACATAACACTCCGGATGGAGGGAGACAAATCTAGACAGGTTAAAGCACTCTTTTGGGAAAGACTATCAAAGGGCTATGACATACTTCTAGCAGAAAAATACTGGCCACCACAATTTGTCAGGGAGTGCCCACATGGTGAGGACATTATTATGCCTGCCTTCTCCAACCATATACCAATGCATCTAAGATATACATATGCCAGGAAATGGGCAGAGTGGCCCAGGCCCCAGCATTATATAAAAATCATGTAGGATGGGATGAGGACTCGCCTCACCATAAAATACATCTGAAACATGAACCAACTGCACAAAGGCAGTATCCTATAAAGCAAGAAGCTAAAAAACAGGTCAGGGAGATCTTAGATCAACTTGAATATCAAGGGGTGATTGAAACATGCACCTCCTCAATGAACAATCCTTTGTTTCCTGTCTCCAAACCAGACAATACATATCGTCTAGTTTTGGACTACAGACACTTAAACACTTGTTCTAAAACTTTTGCAGTGCAAAATGCACATAGCACAGCATTAATGAATAACATTGTGCGTAAAAAATACAAAACAACATTAGACATCTCAAATGGTTTCTTTTGTCAAAATATAGCACCTGAAAGCAGGTACTTAAAGGCATTTTCCATAATGGGGACCCAGCGTCACTTTTGTCGACTCCCACAAGGGTTCAAGAACAGCCCAGGTTTATTCTCAGCGAGGGTAACGGAGTTACTACAAATTTATGACAATGAGGCATTGTCCTATGTCGATGACATCTATCTGACAGACGATGACTTGGAAAAACACTTGAACAGGGTGAGCACCATTATACTGGGATTCACCTCTGAGGGCTACAAGTTCAACTTTAAAAAGTCCCGAATTGCCCATCTCAATGTCCTATTTTTGGGATATGAGCTTTCAAGTGAAGGCAAGAGCTTGGCAGCTAACTTTCTAGAGAAATGTGCGCTGATCCAACCTCCAAAGACGCTAAAAAACTTACAATCCATCCTGGGTTTCCTAAACTTTGGAAGAACATACATTCTAAATTACGCAGAAAGGGTTAAACCCCTCTACGCATTAATCAAACCTGATTTTTCAATCAAAAACTGGACACAGGAACACACAGAAATTTTGCGTTCACTCCAAGCTAACATGTTAGCAACAAATCACTTACAAACACGCGTAAGTCAAAGAAATTTGGTGATCCGAATAATTTCGGGTCAATGTGGATTCACATACTTAACCTTCAACAAGGGTGAGAAAATACCAATCGCATACAAATCGCATTTGTACACACAAGCGGAAATGCGCTTCAGTTCCACTGAAAAAATTCTAACAGCAGTTCAAACCGCTGTAGCAAAAGAAAGAGCTTTAGCCCAAGGGAAACGCATTATTGTCGTGACCCCAGTACCAGCTTTAGAAGCGGTCACAAAAGCAAGCATTCCAAATGCTAAAGCATTACATCCGAGATGGATACAATGGGTTAATTCTCTTGCTGCAACTGATGTTGAATATGTTTTTGATCCAGATTTAAAAACACAAGCATTCCTGCAATATGAACAAGAATGTCCTCTGCCCACTGAGATTCTGCCTCTCGATCAGTATGAATTTATAATTTACACGGATCCGCACAGCCCGCAACAGGGAGTAAGCAAGCTTACAGTGGAGCGTGTGCTATCGTTAAAGGTCGCATGCGAAATGGCATCTTCAGACCTATGGTCACAAAAACTCAGTCACTAGGAGATTGTACAGCTCAGCGAGCTGAACTACAAGCATTCAAACTGGCACTTGAGAGTACGGATCGAGAATTCCTCACACTGATAGTGTGCGATTCCTTTTACTGTGTTCAGTCGTATAATGACTATATACGAACCTGGCTTGAAAATGGTTTCAAAGATGCGAAAGGTGGCACAATAAAGCACAAAATGCTTTGGGAACAAGTAGTTCAGTTGAAAAACGAACTACCAAAGGCTCACATGATTCACACACTGAGTCATCAACGTGATGGCATTCACGTTGCAGGGAATTCATGGCTGATGAAGCCGCGAAGGGGGCTGTTCAGATGGCTTCCGTAGCTGCGATCACTCGTTCAAAAACAAAAATAGACGGTGAGATAATGTTGGCTGTCAATGCTTCAAGCAAAGGCAGCAGTGCAGCGTTACCAAAAAAGTTTCCACTCAAGTACTCTTATGTAATTGATGCGAACAACGTTCCTTTTGCTCGAATCCCTGGAGTGGGGGATAGGGTAATTCCAAACAAGGAACGCAGATTAGGACTAATCCTAGCAGCACACAAAGGGATAGCTTCTGCCCATGCAGGTGTTTCTGCGACAGTATCTTTACTCAAGCACAGATATTGGTGGCCAGGCATTCGGAAACAAACTAAGAACTATGTTTTAGAATGTGAAATTTGCCAACAGATGAAAGTCTCAACAGTGAAACGTCCTGCGCAGACACCCCTGTTAATCTCAGATAAACCATTAGCTTGTGTTTACCTGGACCACTGCGGTCCCTTGCAAAGGGACGGTAACTATAAATATATCATGGTTGCAGTGGATTCATGCTCTAGGTTCCTATGGTTATGGCCTCAGCGCTCGGCTGACGCTCGAACTGTTATAAAAGATTTGCGAGTCTTTATCGGCACATACGCAATAGGCACGCTACATTCTGACCAGGATCCTGCGTTTAGCTCTCGGGCTTACAAAGAAGCCATGGCCAGTCTGGGCGTTGCATTGCGGTACTCCTCTCCATTCCATCCTGAGGGAAATTCGGTTGTGGAAAGGAAAAACCGGGACATAAAGCAGTCTATAACAGCTAGGGTATTAGGTTCGGGTGATGGGTGGGTCAAACACCTCAATGGTGTACAGCGCGCAATTAACAAACTGCCAAGAAGTTCTCTAGGGGGGTCACTCCATATGAGGTCCTATTTGGAACAAGAATGTGGGTACCAGACCTTGAACACGTAGGCACAGTGGTGGAAAATAAACCGTTTGATATCAAAGATCGTTTGGCTGTTTTACAGGAACTAAATCAACTAAGAACGAAACAAAGCAACGTATTCCTACAGCCAACCACCACTGGGGAAACATCAGCGGTCCCAGCAAGGCCTGTCTGGATTCCAAAAGTAGGGGATCTAGTCAGAGAAAAAATTGCGGACAAGAAGGAATTTGGACCTTCTTACAGACAACCAGTACCTGTCCTAAAAGTTCAAGGAACAAGAACAGTACTTCTGCCACCCCTTGCTGGAAGAAAGGAGAAAAGATTTGTGTCCATCGACCTCATCAAACCACAGTATGTGGCCAATACTGAACAGTAGGCCTCGTGGACTCCGACCTAGTAGCAGACGCACTCCTCTCGCTACTATCCGAGAGGTTCAGACTGAAAGACTGATAACTATCGAGAATTCAGCTGTAACAGATGGAGGACTAAGCAACCAAGCTATGGAACTCGTCCCTCTTGACAACCAAGTAACAGTTCGTCCAAATACACCTGTCTACACCAATGTGACACGTGATGAACTGGTTCCTGTGATTTCAACAAATCCTGATGCAATTCCAACAATTGACAGAACTGCTTCTGGCTATTTCATTGACTTTGATACGTTCTCAGAAGATCCAAGCGAACCTGAAACGACGCCAGCATCATTCCAACTCAAGCAGCGAGTACAAGACTTTATTCACCTTCTGAAAAAGACTTATCTGGTTTCTCCATGGATTGAACTCTGGATTACATCTGGACTAGTTGTTTTCCTGCTCTGGCTAGCTTTGGTAACAACTGTAAGCGTGCTTATAAGTGGCAGATACATCCATGTGAACACTGAAGGAAAAGACGTAAACGTACTTTTGAAACCACATAAATCTTCCCATCGTGAAGCAAGAGACTTGTCATCAGTGAACATCACAGCCGTTCCTATACAGGATGGTATAGTGTGGGACAAAACGGATTATGATATCTTCGGCCCGAATGAGCAATTGAACATTCCACATTTGTTTAAAATTTCACTAAGTGATTTAATAACGTCTAATACCTATTCAGATGATTGGGACTTTGAGACTGTGAATGACATAATGTTTGATCTAGAAAAATCTGCTGCATTTTCTAAAAATGAATATTTAGAGGGTTCATCAGACTATGAACAACTGTATTGTTATAACCACTATGGTCATCATTATTTGCATAAAACTGCATATCCAAGAAATGTGTTTATGTTTAACCAATGGGAACATTGTCCTACACCACCAAAAGGTAGTTCAAAAACTTTTGCTAGTAAGTTTCCATATTTTTCAGGTTATAATACATCTGACCCAGAAACGTTTTACTATAAAAATGTAAACAAAACAGGACTGGAAATTATGTTAACGAATACCAAACAGATATACTCTGCAGCATTTATTGCCCAACTGTCTACACAGGGTTTCGACTTATGGAAAGACACAATAGAGACAAAAACCGTCTGGGGTAGTAAAGATTGGCAAGTACAGGGTATAGAAGCTTTATTTAGAGCCTGCATCATCCCTGAACAAATACTGTTTTTGAATGAAACCGTCCAACAGACATCTTGTCTTGGATTAGCCAAGATAAAAGAGATGAAAACACCTTCTGTGCCAACACCTGCCAGTTATAATGATACTAAGGCAGTGGTGACAGTTGACAACATACTACAACTCAACAGATCTAATCCTGATTGGAAGAAATGGTTGATCTGGCCCACAGACACAAACAACTGTCAGGAAAGATTCCTGAATAAAACTCAGGGCTTTACCATTCATAGGCCAGACCCAAGATATGTCCAAAGACAACATCCGGGGGTAGTAACAACATACACTGTAGGAAAATTATGCCTCGATTGGCTGCATAAATCTACACTACAGGATGTGAAACAACACTTATCCTTACTTGCAGATGACGCAGATCTTAGGGAATTCTTGCTTGGACCAAGAAAACCGCGTCAAAAACGTTTCATATATGCCGGCATTTATGCTGCTTATAACGAAGCATGGAAAGTGTCACAGATGGAGGCCGCGGAACGAATACGTGAACTTGATCGTATTAATTTAGAGAAAACGCTCTTTGCGGTCAACAATGGGTTAACAACTTTGTCCTCCAGGATATATTCATTGGATGGCATTGTATCCTCTGCTATCGACATTCTAGAACAAGATTTGGCGATGTTACAACAAGGTCAATCTCAATTACGTTCTATAATGTCATTGAGCTGGACGCTGCAATCTTTGCGAGCGGGCTATGTGCCTTGGCGTTTCATCAACACGTCGGCTCTGTTTGCAGAATACAATCTAACTGATAAACAGATCGAACTGGCACAAAGAGAAGCAAAGAATAGAGTGCTGAGCATTGAAAAACTGGAAAAATTACCATTCACAGTGGCAGAAAAACCAGCTACAATATGGCTCATTCATGGCAAAATAACATTACCTGTGACTACTTTTCAGTTTCAGTTTCAGTTTCAGTTTTATTGCCTCAGACAAATGCAAGCAGGCAAATATGAAAGGTTGGGTAAGGAATACATTAAGACATCTTGGGATTTACCGTATACACATAGATGTTGGAGTGGGGATCGTGAAGTGTTTTTGAGCGGTACTAGCTGTAAACATGCACTGACCGGTTCACTTATATGTCAGGACATTTCTTTACACGGGGCTTGTAATGGTTCTGTGGCAAATTTGTCTTGCCATCAGCAGGGTACACCAGCTGCTGTGATTAATCCAACGTTTGGACAACTTTCGAATGGGAGTTACCTCATGTTGAATGATCAGAGTTGCTACGGCATGCTGCCAGGCATCCCATATCTAGTAACGGTCAACTCCAGGGTCACTTGCTGTATGCAAGTATTGTTTCCCCCAATAGACACAGTCAGGGAGTCGCCTCTATGGCTTTCGCTGAACGTCTCTTTTATAAGATTTGATACTTTGAGCAGAATGAAAGCCATGCTTTTACAGCAAACAGTGCCTTTGACCTCGGCCAAAGAAACCTATGATCTACAATTAGCAAGGACTTCGGCTGAGATACAGACTTTAATACGTACAAACTGCCCTATACATTTCGTAGAAATGATAACACGTATCTTTAACATGTCTGATACAACAGGAATTGTACATGTATTTAAGAGCATCTGCTCCGGTCTGTTAGCACCTTTCCAGGCAATACTTGGAATCATCCCGAACTTTGCACATTCGGTGTTTGGTGGCATACCATTAATTCTAGCACTTGTTGCCGGAATCCTATTTCTCTTCCTGCTATTGCGCTATGGCCAGCCTATTCGCAGACATCACTCCGAGCGAAATGGAGAAAGCTCTCCTTGAACGAAAGTGCCGTGAGCGAATAGTACAGCTATTGGGCATGACTCGTCTACCGGACCTTAATACAACTTGGTTCCTGTCATTCAGACCAATCTGGCAAGATTGCATCTTACCTGTTCTACGATGCCTGCTATGCGGTGAAGAATGCGTGTTGGACGCTTGTCTAACATATCCATCAGCTACGCCAAAGGACGTCGATACTTTGCTGGTCTCGATAACGGCCCATGCTCTGTGTTTTCCCCAGCGGCTACCAATCCTGATGTCAGCATTCATTGAGATCTCACAGACGCTTCCGGCTGCTGCTGAGGTACGAGAAAGATCTACAGGCACACAGGTAACGACAGACGCGAACATTGCTGCGGCGACCTATGCTGAGAGCGATGCTTCACATCTCTGTGCAGTTAATCTTCTTCACGAGGTGTTCCAACTAACACCAACTACAGTGGATGATGTTTTGTCTATAGAAATAGATGATCTCATGTTTACACCAGACCCGCAAACTGACTCTGATTCAGCATACAGTGTTCCAGAGATGCAGTAACAATTTGGCCTTCATTCTTCAAAAACTTGGAACTCTACCAAAATTGAACTTTTGTCCCATTTTTCGAACGAAAATGGCACTTCAATCTGCTTAAAGTAGAACTAGCCTTATAATACGGACTTGGCAGTACTTCCACGGACACTATGGGGCCGATTCCGATCTCGGCCGGTAGGGCTCCGAATCGGATTCGGCTTTACCGGATCCGATTCGGAGCCCTGTTTCCCGACCGAACCGTACGTGGGTCCGGCCGAGCGAGTACGATGCGAATTCGCCGACCGACTCGTCCGGGCGTCCCGACCGCTCCGACCGACTCGCTCCCGGCTCGAACCGCTCCGACCGACTCGCTCGGACTCGACTCGCACCACGCAATGGAGACGTTCCCCGGCCGGGTAAGTACGATGCGCGCCGCGAGCAGTCCGACCGAGCCGCGCACTCCGGCTCGAAAGAGCTGTCGGAGCCATACTTTGGGGGTCCGTGTCGGACCCCCTGTACGCGTAGCCGCGCGAGTCGCACACAGGGGGACCCATGGGTCCCCCCTACCTGTGCGTGTACGGCGCGAATCGCTTCGCCGCGTACCCGCTGTAGGGGGCGCACTTGTCCGACTCGCACCCATTGAGTCAATGGGAGCCCGCGTACGCGTTGTACGACCGGCTCCCATTGACTTCAATGGGAGTCCGACCGACTTGAGTCCGATAACATACGGACGCATCGTACTCGTTCGGTCGGACTGTACGGGTCCGATTCGGTCGGAAATCTCTCCGGGTCCGGCTCGGTCGGAGAAATTTCCGGCCCGAATCGGAATCGACCCCTTAGTCATCTTGTGTGTCTAAATCAGTTCATTTAATTTTCATGACATGAATTGTTTTTGATATTTGAACGACTTATCGATCATTTTTGTCATATGTAAATATCGCTGCTTATTTTCATTCTAATTGCATTTGATTTAATACTTTATGCCTGAAATGAATAAGCATTGCTTAATATGTACAGAAACTTTTGCATTTTTAAATATGTTTTTAAATGCTTTTTAGAAATATTTTTTAATATGCAGTACTCCATTTTAATGTTTAGCATTTTATATGTTTAGCATTTTAGTATTATCGTACACACGAAAGAGGAGTGGGTGTTGTATTCTTCTTAGGGTGTCCATAAACGGGCTTTCTAGACTCATGTCCTTATATAGGCACAATTCGCCCTGCCCTTATATAGGCATTAAATCCCAGTCCTTATTTAGGCATAAACCGTGCACTCCAAATACAGGCATTGTCTCCGACATCCGTCCACCCTAACGTCACAACGAGTTCATGAAAAAACAGACCCTTAGGCAGCGGGACTTTCCCTAGCCCAGGACTATTGATTTCTTCAAGGACTCATATATTATGAATGAACCATTATTCCTTAGGGGTTCATTCCTGACGTCTTCCGCTGTCCGACTCACGTCAATGCTAACATTCTTAGGTAATTCTCAGGTATAAATATACCTTCCCAAACCCCTGTAAATCAGAGGAGACCTCGACTTCAGAGGAGCCCGTTTCCCGGCCGGACGCACTGAGAAGACGCTGTCATTCCTGCACGCAGAGAGTCCAGCTTCCAGTGATCTAACTTCCCTTGCGCGGTGTTGGAGTTCGAGTCTGGAAAGAGATTCCTACCTCTCTCATTCTTCAGGTATGGAGCTGACGAGAACCTAGAGGGACTCTTGGCATACTAGGCATACTAGGCTTAACATACTCTTAGTATACTATAGTAAGGAATACTTCACCTACTTCATACTTCTCCCTACACCTAGGACAGGTTAGGCACATTGGGGTAGAACTAGGTTAGAAACGCATCGTATGAGTACTCGCATTTTTAGTCTGTGTCATCTTATGTAAATGCATATATGCTACAAAGATAATGCTATCGCAGTATTATTTATTTCTACTGCTCACTCTGTACATTATTTATCTCGCATAGTGTCTTGTGATTGTAACAGCACATTTAACTTACACCAGAAACAAGACTGTTCAATAAATCTTTTATTGAAACGCCCGTCTGTTCTTTCTGTGTAACTTTGAGGAAAACTAAACATGCACGACTGAGCTGAGTGAAATAGTTATCTATTGTTTCCACGACTCTGGGACACGTTCTGATTCTAAAGAGAAACAAAGTGGTCATGTTTTGCGGCTGCCAGAAACTACTCCCTTCTTGTCGTCAAGAAGTTTCTAGTGGCCTCTGAGCTAGCTGGCACAAGTAATTAAGTTTAATATACTCGATAGGGACATACCGACCTTAGTCCTATGTCAAACCTATAGGATATATTATTCCAATGCGCAGAGCCTATTAGGGAAATAGGAGCTACACTACAACACAACAGGCCACAGCAGCAGACAGTCCTCTGAGAGTCCTTCCACAGGTCCAGAAAGTGAAATGAAGAGTGGATCTAAGTGGCCTATTTTTACTCCTGGTGCCTTCTTTGATGTGGAAACATGTTCTAGAGGGTTCTCTTTGAAGTGCTTGTCATTTCCCGACTTCCCTGCCCTGGTTTCAAACTGGCTGCAGAGAAAATGTAGATGTGACAAGCCCTTTGTGTGAAGGCAGAGCACAGCCTATTTAGTTGCAGGTGTGGTTGTGCTCAGCTCCGCCTCCCATCCTGCCAGCAGATGGCCCATTCAGGCACACCTAATTCCTCTATCGTATGACTATCTGGGAGAATTTACAACAGTCAACTACACTCAGTCAAGTGACCCAGGGGAGGCTGTAGGCACCAAATGGCTAAAGGTAGGGAAAAACAACTTTATAAAAGTAGTATTTTTAGATTGAAATTTAAAACCTGGCTTTACCAGAATAGAAGATTTTTAATTGTATTTTCATAGATACCAAACATAAAATGCTTATCTGTCCCCAATAAAAAGTTAGCACTTATAAAATGTAATAAGGCAACCCAATGTTATCCTGTGGGACAGTTAGGCCTCACAGTAGTGAAAAACGAATTTAGCAGTTTTTCGCTAACAGGGCATGTCAAATTTAAAAGTACACGTCCAACCTTTTATTTACAATGCACCTTGCCCTATGTGCTACTTAGGGCCTTCCTTCAAGGTGACCTATATGCAATAAAAGGGGAGTTACATGCTACAATCTCATTTGTATTTTTTTTATCATTTAATGTTAAATGTCCTTTTCAATGCATTGATTGTTTATAGAGCTCGTAACCAGTTGAATTGGCAGTTTAAAACTGCATTCAGGCTGGAACTGGCAGGCCTACGACATGTTTCACTACAAGGCTAATTAAATGGCTGCCACAATAAATGCTGCAGGCCCACTAGTGGCATTTAATTTACAGGCCCTGGGTATATGGTATACCACTCTACAAGGGACTACCAATGTTACCATGTTTAAAGGAGAGAGCACAAGCACCTGGCTGGCAGTGGTAAAGTGCACAGGGTCCTAAGGCCAACAAAACAAATGCTGCTAAAAACGTGGATGGTAAAAGCAAAAGGTTTAGGGGTGACCCTGCAGAGAGGGCCAGGTCCAACATGCCCAACCTGATGTTGTAGGCCTGAGCTGAAGGTGAGGTGCTATAACAAGGAAGAAGGACTTAAATGGAAACTTAAACTTTAATTTGCAGTAGTTTTTAAACATAGAGGGACTGCTCCCTCTTCCGGCCCTGTTTAGAAACCACTGCACAGCAGTTCATACCCCTCAGTGTCCTTACATATTCTGCAGTAATCACTGCAGAGTATGTAAGGGTGCCGAGGGATATACACTGCAGTGCATTTGATATTTGGCTGTGCTATTTCTTATGCAAAATGCATCTTCACATCTATTTTTGGACTCGAGGAGGCATTTTGCACTAAGAAAATAGCACCAAATGCCCACTCTGCCTGTAGCAGAATTCCACTGAGTCTTGCAGAAGTTTAATGTAATTCCACAGAATCAAACTACGCCAATTCCTTCCACCCCTACCCATCACTATATCTTGCAGGGGCCTCACTCAAGATTTGCTACGTCACTAGCCAGCACTCATTTTTGAATCGGGACTTATTATTCCTCATCAGACTTAGACCTACAAAGAGACAACGGAAGAACAGGGAGAAAGAAAGAGGAAGACAAAGATAGGAAAACAGTGACGAAGAGAGGAAGCAAACGTGAGCACGTGACAGTTGCACTGACAAGCCAGACCTAAAAATCGGTAAACAGTCAGAATATCAAGTAGGAAATGGCGACTTGCACTAATATCGAGTGCAAAATATCGTGACAAAGAAATATCGACTGCCAGAATATCATGGTCAAGAATATCGAGTTTAAGGTAAGAAATATTGTTTTCCAAAATATCAAAGTCACTAATATCGTTTGCAAAAATATAGTTGTTAAAAATATCGTTGTTTTAGTTAGTGTTATGTATTTTAGTGTGTATTTTAAATGTATGTGCTATATTTTTTTGTCTAAGTATTGCATTTTTTTAAAAAATTTATGTGTTAAATTTTTAGAAGTTACTAATTTTATTTTAATTAAATTTTGTGTTTTAGTTCCGTAGCGGGTTGTGGGTTTATAGGGGAATAGAGTGGGAAGTAATTTAATTATAATAAATTGAATATTAATTTTATTTTAATTAAAATTTGCGTTTTAGTTCCGTAGCGGGTTGTGGGTTTATAGGGGAATAGGGTGGGAAGTAATTTAATTATAATCAAATTATTAATATTGTTTCATAATTAATATTTATTTATTTAATATTTTGAATTGTTAATTGTGGGAAATAATTTATTATTAATGATTTAATAATTTGTTATTAGTTATTAATAATTAATTGGTAATTATGTTAATTGTGTCATTTTTTTAGGAGTGTGGTGTGGGTTGATAGGGGAGTAGGGTGGGAAGTAATTTAATTTTAATAAATGTATTAATTTTTTTATAATATGTATTAATTAATATTTTATAGTGTTAATTGTGTGAATTAATTTATTAATAAATATTTATATTTTGATTGTTAATTGCTATTAATTAAATAATTAATTATGTTAATTGTGTAATTGTTTTACAAAATTGGTGGTGGCATTTACAGGGAAATATGGTAGGAGGTAATTTATTTTTATTTAATTAATTCTTCGTTAATTGATGCTAATTAATTCATTATATTTAAATGTTGTCAATTGTGTAATAATTTTGATGTGTGAGTTGTGGGGTTTATAGTGGTAAATGGTGAGAAGTAAATGTTTTTTAAAAGAATTAATGATTTTTTGTTACTTGATATTAATTTATTAATGTAAAATGTTATGTAAATTGTGTAAATATTTGTTAGGTGTGTGTTTTGGTGTTTATTGTGGTATAGGGTGGAAGGTAATTTAGTTTAAATTAATGAATCATTACTTGATCATTAATATTCATTTATTAATTAATAAATATTTTTGTTATTGTTTGGCTTTTCTTTTGTTTGGGTATTTCTGTTCTATAGCTGTAATGTTTTGTTAGTACATTAATTTTTACCTTTTTAAATGTGTCTTTTAAATTATTAATATTTGTATAATTGTTAATTAATTGTGTTAATTATGGCGGTACACTTTTTTTGAAATTTAGATGTGTGCTGTAAATTGTGTGGTGTTATAGGGTAGGAAAAAATATATACTTTTATGTAATTTATAATTTTTTGGATTAAAATTAATTTTTATTACAAGATAGTTATTTTTTTGTATTTTTTTAATTAAAAAAGTAATATTTTTATGTTCATTTAAAATTTTTGCTACATTATATTATGTTTCTATGTTTTGTAAATTTTGATATTTTTATATATGTTTTGTTTTTGGGTTTTTTATTTAATTTTGTATTGTAGTAGATATTTTGTTTGTTTTTCAATTTGAATTTTTTTTTGTGGGAATGGTAATTTTTACCCCTCCGCTATCCAACACTTTCCCTACTGTTGCACTCGCTGGAGTGGGAATAGTAATTTTTACCCCTCCGCTATCCAATACTTTCCCGACTGTTGCACTCGCTGGAGTGGGAATAGTAATTTTTACCCCTCCACTATCCAACACTTTCCCTACTGTTGCACTCGTTGGAGTGGGAATAGTAATTTTCATCCCTCCGCTATCCAACACTTTCCCTACTGTTGCACTTGCTGGAGTGGGAATAGTAAATTATTTCCCTCCGCTATCCAACATTTTCCCTACTGTTGCATTCATTGGAGTGGGAATAGTAAATTATTCCCCTCCGCTATCCAACAGTTTCCCTACTGTTGCATTCATTGGAGTGGGAATAGTAAATTATTCCTCTCCGCTATCCAACACTTTCCCTACTGTTGCACTCGCTGGAGTGGGAATAGTCATTTTTAACCCTCCGCTATCCAACACTTTCCCTACTGTTGCACTCGCTGGAGTGGGAATAGTAATTTTTATCCCTCCGCTATCCAACACTTTCCCTACTGTTGCACTCGCTGGAGTGGGAATAGTAATTTGTACCCCTACGCTATCCAACACTTTCCCTACTGTTGCACTTGCTGGAGTGGGAATAGTAATTTTTATCTCTCCGCTATCCAACACTTTCCCTACTGTTGCACTTGCTGGAGTGGGAATAGTAATTTTCACCTCTACGCTATCCAACACTTTCCCTACTGTTGCACTTGCTGGAGTGGGAATAGTAATTTTTATCTCTCCGCTATCCAACACTTTCCCTACTGTTGCACTTGCTGGAGTGGGAATAGTAATTTTCACCTCTACGCTATCCAACACTTTCTCTACTGTCGCACTCATTGGAGTGGGAGTAGTAAATTATTCCCCTCGCTATCCAACACTTTCCCTACTGTTGCAATTATTGGAGTGGGAATAGTAAATTATTCCCCTCCACTATCCAACACTTTCCGTACTGTTGCACTCGCTGGAGGGGGAAATAGTCATTTTTTCCCCTACGCTATCCAACACTTTCCCTATTGTTGCACTCAATGTAGTGTAAAATGTACTTTTAAAAAAGAATACAGGTGTATGTATATACATGAGAATCAACAAATGGGAAAGCAGCCGGGTGATAGAAAACTGCACTACCTAGGTCAGTCACGTAATACATGGATATTGCCCGCCTCAAATGATCAGCTGCCACTTGACCACAAATAGAAACATGCACAGAAGGTAGATGAGAGGCAATATGAATTGATAGCAAGTAAAACGATGCAATGTATACAGGTTGAAAAACAATCAATAGTAATTTGTTGAAGTCTTTGTGTGTCTTTATTTCAAATACGCTTGGTTTGCGTCTTTGGAAACAGCCAAAGCATTTCGCCCAAACAAGGGCTTCTTCAGGGCAATGAATGATGCTGAATGTGTCTTGCCAGGGTAATAGGCATCGATAGAGCGTGGTCAGCGTGGTGCGGCCGTTGAGGGACGTAAGTTGAAAGTGAAGAGGCCTCAGGCCCAAGGGACCGCCTGTGTGTCCTTATTTGTAAGATCCCAGGCCAGATGGTGGAGTCAAACGGCTAATATATCTTCAAAGTAATGTGATAATTTGTATTAATTTGCAGGGTAGCGTGATACGACCCGTGTCCGGCTGGTGTCCAAATCTCAGCGGGATGATCAACGATCGATTTGGACATCAGCCGGACCCAGGTCGTATCATGCTACACTGCGAATTAACACAAATTATCACATACTTATGGCCCTCAACGGACGCACCACGCTGACCACGCTCTACCGAAGCCTATTACCCTGGCAAGACACATTCATCATCATTCATTGCCCTGAAGAAGCCCTTGTTTGGGCGAAACACGTTGGCTGTTTCCAAAGTCGCAAGCCTAGCGTATTTGAAATAAAGTCACACAAAGACTTCAACAAACGACTATTGATTGTTTTTCAACCTGTATACATTGCATCGTTTTACTTGCTATCACATCACATTGCCTCTCATCTATCTTCTGTGTATGTATATACATATTTATTTATAATTTTTAATATATTTCTAACATTTTATAATTAATTAAAAAGATTATTCATTAATTATTATTAAGTAAATATATATATATATATTACATTTTATATATGTATGTTTAATTTATTTTTACATTAAATTTATTACTTATAATTGTTAAAATATACAAATAATTCTAAATATTTTTTTAAGTTAGATGTATTATTTAATTTATTTTACATTATTTTTTATACATATTATAAAAACGATATTTTGTACTTCGATATTTTTAACAACGATATATTTTTTTCAATATTTTAGTACTTACCATTATGAAGATAGGAGGTCGATATTTTTGACATCGATATTTATGTCCCGATATTTTGGTAACACGATATTTTTGTGCTCGATATTGTGTCAGTGATCCCTAAAAATCACTGTTAACAACTGACCTCCTCCCATCTGTGCTTGTGTGAGAGAAAAACACCATGAATTATCTAGTTATCTAACACATTTTAAAACAGTCCAATTGTGTGTGCCCCAGAAAAATCAAGCACAGGCAGATGGATAAATAAACAAAGTGATCACAGCTGCATGTAGGGCAAGCACCTTTTGTGGAAGCACACAACGTCTTCCCAATTAAAACATGTACTACTAGTTCCCAACTTGTGGGTGGAGCCAAAGCCTATCTCTAGTGATGCTGACATAATTATCTGGCGAAAGTTGCACTGTGACGTCAGACCATAAAAATTAGTGCAAAAGTGAGATAAAGATACCATAAGCGCAGGTTAGTGGAGGAAAGAGGCATGAGGTGGAATCCGGCCTGGGCAGCCTTCGTATCCAGCAATCCGAACTTTCAGAAGCACCAATAACAGGCCCCGAAGAAAAACTTTGGGGCCCTCAAGTAAGTATAATTATTATTACAAATTAAGAACGTGGGTGCAGTGGTGCCCACTGTTTTCCATAGCTGCGCATCACTCAGAGGTCAGAACAGGGCTAATGACACCTCAATATTACCTTCTGGGACGCTTGTGATGTTGCTGGCAACCCCGGCAGAGCCTTTGCAGTCTGCTAAAATTAGGTCTACTTCCTTTGTGCAGCTACAAGGAGTCGGACACTGGATCCCCCAGGCCACGGCGGAGAACAGGAGTGCAGTGAAGACCACTGGAAGCACTGGAAGCAAGAAAGATGAAATTACCATACTTTAATATAGAATCAGGGTCGGCTCTAAATCGGATTGACTGGGACAGTGCCTTAGGCGGAAAGCAAAATTTGGTGTTTGTGGGGCAGGGGGTCGTTGCGGTGAGAGGGCAGTATATGGGAAGAAGATGGGAGTGGGCAGAGGGTTGATGGGTTGCTAACAATTACGCTGAGGTACATTAAGGGCTGATTACAAAGTCTTTAACGGTACCCGATTAAGACCAAGTGAGATGGAAAATCTGCTGATTGTATAACATTAAGTCAGGCAGCTCCCTGCTGCGCCCCTCGGAATATTGGCGCCCCGGGCCTAGGCCCAGCTCACCCACGCTGAAGGATGTCCCTTCATGGAATACTGCTACACCCTGAGTCCCTGACTTACTGGGCGAGCACAGCAGCAAGCTCGTACTCTACAGAGAGCTTTTGGTCAGACACCCTGTGATTCATTTTCAAACATGGCCAATTAGTGGCTACAGGTAGTGGTGTTAGCAGGTAACAACACTTGCAGCAGCACTGTGCGGGACGTTTAGACTTTGGTTGATAATTCCGGGCACAACCGACAAAAACATTGTTTCCACTGGTCAATGCTGCAGGCTTTCTCCAGCCGCGACATCATCATCAAGAGACCTGCGTTTAAATCCCAATTTAACATTTACATACGTCTCACCCCTAGCAACACGGCCATTTCCTGCAATCTGCTGCCCTTTAGTGGTACACTTGTCTCATGACGCTGACTTTTGCGATATAAGTACTGTTTATTGTAACCTAGCTCTCTGCCTGTATTCATTTTATTGACCTAGGTAGTTTGAAAGCCTGTGTGGATCCACCAAGTTTTAAACTTTTGACTAAAGAGCCCAACATTGGATGCATTAGCCCATTTATTCCCCGGACCCAATAAAACGTTATTGAATGGATGGGTTTTATCTCGCAGCACAGATTTTTTTTTAACTGGTCTTGTGATTTGATTAAGTTATTGTCAGATTATTGTGAGAGTGACTTTTTTTTTACTGATCTTGTGTGTTTATTCGATTACGTTAATGTCTTATTATTGGGGGAGTAACACAGAAAATATACGTTTTTAAGCTTAGCCTACACAGATGTGAGACATTTTGTTTACATACAGTTGTCTTACAGCCTGCCCATAGCTTACCATATGTTAGCTTTAGCATCACTCTAATTTCCTTTGTTCCCGTTTGCCTTGGCATGCCTGTGTCATGTCTCTTCTTGTGTTTGGCCCTCCCCTGGAGCAAGGAAACAGTACTTGTGTCCTTCCACTGCTCCTGTTTTTCGAGCGACGTTTTTGAGGGGTTCAAACATTCTATATGAGTGCTTGTATTTTCAGTTCATCTCCCATATCCCTGCCCATGTAGCTTCTTTTCCAGGTTACTTCTTTTCCCTCCCACCCCTTGCCCAACAATGTAGGCAAACCAACTCATCTATGACAACTAATAGGTCTGTAGTTTTGGCACAGAATATGCATATCCTTGTACTGTAGAGTGTGACTGTGATTATGCATGCCTTCCAAATAAAGAACAACACACACTATTTCTACCCAATATTGCCCCAGGAAACTGGGTATAGACTTAGGGCCTTATTACGAGTTTGGTGGTCCGACCGCCATAGAACTGTGTCACCCCCGCCAGCAGCCCACGGCACTGGCAGTCCAAAGACCGCTGTATTATGAGTTGACCACGGTGCCGGCAGTGTGGAGGCAGGGACCTTGTGGCGGTGTTGAGTACTTTTTCCAAATATACCAATGCCTGTGTGTGCAATTCGACTGCATATATGTCAGATGCACACATATGCATGATATATGTGGAAAAATACCGTATACCCATTACCTGGGCACAGCCCATATGTGGGCAGTCCGGGTAATGGGCATATGGTACGAACAAGACTCACCTCTATATCACCGCACACAGGGTCGTAATCCTCAGGATGAAGATTCTGCTGTGAATGGGGGACCTAGGGTTAGGGATCCATGTCGGACTCTGCCGGGAAGAAGAAGAAAGGGGTGAGTACGCACCCCAAATCCTTCATCACTGCCACTTTGAAGTAGGCGGTCGGACCGCCGCGGTCCACTTGTGGATCAGGCAATTCGTAATACACACGGCAGTGCAGTACCCCTGTACCACCGTATGGTGGCTGCCTTTTCCCGATCACGAGCCCCATGGACGGTGGTCTGCTGGCGGTCTTGGCGGGACAGCAGTGGTCTTCCCAAAGCCAATCCGCCCAACTCATAATACGGCAGTCGGACTGCCGAGCTCTCCACGCTCAGACTACCACCGCTGAAACAGCGGTCCTAGGGACAGCCAAACTCGGAATAAGGCCCTTAGTCAAGAAAATAATGAGCTCCTTATGGAGTAACTTGCATGTACTCTAAATTGAGTTGGTATCAAAAGAATCCAACCTATCTTGAATTAAATAAAATAAACATGCCTATGATAAGGTGTACCACAAAGTAAATTATGAAAAAGATTTTCTTTTATTTATACAGGGTAATTCAGCAATATGTACCAATACTTATACATGATTATACAATCCAGGGAGAGGTGTGGCACAGCGGCCAGAGTGGCTGACACCGGAGCGCGGAGCTCACAGTTCGATCCCCAGTGCCGGAAGCAGATCAACTCAGCATCATGTGACTCTGGGCAATAGCTCACTTAATCTCTCTGACGGCCCCCATCACCTTGAGACCCTTATGGGTGATTAGCTGGCGCTTAAAAAATACCAGGTTTACAGGTTATTTAGGGTTCAAGATGAAGAAAGTACAACTGACCCACAATAATCACAAAAACCTTCTGTAAATTGACCATTCAAAGGTGGGACATAGTTTAATATATTAATGATTTGTTTCCTAGGTAAGTGTCTTAAGTTTCAGTTGTTGCATCTGGTATGATTTTTTGCACTCTTGGGGGCCCATTACGATACCCGGCGTAAATAAATCCGCCAGGCATGGAAGCGGCAAAAATCCGCCCGCACACACCGTCTGAACACCGACCACGCCATTACGATTACACAAACCGAAAACCGCCACCGGCGGAAAAATCACACAAAATACCGCCCGCCATCGTCCGAGTCGGAGTCAAACCGCCCGCCACGGACGGAAACACGCACGACAACACAAAACCGCCCGCCCTCACGGCCGACACACCGCACGTGAAATTACGATCGCACCGCCATGAGCGGGAAAACTACAAATATACCGCCCGCCAGCGCAAACAACGCCGATGAGAATCGACACGGCAGAAGCCATGGCGCCCACGTCCCTGCACAGAAACCATCCGCTCACAAAACCAATAGCACACAACATGGCCAACAAGTCCACACAGCAAGGCACGCACAAATACACAAGCACAGTACACATCCCGAAAACACCCCCGGACAAACAAAAACTACAAAGGCCAGAACCCCAGACACAACACACCTGAAAACAACAGACCATGAGGACACACCCACATAGGTAAGTACAAAAGCAGCACTCCCACAGACCACAACCCCTTGCAACATTGCAAACCAGAGAGGAGAGGAGAGGACACAGTGACACAGCAAGGACAACAGCACACCACAGAAACGCACACATCACAACCACCACCACCACCACCACCACCACCAAACACCGGCACCACAAACCCCCTGCACATTACACAACACACACCGCACCAGCACCACAAACACCATGGCACCACAAAGAATGCCCAAGTTCACGCCCATTGAGCTGACGGTCATGGTCGACGAGATCATCAAGGTGCACCCACAAATCTATGGGAACATGGTCCAACACACACCACTAGCCACCAGAAACAGAATGTGGAACCGGATCGTAGACCAGGTCAATGCAGTCGGGACCCTGCCCAGGAACAGAGTCGAAATTAACAAACGGTGGAATGACGTCAAGAGCCTGGTCAAGAAGAAGGAGGGCAAAAACAGAGAGCTGGCTGCCGTCACTGGCGGAGGGAATCCCGCGCTCTTCAAGACCTTCAAAGCGTGGGAGGAGAAGGTGCGAGTCATCATCCATCCCGAGATCCTCGCCGGATTAGCAGGGGGAGTGGAGGCTGGTAAGTACAAACTAATGTATACCAGCACACCGCTATGTACTCACATGCACTACCACCATGCCACAGCTCCCAGGGACAAACACCCCCATGTCCAGCACACAATACACAACACACACATGCAACAGACACCACCACACACAGCCCAAACAGAACAACTGTAAGATGCGTGGGGACATGTGTACATTCAGCCAGCCACGTAACCACCAACAGGTCCCCAAATATGCCAGAAGCGCCACAACGAGCACCCAACACACCCATGTGTCCGCCACAGCTGCACAAACCGACAAGTAACAGGTAAGTGGCAGGAACACAAAGTGCAGTGGGTGGGATGGTGGACAGCCCAAGTACAACACACACCAGGCCCCTAGTCCCACAGCACAGCAAGGAGGAGCATCCCCCACACCCCACAGCCACGTGTCAGCCACCGCAGTGCACAACGACAGCCGAAAGGCAGACATCACGGTCCACAGCAATCGGTGTCAGTGGGTGTCCAGCCACCCCCACGACCCACAACACCCCCCCACCCCCACAGACCTGCAACATGGAGCACCCCCGCTTAGAGCCATGTGGCATCCAGTACAGTGCACGCACGAACAACCTGCAGGTGGGAAACTGGACAGGGCTGGATTACTGGAGGCATGAGGACCGGTACACGACCAACACATGGGACATGTCACGTAGCAGACGAACACGCAGCACCGCCCACCGTCACGAACAAGTGAACAATGTGCACACGGACATGAACAACAGACTCACACCCCACATGACCCATCACAGACATAGCAACACCCAAGGAGCCACGTCTGCATGCACAAGCCACACTGAATATAGTACCACACGGCAGCCACTGTGCAACTCATCACACACAACCGAAACACCATTGAAGTCCTGTCCATGTAGCCCCTACTGCCTGTCAACCACACACCCCACAACTACGCCTATGTAAGACAAACAAAACTAGACGCAACAGAGCGGAACAACATAAATGCACACGAACACCACTGAACCCATCAAACACACAGACACACCATGCACATACAACATACCATCCATCCCATCCGTCAGCCCCAGTCTCATGAAAGGCATGTCATCCGCACAGCTGCCACACATACAGCAGTCACGCTAAGATACATGCCCATGACCAACCATGTGCTAGAAGTCAATGAAGCGCATGACACACTGTGAGCAACAACACACAACATGGGCCACACCCCCCACGAGCACTGCAGTGATGCACATGGCACAGGGCAGCACGCACACCAAGGAGATGGGACAACTGCAATACGTTGGCTTTCACACACAACCATCACTCACTCATAACGATGCGTCCAATGCCATGTCCAGTAATCACAACAGACAGCAAATATGCAGGCCATGTCAAGCATGCACACACCTCAAACCATGCACTGTCATGCTGCCACAACACATGTCACGTTCGGCACCCATGGCTCACAGCATGTACCCCAAAAGCATATTCCCTCCCAAATGCGAATCTGGGGCATGGCCCCCATGTTGCCATATGCGTTCCTAAGCGTTCCATTTGAACCCCAAAAGCATATTCCCTCCCAAATGCGAATCTGGGGCATGGCCCCCATGTTGCCATATGCGTTCCAAAGCGTTCCATTTGAACCCCAAAAGCATATTCCCTCCCAAATGCGAATCTGGGGCATGGCCCCCATGTTGCCATATGCGTTCCTAAGCGTTCCATTTGAACCCCAAAAGCATATTCCCTCCCAAATGCGAATCTGGGGCATGGCCCCCATGTTGCCATATGCGTTCCTAAGCGTTCCATTTGAACCCCAAAAGCATATTCCCTCCCAAATGCGAATCTGGGGCATGGCCCCCATGTTGCCATATGCGTTCCTAAGCGTCCCATCTGAACACCAAAAGCAAAGTACAAACCAGACCCAGGATGGGCCAGGAGCCCGCATACACCAGAGTCACAATAAGTATGGGCACAGCAACACACCCATCGGCATGGCCAATCCGTCCCATGCCACATGTGCACAGCACACAGTCCCATTGCCAAGCACACACAACTACAAATGCTACAGCCACACACACGCCTCCGGGAAACCCATGTACGAGATTGCACGAACTGTCAATGTCAGACGACAAATACATACTTCGCCAGGTGCAACACAATAACAAATCTCATTCTCTCCACAGGTGACGAACTGCCGGATGCTGGGGATGGAGACAGCAGCCAGCACAGCCAGCCCACAAGCCCCCAACGAGGACACACGGATATGGAGGATCTCACCTCCTCTTCGGACACGGACCACCAAGCAGGCCCATCTGGTGTGGCAGGGCCCAGCCGCTCCCCAGGACCCCTCCTACCCACCAACCCATCATCCAGGGCTGCTGAACATTCCCAGCCCCCTGCTGCCACTGTCGTTGCGGCCACACCCACGGTCATTGCGGCCACACCCACGGTCATTGCGGCCACTACCACTGCCGCAACCGCCACCATCGCCGCACCGACCACCACCGCCGCCACCACCACCACGTCTTCGCTGGCACCAGCCCCAGCGCAGGTGGTGGCCCGGCCGACTGGATCCACCCTGGGAGCCACAGCGAGGACCGTGGTGAGCAATGTGGCTAGTGGGCAGGCCGGTGGCAGCAGAACTGGTAGGAGGAGCAGGGTCAGGGAAACGCAAGTCTCCCCTGGGAGCCATGCCCTGCCTCAAATGGCCAGAGTCCTTGGGGCCTATGAAGAGGCCCAAGAACAATGGGTCAGGTCTGCTTCAGACACGCGGGAGGTGCTGGGGGTGCTGAGGTCCATGGACGCCCGTATAGGTCAACTCGTGGACCTCATGGGCCAGCTGGTGGTGGCGGTGAGGACACAGCCAGGGACAGCAGCTCCCCTCCGCCACCACCTGCCGGGGCGCAGGGTCGAGCAGCAGTGTCCAGTTCCCCTGCGTCCACAGCCAGTGAGCACACCTCAACCACCAGCATGTCGCAAGCAGGCACCCCCTCGCAAACGTGGAAGGGGCCGTCCGAAGTGGAAACCGATCTCCCGGGAGGACTTCGCACGCTCCAAACGCAAGTGAGGCAGCCAGCCAGCCTTCCTTGATCACCCACTGCATTGACTTGGACTACGATCCCACTCCACACAGCCATCTGGATGGCATGTGTGTGTTGGACCATGGACATAGAACCAGTGGGTACACCCTGAGCATCACGCAGCCATGACCGACAGCTCATTGTCACTGCACGCACCACTTTTGTCATCACCTTACACACAATCACATGTCACAGTTTGAAATAAATGCACCTCTTACACAAACTGCTGTTTGTGCCCTGTGTTTTATTTGTACGGAATACAACGGCCACCTTGGGCGGAAAGGCACCTGATGCGTGGCATGGCAATGGAATCCGGAGGGCCTGTAGGGACCTAGGGGTGGGAGACAGAACAGGAGCACATTCAATGAGTGTGTCACACACCCATCACACAGTACATGTCAACAACTACAAGCAATGTACACACATCGCACAGAGCAATAGGGCACAATGCCACAGCCACCAACAGTGGCATACTACCCTGGCCATGGAGCGTTGACACACAGCACGCAGTGAACAAACGGCCACCCTGACACAGCACACACACACCTGCACAGATACAGCCACATCAGCCGTCGTACATGGACACTCACCGTCAAGTGAAGTAGCGGGCGATGAGCTGCTGCCGCACATTCCCAGCTTCCTCCTCTCCGCTGTCCTCCTCACTCGAGCTGCCCTGGTCTGCGGGCTGGGGCCCTGGTTGATCTCCGTCATCCACAATGAGGGGGATCTGCTTCCGAATGGCCAGATTGTGCAGCATGCAGCACGCCACCACTATCTGGCACACCTTCTGTGGGGAGTACGCCAGTGCACCCTCGGTGCGGTCCAGGCACCTGAACCTGGACTTGAGGAGGCCAAAGGTACGCTCGACCACACGTCTGGTCCTCCCATGTGCCTCATTGTATCGATCGTCTGCTGGGGTGCGAGGATTCCTCAATGGACTGAGCAGCCATGCCCCATTCGGGTACGCAGAGTCACCTGGGTGTGAGGGACACAGAGAACCGTTGCTATTCCAACTGGACAGGGGACAGCATCGCACAACCAGCACGCTACACCACTCCACATACTCACCGACAATACAGCCACGATCCTGTTGCAGATTGGACATCAGTCGTGGCAAGATGCTGTTGCGCATTATGTGTGCGTCATGGGCCGAGCCTGGGAACTTTGCACACACGTGGGTGATCACCATGTCCGCAAGGCACACCACTTGCACATTCAGGGAGTGCGTGTGCTTCCTGTTGCGGTACAGGTGCTCAGTGGCCTGTGGTGGAACAAGGCCAACATGTGTGCAGTCAATGGCTCCAACGACGTGTGGGATTCTGCCAAGGGCATAGAATGCACCCTTCACTGCCGCCAATTCACGAGCCCTGGGGAAGCGGATGTACCTGTTTCGGCACAGCATCATGGCTGCCAGTACATCCCTCAGCACCTTGCTGAACATGGGCTGGGACATCCCTCCTCCACTGCCCACTGTGTGCTGGAATGACCCAGTGGCGAAGAAATGCATGGCGGCCATCACCTTAGCCGTGGGGGTGACAGCAGTCGGATACACCCAGCGGGGACGGAGATGGGGTTCTAACATGGCACACAGTCGATGCAGGGTTGGCCTGTCCAGCCGAAACTTCCTAATAACCTCTGTATCGTCCATGTCCGCCAGCAATTGGTATGGGCGGTCAATGTTCGGTCTCCGCCTAGGGACAATGGCAGAGGACACATGTCAAAGCAACACAACACATAGCAATTTCGCATACACATCACTGACATGACTGAGCAAGCACATGAGCCACAGCCCAGCTGTCAAGCTGGGACGGCACGGCCACAATACACTTACACAGGTCTCCCAACAATGGCAATGGCTAGTGAGACATACCACTGCCATGTGCATGCACATGGGGATCTAGGCCCCAATGACTTGCGGGGCGTGCTGATGGGGACTGACTGCATATTCGTCAAGCGGCAACGCCACGGCAACATGAATGTCTGCTGAGCATGGAACTGCTTCCGAGGCTGGATGAGTATGGCACACGACGACGACGATGTGGGCACAGGCTGAGCGGCCAAAACAAGTGGGACCGGTGGCACGAGGGGATATGAGACAGTAGTAGGTGTCAGCACTGCACCCTATGTACAGCACTGTACGGATCACACCTCCCGAAACATTGACAGGTGTCCACATTGACAGCCCCATGCCAAGACGGCTGTGTGCTTGCAGTCACACGTCACAGGTGAGAGGTTACATTGCACGTGCCAGGTGGCAGACGTACATAGTGGGAGCTGGCATGTGTGTGCATGTGTCTCCTGTTCAGGATCCACCAGATGGGCGCTGACTCTGTACTGACCATTGGACACAGCATGTTCCGTGGAAGGCTTGTGTGTGGGATGGTGGCACTGGATGTGCCTCCGTTGGGTGGGGGCCATGCACAGGGCGGGTACGTCGATGAGTGCGCATTGTTGGTCACGGTGGGTGCACCCACTAAGATGTGTTGCCCTGTGTTAAATTCCTATGTCCGCATGATGATGGACTGTAGATGTGGGCAGACTACACATTGGTCGATGTGCTGTCTATATGCATGTGCCCTCACACCAGGCACAGCTGCCCCTGCACATGTGACCCCTGCTGGACTCGCTGCTGGGTCTGTGGAGCTGATGCACCTACTGTGCGTGGGGTGGACAGCTCTCCTCACTTCCCTCATTGCGCATGTCATGACTTTGCCGCAGGTGACATGGATCATGGAGGGCCCACATGTACGCGTGGGTAGGCTACACATGATTGTTCACTGGTCGCCACCCCCAGTCAGTGTTTCGAATGGGAAGGTTGTCGTGCTGGTGGTATATTCGATGTGGCGGATGGGCGGGCCTAGGTGCGGGCCTACATTCCGGACATGGGGGGTAGTTGGATTGGCGACTAGTTGCAGTACACACGGGACACGTCTCTTCCTTTCCACATCTGGGTCATCCCTTTTGCTCACTGACAGTGATACAGTCATCTTCGCCCCAGCCCTCATGTCCTCCCCTCGCTCCCCCAATATGCATGTGCACCTGCGAGGCTAGCGCTTGCACAGGCAGCCCCAAGCTCGCACCAGGGAGGGCAAGGAGTGTATGTGTGGGTCCAGTTGCACGAGTGGGCTGTCTCAGGGTATGATGTGTTGCGGGACGCCGTCCACCTGCGTGGTGCCCCAAATGGAGACCCGGCCTGCATGGACTATGCATCACAGTCTTCGCCTTCCGGATCCGCCACCTGCGACACCCAGTGGCTGTGGCTGCCCTTGCGGCCATGCCGCGTCCGTCTGTGACTGATGGCCCACACATTCACTCTTTGGCCTCTCTGGGGAGGGCTCGGGGGTGGTGGCGCACGCGCTTGCACTTAGTCGCAATGGCATGTGGCGTGGTTGGTATGATGGGCAATGGATGGGATGGTGCGAGCCACCTCCCGTGACGTCAGTGCTGCTCGTGCTGTGGTGCGTCCCCCTACACTTCCATTTGACTTGTGCCATGCTAGACGTTGAGGTTCTATTGCCTGCGTGATATGACCAGGAGGAGCGCGAGGAGACCTCTCACACACCATGCTCCACTGCCATCCTGTGCCCTGTATCGCCTGTGCGGATTGACTATGTTGGGGTTACACCTGGTCGACTGGGGCTGTGTGTGCCTTGTCAAGGGGCATGGCGGGCGCACAACAGGATCCAGCTTGTCCACAGAGGGTGGGCTGAGGTGCGCCTGGTACCGCTTTGTACGTGTGCCCGGCTGCTGTGCACACACGTGTTCACTCCCCCGACAGGTGTCCTCTCACAATGCCCAGGGAAGCGGTGGTGTACTGTTCATGACCCCTCCCAACACGGCGTGCTCCAACTTGGCATGTGCGCATCTACCCGTCGCACCCACCCACCTGAGCACTGCGTCCATACGACTTCACACGACACATGTGTGTCTTCCACAGTAGTGCTACTCATTTGCGTTGACATCCAATACCAGTGGACTACATGGTCATGTCACGACTGCCGTGTACTTCACATACTCTCATCCTCTCTCATTCGTACTTGTGAAATGAGTCAGCGGAGACAGTTTTGGTTTCAAACATTATATTGAGTCTTCTGTCCTCTGTGATGCAGTCTAGTGGACACTACTGGCAGCGGAATACATGTTGAGGATATACTGAGCATGATTGCAAATGGGATAGGGTGTGGGGTTACATGTGATTGGCTGTTGCATGTGGGATGTGGGCTTCAGAGTGACATCTGCTTGGCCAAGGCTGTGCTAATGTACATTTACGTATAGCTGCGGAGCTGCGGACTTTGACACAGACGGTATACATGTAGCCTACCAGACCGCTTGGCATCATGGGCACAGTCCATCTCAGTTCCATGTGACAGGTTTGCTGCGGTTGTTCCTCATGCACGCGTGCATGTGAGATGACATCAGGGCATGGGCTTGCGTGCATGCTGCGGCGTGCCACTTGTTGTTGCAATGTGGTGGTTACTGGACATGTCACAGTCACTGGGGTCGTGTTGTTGTTGTATGCACTTGTCGTCCATGCAAAGGTCCTGGTATGGGATTCCCGGGGCGGGGGTGGGAGGGGTGCAGCACCCACAGACTCCAGGCGACCTATTCATGTCCACTGAGCGGTGTGTGTGTCCATGTGCGCTGGATCCATGTCGTGTCCTGGTTGTTCGTGCAGTTCCGTCCATGTGGGTGCGATACACAGAGCCCATGCCACTGCCTCCCACGATGCATGCGGTGTTCCTGGATGTGATGGGGAACAGTGTGCATGTCCCGGTCATATCCGATGTCATGGCGATGTCGTTGATGGTGTGGTTACAGTTGCCGGTCGTTTGGTATGGCTGTTGCGGTGGTGACTGGCCAGTCCGTGCGGAAGCTAAGCATGTGTGCGGGGTTGGACATCATAGGTCACTCGGGGAACCTGCGTTGTGGTCCGACGAATTTACAGGTTGTCAGGTATGCAATGCCGTCCAGCAGGGCTTCCATGTCATTGGTGGTGTACATGTTTGCCAGCCAATGTAGCGGATGGTGGCTGTCAAGGTGTTGTTCGTAAGTTGTCCCTTGGAGGACCATGATGGGGCATGCTGGGTGACATTCGATGTAGCTGTTCTCGATGATCCGTCGTGTGGAGGCACAGTGGTCCCATTTCAGTGCGGGTGCGATGTTGGCCACATACGCCATGCCCCCATAGGCAGAGCAGGCCCTGTCGTGTGCGTCCAGAGGGAGGAGTAGTGGTAGCAGGTCCGCCTTCAGACATGCCGGGTTGGAGAGGCATATCTCGACGGGATGCTGGTATGGACACCTCCGACAGTAGAAGACGGGCATGACGCAGCTGAACAATGTGATGCGGTAAGTCAGTCGGTAACTTACGTTCAGCAGGGACAGGAGATCGCATCCCAATGTATGGAACAGGTTGGTTTTGTACAGCTTGAGCTGTTCGGCGTAGTTGGGTAGGTGTGTTGCGGTTGCCATTTCCCAGCGGTGCGTTGTGGTGGCGTGCTCCGGCTGTGTGTGCAGTCTGCAATGTGCACGCTCCGAGGTTGCTGTGAGCTCTGTGTAGTCGTAGGGAGACAGGACTTGTGTTCTGTTGGCTTGTTTGGAGGACACGGGCCCTCTTCCCACATGCTTCTCAGACAGTTCAAGGTCAGTGATGTGTGACTCCTTCCAATTAACTTGCATGTGGCCGACATGGGGGAGTGTTTTCTTCTTTCTTCCCCGTCCGTTGTGTGCTTCTGTGATATGCGCTATCTGCCCTGTGGTCGGTCTCCTCGGCATGCCTGTGTTGGTCTATTCTTGGACAATGGCTGTATTCACCGGCTTCTGTCGTAGGGCTGTGGTTTCGGAGTTGGAATGGAAGGCCATTCAGTGCTGTCTGCTCTCCCTTGTGTGGGCGGCAGGCTGCCTTTCCGCTCTGCGTTGGGCCTTGTGTGTGAATGTTATTCTTGGGCCACCTGTTGTCGGTCCCCGGGCTCTTTGGTGTTCCGTTTTATATGTCTTGTTCATATGTGCAGGGTGGTATGGGTGTTTCAGTGTGGTACTGGCGTTCCTCTTCCCGAAGGGGCCCTGCTTCTCCTAGTTGGTGTTGCCGCCGCTGTGTGCTACGCCATGTTTGTTACACTGGGGTGTGTCCTGCTGTTGCGTGACTTCACTGACATGTGTGCGTTGGTTGTGTGGCGTTGGGTGTTGTCCGAGAATTGGGCGTTGGGGACATGTCTGTGGCAGGCCTGTCACGTGTCATGTGCGTTCGGGGTGGGGCTGATGTGTGTGCTGCTTGGTTGTGTCCCTGTGTCTGTGTGCGACGCATGCATGGCGCTGCGGTTGGCCTCTGCGTTGTGCGCATGTGTGGCGGCGTCATCGGCGCTTTGGGGCCGTGACGGGGTGGTTGGTTCCTAGTCCCAGGTGGTGTGTACACATGTGTTCCGCGATGTTACGATTTGGCCTGTGTGTCATATGTGGATGCAATGGTGGATGTGTAGTGTACACGTGCTGGTGGGGGTTGTCCGCTTTTTCCGCCCTTGCACTGTGTGCGCTGTTTGCGTGCACTTGTTGTGTGTGTGCCTACCTGCGTCTCCGCGGTACGTTGCGTCCTTGGTGGTGCATCAGCAGAAGCATGGGGAGGGCCTGCAGTGCTGGATTCATGCTCGGGGAGCCGCTTCTTCGTTGTCCGTGCTCGGCGTCCGTGTTACCGCTTCGGTTTGTCGTACGGTGTCTCTTAGCCGTGGGAGCCGTTTGTTTGCGGCATCGTAATTTATACGCCGGGCGGGACATGATTTCGTCGGACGGTGTGTGTCAGTTAGGCTGCGCCGCTACGTGTACGGGCGCACTTTGATGGCGGACGGTGTTGCTGGCTTGCCGGCGGTGTTTGGCCTACTTTTCGCATCGTAATTGGACGGGCGTGTGGACTGCTGCGTGCCGGCGGTAACTGGTGCTTTTTGCATCCGCCAGCACGGCGGTGGTGCTTCCGCCCGCCATCGTAATGAGCCCCTAGATTTGTAGGTGCTTTCCAGGGTGTTGGTTAATTAGATACACTAGTGGTGATTTTAGCTTTCTATTATTTTTGTTGTTGTGCTATATGTTTTCCGTCAGCAAATGTTTGGTAACAGATCCATATTTTGATTTTCTTTATTGGTGTACCCATTGTTTTATTTGTTATGAACATATGTTTATTGGCATTTGTGTATCCTGTTAGGTTCCTCAGGGGTCTATCCTATTGGCTTTTTTTCATCAATCAGTCCTGAAGACGGTCTTGAAGACTATTTAGCTGATTGAGATTGAAAGGTCAACAGTATATCTGCTCGACACTTATTCGTGACTATGACAAGTTCCAACTGGACTCTCAACCTTTAAGGGACTATTGTCAGAAAGACTGTGATATGTTAGGTGGATATACCAATCACCATTAATCACCAGCAAGTACATTGTAATTTGGATTTTATAATTATTGTGAGTCGGTTGTGCTTTCCACATTTTGGATTTCGAATTAACATGGATCGTAGTACTGGAATGGGTAAATATGATGCCAATGATTACCATGATGTGTGCAGGCCCGACAATGAGAATACCGATAAATGCAATGCCGACGTGTGCCATAACCTGTGCCCATATGACATTCTCAATGCTCATAAACACAATGTCAAAATATGTCATAATCCATGCGTACACAACCGCGATGATACCGGCAGTAGCAATGTCAATGTATGCTGTAATCAATGTACAAACGGCAATGTTGTCACCAGTAAAAGCAGTCAATGTTTATCATGATCTAGGAATGCATAACCATGTCAATATTGGTAAAACAATACCAATGTACGCCATGAGAACTGTACACAAGCTATTGAGCATGTCTATAAAAACGACACCAGTGATTGCCATATTATTTTTAGGAGTACCAGTGAACTCATACCATTGCTTTCGGATTTACCCAATGTGACCTCCCCATCAACCCTGAGTCAGCGATACATGGTCAGACAGGCCCTGCAACCCACACCCACGCCTATCGAATAACAGGTCACAGGTGGGGTCTCTCTTAACCCGAAGATAAATGCATGCCCAGGGAATACCTTGATCGATCCCAAAGATAGATAATTGCACCACAATCAGGTCCGTAGCAATTGGCACCAATAAAACACATGTGGCCTATGGCTCGCCTTCCCCAAAAAGAGACTTTTCTCAGACGCATTCTGTCGAGAATCTCCCGGCTGCTGCATTTAACTAAACCAACGTGTTCCTTTTTTGCCAAATGCCTCTTTTGTTTTTATTTCTTTAAGATAAATTCATATCCGAGCAACATTTTGGTGAGCCACATAGGAGAGATAGGTTTATTGAGCCCGACTGCTGCCGAAGGACAAGGACCCCTGCCCAAACTGATTCATCTGTGCAAAGATCGGTGAGCAGATGCCATAATTGATTAGAAGTTCTGTTGAATCCGCAGGCTGGAGGTCCGTCTGGTCACAGCCTTCAGAGGGTAAGAGACTACATCGGATCCTTAGTCCCAGTAAGTGGCATATGGCAAACTAGGACAAACATAGATCATTTTTTTCCCCGAGTCAGCACACTAGAGAGGGCAAAGGTGACTACTACTGTTTTGGGACCACTGTGGGGGACACAGGTTATGCCTCACCCCTGGTTGGTAGTAAGGGATCGCTTGGACCTTTGGGCAAGGATCATAGGTGTAGTAAAGTAGGGTCTGCTTTCATGGTTACCCCCACTTCTTGCTGGTGTCATTCTGTTTTCTGACTAGTCTGACTGGGATCCTGCTAATCAGGACCCCAGTCACTGTGCTCTCTCCCTAAATTTGACTATGGTAAGTACTTTGGTACCTTCCTAATTGGCTACTGGTGTACCCTTCTAAGTCCCTAGTATATGGTACTAAGGTACCCAGGGCTGCAGTATAGATTGTGCCACACATGAGAGACCACGCAGCCTGTGTGAGTTGGGGCTAGCACCCCTCACAACAGATATAAGTTTCCTTATATCTGAGGTCACTGCACTTAAAACCTATAAGTCACCCCTAAGGTAGGCCATTTTTATTCTGAAGGCAGGGTGTTTTGTTATAAGTGTGACAGTGCCGTGCATGAGCATGACACCCCCTACAAACCCAGGAGTCGATTCTCCATGCTTTGTTAGTGCGGTCAGCCATTTTATACATATAGTGGACATCAAGTAAATTACGAGATTTCTTACTATATATTGGCTGCACTGAAACCGGTCATGTTTGGTATCAAACATGTTGGAATCCTACCCCAACACCGATTCCAGTGTTGGACGTAGAATCCCATGTACTGGGGGCCTCCCCTAGGGAGCCCCACTGTATTCCCGGTAACAGCCTTTCAGGGTCTAACAGCAAGCTAGTGCCTCTGCCAACCACAGACACGATTCTGCCCTCCTGCTGCTGAGCCAGGCTAGAGCGGGGAAAGGTAGAACAATTGGTTTCCTGTCACAGGGAGGTGTGACCACCTCCCAAACAGGACTTAGTGTATTGGGCTGGGGTGGGGGCGCTTGCCAGCACCACCAGACTGCTTTGAAGGGCAAATTTGGTGCCCTCCTTGCATACTCCAGTTGAAACCAGTTCAGGGAGCCGTTGGCTCCCGTTCTGGTGCAAAACTGGACAAAGGACATGGGAGTATCCTCCCTTCTGTCAAACCCCTCCTTGGGGAGGGACCCCTGAATTATCCCAACCCTTTCCTTTGGGTACTTAAGGGCTTACCAGTGGGCGGCTCATCAGATTCATCGTGGGACAAGATTCAGCTCCGAAACCACTTAATCTGGAAGACTCCTGCTGCTCCTGGTCTCGTCGTCCTGCCAGTCTTCTGTGTCATCTGTGCCTGTGCTCCTTCCAGGTTCCTCTCCAGGCATGTGGGCATCAAATACACCCAAAGGAATCTCCCTTGGAGTGAAGGAGTAACTCCCCTGCATCTGCAGGCACCGCAACTAAGCTCACCGGTCTGCTGCTCCTGACGTCCTCCGGACTTCGAAAGGCCTAGCAACAAAGGTGGTGGTTCTGCAACTCCCTCGAGGCCTGCACTGTCTTCTCACGGAGTTTGAGGCCAGTATCCCTCGTCGGAACCGCTAGAACAGCACCCCTGTGCACCGCATCAACTAGCCATTGCCAAGGCTTGTTGAGTCTCGTCTCCAGAGATCTTCAGGCTACAAGAAGTTCCAGCCTCCAGCATCTCTTGCTACCAAGGTCTTTGTCCTCACTACATCCTCTGCACCATGGGCGTGCATCATTGGTGAGCTGCTCGAGGTCCTCTTGCGACTCCTGTGCCTCCGGCCTGTGGGTCCTCTTGAGGGTCTTCTTTGGATCCAGTGGACTCCCCTGCTTGCTCGGGGCCTGCTCTGACTCTCCTGCACTTGGTGAGGCCCTTGGACCTTGCTGGTCCCGACACTGCACCTTCTTCATTTTACTCATCTGTTGCTGATGCCAAGGATTGTTTGTGCTCCCGTCGGACACCAACTCCCTGGCTCTCAACCTCCGACATGGGACAGCTTGTGAATGGCTCCTGGTCTTCCACAGCATTGCCTGGTCTTCACAGCTGCAGCAACAAGGTCACTGTCAACTCTCCTGCATCTTCCATCATCGGTGGTCATTGGTCTTCCTTGCCTCCTGGTCACTCCTGAGTGGCATAGACTCTGTCCCCTCTGCTTGCAGGTACTCCTCTACAAGAATCCACCCTTGGATTCCACCGGACTCTTTCACCTTCTTCTCCAGTGGCATTGTCACTGAAGTCCTCTATTGTGGTCTATGGCGGTTTCCAACGTCACCTCGCACCTATGCACCCGGCTTCCCTGGTGTAGGTATCCTGGTTCCTGGGGTATCCACGGGTGGGGTGACTCTCCAACCTTCCTTCATCTGCAGGGTTACTTCAGGGTCCTCTAGGAAGGGTCCTTCTTCTTGAAAACTGCAACCGCGACTTCCCCATTGACTTGCATTGAGTACGCAGTTGTGTTTCCACTCTGCACACGGTGTCCGTGGGGTTCCTGGGTGCTTACCTTGGGTGGTTCCTTGGGTCCCCAGCTCTTCCACGTCTTCTGGGTCCAGTCTCGGCTTTGGTCGCAGTTCGCATTCCACTTTATTAGTGTATGGTTTGGTCTCCCCCTGGAGACCACTGTGTATTTGTGCTACTTACCTGTTCTACTATTGAAGTATTGTGTGTATTGTGATTATATCTCCGGGTAGGAGATATACCAATGTGAAAGTGAGCGTTTATAATAAATACATATTTTTATAAATACACTTTGTTGTTCTTTTTCACCTAACCTACACTATATAATTAGTACTGGTAAAACAAGCTGCTTTACACTCGTTCTGGACTAAACCTGAAGGCTGCTTTCCACAGCTACCACTTAGAGAGCTTTCTATGGTTGTCTAAGACCACTAAAATCACCATAAGGGTTGTCTGAATTCGTGCAGGGTGCTTTATTAAATAAGTGTGCACCATGTACTAATCAATCAATCAATCATGGGTTTATTAAGCGCAACTACTCACCCGTAAGGGTCTCGAGGCGCTGGTGGGGAGGCGCAGGGTCCTGTCCATCAAGGAGGAGGTCTATTGAAGAGCCATGTTTTGAGGTCCCTCGTGAAGATGGGGAGTGATGTCGTCTGTCTGAGGTGGAGCGGGAGGGCGTTCCAGGCTCTGGCCGCAAGGAAGGAGTAGGAGCGGCCTCCCGATCTGGACTTCCTGGTGCGGGGGACCATGGCGTAGGAGAGCTGGGCTGATCGTAGGGTCCTTTGGGGTGCGTGGAATTTGAGTCGGGTGTTCAGGTATGCTGGTCCGGTGTTGTGGAGGGCTTTGTGTGCGTGGGTCAGAATCTTGAAGGTGATTCTTGCCTCGATGGGGAGCCAGTGGAGAGTGCGCAGGTGCTGGGAGATGTGGCAGTGTCGTGGCAGGTTGAGGATTAGTCTGGCGGCGGCGTTCTGGATGTTTTGAAGCTTGCGGCAAGGTTTTTGTTGATTCCGGCGTAGAGTGCGTTGCCGTAGTCAAGTCTGCTGTTGACGAGGGCGTGAGTGACGGTCTTTCTGTGTTCGAGGAGGATCCATTTGAAGGTCTTGCGTAGGAGGCGGAGGGTGTGGATGCAGGAGGATGCAACGGAGTTGATCTGGCGGTCTATTTTGAGTTCGGAGTCCAGGATGATTCCGAGGTTGCGTGCGTGGTCAGTGGGGGTGGGCGGGCTTCCGAGGGCGGGGGGCCACCAGGTGTCATTCCAGGCGTCGGGGTGTGGGCCCATAATGAGTACTTCTGTTTTGTCCGTGTTGAGTTGTAGACAGCTGCTCTTCATCCATTTGGCGACTGCTTTCATGCCTTCTTGAAAGTTGTGTTTGGCTGCGTTGGGTTCGTTGGATAGGGAGAGGATGAGTTGTGTGTCGTCTGCGTATGAAACAATGTTGAGTCCGTGGGTTCTAAGGAAGGGGGCGAGCGGAGCCATCTAGACATTGAACAGGGTGGGGTCTGAGGGAGGATCCTTGGGGGACTCCGCAGGTGGTAGGTGTAGGGTCAGAGAGGAAGGGAGGGAGTCTGACCCGCTGCGTTCTGCCGGAGAGGAATGAGCGGATCCAGTCGAGGGCCTTGTCCCGGATCCCTGCGTCGTGAAGTCTGCGTGTTAGGGTGCGGTGAGACACTGTGTCGAAGGCCGCTGAGAGGTCGAGGAGGATGAGGGCTACTGTCTCTCCTCTGTCCAGGAGGGAGCGGATGTCGTCTGTTGCGGCGAGGAGGGCGGTTTCTGTGCTGTGGTTCTTTCTGAAGCCGGATTGGGAGCAGTTGAGGATGTTGTGCTGTTCAATGAAGGTGGCGAGTTGGCTGTTGATGGCTTTCTAGATGACTTTCGCTGGGAATGGGAGCAGGGAGATGGGTCTGTAGTTCTTGAGGTCGGTGGGGTCCGCCGAGGGTTTCTTCAGGAGGGGGTTGATCTCGGCATGCTTCCAGTCGTAGGGGAAGGAGTCATTCGCGAGGGAGCAGTTGATGGTGTGGCGGAGCATGGGGGCGATGGTGTCGGCAGCTCTGTTGAAGATGTGGTGGGGGCAGGGGTGGATTGACTTCATCGTCTTCAGTGTATCTTCGGTGGTGAGGGCTGTTCAGCTGTCAATCGTTGGCTTCAAGGTGTCAGGGGTGGTTGGTGAGGGTTCTGTGTGCTGGCTGTCTTCGTCGAAATTGACGTAAATGTTCTTGATTTTGTGGTGGAAGAGGTGCTGAGTTTGTCGCAGAGGTCTTGTGACGGAGGGATGTCTGTCGACTCGCTGATGGGTTGGGCGAACTCCTAGATGATGCTGAAGAGTTCTTTGCTGTTGTGCGCATGCGTGGAGATTCTGTCTTTGATCGCTTTCTTTCTTGTATTTCTGATGAGTTGGTGGTGGGCGTTGGTGGCGGCTCTGAAGTTGTTGTGGGCTTCTGTAGATTTGGAGTTTCTCTAGGCCTTTCCGAGGCGGCGGCATGTGCGTCTGAACTCTCGGAGTTCGGTGGTGAACCAGCTGGCTTTCCTGGCGTGTGTGTTGTTGTTCTTCATGAGGGGGGCTATGGTGTTGGCGCAGTCGGAGATCCATCTGTGCAGGGTTCGGGCTGCGGTGTTGGGGTCATCGTTGTCCGTGATGGTTGGGGTGGAGTTGTCGAGTGAGGTGGTGAGCTGGTTGTCTGTGATTTTAGTCCAATTTCTTCATGGGAGCAGGTGCTGGGTTCTGTGGATGGTGGGTGTTCTGAAGGTGAAATGGATGCAGCGATGGTCTGTCCACGGAAGTTTGGTGGTGTGGCTGAAAGTGATGGAGTTTCCTGTTGTGAAGATGGGGTCGAGGGTGTGTCCTGCTGAGTGCGAGGGTTCAATCACTATCTGGCGGAGTCCTATGTTGTGGAGGTTGTCCAGGAGGGATGTGGTGTTGGGGTCTTGTTGGTTGTCGAGGTGGAAGTTGAGGTCTCCCAGCAAAGTGTAGTTGGTGGACGTGATGGCCTGCGGGGTGATGCTGTCCGTGATGGAGTTGTTGAATGGTCCGCGGGGCCCGGGGGGTCGGTAGATGAGGGTTCCCCGGAGGGTGGTGGTAGGGCTGGCCTGTATCTTGAAGTGTAGGTGTTCCATCAGGTCTGTGGGAAGTGTGCTCAGTCAGAGGGTGGACACCCTTGCCTTTGGCGCGTCCGTGCAGCGGCTGCCATTAAGCAGGGGTCGGAGAGGGCTGGACACCTGGGAGGCGGGAGCGGGGAGGGTAAACTGGCTTGGGCTGGTCACGCTAGGGGGGAAGGGCCACGGGGGCAGCAGCGGTGGGGAAAACGGGAGAGAGGTGCACAGAAAAAGGAGTGAAAATAGCGTAATAGTAGAAAAGGAGGATGGAAAGTGATAGAAAGAGAGTAAAAGGGTGAAAAACTAAGGTGAAAGAAAAGAAGTGAAAGGATAAGGCAAGCAGAATAAACGGAGCGAGAGAAGGAGTGAGAGGTCCACTCGACCACAAGGGATGTGGTGTAGGTATAGCCAGCGGGTGGAGGAGGGCCTCGAACACCAACACTCGAGAGTGCAGGAGCTCAGGAGGGCCTCACTTGATGGTGGAGCTGCGAGGGTGGGAGAGCAATTTCACTGACAATAAGTCAGTTGTCTTGCTCCAGCTTGCCTCCTACAATAGGTACACCTCGTCCCTGGGTGTTAGTAAGAGATCACTTGGACCTTTATGTGTGGATCAGTGGTACCCTTCATCCCTGGGAGTGAGAAGGGGTTCGCTTGGACCTTAAGGCATGGATCAGAGGTACGCTTCATCCCTGGGTGTGAGAAGGGGATCGATTGGAACTTTGGGCTTGGTACAGAGGTACGCATGGGCCCTGAGTGTTATGTAGGGCTACCACCTTGATCTTATTTTTTAGCCAAATTGTTTTTCTTAGGTACTGCTGGTTTCCCAACTGACAATAGAGTCTAATAGAAGTGAAAGGTGGGTTTGTTTCTTTTCGCTTGGACCGCTGAGCATTAGGCAGTCTGCTCACAGTATCCCTGGGTGTGATATAGGGTGTAATTTGGGCGTTAGGGAAAAATTCAGACCTTGGTGAATAAGATATAGCTTGACCGCAGATGGCCGATAATTGTCATATTATTCCTTTATCTCCGCACAAATCATTGCTAATTTTTGTCACCTGAGCCAACAGCGACAGACTATCAGGCTCACTTAGCTCTGCGTGTTATGCGGAGCATCATGTCTTCTTGGGGTGCAGGTGCTAGGAGATGGCAACATTTTGGACTAAAATAATAATTTTTTCTGTCAACCTTTCTCTCTTAGACTCCTTTAGATTTTCTCTTTTTTGCATTTATTGATATCATGGTGCTGTTATATTCTGTAAAATCATGCATGTCTAAATGTTATGTTGTGTTAAGTAAGTCTCTGTTTTATGAAATAACCAATTTTTCCAGACCAGAATTTAATGTTTGCTAGTTTACTGCTATAGAATAGATCAACTCGTACTGCTCTGAACTAACAATTGTATTCTGTTACAGGTTGTTACTATCTAATTTTCCTATCATTTAATGTTGAATGTCCTTTTTAATGCATTGATTGGTTATAGAGCTCGTAACCAGTAGATTGTTTTTGGGTACCACTCCGTGAACACTGTTCCCCAAAATTAGAGTAGGATTTGTGATTATTTAAAGATTCTCGAGACAATCCAAATTTGTAAAATCCTTAAAACAAGTTTCCCAATCCTTCATGGAGACTCACTTAAGTCACATGGAAGCAAGGTTCCCCATCCAAGCAAGGAAACTAGAGAAAAACTGCAGCGAGTTGCACATCCATACCAAAGGCTATGCATTTCACTGGCCTAAAGGGGGGAACATTTCAACACCAACACCATAGAACATACAAAGACTCACATTAAGACCAGGTATAAAGGACATAAAAAGGCTAAGCGAGAGGCCCTACTAGAGCTGTAGGCCAACTTCAAGGTGGCCCCAGCCTATAAGACTGTCCACGAGTCTGTAGGCAAGGCATCTGCACCTTCCCCACCATACACCGACAGGGATGTGCTCTTGCTGATGCCAGCCATTCCAGTCGCCATACGCTGGGCTATACCAATCCACTGGTCGAGGAGGTTGCTGGACCTCCCCAGGGACATCAAGCCGCCGGGCAGGGAAGAGGATTTCAGGTCCCACCAGCCCAAGTACAGACAACCCCATTTCAGTCTGGTGCCCGGCCTCCTCAGTGCTCGACCACTCACCCATCGGTTGTGACCCATCAGGTCCAAGCCGAACAGGGAGCGCGTACTCCTGAGCGCCCCCCACCCCCGGGTGCCAGAAGGTCAAAGGGAGGTTTGTGGCCCTACTGGAAGGTGATTCGACCAGTGATGGGGATGAAAGGAGCTCCAATCCCGCAAAGTTCAACTCCAAAGGGGGAGCCGCAGGCTACACTCCACCCAGTCAGGCCTATGGCACGGAGGAAGCATCAAGCAGTGAGGTCGAGACCAAGAGATTTCCTAAGAGAACAGCACGCTGCACTGAGAGAAGGCGCCCACAGGCAGGAGTTAGAGGAAAGATGAGAGTTGAGAATGAAAAGGGAGAGAGCTCTCGCCTGGGGAAGCCCAGCAAGTAAAGGAGCCAACTCCCCCTCCCTCAGGAGGAAGTAGGAGCAAGGCATTGGGCCCCACATAGAGATGAGCCGGCAGGTAGGCCCCTCACCGAGTTGTGCACATCACATGGCCGTCAGCATAGGAGAGGGGCTGACTAGGAAATAAGCAGTCAGTAAAGCCTGACAGGAACGCAATTGAGACATAGAAGGAGTAGCATGGAACCCTTATGCCTGCACAAGGAGAGCAACAATGAGGACGTCGGCCGCTCATCCCGAGCGCGCTGGTCAGACCAACCCACCTCTAGAGAAATAGTATCCAGAGAAGAGAGTGAGGCCTTTGTGCGACCTATCTGTCATCTACTAGGCTGCTGGACAGAAAGGAAGGGCAACCAATATGACCGTCCTTGGCCAGAGGAGGGATCCTTCAAACCAGAAGACTTGACCGTTTCTAAGTACTGCATTCGGCATGGAGGGGGAGATCCGAAATTGAACTACCCTCACATGTGGGAGTGCTTGAGACGATGTGAGCGCTACGTAGGGGAGAAACCGACAGAGCTGCCGAGCCAGGATTTATCTGCTACTGCAGAAAGGTGCAGCAGGACCCATCTACGTGCCTTGGGCACAGATGGACAAAGAAGGGCTCAGGAATAAACTGCCCCCATCGATGGACAGGGCAGGGAAATGGATCTCATGCTTTAAAAAGAACACCACGGTATAAACCTATCTTTAGGAGACAGCATCCCTGCAGTCATGACGGCTGCATTTAACTCATTCAGATACCTTATCTATGATTTCCCTATGGGAGATATTCCCTGACCGCAGACATAGGAAGACTGATGGCAGAGAGCATGAAGCCTGTGGAGACTGTTACTGAATTCTTAGACAGAATGAGAGAATGATGGGGGCAGGAGACAGGTCAGCCATGCTCTGACATGGGTCCCTAGGTTGCATTCTTCTACAACATCCTTTAGAGATGGCTACCCACAAGATCCAGACTGGATTAGATAGTGTAGTAGTGCTAGACATCAAACATTGGAGGGAAATACAGGCCCACATACTGCACCATTACTGGAAGAGACAGGAAAAGGACAGGGAAAAGCAAGAGCAGGCCCGGAGAGACACCACCAAACGGGTCCAACATAAGCTGAGAAGACCGCCCTTGAGGGGGCTGCACTAGCCGCAAATGTTCTGATGGCACCCGTCTCAAAGGGAGCTCCGCCTATGCACCCCAGATGGTAACCACCCGGTCCTGGTGGCTGACGCCAGGGAGGCTGTGTCCAAACCGGCCTTGTAGAGTGCCACTGTTGTCATAGATTTGGCCACATGGCTAACCGGTGCAGCCTAAAAATATGCCAACATCAGAATGGGATAGTACCGGGACAGCCCCAATAGAACATCCATGCCCAATAACCAAGCGCAAAACAAAACACTTGTGTCACACAATCAGCTACACGGAAAATGGGCCGCGCACCTCACTAGGTGGTTGGCTGAGCACAGGGCAGTCGCTACAACAGACAGGGAGCTCAGCCCCACAGGGACCGGACCCACAGCCACGGCAGGATGGGGTGACTGTCTGGGGTGGCAGCCCTAGCATAATCCCAGAGTACAAACATACCATAGTGTAAGATCATTCCCCGAAATTACCTATCCCCTTCATTCCACTCTCAGTCCCATTTCCTTATCTTCCACCACCGCCAGCCTTCAGGACGGCCATGCTATGTTGACAGAGAGTCCGCGCTAGAATTTGCCATCTAGGTACCCGCAGGCGGCCCACGGCCCCCACTGCTGTTGGTCCCCCAGGGTGAGGCTGGCTGACCCCACCCCGGGGGGGAAAACGGTCTGACGTGGGAGCAGGGCGGGCTCCCCAGGCGATGCATTAAAGCAGGCATCCAGGACTGCTCACCCAAGTCTAACATCGAGTGGACTATGCAAGGCTCCACCGCCTCAGGGTTTACCACCCAATAGAGGCCCCTATTTAGTTCCAAAACGAGGCAAATGCTCCAGCGTCGGGAGCCAGGTTTCTCAACACACAGAGGGCAGCGATGGCCACAATGGTAGCAAAATCATCACAAACTCCTGGAAAATCCAATCACGTGACCTGTGTCCATAGGAAAAACCATCTAATTCATTAGTGTGATCACCATCAGGCTGAGCACATAAAATTCCAACAATACCCCTTATTCTTGTTGAGAAAACAAAGCAAACATGCACAGTCCCTGCCATTTCCCTGCAGATTCCCATGAGGGTCCACACGCGACTTTCCAACCCCCGCCAGTGTCCTTCTCTTAAAATTAAACCACGCCCAAAACCACGGGTGTTAGAAATGGGGTTTCTGGTTGGCTAGGGTATGCACCTAAGACAGGCAAAACCCACCACTCTAGTCAGGGTAAGGGAGTTACACATGCAAGATAGCCCCTACTCACCCCCTTGGTAGCTTGGCAGAGCAGTAAGGCTTATCCCAGAGGCAATGTGTAAAGAGTTTGAGCATCACACACACACACACCAGTAACACACTAGGCACACCACAAAAAGAGACTACAAACAAGGTTATATAAAAATATCCTTTGTATTATGCATAAAACATATTAGACCACAATCACATAAATCACTTCGCCAACCAGGCGATTGTCATGACATCACATAGATCATAAATCACTTTGCCCTAAGGCAATGGTCATAAACATCACAGTTAGTGCACTCAAGAAAATACTTCTAAGTTGCGCAAGTCATAAACACATCAGGAAGACAACACCCTCACTGTGCTGCTCATACCATCCCAATATCATTGCATCAGGAACCCCAACATATGGAGCAGTTAGATAATGCCAACATATGAATCACCTATTAGCCTTTAGGGCCTAATAGGACATAAATCCTGGTATCAGGGTTGGAAACAAATGCAGTACTTATAGGCAGAACACATTCCTCAAATAAACTTTCTTCATAACCATAGGCCATGAGAAATGCCGCAGTTTAGGGTGGAGTTGTAATCCCTACTTGACTAAACGTAAATGCGGCTGCCTTGATTGATAATCGGAGCAGCCCGGTTTCACAGGAATCACCACTTTGTACCGGCTGAAGCCATAGTGCTCCCCCGCTTCTTTTACAGGCTCACGGTAATTGAAAAGTGGCAGGAGCAGGATCGGGACCTCCGCCGAGGATTGCCAACCCATCCTGCAATCTGGTTCTCCGTATCACCAACAATAAGGCCCCCAACAGTGAGTGGCAGCTGCCCGAGACACGTGGTGCAGCCGCTGAGGAAAATGAGGAAGGGCCCAGCCAATCGGCTTGGCCAATGGGGGCAGCTGTGTCCCCGTAATGCATACACAACAAAAACAATGTCTCCCAGAGGTTCGCAATGGGAGCGCGGCCCGCAGACACGGGCTCAGTCGTGGACACAGATGTGGTGGGGGGCCCAGCCACGCCACTCAGGTAGAGGGGGGCCAGCCATGCCCACCTCGGTAGGCCCAAACTCAGTGGGACCATTCTCCAGCAATCTCCCTGGGACCGCTCTTGGGCTGCCCTGGTCTCCTCGACGAGACGCACCGCTGACGGGTGCCCTCCTCTTGCCCTTTCCATGTGGGAGGCCGCAGATTGGATCCCACAAGGCTCTGGTTCCTTCCGGGTGGGGGTAGTGGGAGCCCCCGAGGCTCCGGCTTCCTCTGGCGGTTGGGCCCCGCCTCCCTCTGGTGTCAGCATTGCTCCAGCAACGCAGAGGAACTACCGGCCAGGATTCCTCACTGCCTGGGGGCTGCAATGGTTTGCAGCCCGGAGCCAGTTAGCAAAGCCCCGGCTGCAGATAAGGAAAGAGATGCCGGAAAGACAGACCGCTAGGGAGAGCGAGCCAATCCTTTACCTCAGCTCTCCCCTCCTGCGGGGAAAGTGTAGCGCTGCATGCGTGTCTTTAAAAATCGCAAGGGGCAATCCATCATAGCTCCTTTTTAGAGCGCGCTGCTGCCGCACTCACGAGGAACAGAGTCCCATGGCAAATCTGAGATTGCAGGAGAACAGGGGGGCAAGCCAACAAAGCTTTGGAGAACACTAGGAGCACTAACAACAGGACGCAGGCAGGCATGCCAGCAGAAGGGTATCGTTAGCAAAAGTGGCAGTCCTTCTCCCAGCCCAGAAGGCAGCAGGTCAGCACTCCAAGCAATTATGTCCAATGGCTGTTCCTTCTGGCAGCCCTTTGGCAAGGTGCTGTCTGTAGAGCTAGCAGCGTCTGGTTACGAGTCCCACGCAGTGTTTAAAATCATGGGGTCACTGCCCCTGTACTTATACCCACAAAGTCTTTGTTCTGGGGGCACTTCAAAAAACTTTAGAAGTGCACAACACCCCCATTCAATCTCAAGCCATGGCTCCAGACTCACCACAGGGGGGCGGTGACAGCATTGTCAAAGGCAGGCACAGCCTTATTCAGGTGCTAGGGAAACTCCTCCCGCCACTCTAAATGCAGACCAGGGCCATTCAGCCCATCTATGAGTCACCCAGGAAAGGCGGGACAAACCTCAACCCCCCTTTTGACTGTCTACAGTGAATGCACAACCCCAGTCCCTGTCACTCCAAAACCAGACAGTGAATACACAACCAGGCAGGGCACAAAGAGTCATAAGCACACAGAAATGCCCACTTCTAGGAGTGGCATTTCTAAACTATTAATACCAAATCCGTTTTCATTCATTCATTCATGAAACTTTATTTCGGCTATTACGGCCATAAAAGTACATACATATACACAACCAAATTAAAATTAATATCAAGATAAAATACGATGACGTAAGAACCACTTATTATAAAATAGTACAAGCATAGATAGCAGTAATGATCGCTCATTGGGAAACAGGGAAATAAAAATAATAATCATCACTATGGGCAATATAATCACTGCAAGCCAATCATAAAAAATATAAATTAAACTAAAAATATTAAAAGAAAATTCACAGCCTATGTTTTTATATAAAACCTAAGTCGCGGTAGCAGCCAATTAAAAGCAGGTCTTAATAGATCTCGTATCAGTTGTTTGATAAAATACCTACACTTACAGGCTAGGTTTTTTGCCAAAACTAGGGTCACAATGGTTGACAGATGGGAGCGGGTATTACTAATTCTCACATCGATTTTTCAATAGATACCTTCGCTTACACCACATTGCAAAGAGAAACTTAGAGATTGCAACAACAAAAACCGGGTTAGTATCAGATTTTAAAACCCTGTAGGATTCCTTATAATTTCTAATACCTAGGTTCCTACACAGTTGAATAACCCACTTTAACCTTGCCCACTTATATGCCAAGCAGAAGAACAACACATGAATTACAGTTTCCTCCTCTACTAGGCACCCCGGGCAAAGGTGGGTGGTAGCGCCTGCCCATTTGTTGGTGAGTGCATGGAGCGGCAGCGTCCCATATCTAAATTGCAAAAACAGTTTTTTTGCTGTTGGCGGTTGAATAAAATCCAACACCTGCTCCAATTTATATTGCTGTTTTATATCCAGGAACCCATAGGTTAAACTAGAAGAATTAGCGGTCTGTAAAATGCATGACAATTTATACCCCTTCAGTACACACACCAAGGATTTTTTTGAAATAGCTGAGCATGACTCCTCCGGTGCCGACCATAGGTCCTCCCTTCCTATCGCACGGAATGAGTCTCTGATAAAGGAGAACCACAGGATATTACCCGCCCCCAGAGTGGACATTACAGCCTTAAAGCCTGTAATTCCTCTCTATAATGTCCTAGCTCTGGCGTACTCCACAGCCGTCGCCAGTAAAGCAGTGGGCGAGAAGCAATTAGGTCTGCAATGGGAAGGATGCCCAGATCCATCCTTAGTGGCATTAAAGGAGTACTTTTAGGCAAACACAGGATTTGTCTCATAAAATTATTTTCTGTTATAGTGAGGGCATTAACTAAGCTATGTCCCCAAAGTTCGGCCCCATACATAGTTGCCCCCCTAGCTTGGACCTTGTAGATTTCTACAGGCGGGCTTATAACCTTTAGGGCACATCTCTTATAAACCTTTAAAATCCCCCGACTGCCTGAATTAGCTTTAAATTAGCTTTGTTGATTTGGGGTCCCCACCCCATTTTATCATTTAATGTGAGGCCCAAATAATCAAAGATAGGAACCCTTTCTAAGGGTCCATCATGCATTCTTGGGTGCGGACAGTTTATAGAGTCAGAATAAGCAGGATTTATCGCTACTATTTCAAACATACCAAACATGGCCAGGCTACCCCTTTCATATCAGAAATTACCACTGAAACACATATCTGGGAATTCCCAATGCAAACCTATGAGAGGGCAGCCTCACAGCAGTGAGAAACTAAATAGGCTGTGTAGGACTTGGCCTTTTTGGCTAAAGTTCCCTAAACTTTTTGCTTTCCCCCTAGACCGTTTTCCTGACATAGAGTTGCCAATTTAGATGCTTTGGGTACTTTGCCACTGCTGATCAGTGTCAAAGTATAAGTGTTCCCTGTGTAAAGTGTAATGGTGATTGGTTGGCCATGATTGGTATGTTGCCTTACTAGTAAAGTCCCTAGTGATGTGCACTGTGTGTGCCAGGGCTAGTAATGCAAAGGTGCGCGGAGAAGGGAACTCAGGCCTGCAGTGTAGGGCCTGCGCGCAGTTTGCTAAGTTAGCATGTTGTCCTGACAAGTGTAACCACTCGTCAGGCCATACTTTCCCTTTTGCGTACTCAGTGGGCACCTCTGTGGTAGGTCCCGGGTAGCCCCTGGGCAGGGTGCAGTGTAAGTAAAAGGCAGGACATATACTGAGGTGTGTGTTATGTCCTGACAGTGGAAAACGCTCCATTTCGTTTTTCACTGGTGAAAGGCCATTCTGCCCATAGGACAGAATGGGGGAGGCTGGGTATTGTGTTTGTTAGCCTAGTTTCCCATCAGTTTAAAATGGAGAGGTGAAGTTTAGCATGTATGAACTCACAGCGTCATAACACATCTTTCTATGAAAGTGGTTTTGTCATTGTGTGTTCAGAAGCCACACATTTAGAAAGTGGCTGAGTTTTGTGCTTTAAGCATTTCTGTGTGTCTCTGCTGAATGTGGATTGACTGTCTGGATCTGAGAGGGGAGAGGAGCCGGGAGAGGTCTTGACCCAGGGAGGGGTTGAGATGGCACCAGGCTGACCTGCAGCTGGAGAGCAGGCGAGGAAAAGCACCAGGAGGTGAAGAGGCCTGGGTTGCGGCTATAAAACAATTGACCCATCTCCTGCTGAGTGATAAAGGATCCAGACCCCCAGTATCAAAGGGAGAAAGGTGACACTGGGAGGGAGACACCCAGAACTGATTTAGGCAGGGGTCAGGGACCCCTGAGCACAACGAACTTCAAAGACGTTTTGGGGTATAACTAGGAGAGCTGAGAGCCCTGAACGGGGGGAATGGAATAGAAATGGATTGAGACTGAAAAGGCTTGGACCCATTTCGTGGTCAAGAGGAACCTCTGCTAAGGAAGGAAAACTGAAGAGACTGCTGGGGAAGGACCAACCCTTGCTTCGTGATCTGGGGCTGGTTTGCAGTTTGCTGTTCTAACCAAGGAAGAGGCTGTTGGGACTGTGCTGTGTGCGCTGGGTCCCCCTGCTTGAATAAGACTGTGCTTTGTGCTGTGTCTTGTTACCCCCCAAGGGCCCGAGGTGAGCTGGCTCCCTGTTTGGAAACACAGGAACATAAAAGTTTCCGGAGTAGTTTCAAGCGACGCGGTGGGTGCGTGTTGTGGCAGCTTGAGACCCTCGGAAGGTGTGCACTGTGATCTTGGACACACGGAGTGAGACTCGGACGTGCTGGGTACGTGTCGTGGTGCACAGGAGACGTGGTGAAGAGCGCCTGGTCAACGGGTGCACCGAAGGTGAAGTGAGTCTCGGACGCGCTGGGTGCGTGTCGTGGTGCACAGCAGGCGTTGGTGAAGAGCGCCTGGTCCACGTGTGCACCGAAGGTGAAGTGAGCCTCGGACGTGCTGGGTGCGTGTCGTGGTGCACAGCAGGCATTGGTGAAGAGCGCCTGGACAGCGAGTGCATCGGAGGTGACGTGAGACTCGGACGCGCAGGGTGCGTGTCGTGGTGCACCGCAGGCGCTAGTGAAGAGAGCCTGGTCGGCGGGTGCATCGGAGGAGATGTGAGTCTCAGATGCGCTGGGTGCGTGTCATGGTGCACAGCAGGCGTTGGTGAAGAGCGCCTGGTCAGCGTGTGCATCGGAGGTGACGTGAGACTAGGACGCGCAGGATGCGTGTCGTGGTGCACCGCAGGCGCTAGTGAAGAGCGCCTGGTCGGCGGGTGCATCGGAGGAAAAGTGAGTCTCGGACGCGCAGGGTGCGTGTCGTGGTGCACAGGAGGCGTTGGTGAGGAGCGCCTGGTCAATGTGTGCATCGGAAGTGGAGTGAGTCTCGGACACGCAGGGTGCATGTCGTGGTGCACCGGAGGCGCTGGTGAAGAGCGCCTGGTCGTCGAGTGCACCGAAGAAGAAGTGAGGCTCGGACACGGTGTGCGTGTCGGGGTGCGGCCGAAGGCGTTGGTGAAAAGCGCCTGGAAATCGGGGCACCGGAGTTGGAGTAAGTCTCAGTGAAGCAGGGTGCATGCTTTGGTGCAACCTGGGACTGTGGAGGTGATCGGCTGATCATCGTGTGCACCGGAAGAAAGTGAGTCTCTGCAACATGGTGTGCGGGTCTTGGGGCCAACTGAGACCGCAGGAAGGAGTGCCTGGTGAGTGTGCACTCGGAGTCGACGTGAAGTCCCATCAGCATTGTGTGTGTGGCTTCGTGCCAGAGGAGACCCGGAGGGTGCTGTGGTGAAGTGCACCCGGAGTAACGTAATCCAAGGGGCGTGGGGTACGTGTGCCCTGCGGCCGCCTGAGACCTTCTTAACTGTCGCGGCCCGGACCGGCAGCCCGGAGGAGCTGAGCTGCCAGGCCGAGCCGCTGACGCCCATTGAGAAAGTTCTACACGGAAGGCCCAGTTCGCTGAAGGAGGAGAGGAGAGTGGGGTCGCGCCCCCAGGTAACGTGGATCACTGCCTGGGCGGGGCGCGGGCTCGGAGGGACACTCTCTCGGCCTCTCAGACCTTCTGGCGGCGTGAGCCTTTGCTTCGGCTCAGAGTGGGGCCCGTACTGCGTTCAGGAGCGGCAGTACTGGGGCCAGAGTGGGAAGCTGTACTTTGTGTCATCGTTGATACGTGTGGGGGGCAACTGTTATCGAAGAGGCTGACTGTCATAATACACATTGCCAATATTGCTGCTAACGAACTGCCGGACTGTCTTAGGACGCCTGACACTATTTCTGCATAATGAAGTACACAATTGTAGCGCTACGCATTGCATTATTTCTCCCTTGCAAAGTACAGGATTGTAGCGGCCCGCATTGCATTATTTCTTCATTGCAAAGTACGTGATTGGGGTGTGACGCATTGCCTTATTCCTTCATTGCGCAGTACATGATTGTAGCGGTACGCATTGCATTATTTCTCCCATTGCAGGTACTGGGGTGTATCGTTACGCATTGTATTATTTCCCCTGTGCCCAGCATAGGATCGTATCGTTACGCAACGCACTATTGTTTGTCCATTGCAACGTGTGTGATTCTAGCATTACGACCAGCAAAGCATTTTGAAAGCGGTGGTTGGGATTTGAACCTACCAACCAGCCGGAACGAATATTACCCTTTATTATATGTTGGCTTATGTATCGTGTGGTCTGATCGTATATCTTTTTACATAAAGTTTATACTCGTTTTTATCAAACTCGTATGGAGTCCATTTGTGGTGTCACCAGTGGGTTGCTGTGAGCGTGGTTGCACTCGTGCCTTGGAGATAGGCCTGGCTGCTCGTGCCAAGCTACTAAGGGTGTGAGCAGGGCTATCTCAAACGGTGTCCTTACTTGGCCTAACGTTGAGGGAGGAGTCCCGGGTCTCACATTTGTGACAGTGGCGCGGGACGGGGACTCCGGCTTCCAACATTTGGTGGCAGCGATGGGATACGATCCTAATGTAATTGAAACGCGTTTGTGCAAAACCACTCACAGTAATTGGTGTACATCATAAATTGATCGCAGACCACGACGCAACAACATATTGTTTTGAATTGTTGGTTCTATTGTTGAGTAACCTTTAAACCACACATTATGGCTCAGGAGGGGAGCTAGATAGCCAGTGAGGCTGGGGCTGCAGAATTAGAGTTTAACATTGAGGCATTGTTTACCTACAAGGTTGATCAGTTGAGGAAATTCTGCAGAGCTTTGGGATGTCCCATGAAGGGTAGCGCCAAGAAGGAGGAGCTGTAAGTGGCCATGAGGGCCTGGTGGGAAGCCAAAGAGGCTCAGGAGACGGGTGATGTTGAGGTGGATGAGGATGGCCCAGGGAATGGATTTGGTCCACAGGATTTGCCAGTGGAGGGACCAGCCGCAGGGGCTGGTAGTAGCCATTCAGGGAGGAGTTTTTCACCAGAGGAGTTGGAGGAAAACCAAAGGGTTAGGCTGCATGAGTTGGAGGTGTTAAGACTTAAAACTCAAGCAGAGGAGAGGAGAGCAGGAACGCTCTCGCGTTGGAAGAGAAACGGGTTCTCTTCGCTCATGAGATAAGCATGAGGGAACTGGACATTAAGGGTAAACAAGTAAAGTCCAGTTCGAATGGTGGCAGCGCACAGCCAGTGCCAAGTGTGGATGAGTACAAGTGTGCACTGGAAGATTGGGTAGTGGTTAGCATGGTAACTGATTTGGAGGGGTTGTCCAATTTGGCCCCAGGGGAGCCTAGGCTCAGAAATTATTTTCCAGTATTGCGCCACCCCGGGTTAAGGTGTGGGCTCCTTGATTCCCGGGAGCCTGCACAAGAACCGGACCCCTGGTCATGGGTCCAGGGGCCTGAAAAGGCCTCAGAGAGGGAAGAAGGGCCAAGTGGCGCAAGGAGATCCCAGAGTAGTGAGGAGGGGTTGCTGGCTAGCCCCTTGTCTCAAAAGAGGGGGAGGAAGAGTAAGCAGTACCCCCAGGGATCAGCAGCACCACCCAGGAAACTGGGGGGGGGGCGTAGGAGAGCCCCCGGGTGGAGGCCTAGTGCCTACTTGCCAGAAGTGTGAGGAAGGACACCCAGCATCAGGAGGGCATGGGGAGTCTGTAGCCAGAGCTCCTGCCGTTCTGAAGTTTGTGGGTGCCGTTCCTAAGTGGCAGGCCCAGAAAAATAAATGGAAGGATAAAAGAGGGTTGTGTTTCCCAGTGGGAACTCCCGTGGGACAGTGTCCAGCCAGTGGGGCTGGGTCCCCTAGAAGTGACCAGGGTAAACCCACTTTTAGCCTGGAGGGCAGGATGACTGGAGGTAGTATCCTGACCGATGGGCCTTCCCCGGGTACCACTCCAGGGTGGGGTTGGCATGGGTCCAGCACCCCTGGAGGGGTCCCCCTGGCTGGGAGGGATCCATGGAACAGCATTGTTGGCTCTGGGAGTAGTGATCAAGAAGACACCCTGGGGTCAAGAAGGCGTGAAACAGGAGGGTGTCCCTGTGGTAGAGGGCCTGCGTCCTGGTTCTATCGCCTGAAGCCGGGAAGTCCATCAAGGTAATGATTGGTCTACCCTGCTTTTGGCTGGGAGGGGGTTGTGTAGGACTTGGCCTTTTTGGCTAAAGTTCCCTAAACTTTTTGCTTTCCCCCTAGACCGTTTTCCTGACATAGAGTTGCCAATTTAGATGCTTTGGGTAATTTGCCACTGCTGATCAGTGTCAAAGTACAAGTGTTCCCTGTGTAAAGTGTAATGGTGATTGGTTGGCCATGATTGGTATGTTGCCTTACTAGTAAAGTCCCTAGTGATGTGCACTGTGTGTGCCAGGGCTAGTAATGCAAAGGTGCGCGGAGAAGGGAACTCAGGCCTGCAGTGTAGGGCCTGCGCGCAGTTTGCTTAGTTAGCATGTTGTCCTGACAAGTGTAACCACTTGTCAGGCCTTACTTTCCCTTTTGCGTACTCAGTGGGCACCCCTGTGGTAGGTCCCGGGTAGCCCCTGGGCAGGGTGCAGTGTAAGTAAAAGGCAGGACATATACTGAGGTGTGTGTTATGTCCTGACAGTGGAAAACGCTCCATTTCGTTTTTCACTGGTGAAAGGCCATTCTGCCCATAGGACAGAATGGGGGAGGCTGGGTATTGTGTTTGTTAGCCTAGTTTCCCATCAGTTTAAAATGGAGAGGTGAAGTTTAGTATGTATGAACTCACAGCGTCATAACACATCTTTCTAAGAAAGTGGTTTTGTCATTGTGTGTTCAGAAGCCACACTTTTAGAAAGTGGCTGAGTTTTGTGCTTTAAGCATTTCTGTGTGTCTCTGCTGAATGTGGATTGACTGTCTGGATCTGAGAGGGGAGAGGAGCCGGGGGAGGTCTTGACCCAGGGAGGGGTTGAGATGGCACCAGGCTGACCTGCAGCTGGAGAGCAGGCGAGGAAAAGCACCGGGAGGTGAAGAGGCCTGGGTTGCGGCTATAAAACAATTGACCCATCTCCTGCTGAGTGATTAAGGATCCAGACCCCCAGTATCAAAGGGAGAAAGGTGACACTGGGAGGGAGACACCCAGAACTGATTTAGGCAGGGGTCAGGGACCCCTGAGCACAACGAACTTCAAAGACGTTTAGGGGTATAACAAGGAGAGCTGAGAGCCCTGAACGTGGGGAATGGAATAGAAATGGATTGAGACTGAAAAGGCTTGGACCCATTTCGTGGTCAAGAGTAACCTCTGCTAAGGAAGGAACAACTGAAGAGATTGCTGGGGAAGGACCAACCCTTGCTTCGTGATCTGGGGCTGGTCTGCAGTTTGCTGTTCTAACCAAGGAAGAGGCTGTTGGGACTGTGCTGTGTGCGCTGGGTCCCCCTGCTTGAATAAGACTGTGCTTTGTGCTGTGTCTTGTTACTCCCCAAGGGCCTGTGGTGAGCTGGCTCCCTGTTTGGAAACACAGGAACATAAAAGTTTCCGGAGAAGTTTCAAGCGACGCAGTGGGCGCGTGTTGTGGCAGCTTGAGACCCTCGGAAGGTGTGCCCTGTGATCTTGGACACACGGAGTGAGACTCGGACGTGGTGAAGAGCGCCTGGTCAACGGGTGCACCGAAGGTGAAGTGAGTCTCGGACGCGCTGGGTGCGTGTCATGGTGCACAGCATGCGTTGGTGAAGAGCGCCTGGTCCACGTGTGCACCGAAGGTGAAGTGAGCCTCGGACGCGCTGGGTGCGTGTCGTGGTGCACAGCAGGCGTTGGTGAAGAGCGCCTGGTCAGCGTGTGCATCGGAGGTGACGTGAGACTCGGACGCGCAGGGTGCATGTCGTGGTGCACCGCAGGCGCTAGTGAAGAGCGCCTGGTCGGCGGGTGCATCGGAGGAGAAGTGAGTCTCGGACGCGCTGGGTGCGTGTTGTGGTGCACAGCAGGCGTTGGTGAAGAGCGCCTAGTCTGCGTGTGCATCGGAGGTGACGTGAGACTCGGATATGCAGGGTACGTGTCGTGGTGCACCGCAAGCGCTAGTGAAGAGCGCCTGGTCGGCGGGTGCATCGGAGGAGAAGTGAGTCTCGGACGCGCAGGGTGCGTGTCGTGGTTCACAGGAGGCGTTGGTGAGGAGCGCCTGGTCAACGTGTGCATCGGAAGTGGAGTGAGTCTCGGACGCGCAGGGTGCGTGTTGTGGTGCACCGGAGGCGCTGATGAAGAGCGCCTGGTCGTCGAGTGCACCGGAGAAGAAGTGAGGCTCGGACACGGTGAGCGTGTCAGGGTGCGGCCGAAGGCGTTGGTGAAGAGCGCCTGGATATCGGGGCACCGGAGTTGGAGTAAGTCTCAGTGAAGCAGGGTGTGTGCTTTGGTGCAACCTGGGACTGTGGAGGTGATTGGCTGATCATCGTGTGCACAGGAAGAAAGTGAGTGTCTGCAACGTGGTGTGCGGGTCTTGGTGCCAACTGAGACCGCAGGAAGGAGTGCCTGGTGAGCGTGCACTCGGAGTCGACGTGAAGTCCCATCAGCGTTGTGTGTGGCTTCGTGCCAGAGGAGACCCGGAGGGTGCTGTTGTGAAGTGCACCCGGAGTAACGTAATCCCAGGGGCGTGGGGTACGTGTGCCCTGCGGCCGCCTGAGACCTTCTTAACAGTCGCGGCCCGGACTGGCAGCCCGGAGGAGCTGAGCTGCCAGGCCGAGCCGCTGAGGCCCATTGAGAAAGTTCTACACGGAAAGCCCAGTTCGCTGAAGGAGGAGAGGAGAGTGGGGTCGCGCCCCCAGGTAACATGGATCACTGCCTGGGTGGGGCGCGGGCTCGGAGGGACACTCTCTCGGCCTCTCAGACCTTCTGGCGGCGTGAGCCTTTGCTTCGGCTCAGAGTGGGGCCCGTACTGCGTTCAGGAGCGGCAGTACTGGGGCCAGAGTGGGAATCTGTACTTTGTGTCATCGTTGATACGTGTGCAGGGGGCAACTGTTATCGAAGAGGCTGACTGTTGTAATACACATTGCCAATATTGCTGCTAACGAACTGCCGGACTTTCTTACGACGTCTCACACTATTTCTGCATAACGAAGTACACGATTGTAGCGCTACTCATTGCATTATTTCTCCCTTGCAAAGTACAGGATTGTAGCGGCCCGCATTGCATTATTTCTTCATTACAAAGTACATGATTGTAGCTACGTATTGCATTATTCCTTCATTGCAAAGTACATGATTGTAGCGGTGCGCATCGCATTATTTCTTCATTGCAAAGTACGTGATTGGGGTGTGACGCATTGCCTTATTCCTTCATTGCGCAGTACATGATTGTAGCGGTACGCATTGCATTATTTCTCCCATTGCAGGTACCGGGGTGTATCGTTACGCATTGTATTATTTCCCCTGTGCCCAGCACAGGATCGTATCGTTACGCAACGCACTATTGTTTGTCCATTGCAACGTGTGTGATTCTAGCATTACGACCAGCATAGCATTTTGAAAGCGGTGGTTGGGATTTGAACCTACCAACCAGCCGGAACGAATATTACCCTTTATTATATGTTGGCTTATGTATCGTGTGGTCTGATCGTATCTCTTTTTACATAAAGTTTATACTCGTTTTTATCAAACTCGTGAGGAGTCCATTTGTGGTGTCACCAGTGGGTTGCTGTGAGCATGGTTGCACATACTGTACACTCGTGCCTTGGAGATAGGCCTGGCTGCTCGTGCCAAGCTTCTAAGGGGGTGAGCAGGGCTATCTCAAACGGTGTCCTTACTTGGCCTAACGTTGAAGGAGGAGTCCCGGGTCTCGCATTTGTGACAGTGGCGCGGGACAGGGACTCACTGTGGCAGTAAACTGGCAGGCCCTGCAGTGGCAGAGGTCTGAGACAGGCTTGTAAGGCTACTTCTCTGGGCGGTGCAAGCAGCACTGCATGCCTACTAGTAGCATTTAATTTACTGGCCTGGGGTATGTGAGACACACTGTACAAGGGACTTACAGGTAAATTAAATATGCCAAACAGGTGTAGACCAATCCTACCACGTTTACAGGAGAGAGCACATGCACTTTAGCACTGATAAGCGGTGGTAAAGTGCCCAGAGTCATAAAACCAGCAAAAACAGATAAAATGCAGGAGGAAGGCAAAAAGTTTGGGGATAACCCTGAAAAAAGGGCCAGTTCCAACAATGGGTAACCACCCACCGGGACCCGCATAGAGCAGCACAAAACAGCCTAAAGATTCTCAACCTTTCCAGAAGAACGGCGTAGCCCAGTAACACAGCTTAATTAGTGACAAACCTCGCTCCATGCCACGTGCCGTGGCAAAAAGGATGCACACGTGTCACCAGAACAACTAAACTAAAATTCATACACCCACTTCCCTTCCCAATTGCACGCAGCACATGCATGTCGAAAGGACACCCCTGACCCGATCAAAGCGCCACACCTTCAAACGAAAACAGCCCACAGGAAAAGGATACGGTCCCCACCGTAGGTAGGAGAGGAGGGAAAACAAATACAAGAGTATTAAAGCAATTTAACACCCACTACTCCCTTAAAATTGTAGCACCTCTTAAAACTGTTTAAAACTCACCCTTCTTATAAAAACCTTAGCACGTCCTTTTCACTACCCCTTGTGGAAATCCTTTGCTCATGGCTAAACCACCGAGCGCAAAAATGTAAACGGTAAAATGTAAATGCAGGTATTTTCCAGACAACTGCCTAACTATGTGTCTTTTCCAAATTAACCCACAAAACCACAGCTCTTATCCTACAGGTCCGTGATTCAGCTGAAAGTGCACCAACACTGCCGCGGCCCGCCATTCCTTTGACTAAAGCTTTTAAAGACTTTCTTTCACAAGGACAATCGTTCAAGTAATACAGGACACATAGAATTTTTGCAACAACCCCTTGAAAAACATTGTTTAGACCCCATCAAGACAAAGACACCTCTGGGTGCTGAAACGACAGACACCTCACCTGAAGACGACTCTACAGCCGACAAATGCTTTCTAAGTTATGTCTTTTTGTATTTGTGTACACACCCAACTTAGCCGGGGTGCTCTCAAGCCCCTCAGTAACTAGACGGATGCCTAATCTCATAAATTCTGCTTTTACATTCTTGCAACGCTTGTGCAGAGACCTCTCTCACTTCTCAAACACTTACACCAAACCAAATGCTAGTATTCCTCGCACACACGACAGCGCACTCCTACACAATATCTGGTATAAACACATGACCGCCGTAGGCACACAAACTACAAACAAGTCATGTTATATATGTTAATTGCTAACCCACGCTGTAGGCGCAGACAGGCTTTACCTATCTCAAGAGATAGCCCCTGAAAAAGCAAAATGCCTCATCCATCTGTACCTATGTAGGATCAGGGCGAAAATCCAACACCATAGAGTAGAACCCAGTAGGGCACTAGCAAACATCACCCAGTATGAGACCAACCCCACTGCACTGTATCTCTTCACGGATCTTAGCGACATCCAATCCGATGTAGACAGGATGCGCAGATGGGGCGGCCTGCAGCTTCAGGTAAGTCCTTTAAAAAAAATATTATTATTAAATCTCCCCCCCTTCCCATCCCACACTCCCCCACGCCCTACCACTGTTTGTTTGTGGCGGCCGCCACTGTATATTCTTGAGTTTGATATGCTTAGGCACTCAAAAAACCTTAAATGCAGTCCCCGTTTGTAAAGATATTGAGTGTAAAACAACATGAAGCAGAGAAAATGAACACAAGGGGTGAATATACATGGTTCCCTAGAGCAAAAAATAGCACCCCTTTCTTCAAGGTGAAAGGATCATGCCCTGTGCTGCAGGAAGACCCTGATTTAGAGTGGTCTAGCTTCAGGCTGCAATCAGGTGAATAAGTGGCTCCACTCACAGTGGCGTTTAGTGACATTTGAAAGTGGTGAGACGTAAAAGTTTGGGGTGAGTGCACTGGGTTCTCCCCCCGGGACATTTTTTTTTTTAAAAGAGAGGGCAAATGGTGCATTTTCAAGCAAATTTGGGAATGCAAGAGGGTTCATAAAGCAATCAATTGTAGTTAGGACATCATTAGGGCACAACAGAACTTAAGCTTGTAACGCGTGACACAGGCTGATACTACTTTGCATATTATGGAGCCTCTAGTGGTCTTTTAATAAAAACACCTCTGTATTCCGAGAGCGTCCACGATCCTACTGCAAGGCAGAATACAAAACCCATGCAACTGTATTACAGAAACACACCAGGACAGCTATGAATTTATAACTGTTGAAACGTTCTTCCTGACATCCAACCATCAGCTCACTGAGCCATCATTTCAGTCACCACACTACTGTATATATTTTCTCTATACTTAGGCAACAATGTAATTGGATGTGGCACATGTTTAATTTTTCTCGGGGGGGTGGGTGGGGGTGCTGATGAGCCGGCTCCTGTACCTGGTATGAGCAGGGATAAAGGAGACATTCAACCATGGATGTGAGTTTGGTTAGCGCAAGAGGAAACATTTCCTAACAAGTGGGTCGTGGTGACTTTGAAAATGCACTTTTGACAGCGGAGCACATTAGAATCGGCTCTTCCTTTAACTCATTACCCTCCCTGGGGTGATCCGCTCTGGCCACAAGAAAGACACCAAGGACTTTTTTTAAGTGAAATGTCTGCATATGCACAAATGCGGCAAAGGTTTGCCAAAGAGAGTAATTGTGGAGGTGGGGGGTAGTGTGTACTAACAGAAGTCAGCATCAGAGCTACTGGTTTCAGCAAGGATGTGTGGCGAGGGGGTGAGCAATCTCTCACAGCCTCCATTATAGTGCAAATGGTAGGTATACCACTGCCCAGAGCTCTGCTCATTGGCCTTTAAATGATGCAAAACAGGGGGCGTGGCTTGGACGGCGCGTTGCATGGCAGCATAGCTACGCTGCTCCCGCTGACGGAGCCGACAACGGCGAACTAACCCGCTAAAATTATGTTCCCAGACAAAAAGAATGGCTGATCCTTGTATCGGAACACTACGGGCTACCTACGAGCACGGTGCCGATTCCGATCGATGAGCTCGATACACCGTTTTTCTCCCTCACGTACAGACTTCAGAGTATGCTGCACTCGATGTGGAACAAAATGGCCGATGTCCTGAAGCGCTCCAGGCAAGTCGTAGTACACACCAGTAGCGGCTCCTCGAGGGAGTGCTGCGGGGTGGTGGGGTGGGGGAGGGGCAGGGTGGGGGGTAGTAAACTCCGGAATTGGGCCGAACAAAGTTGAGTAAAGAAATGAATAAACAAAACGAATTACATTGCGCGCGCTGCAACGCCAAATCGGCGATGCAGCGCGCAATGTAATTCGTTTTATTTATTTATTTCTTTACTCAACTCCGTTCGGCCCATTTCCGGAGTTTACTACCCCCCACCCTGCCCCTCCCCCGCCCCGCCCCACCGGCCCGCAGCACTCCCTCGAGGAACCACTACTGGTACACACGACCCTCAAGTACGACAATTTGCTTGCCCTGCACGAGCCTACGTGCGTTAGGCTAACAACAAAACCCGCCTGATCAAACATTTTAGTTTAAGCACTGTTTCTTACCTCTGCCTAACTTTAAAATGGCGGCTGCCCACGAGGCACAGATTACTGTTAATGTTGCTCAGACGTGAGCTGAATCCAGTGGTTTTTCAGCATTTTCAAGTTATTTTTCAAACTGATCCTCCTGAATTTTGATGCCTAATGACCTCCTCTAATTTTCATAAGGTTTGGGGACACGCAGTGAGTGTAGGAAGTAGCACCATTATGTAGCGCTTCTTTTTCTAGCTCCTTCTGGGTCTAGGTGCTCATTATCAATTCCTCAGGTGTCCTCATGGTCCTGGGCTGAGATCACAGCATTGACAATGACAACTACATGGATGAATCCTGCATGGGTCCTGGCTACATACTTCTGATCACAGTGATCACAAGTGGTGCACTGTGAGTGCACTGTGAGTGCTCTGTGGGTCTTCAGAATTAGTTCTATACACAAGCTGTACACTATCATCGGCGTAGACCCTTGACACAGACTAACACCTAGATAGCCTTCCTCAGCCACTGCGTTGACCCCCTCCCCACCCCCCCCCCGGCTACCGCTTCCGTGCCCCTATTCAGGGCTGCTCTCGGATCTCTGAATTCAGCATACCATTTTTACATTGAAAAAGCGTGCAAACCTGGCGTCCAATCTGAATCACCTAGCCTCTGGGAAATCCATGGCTGACAAGGAGTCCAAACCAGGTAACAAGCGCACCGAAGCGGAGCCTCCACTTCCTGCCTCACCTGCCAAAAGCAAGAATGAGGGAAACTGCACCATGGACATTATACTTAAAAAATGAGATATGGTGCATGACCTAGCAAAATCTAACCAAACTCAACATGGACATCATGCAACAAGAATTGTGTGCTATCAGGTCCGACATCATTTCCATCAATAACAGTGTCGGACGTCGGAACATCGCCCGGGCGTGGGGTGCCAGTGTTGCCCCAACAGTAGAGTCTTGGGAAAATGATTTGGACTGGTGCCAGCAGGCTGAGCAGGCAGTATACCAGAGCAGGGGATGCCCACGTAAATGGGAAAAGATATGGGAGGCCTGGGTGAACTATAGAACCGGTCAGTGCCCAACATAACTGAGGGCTTTAGACACTTTAAGGAACACGTTGAATGGTTGTATCCCACGTTCAACTGGGTGGGGGTGCGTGCCACTGGGAGGATTGAATTGCGGTATTTGCTATGTATATGTGTAAGCCAATCCACATACTATGTATATTGTAATGTCTTCTGAAGCAAGAGAGTTTTTTTTGATTAATAAAAAGAATTTGAAAAAAACCAGTGTCGGACGTAGGGGAACGTATCAGCTCTCTGAAGAGTTGTCAACCATTTCCATAAGGAATATCTAGAAATTGCAAATCACTACCAAATCCCTACAAAACGATGTGGTCGAGTTAGAAGATAGAAATCGGAGGGGGAACCAGCGCATCTTTGGGCTGCCGGAGGGGTTGGAAGACTCATCTGACTCTTGCAGTTCCTTCTTAGAAAAATGGATCCCTCAAACGACTGGCCTAACCTTCTAGAAAGACTTCGAGTTGGAAAGAGCACACTGTGTACCCTCATTCAGATCTGAAAACAGGAATACTACTCGCCAGATTGTCTGCCGTCCATTGAGATTTCAACATGCAGAGCTGATGCTCAACTATGTGCGTAAGAACAACCTTATACTTTGGAAGGGCCACAAAATCTCTGTCTCTCAGGATTAATCCAGACCCACAGTGGAGACAAGTGGTCTCCTTGCCTTACACACCAGACTCAATGCCTCAAATCTATTGGGCCAGCAAAATATGGAGTATCTGCAAATAGAAGGCACCCCATCTTCAACGATCCAAAAGACCGCCAGTTGTTCCTAGACGACAGAAACACTACCTTGATGGGCACTAGACCTGCGCCCTTTTCCAAATCCAAGTCTTGACTCTCATCATTGTGTGCCCTTTAAAACTATATCCTTTTCCAATGTTTGTCTTGGCTTACAGAGGCCTCTCTCAGTTCATTGCTCCACAATGTTTTACAGAGTTATTTTCTTAAACTATGTTCTACAAAGTTTTACAGTAATACATGCTTTCTCGCACACTCAGTACATGGAGTACTTGGTCTCACTTTTGGCTTAGTCCCCACTGGCAGCCCCCTTGGCCCTTTGCTGCGTGACACTTGCCACCATCTTGCGTCTCACACAGGCCCAGACTGGTCACAAGGGAGGGGGATTGAGGGTAGAGGGGAATGAGGGTTATTTTCTTTTCCTTTGTATTTGTATTTTTATTCTTATGTCATGTTTAATTCTGCCCTATGGCATTTATGGTGCTCTACACTTGCCTTCCTTTGCGGCTCGTCAACTAGGTGCTATTCCTTCCCATTGGCTCCAGTTCAGAGACTTGCGTTTGTTTCTACACGATGCTTGACCTACTCGGTCCCGGAGGGTTTTTTAGTACGCTACAACCCTGCTGCCTGCCGGAATCTACTTATATCAACCATACACTACACAACCCTATGCCAGGCTCTTATTCAGGATCAACACTACCCATCTCATTCACAAAACAATCCACATCCTATGTGCTGCGATCACATAGCCAAGGTCTCACCTCTACAACATGAATAATTGCCTACTAGATAGTAACTTTAATTGTGTCTCTCTAAACGTCAAGAGGCTTAACCACCCAATTAAACATAAAAAGTTTAAAAGGAATCTATTTAAACTGAAGCCTGATGAAATCCAATTACAGGAAACAAAAATCGCCCATGGGGGTCATACAGGCCTTGGAAGGAGTTGGATTGTGGACCTCCTCTGCTCTTCCACAGAAAGTAAAAAGGGGGGTGTTGCTACCTTGATCTCTAAGATCTCAGGTCTGAACACCAATTTGCACATTACTGATGACAAAGGTAGATGGGTTCTATTGAAGTTCTCTAAAAACTCTAGTCACTTTCATGTCCTCAACGTATATGGGCCGAACTCCGATGACCCTAAATTCTGAGACTACCTGACCCCTCCCCCCCCTTGAGTCAAATCTCAAGTGATGATCTCATTATCCTGGGCTGTGATCTCACTCTCCCCCCAGATGTGACTATTGGCAACAGTCCAGATCTCCCCTTCAACCTTCTAGGTCTCACAAATCACTCCACAAACTCTGTACTAGATTCGGTCTGCTCGACACCTGGAGACTTCAACACCCTGATTCTAGGAACTATGGGGCAGATTTACAAGCCCCTTGCGCCACTTTTGCGTCACTTTTCCCATGTTAAAAGTGATGCAAAAGTGGCGCAAGGGGCTTGTAAATCTGCCCCTACATCTTTTTCTCCAACCCTCACAAACCTTATTCCAGAAAAGATTACATAATGATCTCCAAGCCCCATATCCACTTAATCATCCGGACAGACATACTGTTGAGATTAACCTTCGACCACTCAGCTATCACCCTATCTCTTACTGGTACAAATGTGAGAACCCCTAGCAAGATTTGTAGATTAAATGATGAATCAATCAAAGATGCCGCATCCAGAGATATTATTGAAAAGGCCATACTAAATTAGTTGGAGGAAAATGCAACCATGAGACCCCCCATACATTGGGACGCGTTGAAGACCACTGTTAGAGGTGCCCTAATATAGATTAAATCCAAACTAAATAAATACCATAATAGAGACCTAGTAGGACGGGAAAAGGACTTTAAGCTACTGGAGGCTGCCCACATTTCTGGTCTAGACCCCAAAATCTCTCCTTCCTCACTAATAAAAAACACAAATACATCAGAAGCCTCAGTGAGAGGGGGGAATATGGATCAACAAATATAAAAGCCTAAAATTATGTGAGGCAAATAAAGCTGGCAACATCCCAGCTTACTACTTAAAGCACAAGCAGAACCACAAGGGCATCAACTCCTTCACAGATTAAACAAATGTCACCCACACAAGTCCCCAAAAAATATTAGAAATCCTCAAGGACTTCTACCACTCCCTATATAAAGAGGATTCAGCTACCTCTGCTGCTTCCTGCAAAGCATACTTAAAAAACATCCCCCTCCCTACCCTCACTGATCAAGAGAAGTTGGCTCTCAGCGTCCCAGTTTCGGCCGTAGAACTAGATTCGGCCATACATTCATTAAAACCGCATAAAGTCCCAGCCCTGATGGCTGCACAGCTACTTTTTACAAAGCATTCGCTCCTTTACTTAAACCAACCCTATTGGCCCTCTACCACCACTTTGCTGACTCTGGGATCATATCTGGTTCAACCAGTGAAACCACTATAATGGTAATCCCAAAAGACAGTAAGGATTCGACACAGGTGAAGAATTACAGACCAATATCCCTAATTAATCTGGATGCAAAAATCTATGCCAAGATTTTATGCAAGAGACTCAAGCCTCTTCTCCCTTGGCTGATTGTGCGTTCGCAGGTGGGTTTCATGAAGAATAGACTTTCAAATGATAACACCCGCCTCCTAGGTTACATCATTGAAAGGACCAAGACTGCATCCATCAAAACAGTTGCAGTTACCCTCGTAGCTAAAAAAACATTAGATATGGTCTCTTCGACGTTTCTTCATGAGTAGTTCTTACTGAGATACAACTTAGAGTAGTCCTTTACTAAAATGGTCATGGCTCTTTATAGTGGGACTTCCGCTAAAGTGAGATCCAGAGGGCTACTAACTTCAGCGTTTAGTTTAGAAAGAGGTACAAGACAGGGCTGTCCCCTCTCCCCTTCTCTATTCGTCCTAAGCCTAGAACCCTTATTCCACAAGATCAGATCTAACCCTAGAATAAATGGCGTCTCTTTTAATAGCTCTACCATGAAGCTAGTGGCCTACGCCGATGATATTTTAATATTGACTGAAAAAGCATCCCATTCAATCCCAACATTACTACAGACAATAGATGAGTATGCCCGAGTTGCAAATTGCAAGCTTAATAAGGATAAGTCTGAAATCCTAGGTCTGAATAACCTCTGTTCCAGCGACCTCTTCAAAAACACTGGTCTGTCCTGGCAACCTAAGTTTATTAAGTATTTAGGCCTTGAGTTTAACTCAGATTTACTAGAATCACTACAACATAATGAATCCCTTACACTGAGGAAATAGATGAATCCGTACTAGAATGTGGGAGCGCTGAATTCCGCGCATGGTGGAGTCGTATAGAAACCATCAAAATGATGGTCACCACTATAATTAACTATCTCTAAAACGTGTTGTCTCTAGTTTTATCTGAAGACTTTCATCAGAAACTCGATAGACTACTAAACAAGTTCATTTGGCAAAAGAAACGTCCTAGAATTTCTATCAAGAAACTCAGGGGCATATTCTCGAGGAGTTATCGCCGATTTATCGGCACTTTAGCGCCGCAAAAGTGGCAATAGATTTATCGCCCCATTCACAAGCTGGTGCAAACTGCCGACATCGCCAGTTTTCCAGCGATAGCGGATGAGTGCGACAACTAACGCTAATGACATGCAGAGTAGGCGTTCCCGTGCAAAAACACACGAAAACACCACTTCGCGAGATTCTCAACGACCAGTCAGATCTGCGATGCGAACCAAGAACAGGCGATAAGGCGCGTTAGCTGCAGGGATTTAACACCTGCCTTTTGCTGGTGTTAAGCAGGACTACTACCTGCAGTATGAAAGGGAGCCCAGCCCAGAGCCACATCTGAAGACCAACAGATGCCATGGAGCTACTAATCATGCAGCTTGGAAACCCAAGAGGGCCACAACACCCACCGCCACCACCCCCAGCCCCAGGACCACCCCTCCCCCCCCCCGGACCACCACCGAGGCAGCGCAGAACAAGACAGCGGAGCTTCCGAAAACGCATCAGCCTCACAGACTTAACGCCAGAGGATGTCATTGCCCACTACAGGCTCAAAAGGACAACCATCCTCCGCATCATGACCCACATTGCCCACAGGCTGACGGTACCAACACAGCGGACAACCAACATCCCTCCGCAGACAAAGCTGCTGGCTGTGATGCACCTGTTGGCCTCTGGTACCTTCCAACCAACAACTGCCAGAGTCAGAGGAGTCTCACAGCCAGCCCTATCAAAGGCCATCACACCTGTCCTGGATGCCATCATGTTTCATACCCCAGCACCTTCACTTCCCCCACACTGCGCAGGAACAGCTGGAGACCAAGCAAAGCTTCTACGCCATAGCTGGATTCCCGCACGTGTTGGGGGCAATCGACTGCACACATGTCCTACTTGTGCCCCCTGCAGACACTGCACACAATTACCGCAACAGGAAGCACACGCATTCCATCAATGTGCAGGCAATAGTGGACCACCAGGGACTCTTCACCAATGTCGTCGCTAACTTCCCAGGCAGTGTGCATGATTCATACATCTTCCGACAGTCCATCATCAACCAGCGCTTCCAGGATGGCACCTATGGAAATGCACTGCTCGTTGGCAAGTACCAACGGAACACACCACACACCTCAACTCCACAATCACACAACGCACAACTGTGGGAATGGACACGTAACAAAATCACATTCAACATGCCAACTAACATGCACACCTGCCAGACACGACAACACAAGTAACCGTGGTAAGAGGGGCCAGAAATGTGGACTAACCATACACTAAGGTGTAGCCCCTCTGCCACACATTTGCAGAATGTGGGGAGAGGTGGGAACCACGATTGTGCGAAGGAGGCAATGGACCCATGAATAACAATGTACACAATGCCAAGTGTGGCGGTGATGTGCTGGACAGTCTTGAGTATGCAGAGCACAGACATGTCCATGTGGACACATACTGCTGGAGTCTGTAGTGTCGTGGACAGTGGACGCAACCATGTCATCATAGGCAGTGGGGAACACCTTGGACAAGTCACCATGTCGGCCCCCCTGTAAGCCTAAGCGTAGTGGGCAGGGCCGGCGCACGCCAGTCCAGCGTAGGGGAGTGACTAAATAGGCCGGGGCTCAGGGAGTGGCTCACTTCCGGGACGGCCATCGAAGTAACTACTGCGTGTGGCTCTGTGTCCGCCATATGCTGACCATAGGCCTACACACACGTGGCCGACCATCTACAATGGGCAAAGTCACACCGGCGACGAGGAGGGTACATCCCAGGCTACCCGGCGCACATCTCGTCATCGCCTGCAGTGGCGTGTCTACCAGGGCGGCATCCCTCACCCTGCCATGAGGCTGCCGTCGTGACCGGTGGTGCCTGTGCGCCTGCCACACCCCAGCCCGCTGATCCCCAGACCCGACCTGCGCCCAGCGGTGAATGCCCACCCCTGCGCACCCAGGCCTCACTGCTCACCTGCCGCCACCGGCGTCTCTCCAAGAGGGCCCACCACATGCCGGTGCAATCTCCAAGGCCGGGCTCCGCGAGCTTGGCAGCCTCCTCAGCCGATCGCTGGATTCTGCGCAACAGGCCCCCAGCGCACCCAGCGGCACCGCACCGCGGAGTTGCAAGTTGGCTACTGCTGCCTTCTGACAACACTGCGGTACAGCAAGCAACAGACACATCCTTTCCAGTCCGCCCCTCCAGGCCTGCTGCATCATCGCAGGCTGCACACCCGCTCAGCTCTTCCGGTGAGCCTACCTCAGTGCACCACAAGTCATTGTCCAGCCTCCAGCATTATAGCATGATGCACACCCGCTCTGCTCTTCCGGTGGGCCTACCTCAGTGCACCACAAGTCATCGTCCAGCCTCTAGGCCTGCTGCATCATCGCAGGCTGCACACCCGCTCAGCTCTTCCGGCGGGCCGAACTCAGTGCACCGCAAGTCATTGTCCCGAGGGGCTACCCCACAAGTCCGCCTCCAGTAGCCAACAGCATGTCCTCGGTAACGCCACTGGAGCCCTTCACAGTCACGGGGCCACCCCCATCCCAGGCAGGCCGCCGGTAAGCCTGGGTAGATCGTTTGGAGACGTACTCCGAAGCGCACGACATCCCAGCACCGCGCCGGCGCATGCGTGTGAGGAGTGCGGAGAAATGACCTGGGGCTCTGGGCGTGGTTCAGTTCTGGGCTATGGGCGTGGTTCAGTTCCGGCCTGGCCACAAAAGTGACTATGGGGTGTGCCTCCGTAGTAGTGCCTGCGCCACCCGGCCTGTAATCGACAATGTTGCAATGTAGCATGCACCAGGAGGGCGGCCTCGCCCAAACGGATTAATAAAGGAGCGCGAGACCGCTCGGGTTCTCGGCTCATACATGCCAACTGTTGTATGTGTATCTACATTGCCGCAGGCTGAACCGAAGGCCTAGCCTCAATATCAGCGCGAGTTCAGCCAGGCCAGTACTCCACATCTGTGTCCGCCCTATCCTTACCATAGGCCTACACACACGTGGCCGCCCACCTTCAACGGCCAACATTACAGTCTTGCTGTCAGTCCTGCGGACATGCGCAGACAGGCATGACAATGGTGTGCCGTAGGAGTGCAAGTGATGCAACCGCGCAGCACACACAAGTAAATAGGCTCGGTGGGAGGGAGGAGCAGCTGTGAGGCTATGTAATCCACATTGTCCTACCACATTTGCCAGCAGCAATACATGGCTAACATGGATCCCAAGGTCGCACAAATCACACACCACGTAACTTGTATGTCTGCCAACACAGCATGCAGAACCACCAGTTAACACTATTCACACTTACCCTTCACAGGTGATCAAGGATATGCACTCTGCCCGTGGATGATGACACCCCTCCGAGACCCGAACACCCCGGCCCAGAGGCAGTACAATGTGGCCAACAAACGCACCAGGGGCATTGTTGAACGCACATTTGGCGTGTTGAAATCACGTTTCAGGTGCCTGGACATCACCGGTGGAAGACTCTTGTACAGCCCAGAAATAGTGTGCAAGATGATCACTGCATGTTGTGTATTGCACAACCTATGTGTACGCACCAATGCCCCATGGATCCAAGTCCCAGAAGCACCGGACGATGATGAGGAAGATGATGCAGGTGGACCACACCCCACTGCAGCCGCAGCGGGAATAGCCCGAAGGAACACAATCATCAACAATTTCTTCACATGAGCACGTCACATTGTGACTGTCCACAGCAATCATGGCACAGTACAAGATGACCACATGACCATCATGTGCAAATAAAATCTTAGCAACACACATTCCCCGTGTTCATGTCAGTCCTCTGCATTAGCACATTACTCTGATGGGTGTAAGTGCAACATTGAGTGCTAACATTCGCATATGTTGCAGGAAGAGATGGTGTGTATGTCACCTCTGTACCGAGAGGCTGTTTAGGGCGTCACGTATTCGATATGCCATATCAGGGTGTCACATGTAGTACGTCATGCCACTCATCAGCGTCCCACGTGTACATGAACATGACATGAAGGCCGTCATTGGTGGTCAGAGTGGACCTGCCTGATGCAAATATACACCCTGTGTGTCGAGTCCCACAACATGAACAACATGGCCGTAAGTGGGATGTGGGCACAGTGGACACCTCAGCAACATTGAGAGATGCACACCAGCCTAGAAGCCAGCAGGTCCACCTTGCGTGGAACACACCAAGGTGTCCCCTGGTCAAATGTGCCATGTACAGGTCACATGTGTACACGGACGTCATCCATCCAGAGTAGTGATCAGTGCCAGCTAATAGGTGCAAGGTGAGTGGTCAACCGCCTCCTCACAGCTACCTGCACCCATCACTGTCAGACTGCAGCAAAACAACACTGCTACATCAGAGCATGCAATACTGACAGTGAGGGCACGTACATGGCTGATAAGGGTTCAACCGTGCCGGAAGGCGAAGCTGTGACATCCCCCCCACCCAATACCCATCACATTTCCAGAATGCAAGAAGATGACAAACTAACATTGTGGATGACAGCCCCTCTGTCTGAACTAGAAGGCAGTAGCACATCTGCACCTCCGACCTTGGGAATGCATGCGCCCGGCACCCCCTGAGCAATACCATAGCAGCTGCTGACGGCTCCCACACTACGCACAGCGCTAACCAGAGACCAACGTATACACACCCCACACACAGGAGTCCTTGCTCGTAGTTCACTTGCATGGTATGACCTTCACACTTACGCACTGACCATCCCAGGAGTCCAAGCGCTCCACACTCAAACCAATCATTGCTCCGAGCTGTGGCTTCCACATAACTTTGACTTTGCCTTTGTGACACACAGCCCTATTTCATACATTGACGTGGGGCTAAGTTTGGAAATAGCGAGATTGTTGTTTTGGAGCAATGAGGCCACAGCTAGTTCACACATTCCTAGTCATCTCACTGCCTATCTGGGTCACGGACATACATGCACATTGAAATCAGTTCCCAGGGAGCACCGTTGTTTGGAATCACTGCCCCTACATACATCCATACTTTCATACTTGCTTGGTCATGGACAGGACTCATCTGTGTGAATTTGAATGTCTTAATCACATTCGGTGGAGTGGTGAAGGTGGACCAGTACCTGGCCATGCACACGCTACTTTACAATGTTGCCCCGTGGAGGGCCAGCCAGGGCCCTTTGGGGAGGGAAAAGTACATCGTAGGAGAGGGAGTTCAGTCCGCAGTCTGATTTCTGTGTCATTGGTTGCCTGAACAAATGTAGCAGTCCATGTCTGGGGCCAAGGTGAGTGTCGCAGGGTGTTAAGGGGGACAGTGGAGGGTGTTATTCCTGGGCATGATGCAGAGGGCAGAACCAAGCAGGAAAAGGCCATATGGCAGAGATAAATGCTACCGCTTCCTACTTAGCCCAACGGCAGATTCATCCACATCATCGTCCTCCTATGTGTGATGTGCCTCACATGTGGGTGGTGGTGTTTTGTCTGCGGCACTGTGTGGCAGTGACACATCAGGGGCCGGAGGTGGATTGTCAGCCGCACTGTGAGGCACTGACACATCAGGGGGCGGTGATGTGGAGGGAGTAGTGGCAGCAGCATTCATCTGCGCCAGGCCTTGTGGCAGCACTGCCATGATGAGGATCTGCAGGGCATGGTAGATCCCTGCTAAATCTCGCTGGTGTGCAGCCGTGGCAGCCATTCTTCCCGCCTTCATCCGCTCCATGTTCCTCCCCATGTTGGCCAACTCACGGCTGAGATCGCTGGAGCCACTCTGACTAGACAGTTGTTCTTGTCCATGAGTCATGACTCCGGCGATGTCAGCCATGGATTGTTGGAGACCAAGGAGCGGTCTGTGGGTGTCCGTTAGGGCCTGTATGTGGTCCCTGATGGGACTTGGACACCCACATATGGCATCTAGTTTGGCTGCCATGAGGTTGAACCCCACCCGCACCTGCTCAGCCATCCCCTTCTGGCCCTGCGACACACGGCGTTGGAATGCCATGTGTTGCTCGTGGGGATCCTGGGAGACGGACGTGGTGGTGGGTGCTTCCTGCTGTGTGGTCTGTGCAGGGGGTGGGTTCTCCTTGATGCAGCTGGGCTGCCCTGCTCCTGGGGGTGGGGTGCTGAGGGTGTCCATGAGCTGTTGGAGGGCGTCGGGTCGATGGTGTGTAGGTCCTCTTCCTCATCAGTGATGAGGAGTACGGTCTGCTCTGCAGGAGGTGATGATTCTCCCTCTCCAATGTGTAGGGGAGATGCATTTTGACATTGTGTTCACATGTATGTTGACGCATTGGCCAAGTTTACGAACAGACTGCATGTCAATGTACATTGTGACTGTTTGTGTGGAGATGCCTATTTGATGCTGGACAGTTGACATTTCGCCATCCATTGTCATCTCACAGTTTCCTGCTATGCCAAATGCGAATGGCTATTTTCTACACACAAGCGGCAGCAGTTGTGTCCTCTGTTCTGTTGTGAAAGTGTTGCAGTTTGGTGCACTTTGTTGTGAATGTTGAGGTGCTCTGAGTGTTATGTGTGTGTGCTGCATTGTTGGTGATTTGCCCCTTCAGCTCTGATTTGGCTGGCCCTTTTCCCTTTCAGGCGATGTGCCTTTGACTTCTGTGCTTTTACAGTGCTGAGCTGTTGCAGACTTGGGTAAATTGGGCTCTTGGTGGGAGTTGTGACTCTTTTGCATGGTCTGTCCGCAGATGTGCTGTACTTACTTGTGCATGTGTGCCATTGTGCCCATCTCCCCCCGTCCCCCCAGTCCCTGGTGGTTACTCACCCTGTTGCTGTTGTGTCAGGTCATGTTGAGCAGTGTCGGGTCCCCCAACTCCTGCCACCGTCTCCACACTGATGACTGTGGACACCATTTCCTCCATCTCATCCAGCTCCTCCTGTGGCGCAGGACTCCCACCCCCAGTCTGCATTGCTGCTTTGCGGGTGTTGGCGAGTTTCAGCTTGGTTTTGCGCTTGACATCATTCCAGCGCCTCTTGACCTCTTCCATTGTCCTCCTCAGCACTCCGACTGCATTCACCTTGTCCACGATGGTCTGCCATATTCCATTTTTTGTTGCCGATGACACAGTGGAGGTGACGAACAGTTGTTGATAGTGTTCTGTCACCTCCGTAATCAGGATCCTGTTTTCGTGCGGACTGAACCGCGTCTTCCTCTTCTTCTTCTCCTTGCCCTTCCCTGACCCCGAGGTCCCAGGCTGGTCCTCCGTGGGGCTTGTGGGGTTCTGGTTGTCCTCTGTGCTTGCTCCGGCTACCTCCATGGTGCTTCGCAGTTGTTTATGTTTTGTTTGTGTTTTGTGTTGCCGCTTTTATTGTGCTTTTGCAGCCTGACTTGTGGGACTTGCGGGCCTGGCGCTGCTTATCGCTGGATTTTTATCGCGGTTGGGCACATCGCAACTATTTTCACGTTCGGGTTGAGATTTTTATCGCCGTCCCAGTAATGTTATTGCGGACATTTGCCGTGTTATCGGGGTACTATCGCATGTTACCGCCGTGTTGAGAATGCCACGTTAACACAGAGTTATTATCCCGCGATAGACGGCGATATGAAAACTTGCATTAACCTATTTTGGCGATGATTATCGCACGTTCTTGAGAATATCCCCCTCAGTTTGGCTGTTCATCCTGGGGGTGTTAATCTAGGGGACTTTAAAAACTATCAAACTGCTTTTCTTGCAAGACAGGGCTCCTGCTGGTTCTCCCAAGCGCCAGATTACAGCCCCACTTGATTATTTATTTATTTAGTCACTTGGCATCGCGCACGAATGACTCCCAAAGGAGCATATCGGCGTTAATTGAAGCCAAACCCCCTTTCATCCGGGAAATATATCTTTAAAAATACTAAAAGAGCCCTTTTGAAGATTGACAGGCTCCTGGAGACCCCGATCACACAATCTAAAATTATTTCTCTTTGGAATAATTCCAAAATCAAAATTCATGGGGAACCAGTATTCTGGACACATTGGGCTTCCAGGGGCATTCAATTTTTGCAACACTTTGGCTCATTGAAGACACCTCTCTCATTCCGGGAACTACCACTTCAATTCAACCTGCTAGATCTAGACCTTTACGATTTTCTTAAACTTAAAGTCGACTTATCCATAATCAAGCCCCCAGCTAGTGATCCCTCCCTCCTCAAAACCATACTGATCTTCAATAAGTCTGGCCACCAATCTTCCAAGTTCTGTCACCGCTTAAAACCAAAATCTAAAAAACCTAGGGGCATATTAGCAAGACCCACGTTCAATATCGCCGTTTAGCGGCAGGAAACTGCCGCTAAACAGCGATAATGGGCTTGCTAATATGCGTTATAGAATCTCAATAGAAGCCCAGGTTAGATGGGCAGGACATCTAACCTGGGCTTCTATTGGAATTCCATAACGCATATTAGCAAGCCCATTATCGCCGTTTTAGCGGCAGTTTCCTGCCGCTAAAACGGCGATAATTTGAACGTGGGTCTTGCTAATATGCCCCATAGTCTCAAAACTTCAAACAAAATGGGACCCCTCAAAGACTGTCTCCCTGGACTCTTGACATCTAATCTGGAAATCAGTTGTCTCCCACAAAATCTACCCCTCCCTCTCCCAGACAAAATTCTGGCTTCTTCACAGGACATTCTGGGCTCCAGGCCGACTCCATAAACTGTCCCTCAGGGAGATGCCATCTTGCTGGAACTGCAACAGTGCAGTAGGAAACCTCCCACACCAACCTCCCCCACCTACAGTGCGGTCTCCCCATTTTGGGATTCCATATTCAATTGTATACACACTGTGTGGGGCTCAGCTACAAAGAAATTTCCTCTCCCTAATTCAAGGTTTCCTAGACCCACAAATCAAATAACATAACGATAACCTTCTGGTAGATATTATTCTAACGGCTGCCTGTAAATCAGTGCTAGCTATCTGGAAAAACACAGCAGCCGCCTCATGTTGTTCCTGGTTAAATTAGGTTTCCTACCTGAGAGGGGCGTACAATGTTGACCTCCAGAACTCTACTGGGGTTCGTCCCCTTCAGCACTGCCCAATGTCCCTCTCAGATGAGGTTTTCATTCACAATAAATTCCAAAGTCATCCAATGGTAGAGCGTTGAATGTTTAATCAATCATATCAGTGGTGTCTATGTCTGTAATACCACCATATTCAGAAGAGTAATTATTTTCTTCCTGTGCAACAATAATGACATTAATTCCCATGTCATCCCGTCCCGTCCCAATGCATTTCGGGCTATGGGAGCCCTTCATCTGGGAAAATCATTTGTTAAGACGAGCGCATGAAGGCTGAATATGGTGGTATTACAGACATAGATACCACGGATATGATTGATTAAACATTCAACGCTCTACCATTGGATGACTTTGGAATTTATTGTGAATGAAACCCTCTTCTGAGAGGGACATTGGGCGGTGCTAAAGGGGACGAACCCCAGGAGGGGAACGCTTTCTTACGCTTATTTATTTTACACTCAAGGATCAGAGAGTGTTCCCTTCCGCACGCTTGAAACTGAATACATTTTTTATATTGTATTTGAATACCTCGGAGTGCGTGATCCTGCAAACCTGTGACCTCCAAAAGTCCCCATGGAAATGGTGTAGCACCTCTGTATGGAAGTCTCTTGATAACTATTTTGCCACCACCGAACCCCCATGACCTTTCTGTATAGAATGCATGGTTTGCATACTATATGTTTGATGAATTATATCTGTAATTGCCCCACTATGTAGTTTATATGAACTTCACTGGCAACTGATACCAACTCTCAGGTCTCTGTATCCACTGGCTGATCCGCAAAATATATATATGCATGTAGTAATATATCTGTAACCGTGTCACCATGTATGCCAAAAGGAGCTGTAGTGGCAACTCGCTCCAGTACCTAAATCTATAGCGCTATAGGATGAGCCTGCATGGCCACATTTCCTGATCATTCACCATTCTTGTTGTCTTCTGCTTCTTTGTTTATTTATTTACTTCCTACTCATTTTATTACATTTATATTTTAATTAGTCCTGATTTGATGTGGCCCGTCTTGGTTTGATATCTGATTACTACTTCTTGGCATCCTCCAACCAAATTTGTACACGCATAGTACTTCTCCGCTTTCACTATAAACTGTATTGTTTTTCCCTTATTCCTTTTGTTTTAAAAAACTTTTCAATACATTTCTTTGCAATGAGAAAACAAAAATTATGCAAAACAACTTCTCTGGTCGGGGACAAGGAACTGGCACAATTTCTAGTGGAATCCATTTCAAATGGAGAGGGAGAACGGCGCGAGCCCTTGGTGGGGAGGAACTTCATGATTGGTGGTACAGTACCTTCTTTTTATATAGCGCGAACTCGAAACGAAGGTATCAGAGCGCTTTACAGGAGCTAGTTCCATTACAGACAAATTCATGTTTTAGGCATGGGGAGATTAAGTGATTTGCATAAATTCAGAGGCTATTTGAGCGTCACTCCCTGCCAAGACTCGAACCCGGTTCCCCAGCTTCAAAGTCAGCCGCTCTAGCCGTCCATCAAAGTAAGTGTGCAAGGTGCAGCGCGCAAAATGGCTTTGTGTTTTATATATCAACCTCAACTGTGGGTTCAATTCATGCACCAGTGCAATTAGATGGTATTACTTATATTAGTGTCTAGTTCTGCTTCTGCTGGTGTGCACATTATCGGTAGATCCTCCTCAGACTATGCCAAGAACAAGACTCAGACGTTGCAGGGATTTCTAGAAGTAACAGTAACTTACACATTCTTAAGCCTGCATATTACTTGCTGGCTAAGATACTGGGCATTTGGTCCGACGTGGAAATGTGGCTCTCCGCCGCCGCCTTCTGGAGGAAACTTATTTTCAAAATAAATAATATTTAATTTAAGACTGTGGTGAAAATGAATATCTGCAGTGAAAAACGTCTCTGACTGCAACCAGATAGGGTGGACATTTTCTACGCTTTCAAAATCTTGGATAATTTGTTGGGTTTTGCATTTTTTGGAATCGATTTCTACTAGGCATGCTATTTCGCATAATTTCCGTATGTGGGTGGCTGAAACGGATGTTACGATTATGGGGCAGTGCGAGGGAAAACAAAACAGAAAGATTACTTAGCTGCTGCCAGTGGCCGCCTTGTGCTCTTCACCTCCTCTCTCGACTCCCGGCAGTCCATGGGTGCACTGCACAGGCTCCCAGATGCCAATCCCGACGCTGCTCTCATGATGGGAATACTATTTTACTCTGCATGGAAGAAGCGCTGGGATTGGTCTGAGCGGCCTGGTTGGGCGCTCAGACAGGGCCTGGGAGCCTCTCTCTGTTCTCCACCTGGCTGTGCAACACAGCTTGGGTTGGAGGCTGCTAAGTGCACATGCTGGTTTGGCCGTCCTAAGACAGTCGGCCAAATCAACATGCTCACTTAGCCGTGCCCATCACTACCCTCCTCCCCCCGCTGCTGCATCTGCTTTCGTCGGAATGGATGCTCCTGCCCCTCCCTCGCCATGGCTGGCAGCCTGCAGGATGAAAAATAAAAAGATAATAAAATTGTTTTATTATCATTTTATTTTCCATGCTTGAAATTGCTGGCTCCCAGCCAGTGGGTCGACACTCCTCCGTCCTAATGGCGGAGCTGCCGCTGTCCACTCATATCCTCTATTAAGTTGGGTCCCCCCCCCTATCCCTGCTGTGCTCCAAACTATTGCTCCTGGAGTGACAGGAAAGATCACTGAACTGTTTAAACTCTTTCTTCTTTGTAGTATGTATCAGACTTCATGGAAGCAACTTACATTCACCAAATGACTACAAAAAATCCAATCTGGATGCATCTGAAGTAAAAAAACAATATATCTGGATACCATTTCTACCAGCCTTAGGAAAAATCTTAGAAAAGCTGGTAGCTAAACAACTGTTTGTGTTTCTGGCAGAAGGCAAACTTCTGGATGACTGGCAGATGGGTTTTGGTATCACAGAGATGCTGCTAGTCTCTATGACCAATGACTTCAGGGCCAAACTAATCCATATGATGCAGTTGTAATGATACTCCTGGATCTCTCGGCTGACTTTGATATGGTACACCAAAAGGTGCTGTTGAAAAGACCTTGCAGACCTTGGACTCAAAGGTGTGCTCTGCAATGGGGTTAGCTCCGTCTTGATGGGGCTCCCGCATTGTTATGATTAATTGTGGTGCCCTGCTAGGCTCCTCCCTGTCCCTGATGCAATTTAATCTCTGCATTCAACCTCTGCTATGCCTTATCCACTCATTTGGATGCCAAGCATTTTCATATAAGGATGACACACTCAGCTGAATCATAAAGCACAGGATCTCAGATCCAACGTGCATGATTGCATGGACACTGTCCAGCAATACATGGACCCCAGCTTTCTAAACCTTAACACCGACAAGCCAGAGCTCTTACTTCTTGGTCGAGAAACTTCACTGGAGCAACTGTTTACTACCTTCCTCCATGGACGACCTACCACACCTCGTAGCAAAGATCAAATTATTGAATGTGATTCTTCATTTTAATCTGTCCTTCAGCCAGTGCTTAATTTGAGCCAGTGATTTCCCGTGCTCAGCACCAGTACTTAGTTGTCAACACTTGCACTCATGAAAGTCTGTCACAAGGTGGCACTGTTTGTCTTTTTGCGATTTGAATGACACAATGAAAGCATAGTATGGCTAGTGCTGCTGTGCATATGCATGGAGTGTAGTGGAAAGGGTCAGAATAGACACCATTGTCCATTCAGGTAAATCTCACCTTTTGCATAAAAAAGAAACATCTGTAGAGCAATAGGGTGTCCACCCATTGGAGGCGATGTTTAAATACCAAGGAAATACTGTTCAGGGGGCAATTTCACCTTTTCTGTAGCAGCTATAGTGGAGGAAGCTTGTCTTTTAGTACTTGAGACACTTCTTTATGTTAACATTGACATAGATTAAATTGTGGAGTGAACGTGCATCCTGAATACACCTGTTAGTACTACTGCAAAACAGCAGATGCTATTTGTTTTCCAAGTCAATGGTACTCATTTTGTCCTCCTTAGAAGGTTGAAAGGCTGAGTGATCCAATCAGGATTTGAGCCTGTGACCATGACATGAAACACAGATCCCTGGTGTGAATACATGAGCCCAATGAAGTACCATAACCGGCTCTTGTGGTCGCTGTTGTATTGCCACGTTGCGTTGGCGATACTCAGGTAAGTATGCTCTGAGGTGGTTTCTGCAGTAGCCAAGGTTGGCAAGGATAGGGCCTACATAATCAAATAAATGCTCTCAAACAGATACAAGTACTTTTCCACGTTGCTGCTCGGGGTCCTTCTCTGAGGCCACGCTCGGCAGCAGCGGCATTTATTCATTCAGACCCACATTGTGTGGGACAGACCATGTCCCTCATTATAATGGGGCATATCATTTGGAAACACCCCCGGCTCAGGAGAGCAAGTTAACAACACCGGGGGTGACTTCATCGCAACAGGCGATACTACATTCCTCCCCAAAAACAAAACTCACGCCTCATAGCGCTTGAACACATGTGATCAAATTACACACAAACAGGATGTGACCTCTCATGGACACAGAGTCTCCAGCTTCACACCACCAAAGTCTCTATTTCAAATGTTCGCAGACTGTGCCTCGGATGAGGACGTCCCCTCACTCCACTCGCAACAATGACCCTCACAACACATGGTCCTTCAGTCCGATTGAGGGCTGAGGATTGCTCCGTAAACCATACCTTGTGCGAGACTCACAACCCTGTTGTGAAACAGTTTCTTGGTTAGCAGGAGTCCCTGAAGGATCCAGACCCACACCAGGACTCAGGATTCTCTGATCTCCATCCTCACCCGGTCTGGTCTCCACTGGTTCAACTTCCGACCAATCGTCAAGATCCATGGCACCACTCTCAGGGTTGGCGATAAGCGGAGCACCGCCCTGACATGGGTGGAACTTCTGAAATGCTGACACATTTTGAGTGATGGCCTTTTGCCCCCGACGTGCAGTGACCTGAGTGCTAGGCAGAGATGTAATGTACCAGGGATCACTTTCGAAAGGCAACCGAAATTTGCTGACCAGATGCCGATCTTGCACAAGCACTAAGTCACCAATTTTTAGACCAGAACTCTTGGCTCTTTGCTGATGACTGACCTTATCATTGGACTTCTTCCTCCACTCTGAAAGCACCTGGTCATTCAGTGGACCTGGAAGCCATTTTGGGTGGTGAGGGATAGAATTCACAATGACGCTTCCCTTTGAGAGGTGTCCAGGTGCTCGATCCGTGGTAGAATGGGGGGTCTGTCTATAATCTAGCAAGAATGAATAGATGGCTTGTTCTGGGGACTCTTGGCTCGACAAGGCAATCCGAATGACTTTATTCGGTGTCCTCATAAATCGCTCAGCCTTTCCATTGGCTTGGGGCCACCTTGGAGTGATCTTCTTGTGGAAAATCCCTAGAGAGCTAAGGTACAAGGCGATTTCCTGCCCCTGAAAGGGAGGACCATTATCAGTTCTGACTTCCTTGATTAGCCCATGTGTTGCCATGATCTTCTCCAACTTGGGTATGACTTCAGAAGCACTCAGAGAAGACAGGATTTCTACCTCCAGATGCTTGGATTAATCATCGATCATCACCAGTGTATGCTTTCCATTGGGGAGACTCCCAAAATCCATGCTAGCACATATCCACGGGGCATTCGGACCTTTCTCAGTTAGTATGGGTGCTGGAGGATTGGCCTCTCCGGCTGCTTGACATCATGGGCAGGCTTCTTCCACTTCTCATCCATCAGGGGGAACCATTCCTTGGTTCGACGTCGACCCTTGGTTTTCATCATGCCCTGATGACTGGCATGGGCCAATTGACTCACCCTGTCAGCAAGCGACGCCAGGATGACTAGACTTTGACCTTGCAGAAGACAACCATTGGGATCAGCACTCAGTTCTTGGCGTACATGGTACAGACTTTCCAGCACCCGCCGTGCTTCAGGGGTGAGCAGAACCCACTGGTTCTTGAAGTTGTGCCACTGGTTCGTTTTTACCACCTCCAGAGTTTTTTGTAGACACTCACCCTGGGAGGTGGCCTGACACAGGTCTTCAATGGATAGAGGTATTGGGCGAGATCTGTCCACAACGTATCGCATGTATTCCTAATTTTTTTCTGCATCTTCTTCTTCCTAGCTGTGGCAGCTCGAGGATGCCTGGGGCAGGTAGTCTGCCAGGTTATTTACCCTAGGGCGGTATTCTACCCGGCAGTTGTACTCTTGCAACTGAAGCATCCACTTTTCTATTCGGGGTGGTGGCTTGGATACTGTTCCCATGAACAGTGGAATTAAAGGCTTATGATCCGTGGTGACCAGGAATGGTTTTCCATTTACATAAAGGTGGAAGTTGCGACATCCCCAGTGTACAGCAATGTCATCTTTCTCTATTTGTGAATACCGTTGCTCTGTGCTGGTCAGGGACATGCTCTCAAAAGACACAGGCGCCCAGTCCTCCTCAGTATTCGACCTCTGCATCAGAACTGCCCCTAATCCTCGAGGGCCAGCGTCAATGGCAATCATAGTGCTTTGTTGCAGGTCAAAATACCTCACGGTGTGGAGGACGATAGTGCATCCTTGATAGCTTGAAAAGCGGCCTCTTGTTCAGGCCCCCACGACCAGGGGACTGATCCTTTGGTTAACTCTCGTATGGGCAGCGTTAGGGATGTAAGGTCTTTTATGAAGCTGCCACAATAATTGACCATGCGCATCTCGGTCACAGTGGTAGGTGCAGGTGCTTCTTTGATATCTTTCACTTTCTTGGGGTCAGGAGCAACCCCCTCTGACGAGAATATGTACCCAAAGAACTGGAGCCTTTGCTGAAGAAACTCACACTTGTTGTGGTGTAGGGTGAGCTCAGCGTCCTGAATTCTTTCTAGGACTTTTCCTAGCCTGATGTTGTGCTCGGGTACTGACCTGGCATGAATCAGAATGTCATCACTGACATTTACCACCCCGGGAAGGTCCGTGAGAAGCTCTTGTATAGTGTTCTGAAATACTTCAGCGGCACTCGAAACTCCAAAACTCAATCGCCGATATCGCCTCAGTCCCACGTGCGTTGAAAAAGTCGTTATGTAACGTGACTTTTCCGCAAGAACCAACTGGTTGTAAGTCCAGCTTAGAGAACAAGCTGGCTCCGCTGAGCTCACCAATTAGGTCATCAATTGTTGGAGTGAGATGCCTTTCTCTTTTTATCGCAGTGTTCAGTAGGCGCAGGTCTACACAGATCCTCACTTCTCCCGGTTGCTTGGGCTTCCTTGCAACAACCACGGGGTGGGCCCTTTCACCTTCTCGTTTATTCCTGCAGCTTTCAGCTTGTTCAGTTCTTTTTCCACAAGAGGTCTCGGGTGGAACGCAATGCACCTGTGTTGGAGAGCCACTGGCTGCACTGATGAGTCTATATGTAGGTGAATTTCTTTGTCTCTGAGGCACCAGATGCCTTCAAATACCTGGAGAAATTCATCTAGGATGTGGTTAATGGCCTCCTGATGTGTCCCAAAGGCAAATGTTACAATCCCAATAGCTTCAGCTGCTCGGCATCCCAGAAGCATGCCATGACCCTCTTCAGTCACATATACTTGGGACTCGATGGAGTGAGCTCCATACGTTAGGGTGGTGTTGAATTTTCCTCCCATCACTAGTGGTCTTTCCTGGCCATATGCAAAGACTTTGATCCTGGCTTTACTTAGTGGTGGGAGCGAGCGCATGGCCCCATATGCTTCTGCCGACATGATGTTGATCGTTGCACCTGTGTCAACCCCCGCGGTGGAGGGGTGTTTGCCCACCAGTATCTGACATTGTGGTAACCGCCTCGTGGTTTGGGATGCAGTGCCAATGGTGAAGACTAAGTGGACCGTGTGTTCTTCAATATCATCATCGTCCATGTCACTGCTTCTTTCCTGCCACTCCGGAATAGCATTGACAGTGGTGCGCTCAGCTCATCCCTTGCCCGAGTGGCAGACTCTCACAAAGTGATTACGTTTTCCACACCCAGTGCACTTTTTTCCTCTGGCCGGACCTTCCGAGGGCCGGTGAATGGGTCCGCCACATGGCCACAGGACCGGGTTCTCTGGTTCCTCCTTCGGTTGTGTGGTGTGGGAGTGGCCAGGGTTATTACGTTAACTGGTTCCATTTTGATAGGCTTCTGTAACGCAGCTTCCATGGGTGCAGCACAAACTCTGGACAATTCTTTGGTCCGGCCTAGCATCAGGATATCAGCTAAGGACTTGCCGGACTCCTCCAGAATCTGCTCACGCAATTTCGCTGAGGCACACCCCTGAATAATTTACCCACGTAATTCTTCAGTCTCGTCATTGAACTCACATGTACTGGCTAATTCCTTGAAGCGGGCATAGAATAGATCAATGGATTCTTCTGCCAGTTGTCTCGCCTGTCTAAACACGAACCTTTCACAGTCCTGGTTTGCCATGGGTTCAAAATGGCTGTTTAAGCTGCTATGAGGGTGAGGTGTGTCTTTGTCGCAGCTTCAGCAATTGATTTGGATATTTTATAAATGTCTCTTCCCCCCCAAATGGAGTAGCATGGCACGCTTTTGGGCAATGTCTATTTTAGTGACCTCAAAGAACAGCATGACTCTTTCCACCCATTCCTTCCACTTAGGGGCTTGTGCTGACGGGGCACCATCCACAGTAAAAGGTTCCACTGCTGGAATATTTGCCATGTTATTTCTTGTAAATACTGGACTGTGAATTGTTACTGAATATACTTTGTGGGACCGGAGTAGGTGTCAGTCACCGACTTTTCTGGGTCATGCCCAATAATACAACAATGTCCTTTACTTCTAGTTGTCTTTGTTATCAATTTTCTTTTGAATAATAATCTGGCATTTTCTCTGCAGAGTCCCTGTTTACTCACATACAGAAGACGCCTGCAGGGTATGCACGTCCTGCTGCACTGCTAGTGTGTGTCACCGCCGCGGGCCAGAGTATTAGTTCTCCGATTGCGAGTGAGGCAGCCATTGGGTGCGGCTCCCTGTTCAGTGATCCGAGGCGCTGAACCTCTTGCTGTGCACGTCGACTTGGCAACGCGCGTCGTGTTGGAGATGCCTGTTGTCGTCCGGCAGAAGCGCAGGGTCGATCGGCGTGGCTGACTCCGCAGCACGAGCACCGCGCACCCTCACGCTGGGTACATGGCTGCCACGGGACACCAAACAGCACGGAGCACCCTCTTCGCCACTGTGGTATCGCCACGTTGCGTTGGCGATACTCAGGTAAGGCTGCTCTGAGGTGGTTTCTGCAGTAGCCAAGGTTCGGAAGGATCGAGCCTACATAATTAAGTAAATGCTCTCGGACACATGCAAGTACTTTTCCACGTTGCTGCACGGGTTCCTTCTCTGAGGGCACACCCGGCAGCAGTGGCATTTATTCATTCAGTCCCAAGTGATGTGGGACAAACCATGTACCTCACTGTAATGGGGCATATCATTTGGAAACATCCCCGGCTCGGGAGAGCGGGGGTGACGTCTTCGCAACAGGTGATACTACAGTCGCTGTGCTTTAGCTGTCAGTTTCAGGATTTGTTTTATGTTCTTGATGTGCTATGCCTACCATCACCCATGTAGGGAACTTGGAGTCCCAGGAGACGCCAATGCAAGACCAGAGGGAAGAGGCGGCAAAATCCCCTTTCACACTACAAAGCGTGTTGCGACTCCTGCAGTTGGGGAGCTCCGCTCTTGTTGTACTGTGCCTACCATCACCCATGTAGGGGACTCAGAGTCCCAGGAGACCTCGCAACAGGAGGCACCAACGCAAGACTGCGGGGAAGAGGCGGCCACATCCCCTTTCGTGCTACAAAGCATGTTGCGGGCTCCTGCTGCGTGGGCCTCATCCAGACCAAGTGCAGGCCCGTCTTAACCCCTCCTCGGCCGAAGAGGCTGAGCTGGGTCACCCCCTTGGTTTGCCTCTGAGACACTTTAATTCCTGCAGTGAGTCAGATTTTATATCCCCGTTATTTGTAGCTTGCTAAAATGGTAAAACGCAAATTACGGTCAGGAAAGGAGAAAGAGCCTAGCTCTAGCCAGACACATATGGGCTCTACTTTGGACGCTTTCTTTAACCGGGCCGTTGTTACAGTCTTGAAGGAGACTGAGCTGGTTGAGAGACGGCTATCATTGGATTTGGGGAAGAATTTGAGTTTTGTCACTTCGCAACTTAACTCCTTACACTGTGATACTAGTGGTGCTTCCTTGGCTGTGGGGTGAGTGCACCGACTCCATAACAGTGCATCTCTTCTGTCCTATTCAAGAGGAGGGGGGCCCAGTCCAGATCTAACCACAGTGGTCTCTGATCTTTCATCGAGTATTATTATCAGTGAACCTGTGGCGAAAAAGAAAAAAAGGGGAAGCTAGGCTCCAATTCTGCCAACTCCAAAAAATCAGACCAATAATCTACTCCATTATTAGTGGGGACTGTGAACTCACAGCTTGTGGCTCCCCACGCTAGTGATGCAATGACTCACAAGGATCTAAATTCTCTAACAAGGGGGGTCTTGGATTAGATTAAAATGATGTTTACTACCGCCATAAAGCCCATCTTAGGTAAAATTGGTGCTCTAGAAAAAAGGATCCTAGATATAGGAACTTTGCTAAAATCTCAGGGCCCGATTCACAAAAGTAATCTGAGACAAAATCCTAACTTTACAAGTTTCGGTATTCACAAAAGGCATTTAGTAGTAGTAAAGTTAGGATTCCTAACTTTACTACTACTAAACTGAGAAAAATCCTAACTTCACGACTTTCGGTATTCACAAAAGGCATTTAGTAGTAGTAAAGTTAGGAATCCACATTTAGTAGTAGTAAAGTTAGGATTCCTAACTTTACTGCTACTAAACTGAGAAAAATCCTAACATCACGACTTTTGGTATTCACAAAAGGCATTTAGTAGTAGTAAAGTTAGGAATCCTAAGGCATTTAGTAGTAGTAAAGTTAGGAATTCTAACTTTACTACTGCTAAATGCTTTTTGTGAATACCGAAAGTCGTAAAGTTGGGATTTTGTCTCCGTTTAGTAGTAGTAAAGTTAGGAATCATAACCTTACTACTGCTAAATGCCTTTTGTGAATACCGAAAGTCGTAAAGTTAGGATTTTGTCTCAGTTTAGTAGTAGTAAAGTTAGGAATCCTAACTTTACTACTGCTAAATGCCTTTTGTGAATACCGAAAGTCGTAAAGTTAGGATTTTGTCTCAGTTTAGTAGTAGTAAAGTTAGGAATCATAACCTTACTACTGCTAAATGCCTTTTGTGAATACCGAAAGTCGTAAAGTTAGGATTTTGTCTCAGTTTAGTAGTAGTAAAGTTAGAAATCCTAACTTTACTACTACTAAATGCCTTTTGTGAATACCGAAAGTCGTAAAGTTAGGATTTTGTCTCATTACTTTTGTGAATCGGGCCCAACGTAAGTATTGAACCTACTGCTGCCCCCCATTCTTCTTCACCTGAGGTAACATCAAATGGCACAGTCCAGAACAATGCTAAATACCAGGGCATTTCACACTAGAACTCTAAGAAGGTAACTGGCATCCATCTCCCTTCTTCCTCAGTGATGGACTCAAACATTCTAGCTCCATCCGAAAGATCTCAGATGGGAAACCATAGTAACCAATGATCAAGCACTTCTAGTTCTATAAGACCACGGAGTGCCCCGGTAGTGAATATATGCCCTACTTATCCTGGAGTATGACATTCTCAGCAGATTCTAAACCTTCCATCAGCATGTTACCCGTACGTGGCAGTAATCGTAGGGGTACCATCTGTGCCAGAGGAAAGGGAAGAGAATTTTCCAGATTTAAAAAACAAAGATTGCTACTGACTGACAAGACATTCTGCACTCTACATCAAGGAATATGGAGATATTCTCATGTTGAGGTGGGTAGGCTGGGTGGGCCCTTCGAGAAAACCTATAGAGGGGACTGCATATTAGACACTTGTAGAAATCCAGAACTGGCATGCCAACTAATAAACTCTGGCTCCAGGCAAGGGCCAAATAATCTGCCCGCTACCCTTTCTATTGTACCTCTATTTTTTTTCTTCTGACCTAGAGCCGCAAACACCTGCGGGAGCGGGCATTGGCCCTTACTTCCGCCTCGGGTCACAGGACAGGTTTTGTGCACAATTACAGCAACTAACAGATATTTCCAGGCACTTTCTAATTTGGATGCAGATGATTGACTTGAACACTATCTAGATCATTAACGCCTGACTCAGGCTCGAGGAGACACTTTGGTTCCAGAGTTGTGTTGGCACAAAACGCTATGACACCCTGCTTTTATTTCTTGGAACGTGGTGGATCTACGCTCTAAGATACAAGGTTCTGAATGGTTGTCTTTTATAGATCGCTTTGATGTCATTTGTTGCCAAGATACTTGGGTTTCTGACAATGTCACAGTAGATGAGTTTAGATCTTTTTTTCTCCAACGGTCCCTCCTATTGCTGGCAGGGGCAACGGAGGCTAGGCTGTCCTTGTATCGACTAAGCTTGATTATAACATTGGAATGTTGGGAGCTCCATTGAAGACAATGGAGTAGCTCTGAGCTTATAATGGCTGGTATAAGCCCAGCACTCCAACATTCCAATGTTTGTCTTTTTGTTTCTCCATTTTTAATTTAGAACATTCTACTCTTAGTGGGTGGAATGTTCTAATAGCCTTATAGCCCTTCTGCCTCAGGCTATACCAGTTGTTAAAGGCCCTCTCCCTCGTTATAGGCCCTCGCCTGCGGCTCGGGCCTATAACTCGGGATCAGGGCCTTTAACAGCTGGTATAGCCCTCGGCAGCAGGCTATAAGGCTATAGAATTTATCTGTTATTGAGTTAATTACAGTCCACTATTGTCAGATCCTGAAGCTTTCCTTTACCACAGAGCTTAATATACTTCTAGTAAATTTCTACTATAAATGTTATACTTCCCAACCTATGAATATTATCGAGGACCTGGGGTCTGTCATTTCACGCTTAATAAGTAACAAGTGCAATGATGTTTCCATAAAATGGGCAGGTGATTTTAATTTTTCTAGATGAATTTTTAGCGGGAGTCCGGTGTGTTGGATAGTACATGGGCAGGATGTTGAGGTGACAGACTTTTACCATTCCCCCTATGGAAAAGCACTGACAAGGATAATGCTGACGAATAATCTGTGATCCGCATCTGAAACTCGGGGTCACCATACAGCAACTTATGTGGGAAGGGTGGAAGGGGAGTGCCATTAATCATATTTTAGTCTTTACCCCTTGATTCCTCTTTTAAGTAAATTTGAGATTGTGTCTTCTCCTTTTAGTGACCATCCATCAATTAGTCTCAGATTTTCTTTTTCATCCACACTCTCCCGCCTTCTAGTTAGATCACACCTTTAATTTTATCTCGAAACCAAGGGGTACATAGAAAATTCATACAGAACTGATCTTGACTAGCTTCGATGAGTTTATGTATTGCCTAACTGAACGTACAGAGCTTGGGACGATTCTGGATCGTTTTGGGGAAATTTGCACCTCTACCATGGGGTTGTTATCAATGGACAAACCATGGAAGGCTTGCCCAGTATACTCATGGTTTAATAAAGACTGCACCAAGGCTCTTGAATTCCTGAAAGAAGTAACTAGTAAAGGGCCCCGTGATGCTGTGGCAGTTAGAGTAGCAAGGCAGAATTATAATGATGTTCTTGAAAAAGAAAACAAGAGACAAGAACTTGGGCATGGGAAGATCTGGAACATGCCGCCTCCCTCAAAGTTAACAGGGCTTTCTGGGAGGGAGTAAACCATCCCTTTTTTACTGGTAAACCTCCTTCAGGAACTGACAGTCTTATGGTAGAGCAAGACTGGGTTTCCCAGTTTTCGAACATATTCACCACTGCGTCAAGGGAAGTGATCCCTGTGGTCTCATTAGATCCTGCTTTTACTTGCGGGGAGCTGGCGACCTTCAGTAATTCAATGACAGTTGGGGGAGTGCAAAAAGCTATTGTCAGCGCAGCTTCAGGAAAAGCTTCAGGCCCAGATGAGGTTTCAATTGAGCTTTTTAAGTATGGTTTAGACCTCTGGGCCCCATTGTTAACAAACCCTTTTAGAGGTTTAGTCATTAAAGGCCTGGTTGACCACTGAAAGGAATCAGTGACAATCCCCATTTACAAGTAAGGAGACAAAAACGACCCGTCAAACTAGCAACACATCTCTCTTATCGATTCTTCTACTAAGATCTTTAGGAGAGCGATCTTGGGGAAACTAGAAGCCTGGGCAAAAAAGAGAGCCTTCTTAAAAAAAAAAAAATTGTTTATTAAGTTCAAATGTTCAAACAATTACAAACATGGACAATTGTACATTTCAGCCCCTGCATATTGATTACATAATATATGACATTGCATAGTTATTCAGCCACTCGTTTAGAGCCTTCTTTATGTAGATCCAATACGGGTTTCGACCAGGATTAGGTACCTCAGACCAGGCACTTAATCTGTCCCTTATTTTAGGTAAATATGTCAAGGCCAGGAAAGGGGCCTTTATAGCTCTCTCCTCAGGCTCAATCTTTTGCTTTAGGGGACAAAGACAAAGTTTGGGATAATATGGGTCGAGCTGGGGTTGAGCCCCCTCTTTTAATGGTTTTGAGAAAGTTACACCAAGACACTACTATGGGGGTCCGTTTTACACAGGATTGGGATTTGACGTCTCCCAATCAAGTTAATCAGGGGGTCAGACATGGTTTTTATTTTGGCCCCCTTTTTATTTGTATTTTATATTTATGCATTCTATTTTTTTTAAGGTCGCTAACCACTGATATTCGCAAAGCTGGCAATTGTCTGGTTTCCGTACTTCTTTACGCAGATGACGCTGTGCTTTTATTGCTCACTGCAAACGGGCTGCACATTTTATTGGATGGGTTTTATTCCTTTATGGGTGATGTGAAGCTTAAGGTTAATCACAAGAATTCTTACATTTTTACTAGTGGCACCAAAAACACCTGTTCTACAACGTTTTTTGTGGGAGTCACACCAATAATGAAAATATTGACATTTAGCTATTTGGGGATTTTATTTTCAGACAATCTGACCTGGGTTAGATTAGTAAACCAGAGGCCACAATTTACTGAAGCAGCACATGAAGCACTCTATAGATTTGTAAAAAAAACGGGACACAACCCCCCCAAATGCAATATTGATGCTATATAAAAGTAAGTGTTTGTCAGTGGCTACGTATGGAGCGGGAGTATGGGGCTATGTCCAGGTGACATCTTTACAGACAGTAGGGAATACATTTTTGTCCAAACTTTTAGGACTCCCGACATCCATCACAAGTCTGATCACTCATAGTGAAATGGGGCTAGGTTTTCTGGAAGACTTAGCGGGGCTAGCTCCTATTATGCTGTGGGTTAAAATATGGCTGTCTCCGGAATTGAAATTCACGCATGATATTGTTGAAGGTTGTTTAAAACAAAGTAACACACAGGCCATCCTGTGGTTAAATTATGTTAACTCATCCTTGCAAGACCTGGGGTTGGCAGACCTGTGGGCAAATACAGATAACATTAGTACTCATTCTAAGGCGCTGATTAAGTTGAAGTTTTTCGAAGGCGAAGAAAAGTTAAGATTGGAGAACTATTGACATATCAGTCCAACAGTGCAAAGTTCTTTCAACGAGCAATGGCATGGAGCCCTATCTTTTGTGGATTAAAACTTCTCAACATAGATTTTATCTTTCACGGTTTCGCGTAAATATGATTCTTTATTTAGGGGCTTTCCTGGTTACAGGTTATTGGTTTGCTTCTTTGCCGCTCTGCCCCTGTGTCGGGATTTCATGCCAAACTACTAAGCACTTTATATTATTTTGCCCACTTTATGCAGTCTTCAGATCCCGATTTTAACGCCCAAGCCTTCAAGGGAGATCTTTTACCTCGCATCATGTGGGTTTGACATTCTTGCAGGGCCTTGAATCCCTACTGATTTTTTTTGCTGTTCTGAATTTTATTATTCAGGCCCTGAGTCTGAGAAAAATGTATGCATCATTAATTTAAATTGGCAGTGAGGTTGCTTGATTTGTTTTTATCTGATATTTAATTGTACTTTTTACGTTTTTTTATTATACGCTGCTGAGTCTGAGAAAAAGGATATGCATCATTAATTTTAAACGGCAATGTGAGGTTGCATGATTTGTTTTTATCTGATATTTAATTGTATTTTTATGTCCTTTAGTATACATTGCTGTATATAAATTGTTTTCTTTTTTGTGAGCTTTTATGGTCATATATCCGACCGAATAAAGATTTATTGATTTTATGTTTTGAACAGACATATTGTAGGCTCAGATTTATGCAGTACTTGCTGTGCCAGATGTTGTCACTGTTTCAAATAAAAAATAGCAAATTTCCATGAACTCTGTGAGATATAGTTTATCAATCTCAGGAGGAAAGGTTGAGATCCCCATCCTAGGGTCCAGACCCATGCCCAGCAGGTGATCACGGCAGTGAGTGAAAAACTAGCATTCAAATCCAACAGCATACCCACATATACCATCTGCACTAATGACAACAATAGAATTTGAAGCTAGAATTAAACATTTTGCGCATTATGTTATGAAGCTCTTCAAATCCCTATGTACAAAAAAGACACCTTTATTGCCATTTTTGTTCTAAATTTATAAATTGTTTGATTTACTTTCAAAGACAAAATGTTCTCCACTTGTGTCTGTCATACTGTCTTGCTTTTTTTTACAATCTGATCAGAGTTTATGTGTCTGGCTTTGGTCTTTGGTTGATCTCAGATCTTGGTGGTCCTCGTGAAGCATTGATGGACTTGATGGGGCCAGAGGAATACTTCAAATGTGGCTTACCTCCAACCTGGCAGCCCAGCAGTGGGGTTGGGGAGGAGGTTTGGGGGAGGCCCTTTTGGATTAATGGGTGCTGCACCCCGAGTCTCTCCAAGCCTATGTATGGCTGTTATAAACCTTGCAGTAAAACTGATTACAGTATAAGGGCCTGATTTAGATCTTCGCGGGACTACCATTGTCCCGCCGGAACAGCAGTTCCAAGTGCTCCATCGAGCTGACGGTGTTCCATCCGCCGTATTTAGATGTGGCATAAACAGACTGTTTCCCGCTGCATCGGTGGTCTTCTGTGCTGGCCAACAGTACTCCATCGCCAATAGGCTGGCAGGTTTGCGCCGAGCCACTTTAGATGTCCCCCTTGTGCTGGCGGTGTCCTGGTGGCGGAGTCCAGATGGAGTGAGTCTCTGGTGGTGTGGAGACAGGTAAGTACTCCTCAATATTGCCTCACTATTCAATTCAATTAACTTTAAAATGGATTTGTAAAGAGCTGCTCATCACCAGTGAGGGTATCAAGGCGCTGGAGGGGATTCTGCTGCTGAGATGGATTAGTCAAAGAGCCAGGTCTCAGGTCCTTCTTGAACTCCTGCAGGGTGGAGAAGTTTGAAGGTGAAGGGGGAGGTCATTCCAGGGTCTGGCTGACAGGTGTAAGAAGGCACAGCAGCCACTCCTTTTTTTGCTTGATGTGGGGTGTGTGGACCAGGAAGTGGGATGAGGAGCGAAGATTGCAGTTTGCTTGGTGGAAATTCACCCTGTGGTTGAGGTAGGCTCAACCCTTGTTGTGAAGGGCTTTGTAGGCATGTGTGAGCAGCTTGAACTGGCACCATTTGCTGATGGGGAGCCAGTGTAGCGATTTGTGGCGGGGGAGGTGTGGGGCCGCCTCGAGAGGTCAAGGATGAGCCTGGCTGCTGTGTTCTGGATTGTCTGAAGTCTATTTAGTTATTGAGCTGTGATTCCCACGTAGAGGGAATTGCCATAGTCCAGGTGGCTAGTGATGGGGGCCTGGGTGATGGTGCGTCTGATGTCGTTTGGGAGCCATTTGAAGATTTTCCTGAGCAAGAGCACGGTGGATAGGACAGCATTTATCTGCTTCCTCATTGAGAACTTGCTGTTGAGTATTATTCTGAGGTGTCTTGCATACTCTGTGAGTGTGAGTGCAGGGCTGAGCTCCATTGACCACCAGGAGTTGTCCCACAAGGAGTTGCTGCTCCCGAAGATCACAATTTCTGTTTTGCCTATGTTGAGTTTGAGGCGTCTACTCTGCATCAAGCTTGCGACGCTGGTCATGCACCTGTGGAGGTTATATTTGGTGTTAGTTGGGTCTGAGGAGAGGGAGAGGATGAGCTGAGTATCATCCACATAGGAGATTATGTTCATGCTGTTGGATCTGAACAGGGTGGCCAAAGGTGCAATGTAAGTGCTGAAGAGGATCGTGCTTAGAGAGGATCATTAAGAGACGCCACAGATGATGTTTTTTGGTCCCGAGGTGAAGGATGGGAGGCAGACGCTTTGGGTTCATCCGGAAAGGATTAACAAGACCCATTTGAGGGCTTTCCCTTGGATCCCCATATGCTGGAGACAGTGTAGGAGGGTGTGGTGGGACACCGTGTCGAACACTACGGAGAGATCAAGGAGGATCAGGGCGGCAGTCTCTCCTCTGTCTAGAAGAGTCCTGATGCAGTCTGTGGCCACAATCAGGGCAGTCTCAGTGCTGTGATTTGAGCGAAATCCTGATTGGAAGGGGTCAAGTAGGTTGTTCTTCTCCAGGTGGGTGGTGAGTTGGAGATTTATTGCTTTCTCTAACACTTTGCCTGGGAAAGGAAGTAGCGAGATGAGGGCGGTCGTTTTTGAGGTCTTTGTGGTCTGCAGTATGCTTTTAGGTTTTGCCTGCACAGTGCTTGCGCTGTGCTTGAGAAATCTATTGTTTTTAATATAAACTTAAAAGGGACTTACTTTCCTGGCTTCTCATTGGTTCCTGTGCGTACCACTTACCTTACCTCCATTTCTATTGGCTGCAGCATATTTTCTTGCATTTACCAATGCTTGTTCCTCATCTTCTTCTCTTATCAGTTTACCGCCGCCTAAATACTGTTAACATCTGTTTGATGGAACTATATTTTCATAAAGTTTTGCCTTTTACAATTGCAGCATATTTATGCAACAATGTATCATCCGAAGAGATCAAGTGATTTGCATAGAATCACAGGATGTTGTGATGGGGAAGTGGACAATGGAGTGGCGGACCAGGTGATTTTTGTGGCGTGACACTACACATATATGTTGTGAATGAATCAAAATGTATATGTCGGTAATGTGTAATGCCCCTTTTTCCCCAGCTAGCATAGACCACCAACAACATACACACACGATTGAATGTACATCCACAGGCACCACCATCACCAAATAAAAAAAATTTAAGTGTCACTAAATGTGTGCTCATTTTACCTCTATAAGTTAAAAAAAGTAAAATAAACACTCATGCATGACACACAAAATTTGCATGTGAGAGCAAAGTAAAGAAACATGAGGCTACAGCAAATGTTGCCACATGATTCATAGTAAGACAAGGGACACAGAATCCTACCTTAGATTCCAGCGACAATGGGTTCCTTAGCATCGTGGTCAAGTAGCAGCAGCACAGGAAGGACCTGGATAATTGGGTTCAAGATGAAAACGGAAGTGGGAAACTGAAAAAGGTAAGTTTTCACCTCTTTTTCTTTGATTCTGCCAACTTGAGTTTGGAGGTTTCCACGCCACAGTTGTCACGATGGAAAGGCACATTGTAATCGGGAAGGCGGGAATCTTTTCTAAACTCTCTCTGACAGCCGATGTTACCTATGACAATGTCCAATCCTTGTTTCCTTCAAGATTTCTCTGGCATCTCAACTGGGGAAAGTGATACAGCAGTGTAACCTTGCCTTTATCATTCTTGGCACAAAGCCAACAGTCTGTGACAACATGCTCCAACTGCTGATACAAATTTGGCCACCAATACAGTTCCCGTATATGGGACTTGGTTAGATTCCTTCCCAGGTGAACCTCATGTAATCCATGTTTCCAATTTCTTCCGGAACTGGGGTGGTAGATGAAATACACCTTAACTCCAAAGGGAGTTTATTCCAAAGTGAAAGTCCCAAATATTAAAAGAAGCTGCCCCCAGTTCTGGACCGTCGAATCCTGAGGATTTGGGCCAGAAAGAGGTTGGCTGGGCGCAGACTCAGGGAAGGAACATAAAAACAAACTCTTGCTCTAAGGTATTTATTTATTTATTTGACGAGTTTTATATAGCGCTGGCTAGACGGTTTTATATAGCGCTGGCTAGACTGGCAGGAGGTATCAGAGCGCTTTACATGAGGATCAGTGGGTTACAAGGTTACAAATTACATACGTTACAAAAAGCATAGTAAAGCATAAGAGAAAAGAGGCAGTTATGGGAGTTCGTTGGGGGGTGGAGGTGACACAGCGTGGAGACGGGAAGAACATTGCCCAATGTCCAGCTGGGTAGGTGACGGCCAATGGGGTGAACCAGGGCAGATCTCCTCTATAGCTGTCTAAGCAGCTCCACTAGGCATCGGCCATAATTGCTCGGTCTCCAATGTCAGGGTAAGGAAAGCGGTAAATCGTAAAATGTCGAGATCAAATGGGGGAGTTGGTGAGATGAGAAAAAGCAGTCAAAACTAAACCAAGGTGTGGGAGGGGGTCCACGAAGCGGGGTAGCTTCCAGGGGATTGAGGTCTAGAAGGCAGTCCTAAGCTAAGGGGCTTTCGGTCGGAGTTAATCCTCTGTCGCCCATCTTGAGGACGTCCATTAATGAGAAATGTTGCGGGGAGCACTGCTGTGAGCGCCCCGTTCCAGGCTCCAAGATCACGGGAGGGGCCCAGAGGATCCCGCAGACCAGCCCGACCGGAGCGTCTCACACGGCCCAGCGGGCTCTCCCAGATCAGGGGCCCACACTGAGGGCCAGCGCCGTCTCCCCACATCATTCGACTCCCCCCAGGGAGCACAGGTAGCCACCGGTCCACCAGGGTGCATCGCGGCATCGCCTCGGAACAGTTCCGGTCAGGTGCCCCACCAGCAGAATCACACTCCTCACCTCCGTCTAAGAGCCGAGCTCTTCTCAGCAGGGCAATCGCTGATGTTGATCCTAAAGCGGGCGCCCCGTCCCTCGCAGCGCAAATCCGGGTCACGGGACTCGGCCCAGGGGTCCCCGCTGCGCAGCCACCGGCCCGACTCCTCACAGCTCGAGGCTCGCTTGTTGTCGCGTCCAGGGGTCCCCACTATGCAGCCACCGGCCAGGCTCCTCGCGGTACCCTGCGGCAGATTGATAAAGATGGGAGGGGAACTTAGGACTGAGACTCAAATGCACAAGACCTTACAAGTCCTGCTTACATTTGGGAGTAGCAGCAGCTGATATCATGCTTGCATAAGACCTTTTAATCCGTGACCACTTTCTTGCTAACAACATTGAGAGCTAGTTGGAAAAGAGAATTGGGGAGTGTGCTGAGTGTCAAAGAGTGGAAAATATTAGCACACCCACACAGTGTCCATAAATACTAGGTTCAATTGCTCTCAACTACTTACACGCTACTTATCTCACACTTCATAGGTTGAATGTTATCGCACAGACGGTGGAGAAAAAGTGTCCCAGATGACAATAAGCTGTTCGACTCTAACCGGTGTCTGGCAAGCAGTCACCCATGACTTAGAGCAACTACTAGGCAACAGATTTGCTCACAGGGGAGACATGTCTGCTGGGCCTGTACACTCACCCATAGGTGAAGAGGGTAAGCTCCAATTTTTTTTTTACTTAGATTAGATTAGATTAGAATACTTGTATAGCGCATGGCTGCCTCGGCAATGAGGCGTCCCAGCGCTGAAGCAAGACACAGAGTAGGGAGCAGGCAAAGATTAGCATTGAGAGAAAAGCCAGGTCTTTACCAGCCTTCTGAAGGCCTGGTGATCAGGATTGCTGCGGATGTGTAGAGGGAGGGAGTTCCATAAAGCGGGGGCCAGCCGCTTAAAAGATCGACCACCCGATCTGGTCCTTCGTATACGTGGAATTCTTGCAAGGAGCAGATCCGCCCAGCGCTGCGCTCGTGAAGGTGCGTAATGGGCGCAAAGGTCGCTCAGGATTTCTGGGCCAATGCCTGTCAAGATCTTATGCGTGATACAGAGTGCTTTAAAGCGAACTCGTTGTTCAAGGGGCAGCCAGTGCAGACGGTGGAGGAGGTTGGAGACATGACAGTACTTGGGGAGGGCAAAGATGGCACAGGCTGCAGCGTTCTGGACCCGCTGCAGTCGGTTCATCACAGACTTGTTGGAAGCCAAAAGAAGCACATTGCAGTAATCTAGTCGGGCCAGAATGGAGGCTTGGATGATCAGCTGACGCGTTTGGGGGTCAAACAGACCAAGTATCGGCTTAAGACCACGAAGTAGACCAAAACATTTCCCAGCCACTGATTTGGCATGCGCCTCAAAGTTAAGATCTTTATCCAACATAATTGGGCAGGGGAGGCTCCAAGGGCAGGAGGCCACCATTCATTGTCCCAGAGATGGGAATCTTTGCCAACCAGAAGAATCTCAGATTTAGCTGAGTTCAACTGCAGAAAATTGGCCGTCATCCACTCTTCGATGGCCAATAGATCTTCTTTGAATTTCGCTCTATCCTGGCTAGGATTGTTTGATAAGGTGAGCACCAATTGGGTGTCATCTGCATATGACACCAAGGAGATGCCCCGCGTTTGGCCATCCGCGCCAATGGGCTCATGTAGATATTAAATAGCGTGGGGCTCAATGCTGACCCTTGTGGAACCCCACATCGGAGTGGGTGAACACGGGAGGCAAAAGGGGGAGCTATTACTTGGAAAGTCCGATCGGCCAAAAAAGACGAAAACCAAGATAAGGCTTTGTTGTTGACCCCGATCTCCTCCAAGCAAAGAAGCAGGATTTCATGGGAGACCGTGTTGAAGGCCGCACTCAGGTCTAGCAAAACCAATGCTGAAGTTTTGCCGGCATCCGTGGCGGTCCGCAGTTGTTCTACGACCGTCAGCAGAGCAGACTCGGTACTATAACGGGGTCGGAACCCATTCTGGGAGATATCTAGTATTGAATTAGCTTCCAAGAAATGAGTTAAAATCGAGTTCACATGAGCTTCCAAGATTTTGGATAGAAATGGAGGTAACAAGATTGGGCGATAATTTTCCGACTTGGATACGTCCAGTGTTGGTTTCTTCAGTAAGGGGACCACTTTGGCATGCTTCCAGGATTTTGGAACCACCACCGAGGCAAGGGATAGATTGACCAGCTCCAAACACTCAGGCAGGAGGCCCTGTTGAACTTTTCGAAAAGCGTCAGGTCTTAAAGGGTCATCTGGAGACCCTGATTTTATTTTGACAACCAGTGCTTCCATGTCTTTAGGGGAAATAGGGGGAAATGACGCGAGAGAGAAGAACTCGGGGCCTGTGAACATGTTCCTCCCCGTAACGTTGGGTGTTACACCGAGGTGGAAATTATGATAGATGCGTTCCACCTTCTCCAGAAAGAAATTTGCCAACTCTTCACATTGTAGGCTGGAAGATATAGTGCTGCCTGATGCCGAGGGGGATGTGACCAAGTCCTTCAAAAGAGAGAATATGGTTTTGCTACGATTATTACTTGTAGTGATCAGGCTAGAATAGTGGGCTGCCCTAGTTCTACGCACCAGTTTATGATATGCCTTAATAGCTGATCTGTACTGCAACTTAGCCTTATTAATCTCCAGATGCATTATTGCATGGCATTGGAAGTCTCCTGAAACACCACCCTGATGTAGATGGAAGGCGGAGGTTAAGAAATGGGTAGCAGAAGAGGGTAGTATTTTGCAGAATGAAGAATGCCGGGGACTGTGAAAGAACCCTATAGTTGATGTTTGGGTAGAGTTGGTAGAATATTTTGCTGAGATGATGTGCAACTGGGTGTCTGTTGCAGAGTCCTCCCCCCACTTTTTGCCTAGTTTTTGATGCAACTTTGACTAAGATGTACTGGGTCCCTGCTAGCCAGGTTCCCAGTACCAGTGTTCTTTCCCTAAAACTGCACCACAATTGGCACCACTTCAGCTCCCCCTGTAAGGCCCTAGTAAATTATACCCCTGGTACGTAGGGCATGGGTAATGAAGAGGATCCTCTGGGGCTGCAGCACTGGTTGTGCCACCCCAGGAACCCCTCACCAAGACTAGGCATACTGCCATTGCAGGCTGTATGTCTTGGTGCAGAGAAATCAAAAGAGTCGCCATGGCACAAAGTCCTATGTGCCATGCCACCTCTGCACTGCATAAGATATATGTGTCACCCCTATTGCAGGCCTTTAGCCCTAAGGTAGGGTGCACTATATCCTATGTGTGGGCATATCAGCATTAGCAGATATGCCCCTACAATGTACAGTCTACTCTGAGATATTGTAAGTGCACAGGGAAGCTATAAGGAGTACATGGGCTGGATACTTGTCAAAAGAGTTTCCTAGCTCAATGATGGCTTCACTGTTTTCTAAGATGTTTGGTCCAACCATCCTGTCTTAATAAATCCTCACTGATGCCAGTTATTAATGAATACACACAGCAGACCCTTTTAGATGGTCCCCTGAAAACCTTCTAAGCACTGGTGTGGTCTCTGACTTGTTTTTGCCAGTCTGCCACCACCAGACATGTTTCTGACTTCATGAGGTGAGAGCCAGCCCTCTCAGAGGACAGAGACAAAGCCTGCTCTGTGCCGAGTTGCTGCACACCTCCTCCAGGATAGGATAGCCTTCCTGGGTGGGAAGCTTCAAAGGCGATGCCGCATTTGAAATCCAACCCAGGAATGTCCAGAAATTCAGGGAAGCCAAGCCCCCTTTCCTGCTCCACTTTTGGTGGGAGGAAAGGCGGGAAAACTTGTTAGATTAGGAGAAGGGTTCCCACATAGCCTACACCACCCCTAGAGTAGGGCAAGCAATGTGAACCACTCTTCTGAAATTCCACCATCTTGGGATGGTGGAGAAACAACCTATCAGGGCTAGGGTAGTACCCCTTCCCACAGGAAGTGTTCACTAGAGGGAGTAGACACCATAAAGGGAGGTAGCCCATTGGCTACTACCTGTCTCCCCTTGTAATGCCTCTAAATTCAGTATTTAGGTGGCACTTAAGACCTGAACTTCAGCTTCAATGGACAAGAGAAGACCAGGACAAAAAGACCCACTGCACGAGAACTGAAATCCTGCTGCAGAAGAAAAAGGCACCAAACCCTACCTGCTGCTCCAAGTACTCGACAATCGATGCCTGCTGTGTCATACTAAACCTAGAAGGACTCCAAGAACCCCAAAGCACCTACAGCCTTCAGGAAATCTCCAAGAAGCTCCCTTGAAGTGAAGGTATGACTCTCCTGCACTCGGCAGGCACTGATCCCATGAAGTCTGGTTTGTCGATTTGCTGATCCCTGATGACTTAGACGCAGCACCAAAGTCAGAAAAGTTACAGCTCTAGAGGGTCAGATCTATCTCTTAACCAAGTTTGGAGACACCAGGACCTACTGGAGCCATGGTGTACCAATACCCAGGGTACTAGACGCCTAATATCAAACACCAAGAAGAAGAGTCCACACCGGACTCCCAAAGCACCAGAAGCAAGCACCCGTTGAGGGACGTTGGGACACCTGCTCCAGTACCAGTCTGAACAGGCTTTGAATTAGACTTAGCCCGGGACCCCCTTACAGTCACCATCACTTTTCTTCCATACAACTGAGCTGGCCCCATCAATTGCACTAATGTCCTCATCTGTTTGTGTCCCTTGGAATTCCCAAAACCAGGTCAAAGCATTCTCTATGACCTCCACGATGGCTATAGACTCCTTGAGATCAGGATCCTGAGCTAACCGTTTCTCCTGCACGCTCCGATCATTAGTGCATCTCACCAAGTGGCCTGCTGTCCCAAGGTTGCCTTTACAAGTTGCCTGCTCCTGACCGTGAAGATCTCAAGATGCATGATGTATGGCTGACATATTCGGTCTGCACCCGGCCCCGGCACCAACTAACCAGCTGTGCCCCCGTGGTCCCCAAGCCCTTGCGGCCTCCTCCCTTGAAGGAGCCGATCGGACTTACCTGCAAGTCCTCCTGTGTTTTCACGTGCACCCCTTCGTCTTTGTGCACCAGCTTCCAAGACCCTCAGCGCTCTGCTCCAGGCTGATCTGGGATGCTCCTGAACTTCTCCTGCTGGAACTTTGGACCTGGTCTCAACATCGACTTAAAATGAGAAGGTGAACTTCGTGAAAGCATTGCCTGATTTTATATGTTTTTTCTGCTTTTTCCCATTGTTTCCTATGGTCCATAATTGCACACAAAAGTGATGTAATTTCCAAACTTTGCAAAAATCGTAACTCAAAAAGTACTTACCTTAAAACTGTATTGTAGGTCTTAAAAATTCTATAAACATAGATATTATTTTTATATAATCGGTCTTGGATTTATTCTTGAGTGTGTGCCTCATTTATTGCCTCTGGGGAGTACAACAAATGCCTAGCACTACCCTCTGATAAGTTTAACTACTCGCCTACACTACTACAAAAAGAGCATTAGAATTATCTGCTTTTACCTTGTATACCATTTGGGGATTCTCTGGACTCTCTGCACAGTGTACTTCTTTTTAGTGCACTATATAGAGGGACAGCTTCCTACAGATGAGCCAATAGGAATATGTTATTTGGGAATAATGCACAATATAGTAGCAGAGTGCTGGAAGAGGATGCTGTATTCCACTGAATTATAACAGCTAAGGTTGATGCCCAGACAAGGTGAAACACAAGTGAGTTTGGAAGTCTGCATAGCTTTAAAGATTATATGGTTCAAGGCTGGACTATGAAGGTTACATTTTTATTTACTATTTGTTTCATTTTCCATCTTCATTGTCTCTTATTAATGTGAAAGCTGGTTAACACCCACCATATGGTTTAAGTAGTTGGACTGTGGACATGACATGACCGACTCGCTGGGCAGAGCGATGGTGTCGTCAGTGGCACTAAGACGCCACACCTGGCTAAAAACCACTGGCTTCTCTGTGGATGTCCAAGCTTCCTTCATGTTCATGCCCTCTGATGGCTCCTGCCTTTTTGGCGAAAAAGCAGGCTGAGCGCTGGAGCACATTAAGGACAGCCGGGCTACATTCAGGTCCTTGGGCATCTCATTGGCTCTCGCCAAATTCAATCTGCCTTTCGCCCCTTCCGTGGCTACTACTATACCTGCTCACCATGAGAGTCAATCAATCAATCAATCAATCAATCGCACAGCTTTATTCGATCTTTTAAAACAGATCATAAAAGCACAAATTATATAAAAATTTCAAGCAACAACAATATATACACAGATTTACAAGCTTAAAATGAGAATTAAACAGATTTCCCGTGATCATAAAAATTCATATAAAATCACTTAGAATAAAAACTATTCAGAATTTAGAATTAATTAATTACTAGAGCTAAAATGTCGCCCCACTTTTTTCCTCTTCCTAAAGCAAGCCCACAAAAATGAGGCAACAGAGCAGCATACAAATTGATCCCGTAGGATTTTTAAAAAATACATGGCTACCCGACATTGCCTAAAATTATGGTACCTCAGAATTGGGAGTATAAATGTTTGCCTTTCCTCTATGTACATCTTGCAAAATAATACAATATGTAGGTCTGACTGTGCTGCGCGGTTGTTACAGGGACAGGGTGAAAGATCTGCTAATTTATATTTCTTTTGGGGATATCCCAAGAATAGAGGAATCATGTTCATGCGGAAACGCAAGAGAATAAACCTATGCTGCGCGTTGTTTATGCGTGATAAATACTGAAAATATTCCCCGATTCTTGGTGGTACCAGATCGTAGAGAATGGAGGAGTGGCCTGTGCGTTTCTTTTCTCTGCGGGCATAATTGGATCTTTGAACAAATAAATCCGTTATTCTTGACCCTTTTGCATGTCTCCGGATCCTGAAATAGTTCACCCATCCCTAGCGCTTTCAGTTGGACCTCTACGTAATTCAACCATCCAATTCTTTTGTAGTAGTCTAATTTACAACAATCCTTAATAATGGTTTGGGTCAAATCCACCATAGACCTCCGCCATACTGATAGCCACAACAAAACTGGAGCCAGTCTTATGCTGTCGCTCAAATAAGGAAGCCCCAGTTCACAATGTAAAATATAATTTGGGGCTGATTGTGGTAAAAACACACGGTTTTTAAAAAATGTATCTTCTATTTGCTGTAACGATGCAGCATTTACCACACCCCACACTCCTGCCCCATATACTGCGGCAGACTTTGTTTTAGCTGAGTATATATTTTTAATTGTGTCCAATGCGCTATCTCCCAACTTCTTAGCAAATCTCTTAACAGCATTAGTGCTCCTTTCCATACCCTGTGCTCTTGCTGCCACTAAATTAGACCATGAATGGTCTTTATCAAAGAGCACTCCAAGGTATGAAAAGGAGTCTACTATCTTAATTTTCTAACCTGACTGGAAGTGGGGATGTTTCTCAACTCTTGCCGCTCCAGCCACAAGTACAAACGATTTGGACTCATTGACCTTTAAGTCAAGGGAGGCCATAAAAGCTGAATAGGCCGTGATTAGCATTTGTAAGGCTATACCCGATCTGGCCAACAATACCGCGTCATCAGCATATGCCAGAATCGGAAGGGGGGTACGATCAAATTTGGGCACATCCGTCGGTAGAGCAGACAGGGAGGACTCTACCCCGTTTGTGTAGATTGAAAAAAGGAACGGGGCGAGAACACAACCCTGTCTTACTCCCTTTTCGATCTTAAAAAGGCGCGTGCACTCCCCCTTCCTGCCGTACCTTACACAGGCAGAGGCATTGGCGACCAACTGACGTATAAAACCAATTATTGGTGGATCAATACCCATGCCCTCCAACATGGACCACAGCCTCGAGTGTGACACACAGTCGAAGGCTGCGGTTAGGTCTATGAAGGCCATATACAATTTACCGCCTTTTGCCTTAGTATATTTCCCTATAGTTAGGGAGAGGTTTAGGCACTGATCGACCGTCCCCATTCCTCTACGGAACCCATATTGTGCTTTCATAAAAATATTGTGGGATTCTGCCCAGTCTTCCAATCTGGCCAAAAGAACCCATCCCATCAGTTTAGCAGTAGTGTCAAGGGGAGATATAGGGCGATAGTTCTTTGGAGAGGCCCTCTCCCCTTTTTTAAAAAATGGGAACAATTAAACTCTGGTTCCAAGAGCAAGGTGGGCCTACTAACTGAATGCTGTTAAAAATATTTGTAAGTAGCGGCACCCACATATTATAGTCCTGCTGAAAAAGGTCAATTGGAACTCCGTCAGGGCCGGGCCCTTTACCTGGGGTACAGGCTTTCAGTGCCTTTCTTATCTCTAATAGAGAGAAAATTAGCCCTCCCTGAGTTACGGTCTCTGGGCAGGCTAATAATGGAATTGGGGATGTTGCTAAACCAAATATTCCTTCAAAATGCCTCACCCAGGCCTCTTCCTCTATATGCGTATCTAATGTAGGGTCATTAATATCTTTAAAATATGGGGCATTCACGACTTTCCAGAATTCTTTACTACTGCCTGCGATAGCTGCTTCCTCAAGATCTACCCATGCCTGCACCCTAAGATCTTTCTCCCTAGCCCTCCTTGCTAGTTTATAATCTTTCCGTAACGCACGGATAAGAGAGGGGTCTCTAGGGTGGATAAGAGAGGGGTCTCTAGGGTGCATGAGAGTCATATAGCTACCAACTGCATCCTTTCCCACCAAGGCTAGCAGACTTCCCATTCTTTTTATGGCTGTGGATGCGGTTCCAACAGACAACATGGGACCACCAGACAAAGGTTGACCCCATCAACCACTTCCCAGCAGTAGCAGCCTCCAAGCCACTTTAACTTGCCTTCATACCACCACAGACACCCAGTGTGAGGCAGGATCCGCTATCACCTGCACCACTGGCACTCCAGAAAATCGGACTAGGGGTTACCCGTGATTAATCAGTGGGGTTACTCCATTCCCTTTTGGAAACCCCTCCGTCCATGCCACCTTCTTACGAGTGGCTGATGGAGGACTACTTCTCTCTGCTTCATCAGGAAGTATAGGTTATTTCGGCCATTGAGAGGGTGCCGGCATCAGAAGTAGATTGTGTTTGCTACGCCAGCTACTTTCTGGTGCCCAAAAAGGAAGGAGGCCTCTGCTCTATTCTAGACCTGCGCTTTCTTATCTTCTTCCTGAAGAAGAAATTCAAGATGCTCACTTTAGTTTAGGTCCTATCTGCCCTCCATCTAGTAGACTGGATGGTAGCGCTAGACTTGTAGGATGCATATTTCCACATTCCCATCCTGCTTGTCCACAGGCATTACCTACAGTTCATGGTGGGCCACAAGCACTTTCAGCTTGCTGTGCTTCATTTTGGCCTTACAAGCGCCCTGTGGGTGTTCACCAAGGTGATGACGGTGGTTGCAGTACATCTGCGGAGGTCAGGTGTTGCTGTCTTCCCCTATCTCAATGACTAGCTGTTGAAGGTGGGCTCTCTCCAGGCAATCGTCCCCACCTCCAGACTACAGCGGATCTCCTGCACTCAAAAGGGTTCACTATCAACGTGCTGAAGTCACACCTGAATCCCTATCAGCAACTCCCTTCCAATGGAGCTGTTCTGTACACAGTGCAGTTCCAGGCCTGTCCTCCCGAATGGTGAGTCCAAGATGTTCAGGCTATGATGTTCCAGCCTCTATCCTGGATTTCAATAAAACTGTGGGACCTCATGCCCTCCAGCATCCTGCTATTGACACATGCCTGTTGGCATATGTGGGCTCTGCAGTGGGACCTGAAGTCCCAGTGGGCACAGCATCAGGGGAACCTCTCTGACTTGGTTGAGATCTTGGAAGGAACAACAAAATACCTACAGTGGTGGCTGACAAACCGCAATTGGATCAGCAGCAGACCCCTCTTCCTCTCCCTATCCAGAGCTGACTGTAGTGACAGATGCCTGTCATACCTTAACGGGTTACAAGCAGCGCTCTACAAATCCGCCTAACATTATATTACGTCACATCACCCATGGGTTAGGGCAGACACCTGGGAGAGGTGGAGATCCGAGGACTCTAGTCTCTGACAGTGTCCCAGATCCATATCAACTTGTTGGAGCTGAGGGCAGTGCGACTTGCCTTGAAAGTCTTCCTTCGATCAAGGGCAGGCTGGTACAGATGTTCATGGACAACACCACTGACATTTGGTACTGCAACAAACAGGGCTAGGTGGGGTCGTGGAGTCTGTGTCAAGAGGCCCTGCGTCTCTAGACATGGATGGATCGTCAGGGTATTTCCCTGGTGGTTCAACATCTGGCAGGCTCTCTGAAAGCCATAGTAGACAAAATTGATGCCTATTGGATCATGAATGGTGTCTTCATCCAGCGGTGGTGCAAGTTCTATTCCGAGACTGGGACGAGCCTTGGTTAGATATGTTTGCCACCCCAGAGAATGCTCAGTGTCAGCAGTACTGTGCTTAGGAGTTTCGAAGGCGGCTCTCGCTCGGTTAAGATTTTCATTTTGAGCAGAGCTCAGACCTCCTGTGTACCTTTCCGCTGAAACCAGTCCTGCCCAGAGTTCTCAGAAACATCAGGAACGACTGGACTCAAGTAATTCTGGTGGCTCTGGATTGGGCATGGAGAGTTTGGTATCCCAAACTCCTGAGCATAAGCATCAGTCCTCCGATCAGGCTGCCCCTTTGGTAGGATTTTCTGTCGCTGTTGCAGGGCAGGTTACTGCACCAGAACCTGTACACACTCTACAGTCATGCTTGGAGATTGAGTGGCAACAGTTGATAGCTTTTGACCTTCCTCCCAAAGTCTGCAATGTTATTCTGGCAGCCAGGCGTCGGTCAACGAAGACAGAATACGCCTGCCATTGGAACAACTTTGAAACATGGTGTACTTACAAGAGCGTGAACCCCTTGCTGTTTATTTTTTCAAACATAAAAGCAGGGCTCTGCTTTGGGCACTGTAAAAGGTTGTCTGTCAGCCATATCAGTTTTCTTGTTGTTGCCGGACCAACCTTCTTTGTTCAAGTCACCCATTGTGGCTTGTTTTCTAAAGGGACTCCCAACAGCTGTTCCCTCTATGACCATTCATCATTCCCCAATGGGACCTCAATCTGGTCTTGACAGTTGTAATGTGTGCACCCTTCGAGCCCCTACATAACTGGTCACTCCATTTACTCACCATCAAAACGGCTTTTCCGGTGGCCATAGCATTGGCCAGGAGGTTCAGTGAGCTGCAAGCGCTTTACATGAGCCCTCCCTAGATGACATTCTACTCAGAAAATCTGGTATTGAGAACCCCTGCCTCCTTTTTCCCGAAAAGTGGTGACACCTTTTCATATGTACCAAAATATCACCCTGCCTGCCTTCTTTGTTCCGCTTTACCCTTCCAAAGGAGAGGCGAGACTCCACCGCCTGGACTCAAAAAGAGCGTTGTTATTCTACATTGATAGTACAAAAGAGTTCCGGGTGGACTTTCAACTCTTAGTCGAGTACATCAGGGCCAGGGCAAACAAAGGAAAGGCCATGCAGAAATGGACCATTTCACGATGGATAGTTCTCTGCATAAAAATCTGCTAATCAATCAATTATTCAGATTTCTTATAAAGCGCAATTCTACTCACCCGTAATGGTCTCACAGCGCCGAGAAGGGGGCGGGGGTGGATCTGCGGTTCATTCTACACATTGGCCAAGAAACAACCCACTGAAAGCTTGCATGCTCATTCCACCAAAGCCAGGGCTGTGACCATTGCATTAGCTCATGGAGTTCCTGTCCTGGACTCTGTCAGGCTCCAACGTGGGCGTCTGTGCACACGTTCACCAATGCCTGAACAGTCAGGTCCGTCATGATGGACATTTTGCCCGTTTGGTCCTGCAGGAGTTTTTGGTCTAATCTGTTCGCAGACCCACCTCCGGGGAAGTATTGGTTGGGTATCTATTCTAAGGTAAGGAATCTGCGGCGAGACGTCTCCATCAGCTGAACAACTTACTTACCTTCGCTAACGCCTTGTGTGGTAGAGACACTATCTAGCCACAGATTTGTCACCGGCCCTCCCATTTTCCCCTCTCTGCGAATGAATTTTGGGGCATATTTATGAAATGGTAACGCAACGCATCACAGTAAGTCACCTTGATTTGATTCACTGCACTGGGTTACAGGGAAAGGGCACATTCCTGTCCTTTCCCCAGCGCTGGTGCACAGTGGGCAGCCTAGCTTTAATGCAGGCACCCTTGCACCATGGTGCAAGGGCGCCTGCGTTACATGCATGATTGCTAAACAACCCTCAGGGGCATATATTCCTCTTTCTATGTTTGCTGCATGTGTGAAAGAGGAAGTAACAAGGAAAAATAAAGATATTTCTACTCGTTATCCCTCCCCTGAGAAGGCATATCTTTTTGGTTCATTCCCAGTTCTACCAGCAATGGTAAATCTGTGAATGTGCCAAAAACTATGGGGGTTGTGTGGGAACACCCATACAACACACATGGAACGCCTTTCCAGGGCAGAGCAAGGCAAAGCAGCAATTTGAGCTGCTTTGCGTTACTCATGATGTATCAAGCACTCTGGGCCACGTAAAGTGGCCCTGCATTTCCTGGCCTTGCGTGGCATGATAAAACACATTTTAAGGTTTGCGTTGTGCATGCACCACGTTGCATGGTGCACATGCAATACCAACCCTTGACAAGGTTGTGTAAATTAATTGATGTGAGCACGCTGGGGTGGCGTCTATATAGGCACTGTACATGTCACTACGGCATGATGGATGACGACAATACAGAGCCAATCGACACCACCTACCGACATGCAGAGGTACTGCTCGAAAAGTTTCTGCATTGCAGACTGATGCCTGGGGATAATTCTAGGTTAAGGAATCTGCGGCTCGATAGAGTCTCTACCAGATAAGGCCTTACCGAAGGTAAGTAATTTGTTCATCTGTCCCCTGAAGAGAAGGACACAGTGTGAAACTGTGTCAATGGCTTCTGAGAGATTCAAAAGGGCCAGTGTCACAGAACCACACTGATCTAAGATGGCTCTCAGATTGTTAGGAGTGCCTAATGGGGCTGACTTCATGCTATGGAGTGGCCAGATGCCTGATTGCATAGCATCAGGAAAGGAGTTCTTTTAAGTAGGAAGAAAATTGAGTATTAACTGCCTCTTCAAGGATTTTGGCAGGAATAGCCAATAACAAAAAAGGTTGGCAATTGGAGAAAAGAAATGGAATCAGTATATTGGTTTCTTAAGGAGAAGCATAGTCATACTTTTTTCTAAGTGAGAGGGACTTGAGCAGACTCAAGAGAAAGATTGGTGAGGTAAGAATAGGACTTACTTCATTGACTAAAAGCTGAAAGATGTAAGGGGGACACAGGTTCAAGGTAGTCAGTGAAGAGATTGCAGCACTGATGTTGTGCTCTCTGGGGAAGGAGGAGAAGCCTAGCATTGGTGTTTTGCATTTGTTGTAATTTGTGTATGATCAATTATGGTGTGCCAAAGTATAGGCTACTGGAAAGTCGAGCTTGGAGATCATGATTGTGAGGATAGCTTGTAGTTGTTGTTGGTAATCAAGGTATGCTGTGTTTTCATTGTGTAGAAGGTTCTTCATGTGGTTTGGTTGGCATTTGGCACCATCGATATATCTGAATTCATGGTTACCCTTAGGTTTCTTATTTCTTTTGATGTAGATGGAGTAGTTCCTTCTGTAGTACGTCTGTGGGTTTATTTTCATGCCATTGTCCACAGGTCATGTCAGATCTCTGTCTTTGTAATTTGGAAACACAGGTGAGGCACCCATCCATTACAGAATTAAGTAGCACCAGCACTGGGTCTCAAAACTGACTTAGGAAATGGTGCATCAGGGTGCTGAGTGAGGACAACACTTTCACACACACCTCTGCACTGGTGGAAAATTAGTGCTGTGAAAGAAATGCACAGAGGGGCTCGCTGTGGCTCCTCACCCCTCTACAAAGTGAGGAGAACTGCTCTCAGCTACAGCACTGAAAACCACACAGACCTTCAGATGGATTTTAACAGGTGACGTGAACAAGACACCTCCTCAGACTGCTGTTTCGGGGTTTACATTGCCTTCATAGGACACTGAAGCTTTGATGTTAACCCTGAGCATTCAGGAGTTTTCTACTATACCTTCTCACCCTAAGCATCATAGAGCTTTGTCTTTATTTGCTTTCCCTAAGTGTCATAGAGCATTCTGCTCCACTTGTTCACCCTGAGCATCACATAGCTTTCCATTGTGCCTGCTCACCCTGGGTGCTATAGATCATTCTACTATTCCTGCTTGCGCTGGGCAGCAGAGGGCTTTCTACTCTACCCGATCACTCTGAGTATCCATGTACTCTCTTTAGTACATGCTCACCTTGCCATCCTAAAGCTGTATACTTTATCTGCTTACCCTGAGCTTCCTACAGTTTTCTACTCCACCTGCTCACCGTAAGCATCCTAGAATGTTCTACTCTACTTGCTTAACATGAGACTCCTAGAGGTTTCTAGTTTACTTGCTTAACTCAAGCATTCTCAAGCTTTCTTCTCTAGCTGCTCAGCCTGAGTGTCATGGAGCATTCAACTCCACTTCTTCACCCTGAGCATCACATAGCTTTCTACTCTACTTGCTCACCCTGAGCTTCCTAAAGCGTTCTACTCCACCTGCTCACCCTACACATCCTAGAACTTTCTGCTCTACTTGCTCACCCTGAGACTTCTAGAGGTTTCAAGTTTAATTGCTTAACTCAAGCATTCTTCTCTACCTGCTCAGCCTGAGTGTCATAGAGCGCTCTTCTCCACTTCTTCACCCTGAGCATCACATAGCTTTCTGTTCTACTTGCTCACCCTAGGTCTTATGTAGCATTCTACACTTCCTGCTCACCTTGAGCGTCCTAATGCATTCTACTCTACTTGCTCACCCTGAGCATCCTGGTGCTTTCTTCTCTGCTCACTCAGAGCTTTCTACTCTACCTGCTCACTGTGCGTGTCCTTGAGTTTTCTACTTCACCATCTCACTCAGGATGTCCAACAACTTTCTATTCTACTTTCTTACTGTGAGCATTCTGGAGCTTTCTACATTACCTGCTCACCCTGTGCATCCTAGGGCTCTCTATTTTACCATCTCACTCAAAGTAACCTTGAGCTTTCTACTTTACCAGCTCACTCAGAGCATTCTAGAGCATTATAGAGCTTTATAAGTGTTAGGTTGACAAGAAGACGGTATTCCAGTAGTGATGAAATTGAAGAGAATTTTATCATAGGAGCAAATACAGGAACAGAATGAAACGACCCCTGGCATCTGCTACAGGCTTCACCAAGTTACTGAGGGGCTCAATTACAAGCCCTGTGCACCACGGGAAAGTCACGTTTTGTGACGTTCCTGTTGCACACAGGGCTTAGCCATAACTACAAGGTCACATACATCCACCCTGTATAGCTTTTCATGGCCTTGTAGATATGCAGTGAGGCAACATAGCCCAAGTCACTGCTTTGCCTCACACTACGGTGGGGAGTCATGCCATGGGCGTTACGGTGAGTGTTCCCACGTAACACACAAGGCATTCAACACATTCCCAGATTGACAACAAGCTGTAACCTGGGAATGCGTGAAAAGCCTACAGCATCCCAGGGGTGGCGTAGGGGAGGCACAATGAGGAGAAATAACATATTTCCCCTCGTTCTTTACTCTTATATATGTGCTGCATTCTGCAGCACACACAAAAAGTGGAAAGCGCCTCTATTGATTGTTTTTGTGCAGGAAGGTGTCCCTTCCTGCACAAAACAATCATCCCTACAATGCAGACACCCTTGCACCATGGTGCAAGGGTGCCTGAGTTGGCGTATGGCAGCCAGTTGAGTGCAAATGCAGAGAAAGAGGAAAGGAATGCGCCGTATCCGATAGATACAGCACATTCCTGCCCTATTCTTTTGCCGTAGGGCAGCGCAGCAGGAAAGCTTGAGGCGCTGCCCAGCAGCAAAATATTCTAAATGAGGCCCTGAGTATGGAACATCAGCCAGGAGATGCCGCATAAACATCCCAATTCGATTTCTACATGCTACAATTGTGAAAGTGACGTTCACCATTAGCCCATGACACACTTCCCCATTTTAAAAACTATAAAACATAAAATATAAAATGAAACAATCCTAGGCCCGCTGAGAAAAGAAACAATGAAACAGAGAGCTCTATTTAATACATATTCTTTCAAATAGTTAGAAACTCTTGTCTGTCTTCTGACCCCTTCACCCCCAAGCTTTGGACAACCCCTGTTTGAGGCACCCAGATCACCATCATCAAATGAAGACACATTTCCTGCCAGCTAACAAACACTTCCTTCCCTAAGCATGCTGGAGTCTGGAACATCCCAGGGGATACTGCTCAAACATCACAATCTGATTTCTACTTACTACAGTTGTTAAAGCGGCATTGACCATTAGCCCACAACACTTCTCCTCCTGCTTACGTTGAGCATCCTGAAGCTGTCTACGCTACCTGCACAAATTCTAGAGATCCTTGCTCTTCTTGAGCGCACTAGAGCTTCCTACTCTTCCTGCTCTCTGCGTGGTGGAGAGTGAGAAACTGGACACTAGCGAGGTGCAAAATTCAAAAATTCTTTTTCATGAAATATGCATGATTTTTTTTAGAATTGATCCAAAATACCTTTTACTGGTTATTTTAGTTAATCAATCAAACAAAGCTTGTAAAGTGCAGCTAATCACCCATGAGGGTATAGAGGCGCTGAGAACCCTGCTACTTAGGGAGGGATCAGTTGAACAGCCAGGTCTTGAGTCCTTTCCTGAATTCCAACAGAGAGAATGAGGTCGGGAGGTGAAGTAACTTTTGTCTGCGAGGGCATACGTCTCACAAATAAGTCACACAAGATACCGATAGGAGACTGTTTCAAAAGTAAAGACATTGTCAAGAATAAAATGTCTCTCCAAGAGGCATTTTCTGTTTGAACAAGTCTTATGCTGGCAAAAATCACATGAAATTTCATGGCACGTGAAATGGCGAACGTTTTGCACACTCGAGAATTATGCAAGGTTACCCTGGTGTAACAAAACATTAGTGCAAGCCTACATAGCCTGTGATGAATGAAGGGACTGAAAAAGAACTACAAGAAACACGGTCTGTGATGAATGGAGAGACCTGATGAAAAGGGAGGGAGAGACAGAGAGCCTATGGGGGATTAGTGGGCAGGGTGAGGAGAAACAGAGAGACAGTTATGACTAAGTGCTCAGGGCGAAGAGAGACAGAGAGCCAATGAGCTAGTGATAGGTGAGTGCACATGGTGAGGAGGGTCCCTTGCTCACTGCTCCACTGGAACAAAGCTACAGCTGACAGAAGAGTCCCAATCCGGGCAAAACCGGTCCTAGGTTCCGTGTGTTCTGGTTCAGGGAGGAACTGGCCTGGCTGTTCGGGCTGGACTGTTCCTATTGGAGCAGGGTCAAGACTGATTTGCATATGGTGGGGTCCAAACCAAGGTGTCATCCTGGGCAAAAGAATAATGGGTTGGGATGATACCCCTAGCAATTGACAGTGGTTAGACTTATTGCAAGCATCCTCCCATCACCTTTTGTGCGAGAGACAGAAAGCCAGTGATAGCTAAGGCCACAGGGTGAGGAATGACAGAGGGAAAACAGCCTTTACAACGCTGCCTTTATCACACAAGCATTTACCATGCATGGTAAGTATTGGTACGGTATATATATATATATATATATATATATATATATATATATATATATATATATATTATCTACTGGCGGTCGCCAGTAGATAGTTATAGTTAGGACCTATTATCCATAGGAAATCCGCGACATTCTATTTGAAATAACGTTGGCGCCGGTTGACGAATCTTCGCGAAAGTTTCCAACTTGTTGGGGCGCTCCGCTCCTACCCTGAAAGTCTCGGGTTGATTCGTCAAGCCGGGGCCGAGAAAAAGGGGGTCCCAAAACGCGTTTTCCCCATTCATTTTTCCATAGGAACCTTTAGTCGCAGCTACAGCCCGAACTGCTGAACGGAATTACACCAAATTTGGCAAAGAGGTAGCCCTTGGTTCAGACTGGTGCCTTTTGCTTAAATGGTGTAAATCCGTTCAGTAGTTCCTGAGAAATTCACAAGTAAAGTCACATATATATCTATGGCCGAGTAGGGTCCGCGTACCCTCCCGATCACGAGCTGCATGCTAATTGGCTGTCAGCTGGCTGTCAACATTCCGACTCAGGAAGTGTTGGCAGCCATTTTGTCCCTCGGTAGAACCGAGGGACAGAAACAAGTGCGCAAAGCGCACAAAGGGGGCAGTGTAGAAACCCCTAACCCCTAGGCCTGCTCAGGGGTCCCACAAGGACCCCCTGGGCAAAAAAAGCATTTTTTAAAAAAAAACAAATCGGCAGGATGCGCTCAGGGTGCGCGGATCCTGCCGAAAAATCGAAGCGCGGTCTGCCGCGCTCGATGTTAATTGCCCCGGGTGGGCCAAGTCCCGGGGGCATGGTGGGGGGTTAAATTTATGTATGGGGGCCTCTAAGGGCCCCCAAGCCCCGGGGACCACCACCCCTGGGGCTTTAACAAAAAATGGTGCGGGAGGGCTCTTTGCCCTCCCGCTGCCCCGGGGACCGCCCCCCCCCCCCCCCCCCCGGGGCTTCTGTTTTTAATTTTTTTTTACCATGTGTGGGGGGGCTCCAGCCCCCCCACATGCCCCGGGGACCGCCACCTCCCCGGGGCACTAAAAAATTACCACCACCTCCCCGGGGCTTTGAAAATGTGGGGAGGGGGCCGCGAGGCCCCCTCCTGGAGCCAGTGATGGCCCTGGGGACCGCCACCCCCAGGGCCGGCTCCTGCAGTGTCCCGGGTGCCTACCCCCGGGACACTGCTGTTTGCAATGACAGGACGGAGCCTCGCGGCTCCCGTCCTGTCATTGCAAACTTGCTTTGGATATTGGAAGAGAGAGCAGCGCTTCCAATATCCAAAGCTGATTGATTTTCCACATGGGGAGCAGCATGTTAGCTGCTCCCCATGTGGAAAAGCAATGCCGGCTCGCGCAGGAGGCGGGGAGCCGGCTGGGACTGTGGGGGGATTGGGGACCCCCCCACAGTCCCCAACCAGACGCCAGGCCCCGGGGGATGGGGTCCCTGGGGCCATAAGTGGCCAGGGAGGGGGGCCACGCAGCCCCCCTCCCCAAATTTAAAAAAATTAAAAAAAAGTGCAAGGCCGGCCCCGGGGGATGGGGTCTCCGGGGCCTTAAATGGCCTGAGGAGGGGGCCACGCAGCCCCCTCCAAATAAAAAAATTAAAAAATCGAGGCCATGCCCCGGGGATGGGGTCTCCGGGGCCAATACAGGCCCAGGGAAGGGGGCCACGCGGCCCCTTTCCCGTTTTTTTTTAATTTAAAAAAAATAAAAAAATGCTCTGGCCCCGGGGATGGGGTCCCCGGGGCCAAAAGTGGGCAAGGGAAGGGGCTACGCAGCCCCCTCCCATTAAAAAAAACTAGAAAAAAAAAACGACCGGCATCGTGCCGGAGGCCCCGCCCCCTCCCTGCAGTACTCTGCAAACGCGCCCCTGGCGCGTTTGCAGAGGGGAACAAATTCCCCTTGAATACTGGGGGTCCCTGAGGGCCAACTAGCCCACCAGGAACCTCCAGTATGCGCCAGGGGCTGCGTTGCAGAGACGTGTACAGAGGCCACGCCCCTTTTACACCTCTCTGCAACGCAGCTCTGTGGCGCTTTTGGAGGTATATGGTGGGCTAGTTGGACTCCAGGGACCCTCAGGATTCAAGGGGACTTAATCCCCCAACTTAAAATGCGCCACGGGGTGCGTTTGCACAGTGGTGAAGGGAGGGGCGGGGCTTCAGGTGACATGTGTGCAAACAGGCCCCGTGGCGCGTTTTAAGATGGGGAATAAATTCCTTTTCAATCCTGAGGGTCCCTAGGGGCCAACTAGCCCACCAGGTACCTCCAGTAAGCGCCACGGAGCTGCGTTGCAGAGTGTTGTAAAAGGGGTGTGGCCTCTGAACACCTCTCTGCAACGCAGCCCCTGGCGCATACTGGAGGTACCTGGTGGGCTAGTTGGTCCCTAGGGACCCTCGGGATTGAGGAGGAATTAATTGTCCAACTTAAAACGCGCCACAGGGCGTGTTTGCAGACATGTCACCTTAGGCCCCACCCCTTCCTTCACCATTGTGCAAATATTCCTCTAAAATCAGCCGAACTACGAATTCCGATTTACTCACCTGTTATCAGGAGAGACCTCAGTGCTGCATCTTTGAGCCCAGTACTGATCCTGAAAAGTAATTCTAACCGTACTTACCAGTAACTTGAATTTCCTTCCATAGGATATCATTGCCTGCTTTTTGCTGAAAAAGTTTCTAAGTGTCGATTTTTGAAACATACAAATATTCCTCTAAAATCAGACGAAATACGAATTCCGATTTACTCACCTGTTATCAGGAGAGACCTCATTGCTGCATCTTTCAGCCCAGTACTGATCCTGAAAAGTAATTTTAACCGTACTTACCAGTAACTTGAATTTCTTTCCATAGGCTAACATTGACTGGTTTCACTTGGAAATTCTTCTAAGTGTGGAGTTTTGGAACTTTATAATATTCCTCTAAAATCAGCCGAAATACGAATTCCGATTTACTCACCTGTTATCAGGAGAGACCTCAGTGCTGCATCTTTCAGCCCAGTACTGATCCTGAAAAGTAATTTTAACCGTACTTACCAGTAACTTGAATTTCCTTCCATAGGATATCATTGCCTGCTTTTTGCTGAAAAAGTTTCTAAGTGTCGATTTTTGAAACATACAAATATTCCTCTAAAATCAGACGAAATACGAATTCCGATTTATTCACCTGTTATCAGGAGAGAACCCAGTGCTGCATCTTTTAGCCCAGCACTGACCCTGAAAAGTAATTCTAACCGTACTTAACAGTAACTTGAATTTCCTTCCATAGGCTAACATTGACTGGTTTCACTTGGAAATTCTTCTAAGTGTGGAGTTTTGGAACTTTATAATATTTCTCTAAAATCAGCCGAACTATGAATTCCGATTTACTCACCTGTTATCAGGAGAGAACCCAGTGCTGCATCTTTTAGCCCAGCACTGACCCTGAAAAGTAATTCTAACCATACTTACCAGTAACTTGAATTTCCTTCCATAGGAATCCATTGTCTGGTTTTCAGCAGAAAAGTTTCAAAGTGTCGATTTTCACAAACTACAAATATTCCTTAAAAATCGCATGTGTGACTTAAACGCATTCTTTCAACTGTTTACAGGAGATGCACCAGTGCTGGTTCCAGGATCCACCACTGAGTAAGAAAAAGTAACGATAACACTACTTACCTGCTAAGTGAATTTCCTCCCATAGGATAACATTAGTGATTCTATGAGAAAAAGTTTCTAAGTGTCAACTTTTAAAATACAATAATATTCCTTAAAAATCACTACTGTAACCAAAACGCTTTTACTCAACTGTTTACAGGAGATGTCCCAGGACTGAATCTAGGATCCAGTCCTGTGGTTAGAAAAGTAATCCATAAAGTAACTAATTGCATTTAACTAGAAATTCACATTGAGCTCAATGTTGCTTTGTTTTTGAAATTGTGTTGCCCATTGCAACAACTGTAACTACTGTACTTAAAAGTCTATTGCCTATTTGCAAAGTATTTAAACTAAAGTAATTCATTCTGAGAAAGTATATTTTGTAATGTAATGTATAATGTAATTACAATGTAATTTAAAAAATAAAATATCTAAAAATAAATAGTTTAAAAAAATGTTGTAAATCAGTATCAAAAAAATAAATATAACAATTAATACATTTAAAAATTGTCATTTACAAAACCTTTGAAATTCACTGAAAAAACCATAGGTTTCAGACCCGTTATAGTTAGGAATTAGCATTTAAAAAACCTTTGAAATTCACTGAAAAAACCATAGGTTTCAGACACGTTATATTTAGGAATTAGCATTTAAAAAACCTTTGAAATTCACTGAAAAAACCATAGGTTTCAGCCACGTTATAGTTAGAAATTAGCATTTAAAAAACCTTAGAAATTCACTGAAAAAACCATAAGGTTTTAGGGACAGTTATAGTTAGTTGGACATTGCACTCGTACAAAACCCGTGAAATTCCCCCGTTATAGTTAGTTCAGGTAACTATAACTCGCACCCCACAATGCACTGCTGATGACGTCACATATTACATCACTCATGACATGGTCAGTGACATCACTGATGACATCACTGATGACATCTCAAATGACATCACTGATGACATCATCCATGTGAGAATTTAATGCACCTCCTCACACCCTAATATAACCTTTGATACACCCACTCTAAATTACAGACTGCCATTCTCAAAACCATAGACACTCCAACACCAATAACTACATACCCACTCACTGATTCTTAGGTCTACACACACACATCCACTCACTCACCCGTACAGTCACTCATACTTATGGTCACTCAGTACAGGACTATCATATGCACTCATACTCCTATATAGACACTCAAACACCGCCACTCATCCATAGAGGTACTCACACACCTAGTCAGTCATGCAAATAATTAAACACACTGCCATTTACTCACCTATACAGTTATACACACACCAGCTCACTTACTCATACAAATACTAGCACATTCTTACGCTCTTATACAATCACTGATACAAGCACACACTCATCCATACAGTCACTCTCACAATCACACACTCTCGCTTATAGCTATTTATATACTCCAACACACATATATACTGCCTTTCACATATGTAGTTACTCACACATGTACCACTGGGACATACATTCACTCACTAACACACTCTTACACACACTTACCCACCCATACAGTCTATCACAGATGCACTCTTGAAACCATCCACCCAGTGAATCACCCACTCACACATCTATGCACAGAGTCGCACACACCCCACCCACACAAACACTCAGGCACCCATACAGATACTCAGACAACCAATCAATAACTCATATAGACACTCATGTAGCTATTCACAAACCCATGCACCACTTACACAGCAACAGACAGACGGATACATACAGACATTCACCCAGTTTAGTCACTAACCCATGCATTCAGTAAGATACGTTTAATCACTCACTTATCGAGTTAGTCACGCACCTACTAAATCATCCATACAGACACTTATACACCCACTCATTCTTCAATACGCCTTTCCCTATATATATTAAAAATATTTAAACTTTACAGAAACACACAGTCACTGGATGATGTCATCAGTGATGTCATTTGAGATGTCATCAGTGATGTCATCAGTGATGTCACTGACCATGTCATGAGTGATGTAATATGTGACGTCATCAGCAGTGCATTGCGGGGGCGCGAGTTATAGTTACCTGAACTAACTATAACGGGGGAATTTCACGGGTTTTGTACGAGTGCAATGTCCAACTAACTATAACTGTCCCTAAAACCTTATGGTTTTTTCAGTGAATATATATATACATACATACATGTCGTCTCCACAGTTTCACCCAGGCAGCCGAACACACAGCGGGTGCTTCCGCAGACGAAAGGTCAGTTCGCCTCTGTAACACAACAACCCCAAAAAATTCCGGAGCACTCTCGGGGTAAATAAAAATGATTTATTTATGCAAACGCGTTTCAGGGTGGTGCCTTCCTCAGTGCGATAAACGATTATTCAATCAAGCACAGCATATGGTCTTTTAAAATATGCCAAAACAGTTTCTATTGGTGGGGGCTGTAACCAATGAGTAGACGGCAAATCTCGGCATTGATGATGTAGATAGCTAAGAAGGGCCTCAATGTCTCATAATGCGTCTTTACTCAATCGATTATTCAATGCTTCATAAATTCATATATTAGAATTCCGGCCACTTCTTATTGCTCATCACGCCTTGCCGCCTCGAACAAGCAGCCACTCCCTTCAGTTCTTTCAGGCCGAACTGCTGTGCACGTCTCCCTCGCCTGCCGCTGGATTTTACCCTCGGCGTTATAAGCATAATCAAGGCCAGGCTTCCTCTTTCTACACATGTCCTACCTCTGTAGGCATAGTTAGAAATTAGCATTTAAAAAACCTTTGAAATTCACTGAAAAAACCAAAGGTTTGAGGGACGTTATAGTTAGAAATTAGCATTAAAAAACCTTTGAAATTCACTGAAAAAACCATAGGTTTCAGGGACGTTATAGTTAGAAATTAGCATTTAAAAAACCTTTGAAATTCACTGAAAAAACAACAGGTTTCAAGGACGTTATAGTTAGTTGGACAATTCACTCGTACAAAACCAGTGAAATTCGGCCGTTATAGTTAGTTCAGCTAACTATAACTCGTGCCCCCGCCAGCACTGCTGATGACGTCACATATTACATCATTCATGACATGGTCAGTGACATCACTGATGGCATCACTGATGACATCTCAAATGGCGGCCCCCTTCCCGTTTATTTTTTGATTTTTTTTAAAAATAGGGGTCAGGCCCTGGGGGATGGGGTCCCCAGGGCCCCAAAAATGGAAAAAGAAAGGGGCCACACAGCCCCCCCTTCTAAAAATAGAAAAAAAAAAAAAAGCTGGCATCACGCCGGAGGCCCCACCCCCTCCCTGCAGTACTCTGCAAACGCGCCCCTGGCGTGTTGTAAGTTGGGAATTAATTCCCCTTGAATACTGAGGGTCCCTGGGGCCAACTAGCCCACCAGGTACCTTCAGTAAGCGCCACAGAGCTGCGTTGCAGAGAGCTGGTCAGAGGCCACGCCCCTTTTTACACCTCTCTGCAACGCAGCTCTGTGGCGCTTACTGGAGGTACCTGGTGGGCTAGTTGGCCCCCAGGGACCCTCAGGATTCAAGGGGACTTAATCCCCCAACTTACAATGCACCAGGGGGTGCGTTTGCACAGTGGTGCAGGGAGGGGGCGGGGCCTGACATAACAAATGTGCAAATGTGCCCCCTGGCACATTGTAAATTGGGGGATTAAGTCCCCTTCAATCCTGCGGGTCCCTGGGGGCAACTAGCCCACCAGGTACTTCTAGTAAGCGCCACAGAGCTGCGTTACAGAGAGGTGGTCTGAAGGCCACGCCCCTTTTTACACCACTCTGCAAACGCGGCTGCTGGTGCACTGCTGGTGGGGCGATGAGGTCCTCTTGTGTCCTGAGGACCTCAGGACACAAGTGGACTTCATCCTCCGAGCAGCAGTGCGCCAGAAGCCGTGTTTGCAGCGTGGTGTAAAAAGGGACGTGGCCTCGGAACACCTCTATGCAACACAGCTCTGTGTCGCTTACTGGAGGTACCTGGTGGGCTACTTGGCCCCAAGGGACCCTCAGGATTGAAGGGGACTTAAACCCCCAACTTACAACGCGCCAGGGGCGCCTTTGCACAGTGGTGCAGGGAGGGGGCGGGGCCTGATATAACAAGTTAGCAATCCTGCTGTGTGGGACTTACTGGAGGTTATAAAAGGGGTAGTTGACCCCCAAGGTTGACGTTGGGGGCTAACTATCCCTCCTGTTACCTTCGCTAAATCCCACACAGTGGGATTGCTAAAAGGTGTTTGGAGGCCACGCTCACCTTTCTCCACCACCCTGCAAACGCGACTGCTATGTTATAGTTAGAAATTAGCATTTAAAAAACCTTTGAAATTCACTGAAAAAACCATAGGTTTCAGGGACGTTATAGTTAGAAATTAGCATTTAAAAAACCTTTGAAATTCACTGAAAAAACCATAGGTTTCAGGCACGTTATAGTTAAAAATTAGCATTTAAAAAACCTTAGAAATTCACTGAAAAAACCATAATTTCTAGCTTTAAATCCAAAAATTCTACATATTTATCACTTATATGGCTAGTAAATTGAATCTATTTTTTTCTATTCAATAAACTTATGTACAGGCAAACCCAGGGGTCGGCGATGGGAACTTGCTTCGCCCCCAGCTTTGCAGGCTTATACCTGGGCTGGTGGGAGGAGCAAGTTGCTAATTCCATCTGTCAGTTTAATGACCACGTTGTCCTCTGGGTTAGATATATAGATGACATTTTCTAGATATGGAATGGCACTGAAATACAGGCACGAGAATTCATAATTCTGTTAAATGACAATTCAATGAATCTACAATTTACTAGCCATATAAGTGATAAATATGTAGAATTTTTGGATTTAAAGCTAGAAATTAACGACAACAGAATTACAAGTCAACTATATCGAAAAGAAACAGCAGGCAACAGTCTGTTACAAGCTGAAAGTTGTCATCCCAAAAATCTTATTCGCAGTATCCCCTTTGGGGAATTGCTGCGAGCCAAAAGAAATTGTAGCACAGAGGCAGGATATCAGAAAGAAAAAACCATTATGGTACAAAGATTTCTCGATAGGGGATACAGTAAATTGATTGTTAAACAGGCAGAGCAGAAAGTTGAAAAACTTAAAAGATGTGATCTTATTGTACCCAAAATCAGAGAAGACAAAGAACAGATTATGTTCATCACAGATTTCAATCAGCAAGCGTGGGAAATTAAACGAAGTCTAATGAAATTTTGGGAAACTTTAAAAACAGATACTGATTTGAAAGAACATATTGGTGAAATCCCTTCTATTACTTTTAGAAGAGCCAAAACACTAAAAGACACTTTGAGCACTTGTCTCTTAAAAGAACCGAAAAAGAAAAATGAGATCCAGGGTTTTTTTACATGTAGACAGTGCAAAGCGTGTAAATACAGTAATAATTGTAAAGTACTCAAGATTTCTGATGACATTTCCGCACATAAAATATCTAAACATGTTAACTGCAACACCGAATATGCTATATATGCATTGAGATGTCCCTGTAATATGTTCTATATAGGGAGTACAATTAAAAGGGCCAAAAATAGGGTATTAGAACATCAACGAGCCATCAAAAATAATGATAGACAATATCCTGTTGCACGCCATTTCAATGCAATGCATAATCAAAATGTTAATTTATTGAAATTCACGGTCCTTGATTGTATCCCTATTAGAGAGAGAGGAGGAGACAGAATATCTGAGTTAAGGAGACTTGAATCAAAAATGATTATTAAATATAACACCATGCAGCCGAAAGGCCTTAACTTGGACGAAGAATTGTCAGTACACCTGTGAAAGTGGTCCAACAGTATATCAAATTTTAAATAGTGGCTGCCTCTAGTAATTATCTGTATTTTAAGGTATTTTAACTTTTGTATATAGCACTGTTTTTTTGTTAAATAACTTAATGTTGTGTCTCTTTGTTTACCGTTTCAGATGAGAAGATCTAAAGGCAAATTGAGCATAAAATATCTCTGCAACTTATGGTCAAGAATACCTTTTGGTATTGGACTTTTTGCTTTAATTTACATAGTTATTTTGGCCCACTGGGGCAGAATTGTGCAATTTTGTAAAGGAGGATAAGTATATAGTGACCGTGATTCGTGTTTGCAGTTCGGCACAAAAGGTTAACATGTATGTTAGAGATATGTGAGTAAATTTAGCCCACTAGGGCAGAATTGTTTATATAACATCATGATATAATAACGATGCAACACGGTCTAGGGACACTAGTTACAACTACTATATAAAACAGTGATTTTGCACTTTAAGAACAACTGTTAGGTGTATTTTGAGTCACGTATTTATTTAAAAAAATTAACTGTGTATTAAGGAGTATGCTATAATTTGGTTGCAAAAACTGTATTTAAAAAAACTTTATTTAAAGGGGGCGAACGAAGTTACACACACAAAGTATTTTGTTTATTTCGATGATCACGTGCACTTTGTTTAAAATTGTATGTACCTTTAAAAGTATGAGTATTGAGGAAACACCTCACCCGTGAGAAAGGAGTGCTGTTAAACTCCGAAACGCGTCGGGTGTTAGCGTTGCCTTAAATAAAATAACGCTGAGATATATTTGTGCCCACGGCACTGGTTTGTTTCGTTCTACGTAAACTGTTGCCAGATTCGTTGTATATATATATATATATATATATATATATATATATTCACTGTAAAAAACCATAGGTTTCAGGCACGTTATAGTTAGAAATTAGCATTTAAAAAGCCTTAGAAATTCACTGAAAAAACCATAGGTTTCAGGGACAGTTATAGTTAGTTGGACATTTCACTCGTACAAAACCATGAGAAATTCTGCACGTTATAGTTAGTTCAGCTAACTATAACTCGCGCCCTGCAATGCACTGCTGATGACGTCACATATTACATCATTCATGACATGGTCAGTGACATCACTGATGACATCACTGATGACATCTCAAATGACATCACTGATGACATCATCCAGTGACTGTGAATTTCTATAAAGTTTAAATATGTTTTATATATATGCCAAGGTGTATTGAAGAATGAGTGGGTGTATAAGTGTCTGGATGGAAGATTTAGTAGGTGCGTGACTGACTGTATAAGTGAGTGATTAAATGTATCTTACTGAATGCATGGGTTAGAGACTAAACTGTGTGAATGTCTGTATCAGTCTGTCTGCGCCCGTCCGCGCCCGTCCGCGACTGGACCGCGCCCAGCGCCAGAACCCCTGGATCCCACCGATGCAACACCACTCGACGGACCTACGACGCCGCCACACTCACCGCACTCAATGCTGGCCGGAACCCTGCCTGCTACCGAGCCTCACCGAGACGCACCCATGGACCCTTCACCTGCCAAACCTGCCGATTCACCTGCCCCCGGACGTGCACCACCTCCGCCAAGTCGAGCACCAGCAGCAACCACCTGAAATGCATCCTGCTGAACACCCGCTCCGTCCACAGGCACGCCGTGGAACTCTGGGACCTGCTCGACGCAACAGCACCGGACATCGCCTTCCTCACCGAAACCTGGATGAACGCCTCCTCAGCGCCCGACATCGCCATAGCCATCCCGGACGGATACAAGATCACCCGGAGGGACCGCGTCAACCAGACGGGAGGAGGCATCGCCATCGTACACAAGAACACCATCCGCATCTCGACTAACTCCGACGAGACCTTCACCGCCGCCGAACACCTACACTTCCAGATACACACTGACCCCAAGACCACCCTCCGAGGCACCCTCATCTACAGACCCCCGGGACCACGCACACTATTCAGCGAAGACATCGCAGACTTCATCAGCCCGCACGCCATGCCCTCCGCCGACTACATCCTCCTAGGGGACCTCAACTTCCACCTGGAGAACAACAACGACAGAAACACCACCGCCCTGCTGGACAACCTCGCCAACCTCGGACTCAAGCAACTGGTGAACACGCCCACCCACTACGCCGGCCACACGCTTGACCCCGTCTTCTCGTCCAGCAAGCACATCTCCTTCAGCCACGCCACCGGACTCCACTGGACCGACCACAGCTGCGTCCACTTCAGCTTCAGAAAGACTACGACCCACCACCACCCGCAACAGGCTCCCCGCCGGAGCTGGAGCAAGATCACCGCCCGAGCAGCTCACCGCCTCCCTCAGCCAGAACACACCCACCAACACAACGGACCCAAACGAAGCAGCCAGCAACCTCGCCAAGTGGCTGACCGCCTGCGCCGACGACCTCGCACCACTAAAAACCCTCCCAGCAGACCCGGAAGCAAGAAAACCCCTTGGTTCACCAACGAACTCAAGGAATCCAAGAAGAACTGCCGCACTCTCGAGAAAACCTGGCGACTCGACCAGACCACAGACAACAGGACCGCCCTCAAGCACGCCACCCGCAAACACCACCAGCTGATCCGTGCCACCAAGAAGTCGGCACTCAAAGAACGACTGGACAACAACGCCCATGACAGCAAGGAACTTTTCAGCATCGTCAAAGAGTTCTCCAACCCCAGCGCCGGAAACAACGACATCACCCCCTCGCAAGACCTCTGCAACTCACTCTCCGTGTTCTTCCACCGCAAGATCACCGACATACATAACAGCTTCGACGCACAAACAACGCACCCTACCGCCGAACCAACGCCCGCCACCACCACCCTCTGCAACTGGACCCCGATCAGCACCGAAGACACCACCCGCACGATGAACTCCATCCACTCCGGATCACCAACCGACCCCTGCCCACACCACGTCTTCAACAAAGCCGACGCCACCATCGCACCCCATCTCCGGGACATCATCAACTCCGCCTTCCACACCGCCACCTTCCCGGAGAGCTGGAAGCACGCCGAGCTTACCGCCCTCCTGAAGAAACCAACGGCGGACCCCACCGACCTTAAGAACTACCGTCCCATCTCGCTCCTTCCGTTTCCGGCCAAAGTCATCGAGAAGACCGTCAACAGACAGCTTGCCGCCTTCCTCGAGACGAATGGATCCCTCGACCCCTCGCAGTCCGGGTTTCGGGCCAACCACAGCACCGAGACCGCCCTTATCGCAGCCACCGACGACATCAGAACCCTAACCGACAACGGGGAAACAGCTGCCCTCATCCTCTTGGACCTCTCCGCGGCGTTCGACACCGTCTGCCACCGCACCCTAGTGAAGCGCCTCAGCAACATCGGAATCCGAGAGAAAGCACTGGAATGGATCATCTCGTTCCTCGCCGGAAGAACCCAGAGAGTCCGCCTCCCCCGTTCAGATCCGAAGCCACCGAAGTCATCTGCGGCGTTCCACAGGGATCCTCACTCAGCCCAACCCTCTTCAACGTCTACATGAGCCCCCTCGCAGCCATCGCACGCCGACACAACCTCAACATCATCTCCTACGCCGACGACACCCAGCTGATCCTCTCCCTCACCAACGACCCCACCACCGCCAGAGCCAACCTACACGACGGGATGAGAGACGTCGCCGACTGGATGAGGAACAGCCGCCTTAAACTGAACTCAGACAAGACGGAAGTCCTCATCCTGGGCTCATCACCCTCCGCCTGGGACGACTCCTGGTGGCCCCCGGCCCTGGGCACCGCGCCCAAGCCAACGGACCACGCACGCAACCTGGGCTTCATCCTGGACTCCTCCCTGTCGATGACCAGACAAGTCAACGCCGTCTCATCTTCATGCTTCAACACCCTGCGCATGCTCCGCAAGATCTTCAGATGGATCCCCACTGAAACCAGGAAGACCGTCCACCCAGGCACTCGTCACCAGCCGACTGGACTATGGGAACACCCTCTACGCCGGAACCACAGCCAAACTTCAAAAAAGACTCCAGCGCATCCAGAACGCCTCCGCACGACTCATCCTGGACATCCCCCGACACAGCCACATCACCGGACACCTGAAAGACCTGCACTGGCTCCCCGTCAGCAAGAGAATAACGTTCAGACTCCTCACCCACGCACACAAGGCCCTCCACGACCTGGGCCCAAAGTACCTCAACGACCGCATGACCTTCTACACGCCCACACGCCAGCTACGATCAACCAGCCACGCCCTCGCCACCGTACCACGCATCCGCAGAACCACCGCCGGAGGAAGATCCTTCTCCTACCTGGCAGCCAAGACCTGGAACTCCCTCCCCACTCACCTTCGGCGAACCCAGGACCATCTCTCCTTCAGGAAGCAGCTCAAGACCTGGCTGTTCGAGCAGTAACTTACCCCCTCCCCCAGCGCCTTGAGACCCTCCCGGGTGAGTAGCGCGCTCTATAAATGCTGTGATTGATTGATTGATCTGTTGTTGTGTAAGCTGCTGCATGGGTTGGTGAGTAGCTACATGAGTATATGGGTTATTGATTGGTTGCCTGAGTATTTGTATGGGTGCTTGAGTGTATGTGTGGGTGGGTGGGAGGTGTGTGACTCTGTGCATAGATGTGTGAGTGGTTGATTCACTGGGTGTATGGGTTCAAGAGTGCATGTGGAAACAGCTGTATGGGTGGGTGAGTGTGTGTATGGGTGTGTCAGTGAGTGAATGGATGTCTCAGTGGTACATGTCCAAGTAACTACATATCTAAAAGGCAGTGTATGTGAGAGTTGGAGTATATAAATGACTATACGTGAGAGTCAGTGATTGTGAGAGTGGCTGTATGGATGAGTGTGTACTTGTATCACTGATTGTATAAGAGAGTAAGTATGCGTTAGTATCTGTATGAATAAGTGAGGTGGTGTGTGTATAACTGTATAGGTGAGTAAATGGAAGTGTGATTGATTCTTTGCATGACTGACTAGGTGTGTGAGTAACTCTGGATGAGTGGCGGTGTGTGAGTGTCTGTATAGGTGTATGAGTGCTTATGATAGTGTTGTATTGATGAGTGACTGTATGTATGAGTGACTGTATGGGTGAATGAGTGGATGTGTGTGTAGACCTAGGAATCAGTGAGTGCATATGTAGTAACTGGTATTGGTGTTTCTATGGTTTCGAAAATGGTAGTCTGTATTTTAGAGTGGGTGTATCAAAGGTTATATTAGGGTGTGAGGAGGTGCATCAGATTTTCACGTGGATGATGTCATCAGTGATGTCATTTGAGATGTCATCAGTGATGTCACTGACCATGTCATGAATGATGTAATATGTGACGTCATCAGCAGTGCATTGCGGGGGCACGAGTTATAGTTAGCTGAACTAACTATAACGGCGGAATTTCTCAGGTTTTGTACGAGTGAAATGTCCAACTAACTATAACGTCCCTGAAACCTATGGTTTTTTTCAGTGAATTTCTAAGGTTTTTTAAATGCTAATTTTTAACTATAACGTGCCTGAAACCTATGGTTTTTTCAGTGAATTTCAAAGGTTTTTTAAATGCTAATTTCTAACTATAACGTCCCTGAAACCTATGGTTTTTTCAGTGAATTTCAAAGGTTTTTTAAATGCTAATTTCTAACTATAACATAGCAGTCGCGTTTGCAGGGTGGTGGAGAAAGGTGAGCGTGGCCTCCAAACACCTTTTAGCAATCCCACTGTGTGGGATTTAGCGAAGGTAACAGGAGGGATAGTTAGCCCCCAACGTCAACCTTGGGGGTCAACTACCCCTTTTATAACCTCCAGTAAGTCCCACATAGCAGGATTGCTAACTTGTTATATCAGGCCCCGCCCCCTCCCTGCACCACTGTGCAAAGGCGCCCCTGGCGCGTTGTAAGTTGGGGGTTTAAGACCCCTTCAATCCTGAGGGTCCCTGGGGGCCAAGTAGCCCACCAGTTACCTCCAGTAAGCGACACAGAGCTGTGTTGCATAGAGGTGTTCCGAGGCCACGTCCCTTTTTACACCACGCTGCAAACACGGCTTCTGGCGCACTGCTGCTCGGAGGATGAAGTCCACTTGTGTCCTGAGGTCCTCAGGACACAAGAGGACCTCATCGCCCCACCAGCAGTGCACCAACAGCTGCGTTTGCAGAGTGGTGTAAAAAGGGGCGTGGCCTCGGACCACCTCTCTGTAACGCAGCTCTGTGGCGCTTACTGGAAGTACCTGGTGGGCTAGTTGCCCCAGGGACCCGCAGGATTGAAGGGGACTTAATCCCCCAATTTACAACACGCCAGGGGGCGCGTTTGCAGAGTGCTGCAGGGAGGGGGTGGGGCCTCCGGCGCGATGCCAGCTTTTTTTTTTCTTTCTATTTTTAGAAGGGGGGGGCTGTGTGGCCCCCCTTCTTTTTCCATTTTTGGGGCCCTGGGGACCCCATCCCCCAGGGCCTGACCCCTATTTTTAAAAAAAATCAAAAAATAAACGGGAAGGGGGCCGCGCGGCCCTCCTCCCGAGGCCAATTTTGGCCCCAGGGACCCCATCCCCCGGGGCATGGCCAAATATTTATTATTTTTTGTAAAATATTTTTTAAGGAGGGGGGCTACGTGGCCCCCCTCCTGAGGCCTCTATTGGCCCCGGGGACCCCATCCCCCGTGGCAGTGCCTCTTTTTAAAAAAAAAAATTTTTTATTGAGGGAGGGGGGGCCACGTGGCCCCCCTCCCGGGCCACTTCTGGCCCCTGGGACCCCATCCCCCGGGGCCGGCCCTTTGCATTGGGTACCGTGGGGGAGCCCCAATGCCCCCACGGTCCCGCCGGCTCCCCGCCTTCTGCGGGAGCCGGCATTGCTTTTGAGCAAGGGGAGCTGCTGACATGCAGCTCCCCTTGCTCAAAAGCAAGTTCTGCTTTGCTTCATTGAAGCGAGAGCAGGTTTCCCTGCTCTCGCTTCAACGAAGCAAAGCAGAGTTTGCTATGACAGGGCGGGAGCCGTGCTCCCGCCCTGCCATAGCAAACAGCAGTGTCCCGGGGGTGGGCACCCCGGGACACTGCAGGAGCCGGCCCTGGGGGGTGGTGGTCCCCAGGCCCATCGAGGGCTCCAGGAGGGGGGCCGCGCGGCCCCCCTCCTATGTGTTTAAAGCCCCGGGGAGGTGGTGGTGGTCCCCGGGGCCAGGGGGTCCGCTACGGACCCCCGCATTTTTAATTAGTATGTGCCCCGGGGAGGTGGTGGTCCCCGGGGCATGTGGAGGGGGGCTCTTTCCCCCCCACACATCATTTTAATTGTTTTACAGAGCACCGGGGAGGTGGTGGTCCCCGGGGCTGTGGGGGGGCCACGTGCCCCCCGCATTTCATTCTCAAAGCCCGGGAAGGTGGCGGTCCCCGGAGCAGTGTGGGGGGATTGGGACCCCCACGCATTTTTATTTACAGCCCCGGGGAGGTGGCGGTCCCCGGGGTTGCGGAGGGCCATAGTGCCCCTGCATACAATGAAATAAACCCCGGGGAGGTGGCGGTCCCCAGGGCTGCGGGGGCCCCCACGGGCCCCCACAAATTAATTGGCGAGTGCCCCCGGGACCTGGCCCACCCGGGGGCTTTTTGAAAATGAAGCGCGGGAGCCCGTGCTTCGTTTTTTTAAAATTTTCACGGCAGGATTCGCAACCCCAACGCGAATTCTGCCATTTAAAAAAAAAAAAATGCTTTTTTTGCCCCTGGTGGTCCTTGTGGGACCCCTTCAGCAGGCCTAGGGGGTAAGGGTGTTTCTACCCTGCCCCCTTTTCTTGTTTTTCAACGTTTTTTCCACAAGATGGCTGCCAACACTTCCTGGTTTGGAGTGTTGGCAGCCAATCAGAGTGAAGCTCGTGCCCGGGAGGGTTCGCGACTCCTCCTCGGTGCTCAGATATCGATATTTGTCTTTTTCTAATTTCTCAGGAACTACTGAACGGATTTACACCATTTGAAAAAAAAAGGTCTCTTTCTGAACCAAGGGCTACCTTTTTGCCAAATTTGGTGTAATTCCGTTCAGCAGTTCGGTCTGTAACCTGTTTCAAAATTCCTATGGAAATTAACATGGGGAAAACGTGTTTTGGGACCCCCCTTTTTTCTCAGCCCCCACTTGACGAATCATCCCGAAACTTTCAAAACAGGAGCTGACCGGAGCGCCCCACAAGTTTGAAAGATTTCCGAAGATTCGTCAAACGGCTCCAAAGATATTGGCAAAAGAAAACGCTTTTGAATAAAAACGAGGTCCTAACTACCGGCGACCGCCAGTAGGTTATACATATATATATATATATATATATATATATATATATATATATATATATATATATATATATATATACTAAAGGGAAGCCCCGTCAATCAGCAAAGCAAGAAAAACGGGAACACGGACTCCACTGGTTGTTGTAGTTTAAATTTATTTGAAAGATCTGGATGGCAGGATGACGCGATTCGCCCACCTCGTTGGGCTTGTTCACATATCGAGGTGCACTACCAGAATTGTGTTTTAAAGTGCTCATTAACATCACGTGGTGCAGAACTCAAGCATGGACATAGAAGAAAGCGGCGATTTTAAATATGATATATAAAACAATGTTGGCAAGTAAGCGCCTATTTTTTTACATAAATAAGAGTTCAAATACAAGTGTAAATGAAAATACAAATGTAAAATATTTAAAGATGCTGTAAAATAGATAATAACCTATTTCATTGAGTTGTATAAATCTTTCCTAATAACATGGTAATTGATCCCTTATTGGCTATTGACAATATAAATATTAAATATATCCAAAACATCGTCTTATTAATGGCAATTTTCATATATATATATATATATATATAGATATAGATATATATATAGGTATATATACAGATATATACATATATGTATAGCTATATAGATAGGTAGATAGATAGATATATCTATCAATATATATATATATATATGCATAGTGGTAAGGGTACATTTAGGGTTTTGGGGTGGTAAGAGGTGGCAAGAGTGATTCTAGGGTTTTGGGGTGGGCAGTAGTCAAGGGTGGTAAGGGTAATTTTATGGTTTAGGGTTACGTAGTGCTAAAAGGCAAGATTGGAGTAAATTAAAAAGGAGTGATTTCTCCCTCAAAGAAGAAAAAAAGAATGTAATACTAAATTAAAAAACCTATATATATATATATATATATATATATTCACTGAAAAAAACATAGGTTTCAGGGACGTTATACTTAGAAATTAGCATTTAAAAAACCTTTGAAATTCACTGAAAAAACCACAGGTTTCAGAGACGTTATAGTTAGTTGGACATTTCACTCGTACAAAACCAGTGAAATTCGGCCGTTATAGTTAGTTCAGCTAACTATAACTCGCGCCCCCGCAAGCACTGCTGATGACGTCACATATTACATCATTCATGACATGGTCAGTGACATCACTGATGACATCACTGATGACATCTCAAATGACATCACTGATGACATCACTGATGACATCATCCAGTGACTGTGTGTTTCTGAAAAGTTTAAGTATGTTTTATATATATATATGCCAAGATGTATTGAAGAATGAGTGGGTGTATAAGTGTCTGAATATATCATTTAGTAGGTGTGTGACTGTCTAAGTGAGTGATTAAATGTGTGCTAGTGAATGCATGGGTTAGTGACTAAACTGTGTAAATGTCTGTATCAGTCTGTCAGTTGGTGTGTAAGGGGTTGCATTGGTTGGTGAGTAGCTACATGAGTGTCTATATGGGTTATTGATTGGTTGTCTGAGTATCTGTATGGGTGCCTGAGTGTCTGTGTGGGTGGGTGAGGGGTGTGTGACTCTGTGCATAGATGTGTGAGTGGGTGATTCACTGGGTGTATGGGTTCAAGAGTGCGTCTGTGAGGGGCTGGATGGGTGGGTGAGTGTGTGTATGGCTGTGTTGGTGAGTGAATGGATGTCTCAGCGGTACATGTGTGAGTATCTACATATGTGAAAGGCAGTGTATGTGAGTTTTGAAGTATATAAATGACTATATGTGAGAGTGAGTGATTGTGATAGTGGCTGTATGGATGAGTGTGTGCTTGTATCAGTGATTGTATAAGAGAGTAAGTATGTGTTAGTGTATGTATGAATAAGTGGGGTGGTGTGTGTATAACTGTATAGGTGAGTAAATGAGAGTGTGATTGATTCTTTGCATGACTGACTATGTGTGTGAGTAACTCTATGGGTGAGTGGCAGTGTGTGAGTGTCTGTATAGGTGTATGAGTGCATATGATAGTGCTGTATTGATAAGTGACTGCATGTATGAGTGACTGTATGAGTCAATAAGTGGATGTGTGTGTAAACCTAGGAATCAGTGAGTGGATATGTAGTAACTGGTATTGGTGTGTCTATGGTTTCGAAAATGGTAGTCTGTATTTTAGAGTGGGTGTATCAAAGGTTATATTAGGGTGTGAGGAGTTGCATCAGATTATCACGTGGATGATGTCATCAGTGATGTCATCAGTGATGTCATTTGAGATGTCATCAGTGATGTCATCAGTGATGTCACTGACCATGTCATGAATGATGTAATATGTGACGTCATCAGCAGTGCTGGTGGGGGCACGAGTTATAGTTAGCTGAACTAACTATAACGGCCGAATTTCACTGGTTTTGTACGAGTGAATTGTCCAACTAACTATAACGTCCTTGAAACCTGTTGTTTTTTCAGTGAATTTCAAAGGTTTTTTAAATGCTAATTTCTAACTATAACGTCCCTGAAACCTATGGTTTTTTCAGTGAATTTCAAAGGTTTTTTAATGCTAATTTCTAACTATAACGTCCCTCAAACCTTTGGTTTTTTCAGTGAATTTCAAAGGTTTTTTAAATGCTAATTTCTAACTATGCCTACAGAGGTAGGACATGTGCAGAAAGAGGAAGAAAGGCGCAGAAAGAAGAAAGAGAAATGCAGAAAGAGGCAACAGAAGTCCAGAAAGACAAAGAAAGGTGCAGAAAGAAGCAAGAGATATGCAGAAAGAACCAACAGAGGTGCAGAAAGAGGCCTTGTTACAAAGTCATCCTGTGCCCCCAACTTTTTGCTGACTGGTACTGGTGGTAACTGACTCTGACTAACCAGGCCCAGAGCCAGTGCTATGCTAAAAGACACTTAGAATACAGTGAAAACACCTACATACACTAGGGTACACTATGGGTTGGGGTACCCCTGTGATTGGCAGGACCTCCCTGTAAGGCCCTAGTATATAATAGGGCAGGGGGATTAAAACTACCTGTAAGTCAGAGGTGCAGAAAGATACTTCTTTAAGTAGTAGTCATGTTTGCACAGTGGTGGAGAAAGGGTGCTGGGCCTCCTACCAGCGCTCATGAATTCCGCTTCGTAGGACTTACAGGAAGTTCCAGAAGGGCTTCTTGGCCCCCAAAGTCCCTCAGGAGAAAATTGGACTTCATCCCCCATCCCGTAGTCTGCCAGGAGGCGCGTTTGCAGAGTGGTGGAGAAAAAGTAGCATGGCCTCCGAAGACGTCTTAGCAATCCCACTGTGTGGGACTTACTGGAGGTAACAAGAGGGGTAGTTGGCCCCCAAGGCCATCCCTGGGGGCCAACTACCCCTCTTATTACCTCCAGTAAGTCCTACACAGCAGGATTGCTAAATTCTTATAGCAGGCACGCCCCCTTTGCCCACCATTGTGCAAACGCGCTCCCTGGCGCGCTCTTGGATGGGGATTGAAGTCCCCTTCCCTGCTGGGGGTCCTTTAGGGGCCAACTAGCCTACCTCTTACCTCCAATAAGCCCCACACAGTGGGATTGCTGAGAGGTGGACACAGGCCACGCCCCCTTTCTCCACCACTCTGCAGGCGCACCTCCTGGTACATTCTGGGTTGGGGGATTAAGTCCCCTTGAATCCTGAGGGTCCCTGGGGGCCAACTAGCCCACCAGGTATCTCCAGTAAGCACCACAGAGCTGCATTGCAGGGAGGTGGTCCGAGGCCACGCCCCTTTTTACACCACTCTGCAAACGCGGCTCTTGGCGCACTGCTGCTTGGAGGATGAAGTCCACTTGTGTCCTGAGGTCCTCAAGACACAAGAGGACCTCATCGCCCCACCAGCAGTGCACCACAAGCCTCTTTTGCAGAGTGGTGTAAAAAGGGGCGTGGCCTCAGACCACCTCTCTGCAACGCAGCTCTGTGGCGCTTACTGGAGGTACCTGGTGGGCTAGTTGGCCCCCAGGGACCCTCGGGATTCAAGGGGACTTAATCCCCCAATTTACAACGCACCAGGGGGTGTGTTTGCACACTTGTTATATCAGGCCCCGCCCCCTCCCTGCACCACTGTGCAAACGCGCCCCCTGGCGCATTGTAAGTTGGGGGATTAAGTCACCTTGAATATTGAGGGTCCCTGGGGGCCAACTAGCCCACCAGGTACCTCCAGTAAGTGCCACTGAGCTGCGTTGCAGAGAGGTGTAAAAAGGGGCATGGCCTCGGACCACCTCTCTGCAATGCAGCTCTGTGGCCCATACTGGAGGTACCTGGTGGGCTAGTTGGCCCCCAGGGATCCTCAGTATTCATTGGGACTTAATTTCCCAACTTACAACGCGCCAGGGGGCGCGTTTGCACAGTGGTGAAGTGAGGGGGCGGGGCCTCCGGCGTGATGCCGGCTTTTTTATTTTATTTATTTTTTAGAAGGGGAGCTGTGTGGCCCCCCTTCTTTTACTATTTCTGGGGCCCTGAGGACTCCATCCCCCAGGGCCTGACCCCTTTTTTGTAACAAAAAAAAAAACGGCCACTTTTAGCCCCAGGGACCCCATCCCCCGGGGCATGGCCTCTTTTTTAATTAATTAATTTAAGGGAAGGGGGGCCCCGTGGCCCCCCTTCCCTGGGCCACTATTGGCCCCAGGGACCCCATCCCCCGGGGCTTGGCCATTTTTAATACATTTTTAATTGAGGAGGGGGCCACGCGGCCCCCCCTCCTCAGGCCGATTTCGGCCCCGGGGACCCCATCCCCCAGCCATTCTTTTTTTTAAATTAAAGAGGAGGGGGGCCGCGTGGCCCCACTCCCGGGCCACTCCTGGCCCCGGGGACCCCATCCCCCGGGGCCGGCCCTTTGCATTGGGGACCGTGCGGGGAGCCCCAATGCCCCCACGGTCCCGCCGGCTCCCCGCGTCCTGCGGGAGCTGGCATTGCTTTTGAGCAAGGGGAGCTGCTAACATGCAGCTCCCCTTGCTCAAAAGCAATCCTGCTTTGCTTCATTGAAGCGAGAGCAGGTTTTCCTGCTCTTGCTTCAATCAAGCAAAGCAGAATTTGCTATGACAGGGCGGTAGCCGTGCTCCATAGCAAACGGCAATGTCCCGGGGGTGGGCACCCCAGGACATTGCAGGAGCCGGCCCTGGGGGGTGGCGCTCCCCAGGACCATCAAGGGCTCTTGGAGGGGGACCGCACGGCCCCCCTCCCTAAATTTACATAGCCCCGGCGAGGTGGTGGTCCCCAGGGCCGGGGGTCTGCTACGGACCCCCACATTTAAATCAGTATGTGCCCCGGGGAGGTGGTGGTCCCCGGGGCGTGTGGGGGGGCTCTTGCCCCCCCCCACACATCTTTTAAAAAAAAAAAAGAACCAGAGTCCCAGGGAGGTGGCGGTTCCCGGGGCTGCGGGGGGACGCGTGCCCCCCTGCATACAATTTAATAAGCCCCAGGGAGGTGGCGGTCCCCGGGGCTACACCCTCATTTTATATTGCCCCCGGGACCTGGCCCACCCGGGGGCACTTTTTTTTATTTTCGGCAGGATTCACGCACCCAGCGTGAATTCTGCTGATTTTTTTTTTTTTTTAATGTTTTTTTGGGCCCTGGGGGTCCCTGTGGGACCCCCTGAGCAGGCCTAGGGGGTCAGGGTCTTTCTACCTTGCCCCCTTTTCTTGTTTTTTAACCTCTGTTTCACTGTTTTCTTGTGACTTGGTTCTACCGAGTCACAAGATGGCTGCCAACACTTCCTGGTTTGGAATGTTGACAGCCAATCAGAGTGAAGCTAGTGCCCGGGAGGGTTCGCGAACCCTCCTCGGTGCTCAGATATCGATATTTTTCTTTTTCTAATTTCTCTGAAACTACTGAATGGATTTACACCATTTAACAAAAAGTGCTCTTTCTGAACCAAGACCTACCTTTTTGCCAAATTTGGTGTAATTCCGTTCAGCAGTTTGGGCTGTAGCTTTGTCTAAAGTTTCCTATGGAAATTAACATGGGGAAAACGCATTTTGGGACCCCCTTTTTCTCATCCCCCGCTTGACGAATCTCCCCAAAACTTTCAACACAGGAGCTGACCGGAACGCCCCACCAGTTTTGAAAATTTCACGAAGATTCGTCAAACGGCGCCAAAGATATTGGCAAAAGAAAAAACGCTTTTTGAATAGAAACGAGGTCCTAACTATAACTACCTACTGGCGACCGCCAGTAGGTAATATATATATATACATATAACCTCACCATTTACATACACCCATCACTGGTTCTTAGTCTAGCTGGCTTTCGGTCTCGGTTGTATGACAGTACAGTGCAAGCCTTTACCATGCATGGTAAGTATAATAAGGTAAGTGAAACAATATCGAGAGTCAGCTAGACCAAGAACCAGTGATGGCTGAGTGCACATGGTGAGGAGAGGCGGAGCCAGTGATGGCTGAACCCACAGGTGGAGGAGAGACAGAGAGCCAGTGATGGCTGAGTTCACATGTGTAGGAGAGACGGAGAGCCTGTGATGGCTGAGTTCACAGGTGGAGGAGAGACGGTGATGGCTGAGTGCACATGGTGAGGAGAGGCAGAGCCAGTGATGTCTGAGTGCACAGGTGGAGGAGAGACGGAGAGCCAGTGATGGCTGAGTGCACAGGTGGAGGAGAGGCGGAGAGCCAGTGATGGCTGAGTTCACAGTTTGAGGAGAGACGGGGAGCCAGTGATGGCTGAGTCCACACGGTGAGGAGAAGCAGAGCCAGTGATGGCTGATTGCACAGGTGGAGGAGAGATGGAGAGCCAGGGATGGCTGAGTGCACAGGTGGAGGAGAGACAGAGAGCCAGTGATGGCTGAGTGCACATTGTGAGGAGAGGCAGAGCCGATGATGGCTGAATGCACATGGTAAGTAGAGACGCAAAGCCTGTGATGGCTGAGTGCAGAGGGTGAGGAGAGACTGACAGCCAGGGATAACTGCGTGCACATGGTGAGGAGAGGCAGAGAGCCAGTGATGGCTGAGTGCACACGGTGAGGAGAGGCAGAGCTGGTGATGGCTGAGTGCAGAGAGTGAGGAGAGACTGACAGCCAGGGATAACTGAGTGCACATGGAGAGAAGAGGCAGAGAGCCAGTGATGGCTGAGTGAAGAGGGTGAGGAGAGGCAGAGCCGGTGATGGCTGAGTGCACAGGTGGAGGAGAGACGGTGATGGCTGAGTGCACATGGTGAGGAGAGGCAGAGCCAGTGATGGCTGAGCGCACAGGTGGAGGAGAGACGGAGAGCCTGTGATGGCTGGGTGCAGAGGGTGAGGAGAGGCAGAGCCGGTGATGGCTGAGTGCACAGGTGGGGGAGAGACGGAGAGCCTGTGATGGCTGAGTGCAGAGGGTGAGGAGAGGCAGAGCCTGTGATGGCTGTGTGCAGAGGGTGAGGAGAGGCAGAGCCAGTGATGGCTGAGTGCACAGGTGGAGGAGAGACGGAGAGCCTGTGATGGCTGAATGCAGAGGGTGAGGAGAGGCAGAGCCTGTGATGGCTGGGTGCAGAGGGTGAGGAGAGGCAGAGCCGGTGATGGATGAGTGCACAGGTGGAGGACAGACGAGAGAGACTGTGATGGCTGAGTGCACATAGTGAGGAGAGGCAGAGCCAGTGATGGCTGGGTGCAGAGGGTGAGGAGAGGCAGAGCCGGTGATGGATGAGTGCACAGGTGGAGGACAGACGAGAGAGACTGTGATGGCTGAGTGCACATAGTGAGGAGAGGCAGAGCCAGTGATAGCTGAGTGCACAGGTGGAGGAGAGACGGAGAGCCAGTGATGGCTGAGTGCACAGATGGAGGAGAGATGGAGAGCCAGTGATGGCTGAGCGCACAGGTGGAGGAGAGACGGAGAGCCAGTGATGGCTAAGTGCACAGGTGGAGGAGACACAGAGAGCCAGTGATGGCTGAGTGCACACGGTGAGGAGAGCCAGAGCCGGTGATGCCTGAGTGCACATGGTAAGTAGAGACGCAGAGCCTGTGATGGCTGAGTGCAGAGGTTGAGGAGAGACTGACAGCCAGGGATAACTGAGTGCACATGGTGAGGAGAGGCAGAGAGCCAGTGATGGCTGAGTGCACACGGTGAGGAGAGGCAGAGCCGATGATGGCTGAGTGCAGAGGGTGAGGAGAGACTGACAGCCAGGGATCGCTGAGTGCACATGTGAGAAGAGGCAGAGAGACAGTGATGGCTGAGTGCAGAGGGTGAGAAGAGGCAGAGCCGGTGATGGCTGAGTGCAGAGGGTGAGGAGAGACTGACAGCCAGGGATAACTGAGTGCACATGGTAAGGAGAGGCAGAGAGCCTGTGTTGGGAGGGAGTATCAGGGCTGGATGGGAGAAAGACTATTCTCTGCTTGAGGGGTGTGGTGGGGTCAGATTAAGTAAAACAGAGAAACTCTCATGGGTGGGTCTCAGGTTCACAATGAGGGGGCAGTGAACCTGTAATTAAAGGGTCTTGGGGGTCACAATGTGGGGGGACAGAGAAGCTGTAATGTCGGGTCTTCTGGGCGTCACAATACTGGGGGGGAGAGAACCTGTGATGACGGGCCTTCTGGGGGTCACAGTGTGGGGGGGGCAGAGAACCTTTGATGAATGGGTCTTGTGTGGGCGGTCATAATGGGTGGGGGGGCAGAGAACCATTGATGGATGAGTCTTGCGGGCCACAATGAGAGGCCACAGAGAGCCTATGATGGATTGAAATTTGGGGGTCACAATGAGGGGGGCACAGAGAGCCTGTGATGGATGGAAGTCGGGGGTTGGTAGGATAAATATATAAAGATTACCTGTGGTGGATGGGAGGGGGCAGGATCAGGGAAATGGTGGGGACGAGGAGAGCCAGAGACCTGTGATATGTGCGAGTGGGGGGCGGGGTGAGTGTACTACGCATGCCTTTACGTCGCATGCGTTACAACGCAAGCGACGTTACGACACGTACACATTGCGACGCGTCCCATTACATCGCAGCGCTTTTAAAACGCATGCGCTTTTAAATCGCATGTGGTGTAATGGACGCGAGGCGGAGCACCGGGACAGAGGCGGACGAGCACCGGGACGGACGAGCACCGGGACAGAGGCGAGGAAGAGACGACGCGAGGAGAGATAGGTAAGGGGGATTGTGCTTAGAGTGTAGTTTAGGGCTTAGGGTTTAGGGAAGTGTTAGGGGGTCGTAGTGTAGGGTAGGCTTAGGGTTGAGGGTAGTGTCAGGGGGTCTTACTGTAGGGTACTGTATTAGGGTTTAGGGCTTAGGGTTTAGGGAAGTGTTAGGGGGTCGTAGTGTAGGGTAGGCTTAGGGCTTAGGGTTGAGGGTAGTGTTAGGGGGTCTTACTGTAGGGTACTGTATTAGGGTTTAGGGCTTAGGGTTTAGGTAAGTGTTAGGGGGTCGTACTGTAGGGTACTGTTTTAGGCTTCAGGGTTTAGGGTTTAGGGTCGGGTCAGGGGGTCCTCGTGTAAGGTATTTCGGGTTTAGGGGAGTGGGCCTAGGGGTAAAAATCGCGAAGTCAAAGCATGCGGGGTGTTTGTGTGCATTGTAAATGTATTTTGTATGCATTTCAATGGAAATGCGACATAATGGTTTGCGTTGTGGATACTTGCGATGTAAAAGAACATGCGATGTGAAAACTGCGATGTCATGGCATGCGATGTTAACGTTTGCGATGTAGCATCATACATCCCTGAGGAGAGACAGCGAGCTTGTGGGGAATGAAGGGAAGGCTGGAAACACATGTCTGGCCGAAGAGGAGACCCAAAGAGCCTGTGATGGACGAAGGGGAGACCCGGGAGGCACACGCATGGCTGAGGAGAAGAGACAGCGAGCTTGTGGTGAAAAAAGAGAAGGTTGGAAACACATGCCTGGCTGGAGAGGAGACCCAGAGAGCCTGTGATGGAAGAAGGTGAGCCCCGGGAGGCTCATGCATGGATGAGGAGGAGAGACCACTGTGAGCTTGTGGTGAATGAAGGGAAGGCTGGAAACACATGCCTGGCTGGAGAGGAGACCCAGAGTAGAGCCTGTGATGGACGAAGGTGAGCCCCAGGAGGGCGGCGCATGCATGGCTGAGGGGGAGAGACAGCGAGTTTGTGATGAATGAAGAAAGTGCTGGAAACACGTCTGGCTGTGGAGGAGACCCACGGAGCCTGTGGTGAATGAAGGAGAGACCCGGGAGGCGCAAGCATGGCTGAGAAGAGACAGCGTCAGCGAGCTTGTGGTGAATGAACGAGAGACCCGGGAAGCGCAAGCACGGCTGAAGAGGAGAGACTGCGAGCTTGTGGTGAATGAAGGAGACCCGAGAGACGCACGCATGGCTGAGGAGGAGAGACAGCGAGCTTGTGGCGAATGAAGGGAAGAGTGGAAACACATGCCTGGCCGGAGAGGAGACCCAGAGAGCCTGTGATAGACGAAGGGAGAGTGGAAACACATGACTGGCTAGGGAAGAGAGCAGAGATACTTCGATGGATGAAGGGGAGATCCGAGAGACGCACGCATGGCTGAGGAGAGACAGCGAGCTTGTGGTGAATGAAGGGAAGGCTGGAAACACATGCCTGGCTGGAGAGGAGACATAGAGAGCCGGTGATGGACGAAGGAACAGTGGAAACACGTGCTGCTGGCTGAGTAGGAGACCCTGAGAGCCTGTGATGGAAGGTGAGCCCCGGGAGGCGCATGCATGGATGAGGAGGAGAGGCCACTGTGAGCTTGTGGTGAATGAAGGTGGGGCTTTAAACACGTCTGGCTGGGCAGGACACTCAGAGAGCCTGTGATGAATGAAGGTTAAACCCGGGCGGCGCACGCATGGCGGAGGAGCCTGTGATAGACGAAGGGAGAGTGGAAACACATGCCTGGCTGGAGAGGAGACACAGAGAGCCTGTGATGGATGAAGGTGAGCCCCAGGAGGGCTGCGCATGCATGGCCGAGGGGGAGAGACAGCGAGTTTGTGATGAATGAAAAAAGTGCTGGAAACACGTCTGGCTGTGGAGGAGACCCACAGAGCCTGTGGTGAATGAAGGAGAGACCCGAGAGACGCACGCATGGCTGAGGAGAAGAGACAGCGAGCCGGTGGTGAATGAAGGAGACCCGAGAGACGCACGCATGGCTGAGGAGGAGAGACAGCGAGCTTGTGATGAATGAAGGAGAGACCGGGGAGACGCATGCACGGCTGAGGAGGAGAGACAGCGAGCTTGTTGTGAATGAAGGGAAGGCTGGAAACACATGTCTGGCCGGAGAGGAGACCCAGAGAGCCTGTGATAGACGAAGGGAGAGTGGAAACGCATGACTGACTGGGAAAGAGAGCCATGAATACTTGATGGATGAAGGGGACACCCGAGAGACGCACGCATGCCTGAGGAAAAGAGACAGTGATCTTGTGATGAATGAAGAGAGGGCTGGAAACACATGTCTGGCTGGGGAGGAGACCCAGAGAGCCTGTGATGAATGAAGGAGAGACCCAGATAGCCTGTGATGGATGAAGGGGGGAGCTGATTACAGATGCATACCTGGGTGAGGAGGAGAAACCACTGTGAGCTTGTGATGAATGAAAGGAAGGCTGGAAACACATGCCTGGCTGGGGAAGAGAGCCAGAGAGTTTGTGACGGATGAAGGGGAGACCCGGGTGACGCGTGCATGGCTGAGGAAGAGAGAGAACGAGCTACGATGAATGAAGGGGGGAGCTGGGGCGACATGCCTGAGTGAGGAGGAGAGACAGTGAGCTTGTGATGAATGAAGGGCAGGCTGAGAAACACATGCTGTTTACCTTGAACCCCGGTTGGTGCCATCGCAGAGTGCACTGTCACTGCCAGCAGCTGCCTTCTCTGTGCAGAAATAGTTCAGTTCTGCTGCGGCAGCTGTGCTAATATAGGCCAGGATAAACCTTTAACCAATCAAGTACCAGCTGATACAGCCACACCTAGCTTTACTGGCTCCGCCAAGCCCTGCCAAGAGAACCTCCCGTCTCTAATCCAAGAGGGAATGAGTAATTTCCATTGATCCCTGGCCCGGACAGTGTCCTCTGACGAGAAGAAACATGAAGTGTTTGTGCAGCAGTTGTCGATGAGACTGCACCAGCCACAGGATCCCAGCAGTGACAGCTTCATCCAGAGGTGTCAGCTTCCTCCAGAGGTGTCATGTCAGCACCACAGGACCCCAGCAGTGTCAGCTTCCTCCAGAGGTGTCATGTCAGCACCACAGGACCCCAGCAGTGTCAGCTTCGTCCAGAGGTGTCCTGTCAGCACCACAGGACCCCAGCAGTGGCAGTTTCATCCAGAGGTGTTCTGTCAGTGCCACAGAACCCCATCAGTGTCAGCTTCATCCAGAGGTGTCCTGTCAGCACCACAGGACCCCAGCAGTGTCAGCTTCCTCCAGAGGTGTCCTGTCAGCGCCACAGGATCCCAGCAGTGTCAGCTTCCTCCAGAGGTGTCCTGTCAGTGCCACAGGATCCCAGCAGTGTCAGCTTCATCCAGAGGTGTCCTGTCAGTGCCACAGGACCGCAGCAGTGTCAGCTTTCTCCAGTGGTGCCCTGTCAGTACCACAGGACCCCAGCAGTGTCAGCTTCATCTTGAGGTGTCCTGTCAGTGCCACAGGATCCCAGCAGTGTCAGCAACATCCAGAGGTGTCCTGTCAGTGCCACAGGACCCCAGCAGTGTCAGCTTAATCTAGAGGTGTCCTGTCAGTGTTACAGGACCCCAGCAGTGTTAGCGTCCTCCAGTGGTGCCCTGTCAGCACCACAGAACCCCAGCAGTGTCAGCTTCATCCACATGTGCACTGTCAGTGCCACAGAACCCCAGCAGTGTCAGCTTCATCCACATGTGTCCTGTTAGTGCCACAGGGTCCCAGGAGTGTGAGCTTCCTCCAGTGGTGTCCTGTCAGTGCCACAGAAACCCAACAGTGTCAGCGTCATCCAGAGGTGTCCTGTCAGCGCCACAGGACCCCAACAGTGTCAGCGTCATCCAGAGGTGTCCTGTCAGCGCCACAGGACCCCAGCAGTGTCAGCTTCCTCCAGTGGTGTCATGTCAGTGCCACAGGACCCCAACAGTGTCAGCTTCATCCAGAGGTGTCCTGGCAGTGCCATAGGACCCCAGCAGTGTCAGCTTCATCCAGAGGTGTCCTGTCAGTGCCACAGGACCCCAGCAGTGTCAGCTTCATCTAGAGGTGTCCTGTTAGTGTCACATGACTCCAGCAGCGTCAGCTTCCTCCAGAGGTGTCCTGTCAGTGCCACAGGACCCCAACAGTGTCAGCTTCATCCAGAGGTGTCCTGTCAGTGCCACAGGACCCCAGCAGTGTCAGCTTCCTCCTTCAGTGTCCTGTCGGTGCCACAGGGTCCCAGGAGTGTGAGCTTCCTCCAGTGGTTCCTGTCAGTGCCACAAGATCCCATGAGCGTGAGCTTCCACCAGTGGTGCCCTTACAGTGCCACAGGATCCCAGGAGCGTGAGCTTCATCCAGGGGTGTCATTTGAGTGTCACAAGGCCCCAGGAGTGTCAGCTTCCTCCAGTGGTGTCATGTCAGTGCCACAGGGTCCCAGGAGTGTGAGCTTCCTCCAGTGGTTCCTGTCAGTGCCACAGGATCCCATGAGCGTGAGCTTTCACCAGGAGTGCCCTGACAGTGCCACAGGATCCCAGAAACGTTAGATTCCTCCAGTGGTGTCATGTCAGTGCCACAGGGTCCCAGGAGTGTGAGCTTCCACCTGTGGTTGGTCTCAGTGCCACAGGGTCCCAGGAGTGTGAGCTTCCTCTTGTGGTTGGTCTCAGTGCCACAGGATCCCAGGAGCATGAGCTTCTTCCAGTGGTGTCATGTTAGTGCCACAGGGTCCCAGGAGTGTGAGCTTCCTCCAGTGGTTCCTGTCAGTGCCACAGGATCCCAGGATCGTGAGCTTCCTCCAGTGGTGCACCTCCCCCCCGGACTACCACCCAGGCAGCGCAGAACAAGACAGCTGACCTTCTGAAAACGGCATGGCCCCTCAGCCACACAATTGCAGAATGTTGGGAGAGGTGGGAACCAAGTATGTGTGAAGGAGGCAAGTCACCCATGAATAAGAATGTACACAATGCCAAATGTGGCGGTGATGTGCTGGACAGACATCAGTATGCAGAGCACAGACATGCCCATGTGGACATATACTGCTGGTGTTTGTAGTGTTGTGGACAGTGGACGCAACCATGTTACCTCAGGCAGTGGGGAAGACCTCGGTCATGTAGCTGCGTCCCCCCCTGTAAGCGTAAGCGGAGTGGGCTGGTCCGGCGTACACCAGTCCAGCGTAGGAGTGTGAATAAATAGGCCGGGGCTCTGGGCATGATTCACTTCCGGGATGGCCAATGCCCCTGCCAGGGCGGCGCCCCTCACCCTGCCACGAGTCCGCCGCGGTGACCGCCAGCCTCCTCAGCCGAACGCTTGCTTCCGCGACACAGGCACCCAGCACACCCAGCGGCACAGCACCGCGGAGTTATGTGTGTGCTGACTACTGCCTCCGGCCTACACTGCGGTCAGCAGGTCCCCCAACTCAAATAGAGTCTTCATTTATTGATGGCGCAGTCCAGTAGGCAACAGACATTGCTTCCAGTGCGGCCCGCCCGGACGACGCATCATCGCTGGCTGCACACCCGCCACCACCGCCAGGACCACCTCCAACCAACAACTGCCAGAGTCGGAGGAGTCTTACAGCCAGCCTAACAAAGTGGCTCACACCTGTCTTGGATGCCATCATCAGCTTGATACCCTGCTCAGCTCTACAGGTGCCACTAACTCAGTGCACCACAAGTCATGGACCCTTTATGTTTGAGTCTTCTGTGTGTGATGTCAGAGCTGGTGCCCCTACCTCAGTGCACCACAAGTCATGGACCCTTTATGATTGAGTCTTGTGTGTGTGATGTCAGAGCTGGTTCCCCTACCTCAGTGCACCACAAGTCATGGACCCTTCCTGATTGAGTCATGTGAGTGTGAAACGTTGATCACTGTTCTAGTTGTTGCCAGCACCAACCACTCCCTGAGAGCTGGCTTACACTCACCCCACACCCATCCAGCACAGGCGTCACTGGACATGTGACCCTGGCAATAAAAAGGGGCCAGGCGGACGTGCCCGTAGCCAGTTCCACTACCTATCTAAGTGTGTCTGTGTGGTCATTATGTATGCATGATGGCCCCGGGCCCTACCACATTACATCGTGCTGTGGACAGCGGCCGCAACCATGTCACCTCAGGCAGTGGGTAAGACCTTGGACACGTAGCTTTGCCGTCCCCTCCTGTAAGCGTAAGCGGAGTGGGCTGGGCCAGCGTACGCCAGTCCAGCGTAGGGGTGTGAGGAATTTGCCCGGGGCTCTGGGCATGGTTCAGTTCTGGCCTGGACAAGGAAGTAACTAATGCGTGTGTCTCTGTTGTAGTGGCGGCGCCACCCGGCCCACAATCGACAATGTTGCAATGTAGCATGCACCCGGAGGGCGGGCTCGCACGAACGGAGAAATGAAGGAGCACAAGACCGCTCGGGGTCTTGGCTCATACATGCCAAGTGTTGTGTGTATCTGTATTGCCACAGCATGTGCCAAATGCCTAGCCTTAATCGCAGCGCGAGTTCAGCCAGGCATGAACTCTACATCTGTGTCCGCCCTAACCTTGCCACAGGCCTACACTTCCGTGGCCGCCCACCTTCAACGGCCAACATCACAGTGTCGTTGTCAGGCTTGTGGACATGCGCAGACAGGCATGACAATGGTGTGCTGTAGGAGTGCATGTGATGCAACCGCGCAGCGCACACAAGTAAATAGGCTCGGGGGGAGGGAGGAGCAGCTGTGAGGCAACGTAACACACAGTGATGCCGCTCATTTGCCACATCCAAGTCATGTCAAACATGATTCCCAAAGTCGCACACATCCCACCCCACCCCCAACAAGCCACATCACATTTCCTGAATGCAAGCAGATGACAAACTAACATTAGGGATGAAAGCTACATTGTCTGAACTATCAGGTAGAAACACATCTGCACCTCCGACCTCGGAATTGCATGTGCCTGGCACCCCCTGACAAATACTATAGCAGCTGATGACGACTCCCACACTACGCACAGCCCGACGAAAGACCAACATATAAACACCCCACACACAGAAGTCCTTGCTCGAAGTTATCTTGCATGGAATGGCCTTCACACATACTCCCACACCATCCCAGGCGTACAACCGTTGCACACTAAAACAACACATTGATCCGAGCTGTGGCATTTCATCCACAGAACTGGCACAGGTCAGAACAGTGCCGCTTCAACCAGAGCCACTAACGCAATGGCAGAACATCCCGGACACATGCACAACCCCTGTCACGTGGAACTGTACCGTGCACGTATGCTTCATTTACTGGGGGCACTGCCATTGGCAGTGCTGCGGATCAGTTACCGGCTAAGCTTCCGCCTTGCCAACGTCACCTGCGTCCAGCCTGTGTTGCATTGTCGATCGTGCATATTCGAGTGGTCCATGGATGTCGGCCTATCCAACAGGACGGTGGCTGTTCTGGATGTTGACATGTGTGAGTGCCCCCTGTTGGCCCACGACCAGGAGTGTACTCCTCGTGTGCAGTGACCACATTGAACCGCTCCCATATTGGGCTGAAGTGCTAATTGGTGAAAGGGGGTGGACGCAGCACATCTGTCCGGACCTGCTAATGGATTGCCTCGCCGTCCTGTTTGATGAAGTCGACAACGACCTCATGTTGGAAATGATGGCCTACGAAGCTGCAATCGCTTTCATGGACGCGTGACTACGTACCTGCAGCTACAACAGATTGGAACCCATTGCACATGTCCCGACACCTTGTTACATCTTGGAGAACTGGTCACATATCCCACGACAACAGTGGACATGGCTGCATTCGCCTGGACTCTGAATACATGAGCGGACAACAATGCGGGTTAACACACACCTGTGAAAGGTGAGGCACTCCCCCGGAGTGGACAGCGGCGCTTGGCAACGTTCCTCATTCAGACATACTGCTGCATTGGTCTGCATGTTGTGGCACTTATCTTGCCCGTACTGACACGCATATGCTAATAAAGTCTACGCACCTTCACTTGTATTCAACTGTGATGAGTGTTGATTTGAATGACAATGTGTGTCTCACTGCCTATCTGGGTCACGGCCATACATGCGCATTGATGGCATTACCCAGGGAGTACCTTTTTGTGGAATCACTGTCCCTACATTCATCCATACTTTCATATTTGATTGATCATGGCCATGACACATCTGTGTGAATTAGAATGTTTTATTCGCATTCAGTGGAGTGTTGAAGCTGGAGCAGTACAGGGCCATGCAAACCCCACTTTACATTGTTGCCCCGTGGAGGGCCAGCCAGAGTCCTTTAGGGATTGACAAGTTCATCGGAAGAGGTAGACCTCAGTCCGCAGTGTGATTGCTGTGTCATTGGTAACAAAACCAAATATGGCAGTCCATGTCGAGGTCCAAGGTGAGTGTCGCTGAGTGTATCGGGGGACAGTGGAAGGTGTTATTCCAGGGCATGATGCAGAGGGCAGAACCAAGCTGATACAGGCCATATGGCGGAGATGAATGCTACCACTTCATTCTTACCACAAAGCCAGATTCATCATCATCTTCGTCCCCTGATGTGTCAGGTGCCTCGCATGTGGGTGGTGGTGTTTAGTCTGCATCACTGTGTGGCACTGACACATCAGGAGCCGGGTGTGGAATGTCTGCTGCACTGTGTGGCACTGACACTTCAGGGGGCGGAGATGTGGATGGAGTAGTAGCAGCAGCATTCATCCGCGCAAGGCCTTGTGGCGGCAATGCCATGACTAGGATCTGCAGGGCATGGAAGATCACAGCTACATCTCGCTGGTGTGCAGCCGTGGCAAACATTCTTTCCGTCTGCATCCGCTCCAAGCTCTCCATCATTCTCCTTATGTGTCCCAACTCCCGGCTGACATCGCTGGAGCCACTCTGACTAGACAGTTGTTCTTGGCTCAGAGTCATGACTCCAGCGATGTCAGCCATGGATTGTTGGAGAGCATGGAGCGGACAGTAGGTGTCTGTTAGGGACTGTAAGTCGTCCCTGATGGGACTTAGACACCCACTTATGGCATCTAGTCTGGCTGCCATGAGGTCGAACCCCACCCGCAGCTGATCAGCCATCTTCTCCTGGCACCCTAACACACGGCGTTGGAATGCCATGTGTTGGTCGTGGGGATCCTGGGAGACAGCCGTGGTGGTGGGTCCTTCCTGCTGTGTGGTCTGTGCAGGGGGTGGGGTCTCTTCGATGCAGCTGTGCTGCCCTGCTCCTGGAGGTGGGGTGCCGAAGCTGTCCACGAGCTGTTGGAGGGCGTCGGTGTCGATGTTGGGGAGGTCCTCTTCATCATCAGGGCTGAGTTGTTGGGTCTGCTCTGCAGGAGGTGTTGATTCTCCCTCTGCAATGTGAAGGGGAGATGCAGATTGACATTGTGTTCACATGTATGTTCACGCATTGTACAAGTTTACTAACAGACTGCATGACAATGTATATTGTGACTGTTTGTGAGGAGATGCCTATTTGATGCGGGACAGTTGACATTTCTACACCATCAGGGATGTGAGGTTGTACTTGTACATTATCATCTCACAGTTTCCTGCTATGCCAAATGTGAATGGCTATTTTCTACACACAAGCGGCAGCAGTTGTGTCCTCTGTTCTATTGTGAAAGTGTTTCAGTTTGTGCCACATTGTTGTCAATGTTGAGGTGCTCTGATTCTTATGTGTGTGTGCTGCATTGTGGGTGTGTTGCCCCTTCAGCTCTGATTTGGCTGGCCCTTATCCCTTTCAGGTGGTGTGCCTTTCACTTCTGTGCTTATGCAGTGCTGAGATATTGCAGACTTGGGTAAATTGGGCTCTTGGTCGGAGTTGTGACTCTTGGGCATGGTTTGTCCGCAGATGTGCTATACTTAATTGTGCATGTGTGCCATTGTGCCCATCTCCCCCTGTCCCCCCAGTCCCTGGTCGTTACTCACCCTGTTGCTGTTGGCTCAGGTCATGTTGTGCAGTGTCCGGTCCCCCAACTCCTGCCACCGTCTCCCCAATGATGACTCGGGTCACCATTTCCTCCATCTCATCGAGCTCCTGGTGTGTCGCTGGACTCCCACCTCCGGTCTGCATTGCTGCTTTCAGGTTGGCTGCGAGTTTCAGCTTGGTTTTGCGCTTCACATCAGTCCAGCGCTTCTTGCAGTCGTCCACTTCCCTTCTCTTCACTCCGACTGCATTCACCTTGGCCAAGATGGACTGCCATATTGTATCTTTAGTTGCCAATGACACAGTGGAGGTGATGAACAGTTGGTGTGGGTGTTCTATCACCTCCGTAATGAGAATCTGGTTTTCCTGCGTACTGAAACGCGGGTTCCTCTTATTCTTCTCCTTGCCCTTCCCTGTCCCCGAGGTCCCAGGCTGGTCCTCCGTGGGGCTTGTGGGGTTCTGGTTGTCCTCTGTACTTGCTCCGGCTACCTCCATGGTGCTTTGCAGTTGTTTGTGTTTTGTTAGTGTTTTTTGTTGCCGCTTTTATAGTGGTTTTTCCCGCCTGACTTGTGGGACTTGCAGGCCTGGCGCTGCTTATCGCTGTATTTTTTATCGCAGTTGGGCCCATCGCAACTTTTTTCACGTTCGGGTTTAGATTTTTATCGCCGTCCCGGTAATTTTATCGCAGACATTTGACGCGTTATCGGGGAACTATCGCATGTTACCGCCGTGTTGAGAATAAGACGTTAACACAGAGTTATTTTCCCGTGATAGACGGCGATGTGTAAAATTGCGTTAACCTATTTTGGCGATGATTATCGCACGTTCTTGAGAATATCCCCCATAGTGTAATTCTGGGTCAGCGCCAAAACGAACGCCTTCCCAAAGCAGAAGTAATGACTAGAAATGTTGACATTTCTCCTCGTTTTTTATTTTTTCCACGTGTGCTGCATTCTGCAGCATGCATAGAACGAGGAACACGCCTTCTTTGATTGTTTGACGTCAACAACACAGACACTCTTGCACCATGGGGTAAGGATGCCTGTGTTGGCATTCGGCTGTAGTTTGTGCGCCGGCAGAAAGGACAGGAATGCACTGTATCTTGTAGATATGTCTCATTCCTGCCCTTTTCTTTTGTTGTAGGGCAGCACTGCTAGAAGGGTTGCGGCGCTGCCCTATGCCAAAATATTGTAAATATGCCCCACAGTGTTCCCCAGCAGTGACTGCTATGGGACTACAGCAGTGCGATTGCCTCCTAAAATGTCCTTTCAGTACTAGAGAACTCCAGCAGTGCCACCTTACTCCTTCAGTGTGCTGTCAGTACTAAAGATCTCCAGCAGTGTCAGCTTCCTGCTGCATTGCCCTGTCAGTGATACAGATCTCCAGTGCCAGCTTCTTCCTGCACTGCCCTGTCAGTGCTATAGGACTCCAGCAGTGCCATCTTCCTCCTGCTCTGCCTTCTCAGTTATACACTCCTCCCGCAAGATCCTGCCAGTGCGCTACAGGACTAGAGCAGTGTGAGCTTCACCCACCAGTGCCACTTGCATCAACATTCCCCTCTTAATAATATAAGCCTGCAGCATTGCCAGCTTCCCACTGCAGTGCCCTGTCAGTGCTACAGGACTCCAGCAGTGTTAACTGCCTCCTGCAGTGCGATTTCAGAAATACAGGACTCCTGCAATGCCAGCCTTCTCAGGCAGCGCCCTGTCAGTGCTGTAGGATTCCATCATTGTCAGGTTCCTCCTGCAGTGCACTGGTAATGTTATTGGACTCAGGCACTGCCCTCTTCCTCCTGCAGTGCCTTGTCAGTGCTATAAAACTTCAGCAAGGCCAGCATCCTCCTTCAGTAATCTGTCAGGGCTGTAGGAATGCAGTAGAGGAAAATGCCTCCTGTAAGACCATGTCACTGATGTAGAACATGAGCAGTGTGCTGTAGCACACTGCTCTGTTAATGGGTGGTGAAGACTGACGCACCAACTGTCACTGAGGAGTGACCTCGAGGTGACCATCCGGTAAATGAAGATCATTCAAGGAGTGCCCACAAGATGGCTGAGACCTCTCATACAAATGTGGGAGCCAAACCGCAATGATTTACTCAAACCCAATAACTTATGTACCTCAATACTTACCTCAGGCAATCCGGCTCTGCTGTTCTTGTTGATCTAGCTGTAAGAGACACAACCCTCACTCACATTAAATCTATTGATTAGCAGAATAAAATTCAAATAGGAACCGAGACCACTAAATAACTGAGTTCTAGATCACAAATACATTTTAAAGACTTATTAGAGAATTCATATCATAAGCTTTACAGAAAAATGCATAGATAACCACGAAGGCTCGGATACAGAATACAAAATCAGAAAAAGCAAGAACCCCTATTTAAGCAGTTAAATCTCTTCAGATTCTAGATGTTAAACTCAGAAAGCGTACTAACAGTAAATCCTTCAAAATCATATACATATCACAAAGTGAAACGTTTCATGCTCAATACACGCTTTCTAAAGACAATCAGCTTTCACATCATAGCACTCTGTGCTCCACGGAAACTGTGAAGAGGGAAGACTCAATGCAGATCTCGGATTGGGAGAGGGAATGAGCAGGAGCAAGATGAGTAGACACTAGAAACTTCATCCATTCTAATAAAATGAAATGTTGCGTAGAAATGTGGTATAACTATACGATAATATTAATCATTCTTCTAAACAGTTTTATTAAGTTGATTCAAGTGCATCTTCATTAGTTCATCGGTTATGACCATATACATAATTAATATCATTAATTTGCACAAATAATTTGTCACTCAAAATCTGCACAACGGAAAAACTTTAACTACCTCCCCTTGAATATTTTTAAAATAATCACTAAAAATCCCATTAATAAACTTTATAATCAGATATTAATAGACATCTTCATCTTCTTTGGTAATCGAACACTCTCCTCCATTATCTTTAATTGTTGATACACCCGATCGCTGTAGTCTTCCATTTCCACATCTATTCATCTTTCCTCTTTCTCAATGTTTTATTATTCTTAGACCTAAAATTACATCTTTCTATATACACTCCTAGAATTTTAATTACAGGAATAGAATAATTGCACAAATCATTATGATTATTATAGATGTTAGAACTGATTGAAGAACACCACCACCAATATTACCTAACCATTCACCTACTTTACCAAAACTCATATCTAACTCACTTATCCAGGATCCAACAGCTTCCCATAAACCTGGTTCCTCCAAAAAGCTAATCTCATGAGTTTAAATAGTCATGTTAGTAATAAATCAATCACTAGCTCCAATATTATCAGGAATATATATACATCACTTTTTCTGCCTTAATTACCTTACAAACTTCACCTCCTTTTGCCAAAAGAACATCTAAAGCAAGATGGTTCTGCATAATCACAGCCCTAAGTGCTACCATTTCTACTAACTTAAAATACCCTGCTGAATCTACATCAAGTCTGTCTACTACTGTAGATAAATATCTCATTTTCACATCATTCATTGCCACACTCATAGAAGGAATGATAGCCCCTAAAATATCTAAAACTACTTGCCCAAAACTTTGTTTCACGCTCCTCAAACTGTATTCATCACTTAACTACTGTACATGATAAATTCTAAGAAAAACTAAAACCAAATAATATGAACCTACCCAATTTCTCGGCAGATTAAAATAAGCTTTCTTCCCACAGACATAATAAATATCCCTCATAGTGGCCGATTACGATGTCATTCGGAAAGGCGCCAAATGAGATTTGGAATCTCAGAATCTGATTCGAAACCTATGTTTCAGACCAAATCGTACACATTTCCAACCGACCGATTATGATGCACGGAAACCGTTCGGGCTGTCTGATTCGGTACCGAAAGGCACTTGGACAGCCCGAGTCTTTCGGAGCCGATTCGTACAGCTCTATGGACACGGTTTCTGAGCGAGCGATTACGATGACCAATTCGGACAGCCTTTCCGATTTGGTCTGCCCGACACGAAACGGCTGTTGGAATCTGACTTTTGGGGGCCCGTAGCAGGCCCCCATTCACCATGAGGTCTCCGGTTGGGGATTGTGGGGGTACCTAAAGGACCCCCGTGTTAAAACATGCACAGTGTGGCAGGCACCATGGGGTGCCTGTCACAGGGTGCAAGGTTTTCCCTAACCACCCCTTTTTTCAATGGGAGCCTTTGTTCTCGTTCGGAACACATGCTCCCATTGAAGTCAATAAGACTCTCACCAAACGATGTTGGGAAGCATCGTAATCGGTCGGTCGGACTCGCAGAACCAGATTCAGTCAGAAACAATTCCAAAACCGATTTGGTCGGAAGAGTTTCCGAACGACATCGTAATCGGCCTCATAGTGGGCTCTCCTCCAGACAAGAGATTTCTACCTACTACATACGATTTGTCATATACACTCACATCTACAAACTCTACTTTATTCTCATCCATAGGACTACATTTTAGCATGCACATATAGCCTTTTCTTTTCTGCTCAATTCTCAATCTAGGATGTAAACCTGAAATTCTAAATTCTTCTTTCATTTCTTCCAATGCAATTCTCAGCTCCTCTAAATTCCTCACTATTGTCACTCCTCTTTAATTTTTCTTCTCTAATAAAACTACACCCCTCATGGCTCAAAGGACACAAATAATTTCTATTCAAATTAGTATCATACCTGTTTTGTGCAATTACTCTCAAATACCACCATACTTAACTCCTCTATTATTTTCATTGATGAACAAATTCTCTAGAGACATATTAAAACCAGTCAAGTAAGGGGAAAGAAATTCTTCATGATTGAAACGATTGCAATGACAAAGCATATGACATTTCTAACTGTACCTATGTTGAGCCTTTCCCAGCCAATGCAGGAAGATAAGTACACACATAACTATAAATCATAATATTTACAAATGTCCTAATCATTTTCTTTAAAACCACTAACTAAGTGCTCTTCGTGTACTGGTATTGTTCATTGAAATCTATCAGGATTAGGTCCAACTTTAACTTCAACCTTTCTCTTTATAGAATCTGAAACATATCCCACAGGAGTCAGTAAGCACACCAACAAACCAACTAATACTAATAGTGTTATGTTCAACAGCGTCATCCGTACAATTTTACAGAATCTGCTGTTTCCCGTTTTCTATTGAGACAAAAAAATCATTATTGTGGTAAGAAATAAAAGAAATAACAAACTTTCTTTAAAATAATATTACCTTTCTTCTTTTCTGCTTATTTCTTTAAAACAATTATCAAAAACAAAATTTGATGTAAAAATGAGTATCAGTTTACTTTAGACCTTTTCAAAAGCTCATATTTGAATTCAAAACAACTTTGTCATAAACCATTTATATTCAGTATCTTATTTGAGTTAAAAAAATATTATTTCTGTTTGAGTTAATGTCTTTCATCAGATATGGTTTTACTTTTATTCACAGTCTCAATTTTACTATCAAGGTGGTTCTTCAGTTTCCGTCTCAGTCTCTGAATCACTCCCAAAATTGTATTGGCACTTGTTCACTAAAGAATAATTGTTAGAACTGGGGGTCTCTAGTTGGCTGAGGTAGGTACCTTAGCCCAAATAGGGACCCTTGCTTTTAGTCAGGGAAAGGAGGGACACCCTCTTAGATAACCACTGCTCACCCCCGGTAGCTTGGCACGAGCAGCCAGGCTTATCTCCAAGGCAATGTGTAAAGTATTTGCAACCACACTCCCAGTAACACAGTGATAACACCACAAATCGACACCACACTGGTTTTATAAAAATAGCGGTATCTTTATCAAAAAGAAATACGATGAGACCAAACGATAAAAATCCAACATATGCGTATTCGTAATATTTCACTAGGCCAGATATTAGGCCAACAATCGCTTGTAGGTTCTTGCGGTATTAATGAGCAGTTCAGGATGATCTAATGCAGTCCTAATGCAATGCTATGCAGTTCGTAATGCAGTTCGTAATGTAGAAATAAGACAGTCCTTAAAGCAAGTACTAATGCGAATCGTAGAAGCACGTAATAATGCAGTTCGTAATGCAAGTACTAATGCGGATCGTAAAGCAAGTAATAATGCAGTTCGTAATGCAAGTACTAATGCGGATCGTAAAGCAAGTAATAATACAGTTCGTAATGCAAGTACTAATGCGAGTCGTAAAACAAGTAATGCAGTTCGGCACCGATCGCAGTGCTTGGGAAGGTCTCTATGCCACTCTTGGCTGACTCGCGGTCAGCGGCTGCCAAAATAAGCCCCCAATACTGTTACGAAGGAAACAACGTGCAGCTCCACAATCCGACCCCGGTACTGCCACTCCTCGGCGAGTACGGGCCGCGATACTGACTTGAGCGGAGGCTTGCGCTGCAAAGATGGGAAAGGCCGAGAGCGGTCTCTCAGAGCACGCACTAAGCCCCAGGCGGTGACACACGCACGCTCGCTGAGCGTTACCTGGGAGTGTGCAGTCTCTCTCTCCTCTCCTCGCGGCTTGGGCGTCACGCTGTGCGGCTTCGGGTTGGCGGCAGCTGCTTCTCGCAGTGAGAGTCGGGCTACCAGGCGACGGCCTCGCAGCTGATCGGCTCTCGGCGCGGCTCCGTTGATCTTGGGCAGAGCCAGGCTCGGGCCGTCGGCGGTGATTCCTCACGGCTCCCCCTTAGGACGCCGGTCCGGGGCCGATGGCGATAACCATCACAGCACTTCTGGTCACGCAGTCGATCTAAGCAGGGCGCAAGACTGCTCGGGGGCACACAGTCACAGGGCAAGTCTCACGAAGGTCTCAGGCTGCAAAAAGCACATGCACATAGCGTCGCTGAGAAACACTTGGAAACTTTCACCTCACGGCTCCCCCTTGGGACGACAGTCCAGGCCGATGATGATAACGATCACAGCACTTCTGTCACGCTGTCGATCGAAGCAGGGCGCAAGACTGCTCTGGGACACATAGTCACGGGGCAAGTCTCACAAAGGTCTCAGGCTGCAAAACGCACACGCACACAGCGTCGCTGAGACACACTTGGAAACTTTCACCTCACGGCTCCCCCTTGGGACGACGGTCCGGGCCGATGGTGATAACGATCACAGCACTTCTGGTCACGCTGTCGATCGAAGCAGGGCGCAAGACTGCTCCGGGGCACACAGTCACAGGGCAAGTCTCACGAAGGTCTCAGGCTGCAAAAAGCACACGCACACAGCGTCGCTGAGACACACCTGGAAACTTTTATGTTCCTGAGTTTCTACAACAGGGAGCCAGCTCCTCTCGGGCCCTTGGGGACAAGTTACTTCAGGACACAGCACACAGCAAAGTCCTCTCAAGCAGGGGGACACAGCACACAGCAAAGTCCCTTGTCCTCTCCTTAGTCAAATCAGCAAACTGCAGGCAAGCCCCAGAACACACAGCAAGGGCAGTCCTTCTTCAGTCTCTTCAGCTGTTCTTCCTTGGCAGAGGTTCCTCTTGATCACGAAGTAGTTTCAATCCTTTTTCAGTCTGGATTGCAGTCTTGAGTTCAGGGGTTTCAGCTATTACATTTATCCCCCTAAATGCCTTTGAAGCCTTTGTGTTCAGGGGGGCTCTGAGCCCGGTCCAAACCAGTTCTGGGTGCCTTCCTGCCAGTACACCTCTTCTTTCTTTGATAGTGGGGGTCTGGGCCTCAGACACTCTGCAGGAGGTGGAGCCATTCCTTTGTGGCAGCAGCACAGGCCTCTTCACATCAAAGGGGCTACTCCTCCCCTACACCAAATGCAGGCCAGCCTGTGCTATCTCACCTACCCTCTCTGGTGTCAGGACGCTCCCCAGACCCTGTCACATCCAAACCCAGACAGGCAATACACAACCAGGCAGAGACACACAGGATGGTTAGGACAAGAAACCAGCCACTTCTAAAAGTGTGGTTTCTAAACACACAATTTAAAACCATCTTCATAGAAAGATGTGTTATCAAATTCTGAATTCAGGCACACTAAACTTCATCCCTCCATCTTATGCCTATGGGAAGATATGCTGGAAACATGGGACCCAGCATTCCCCATTCTGTCCTATGGGCAAGATGGCCTTGCAACACTGAAAAACGAATTTGGCAGTGTTTCACTGTCAGGACATGGTACACACATCAGTACATGTCCTACCTTTCACATACACTGCACCCTGCCCAGGGGGGTACCTTGGGCCTACTATAGGGGTGTCTGATGTGCATAAAAAGGGAAGGGTAATGCCTGGCAAGTGGGTGCACTTGTCAGGACAACAAGGCAGTTATCAACTGCGCACAGGCACTGCAGTGGCAGGCCTGAGATCTCTTTTTAGGGCTACTTGTGTGGGTGGCACAATTAGTGCTGCAGGCCCACTAGTAGCATTTACATTACCAGCCCTGGCACACATAGTGCACTTTACTAGGGACTTTACTAGTAAGGCAAACATACCAATTATGGACAACCAATCACCATAACACTTTATACAGGGAGCACTTGCACTTTGACACTGATCAGCAGTGGCAAAGTGCCCAAAGCATCTAAGTCGGCAACAAAATGTCAGAAAAAGGTCGAGGAGGAAGGCAAAAAGTTTAAGGAACCTTAGCCAAAAAGGGCCAAGTCCAACAATAATCCTCCCCAAATTCATCCGCTTCTTTTTCTTCGGATACCATGGTTAAATACACCCAATCAGGGGAGACATATTTTTGATTTGGAACTCTCCCTCTGGTCAATCTCTTTGCAACTGGTGATTCACTCCCACTACTTTCTGAATTCAATTGTCTCTCTATGTCTCTTTGTAGTTCACAGTGCTTTCATTTTCAAGTTATTTTCCTTCAAATGTCTTCAATCTTTTCTTTTTCAACAAGTCTTTAGCCTTAGGTCTTCCACAATACTTTGACTTGAGCCCAATCCTGAATTATTTTCAAACTTGTATTTTGATCAATTTTGTCTCTTCTGCCACATCCGCAGCAAATTTATTTTCCCCAAAAGTGGTCTTTGTCACTTTAATTTTCAATTGTAATTTGTCATGGCTTTGATCAAAGACTACTTCTGCCTGCTGCCACACATGCTTTGCTCTTTTGCATACAGCTCTTCACTCTGAATACTCTGTTACTGAACTTCAAGTGTTCCAGGTTTTTCATCAGAACTTACGCTCACCTGAAATGTTTGGTTTTGCTTTTGTGCTTTGTCTCCACCAGTTGCATAAAAATCTTCACCCCTTCTGGATTTGCATTCCAAACCCGAGCTTGGCTCTGAGCGTGACTTTGAGCAGACCCTGTACCTCAATCATTTGTCTCATCCACTGCTTTAGCTACTCCCACTCTCTTCATCGTTCAGCGTGGATCCACGGAGACACACCATACACTTGACAGCAGTAGAGGCCGTCAGTATCACCTGATAGGGCCCCTTCTACCTTTCTTCAAGGCAGCCTTTGCGAACATGCTTGCCAATCACCACCCAGTCAACAATATTCTCTCCATGACAGGGTGTATCTTTTTAATCTTTAATTGCCACATTCACCTAATGAAAGACAGATTTCACCACATCATCCAGACCTTTGCAATAATCTCACACAATGTCATTAGTTATTGAAACTAGTGCAGCTGAGGGTACATATGCAAGCCTCATTGCTCTGCCCATAACAACTTCTTGTGGAAATAAACCAGTCTTTCTGTCAGGAGTTCTTCGCAAATCAGAACAAAAAGAAGAGCATTAGGCCACTTCAGACCAGTTGAAGCAAAGACACTCTGCAGTTTACTTTTGAGAGTGCCATTTGTATGTTTCACTAAACCTGAAGATTGTGGTCGATAACTACATTTAAATTGCTGATTGATTTCTAAAGCTGTGCAAATTATCTGCAACACTTCATTCTTGGATTGTGCATCACAATTAGTCTCAATAGAAGTTGGGATGCCAAATCTAGAAATTAATTCCCTTAGCAATAATTTGGCAATTAAAAGGCTATCCGCCCTCCTTGTGGGAAATGCTTTCACCCATTTGGAAAACAGGCAGACAATTAGTAATACATATTTCAAACCATTACTTATTTATTTGAAAGGTTTTATATAGCGCTGGCTAGACCCGGAGGTATCAGAGCGCTTTACATGAGTATCAGACCATAGTTGCAGGTTACATCGTTACAAAGGTCGCACAGTTATTAGAGCATAGCTACATAGTTACATGTTAGGTCGAGACAAACAGTAAGGACATATATGTAAGGGAAAAAGCAGGCAAGGGGAGAGATTCAGGGGAGAGGGGGTAGGAGCAGGGGAAGTAGATAGAGAATGAAGGAGGGAAAGAGGAGGGGGAGGGTGAGAGACACAGCATGAAAGAAGAGGAGGAGGGTGACGGGGGCACAAACCGGTAGACGAGTAATGGCTGCGTCCAAAGTCCAGTTACAGTGTGGCATCTCAATAAAGTCTGCCTGCAGTCTCGTAAATGAACCTTCTGATTTGTCATTGTAATTGACTGTAACAGTTTTCTTTCCCTTGTTATTGAAGTGAAATATCAAACAATGACTAAACACATATTTAGTAACATGTCAAATTCCTGTGTTTTCCCAATATTTTTTGAAAATTCTAACCAAACTTCTCTTCCTGCATACATCTGGTTATGCAAACATTTACACATGAGCTGTAACATGGATTCAGGAAAAACATATATTTGCTCGGAATAGACATACAAATCCTGATATTTCCTTTTGTAGCCTAATTCTTCCTAATTCCATTTCCCATTTTCTGGAGCATTCTCCTGCATGTATCTCAGTTTGCTCAAGGATGTTTGCATTGAATCCATGAAGAAACAATTTACATTATTTTGACTCTGTATAGTATAAATTGCAAATTCGTCCTTTTCGTTTTCCCGAACAATTAATTCTTTCTGTAAGGAACAATATCTTGCCATTTGGTCCGCACATCTGTTTCCCAATGTAACCATATCTTTGCCCGCCTTATAGGCTGTGCACGTAACAACAGCTGTCTCTTTTGGTTTTGAATTGCTCTCAATAAATCCAATATAATGTGCTGTTGTTAATAGGAACTCTTGAGGATGTCATAAACCCTCTCTGGGACCATAGCTGATCATAGTCATGCACAACACCAAAGCCATACTGGCTATCTGTGTAGATTGTCACATTCAAATTCTCAGATAAACAGCAAGTTCTTGTTAACGCAATAATTTCTGCCACTTGCGCTGAAGTTACATTAGGCAAAGAGGACACTTCTAGTGTTTCTGAAATAGAACATACCACATAGGTAGCTTTCAATGCTCCTCATTGGTCTCTTGAACAAGAATTATCAACAAATAAATTAGTTATTTCCAAAGGAACTTTCTCTCTGAACTCAATCACCTCCAAAAAATCATGATCTATTTCATCATCCTCCTTGTCTACTTCAAAAATCTTGTCTGAAATTGGAAGCAGTGTCGCTGGATTCAGGAGGTTACATCTTTGAATAGAAATATTCTCTGCTGCAAGTATTGTTTGCTCATAACGAGTCACTCCACTATCCGTTATGTGCTGAGTCCTTGTCCTTGTTAAAGGATCTCAACTGAATGAGGGACATAGACAATTATGTATGGCCCATCACAATTCGTTCACATTGTTCGATTGCCTAAAAAATCGCTGCAACCTATATCAAACAACCTGGAAGACTTACAGCTTCTGGATCCAATTCAAAATAAGGATATGCCACAGGGCGCATTAATTCCCCATTTTTCTGTGTAAGAATTGAAAGTGCACATCTATCTTTCTCGTGGCAGAATAGCAAAAATATCATGTCATAGTCAGGCATCCCGAGTGCGGGGCATGAAACAAACTCTCTTCAGTTTTTTAAATGCATCAAGGCATTCATCATCAAATGGTAGTGGATATTGAACATCATTGCACTTTAACCTCACTAAAGGGTTTGCAATTAAGGAAATATTTGGAATCCACTGATTGAAGAACTTGAGAATTCCAAGAAACATCCAAATTTCCCTCTGGGTGGTTCGCTGACTCAATTTCAGAGCTGCAGAAATGTGTTTTTTAGGGACTTTCCTCACACACTTTTCAATATGGTGTCCTAGATAGATGACTTCTCTTTTGCAATACTGCATTTTAGTTGGTGAGACTTTATGCCCATTTTCAGCCAAATGATTCAATAAAACAACTGTATCCAGCTTGCAGTCCTCTTTTGTTTTAGATGCAATCAGAAAATCATTAATATATTGCACTAGAACTCAGTTATATGGAAATTTAAATTCTCTATGTCTTTCTTCAATATTTGCAAGAAGATTGTAGGACTGTCAGTACAGCCTTGTTGAATTCTGAACCACATTAGTACTTTATTCAAAAATTGAAACACAAAAAGATATTGCGATTCTTCATGAAGAGGTATTGAGAAGAAAGCTTGGCATACATCAATGACTGCAGACCATTCTGCTTCTGAAGAGATTTGAAATGTATCACTGACATAATATTGATGCATACAATATCAAAACATAAAAGTATCAGAAATTAAATATAGATAACAAAAATATCGACTTCATTTACTTAACTATTAAAAACACAAATTTTGAGAACACAAATATCATTGTTAAAAATATCGATTTTTAACTATATTAAAAACAATATTGTATCCAAAAATATCATTACCTTTCAATAAAAATATACTATGTCCAAAATATTGATTCACACAATATCAATTGAAATATTATTGCCAAACTAATTAAATATTCAATAAATATACAAAAACACTTTTTACATAAAATAATTACTTCAAATATACCCAAAACATTTTATACACATACCTAAATTAAAGAAAAATATATTACAGCAACTAAATCTTTAGTATTCACCTAAAATAATATATAAATAAAATTACAACAATACAACCCAAAAAAATATCAGCACGGGCTATAAACATTTAAGCTACAACCTGGATATTAATATATTAATATATATATATATATGTATATGTATGTATGTATGTATTACCTACTGGCAGTCACCAGTAGGTAGTTATAGTTAGGACATTGTTTCTATTCAAAAAGTGTTTTTTCTTTTGCCAATATCTTTGGCGCCGTATGACGAATCTCCGTGAAATTTTCAAAACAAATGGGGCGGTCAGGTCAGCTCCTGTGTTGAAAGCTTTGGGGTGATTCGTCAAGCGGGGGCCGAGAAAAAAGGGGGGTCCCAAAGCACGTTTTTTTCCATAGGAAACTGTTGACGCAGCTACAGCCCGAACTTCTGAACGGAATTACACCAAATTTGGCAAAAAGGTAGCACTTGGTCCAGAATGCACTCTTTTTGTTAAATGGTGTAAATCCGTACAGTAGTTTTTGAGAAAATTAAATATTTACAGATATACTACTGGGGACGCTGAGGATCCGCAAACCCTCCCGATCTCGTGCCTGAGATCTGATTGGCTGCCAACACTTCGAACCAGGAAGTGTTGGCAGCCATCTTGTGACTCGGTTGAACCGAGTCACAAGGAAAAAGGTAAAAAAATTGATAGAAAATAAGAAAAGGGGGCAGGGTAGAAACACTCTGACCTCCTAGGCCTGCTCTGGGGGTCCCACAGCACCCGAGGGCCAAAAAAAGCATTGGCAAGAGTCGCGTTGGGTACGCGAATCCTGCCGAAGATGTTAAAAAAAAACAAAGCGCAGTCTCACGCTCTTCATTTTCTTTAAGCCCCCTGGTGGGCCTGGTCACGGTGGCAATGCTACAACATGAAGCGGGGGCACAGGGGGGCCCCTGCAGCCCCGGGGACTGCCACCTCCCCAGGGCTTTATTTGTTTTTGAGAAAAAGCATGGGGATGCTCCTGCCACCTCCCGGGGCTTATTTTAATAAATGCTGGGGGCCACGCAGCCCCCCATACCCGGGGACGGCCACCTCCCTGGGGCTTTTTTTTTTTTTAAGAAAAAGGTGTAGGGGTCTCCTACCCCTACCCCCACACAGCCCCGGGGGCCACCACCTCCCTGGGCTATATACATTAAAAGCGGGGGGGCCACATTGCCCCCCCGCAGCCCCAGGGACCGCCACCTCCCCGGGGCTAAGTTTAAAAACTATAGTGTGGGGGGGCTCAAGCCCCCACACACTGCCCCGGGGACCACCACCTCCCCGGGGCACAGATTAATGAAATGCAGTGGTCCATTGCAGACACCAGGCCCCGGGGACTACCACCTCCCTGGGGCTACAGATAGGATGGGAGGGGGCCCCTCTAGGAGCCAATAATGGCCCTGGGTACTGCCACCCCCCAGAGCAGGCTCCAGCAATATCCACCCCCCAGAACATTGCAGTTTGCTATGGGATGGCGGGAGCACCCGCCATCCCATAGCAAACAGTGTACTTGCTTTGAAAAAGCAAGAGCACTTTGCTGTCGCTTGTTCAAAGCGAGTACACTTTGCTTTTTACCCCAGGGAGCTGCAGGCACCTCTCTTGCCTCTTTCTGCACATTTCTTGCCTCTGTCTGCACCTCTCTTGCCTCTTTCTGTACCCCTCTTGTCTCTTTCTGCACCTCTCTTGCCTTTTTCTGCACCTCTCTAGCTTCTTTCTGCACCTCTCTTGCCTCTTTATGTACCTCTATTGCCTCTTTCTGTACCTCTCTTGCCTCTTTCTGCACCTCATTCTCTTCTTTCTGCACCTCTCTTGTCTCTTTCTCCACCTCTCTTGCCTCTTTCTGCACCTCACTTGCCTCTTTCTGCGCCTTTCTTCCTCTTTCTGCCCCTCTCTTGCCTCTTTCTCCACCTCTCTTGCCTCTTTCTGCACGTCTCTTGCCTCTTACTGCACCTCTCTTGTTTCCTTCTGCACCTCACTTGCATCGTTCTGCACCTCACCCTCTTCTTTCTGCACTTCTCTTGCCTCTTTCTGCACATTTCTTGCCTCTGTCTGCACCTCTCTTGCCTCTTTCTGTACCTCTCTTGCCTCTTTCTGCACCTCTCGTACCTTTTTCTGCACCCATCTTGCCTTTGTCTGCACCTCTCTTGCTTCTTTCTGTACCTCTCTTGCCTCTTTCTGTACCTCTCTTGCCTCTTTCTGCACCTCACTCTCTTCTTTCTACACCTCTCTTGTCTCTTTTCCACCTCTCTTGCCTCTTTCTGTACCTCACTTGCCTCTTTCTGCGCCTTTCTTCCTCTTTCTGCCCCTCTCTTGCCTCTTTCTGCACCTCTCTTGCCTCTTTCTGCACTTCTCTTGCCTCTTTCTGCACCTCTCTTGCCTCTTTCTGTACCACTCATGACTCTTTCTGCACCTTTCTTCCTCTTTCTGCACCTCTCATGCTTCTTTCTGCACCTCTCATGCCTCTTTCTGCACTTCTCTTGCTTCTTTCTGCACCTCTCTTGCCTCTTTCTGCACATTTCTTGCCTCTGTCTGCACCTCTCTTGCCTCTTTCTGTACCTCTCTTGTCTCTTTCTGCACCTCTCTTGCCTTTTTCTGCACCTCTCTAGCTTCTTTCTGCACCTCTCTTGCCTCTTTATGTACCTCTATTGCCTCTTTCTGTACCTCTCTTGCCTCTTTCTGCACCTCATTCTCTTCTTTCTGCACCTCTCTTGTCTCTTTCTCCACCTCTCTTGCCTCTTTCTGCACCTCACTTGCCTCTTTATGCGCCTTTCTTCCTCTTTCTGCCCCTCTCTTGCCTCTTTCTCCACCTCTCTTGCCTCTTTCTGCACTTCTCTTGCCTCTTTCTGCACCTCTCTTGCCTCTTTCTGCACCTCTCTTGACTCTTTCTGCACCTATCTTGCCTCTTTCTGCACCTCACTCTCTTCTTTCTGCACCTCTCTTGCCTCTTTCTGCACATTTCTTGCCTCTGTCTGCACCTCTCTTGCCTCTTTCTGTACCTCTCTTGCCTCTTTCTGCACCTCACTCTCTTCTTTCTACACCTCTCTTGTCTCTTTTCCACTTCTCTTGCCTCTTTCTGTACCTCACTTGCCTCTTTCTGCGCCTTTCTTCCTCTTTCTGCCCCTCTCTTGCCTCTTTCTGCACTTCTCTTGCCTCTTTCTGCACCTCTCTTGCCTCTTTCTGCACCTCTCATGACTCTTTCTGCACCTTTCTTCCTCTTTCTGCACCTCTCATGCCTCTTTCTGCACCTCTCATGCCTCTTTCTGCACTTCTCTTGCTTCTTTCTGCACTTCTCTTGCTTCTTTCTGCGCCTTTCTTTCTCTTTCTGCACATATCTTACCTATGTAGTTAGAAATTAGCATTTAAAAAACCTTAGAAATTCACTGAAAAAAAACACAGGTTTCAGGGATGTTAGAATTAGAAATCAGCATTTAAAAAACCTTAGAAATTCCCCCCAAAAAAACCACAGGTTTCAGGGGCGTTAGAGTTAGAAATTAGCATTAAAAAAACCTTAGAAATGTACTGAAAAAAAACACAGGTTTCATGGACGTTATAGTTAGAAATTAGCATTTAAAAAACTTTAGAAGTTCACTGAAAAACCACATTGCTCATGACATGGTCAGTGACATCACTGATGGCATCACTGATGACATCTCAAATGACAGTGAATACATATATATAGATATAGATATAACAACTTATATTCAAAGTATCAAACTGAATACATAAAAAATAACACCTAATTTAGAGTTTACCACAGAAGGGCTGAACAAATAAAAAGAAAATCAATCTAAAACTAAACCAACTAAAAAAATAGAACTATAAACAATTTTAACCAATACAATCAAACACAAAATTAAATCAAAAATATAAAAGGCACACTAATTTAAACAACTAACTACTTCAAAAACACCAAACGCTGCAAGATGGGGACACTCTGCCAGATTTTCTCACCAGACCATGAAAGGAGAATATATTCATTTCAACGACTACCTAAGAAAATAGATAAAACTTATATTTAAACTAAAACATAATTATTACTAAACTTAAAAATGTTAAATAATTTATAAAATGCTATCCAACTTCAATCTCTTTATGTAGACTTCCTAAAAGAAAACCCATTGCTTGAAAAAGCAATAAACTGCCAGAAAATAACAACTATTACAAACCAGAAAAAAGATATAAGAAAATAGGTATATGTAAATTAATACAAATGTGTACTTTTACCCAAATAGCGTGCTAAAAATAAACCTAACAGCCTCAACCTCTACAAACTACCAACAAATTAACATTTAAAATGAAACATATGATTTTTTTCATCCAACAGAAAAGAAAGTGCATCCTCCACATTAGAACACCCCTAACGGAAAAGCTGCAAAACCGTGTGAAACATCTAAACAAAACATTCATGTAAGGGTACAAAATAGATGTAGTTGCATATTTTTACATATATATCAAATGTACAAACATTAAAATATTCTATAGACTTATACAATTACACTGCTTTCAGATACAATGACAGAAGCTGCAAAGTATATCACTTCTCAAAAAGGAAAGAAGTTACTAAATCACATGGGCTACACCTACAGCCAAGAAAATGCATCAACAGAAACTATAAACTGGAAATGCACTAAATATTATTCTAATACATGCTATGGAAGGACCACCACAAAAGATGTTGTTATTCATGTAAGAGAGCACAATCATTCCCCAAATGTAACAGAAATAGAAGTAAGGGAGATATTGCAGGATATAAGCAAGGGAAGCACTAGCTCCCAAGAACCCACAAGCAATTTTAGTTGCCTTGAACTAGAAAACCACCAACGATACCCCACCTGAGCCTGGTATATACCGCGACATACACATACCTGAACATTTAACAATGACACAATAGGGTCGATTACGATATCGTTCGGAAGGGCTTCAAATGGGATTCGGAAGAAGCAAATCTGAACTTCAGGGGGCCATAGCAGGTCCCCCTTCACCCGGGGTCCGCCGAATCGGTCGCAGGGGGTTCCCATGGGTCCCCCCTTTCCTTGCATGCAAAGTGAGGCGGGCACCATGTGGTGCCCGCCACAGGGTGCACGCTTTTCCCCACCCACCCCTTTTTGCAATGGGAGCATGTGTACACATTCAGTACACAGGCTCCCATTGAGTTCAATATGAGTCTGACAGAACCGAGTCCGTCACTATACGGACACATGGAAATCGGTCGTTTGGACTCACGGAGCGCGATTCGATCAAACAGCTCTCTGGAATAGAGTTGTTCGGAGGGCTTTCCTAACGAGATCATAATCGGGCCCATAATGGTGAACCTTTCCTTTTACATGACAACCTAAATAACGAAAAATGAATCCTAATATTCTCAACAGCAGATAACTTACTAAACTTAGCCAATGTCAAATATGGATGATGGATGGGACTTTCAAAATGTGTCTCAAACCATTCAATTAGCTATACACCATACATGGTCAATATCAAAACACAAATGCCTCTTTTATGTATGCCCTACTACCAAATAAACAAACTAGCACTTACTACGACCTCTTAAACAATATCAAACAAAAAGCAAATAATGTCTACCTCAAAAAAAAAAAATATTCATAGCCTTTGAGCAAGCCATGATTCAAACCATTCTAAAAATGTACCCTCACACAGCCTTACAAGGCTGTTACTATAATCTCAATCATAGTATATGGAGACACTTCTAAAACTCTCCCCTAATTGTAGAATATTTTACCAACTGGTAATTTGACTTTGAAATCCATCAAATGTTACTACTAGCCTATGTCCCTGTCACAGAGGTAGCCATGCTTTATAATTTACTAATAGAAAACCCTTTCCACCAACACAATGAAGGCAAACTTAGCCCCTAAAGTACTATTTCAAAGACACTTGGGTTGGCAGACTGCATCGCTTAGGAAACAGACACTAACCCAAATTCCAAATACCATAGTGGAATGTCTATGATATCACTTTGGCACAGGAAGCAAAAACAAAAAATGCAGTGGAAGAATGGCACAATGCCTTCCAATCCACATTAGGAAGAACCCAACCTACAGTGTACACATTTATAGAAGCATTACAAAAAGAGCAATGCTACCAACAACTAAGAATGGAGCGATATATTACCCAAATTGCCCCTAAACTTAGCAAACAAACAAAAAGAATGTTCAATGTGCTACAATTTAAAGTCAAACTCTTCATAAATAAGAAAGGAGTACATTACTTAGGAATGATAGCCAAAAGCATATTATAATATAAATAGTAACCTACCAAAATCCTCAAAAACTATGACAAATTCTAAACCAACAACTATAATATTTTATTTCAAAAAAATAATTCCAATTCCAATGTTAATGAAGACTGATATAATGACAAAGCTATATATGATAAAGCTATATATAAATTATTTAAAATAAAATGTTACGTCACCAACCTAGAAAGTAAAACATGAACTCAATCCGTTACATAAATTAATTACAACACATAAACCAAACCATTCCTCATAACAATCACATAATATTTACACAAACATTATAAAATTGCATTTCCCACCCAAAAGGTAATACAGAATATAAAACATACTGTTTTGTCAGTCCCGATAGGAAAAATAGTATCCAAAAAGCCCTCAAAATGCAAAAATGAAACAGATTGAATAAAAATCCCTCAAAGCAATACAATGTAAGAAGAAATGTTAAAAAACAAAAATATGTTTTAAAAAAACAATAAATTCTCCAGGAAAAATGAAAACAAGGAAATCAAATTAAAAAGCATTTGTTTATTATAAACCAACAATAAATTCCTTTAAATGAAAACGTAAAATCCCAGTGCCCGTAGACCACGTTCATAGACAAAAACCTTTAAAGTAAATTAAATAGCCCACTGAGAAAACACATTACACTCCCAAAAATACATATACATAACAGTTAATCATCAAAATATAACTAAAATAACTTAATTTAACATAACATAGCGATACATTACAAAAATAGTGTACAAAAACACATACCTACCGCCTAGTGAAAACAAAAAACAAACAACCCACAAATAACACTGTTACTACCTTCTACACCTCCCCTATACCACCCCCCACCAATCATTAAAAAGGACTTACCTGTTCTACCAAGCAGCAGCACCTTACCGCATCCTGGTTCTGGAAAAATAGACTAAAAAGAACACAAATAGATTACAAAACAGAAGGTAGCAGTAAAATACAATGGCTGTAAAATAAAACAAAAAAAAAGACAATCTCTAATATATAATGAAACATTTATGTTAAAAATATGTACATCAAAACATTTAAGAAATGTTAAAAAACTGTTAGGCAAAGTAAAATAACATTTCAAAATGTACAACATACAATACTATGTAAATATAAATTTCTTTTTTTTATTAGTTAAAAATGACTTTATGGAAATGTTTGTTTTTGAGATCAAATACATATAAAATTAAAAATGTCAAAATATATAATTAATAGACTTTGAAAACATAAATAAAATGATAAAAATGTGTGGCATGTCTTTATTACATAAAACAATGTAATTAACAATATTGTTGTTTACAAACATACAACTAACTTTTTAAAATTATATTTCTATTCACCAACAATGCTTATATAAAATGACACAGAGGGCCTGATTATGAGTTTGGCGGTCCAAACGGCTGAATGTCATGTCCGCGTCCTCTACAACACCGCTGCACCGGCGATCTACCGCCTGCCGTAATACGAGTTGTGTTGTCTGAAACACCAACTGCAGCCTTGACGCTCTTCACACCAGGACCACAGCAGTCTGCAATGTTGGCGTTGCGTCCGCCGATACTGTCAGGCACACTCGTCCACCCACTGAGCGTATTACGACTACCCAGTCGTACTCGTGGTCTCCCAGCGGTGGTTAACAAACGGCAGTTACCCAACAGCAGTAGACCGCCACGGTACGCATGAAAAAATACCACAACAGTGACCACTGGATGGATTGAAAAACTACACAGCTGATGTGCTTTGGCAAGTGGACATGCCTGCAAATCATGTTATAAAACACAAGCCCATCCCTGACCAGCATCCTTTGCTTCCCAACTGCAGCCCACAAAGACAGGCAGCCCCTTCCCCGCTACCATTTTCAACTTCCCATCTAGCACTCTCCGCCACCTGTAATTTTTGTTTTGCACCTTTTCCCCTGTATTATTTGTTTGCTTTTCCTTTCATATACTCACTAACATTTATTTTTCTCATCATACCTGCAACAAAAAAAAAATGCTTCACTGAGCAAGCGTTGACAGTGATGGTGGGTGATATAATTAGAGTAGAGCCCCCAGTCTGGCAGGAATCCCAAAGTGTCATGGGCCAGATATTGTGGTCCAAGTACATCAACATCTACTGCAGCCACAGGAAGGGAGACACTGTCAGAGGAGGACACGCCTGCACGGGCCACTGTCTCAGCAGCTACCGATCCCCTTCTCTCAGAAAGAGGGGACGCTCACCCAAAATTCCAGGAGCTAAGGATGGCAAGACACCCAACACCGCAAACACAAGGAGATGATGGACGGAGCGCTGAAACTTTTCACACACTCACCCCCAGTCACAGATCTGGGTTGAATCCATCATCGTTCTTTAGCTCACTTCGCCACCTCAGTTCAGACCCAGCTATATGCAAATTAGTCTTGACCCAGTGCCTCATGCGAACAGTCCAGCCCGAACTGCCAAGCCAAGTCTTCCCTGAAGTGAAATGAGCATCCTGGGACCGGTTTCTGGATAACACCCTTCATCAGCCAGGCTAGCTTGAATCCAGTGGCAAAGTGAGCAAGGGACCCACGTCTGGGCATACCCTGCCAACTTAGGGCGAACAAAGCAAACACAGGAGATGATGGACGGAGCACTGAAACTTTTCAGACACTCATCCCCAGTCACAGATCTGGGTTGAATCCACCATCGTTCTTTAGCTCACTTCGCCACCTCAGTTCAGACCCAGCTATATGCAAATCAGTCTTGACCCTGTGCCCCATGGGAACAGTCCAGCCCGACACCCAACACCACCAGGAAGAAACCTTGCACCAATGTCCTCCTGTGTGTGCTACACATTCACTTTGTGGACTATTCCTGCCCACTTTTTCATATCTGATTGGAGGAGTATGTTGGATTATGGACTCCTGACAATTTGGACTCTACTACAATGGTTTCATCCACTATGACTGAAGACTTCACTTTTTGTTGTCACTGTGTAATATTTAATTAATTTCTTGATGTTAGCCTTGTTTACTTCGTTAAAAACACACATCACCAAATCATTGTCTCCTGTTGTAATTTTCGCATATAACAATGTGAATGTACTACTAGGTGAACTTTGCAATGTCAAAACTAGGGATTTCTGGAAGCATGGGTATGTTGTATGTAAACAATGTCCAACTCAGGATCAGTACCATGTCACAACAACACCCACATACAAGTGTCTGGTCTGAGAACATCTTTATTCCATTGTTCAAATCATAGGCTGACATGATGTCAGAAACATAGAAAATAAGACATGATTCAGTTATTCTGTGTCAGTGATCACACAGCATGGAAGGAGGATATCTGACAATATCCTACACAATAGGCACCAATGGCTTAGGTCTACATCATCAGCTGGAGCCATATTTCCTACCTCCCAAAAGGAATCCTACATCAAATGAACAAATAAACAGACACATAATAGTACAACAGGTTCTGACCACAGGGTCATTTCCATCCAGTGTTGCTTGCATTTGGTGGAATGTCACAAACCAGTGATGCGCGCCACAAGCACTTTGGCCTACAACGAGGAGACAAATTAACAGCGACATACTGTTCATACACAATGAGGATTTAGCCAATGTGAAGGCAGAATAGCATAAATTAGGCCTAACAGAACATTGTGTTAGAGCACATGAGGGCACACATATTGTATTAGGACCAACACACCACAAGGAATAAATCCAATGGAAGCCAGGTAACTTCCATCCTTCGCTGTGCAAGCTGTCTTGGTATCAGCTTTGTACACCCAAACTCTGTGACCGACATTCCCAGGAACAATCCATGTCCACTTCATACGGCTGAATAGCATCATATATCTGCTAATGTCACAACTCTGAATTATCCAAATGAAGATGCCATGGTGAAGGAATCTAAAACAGACCATAAGAGATTAGCTAAGAACCTATACATATACACCACATCACATTGTTAACTTCTAGAGAACACAGTCCAAGACAACATTTAAAGCTGAACAAAGCTACACTTACAATACAAACCCCTTTCCCTAGATATTTCCAGATCCATATATTCCTAGTATGTAGCATGAACATCTGCCTCACAAAACCACTACAAGAGTTGCAATAATAGTCAAAGTCATCACATATCACACCATACTTACTCTCAGGAGAAGTAGTTTTATGAGATCTTGACGCAAGTCAGCTCCTTCCTCTGCACCACTATCATCATCATCATTTGGCATTTCAGGTTCCTCACTCAGTGGGTCTTTATGGCCTGCATCCTCTGTGATGTAAGGGATATTCCGTCGGAGGGCAACGTTGTGGAGCATGCAGCAGGCCACAGTGATCTTACACACCTTCCCGGGTGAGTAGAGGAGGACTCCCCCTGTCTTGTCCAGACATCTGAATCTGGCCTTCAGGAGCCCGAAAGTCCGCTCCACTGACTACCATGTTCTTTCATGGGCCTCATTAAAGCGGACTCCCCCTAGCGTTGTAGGATTCTTCAGCGGTGCCAATAACCATGGCCGGTTGAGATACGCTGAGTCTCCTAGATGGAAGACAGACAGAAGTGCAACAATGAGACTCACACTTTCAGATTATACTACCTGAAATTACCCACACAAAGTTAGAACAGATAACACTTACCTATAAGCCCGGCCTTCTCTGGTAGTAGTTGTGACATCAGCTGGGGTAAGTTGGAATCATGGACAGATCCTGGGAACCCGGCACAGACATTTGAGATGTACAAATAAGCCAAGCAGACAACTTGCACGTTGATAGAATGGGAGTGCTTCCTGTTGCGATACACTTGCTCCCTGACTTGTGGTCGTACTAAGGCATTATGTGTGCCATCAATGGATCCAGTCACATGTGGGATGTGACCAAAAGCATAGAAATCCGACTTCACAGTGGCTAAATCCTCACTTCTAGGGAACTGGATGTAGCTGGCCACATGTCTAAAAAAGTGCTGCAGGCACCTCTAGGAGTACCCGGCTGAACATAGGTTGTGACATTCCACCTGAAATAGCGACAGTGAATTAAAACGAGCACATACACAAATACAGACATTAGTTTCACAAAAGGTGGAATTGATGTAGGATAGGTGATGTGAGGTTTGAGGTCGGGCTCCAACTGATGACATAGGTCCAGTGATGTTTGATGTTCAAACAAAACTTCTGTATAACATGTCGCTTTTCCATGGTCTGAAGGTCTGAAAATGGGAGGTACACTGGAGTCTGGAGTCTCCTCCCTCTCCCAGAGTACCTATGTTAGGAGTAACACAAAAATGTATTTTGGTCACAGTGTTTAGAGTAACATATGTGAAGAGAAAAGCAAAAGTCATGTATCTGAACTTTAATGCTTCATTCATAATTATAAATTTCAGTTCATCATTGACGAATCTTGAACATCCACCAGTCATCCCTAAGATGGCCTTGACAGGTCTGTAACAGAACTTGCCCTTTATCAATTCAGAAAATTGAAATAGTCACTATAGTGAGGGTAGCATAACATTTCATGTGAAATAGCACCAACCCCGGTGTACAGTGCAAGTGCACATTTTTCCTATCTGCACAGTAATGCACTACACAGGTGAAGCTTTGTACTGGACATGAAATGGGAATGGGGCATTTCAAATGTAAACATGTTTGCTCTCATTTGTAGTGGTGGTGACGCACTTAACTGCCATCAATACAGTTTTCCTAACAGCTAACATGGCGGATGCCTGACCTCGCTAATAGGACATGTCGAACATACGCCTCTGGCGGAAGTCGGCCACGCAGGCGCATGCACAGCAGACCCAGCCATAGGCTAACATTGGTGATAGTTACGGTTGTGGCCCAATGACTGTGTGCGCCAGTGCTGATTACCTTGTGAGCTTAGTCTTAGGATGTTGTGTATACTATGGGTACTCACCTCTATGGACCATATGCATCAATGGAATGGGCCTGGCAGTAAAGGTGTCTGGACAGTCATGCATAGGTAGTTTACATTCAGAAGATAAAAATGGTGTATTGTGTGTCATGGTTCCTCACATCACATTCCATGTAGGATGGACCTGGCCTACATGAAGTTAGTGGGCTGCCTCAGTCAGTGTAGGTAATGGCCAGGGTTGAGGTTAGCCATCACATGACCACAACCGTGTGTATTCATGCTTTAGTTGTGCTCAGCATGTGACATGGGCACATGTAATATGTTGACTCTTCACCAAGGCTTGTGCTAGATGTCAATGTAATGTGAATCAAGCTGACAGTTACCCTCAAACTTCCAGTTACATCTGTTTCTACATCTATTGCATCCATGCAGGTCAATGCCCATCAGAAGAAGGCCATTTGGAGAGCCATTGCACAGAAGGTGCGGACCCTGGGGGTCTTCAACCGGTGTAGTACCTACTGCAGAAAGAGGTGAGAGGACCTGCAGCGCTGGACCCAGAAGATCACGTAGATCCGGCTGAGGAAGTCCTCCCAATTGGAAGGGGTGCCTGCTGGATCCTGAACCCCTGATGGCCTGCATACTGGTGGTGGCCTACCTGGACCTTGATGGGCAGGTGAGGGCCCATCAGCAGCTACATGGGGGTGAGTCTTTGCCAGAGTCATACATGCCATATTGCCCACTTTGAGTGTTACAGACATGCATTTGCACCAACCATATTGGTGGCGGTGCATGTGTCACACACAACATGAGCCATTGTTAGTGCAAATGTGTTAGTAGATGCATGTTGCTGTGCTGTGGCTATTGTCTTTCTGTCCTGGAACACAGCAGAGCCCTGTCCACATCCAGTTCTCTCCTTTTGAGCATACATCTGGCTGAGTGAAGTGAAGTGAGTAATTATCTCAAGTTCTCAGTAAATCTCAGGCACCCTCACTACTGTATCTCATTTGATGGTGTTCCTATTGCATGTGACATGACATAGAGTTCATAGTACATGCAGTAACTATACAAGAGTTCCCTTTGGTAAGTGCTGGTTACACAGGGAAATGAGAGTGCAAACGTCACTGGTGCCATCAGAAATAGTGCCTACATGTTGGCTAGTGTGCATTTGCCAGTTGATGATTCATCTGCAACAGTGTCTCGATACATCCGTTCACTGACTGGTGACATGCATGAGGGAGTGAGATGTAGAACTGTGGGGATCATATGTGAGTGTATACACAGGTCCTTACAAGGCAACCTAAGTATGCAATACCAAAGAATGGTGTGATGTACCTGCCCATTGGGACTCTAGTGATTAGTGATTCCACATCTTCATGCCATTAATGTTCAGGGACACCCAAAACCTTCAAAGGTGTATAATTCACTTGTGGATATATAATCTGTGACTGGCGTTATCACCTGTACCAAGCAGGATTGGGGATGTTCATACGGCTATATGGAGTGTTGTGCTGTGTGAATTCAGAGTATCTATCTTTGAAATGTTTGGACCTTAATGTTTTTATAGAACTTTATCTGCTAATTGTGATATATAGCTAAACTGTGATATATAGCTAAACTATATGTGCCCAGCTTTCATTTGATGTAATTTGTCTAAAGTGTCATCAGTGTGCAATGAGCATTTGCATGTGACATGATGTCTGCCACAACAGTAACTGATATTACATTGGTGGTGAACTTGACATTCATGACATCATGTTGTGTTATGAGTAATAGTTTGTTTTGTTTGGCCTTGTGTGAGCACTGTCTAAATCTCACGCTTGGAGCCATCCTATTTGGTTACCTCTTTTTACAATGGTGTACAAGTGCCAAAGTATGCAAGGGGATCAACTATCCTACTATGGACATAAGGACGGAGTGTAGACAATTCTTTCAATGCTTTTGGGCCTGTCTGGTATTGACATGAGTGGACCCAACTGTTTGCAAGTTATGTAGCATGCATGCATGTGCTCATGCTAATTTTGAAGACTATGGAGTGAACCATGAAGGCGGTGTGACAAGTGGACTTCTTCAATGTTTTCTGTTGATTTGTGATGGCCAGGTGTGGAACCGCAGTTGCAATAAACCCATTTTATGTGTCATTTAAGATACATCCAGGGCAAGTAGAGGAGAAGGAGCCAACGTCGATGGGGACACACCTGGTCACAGCAATTCCAGATGTGAGACGTCAGACACAGAGGGGCCCAGTGTGAGGAGTGCCCTGGAGGACAGCATCTCAAGCTCGTCATCATCTGAGTCATTCTCTGGTGGACACTCCTGAGTGTTGGCGGACGCAACAGGATTAGTTTCCTCCTTATCCTTGTCTGCCACCCCCAGGTCCATCGCTACCCTCCTTATTGTCCCCCTACAAGTTGGTCATTCCCCTAAGATGGGTGTGATCCCCTTTGCTCCAGGCACCTCAGCCCCTGCCCCTGTTAGCTCCCCTGTCCTGAGTGACGAGGCTATTGACCTTCTGAGGAGAATCTCTGTGGGTCAGACTGCACTCCTGAATACCATCCAGGGGCAGAGCAACCAGCTGACCCACATGGTTGACACCTGCAAGGCATTTACATTGCAATGTCTAACCTACAGAGATCTTTTCAGGATCTTGCCTCCACCCTCACAGCAGCCCTCCACCCATCCCAACCTTCCCCCGCACCTCTTGTCCCTGCCCCTGCCCCTTCCCCATCCAAATTCCCTATTCCCATTCCTATCCCAAGCACATGCACACCTAAGCATACACACACTTCATCAGACACAAGCACCACACACAAGCGTAAGACATCAAAAAACTCAAACACACATGCACACAGCAGACACTCACCACCCTCACCCCTCCACCACCCTCAGCATATCCCCAGGCACCACAGCAACACATATAGAGCCCTCCACAGACACATTCATACCCACAGACCCCTCCACAGCACCCAGCATTCCCTCAGACACCACACCCCCACCCACAGACCCCCCAACACCCAGCACATCCACATCACACACACCAAAAAAAGAAAAACGCTCATTGTCACCTACACAACAGACACCAACACAACACACAGTGCAGACAGCATACCCAGCTCACACTTCCACTCCCTCTTCTACCCAACTTGAACTCCATCCCGAACACCCTACCCCTTTTCCCTGTGAGGATTTCATGTTTTCCCTTGCCCCTCTGAAACCTCCACCCAAAAGTCCCGAAAACCTCTCCCACACTGAAAACCATGGGGCTTATTTACAAGCCCCTTGCGCCACTTTTGCGTCACTTTTCCCATGTTAAAAATGACGCAAAAGTGGCGCAAGGGGCTTGTAAATCTGCCCCCATATTTTCCACTTCTCACTCCATCCCTGACAAAAAGCACCCCCCCCAAGCCCAGCCCTAAAAAGAAAAAAACCCATAAAAAACCCTTCCACACCCAAATCCATTTCTTCCACTTCCCACTCCACCCCTAAAAAAAGCATCCTCATTCCTGAAGCAAGGCCTTAAAAAGAAAAAAAACAGGAAAACCTATCCCATAGGGGAACCCATCACTTCCACTTCCCACTCCACCCCTGAAAACAGCATTCACAACCCCCTAAACCCAGCCCAAAACCCCCCAAACTCAAGAAGATCCCTCCCAAAGCTAAACCCACCCCTCCCTAAACCTCTGCCATCTTCCCAAGTACCATATTTGAGGTGCATGCTATGCCCAATGGACGCCCCTTTGTGAGGAGGTTCTCTGGCAGTGTCAGCAAGGGCAAGTTTGGTGGCACAACATTGTGCTGTGTCACATGGACACTGAATGTACTGGCCGTTGACCTTTGTTTACAATCCTGTTGTGACATACTGTCATAAAATACTTTTCATAGTTTTCAAGACATTGGTCCTGCCATTACTTTTCTAACTATTTCATGTTATTGTATGGTTAGTGATGTGTGACTACAGTTGTGTTTGTTTCATCCCTGATTGCTGATCAAGTTGTTGTGGTTAGTATTATGTGACCTTGACCCAGTGCTGGAATTACACAGGCCAAGGAGAAATTTTTGATGGATGTCTATATGGGATGAATACAAATGGGGCAGACATTGCATTGGGTGGCATGTTATATGGTATTTCAGCTTGGCCTGCCCGCTGTCAACGTCAGTTAGGTTGTACTTCTCCATATGATGTAGGTTGGACATATGTTTGATGTTGATTTTATATATTTGTTGATCCACACATAGAGGGTGTTAACTTGTCAAACCTTTGTGTAGTTCTGCATGGACATGTGTCCATTCCCCTGTGTGCACCTTCCAGCCCCTTTATCTAAGTTTGTGCCATATGCTGTTAGTGCTGTGTTTACGTTCATGAGTTGCACTTACAAATTCCCTACACATGCATGGCACTTGGTTATGATGTTGGTTGTCCCTGATGTACTTCAGATCCCAGGTCCAGTGTGCAAAATGTACTGTGCTCCATCACCCCAGCCTTTCAGGGTACCCCTGATAGAGGCATAGCTACACTGCAGAGTGTTTCCATTGTGCCCTTAGGATGGTTCTCACACTGATTCTATGTAATGCCATTGACTGACATTGCCTTTTCATGTGGGTGATGTGTAAGAGTCCAATATAGTGTTGTAGCAGAGAAGGCATGTTTCACTTTAATGACATATCCATACAGATGTTTCTTTGACATCAAAACAGGACCTGGGATGTGTGCAATGTGAGTGTGTCACATTCACTATAGCATCTTGGTTAGAATTGGAGTGACAGGGCCTCATGTTAGTTGTAGCCACTTCAATCTCACTTTACCAACACTTGACAAATGGTAAGCTGCATGAACCGTGACCATCATTAGTAACATGGACAAAGACCTTGCTGACGGCACGGCACAATCCGGACTTGTCCTTCATCGCAGGTGCTCGACTCATTTGACAGAGGATATTGTTCCCTTTTGCTATGGTGGTCTAATCTATAATCTACCTCAGTTCTGACCGCAGCACAATTATCGGTTCCTGATCCCTTGTGGTGCTCGGAGATCAGTGGCTTCCTTTCAATATGATCTGACCTCTTGGATTCCCTCGCTATCAGCAGTACCTTCACGCACTGGATAATTTACGACCTAGGTGGTTCATATTTGTAAAGAATTCTTTACAGGTACGAATTTTCTGTGTCCTGTTGTATGCTACTGCAGATTGTTACAGAAACAGGTGTTTAATGTAAATACACCATTGGCATCTGGTCAGGCAATTTACTCCTAGTCCTGATGATGAGCCCATATCCTCAGGGGATCAAAACGCCGTCTGCATACACTCTGACCCGTTAAAAACTATGGTTGAATTTATATTATTTTCTTCAGGTGCAGTAGTGTTTTATATTGTGACCTAAATATTGTGTACATATGTTAGTCACGTTCATTTGATTTATTTGCCTCTATATGTATATATGTTTATATGTTTGGTTTGTCCCCCTTTTGTTTACACCTGTTTTTTGGTCTTTGTTGCTTGAAATTACTCCGGAGGGGGTAATTCCTATATATGTCTTTTGGTTGAATTTATGTGTTTAAAATAAATAATTCAGATTTCGTTCATCAGAACTATTCATGGTACTCATTAGTGTATCAATGTTCATCACTTTTTTTTATTTTTGCTAAGGGACCTTTGGGGCACATGCATCAAGGCAGGCTTTTGCGATTCCTTAATTGCGATTATTAAGGAATCGCAATTAAGGAATCGCAAAAGCCTATGCATGTAGGAATCGCTATAAAAATAGCGATTCCTAAACATTCTTATTTGCGACTCGCAAATTGCGAGTCGCAAATAAGGAATGGCTTCCCATTCATTCCTATGGGCCTACAGGCCCACAGGAATGAATGGGAATTATGAGCGCTATTTGCGAGTACCAATAGGTACTCGCAAATTGCGCATGTACTTCAAGGGTGCAAGGGTGTCAAAGGACACCCTGTTGCACCCCTGAAATTGTGATGTGCACCCATGTTGCACACACACATGCCCCAAGGGCATGTGTGTGTGTAACCTAAAACTTTAAAAAATGCATTTTAGTGCATTTTTCGATGTTTTTGCAAATTACAGACAAGTTTGATTTGTCTGTAATTTGCGGTCCCAAATAGCGAAATCGCTATTTGAAAGTGCTTTAGCATTGCATTTAAGGAATCGCAAATTGCGATTCCTTAATGCAATCGCAATTTAGGAATTCGCAAATAATTGCGAATTCTTAAATTGCGCATAGGAGACACTTTCATGCATCTCCAAAGGCCAATTTGCGATCGCAAACGGCCGATTTTTGCGAATCGCACCGTTTGCGATCGCAAAAACCTTTGATGCATGTGCCCCTTTGTTCCTATAAACACTTCAGTACCCTTGGTTCCTTATGAACCTTGGGTTCCCTTGTCCACTGAAACTACATCATTAGCAACATGGCAGACAAATGATAAAGGGCAAAATATATGTGTGACAGACAATAATAGGTGTGATGTTGATGAGGAGGTGCTGTTGTGGAACACAAAATAATGCACACATCATTATCACTGAATATTATTTGCAAACACATGTCCATTTGTGTACAGTGTGCCTGTGCAGTACCTACGTTTTGGCCTTGGAGGGCATCCTACAGATGTATTTTTGATTATTCTTATGAAACAATTCCAAGGAGAGTCCCTTTAAATGTGTAAATCACTTGGGCGCCTCAACTCCCTTGCCTGGTCCATGGAAGGGCATTGTTTTGCTGAGGAGTCTATAGAAACTGGTAGTTGTATGACTTACAGCTGATTTCGTCCATGACACGAGGTGGGTTTTGAACGTGGTAGAGCAGGTGCAGCAGCAGCAGAATGTGTCCAATGGGCTCCGTGACAACAAAAGATGTGTAGAGGTGAGTAGAGGTGAGTTTTGACCTTTTATACCTCCCATTCCCCCGTCTAAGATATGGTGAAAGAACTACCCCGTTCACTCTGGCTGTAATCAACTCGTAATTTTGCCAGTGGTTTTACTGGCGGTCCAAGTCTCCAACAGGCTTATTGGCCCATTCTGTGGCTCCCTCGGTCGGAGTTGGTTGGCGGTGTCGGCAGTTTGCCGGTGGTCTTTGCAAAGGTAATCCGACTATCTCGTAATACAGCGGTCGGACTGCCGGGTTTGCGGCGGTTTGGACCACGGGTATGGCGGTCCCTGGACCGCCGAACTCGTAATAAGACCCAAAGTATTTCTAGTACATACACATGAAAGTAAAATAAAAAAATTGAGAATAAAATTAAATAATCACACTTCAACATGAATCATTTAAAAACATTGTTAGACATTAAAGGGGTGATACTTACTTTCCCACTCCAATCTATTCAAATTTGGGGAAGTGTCGGGCACTAAAGGGGTGACTTTAACTAGTCCCACTACAATCTACACCAATTAGGGAAGGTGTTGGACACTAAAGGGGTGGCATTTACAATTCCCACTCCAGTCTATACCAATCTGGGGAAGGCGCTGTACACTAAAGGGGTTATATTTACTGTACCTTCTCCAATTTAAACTAACTTAGGAAAGGGGTTGGACACTAAAGAAGTGACATTTACTGTTAACACTCCAATCCAACTATAGAGTGGAAAGGTTCTGGACACTAAAGGGGTGACATTTATTATTCCCACTCCAATCTATACCAATTTGGGGAAGGCGTTGAACACTAAAGGGGTGGCATTTACTATTCCCACTCCAATCTATACCAATTTGAGTAAGGTGTTGGACAATAAAAGGGTGACATTTAATAATCCCAATCCACTCTAAGGGCCTGATTATGAGTTTGGTGGTCCGACTGCCTGACCACCGCAGCCTCCAGTACACTGCAGCGCCTGCGGGCTCCAGTCTGCCGTATTACGAAGTTTCCAATGGGTCAGCGGTGGTCTTCCTGGCGACGGTCAATGTATTTCCATATTGATCGATTCATGTGTGTACATTACAACTGCACATGTCTTGAATGTACACATATGCATGATACATGTGTAAAAATACCACCTACCCATTGCTGGAGTCTGGCCCATCTGTCACCAGTCCAGTCAACAGGGATAGGGTACAAAATGGACTTACCTGTTTTTCTGCGCAAGCAGGGTTGTTTTCTTTGGGGTGAAGATGCTGCTGTGAAGAGGGGATGTGGAGAAAGGGATCCACATCAGAGTCTGACAGGAAGAACAGGAATTGGGTGAGTATGCACCCCAAATCCTTCAATTCATTAGAAACAAAGCAGGCGGTCCGGCTGCCACGTTCGATTCTTCGGAAAACCAACTCGTAATACTATTTTCAGTGTTTTCCTTTGTAGTGCCCTATGATCGCTGCTTTTCTCCCACTGCTGCTGCGGCCTGCGGCTGGTTGGCAGTGTCTGATGTTCGCCGGCGGTATTTCCAACAGCAACCCACAATCTCGTAATATGGTGGTCGGATCGCCACCGCACCTACGGCAGTCTCGGGACCGCCAATCTTGTAACCAGACCCAAGGCTATTTGAAAAAGGTGTTGGACACTAAAGAGGTAACATTTACAAAATCCACTTCAATATAAAACATTTTTCACAAGGTAATACATATCAACCAACTTAAATACACAATTAATACTACATACTCATAGACAGTTTTTTAACAATAAAATAAAAATATATAAAAACCAACTACCCAACTACAAACCTATATATACAAATTTAAATATAAAAATATATATTTTTATTACTATTAATAGTTACATTATTTTTGAAACTTTTTATACCATTCCTAAACTTTAAAGCATAAAATTGCAAATAAACTGTGATTCCAAAATTAACAATCATAAAATACAAAAAGATACAAAAAGACATAAGTAAATTTTATATTTTTATAAACGTAGAACATTATTTTCAAATACAATTATAATCCTAAAACAAAAAAAATAACAAAATGTAAAATTAATTCACCCCAAAATTATAAAAATATAAAGTTTTACATAAAAATATTTCTAAATATTTTAGTTTATTAAAAATTGTGTTGCATATTTTAAAAGTTAATTTGAAAAAAACTATTTTAATTTAATGCCATAAATATATATCTTAATTACAATTAAAATGTATGAAAAATATTAGTATAACTAATTGTATTTAAAAATCTAAACTATTAATCTGCATATCTTCAAAAGTATTGCCAAAAATTGTCATTTAAAAAATATATTTTTTAAAAACTCCCCACCCTTATCCCCTAAATACCCAGGGGCAGATTTACAAGCCCCTTGCGCCACCCGTACGTCACTTTTCCCATGTTAAAAATGACGCAAAAGTGGCGCAAGGGGCTTGTAAATCTGACCCCAATGTCCTGCTAATAAAAAAAGTAATAAACAATTATTTATATACATTGATACAACTAAATATACAAATTTCAACAATTTCATAACTAAAAAATAATCTTACTAAAAACACAAATAAAAGAAATAAACAGATACAATAAAACACAGTAAAATAAATTACATGCTAATTAACACTTACAAACGATATTACATACATACATCAATACTTGCTGCTTTGAAATGTTTACAACGAAATTAAAAACAACACTAAAAACGATAGTTTGACCTTCGATACTCCTGTCGACAATATTTTTTACTGTCCCGATATTCTTGACACAATATTTTTTATCACGATATTCTGTCCAAACATCATTTGAAATAATGTTACTGCTATATTCAGTACCCTGGACAACAGGGAACAACAATTTTAATTATCTTTCTGAGATCTTGTACTATTTCCCATTTGCCATTAGGTTTTTTAATTCCCATTACTGAAGAATTGCAAGGACTACCAAGCACATCTGGGAGAATTCCCTACTCAAATTCTTTGTCAGTCACTGCTTTCATTCCTTTCGCTACCTCTTTTGTAAGTCTGTATTACCTTGTTCTAGGAAATATGGCATCTGGTTTAATCTTTATTTTCACTGGTTTTGCTCTTTTAATCAATGCAATCTCTTTACCAGTATAATCCTGTACCTCTTCATTGACAGTATGTCCTAACTCGAGAGGTAGGCCTTCTTTAGTTAAAACTGGGAACAACTCAACTCTCGCATCTTCTAAACTAATGGGCTTATTTATGAGAGCCCTGCGCCACTTTTGCACCACGTAAAGCAGTACAAGCATGATGCAGGGCTCTCATAAAAATTTATGAAGCCACGCAAAGCCATCCTATTTGGCTTTGAGTGACCTCATAAATCATGAGTAGCTGAATCCTGATAAAACTGAACTGATCTTGATAGGTGGTTCCCGCAATCCCTGGAACTCTAATTTCTGGCCAATCGAGCTGGGTACACCTCCGATACCATCTTCCTCAGCTAAGAGTCTTAGGGGCCGATTCCGATTCGGGCCGGAAATCTCTCCGACCGAGCCGGACCCGGAGAGATTTCCGACCGAATCGGACCCTAGCAGTCCGACCGAACGAGTATGATGCGTTCGTAGGCTATCGGACTCGATTCGGTCGGACTCCCACTGAAGTCAATGGGAGCCGGTCGTACAACGCGTACGGGGGCTCCCATTGACTCAATGGGTGCGAGGCGTACAAGGGCGCCCCCTACAGCGGGTACGCCTCGCAGCGACTCGCGCCGTACACGCACAGGTAGGGGGGACCCATGGGTCCCCCCTGTGTGCGCCTCGCGTGGCTAAGCGTACAGGGGGGTCCGACACGGACCCCCAAAGTACGGCTCCGACTGCTCTTTCGAGCCGGAGTGCGCCGCTCGGTCGGACTGCTCACTGCGCGCATCGTACTTACCCGGCCGGGGAACGTCTCCATTGCGCGGTGTGAGTCGAGTCCGAGCGAGTCGGTCGGTGCGGTTAGACCCGGGAACGAGTCGGTCGGAGCGGTCGGGACGCCCGGACGAGTCGGTCGGCGATTTCGCATCGTACTCGCTCGCCCGGACGCGCGTACGAATCGGTCGGGAAACAGGGCTCCGAATCGGATCCGGTAAAGCCGAATCCGATTCGGAGCCCTACCGGCCGAGATCGGAATCGGCCCCTTAGTGTTACAATCAACTGTGACCTTTACCTGAAGTTCCAGATTGGGACGGTAGTCTCAACCTGCTTCTTCCAGCTTCGGAAGATCAGGAAAATCAGTAGATTCCTTACCACGGAAGCTCTTATTCAGGTTGTTCTATCTCTGGTCATTTCTCACATCGATTATGCCAACTCACTTTACTTCGGTCTCCCGGTGTACTTAACTAAAAGATTGCAGCTGGTGGAAAATCAGGCAGCCAGACTGATTTTTCATCAGTCAAGATGGCAACACACCTCCCCTTTAATGAGGAAGCTACACTGGCTCCCTGTAATACAACGTTACACGTTCAAAATCGGATGTTTCATCTTCAAATCTCTGCATGGCACCAGTCCAGATTTTGGCTCCAACCTTAGCATGCCGTGTTGGTGGGTGATGGGATTCCGTCCTCTTAAATAGGACTCCCCCATGTTGAAGTAGGAGTAACTTACTTGTACTGGTTGTGCTTTTGTTCTCCTTTCGGAGAGCTTGATAGACCCGCGGACTATATTGTTTGTTATAATTCCGAAAACACTACATCTAAGTTCGAATAGAAATACTGAAGTTTCCCTGTTACGTAAAATAAACTTGATAAAACACTACATGATACACCATATGTTAGAGGTATATGGTGATACGTCACCCCTTCTGACACTGATGAGGGTAACTTCATACAAACATAACAATTACTAATTTCCATTGCATTAACATATTGAATTAACAATTTAATAAACACATTTAAAGACAAATCATTGTCTGATTCATTATGATAGTTTATCTCATCTTCTACCCCTATTTCTATTTTAGTTCCCTTTATTCTATCTACCTTTTCATTAGTAATTGTACTATTCTTGTTACTTGTTTCCATTAACAAAGGTACTCCTACTGTTAGGAATAACCATACTAATACTATTAATAAAATACTACATAAGCAAAATCTTAAGCATCTTCTTTTAAAACTTCGTTTAGGTCTTTCAGTGTCTTTAATTTCTTCCATCTTTAATCAGAGAAAATTTTCTTTTCTCTTTCTTTGTCTAATATTTTCTTAAAATCCAATCTTTTATTTTAAGGAGGTCTTAATTTGCTTTCATCAATCTGTGCAACATGTACTCTTTCTGATTCTTCACATAAATCTAAGTTTTCAAATTCTTCAAGAATAACATAGGTCCACTCAGGGGCCTTGTATTTTCTGTTCAGAATTCTCAATCTTGAGCTTCTTCTTGTAAGTTTTAATAATGTCTGTTTAGCTTGTGTCTGACTCGTAATTTCATTTACTTGCTCTGGTTGCTTTTCTGGTCTTCTTAGATTATATTTTAGTCTCTTCACTCCTACAGGCCAATTGTCTCCTTTTCTAACTCTTTTGACCTGAACTGCACTTTCACCTTCTCCGTCTCCTTCTAAAGTTCTTTTTTTCACTTAATCTGGGCACAATCTGTTCTTGTTCCTCTTCTCTTTCTGAATGTCTTTGTTCTGTATTTTCTGTATTTGGATTTTCCTCTACTCGCACCTGTTCAGGTCTTATTACAGTTTGCTCTTCTCCAGCCTGAACTTGTTCTTCTAGATCTATCTGATCCTGTTCAGGTCTTATTTCAACTTGTTCTTCTTCTGCCTGAACTTTTCCCTGCTCAGGTTTCTGAATGGCTTTGTTTATTTCTACCTGAGTGTGTTCTTCTTTCCCTGACTTTTCCTCTCTATCTTTCTGTCTCTTTAATTCAGTTGTTCTTCTTGTTTCGACAACAGCATCAGGTATTTCAATCACTGGTATCCACTCTTCCTGACTTGTACTTGGCTGTTCATCATATAGTTGTCTTCCAGAATCTATCACTCTAGATTCTTCAGCGTCAGAGCTTTCAACTTCTGACGTCTCAACTTGTTCAGTCAGTGGCTGCTCTTGTTGTTCAGATGGGCTCGGAACTCTTCTGGTATGACTAGCATGAATCCAACTGGGTAAACCTGCACACTTCACTGCTGTGGTAGTGACTAGTATGACTTGACGTGGTTTATCCCACCTGGGTGCTAGACACGACTTCCTTGCGTGTTTCTTCACTAACACCCAATCTCCAGGATTCAAATCATGCGCCTGGTCTGGCTGTCTTTCAACTGCGTCTTCTCCAACCTGATGAGAGACAGAACGCACCATTTCAGCCAATCCTTTGCAATAGTCCAATACTAGATCATCAGTTAAATTCATCAATGTATTTCCAGGAATATATGCTTGTCTCATTGCCCTTCCCATGAGTACCTCGTGTGGACTCAATCCCGTTTTTCTGTCAGGAATACTTCTGAGACCCATCAGTACAAGAGGCAATGCATCTGGCCATTTCAGCATTGTGGATGCGCACACCTTCCCTAATCATGATTTGATTGTGCCATTAAGCTGTTCCACTATTCCAGAAGCCTCTGGACGATAAGCACAGTGCAGTTTTTGTTCAATGTTAAATGCAGCACAGATTAATCGAATTATCTCATTATTAAAATTAGGTCCTCTATCTGATTCCAAAGTGACTGGAAAACCAAAACGAGGAACTAACTCCCTCAATAATAGTTTATCAACTGTGAGACTGTTGTTTCTTCTAGTGGGGTATGCCTCTACCCATCTTGAGAACAGGCACACTATGACAAGTACATATTTCAGTCCATTGCAAGGAGGCAACTCAATGAAATCTAACTGCAATCTGGTGAAGGGTCCTTCTGCCTTTCCAATCTTTCCCCAACTAACCACTGTCTTCCTACCTGGGTTCTGCTGCTGACAGATTAGGCATCTCTGGCAAAGGCTCTCTGCGACTACCCAAACTTTGGATTGTACCAACTTTGTCTGAATAATCTGAGCATTGAATCCCTGCCAATGTGTGTTGTCCCATGGTATACTCTTGCCATTTGAGAGAGTAGACAGTCTGGCATGACTGGCCTGCCATCTAAGTACACCCACACTTCATCTTCTGTCCTCTTTGTACAACTTGATTTTATCCAAATCTCCTTTTCCTCAACTTCTTCCTGTAACTGTCTGACCTCATCCCATGTTTCTGGAGCTGAGAAAAACATAAGTTGGCAGCTGGTTTCACCCGTTTCAATTTTTCTGTTAGTTGACATGGTATTTCTTGCACAGTATCGAGCAATTTGGTCGGCATATCTATTACCGGCTGCCACGTAGTCATTTCCTGACTGATGTGCAGCTCATTTAACAACTGCTACTTCTTTTGGCAATTGTAATGCTTCCAACAAATCTTTTACATTTTTACTGTTTCTGATAGGAGATCCTGAAGAAGTCAGAAATCCCCTCTGCATCCAGAGTTGGCCAAAATCATGCACAACCCAAACCATATTGACTGTCCGTAAATATGGTTATCCTCCAATTTTTCCCACCTTTGCATGCCTTTGTTAAGGCCACCAATTCGGCTACTTGTGCAGATTTGACTACCGGTAAACAGGATGCTTCAACCACCCCCGTTATTTTACATGCAGCATATGCAGCACTTAATACTCCTCCTTCAGTTCTTAAACAAGACCCATCCACAAACAGTTCATAAACAGCTTCCGTCAATTAATTTTCTTTTATGTCTGGGCGGGGCTTAGTACACAATTCGGTCACATCCAGACAATCATGATCAATCTCATCTTTCACTTCTTCACAACATGGATCTGGCAATAATGTGGCAGGATTCATTATCGTACATCTCATCACTGTCACATTTTCTGCTCCCAGAATCACCCTTTCATACTTAGTCAGCCGACTGGGAGTGAGCTGTTGTGTTCTTGTTCTTGTCAAAAGAATCTCAACTGAGTGTGGAACGTAAAACTTTACGGGATGTCCCATCACTATGGACTCACTTTGCTCCAGACTCATACAAGTAGCAGCTACTGCTTTTAAGCAGCCAGGTAAGGCTGAAGCCACTGGATCCAAGGTGGCAGAAAAATACGCCACTGGACGTCGGCTAAGTCCATGTCTTTGTGTTAAAACTGAAAGTGCACAATTTTCTCTCTCACAACAAAACAACGCAAATTCTTTTGAATAATCAGGTATGCCTAAGGCAGGGGCCTCACATAAACAATTTCGTAGTTTCACAAAGGCTTCCAAACATTCATCATTCCAATCAATTGGATCTTTCGCTCTTTTCCAAGTTAATTGTATCAATGGTTTTGCTAGCATGGAAAAACTATCCACTGCCTACAGTACCCAACCACTCCTAGAAACATTCTCATCTCCTTCTGTGTCTGAGGTAGCTGCATTTCTTTGATTATTTTTATTCTTTCTGGTGTCACTTTTCTAACTCCTCTTTCTATTTTATGCCCTAAATATTTAACTTCTTGTTGACAGAACTGCAATTTTTCTGGAGACACTTTGGGGCCGATTCCGATTCGGGCCGGAAAACATACCGACTGACTCGGTTGTCCGACCACCACGTACTGGCGCTACCCGATCCGCGTAGTACGATGCAATGCATGTGAATTACGACCGACTTGTACGGAACACAAGCCGAACGACCGAACAGCACGGAAACCAGCTATCCGGCCGGGAAACTACGCGAATAGAACTGACCAACACGCACCAGGAATGAACCCGACATAAACGTACCCGCTAACTCCGACCCGCGCAGTACGATGCAATGCGTGTAAAACCAGACCGAGTCGCACGGAGCCCAAGCCGTACGATCGACACGCATACAAAACCGAGCCGAAGCAACTCAATACTCCGCGACCGACGCGTACGCCACACATGAAACCCATCAGGAGCACAGCTTGAAAGACTCGGAGAAGCCCGCACGAGCCAACTGCAGCGTCCTACTCGGTCAGAAGAATGTCTCCTACATGCCCAAAACCCACAAAGGAAAAATACAAAAAAAAGGGCCAAACAAGCAATGACAAAGTCAATAAATACAGGGGTGAAAAAACATGGAACAAAGACACACCTACAACCCCACCCATATAAAGGCCACAAATCACTACCATGATCCTTTGCAAATTCAACTGACCTGTCAGCACAGAACACCATCAGACAGCAAACACAGACACACCCACAACTCATCCATCACACAAGCCACACACCATTAGCACCTCCCAAATAGCACCCTCACATACACCCAGCAAAACCTACACTCACCCACCCTCACCTGCACACTCACACACACATCAATCCCCACCACCACCCATCACCATGCCCTCAAAGAAGAATCCAAAGTTCCTAGACAGTGAATTGGAAGTCCTGGTAGATGAGATCCTCAGGGTAGAGCCACAGTTGTTTGGTACATTGGTCCAACAGACCCCCATGTCGCAGAAAACCAAGATGTGGGAGAGGATCGTCGACAGGGTGAACGCACAATCACCATGTTTGCGCACAAAGGAAGACATCCAGAACAGGTGGTATGATGTGCGCAGGAGGGTCAAGGACCTACTCAAGAAGGATTACGCCTTGAGTAATCGCACCGGCAGTGGCCCTCCTGCCAAACCAGTATACCCCAGGCCCTGGGAGGAGAAGGTGCGGGCCATCCTACCACCAGTGAGCGTATATGGACTATCAAACATCCCAGAGCCTGGTGAGTACACAACCAATATACACAATATTGTGTGACAATACACACACATCACTGTCAAGGGGATAGTCAAACCATGCACCCTTAGCAAATCCACAGCAACCAAAAGATAATCATCCCAAGATGTGTATGTTAGTTAGATAAACACAATACATGCCATCTCATAGTGATATGTAACTGTGTCATGACATGTACAAACCTAACAACAAATAGAGCAAGGCAGTGGCACAAATATAACCAACAAACACAGTCAGATATTTTGCCACCACTAGAACACCACCTCACAGGGAAGCTCACTGAAAGGAAGGAATTCTGTGTATGCTGGTGAAGTGAGTGTAGCCAATAGCATGATGGGAGTTGTAGTCACAGATATCGGTCACCCTCACAATTGGCCCATCAACACCACTCTGAACCATGCTCACATCACAGGGAGTGGAAAAGAACTGACAAGATGGCTGACACTGGGTACTGCTGTGGGGAGCACAAGGCCCTGCTGGGAACTGTGCACCAACCAACAGCAGGACACCACTGTCAGCCATCTTGCCATTGCTGTCAGACTCACACACAGTGAAGCCGACTCAAAAGGAAGGAAGTATGGGCATGCTGGGAAGGGGGGGTGTAGGCAATAGCATGATGGGAGTTGTAGTCACAGATATTGGTCACCCTCACAATTGGCCCATCAACACCACTCTGAACCATGCTTACATCACAGGGAGTGGAAAAGAACTGACAAGATGGCTGACACAGGGTACTGCTGTGGGGAGCACAAGGCTCTCCTGGGAACTGTGCACCAACCAACAGCAGGACACCACTGTCAGCCATCTTGCCATTGCTGTCACACTCACACACAGTGAAGTCGACTCAAAAGGAAGGAAGTATGGGCATGCTGGGAAGGGGGTGTAGGCAATAGCATGATGGGAGTTGTAGTCACAGATATTGGTCACGCTCACAATTGGCCCATCAACACCACTCTGAACCATGCTCACATCACAGGGAGTGGAAAAGAACTGACAAGATGGCTGACACTGGGTACTGCTGTGGGGAGCACAAGGCCCTGCTGGGAACTGTGCACCAACCAACAGCAGGACACCACTGACTGACATCCTGAAAGCCAACTTGCACTCCCTGCAATGGAAGCACGTTCCATGGTGGGATATCTGGCTGGGTGGGAAGGAGGACTGACAGCTCTGACCATAGTCACAAGCAGCTTTTCTCACCCCCCCCCCCCCTTAACACAAACTCCACACAACTCACCTGGGAGAATGCAATGCCTCACACTCTAATTAAATATCCCACAAAGAACAACAACACTGGGTTATGCTGTGTGAAGCACAGGGACACTTTTGGGACTTGTAGCCAAACAAACGCCAGGACAACACTGTCAGCCATCCTGTCAGCACAGGCACACTACCCCACAGGGAAGCAGAGTCAAAAGGAAGGAAGTATGGGCATGCTGGGAAGGGGGGTGTAGGCAATAGCATGATGGGAGTTGTAGTCACAGATATTAGTCACCATCACAATTGGCCCATCAACACCACTCTGAACCATGCTCACATCACAGGGAGTGGAAAAGAACTGACAAGATGGCTGACACTGGGTACTGCTGTGGGGAGCACAAGGCCCTGCTGGGAACTGTGCACCAACCAACAGCAGGACACCACTGACTGACATCCTGAAAGCCAACTTGCACTCCCTGCAATGGAAGCACGTTCCATGGTGGGATATCTGGCTGGGTGGGAAGGAGGACTGACAGCTCTGACCATAGTCACAAGCAGCTTTTCTCACACCCCCTTAACACAAACTCCACACAACTCACCTGGGAGAATGCAATGCCTCACACTCTAATTAAATATCCCACAAAGAACAACCACACTGGGTTATGCTGTGTGAAGCACAGGGACACTTTTGGGACTTGTAGCCAAACAAACGCCAGGACAACACTGTCAGCCATCCTGTCAGCACAGGCACACTACCCCACAGGGAAGCAGAGTCAAAAGGAAGGAAGTATGGGCATGCTGGGAAGGGGGTGTAGGCAATAGCATGATGGGAGTTGTAGTCACAGATATTGGTCACCCTCACAATTGGCCCATCAACACCACTCTGAACCATGCTCACATCACAGGGAGTGGAAAAGAACTGACAAGATGGCTGACACTGGGTACTGCTGTGGGGAGCACAAGGCCCTGCTGGGAACTGTGCACCAACCAACAGCAGGACACCACTGACTGACATCCTGAAAGCCAACTTGCACTCCCTGCAATGGAAGCACGTTCCATGGTGGGATATCTGGCTGGGTGGGAAGGAGGACTGACAGCTCTGACCATAGTCACAAGCAGCTTTTCTCACCACCCCCCCCCCTTAACACAAACTCCACACAACTCACCTGGGAGAATGCAATGCCTCACACTCTAATTAAATATCCCACAAAGAACAACCACACTGGGTTATGCTGTGTGAAGCACAGGGACACTTTTGGGACTTGTAGCCAAACAAACTCCAGGACAACACTGTCAGCCATCCTGTCAGCACATGCACACTACCCCACAGGGAAGCAGAGTCAAAAGGAAGGAAGTATGGGCATGCTGGGAAGGGGTGGTGTAGGCAATAGCATGATGGGAGTGGTAGTCACAGCTCAACATCCACCACCCACATGGCCCAGCAAGCTCACACTGAAGCATGCACACCTCACAGGGAGTGAAAAGCCACTTCTAAGATGTCTGACAATGGTGCTCTGTTGTGGGGAGTACCAGGCCCTGCTGGGAACTGGGCACCAACCAACAGCAGGACACCACTGACTGACATCCTGAGAGTTAACCTGCACCCACTGCAAGGGTGGCATGCTTCATGGTGGGATAACTGGGCTGGGGGGAGAAGGAGGTCCGGATGTCAACCAAATACCACCAATGCTGGTCATGCACACACCTCAACATTCACATTGAAATGCTTCAGGTTGGCAGGACAATGAGCCACACCAATATCAACCTCTGACTGTGACAACTTAGGACAATGCAATGTACAGGCCCGCATCCAGAGGTACAGTCACAACTGTCATGTGTTTGAACCATTGATGCCTGTAGAAACATAACATACATTGTGTGTCTCTCCCAAAAACAGGTGATGATGGGGACACAGCAGCAGATGATGAGGAGTCCCTGTCCCAGGCTCCGGTGGCCCCTAAGCTCTCTGGTGTGGAACAGCCTCTGCCCTCCTCGGATGGCGAAGCCCTACCTGGCACCTCCGGTGTGAGTCATCATACAGCACCAGCAGGACCACCATCTGCACCCCCTGCACCCATTCCTCCAACATCTGCCAACACACAGACCACCCCCGCTGACACGGACAGACCAAGGACACTGAATGACAACAGCACAGGGATCCCAGCCCACCGTGAAGCAACGGACAACAACCCCAGTACCAACCCCTAAGGGGGCCTAGGGTCACCTGTGCATGCCACCGCAGGTCCCGCACATGTGGCCAGGGGTGGTGGGAGGGGTGGTAGGAAGAGGTCGCTGTTTGCAGAGGGGTCTGGACTGCATGATGACCCACAACTGGTACGCATTGCTGATGCGTACCAGAATAGCACCGGAGAGGTCAGCCAGGTAGTGGGGATCCTCAAGGACATTCAACAGCAGCAGGCTGCCCATCATGGCCACTTGGACTCCCACATGTCCCGTGTGGAGACACACATGTCTGGCATGGAGTCCAAGTGGGACACATTGGAAGAACTGACAGCGGTGCAGAGGGACATATTGACATGCCTCCGCCAGATTAGCACCAACATGTCCACACCTCCCTGTGTGCCCACAACATCTTGTGCCACAACAACTGCAACTGCCACAGGGAGGGAGGATGACTCTGGTGGAGAGTCCTCTGCACCGCAGCAGCACGTGAGGGTCCCCCCAGAAAGAAGAGGGGTCGTCCGAGGAAGGACAACTGAGAGGCCGATGGGCATGTACATCCCCCAGGAACCCAACACCTGTTCTGGAAATTCTCCTTTGTATGCAAACTGTTCACCCTGTCGAATGCAACCCAACTCTCCCACATGACATGGGGAGTTTAAGTTGGACTAATGTATCAGATGACTGTGGACTTTACTCAGGACATTTCTGCTACCAACACTTCCAACTCATCTGGGAACTTTGGATTCCAATCCCAATGTACAGCACCCACCATCCTGTGCACTATCCTCAAACATGTATGTAAATAAACTCACTAATACACCATACTTGCCTCTGTTGTGATTCCAACGTTGTTTTTGTCATGGAGATGATGATCTGCTAAATGACACTGTGCATGCTAACTGCTACAGCAAGTTCAACACCGTCATGTGAGTCATGGCGACGTGACACATATGAGGGAGACACACCACTAGGGCTACACAACACATACACACCAGGGCCATCTGACTCATCGCCTACACTGATGTTGCCAGGAAATACAGTGGAATGCACAGACAACACACCTATTCACAGTCTGTGTTAACTAGCCCACAGGTGCAGTAAGCAAATGTCAGTCAGATGTGTGACCACAGACAACGCACATCCCAAAGTGAAGCACAGGTTTATTACACATTTGCAACATGTTGTTTCCAGTACAGATGCAAGGTAATCCCACGTGGCAGTGGCCACACAGTCAACAAGTGTAGAAGAAATAAAGTCCAGGGGTGTGTGGCACATCACCTGTAGGGAAACGACTGCTTCCACCCTGAAAGCTGAATCATGGTGTTGGGGGATCCGAGTTGACCAAACAACTCTGAAAGTACCCTGTGAAGGACAGACATGACACACAGTCAAAAGCACTGAAGAACAGGACAGAACTGCAATACTCATGCCCAATACATGTCACAAGATACCTACATAAAACCAAGTTAGCATGTCAACACTGTTGGGGAGTACAGACTACCTGTAAGGACACATCGCTGCACGCATCCAGTCAAGTAGCACATGGCCACACTCAAACATCAACAGAGCACCACCAACACATATCATGCAAACTCAAATCATTGACATGACATCTCTGGATACTCACATTCAGCTGAAGAAGTTGGTGATGAGCTGTGTGCGGACATCACCCTCATCACTGGCATCGTGGCCCAGGCCAGGATCCTCCACAGGTGGCGGATGTTGGTCATCGTCATCCAGGATGAGAGGCAACTCCTTCCGCACTGCCAGGTTGTGTAGCATACAGCAGACGATGACAATCTTGCACACCTTTGCTGGGCATATGGGAGGGCCCCTCCTGTCTTGTCCAGGCAGCGAAATCGGCTCTTCAGGAGACCAAATGGCCGCTCGATCACTCTCCTGGTCCGACCATGTGCCTCATTGTAGCGCATCTGGGCTGGTGTCACAGGGTTCCTGAGGGGTGTCAGCAACCACGGCATGTTAGGGTATCCGGAGTCACCTACATACAGACAATTGCACATTAGCTGAGTTGGAAAAGAGGGTGGAATACAACATTGCAGAACACACACAATGGTACAAAGTCAGTACACACCGACAGGCCAGGCACGCTGGTTCTGCATCTGTGACATCATCCTCGGGATGCGACTACACCTCATCACGTAGGCATTGTGTGCAGAACCGGGGAAACGTGCACACACATGTGAGATGCTCATATCTGCAAGACATACCACCAGAGCATTGATAGAATGGTAATGTTTCCTGTTCCTGTATGCCTGCTCATGTGCCTGTGGTGGTACCAAAGCCACATGTGTCCCATCAATGGAACCAATGAAATGTGGCATCCTCCCCAGGGCATAAAAGTCACTCTTGACGTCAGTGAGTTGTTGACGTTTAGGGAAATAGATGTACTGGTTCAGGTATCTCAACATTGCCTCCAAAACATCGGGTAGCACACGGCTGAACATGGTCTGTGACATCCCACCAGCAGACGCCACAGTGTGTTGAAAGGTACCGGTGGCAAAGAAGTGTAGGGCTGCCATCACCTTCACCTTGGGGGTCAGCGCTGTAGGGTATGGCCGGCCAGGTTGCAAATGTGGGGCCAACCGCACTGCCAATTCCTCAATCAGCGGCCTGTTGAAGCGGTATCGTCGGATGCAGTCACGTTCAACCATGGTTACAAGGTCAGGGAATGGTCTATGGACAGCTGGTGCCCTGCAGTGCATAGGTGAACAAAGAAAGATTGTCAGTCACCCCACATATGTGGCATTGAGACCATACTCAATATCACATGATACATCATTACGAGACACAAGTACTTGATGTGTGTGCCGTTCTGTATGGACATATATGGCACCTACATGGCCAACATCTAACATCACAGTTCAACATGTGTTGACAACAAGTTCCAGGTTGTGCTATGGGAAATCATTAGGCTGTGTCACAGTACCCATGTACTGCTGTCACGTTCCAAACACACACCACAGTGACAAGTGAGGACAGATGTGCCACAGGCATCACAGCTCATTGACAGGTAGATTCCCAGGGACCCTGTATTGCCACATGGACACTGGCATGACATGGCGTATCATGTACACGTCAGCAAAACAACCATGACTCCCACAGGTAGTGGCCCCTGTTGCCTCTGCAGGACAGACATGGACGTATGTGACACACACACGCACAACATCAAAGTCGATGCACAAACAACGTGGTTGTGGAGACTGTCTCCCATTGTGCACATGGAATCAGAGACATCTGAAACACAACATGCACACAGACTGTGGAGGGCCATCACTATTGTGGCAATGGGTCACCCTGTGATGTACATACCTTCGCACATGGGACTCAGGGTGTATGTGACATGACATACACATACACAACCTGGAAATGTGACCATGGCACATGCCCTAAACTGAACAGTTGCACATCACAGTGGTCATGTGTACAACACACAAAGGATTCTGTCCCCATGAACACGTGCACAGCCTGGGAGTGGCTGCCCCCAAGTGCCACCAAAAAAACCACATGTTGACCCCCATACACACACAGGTAATGCAGACTTACATGCCATAGGATACAGTGTGGACAGGCTGTGGTGTTGTAGGTGTGCCCCTGAGTCCCTGGCAAGTAATTGTGGCTGGCATACGTTCACCAGTGACAACCATGGTGACATATGCGAGTGACTTGTACAGGGACGCGTCGTACAGCAATGGACCGATCCGTGTGCACGCATTGGCCATTGCATATGATGTGGACGGATGCGTGTTGTCATCCGAAATACGCGTTGTACAGCAATGGACCAATCGGTGCGCATGCATTGGCCATTGCATATGATGTGGACGGATGCGTGTTGTCATCCGAAATATGCGTTGTACAGCAATGGACCGATCCGTGTGCACGCATTGGCCATTGCATATGATGTGGACGGATGCGTGTTGTCATCCGAAATACGCGTTGTACAGCAATGGACCGATCGGTGCGCACGCATTGGCCATTGCATATGATGTGGACGGATGCGTGTTGTCATCCGAAATACGCGTTGTACAGCAATGGACCGATCGGTGCGCACGCATTGGCCATTGCATATGATGTGGACGGATGCGTGTTGTCATCCGAAATACGCGTTGTACAGCAATGGACCGATCGGTGCGCACACATTGGCCATTGCATATGATGTGGACGGATGCGTGTTGTTTTTCTAAATACGCGTTGTACAGCAATGGACCGATCGGTACGCACGCATTGGCCATTGCATATGATGTGGACGGATGCGTGTTGTCATCCAAAATACGCGTTGTACAGCAATGGACCGATCAGTGCGCACGCATTGGCCATTGCATATGATGTGGATGGATGCGTGTTGTCATCCGAAATACACGTTGTACAGCAATGGACCGATCCGTGTGCATGCATTGGCCATTGCATATGATGTGGATGGATGGGTGTTGTTTTTCGAAATACGCGTTGTACAGCAATGGACCGATCGGTGTGCACGCATTGGCCATTGCATATGATGTGGACGGATGCGTGTTGTTTTTCGAAATACGTGTCGTACAGCAATGGTCCGATCGGTGCGCACGCATTGGCTATGGCCTGACATGGTAACGGACGCGTTTTCGAAGCTTTAACGAGTCAGATGCAGTGAATTCAATTTGCCACCCACAACAATGTTGCAAATTCATGGGTGTCATGAAGTTGAACTTTTGAAGGATGCTGTGGGCGTGTATAAGTGGTGCAATTCCATGGATTGGCCAGATTCAGAAGATGCAAACGACTTGGACCTATCACTTTGGACACATGGGACAGTATCTGCCTCTGCAGCACACATATAATGCTGTCTGTTCCCCTGAGAGCTCACTTGCCTGCACTACATGCTCCAGGACAACATCTACCACCACCACTGCTGCTGTCTCTGCATCCTCTGGCTACTGCAATGGCACGTACTGTGGATAGAGCCCCAGCCTTCAGCACTGAGGAGAACCAGGCCCTGCTGGACAGCCTCCTTCCACAGTACAGCAAGCTGTATGGGAAACCAGGGGAGCAGGTGAGTGTGCTGTCCACTGCCTTACTAATTGTGCATGTTGTCTGACTAGCAAGACTTACAGTGTGTACACAAGTGGCTAGTATGCTCACTGAGTAGTTGTCACCCCCCAAAGTGTGTAGTCACATGCACTGAACAGGTATAGTGCAGTAACAGTGCATTCCAACAAGGTTTGACTTCCCAGGCAATGATACCATTTAGGAACTGCTGGCAAACTGTTCATAGCCATAGTTGCACTACCTGTGTACATCATATGCCCCTGTGTTTGAGACATGTATATCCAACTGTGTGATGCACGGAAATGTTGCATGTGTAGTAATGGCCTTTTCACTTTGTCATCCTCACAGGTTGATGCCCACCAGAAGCAGGAGATCTGGCTGACTATCGTCCGGGCAGTACGATCTGTGGGGGTCTACAGGCACAGGATCCGCAACTGCCAGAAGAGGTGGCAGGACCTTCGGGGCTGGACCCGGAGGATCGCAAGGGTCCAGCTGAAGCTGTCACCTCCTCGCAGGAGGGGCAGACACCAGACCCTGACCCCCCACATGCTCCGGATCCTGGTGGTGGTCTTCCCTGACCTGGATGGGCAGCTGAAGGCCAGACAGCAGCAAGGAGGGGGTAAGTGCTAGCCTCAACTGTGTACTATGACTGGCATGCTCTATGCACTCCTTTAGCCATGTTCCACTTCCACAGTACAACTGTCATGTCGTCCTGGACTCATGCCCCTCACTTGTGTCATGCCCCCTCCTCATCTGATACACAGGTGTGGCCCTTACAGTCTGTGACTTAGGTCACTTGGGTACTGTGTACTTGCAGTTACCTGTGGTTCAAGTTGGGGACAGCATCAGTTACAGGAACTTTGTGGTGGGCTGCATGGGTGGTACAATTGCTCACAATGCCTGTGATCTGACATGTACTCTGGGTATGGCTTTAATATGTGTTCCAATTGCTGCTCTGACTCACCACATGTCTGGGGTATGTGCCACACACCCATGCTGCTGCAGAGACCAAGGTAGGAGCCTCAGAAGTATGTACATCATGTGTGTGACACATGCATAGCCACCTGCCTAGTGTTCAGGGTAATACCATGTTGCACATGGACCAGGACTGTAATGCCTACTCCGTACATCGAAGGCACTCTGTTCTCCCACTCCCGTGTGTCAGCATACATATTGGGCATTGTGAAGAGTGCACTCAGGTGTATGCCTCTGTGTCACCGTGGTGTGGCCTTGCTTTTTGGACTCCTGGAGTGTTTAACAATTTGGGGTGGCCAGCCATCTGAGTTGTGACTATGGGATCTGCACATAGGTTAATGCATAGGTCTCTGATCCCTTGACTGTGCACAATGTTGTATGAAACATTGAGGTGCAGGCAGCTTTGGTTCATTCTCATCAGACGGTGAAGTGCTCATGTGTATGGATTTGTGTTTGCAGTCACTCAAATGTCTCATTTGATTGACGTGGGATCATCTCAGTCCTCATAATGTGGGTGGCCAGGGGTGCACATGTGCACCTGTCAGCTAAAGGGCTTACATTTCAAAAAATTCCATGATTGTGACACAGTGCAGACTGGTGTTGTGTGTATGCACTGCCCCTGTGACAGGAGACAATTATGACTGACTTGCCAGACAGGCCTGTGCCATGACATTCCAATCGCAAAGGGTGATCCAGCAGTGGTGTGATATGTCCTGCATGCACACCATTGTCGCATTGTCTATCAGGACATGAGGATATCATTGTGTCTGGTGATGGAAGCAAAACCCGCATATCAACAGAGACTTTGCCCATCACTTTTCCTGACACATGTACTGAGTCAGTGGCAGGAGATGGCATGTGTTTGGAGTGACACATTTCCATATGTTCTCTTGGATGTCCAACAACTGTGTATGTGGTGCATGTGTGCACATATGATTAGTCGCATCCAACAGGCAGCAGACAGATGGGTGCATGGACAGGTAGGATATGTGTGGCATGACTGACTGTCAGGCAGACAATGGGCTTCTTCAAATCAGTGTCAGCACTTATTGCAATGTCTAGCAAATGATGGCAGGGCTTGCTCTGTGATGTGCTGTACTTACTGTGGTGTGTGTGGTCAGTACAGGTGACTAATGTTGCTCCGTTTATCCTGATTGTTTGCAGATACATCCACGGCCACAGGAGGAGACAGCTCCATGGACCAAGAGGAGCGGCAGAGCCAGACTGGGTCCACTGCAGGGGAGAGCGAGGGACCCAGTGGCACGGAGGGTGAGGGGAGCCACACTGAGGAGACCTCAGCTACGACCACCTCGGCTGGGGAAAACAGCACTTCCAGTGAGGACTCACTTGTGGAGGCGGGTGTCAGCAGACCAGAGGCAACGTCAAGCAAGTTTGTCCCCACCACCACCACCATCTCCACCCTCCCATCTGCTCCCATCCCACATGTCCGTGGAGGCTCCCATGTAGGGGAGCGTGTCTCCTTCATGCCAGGCACTGCACCCCCTGCCTCTGTCCCCCCTGCTGCCCTGAGTGTGGAGTCTGTGGACTTGCTGAAACAGATCCATGTAGGGCAGACATCAATGCTGAGTGTCCTCCATGCACACACGGGTCTGTTGACACAACTGGTGTCATTCATGGAGGGCATGTCATCTGGCATGTCTGCCCTACATCGGACCAATCAGTCCATGGCCTCCTCACTGACGGCAGCAGTGTCCCTCCTGCAACAGTCCCTCACCTCTCCTACCTCTGCCCCATCCACAATCCCCAGTACCCTACCTGTCCCAAGCACACACACACCGGCACCGGCACGCACCAGCACAGACACAAGCAGCACACAGACACACAAGCCAAAATCCAGACGCACACGCACGCACAGTCAGGGGACTGATACCTCACTCACATGGGATGGGGCCCAGACAGACACACACGCATCCACGAGCACTCCGCAGTCCTCAGATACCTCTCCCTCCGAAACCCCTTCCCTTGCCTCACCTGCAACCCCCCCCTCCCAGAAGCTCTTCCTCTGTGAGCTTGGCCTCTTCCCCACAGATACATCTGACACGAAGTCCAGGCGGAAGAGGCGACCACCACACACAGAGGGGAGTGCCCCTCAGCCCCGGACACCCTCCCCCAGGCACAGGCAGACTGAGGACCCCATTCGAAAGTCCCCCCGGACCAGGAAGGGCAAGACCCCACCACCACCACCACACAGCTCCACCACACAGTCTCTCTCCTCCATCCCCCAGGCCACCACTCCACAGGTTCCACCGCCACACCCTGCCCCAGGTTCCCCCACACACCGATACCGCATCCCCAAACTGCTTAGGCCCTCCCCCCCACCACTTGCTCTTCCACCCCCAATCCAGACGCTCTGCGTGTTTGTACCACTGGTGTGGAGACCGGGTCCCCCCCTCTGTCCTACCCACCTCATCTGCCCCCCTTCCACTCCCTTGGAGTTATGCACTGCAGTGGAGTCCACAACCACCCCGTCTGACTCGGGCACTGCAGTGGGGACCCAGTCCACTCCATCTGACCGGCCCACTGCAGTGGTTGCAGCACCCACACCATCTGACTTGTGCCCTACAGTGGTGCCGGCCCCCACTGAGTCAGACACCTCCACTGCAGTTGCCGGTGACACTCCTGCACCCACCACCCCTTCACTGCCTCCTTCTGGCATCCCCTGATCCTGTCCCTGCGGTGCCTGGCCTGCCCCTTGTATGCCCCTCCGAGGGGATGTCCGCTGTCCGTACCAGTGCAGGCAAGCAATGGGTGACAAGTTGTCACATATCACCCTGTTGGGACTGTGTATTTGGACTGGCCATTGGCCTTAGTTTCTTTTGGACTTAAAATTTTAGTTTAACATTTGCTGAATAAAGCCTCTTTTTGTTTACTTGTGGTTTTTCTTTGGATGTACATGATGTAGATGAGTATCATCATGCATTTGCAGTTGTAATAGTGTTCAGATCACGAAAATGAAGTGTTGCTGGGATGGCCTCCATGTGGTCCATGGGATATGTGTCCTAATGTAGTCTGGATCTATAGCATCCTTTGCTGCAGTCTGAGGGTGTAATGTTCAGCATTTGACACAGGGATGTACGTTTTGCATTTGTAAATTAACATCTTTGGCTTACACTGATGCACATCTGGTGGGCTTACCACTGTTCAATGTTTCTATTTCCCTGACTGTGTGCCCATCTCCAATGGACATGCAGTTTAGCACATCAATGTTGAAGGACTCATCTGTGTATACAGTGCAACTTGCTTGACACATGTTTTGGGTGTATGCAGATGACTGACGTGACACTCCCGTACCCAGGCTGATGTGAGCAGAGCCTTCAGTGTGTTGTAGTTGTTGACTCACTGACCGAGTGTTCTGCTGACATGTTTGAGTCGTGCACAGACAAGGTTTGGCACAGCGGACCTTCCACAGGAGTGGAGTGCCCTCATGGCAGTGTGTAATCCCGTGACATTGCCTGGGCCCGTGTTGTGTGTTGTGTGAACATGTCTGTGTGTGTTCCCTTCCCTTTTCCTACACAGGCTGTGTCCCTAGGGATGTTCCTGTTTGTGATGCTTGCTGAGTTGTCCTGTGTTCATCCAGCATCTTGGACCTGGTTTCTCCGGGATGTGGGTGCATGGCAAACTAATGTTCATCAGGTTGTCATCCCTAGTTGTCTTTGTTGTCAGGGCTGGGGATGTGGGCAAACGCAGATGGGACAAAGTCAGGATTCCCCTTGGCACTTGTTGGTTACACAAGTCATGTAATTTACAGTTTGTGGTAGATTTCAGTGATTGTGACACGTTGTCTGTGTGACTGCTGCCACTCCTCAGGGTCAGAGCTGCAATGTTGGAAGTTGTCTATGTGTGTTCTTTGTGGGTCACCTTGACTTCTTCATTGGTGTGTGACTGTGGCCGGGATCCCATTGATTGGGGTGGATTTCACGTCATGCCCATGTACGGCGTACTGTGCAGTGTGTCAGACATTCACGAGTCTTGTTGACTAGCCACGAGTGATGGGTTTCTGCACCTTAGTTCCCACCACCACCCCTGGGATTGTCATGGGTGCATGTGCAATGTCACCAGTCCATGTGAGCTTCACTGCTGCACATTGGTGAAGATCAAGGTGTGTGGTGTTGAGTGTGTGCAAATGTGAGTTGTTGCACGGCTAGACCCCTACCTCCATATTGGCCTTGGCTGACAGGCCGTGCTGATTGATTTGTGCTTGTGTAGGTGTGATGGTAGTTAGTTGCTCAGGACACATGGCTGTGGTTCACAGTGTGAACGACATCTACCTTTGTCATCACAGTGGGATTATCATGCAGGCTAGTGTCACCACAATGTGGGGTCCCTGTGGGTAGTGCTGTGGTGGGTCTGTCTCTTGCTGTGTTAGTTACTGTTCCTACAAGCTTGTGTGACATGTGTAATTTGGGCTCCCTCTCATCTAACAATGCCTTATTGCCCACATAGGGGAATCCGATCCATGAGTTACTTTTGTGTGGCACTGTATACACATCTGTGTAATTGGGATTCAGGCCTCCTCATGTGTTGTGTGGTTGCCTGGGGACACTGGCACACCCCCCCCATCACCTGTTGTGTTTGATATGCAGTGTGAGGCTGCCTGTTTGTGTTTGTGCATCTGCACCACTGCATTGGCATATCTTTAGTGTGCCATTGGCTGTATGTTGTTTGGTGGATTTCCCCTGCTGTCCCTGGGACTCCTAGGTCATCAGTCAGCACAATAATCATGGTTTGTATGTCCCATTGCTGCCATGGTATTTGTTCACCTCACATCTACAGTCTCCACAGGATATCTACATTTGTGTGTCCATTGGTGCAGATATGTGGGTCTGCATTATGATGGTCACTTCTGTCATTCTGTAATTGATAAATGTTGACAATGTCAGCCCCCATGGGTGATGTTTGTCTGCACATGGCCAAAGGAATGTTTTATTTGCACTGCACTGTTTGCCTCACCCAATCTATGTTGCTATGGGACACAACCACTACTTTGCCACTGATGTGTTTGTTGTTGTGTGACCAGGAATCATCCATGCTGTTTGGCAGTTGCAGCTTTTTCCATGACAACACTTACCTTTTGGTCACTGTGATGATGGGGGTTTAGACCCCATTGCCACAATGTTCAAAATGTGCTTCAGCTATGGACCCCACAATTACATTTTGGTCACTGTGATGATGGGGGTTTAGACCCCATTGCCACAATGTTCAAAATGTGCTTCAGCTTTGGACCCCACACTTACATTTTGGTCACTGTGATGATGGGGGTTTAGACCCCATTGCCACAATGTTCAAAATGTGCTTCAGCTATGGACCCCACACTTACATTTTGGTCACTGTGATGATGGGGGTTTAGACCCCATTGCCACAATGTTCAAAATGTGCTTCAGCTATGGACCCCACACTTACCTTTTGGTCACTGTGATGATGGGACCCCATTGCCACAATGTTCAAAATGTGCTTCAAATATGGACCCCACACTTACATTTTGGTAACTGTGATGATGGGGGTTTAGATCCCATTCCCACAGTGGTCATGGTCTGCTTGCATTGTGGAGGCCACACACATTTATGTGTGACACATGTGATAGGGGGTCACATTGTATGCTCAATGTCATGTTCAGTGTTGTAGGCATTTGACACAGACTACACACTCTTGTCATGATGTTGGGGGGATGTCTTTTTCTGACATTCCTTATGTTGGAGTATGCTGGTTGTGTCATGCATTACCCATCCTATGAGTGGGGATGGTAGTAGTGACAGGCATCCAGGCCCCCATGAGTAGGGGTGGTGGTAGTGGTAGGCATCCAGGCCCCCCTGAGTAGGGGTGGTGGTAGTGGTAGGCATCCAGGCCCACATGAGTAGGGGTGGTGTTAGTGGAAGGCATCCATCCCCCTATGAGTGGGGATGGTAGTAGTGACAGGCATCCAGGCCCCCATGAGTAGGGGTGGTGGTAGCGGTAGGCATCCATCCCCCTATGAGTGGGGATGGTAGTAGTGACAGGCATCCAGGCCCACATGAGTAGGGGTGGTGGTAGTGGTAGGCATCCAGGCCCCCCTGAGTAGGGGTGGTGGTAGTGTTAGGCATCCAGGCCCCCATGAGTAGGGGTGGTGGTAGTGGTAGGCATCCATCCCCCTATGAGTGGTGATGGTAGTAGTGACAGGCATCCAGGCCCCCATGAGTAGGGGTGGTGGTAGTGGTAGGCATCCAGGCCCCCCTGAGTAGGGGTGGTGGTAGTGGTAGGCATTTAGGCCTCCATGAGTAGGGGTGGTGGTAGTGGTAGGCATCCAGGCCTCCATGAGTAGGGGTGGTGGTAGTGGTAGGCATCCAGGCCCACTATGAGTAGGGGATGGTAGTAGTGACAGGCATCCAGGCCCCCATGAGTAGGGGTGGTGGTAGTGGTAGGCATCCATCCCCCTATGAGTGGGGATGGTAGTAGTGACAGGCATCCAGGCCCACATGAGTAGGGGTGGTGGTAGTGGTAGGCATCCAGGCCTCCATGAGTAGGGATGGTGGTAGTGGTAGGCATCCAGGCCCCCCTGAGTAGGGGTGGTGGTAGTGGTAGGCATCCAGGCCCACATGAGTAGGGGTGGTGTTAGTGGTAGGCATCCATCCCCCTATGAGTGGGGATGGTAGTAGTGACAGGCATCCAGGCCCACATGAGTAGGGGTGATGGTAGTGGTAGGCATCCAGGCCCCCCTGAGTAGGGGTGGTGGTAGTGGTAGGCATCCAGGCCCACATGAGTAGGGGTGGTGGTAGGCATCCAGGACCCCCTGAGTAGGGGTGGTGGTAGTGGTAGGCATCCAGGCCCACATGAGTAGGGGTGGTGGTAGTGGTAGGCCTCCAGGCCCCCCTGAGTAGGGGTGGTGGTAGTGGTAGGCATCCAGGCCCCCATGAGTAGGGTGGTGGTAGTGGTAGGCATCCATCCCCCTATGAGTGGGGATGGTAGTAGTGACAGGCATCCAGGCCCCCATGAGTAGGGGTGGTGGTAGTGATAGGCATCCATCCCCCTATGAGTGGGGATGGTAGTAGTGACAGGCATCCAGGCCCCCATGAGTAGGGGTGGTGGTAGTGGTAGGCATCCAAGCCCCCATGAGTAGGGGTGGTGGTAGTGGTAGGCATCCATCCCCCTATGAGTGGGGATGGTAGTAGTGACAGGCATCCAGGCCCACATGAGTAGGGGTGGTGGTAGTGGTAGGCATCCAGGCCCCCATGAGTAGGGGTGGTGGTAGTGGTAGGCATCCAGGCCCCCATGAGTAGGGGTGGTGGTAGTGGTAGGCATCCATCCCCCTATGAGTGGGGATGGTAGTAGTGACAGGCATCCAGGCCCCCATGAGTAGGGGTGGTGGTAGCGGTAGGCATCCATCCCCCTATGAGTGGGGATGGTAGTAGTGACAGGCCTCCAGGCCCACATGAGTAGGGGTGGTGGTAGTGGTAGGCATCCAGGCCGCCCTGAGTAGGGGTGGTGGTAGTGTTAGGCATCCAGGCCCCCATGAGTAGGGGTGGTGTTAGTGGTAGGCATCCATCCCCCTATGAGTGGGGATGGTGGTAGTGACAGGCATCCAGGCCCACATGAGTAGGGGTGGTGGTAGTGGTAGGCATGCAGGCCCCCCTGAGTAGGGTGGTGGTAGTGGTAGGCATCCAGGCCCCCATGAGTAGGGTGGTGGTAGTGGTAGGCATCCAGGCCCCCATGAGTAGGGGTGGTGGTAGTGGTAGGCATCCAGGCCCCCCTGAGTAGGGGTGGTGGTAGTGGTATGCATCCAGGCCCACATGAGTAGGGGTGGTGTTAGTGGTAGGCATCCATCCCCCTATGAGTGGGGATGGTAGTAGTGACAGGCATCCAGGCCCACATGAGTAGGGGTGGTGGTAGTGGTAGGCATCCAGGCCCCCCTGAGTAGGGGTGGTGGTAGTGGTAGGCATCCAGGCCCACATGAGTAGGGGTGGTGGTAGTGGTAGGCATCCAGGCCCCCCTGAGTAGGGGTGGTGGTAGTGGTAGGCATCCTGGCCCCAATGAGTAGGGGTGGTGGTAGTGGTAGGCATCCATCCCCCTATGAGTGAGGATGGTAGTAGTGACAGGCATCCAGGCCCCCATGAGTAGGGGTGGTGGTAGTGGTAGGCATCCAGGCCCCCCTGAGTAGGGGTGGTGGTAGTGGTAGGCATCCAGGCCCACATGAGTAGGGGTGGTGTTAGTGGAAGGCATCCATCCCCCTTTGAGTGGGGATGGTAGTAGTGACATGCATCCAGGCACCCATGAGTAGGAGTGGTGGTAGTGGTAGGCATCCAGGCCCCCATGAGTAGGGTGGTGGTAGTGGTAGGCATCCAGGCCCCCATGAGTAGGGGTGGTGTTAGTGGTAGGCATCCATCCCCCTATGAGTGGGGATGGTAGTAGTGACAGGCATCCAGGCCCACATGAGTAGGGGTGGTGGTAGTGGTAGGCATCCAGGCCCCCATGAGTAGGGGTGGTGGTAGTGGTAGCCATCAGGCCCCTATGGGTGTGTATGGCATTGGTGATAGCCATCCTGCCCCTATGGTTCTGCTGTTGCTAGTGTATGTCATTTCTGCATCCCTATGTGTGTGTGACATATGTCAGGTACGTGTCGTTTGTTTGTGTAGTGGGTGTTTGACTTACCGTCTGCGCCGTACGCGTCCGTACTGGTTCCGGTAATAGATGTAGCGTATTGGTAGGACCTGCGCGATGGGATTCATGGTTGGGTCGTCTCGTTCGGGTTTCTTGTGGCTTCGACTCGTACTCGTCGCTGGCTTGTTCGTCTCGTAGCCGTGGATCGTCTTGTGGCGCGAATTGGAGCTTATGTGCAGCTCTCACGGATGCTCTGACGTGCCGGACGTAGCGACGGGTTCAGCGCGTACGGAAGGCGCATCGTACTAGTCCGGCCGGAAGGTGCTGTATATTTGCTTCCGTGCAACTCGATTCGGTGTTTACGGATCCGGCTCGGGCGGGGAACAGGAGCTGGAATGGGTACGTACGGCTGGGTCGGAATCTGAGCAGTTATGCGCATCGTACTTGCTCGTTCGGACGACTGTTCGAATCGGTCAGGAAACACGCGTTCGGCTTGTTTTTTTCCGGACGAATAGTGTTAGGTGCGCTTCCGGCCGAGATCGGAATCGACCCCTTTGTGTCCTCCTTCGGCCAAATGGTTCAGTAATGCAATTGTGTCAGTGACACAATCTTCTCGTGTTTTTGATGACACCAGTAGGTCATCAATATACTGAACCGAAACTGATTTCCCGGGCATAACCAATGACTCCAGACACTTCTTCAGTATCTGATTGAAAATTGAGGGACTCTCTGTGTTCCCTTGAGGAACTCGGCACCATGCCAAAATACGATTCTCAAACCGGAAGGCAAAAAGATACTGGCTGTCTGGGTGCAAAGGAATAGAAAAGAATGCTTGGCACAAATCAATTAATGTAAACCAACCTGCATTCCAGGATATCTGATAAAGAATCACTGCTGGATTTGGCACTACTGGGCAACAAGGCACTACAATTTAATTTATTTTTCGCAAATCTTGCACTATCCTGTATTTACCACTAGGCTTTTTGAGTCCCATGATTGGTGAATTACAAGGACGACTTATTATTTCTTTTAAACTGCCCTGTTTAATCACTCGGTCAATTTCTGGAGCAATTCCTGCTTTCACTTCTGGACTCATTTTGTACTGTCGTGTGTTTGGGTAAGCTGCACCTTCTTTCACCGTCACTTTAACTGGATCTACATTTGACATTAGCCCAATATCCTTTCCTGTAGAATCCCACACTTCTGGATTTACTGTGGTTCTCAACTCTTCAGGCAATTCACTCTCAGTTATCAATGAAAACATCTCGTCTACTTCTGTACCTTGCTTAGCTAACATCATTTTGTATATGACATCTTCGTCAGGGGTTTGGAAAGCGACACCATCTGGTGTACAATAGATCGTGCAGTTCATCTTGCACAATAGATCTCTTCCCAACAGATTTACTGGACTGGAATCGCAAACTACAAACGATGCATATCTTTAACATTTCCGATATGTACCTCCATTGGTTTTGTGATTGGGGTTCTAATCTGTTGATTTGATACTCCTACAACTTGGATTGATTCTCCCGAGAGGGGTAGGTTTGGGATGTCTGCTGTTCTCACAGTAGACTGGGTAGCACCAGTATCCAATAGAAAAGTGATATCATTACCTTCCACTTTCCCATCAATAAATGGACCTGTCTGATCTACCGGTAAGGATGCGCCAAGCACGCACTCCTCTTCCTCCCCCCTCAGGCACCGAAATTGCACATAGTATGAATTTTCTTCATCATTCTGCAAAAAATATTGTGTAACCACTCTGTTATTCTTACCACTTTCTCCGTGAAATCCAGTGTTCGCACTGTATTTTTGAGGACTCACAAAGTTTGGCATAGGAGCTGGTTGGTGGCACCTGATACTGTGGAGTAACTACCTGCTGCGGCTGATTCATAAGTACTTCATTCTGCATCAGTGGAATTAAATTTTGGTTTGGCCCATTATTATTCTGAATACTCTTACACTCGTTCTTCCAATGTCCAAGCTTTCCGCTCGCATGGAAACTTCTTCTTCGATTCCTCTCTATTCATTCGTCCTCTTAATTTACCACCATTCACCGTTGGTCATTCTGACTCTGCTCTTTTATCTGATTATCAGTCTGGATATTTACTTTATTCTCCTGCTGTTCTGCCAATTTTACTTGTGCCCACATCATTTTCTCTTTTAGCTTCCTACGTCTTGCCTCAATATCATCACCGCAATATTTAGCATATTTCAGAATTTCATCAATCGACTTACTCTGCCAGCACAACATGTGCTGTTGAATCATCTGACTAATCTCCGGTTTCAGACCATACACAAACCGATACACAAAATGTCCCATATCCTTATCACCAATGTTCTCAAAACCACAATACTGCTTAAACACTTGTAATAACCGTTCATAGTATGCATGCACGGACTCATTTGGCTCTTGGGTTGTTCTATCTATTTTTACCCAATCTGTTTCTTTAGGAGGGATTTTCCCTTTCAGGTAAGTAATTACTTGGTGATATTTCTTCATCACCTCTTCTGAGGGTGCTCCTGTCTTTGCGTCTCCAGCATACTCCTCACTTGGCCAATCAACTGTGATCTTACACTCTGTCCACAAATCAGCAGGTACTACAATATCGAACAATCCATCCAGATCCTTCAACAAAACCTTTGAAACCTTCACAAACCTTTCCACCTGTTTATACCATTCAACTTACTTCTCTCTTAATCTGGGAAAATCATTCGTAAATGACAAAATATCCTGCCTACTCCAGGGGACATGAACATATCCACCACCAGGAACTTCTCTCATCGGACACATTTTCCCAACCTTATCTGATAATCTCACTGGAAATGCAGATGATGCTTTTCTCGCTTGCACTTCTTCTTTCTTTCTTATCCATCTGATTCTCCATTTGTCAATGTCTCCCCATTTTCGTAAAATATTTATCAACTCTTTTACCTGTAGTCTCTTACCAGAAGCATTTGCACTTTCAAAATCTTTGTCAGTAAAATCCACTTGATATGGTTTCTGCAACAGTTTCGATTTCCCTATATCTGTTCCAATCTCTGAGGCAACTTCCGTTAATTTCTCATGAAATACTCTTGCTCTTCTAGTTATACTCTTACATAAGAATAATAACTCTTCATCATTATAAACATTCAATCTTTCTATGCTCACATTGCCAGTTATCATTTCTTCCAATTCTACTTTGAATTTACTGATATCCAGAATTTTTGGTTGTGTGTTTCGATTGTCTATTTCCTCTGCCCACCTCTCTATATCTTCGGGGGTAACTACTGTTGCACTTCCAGTTCCTATAGGAACCAAAGATCTCTTTTCTCTTAAATTTGCAGGTATAATTCTCTTCGGAGTTTCAGTTAAAGGTTCTACATTCGGGAGATCCATTAATGAAATTACTGATTTACTTTCACTAGTCTGATCATCCGTAATAATTACTTCTCTTCTGGGACTTGTTAACGGAATTGTCACAGTTTGAGGTTTCTGACAAGTCTTTTTATCCCCATATAATGGGATTACCGGACCAATAGTCACCGGTACTGTCAAAGCTTCAGCATTTAAATTCAATTGGCTTACTTTTTGTACTAATTCTTCTCTAGTTTTATTTAAAGCTTCTCTCTCATTATCCTGTAACACCCTATTAAGTGATACATCATGTAAGATTTGTGGGGTTACAGGCATTCCTATCACTGGGGCACTTGGGGTAACCTTACTAGGTGCATCTTGGTACGGTGGAGAGCTTTTAATCAAAATATCTTCTAACAGCTCATCATCTGATTCACCATAACCTGTCATATTTATGTGTTTCATTTTTTCCTTACACTTTCCTCCTGATTGTTCTTCAGCCACCACAGCTCTCCTCCAACATTTCATTTGATCTCCACTTGACTCATACAGATATCTAGATAGAAATCCTCTAAATCTCCGACCACTTCTGTATTTTTCACGCTCAAATGCCTCAATTTCCCATTTTTCTAAGGCTTCATACTGTGTCATTCTAGGATTAGGTTCTAACATATTCATTCTATCTCTCAAATTCTGAAGTACGTTCAAATTGAAAGTACCATGCTCCGGAAAAGCCAAAACACCATCACCTTTAGTATATTCCACCCAATTCTCTAGCCATACACACGTGTGATATTCTTTTTCCATCATCATAAATGAAGCAGGTGTTTTGGGTGGCGGAATAGGAATTCCCTCTCTAGTCATTACAGGTTTGTCTTTTTTAAAGAAATTTTCAATTTTCTTCATTAATGTCATTTTCTTTGGTCTTCCAAACATTTCAGATGGTTGATATAGGAAAGAGTCTTCCGTATATCTTCTAGCTCTATTACCTACGTCGCGTCCTATGTCAGCACGACTCACACCCGCAGTCAAATCAGGACTCAACATACAATTCCTTTTCGACCAATCCTAGCGCGGCTCTTATCTATCAACCAATTAGACTCAGGCTCACGCTTGTGTTCTGACCAATGCCAGCGCGGCCTTTTGTGACATCAGTATTACTCCTCACTACTGACCCCTCCTTTTCAATCTGCTTCTGCTGTTTCAACCAATCCCAGCGCGGCTCTTTGTGACGTCAGTATAACTCCGGCGACTGACCCTCCCTTCACAAGGTAATACAAAAACTTATTTCTTAATACTTTTCATTAAATTCTTCGTTAATAAAAACATAAAACATTCGCTACTCTGTCTGTTCCACTAAACAAAGGATAGATTTTCAACTTATTCTTGAGTTTCAGAATTACTCTTCTTCTACTACGAGTAAAACCCCTGTTTACTCTTCATTCAAGCTCCGAAGAACCTGTTACTTCTTCAGTGTCACCCGTATTGGGAAATGAGACCAAAGTTTCACCAGCGAACTCCTTTTGCTATCATTCGCACTCTACTTTTATACGAAATAGTCCCTAGTTTAATACTGCCAGCCCTGCGTAGCTTCTCAGTATTATTCCAACAGACGAGTAACCTCTCTGCAGTGTGGCTTCTGTCACCACCCGCTATTCATTTCCAGGGATTCTGGACAACATAAAACAAGACGCTAACTCTTTTGTTAAACATAAATCAATAATCACTATTTATCACCAAACTAGTCAATAATAACCATATCTCTGCTACCAGAAAACTGATCCAGCGGTGAACCAACAACAGATACTCCACTACCATATACTCACCTGGGCCCATAAAAACACACACATTGAGTAAACCGCTGGAGTGGTTAAAGTTTTATATTTGTATTTCACAATGTTCAGGTTTAGTTATTTAATTTCCCTAACTGACCTTTCACTGATCAAAAAGTTCTTTCCTCTGGTCAATGGACCATTAGTTGAACTAGTTGATGGTGATAATTAACTTAACCCTTAATTATTCTTTTTATTTGAAGAAAATAATCACAGACTCAGGAAGTTTTAAATTCTTTATCTAAATTAAATGCATGTAAACCATTTCAAAAATACAGTGCAGTCACCCTCATTCTTAGGAGAGAAATTCAATTGATTAAACATCAAAACATATACATCAGACTCATACAATAATTAATGCTCAGAAAGGGAGAGGACAGAGAGAAAAGAACATTTGCAAATAACATGAAATTATATTTACCAAGAATGGTGTGAAAGACCAACCCCCTGGCCAAAGGGCTGGTAAGGGTCCCCCAGGATAGGTCAGGAGACAAAGACTTCAGGACAGGATTCAGGACAGGATAGTTGACCTCTCTAGAATACCGACGATTGCGCCGCACCCCTCTCTGACACTCTCTTCCTCCTCGAGATTCTTCTGCGATCTTCTGATCTAACCCAATTAAGTTAGGATAGAAAGTTCTTCTTCAGCGTCTGCATTCGAGTCTTCATCAGAACCTCACAGCATCTCTCCCAGCAACAGCATCCCGACTCTCAGACAGCATCTTGAGCTCTGTGTCCCCTTCTTCACAACTAACTAACTAAAGCTACCTTAATTATACCTTTGTTTCTTCATGTTCCACCCACTAAAGTTTCAATATCGTAAATATACGAAATCTAATTGGTCAGGCAAGGGGGGAAGTTCCATCACACCATGCTTACATATCACTTTATTCTGTTAAACCATTGTTCGCAAACCCATCCCCATGATTTTTATTCAAAACTTTATTCCCATCCACTACATGTATCCAATTTGCAACATTAATGACACTACGAACAATAGAACATCTCATTGCTGAACTTTTCACCATCCGTTCCCAGGGTATTGGCACTCCAGTTTGGCCTCCATTCAAGTGCTCCGTCATTGACCTTCATAGCTTCACTCAGTAGGCATGCGCAGGCATTGCATCATTTCATCTAGTCTGGTTATACAAGAGAGGCCCAAATGCGCACTAATAATAAAGTCAAAAGACAAATGTTATTTTCACAAAATAAATGGTCTCACTGTATACCTCCCACCTCTACTTGATTCCCGTTCTCTTCTTAATACTTTCCCTGCATTAGCATTAGTAAAATAGCCTGTTTAGTTTCAGCTAAGCAGATGCCATGCGAGCGAGTCTTCAGGACTCCATTTTAGTGTCTTCTGCTCATGCGCTAGAATTTCCCTCCAAGCGTTAGCTCGTCATATTGCGTAGATCCAGTTGACGCATGCGCACAACAATTTTCCCCGTTTAAAGCGGTATTAGTCCGTTTTCATTGTTATCCGCATTAGTACACACATAGGCAAGCTTCACTAACCCACATGTTTATGTGGTGCGTGTTAGTTATTCACGAATTTCGTTTTAATAACTTGTTAATGAGTTAAATGAGCGGATTGCCTCCGAGCAAGTCTCTTTCTTACGAGACCTTGCTCCATCACCTGTACTGTGGCTCATTGACTGCCGGGAGGAGAGCTGGAGAGTAGGAGCACCGAGGCTGCCAGAGCATCAGCAGAAGGCAAGTCTTTCTTTTTTACATTTATTATTATTCCCCTAACCCTGCGCCGCCCCTCAACTTTAGATTAGCAGCGACCAGCACTAGAGCTTCCACTGGAAATACTTCAAAATGATACATAGAGGACATAGTGAAAAGTTTCATTCACATTACACGCTTTCTAAAGACAATCAGCATTTACGTCATAGCATTCTGTGCCCTGCGGAGACTGTGGGGAGAGAAGACTCGCAGCTGATCTCTGATTGGGAGTGGGAATGAGCAGAACACCAGAAACTTCACCGATTGTAATAAAATGGAGTCTTGCACGAAAATGTGGCATAACTATACTACATTATTTATCACACTTCTAAACAGTTAATTAAGTTGTTTCAAGTGCATCTTCATTAGTTAATCAGTTACAATCATATCCATCATTAATAGAATTAAATTCGCACAAATAGTTGGTCACCCAAAATCTGCACACAACAAAAAACCTTTACACAAGGACCCTCATGTTTACTCTTAGAAGTGATGTGGACACACATAACAGGTAGGCATGGTGGCACTGAACCTGGCGACGAGAGTAACTCTGGGTATCCTGAGTGAAAGACAGAGTTACAGGTAGAGAGAGTGAATGAGAGAAACCGTGGAAGATGACGAGGTACCTGAGTGGAATGTTGCTAGTTATAGAAGAGAGTCTTGTGGAGTTGTCTCGCATTGAGAGACCTACAAACATGTCCTTAGTTTGATATACAGCTTCTTTAATTGAAGCAGAACAGCAAATACAATTCACAACATATTTGGCACTTGCAATACAAATCAATAACCAAGAAAAATCAGTGTACTCGTAAGTAATTCAAACCACCTCTTCGCCTTGAAAGCCCAGGTCTTCCAGCCTCTTTAATTGCTGCATGTTCCCCTGTACTCTACCTGTGTGCTGTTCCAGAACATCCCGATCCTGTTGTCCTCCTGCCTACACAGAGGATAAGTGCTGGCCCAAATAATTAATATTGATGTAACTAATTAAATCAGAATTTATTTTTTTGCTCTTTTCTGCAAGGAGAAACACCCTTCTGCAGTGAGGTTATTGCTGCCAACCAGTCCTTGGCGCCTTTCTTTCATGCCTTCCATAAACTAATCCACCATAGTGATAATCTTGATCTGATACATCTTTTCCACTACATCCTGTTTCCTATTTCCAACCACCTAAAAACAACGCCTTCCTATTTGCTTGTCCGATCCTATTCCGCTTGAACAAATCAACCCCTGGGATAATGTTGATTTTATCCTACTACTGGTAATGGTTGCAGGCTTTTTTGGTCCATCCAAAACCCTGTGAGCAGAACCAGGGTCTAAATAACCTGCAAAGCTAGCCTACTCTTTTTTACCTCTAACAGATGTTTGTTTATTTATTTATTCACTTTCAGCCCCATTGACTGGATGAATCCACTCTCATCTGCTTGCACCACAAGCAAATCCAGTGCTAGTCCTCTACAGTCCATCACATGCATCCTTGGAAGTGTTGACCTCATCTCATTCCCCCTCGCTCTGACCAATATATTGTTGCTTCCTCAACTGGATATAATGCCATGGTGAAAGATGAACTGCATGATGCACGACTACATGGTCCATAATCCAATGCAAAAGTAGAAACAAATGACGGGCTGTTTAAGCAATAAACTGCAGGTAATTTGCTGTCCTGATGATGTGAGTACCTCATTTTGGTGTTTTCGCTTCCACAAAGAAGCAGTCTGCCTTCTGCTTATATTTCTGAAAACTTAAGAATCGATTGGCCACCGATCCATATGTCAAGAATCTTTTTCTTGAACCTATTCTTATACAATGTGGAATTGTCATCAAGAACTCCCCTCATCATCAACACACTCTGGTTTCCTGCCTTGGAAAGTACCTTTTAAACCTCTTGGAATTCCAAAAAGCCAATTACTTCACATCTTTTATTCTCATACCCTACATTGAACCCCCAGTTGACTCCCTAACTCTGAATAAATGGGCCCCAGACTACGTTAGGTCCAGACTCTGCTAATGTCATATTTCATCATAGTCAGCAACTGTCCTCTAAGCAGCACCCTCCAACCCACACAGACAGATGGTTTATCCTCCCAGTGCCTCTTATCGGACTGATTTTATTCTATCATATATCCATATATGCTCACATCTCCAATGGTCAGCTCCTAGGCAGAGAGGGAAGAGTCAGAGGGTAAGGTTTAGAAAGCCTTGTTTGGTAGATCTGAATAGTAAAAGAGGTATGAGATAATGCAAGGAGAGGTAGAGGAGGAAACAGTCTAGAAAGGGTTATTTTGGGAATCATAGTAGTGGTATGGGTTGTGGGATGAATGAGAGAGTGAAGGAGAGGTATATTGAGAGCGGTATAGGGTGAGAAATAGGATAGTGCATTGGAGAGAGTGGTAGAATGAGGTTGAAGAGTCAAAGAGTGTAGGTAGAGGATTTATTGTGAGAGATATAGGGTGAGATATAGGGTAGTGCAGTGGAGATGCTGAATTAGAAGCAAAGTAATAAATATAAAGATACATAAGTACATGGAAGGTATATATGTACAACGAAGGTAATACATGTAGATTAAAGTTGCATTTATTAGACTCAGACTTTCAAGTGTTGCTGTATTTTAATTTTTTTTTTTGTAATTCACTAGTGAAGCAATTCAGGATAAATAGTTATGATAAAAGATATACTTATTTATGCAGTCACATATACATGTTAAACATAGAATAGTGTAAGTATAAGTAATATGTACATTTGTTAAGCAGAACTAATGAATATCTATATCTTTAAAAACAATTATTATACACATTTATACAAAGCAATACACATATGTAGGTACACCTCTATAGTCCAAATAAATGCTTATATACAAATGATGTTAACTAACGTGGGCAAGAGCATCTTTCAGAGCCAGCCACTGCCACACTCCGTGCAACCGCACGTCCTTTCTTGGAAAATACAGTGTGTTGAATGCCCAAACTTCCGACTAAGGGGCTCATTACGATGGCGGGCGGCCCGCCGGTAAGGTGGCGGTCCCGCTGAGTGAATTAGGATGTGCCCGCCACTATGGCGGGTGCATCCTGGGCGTTTATCATTGCAGGCGGTGCTGCTGGCTGCAGCACCGTCCGCAATGATAAAGGTGCATGCACCGCATTTCCCTGCACCACGTGGCAGGCACCACGCGGTGCCTGCCACTTGGTGCATGGAACTGCAGGGGGGGTACCATGGGTACCCCCACAGTGCACCCCCCCACACACAGAGGGGGTCCGCAACGGGCCCCCAAAGCCAGTCTCTGCCTGTCTTTTTGCGGCGGGATATCCGCCGCAAAAAGACAGGCGGAAAGGTATACCGTAATCCTTGCCCTGGTTCCGGGTTCCGCAAGGCGGCCGGAAAAGGACCGCCTTGCGGAACCATGGCGGAGAGACTCTCCGTCCACCGCAGAACCATTGCGATTCCCACCGCCATCCTAATTTGGCGGTGGAAATTTTCTTCATGATGGCGGAAGGACCGCCACCGCTGGTCCTTCTGCCATCATAATGAGCCCCTTGGAGAGCAGGATGTCTTAAAAATACCCTTTACATATCTCCAAGGTGGGTCCAAACATGCCATGAGCTCAAGAAAAACAAGGACTGCAAATAACTTGATAGAAATATCAGAACCCACAAAGACGTGTAAGAACTGTGGCCTCTAAATACTGACAACAACTGGGCAAACCTAAGCTACCAGCACCGTAAGCACTAGGGGCTGATAAATGTTATGATCTTAAAACACAATGATACAGAGGCTCATGGAAAAACAGGTCTGCACATCCCAGCTCTACGTGGCCATCCCCTCGGCCGTAAAATAATTGTTTCAAAGTTAGCGAGCTGCCTGCCGAACAGGTTGCATTTTATCAGTCCATCTCGGATCTTTTGGCTGTATGCAGAATTAATTTTTTGTTGTTTTTGTTTTTTGAACAAATTTTGACCTAGACAGTTTTGCAAGCATATTTATGATCTGAAATTGCTTATTAGAGCTGAGAAAATCTAAAAAAGGGGGGAGTCACCCCAATGTCTAGCAAAGGGACGGGGTACCAATACGACAAAGACACCTTGATTCCGGAAGTCCGTTAGAGCAGGGAGGCCGCAAGTTCTCAAACCGATTTTTTATTACATACAATTGAACATCAATATCGTAGCAAGGTATCGTCAAAGTTAAAACGTCGATGCCCGTTCAAAGGCTAAATGTGATCTACACGAGATGGTAAATTTGTTGATGTGAATAGATAAACGGCCAGACAGAGATCTGTGCTGATTTTTAATCTTCAACTCCCCCATCCCGAATGGTACGGTGGCTCTAACGGACATTATATAAAGCACTTAACATTGAAATTGAAAGATTTGATGAAAACTTTTGTAGTCCTGAGGAAGGTGAAAATATCGAGATATCACCGAAACACTGCGTCGACTGTTTTTAGAGTTTTTATCTATATGTGTAATAAAATTAGATTGTAACCTATAGTGGGAGGAATGTGAATGGTTTTTATTGTATGAGTCTATGATCAGGTTTTTTTTAATAAAAAATAACTTTTATCATATTGTGTTTTCTAGTTAAGAAATTCTTGTGCGATATATATTTTATATCTTATTTGTATACAGATGGATAATCGTTTTTCAGCTAGACAATTGTCCTTTTTAGATGATTAGTTTTATCAAGAATATATAGGCATACATCGAAATAGACACTTGGTCCAGGGCGAGGCATCTGTCCTCGTTTTAGAATATAGTGTCTTTGTCTTATTAGAGCTGAGGTCAGGGTCGGATTGATAAGGAGGACAATTGGCCTGTGTCTGAGTTGCAGGTATTGGCCGCTTTTTGGCACAGAGTGGTGGCCGATTTGGGGGGTGTCTGGTGTGCTCAGATGCCGTCAGCGGCCCAGTGGGGGCCTTGAGCGGCCTTTTTGGAGGCAGATTGTCCACTATTACCTCCCTTTTACGAACAAGGCAGAGGTGTCATTCCCAGTTTCTCAATGGGCCCGCCCATAATGTATGCAGATTGGGCAGGGGGTCTGTAGTTGATGGTAGCTTGTAAGTTCCACATTTGCCTCGTTATTTAACATAGCAACAGACTTTAATGCCATGGCCACCTGGGATCACTGACAGAATATCGAGTACCTGAATATCGAGTTACAAAAATATCGACCTCCTATCTTCATAATGGTAAGTACAAAAATATCGAAAAAATATATTGTTGTTAAAAATATCGAAGTACAAAATATCGTTTTTTTATATGTATAAAAAATAATGTAAAATAAATTAAATAATACATTTAACTTAATTTTTTGGGGGATTTATTTGTAAATTTTAACAATTATAAGTAATAAATTTAATTAAAAAATACATTAAACATACATATATAAAATATCATATATATATATTTACTTAAAAATAATTAATAAATAATAATTTTAATTAATTATAAAATGTTACAAATATATTAAAAATTATGAATAAATATATATACATACACCTGTAACATAAAAATTATTAAAACAATTATATTATAAATTAAAATATTAAAATATTTAATATTTTTTAAACCTACATTTTGCACTACATTTAGTGCAACAGTAGGGAAACTGTTGGATAGCGAAGGGGAAAAAATTACAATTCCCACTCCAGCGAGTGCAACAGTAGGGAAAGTGTTGGGCAGCGGAGAGGAATAATTTACTATTCCCACTCCAGTGAGTGCAACTGTAGGGAAAGTGTTGGATAGCGGAGGGGAATAATTTATTATTCCCACTCCAGCAAGTGCAACAGTAAGGAAAGTGTTGGATAGCGGACGGATAAAAATTACTATTCCCACTCCAGCGAGTGTAACAGTAGGGAAAGTGTTGGATAGCGAAGGGGTAAAAATTACTATTCCCACTCCAGTGAGTGCAACAGTAGGGAAAGTGTTGGATAGCAAAGAGGAATAATTTACTATTCCCACTCCAACGAGTGCAACAGTAGGGAAAGTGTTGGATAGCGGAGGGGATAAAATTACTATTCCCACGCTTGTGAGTGCAACAGTAGGGAAAGTGTTGGATAGCAGAGGGGTAAAAATTACTATTCCCACTCCAATGAGTGTAACAGTAGGGAAAGTGTTGGTTAGCGGAGGGGAATAATTTACTATTCCCACTCCAATGAGTGCAACAGTAGGGAAATTGTTGGATAGCGGAGGGGATAAAATTACTATTCCCACTCCTGTGAGTGCAACAGTAGGGAAAGAGTTGGATAGCGGAGGGGTAAAACTTACTATTCCCACTCCAGCAAATGCAACAGTAGGGAAAGTGTTGGATAGCGGAGGGGATAAAATTACTATTCCCACTCCTGTGAGTGCAACAGTAGGGAAAGTGTTGGATAGCGGAGGGGTAAAAATTACTATTCCCACTCCAGCGAATGCAACAGTAGGGAAAGTGTTGGATAGCGGAGGGGAATAATTTACTATTCCCACTCCAACAAGTGCAACAGTAGGTAAGTGTTGGATAGCGGAGGGGCTAAAATTACTATTCCCACTCCTGTGAGTGCAACAGTAGGGAAAGTGTTGGAAAGCGGAGGGGTAGAAATTACTATTCCCACTCCAGCAAATGCAACAGTAGGGAAAGTGTTGGATAGTAGAGGGGAATAATTTATTATTCCCACTCCAACAAGTGCAACAGTAGGGAAAGTGTTGGATAGCGGAGTGTCGTGTAGTTCCTATAGTACCCCTGCAGGACCTGCGCGTTTGGATAACATAAACCGTGGGCTTGGTGTTAGACTGACTCTGTGCACCCCCACCGCATAAGTTAGCCGGATTTGCATTAGCTAGCTCACAGTGCCACTAGAATCTCCTTTTATCATGGAGAGATTAGTTCCTGGCAACCTAAGATCATGACAACCCTAATTCCTCAGAATTGTGGAAACAATGTTCTACCTTTTGCTCAGTCACTCGTGCTTACTTATTCGGTTTGTCTCAGAGAGTTACACAGAATAAACAGTCTGGGCGTTTCAATAAGTATTTATTGAACAGTTGTTATTCTAGTGTAAAATATATGTGCTGCAGCAATCAGCAGACAATAGCAGAGATATATTATCAGCAGTACGATCAAAGTGAAAGGATAGAACAGTTCTACCATATTGCAATACATACATGAAGATAAAAGCATTAGGAAAGTGCACCTACTCCTGCGATGCCTAACTAGATGTACCTGAGTGTACATATCATATGTGTAGGTCTAAAAGCCTAAGAGCCAAGAATCCCTCTAGGATTTAGTCGAACCCCCGTACCTGAATGGAGAGTATGGGACCTCGTCCTGGTCTCGAGTTGGACACCCCGCAAGGGCTGTGTTAGACCGCTGTCAGCTGGAGCGACTGCATGCAGGAGCCTCAGCGTCTCTGGTCAGTGTGTCAGCATGGAAGTCTCGGTTCCCTCTGTCTTACCGTGGCAAGATGTGGTGTATTTATACCCTAAAGTGTCTTGTCCATCAGTATGGTTTGTATTGGTCTTTGTTGGACATGAGGAAGACGTCAGGGGTGAACTTTGTACATTCATATTATGCGGGAGATGTAGCTGGTGAATGCTCATGCATAATTTATGAGTAAATTGTAGGCCTGTGTTCTGGAAAGACCTTGCAGTGTTCTAACCACAGACTAGATAACGTTCAGCCCTCAGAACTCGTTGTGTACGGTAAGGAACTAATGTAGGTGAAAGATCATGCCTATATTAGGAGCCATGACTATAATGGGGCATGTACGAGTATGACCATAATAGGGCATATACGAGTATGACCATAATAGGGCATATACGAGTATGACCATAATAGGGCATATACGAGTATTTCTACATTATGGCATATATGAACGGGTCTACATTAGGGCCGATATACGAAACATAACACCCACTCCACTTCCAAACTGGATGACAATAACCATTCTTAAATTCTGGACAATTTAAAAATATTCTCTTAAAAACAGCTAAAACATGGGTTTTAAAAAGTACCTTAAAAAAATGTTAAAAATGTTAAAAATTAGCTATGTCTTAGTTACCACTTGAAAAAGTCAATTCTGTCCCATTTATAAAAGTTGCATCACCATAAGCTGAAGAAGGCCATGCTTTTCCAAGCGAAAGTATCAATTTAGGAAATGTTCCAAATTTTATTCGTTTATTATGAAACGAAGTGGAAAAGCCGAAATCTTTCCCAGGACGCGATGAGACAATTCAAGATTAAGGGGCCGATTCCGATCTTGGCCGGAAGCTCACCGAACGGGATTCGCCCGGAGAAAATACGAGCTGTGCGTGTTTTTACCGACCGACTCGTACAGCTATCCGAACGAGCTAGTACGATGCGAGCGTACGCAAAATCGCCGACCGACTCGTTTCCGGGTCTGAACCGCTCCGACCGACTCGTACGGACTCGACTCGCACCACGCAATGGAGACGTTCCCCGACCGAGCAAGTACGATGCACGCTTCGAACAGTCTGACCGACTCGTGCCGTCCAGCTCCAAAGAGCTGTCAGAGCCAGACTTGGGGGGGTCCGTGTCGGATCCCCCTGCACGTGTAGCCGCGCGAGTCGCACACAGGGGGGACCCATGGGTCCCCCCTACACATGCATGTACGGTGCGAGTTGCACCGACGCGAACCCGCTGCAGGGGGCGCCCTTGTTCGCGACGCACCCTTTGAGTCAATGGGAGCCAGTGTATGCGTCGTACGACCGGCTCCCATTGACTTCAATGGGAGCCCGACCGAATCGAGTCCGATAGCATGCGTCCGCATCGTACTCGTTCGGTCGGACTGCTAGAGTCCGGTTCGGTCGGAAATCTCTCCGGGTCCGGCTCGGTCGGAGAGATTTCCGGCCTGAATAGGAATCGGCCCCCAAGTGTCCTGGCTGGGAGATACAGCATTATCAGTGTTAGCTACTGCAGACGACAAATCCAACGCTTCACAGAGAATGTCAATCGCACATAGATTGAATTCGGCACTGCCGACAGTCGTTGCTGCGGCAGCTTGTGCGGCAGTTGTTACCTCAGTGCCTGTGGAGGAGCCACCTATCTCAGCAGGAGCAAACGGCACCTGTGGATTCTCAAGGAATGCATTCATCAGAATTGGAAGACGCTGGGGACAACGCAGAGCATGGGCCTTTAGGAGGTCCAGCATAGCATCTAGGTCCAGTGGCATATCCGATGGAAACGTTAGACAGAGATCCAACGTGCATTCTTCTCCGCAGAACAGGCATCGAAGAACAGGTAAGATGCAGTCCACCCAGACTGGTCTAAATGATAGAAACCAAGAGGCGTTCAGTTCTCTTAGGCAAGGTATGCCCAGAAGCTGCACCATGCATTCACGATATTTCCGTTCCATGAGCTACATTGCGTAGCAGTAATATTACAATCAGGACTCCTGCAATTAGGAACAGGATAAGCGGGAGACCTCCAAAGACGCTTCCCAATACGGAGTGTATAAAATTTGGGATTACTCCGAGGACTGTTTGAAAGGTGCTTAATAGTCCTGACCCTATGGTCTTAAATAAGTGTACAATACCGCTCGTATCAGACATGTTAAAGATTCGACCCATCATTTCTGCGAAATGAAAGGGGCAGTTTGTACGTATAAGCGCTTGTATCTCAGTCGAGGTCCTTGCAACTTGAAGTTCAAAGATTTCTCGAGCGGAGGTTAAGGGCATGGGTTGCTGTAAAAGCATGGCTTTCAGTCTGCTCAGAGTATCAAATTGTATAAAGGAAATATTCAACAAAGGCCATAACGGCGCCTCCCTGAATGTGTTCAGTGGTGGAAACAATACTTGCATACAGCGAGTAACCCTGGAGTTAACAGTGACCAGATAGGCGACGCCCGGAAGCATCCTACAGCAACCTTGATCATTTAGCATTAAGTAACTCCCATTCGAGAGCAGCTGGAAAACCGGCGTGATCATGGCCGCTGGGGTCCCTGACATGTGACAAGATAAGTTCGCTACCGAACCACTACATGCTCCGTGTAGAGAAATATCCTGACACATGAGAGAACCGCTTAAAGCGTTCTTGCAGTTTGTACCACTCAGATACACTTCTCGATCCCCATTCCGGCATCGATATCTATATGGTAACACCCAAGTTTCCTTGATGTATCTCTTACCCATCTTTTCATATTTGCCTGCCTGCCTTTGCTCAAGGCAATATTGAAACTGAAACGTAGTGACCGGCAGAGTGATCTGGCCATGAATTAGCCATTCTGTTGATGGTGATTCGGCTACAGTGAATGGTAACCTTTCCAGTTTCTCAATACGCAGCATTGTATATTTGGCTCCCCTCTGTGCCATTTCTGTCTGTTTATCAGTTAGATTGTATTCTGAAAACAGAGACGTGGTGTTTATAAAACGCCAGGGCACGTAGCCTGCACGCAAAGATTGCAGCGCCCAGCTTAACATCATAATAGAACTTAGCTGAGATTGCCCGTGTTGTAACAAGGCCAGATCTTGTTCTAATATGTCGATTGCTGAAGACACAATGTTGCCTAGAGAGTAAATCCTGGAGGTCAAAGTTGTTAACCCATTATCCACTACAGCTAATGCCTTCTCTAAGTTAATACGGTCTATTTCCCGTATTCTTTCTGCGGCCTCCTGTTGGGATATTTTCCAGTTTTCATTATAATAAGCATAAAGGCCAGCATATATGAAACATTTCTGACGTGTTTTCCTTGGGCCTTGTAAAAAATCACTGAAGGTCTACATCAGGTGTGAGTAAGGTCAAGTGATATTTCACTTCTGTGAGTGTTGAGGTTTCTAGCCAATCAAGGCACAACTTCCCAACATTATAGGATGTCACTTCCCTCGGGTGTTGTCTCTGTACATAGCATGGATCTGGCCTATGGGTTCTAAATCCCTCGGGTGTAACTAGGAATCTCTGTTGACATGTGTTCGTGTCAATGGGCCAAATCAGCCATCCTGCCAATTGGGATCTGACCTGTTGTACTGGAGAATGTCATCTAATCTTACCCCATGTGTAGTTGAATTCTGCCCCCCACCCATCTGTGATGGTGTTGGAAAGCCAGGTGTGTTCATTTCCTTGTTCTTGGCTAGTCCAAGGCAGGATGTTTGTTGCACAGTTTCATTTAGAAATATTATCTGCTGTGGAATGAGGCATGCTCTGAAAAGCGCTTCTGTTCCCTGGGCTTGCCAGTCCCTAGAACCCCAGATTGATTTTGAATCTATAGTGTCCTTCCATAGGTCGAAACCCTGTGTAGACAACTGGGCCATAAAGGAAGCAGAGTAAATCTGTTTGGTGTTAGTCAACATAATTTTCTGTGCTGATGTTGTTGACACTTTGTAATAAAAGGACTTGGGGTCAGATGTGTTAAACCCTGAAAAGTATGTGAATTTCTGTGCAAAGGTTTGCGAACTACCTTTTGGAGGAGTTGGGCAGTGTTCCCACTGGTGGTATTCAAATACATTTCTAGGTGTTATAGATTTGTGCAAGAAATGATGACCATAATGTTGGTAACAGTACAATGTATCATAGTCTGAAGTACCTTCTAACATTTCATTGTTCGGAAATGCTGCAGTTTTTTCTAAATCGGACATTAAATTATTTACAGTTTCAGTGTCCCAATCATCAGAAAATGTACTGGAGGTAATGATATCACTTAAAGAAATTTTAAATACATGTTTAAGCTTTAAAAGTTCAGTCGGACCGAATACATCATAATCAATCTTGTCCCATACTATACCGTCCGGTATAGGAACTGCTGTGATGTACACTGAAGACAAGTCTCTTCGTTCACGATGTGAAGACTTGTGTGGTTTTAAAATCGAATTGACTCTTTGGGCTATCGAGCTCTGCTGGAGGTATCGTCCATTAATAAGCATACTAAAAGTTATTATTAAACCTAGCCAGAAAAGAAAAAATAAAATCCCAGTGATATACCATAGTTCAATCCAAGGTGACACCAGGTAAGTCTTTCTAAAAAAGTTCAAAAAGTCATTGAGTTTGTGTTTGAGTGATTTTTTGGCTAGCGTCAAGTTTCAGGCTCACTTGGATCCAGTGAAAATGTATCAAAGTTCATGAAATAGCCAGAAGCAGTTCAATCAATTGTTGGAATCGCATCGGGATTTGTTGAAATCTGATTTTGCTCTTGACGAGGCACTTTGACGTAAATGTCTGTAGTCGGTCTGATTGCAACTTGGTTGTTAAGTTGATTTTCATTTTGAAGATGAATTTCTTGTTGAAGTGTAACGAGTTCCATAGCATTGTTGCTTAGTCCTTCATTCCGTACAGGTGGCTCTTCAAACATGATGAGTCTTTCTGTTTGAACTTCTTGGATTGTAGCGAGAGGAGGGCGTCTGCTACTGTGGAGTCCATGAGGCCTACTGTTTAGTATCGGCCATATAGTGTGGTTTGATTAAGTCAATTGAGACAAATCTTTTCTCCTTTTTCCCGGCAAGAGGCGGCAGAAGTACAGTTCTTGTGCCTTGGATTGCTAGGACCGGTACATGCTTTCTGTAGGATGGCCCAAATTCTTTCTTGTCAGCAATCTTCTCTCTGACTAGATCCCCGACTTTTGGGATCCAGACAGGTCTTGCCGTTACTGCCTTGACTTCCTCAGTGGCGGTCTGTTTCTGGAGCACATTACTTTGTTGTATTCTGGATTCATTTAGATCTTGTAAAACAGCCAAACGATCATGGATATCAAATGGTTTTTCATCCGCCACTGCGCCTTCACAATCAAGATCAGGTACCCACATTCTTGCCCCAAATAGGACCTCGTAAGGAGTGACACCCCCTAGAGAGCTTCTTGGCTGATTGTTAATCGCTCGTTGTACCCCATAAAGGTGATCGACCCATCTACCGCCTTTGCCTAATTCCCTAGCTGTTAAAGATTGCTTTAAGTCCCTGTTTTTCCTCTCCACAACAGAATTTCCCTCGGGATGGTACGGAGAGGAGTACCGCAATGCTACGCCCATTCCTTCCATGGCCTCTTTGTAAGCCAGAGAGCTAAACGCCGGACCACGGTCAGAATGTAACGTGCCAACTGCATATGTGCCGATAAAGACTCTCAAATCTTTTATAACAGTTCAAGCGTCAGCCGAGCGCTGAGGCCAAACCGATAGGAATCTAGAGCAGGAATCCACTGCAACCATGATATATTTCTTGGACCCATCAGATTGTAAGGGTCCGCAGTGGTCCAAATATACACATGCGAGAGGTTTGTCTGATTTTAGTAATGGTGTCTGCGCTGGGCGTGTCACGGTGGAGCCTTTCATCTGCTGGCAGATGTCGCATTTCAAGACATAGGGGCTGATTCCGATCTCGGCCGGAAGCGCACCTAACAGTATTCGTCCGGAAAAAAACCAAGCCGAACGCGTTTTTCCGACCGATTCGAACAGTCGTCCGAACGAGCAAGTACGATGCGCATAACAGCACAGATTCCGAGCGAGCCGTACTTACCCATTCCAGCTCCTGTTCCCCGCCCGAGCCGGATCTGTAAACGCCGAATCGAGACGCACGGAAGTAAATATACAGCACCTTCCGGCCGGACTAGTATGATGCGCCTTCCGTACGCGCCGAACCCGTCGCTACGTCCGGCACGTCAGAGCATCCGGGAGAGCTGTACATAAGATCTGATTCGCGCCACAAGACGATCCACGGCGACGAGACGAACAAGCCAGCGACGAGTATGAGTCGAAGCCACGAGAAACCCGAACGAGACGAACCAACCATGAATCCCATCTCGCAGGTCCTACCAATACGCTACATCTATTACCGGGACCTGTACGGACGCGTACGGCGCAGACGGTAAGTCAAACACCCACAACACAAACAAACGACACGTACCCGAAATATGTCACACACACATAGGGGGATGCAGAAATGACGTACACTAGCAACAGCAGAACCATAGGGGCGGATGGCTATCACCAATGCCATACACACCCATAGGGGGATGGATGACTACCACTAACACCACCCCTACTCAGGGGGGCCTGGATGCCTCTCACCACTACCATCCCCACTCATAGGGGGATGGATGCCTACCACTACCACCACCCCTACTCATGGGGGCCTGGATGCCTGTCACCACTACCATCCCCACTCATAGGGGGATGGATGCCTACCACTACCACCACCCCTACTCATGGGGGCCTGGATGCCTGTCACCACTACCATCCCCACTCATAGGGGGATGGATGCCTACCACTACCACCACCCCTACTCATGGGGGCCTGGATGCCTGTCACCACTACCATCCCCACTCATAGGGGGATGGATGCCTACCACTACCACCACCCCTACTCATGGGGGCCTGGATGCCTGTCACCACTATCATCCCCACTCATTGGGTCATGGATGCCTACCACTAACACCACCCCTACTCATGGGGGGCTGGATGCCTGCCACTACCACCACCCCTACTCATGGGGGCCTGGATGCCTGCCACTACCACCACCCCTACTCATGGGGGCCTGGATGCCTGTCACCACTACCATCCCCACTCAAAGGGGGATGGATGCCTACCACTAACACCACCCCTACTCATGGGGTGCTGGATGCCTGCCACTACCACCACCCCTACTCAGGGGGGCCTGGATGCCTGCCACTACCACCACCCCTACTCATGGGGGCCTGGATACCTGTCACCACTACCATCCCCACTCATAGGGGGATGGATGCCTACCACTAACACCACCCCTACTCATGGGGGGCTGGATGCCTGCCACTACCACCACCCCTACTCATGGGGGCCTGGATGCCTGTCACCACTACCATCCCCACTCATAGTGGGATGGATGCCTACCACTAACACCACCCCTACTCATGGGGGACTGGATGCCTGCCACTACCACCACCCCTACTCATGGGGGTCTGGATGCCTGCCACTACCACCATCCCTACTCATGGGGGCCTGGATGCCTGTCACCACTACCATCCCCACTCATAGGGGGATGGATGCCTACCACTACCACCACCCCTACTCATGGCCAGAGTCTAATTTGAAATGCATGTGATGCATACCAGCACCAGACACCATGATGCACCCATGTCCGGATAGTCAATGCCACAATGGGGTGCATGTTGCACATGTCACTCCCCTGCAGGATCACTCTTAGGAAGTTTAATGCCATGGCACAGGCATGCCTGCAAAGTCATATATCACTGTCTCCAGTCACATGGGCAGGGCAGCCAGCCAACAACAGTCTGCACTGTGTCACAATCCTAGGTCATGGGGAATGCAAGTTCTGTAGCTGACAAGTGCACATGTCCATCCCCCACAAACCACATCATCTGAACTCTTATTGGACATATGGGAGACATGACACACAACTCTCTGAACCTGAGCACCTCACAGTCTGCTGTGAATGAAAAACAGCTGCCTGAACTTCACAGTCGCATACACCAGTCTGCACAGTCAAGTGATCAAACACCTATATGTCACACAAGTATCGTCTCTCATGGTCACATCTCAGATGGCATGCTGAGCCCTAACCGATAAACACCCCAGTAGTCCTGACAACGAAGCCACAGCACAATGACACAGAGGCAGACACCTGAGGGAACATTTCACTGAGCACAACGTGTCAGCTGATACACGGAGTGGGAGTACAGAGTGTATTGTATGCCCTGGAGTAGGCATGACTGTCCTGCTCCACGTGAAAGAGGGATGAGCCCTGGACAGTAGGTAGGTGGCTAAGCATGTGTGACACACTTGATATACATACTCCTGAGGCCCAAACATTGTTCCCACCCGCAGCATGGGGGTGTGCCAAATACCCCAGGCACATGTGGTGAGTCAGATCAGCAATTGGACAACATATCAAAGTTACACGCAGATTACATGTCAGAACTCAGGCATTGTGTAAGCAATTGACCCACCCATGAAGCCCACCACAAAGTTACGGGAACAAATGCTGTCCCCCACCTTGAGCAAAGCAAAATGCAAGGACACAGTACCCAAGTGACACAATTTCCTGACTGTAAGGGCCACACCTGGGTATCAGATGAGGAGTGGGCATGTCACAATTGAGGGACATGGGTCCTGGACCACAAGACTGATGTACTGTGGAAGTTTAACCAGGCCAGAGGAGGGCACATAGCATGTCAGACAAAGTTCACAGTGCAGTCATGGACACACCCTCCTTGCTGCTGTCTGGCCTTCAGCTGCCCATCCAGGTCAGGGAAGACCACCGCCAGGATCCTGAGCATGTGGGGGTCAGGGTCCGGTGTCCGCCCCTCCTGCGAGGAGGCGCCAGCTTCAGCTGGATCCTTGCGATCCTCCGGGTCCAGCCCCGAAGGTCCTGCCACCTCTTCTGGCAGTTGCGGATCCGGCGCTTGTAGTCCCCCATGGATCTTACTGCCCGGGCGATGGTCAGCCAGATTTCCTGCTTCTGGTGGGCATCAACCTGTGAGGATGACAAAGTGAAAAGGCCATTACTACACATGCAACATATCCGTGCATCACACAGTTGGATATACATGTCTCAATCACAGGGGCATATGATGTACACAGGCAGTGCAACGATGGCTATGAACAGTTTGCCAGCAGTTACTACATGGTATCATTGCCTGGGAAGTAAAACCTTGTTGGAATGCACTGTTACTGCACTATACCTGTTCAGTGCATGTAACTACACACTTTGGGGGGTGAGAACTACTCAGTGAGCATGCTAGCCAGTGGTGTGCACACTGTAAGTCTTGCTAGTCATACAACATGCACATTTAGTAAGGCAGTGGACATCACACTCACCTGCTCCCCTGGTTTCCCATACAGCTTGCTGTACTGTGGAAGGAGGCTGTCCAGCAGGGCCTGGTTTTCCTCAGTGGTGAAGGCTGGGGCTCTCTCCACAGTACGTGCCATTGCAGTAGCCAGAGGATGCAGAGACAGCAGCAGTGTTGGTGGCAGATGTCGTCCTGGAGCATGTAGTGCAGGCAAGTGAGCTCTCAGGGGAACAGCCCGCATTATATGTGTGCTGCAGAGGCAGATACTGTCCCATGTGTCCAAAGTGATAGGTCCAAGTCGTTTGCATCTTCTGAATTTGGCCAATCCATGGAATTGCACCACTTATACACGCCCACAGCATCCTTCAAAACTTCAACTTCATGACACCCATGAATTTGCAACATTCTTATGGCTGGCCAACTGAATTCACTGCATCAGACTCGTTAAAGCTTCGAAAACGCATCCGTTGCCATGCCAGGCCCTAGCCAATGCCTGCGCACCGATCGGACCAGTGCTGTACAACGCGTACCCGCTCACATCATATGCAATGGCCAATGCGTGCGCACCGATCGGACCATTGCTGTACAACGCGTACCCGCTCACATCATATGCAATGGCCAATGCGTGCGCACAGATCGGACCATTGCTGTACAACGCGTACCCGCTCACATTATATGCAATGGCCAATGCGTGCGCACCGATCGGTCCATTGCTGTACAACGCGTACCCACTCACATCATATGCAATGGCCAATGCGTGTGCACCTATCGGTCCAGTGCTGTACAACGCGTACCGGCTCACATCATATGCAATGGCCAATGCGTGCGCACCGATCGGTCCATTGCTGTACAACGCGTACCCACTCACATCATATGCAATGGTCAATGCGTGCGCACCGATCGGCCCATTGCTGTACAACGCGTACCCGCTCACATCATATGTAATGGCCAATACGTGCGCACCGATCGGTCCATTGCTGTACAATGCGTACCCGCTCACATCATATGCAATGGCCAATGCGTGCACACGGATCGGTCCATTGCTGTACAACGCGTACCCGCTCACATCATATGCAATGGCCAATGCATGCGCACGGATCAGTCCATTGCTGTACAACGCGTCCCTGTACAAGTCACTCGCATATGTCACCATGCTTGTCACTGGTGAACGTATGCCAGCCACATTTACTTGCCAGGGACTCAGGGGCACACCTACAACACCACAGCCTGTCCACACTGTATCCTAAGGCATGTAAGACTGCATTACCTTTTCTGTGTATGGGGGTCAACATGTGGTTTTTTGGGTGGCACTTGGGGGCAGCCACTCCCAGGCTGTGCACGTGTTCATGGGGCTAGAATCCTTTGTGTGTTGTGCACATGAACACTGTGATATGCAACTGTTCATTTCAGTGCATGTGGCATGGTCACATTTCCAGGTTGTGTATGTGTATGTCATGTCACATACCCCCTGAGTCCCATGTGGGAAGGTATGTACGTCACAGGGTGACCCATTGCCACAATAGTGATGGCCCTCCACAGTCTGTGTGCATGTTGTGTTTACAATGTCTCTGATTCCATGTGCACAATGGGAGACAGTCTCCACATCCACGTTGTTTGTGCATGGACTTTGATGTTGTGCGTGTGTGTGTGTCACAGACGTCCATGTCTGTCCTGCAGAGGCAACAGGGACCACTACCTGTGGAGGTCATGGTTGTTTTTCTGTGGTGTATTCATGATACGCCATGTCATGCCAGTGTCCATGTGGCAATACTGGGTCCCTGGGAATCTACCTGTCAGTGAGCTGTGATGCCTGGGGCACATCTGTCCTCACATGTCACTGTGGTGTGTGTTTGGAACGTGACAGCAGTACATGTGTACTGTGACACAGCCTAATGAGATCCCATAGCACAACCTGGAACTTGTTGTCAACACATGTTGAACTGTGATGTTAGACGTTGGACATGTAGGTGCCATACATGTCCTTACAGAACGGCACACACATCAGGTACTTGTGTCTCGTGTATCATGTGATATTGAGTATGGTCTATGCCACATATGTGGGGTGACTGACAATCTTTCTTTCTTCACCTATGCACTGCAGGGCACCAGCTGTCCATAGACCATTCCCTGACCTTGCAACGATGGTTGAACGGGACTGCAGCCGACTGTACCGCTTCAACAGGCCGCTGATTGAGGAATTGGCGGTGCGGTTGGCCCCACATTTGCAACCTGGCCGGCCATACCCTACAGCGCTGACCCCCAAGGTGAAGGTGATGGCAGCCCTACACTTCTTTGCCACCGGTACCTTTCAACACACTGTGGCGTCTGCTGGTGGGATGTCACAGACCATGTTCAGCCGTGTGCTACGCGATGTTTTGGAGGCAATGTTGAGATACCTGAACCAGTACATCTATTTCCCTAAATGTCAACAACTCACTGACGTCAAGAGGGACTTCTATGCCCTGGGGAGGATGCCGCATGTCATTGGTTCCATTGATGGGACACATGTGGCTTTGGTACCACCACAGGCACATCAGCAGGCATACAGGAACAGGAAACATTACCATTCGGTCAATGCTCTGGTGGTATGTCTTGCATATATGAGCATCTCACACGTGTGTGCCAGTTTCCCCGGTTCTGCACATGATGCCTATGTGATGAGGAGTAGTCGCATCCCGAGGATGATGTCACAGATGCGGAACCAGCGTGCCTGGCTTGTCGGTGTGTACTGACTTTGTACCATTGTGTGTGTTCTGCAATGTTGTATTCCACCCTCTTTTCCAACTCAGCTAATGTGCAATTGTCTGTCTGTAGGTGACTCCGGATACCCCAACATGCCGTGGTTGCTGACACCCCTCAGGAACCCTGTGACACCAGCCCAGATGCGCTACAATGAGGCACATGGTCGGACCAAGAGAGTGATCGAGCGGACATTTGGTCTCCTGAAGAGCCGCTTCCGCTGCCTGGACAAGACAGGAGGCGCCCTCCCATATGCCCCAGCAAAGGTGTGCAAGATTGTCATCGCCTGCTGCATGCTACACAACCTGGCAGTGCGGAAGGAGTTGCCTCTCATCCTGGATGACGATGACCAACATCCGCCACCTGTGGAGGATCCTGGCCTGGGCCACGATGCCAGTGATGATGATGATGATGAGGGTAATGTCCGCACACAGCTCATCACCAACTTCTTCAGCTGAATGTGAGTATCCAGAGCGTTGTCATGTCAATGATGTGAGTGTGCATGATATGTGTGGGTGGTGCTCTGGTGCTGTTTGAGTGTGGCCATGTGCTACTTGACTGGATGCGTGCAGCAATGTTACTTTACAGGTAGTCTGTACTCCCCAACAGTGTTGACATGCTAACTTGGTTTTGTGTGGTATCTTGTGACATGTATTGGGCATGAGTATTGCAGTTCTGTCCTGTTCTTCAGTGCTTTTGACTGTGGGTCATGTCTGTCCTTCACAGGGTGCTTACAGAGTTGTTTGGTCAACTTGGATCCCCCAACACCATGATTCAGCTTTCAGGGTGGCAGCAGTCGTTTCCCTACAGGTGATGTGCCACACACCCCTGGACTTTATTTCTTCTACACTTTTTGACTGTGTGGCCACTGCCACGTGGGATTTCCTTGCATTTGTAGTGGAAACAACATGTTGCAAATGTGTAATAAACCTGTGCTTCACTTTGTGATGTGCATAGTCTGTGGTCACACATCTGACTGACATTTGCTTACTGCACCTGTGGGCTAGTTAACACAGACTCTGAATAGGTGTGGTGTCTGTGCATTCCACTGTATTTCCTGGAAACATCAGTGTAGGCGATGAGGCCGATGGCCCTGGTGTCTATGTGTTGTGTAGCCCTAGTGGTGTGTCTCCCTCATATGTGTCACATCGCCATGACTCACATGACGGTGTTGAACTTGCTGTGGCAGTTAGCATGCACAGTGTCATAATCTCCATGACAAAAACAACGTTGGAATCACAACAGAGGCAAGTATGGTGTATTAGTGAGCTTATTACATACATGTGTGAGGATAGTGCACAGGATGGTGGGTGCTGTACATTGGGATTGGAATCCAAAGTTCCCAGATGAGTTGGAAGTGTTGGTAGCAGAAATGTCCTGAGTAAAGTCCACAGTCATCTGATACATTAGTCCAACTTAAACTCCCCATGTCATGTGGGAGAGTTGTGTTGCATTCGACAGGGTGAACAGTTTGCACACAAAGGAGAATTTCCAGAACAGGTGTTGGGTTCCTGGGGGATGTACATGGCCATCGGCCTCTCAGTTGTCAATCCTCGGACGACCCCTCTTCTTTCTGGGGGGACCCTCACGTGCAGAGGACTCTCCACCAGAGTCATCCTCCCTCCCTGTGGCAGTTGCAGTTGTTGCGGCACCAGATGTTGTGGGCACACAGGGAGGTGTGGACATGTTGGTGCTAATCTGGCGGAGGCATGTCAATATGTCCCTCTGCACCGCTGTCAGTTCCTCCAATGTGTCCCACTTGGACTCCATGCCAGACATGTGTGTCTCCACACGGGACATGTGTGTCTCCACACGGGACATGTGGGAGTCCAAGCGGGCATGATGGGCAGCCTGCTGCTGTTGAATGACCTTGAGGATCCCCACTACCTGGCTGACCTCTCCGGTGCTATTCTGGTACGCCTCAGCAATGCGTGCCAGTTGTGTGTCATCATGCAGTCCAGACCCCTCTGCAAACAGCGACCTCTGCCTACCACCCCTACCAGCACCCCTGGACACACGTGCGGGAGCTGCCGTGGCACGCACAGGTGACCCTCGGCCCCCTTGGGGGTTGGTACTAGGGTTGTTGTCCGTTGCTTCACGGTGGGCTGTGGTCCCTGTGCTGTTGTCATTGAGTGTCCTTGGTCTGTCTGTGTCGGTGGGGGTGGTCTGTGTGTTGGCAGATGTTGGAGGAATGGGTGCAGGGGGTGCAGATGGTGGTCCTGCTGGTGCTGCATGATGACTCCCACCGGAGGTGCCAGGTTGGTCTTCGCCATCCGATGAGGGCAGAGGCTGTTCCACACCAGAGAGCTCAGGGTCCCCCGGAGCCTGGGACAGGGACTCCTCCTCATCTGCTGCTGTGTCCCAATCATCACCTGTTTTTGGAAGAGACACACAATGTATGTTATGTTTCTGCAGGCATCACTGGTTCAAACACATGACAGTTGTGACTGTACCTCTGGATGCGGCCCTGTACATTGCATTGTCCTAAGTTGTCACAGCCAGAGGTTGATATTGTTGTAGCACATTGTCCTGCCAACCTGATGCATTTCTATGTGGATGTTGAGGTGTGTGCATGACCAGCATTGGTGGTATTTGGTTGACATCCAGACCTCCTTCTCCCCCCAGCCCAGTTGTCCCACCATGAAGCATGCCACACTTGCAGTGGGTGCAGGTTGACTCTCAGGATGTCAGTCAGTGGTGTCCTGCTGTTGGTTGGTGCCCAGTTCCCAGCAGGGCCTTGTGCTCCCCACAACAGAGCACCATTGTCAGACATCTTGGAAGTGGCTTTTCACTCACTCTTGTAGGGCACGGTCCCAGGTGTGTTGTTTGGAGTTAGTGGAAGTGGTGTGTGTGTAAGGGCCTGCTGGTAGCTGTAGTCGGAGCTGGCACTCCTCCTCTCCCCAGGCCAGACATCCCACCATGAAACGTGCTTCCATTGCAGGGACTGCAAGTTGGCTTTCAGGATGTTAGTTAGTGGTGTCCTGCTGTTGGTTGATGCCCAGTTCCCAGCAGGGCCTGGTACTCCCCACAACAGAGCACTATTGTCAGACATCTTTGAAGTGGCTTTTCACTCCCTGTGAGGCATGCATGCTTCAGTGTGAGCTTGCCGGGCCATGTGGGTGGGGGATGTTGAGCGGTGACACTACCACACCAGGGCCATCGGCCTCATCGCCTACACTGATGTTGCCAGAAAATACAGTGGAATGCACAGACACCACACCTATTCAGAGTCTGTGTTAACTCTGAATAGGGAAGGGGGTATGGCTATTGCCTATACCCCCCTTCCCAGCATGCCCATACTTCCTTCCCTTTGAGTGGACTTCACTGTGTGTGAGTGTGACAGCAATGGCAAGATGGCTGACAGTGTGGTCCTGTTGTTTGTTGGTGCCCAGTTCCCAGCAGGGCCATGTGCTCCCCACAGCTGAGGCCAGTGTCAGACATCTTTGAAGTGGCTTTTCACTCCCTGTGAGGCGTGCATGCTTCAGTGTGAGCATGCTGGGCCATGTGGGTGGAGGATGTTGAGCTGTGACTGCCACTCCCATCATGCTATTGCCTACACCCCCCTTCCCAGCATGCCCATACTTCCTTCCTTTTGACTCTGCTTCCCTGTGGGGTAGTGTGCCTGTGCTGACAAGATGGCTGACAGTGTTGTCCTGGCGTTTGTTCTGCTACAAGTCCCAAGAGTGTCCCTGTGCTTCATACAGCATAACCCAGGGTGGTGGTTCCTTGTGGGATATTTAATTAGAGTGTGAGGCATTGCATTCTCCCAGGTGGGTTATGTGGAGTTTGTGTTAAGGGGGTGTGTGAGAAAAGCTGCTTGTAACTATGGTCAGAGCTGTCAGTCCTCCTTCCCACCCAGCCAGATATCCCACCATGGAACGTGCTTCCATTGCAGGGAGTGCAAGTTGGCTTTCAGGATGTCAGTCAGTGGTGTCCTGCTGTTGGTTGTTGCACAGTTCCCAGCAGGGCCTTGTGCTCCCCACAGCAGTACCCAGTGTCAGCCATCTTGTCAGTTCTTTTCCACTCCCTGTGATGTGAGCATGGTTCAGAGTGATGTTGATGGGCCAATTGTGAGGGTGACCAATATCTGTGACTACAACTCCCATCATGCTATTGCCTACACTGACTTCACCAGCATACACAGAATTCCTTCCTTTCAGTGAGCTTCCCTGTGAGGTGGTGTTCTAGTGGTGGCAAAATATCTGACTGTCTTTGTTGGTTAGATTTGTGCCACTGCCTTGCTGTATTTGTTGTTAGGTTTGTACATGTCATGACACAGTTACATATCACTATGAGACGGCATGTATTGTGTTTATCTGACTGACAGACACATCTTGGGGTGATTATCTCTTGGTTGCTGTGGATTTGCTAAGGGTGCATGGTTTGACTATCCCCTTGGCAGTGATGTGTGTGTATTGTCACACAATATTGAGTATATTTGTTGTGTACTCACCAGGCTCTGGGATGTTTGATAGTCCATATACGCTCACTGGTGGTAGGATGGCCCGCACCTTCTCCTGCCAGGGCCTGAGGTATAGTGGTTTGCCAGGAGGGCCACTGCCGGTGCGCTGACTCAAGATGTAATCCTTCTTTAGTAGGTCCTTGACCCTCCTGCACACATCATACCACCTGTTCTGGATGTCTTCCTTTGTGCGCAAACATGGTGATTGTGCGTTCACCCTGTCAACGATCCTCTCCCACATCTTGGTTTTCTGCGACGGGGGTCTATTGGACCAATGTACCAAACAACTGTGGCTCTACCCTGAGGATCTCATCTACCAGGACTTGGAAGTCTAGGAACTTTGGATTCTTCTTTGGGGGCATGGTGATGGGTGGTGGTGGTGGTGATTGATGTGTGTGTGTGTGCAAGTGAGGGTGTGTGAGTGTAGGTTTTGCTGGGTGTATGTGAGGGTGCTATTTGTTGAGGTGCTAATGGTGTGTGGCTTGTGTGATGGATGAGCTGTGAGTATGTCTGTGGTTGCTGTCTGATGGTGTTCTGTGCTGGCAGGTCAGTTGAATTTGCAAAGGATCATGGTAGGGATTTGTGGCCTTTATATGGGTGGAGTTGTGGGTGTGTCTTTGTTCCATGTTTCCCTCCCCCCCAATATTTATTGGCTTTGTAATTGCTTGTTTGGTCCTTTTTTTGTATTTTTTCATTTGTATTTTTGGTGCATGTAGGAGACGTTCTTCTGACCGAGTAGGACGCTACAGTTGTCTCGTGCGAGCTTCTCCGAGTCGTTCACGCTGTGTTTCTGCTAGGTATCATGTGCGGCGTACGCGTTGGTCGCGGAGTATTGTGTTGCTTCGGCTGGGTATTGTATGCGTGACGGTCGTACGGCTTGGGCTCCGTGCGACTCGGTCTGGTTTTCCACGCATTGCATCGTACTGCGCGGGTTGGAGTTCGCGGGTACGTTTCGGTCGGGTTCATTCCTGGTGTGTGTCGGTCGGTTCAATTCGCGTGGTTTCCCGGCCGGATAGCTGGTTTCCGTGCGGTTCGGTCGTTCGGCTTGTGTTCCGTATGAGTCGGTCGTGATTCACATGCATTTCATCGTACTACGCAGGTCGGGCAGCGCTGGTACGTGTCGGTCGGACTATATTCCCGTACCGAGTCGGTCGGTATGTTTTCCGGCCCGAATCGGAATCGGCCCCATAGTCTTTGGTCTGCTTTGCTAGCCCTGGCCACCAGTAGCGCTGTTTCAGTAAAGAAATAGTCGCTGAACCCAAACCCTCGTGTGCTGCTAGAATTAAGCCTAACCTACGATCCATATTTGGTATTACTCTATCCCCCACTCCAGGAATCTGAGCATATGGAATGTTTTGTGCCTCTAACTTGTAGGAGTACTTGAGTGGAAATTTTGTGGTACTGCTGTGCTGTCTTTGCGTGAAGCATTGACAGCTACCATAATCTCGCCGTCTATTCTCGTTTTTGAATGAGTGATTGCAGCTACGGACGCTGTGCGTACAGCCCCCTTTGCGACTTCATCAGCCAATGAATTCCCTTCAACGTAAACGCCATCACGCTGATGACTCAGTGTATGTATCACGTGAGCCCTTGGTAGTTCGTTTCTCAACTCCACTACCTGTTCCCATAGCATTTTATGCTTAATTGTGCCACCTTTCGCATCTTTGAACCCGTTTTGTTCTCAATGATGTAAATATTCATTGTACGACTGTACACAGTAAAAGGAATCACACACAATTAGTGTGGGGAATTCGTGTTCCGTATTTATAAGTGCCAGTATCAGTGCTTTTAATTCTGCCAACTGAGCTGTGCAGTCTCCTAGAGATTGCGCTTTAGTGCTACTGGGTTGGAACTTTCCATCACGCATGCGACCTTTAACGATTGCACACGCCGTGCTGTAAGCTTGCTTACTCCCTATGACTGGTTGAGCAGATCCGTTAGTGTAAATAATGTATTCATACTGATCTAGAGGCAAAATCTCATTTGGTAGAGGATATTCTTGTTCGTATTGCAGAAATGCTTGTGTTTTTAAACTTGGATCAAATCTGTATTCAACATCCATTGCAGTAAGAGAATTAGCCCATTGTATCCATCTGGGATGTAAGGCTTTCACATTTGGAATGCTGGCTTTTGTAACAGCTTCTAAAGCTGGTACTGGGGTCACGACAATTATGCGTTTACCATGAGCCAGAGCTCTTTCTCTTGCTACAGCGGTCTGCACTGCTGTCAGGATTTTTTCTGTTGAAGTGAAACGCATTTCTGCGTTTGTGTACAGGTGCGATTTGTATGCGATTGGTACCATTTTGCTTTCATTGAAAGTCAAATAAGTGTACCCGCATTGACCCGCTATTACTCGGATCACTAAGTTGTGCACGTTTACGCGTGTCTGTAAATGTTTAGAAGCTATCATGTCTTCCTGTAGGGAACGTAGATATTTGTATGTTCCTGTGTCCATTGTCTGACTGAAAAATCAGGTTTTATTAGGTCGTAGAAAGGTTTTACTCTTTCTGCGTAATCCAAAATGTATGTTCGACCAAAATGTAGGAATCCCGGAATTGATTGTAAATTCTTTAATGATTTTGGAGGTTGGAGCAGCGCGCACTTTTCTAAAAAGTTAGCTGCTAGGCTTTTTCCTTCACTTGACAGCTCATACCCTAAAAATAGGACATTGAGGTGGGCAATTTTTGATTTTTTTAAATTAAATTTATAGCCCTCAGAGGCGAATCCCATAATAATGGTGCTCACCCTTGTCAAGTGCCTCGGTAAGTCATCGTCCGTTAGATAAATATCATCCACATAGGACAATGCTTCTTCATCCAAATTTTGAAGTAACTCTGTTACCCTTGTTGAAAACAACCCCGGCCTATTCTTATACCCTTGGGGGAGTTGGCAAAATTGCCATTGGGACCCCAGTGCTGAGAATGCGGTCAGATACCTGCTTTCAGGTGCTATATTTTGGCAGAAAAATCCATTTGAAATATCAAGTGTTGTTTTGTATTTTTGTCGCACAATGTTATTCATTAATGCGGCATTGTGTGCATTTTGAACTGCAAATGTCTTTGTGCAAGTGTTTAAATGTCTGTAATCCAAAACTAAGCGATATGTGTTGTCAGGTTTTGATACGGGGAACAAAGGATTGTTCATAGGTGCAGTGCAATTTTCTATCACACCCTGGTACTCAAGTTGATCTAGGATCTCCCTGACTTATTTTTAGCTTCCTGCTTTATAGGGTATTGCCTTTGAGCATTTGGGGAAACTTTTAACAGGATCACGTGGTGGGTTGAATCTTCATCCCAACCAGCATGATTTTTGTACAATGCTGGAGCTAGGGCAACCGCCCACTCCTGCGCATATGCATGTTTAAGATGTATGGGAACGAGGTCGGAAAATGCTGGGAAAATGACCTTTTCTCCCTTTGGGCACTCCATGACAAATGCTGGCGGCCAGTCTTGCTCTGCTAATAGGATGTCATATCCAGATGACAAAGTTTCCCAAAATAGACCTTTAACTTTTCTGGGCTTGTCCCCCTCCATCCGGAGTGTTATCTCATGTAACTTATGTGGGACACTTACCCGAGTATCAGGTGTTTCCACCGTGATATACTCACTCAACTCCGCTGTCACCAGAAATTCCTTCAGGTTCTGGCGAGCTATCATTACTTCTGCCGGGCTGCCTAGCATCATCAGAGCCCATTCCTTGTTCAGAAGCTGTGTCCTCAGAATTCTGGGCATGTCTGATCTTGAGACCTGCTACCTTCTTCTTTTTGATCTGAGGTTTTTGTTTATCTTCTTTTTTAGGTGCGTAGTCCGCAGCGCGTTGTGTGTCTCTGGACTTTGTACGCTCCTCTTGTCTGTGTTCTGACTGTCCTTCCCTCTCTGAGTTTCTTGACGAACCCTGAAAGGAACGAGAGGAACGTGTATCAGTATCCTGATACCTGTCAGGTTTTTTAATATTATCCCTATTCCTGAGGTTATACCTCCTTTCAGAGGGCTCCTGTTGAGGAGACCTGCCTCGGGATTGAGATCTGTTGTCTTTAGACTTTTGTTGTTTTTTATTTTCCCACTTCTTTTTAGAAGAAGTAGGTGTCTGCTTTGTAGTGTCCTTTTCAGGACTGCCCACCAGTTGTGGTTTTAATGCCTTCCCACCTAGACTGTCTCTGCCTAATTCTGCATATGAGGTTTCAATGATTTTGGGTAGTTCGTGTTGTTGATCTACTGGACCGAACTCCCTTAGGCGTTGGCGGATCGCCACTGAAGCTGCTTCCCCCTTAATGTTAGCTAGTATTATGGCTGATACCTGATCAAAGTTGTTTAGTAACTTCATCCCTAAGTTTAGGGCAGGCTCTGCTCCGTACTCATTTTGTATCTGTCTCAATACGTCTTGTACTACTGCTAAGGACGGGATGCCATGTGTTCTGGTATATATGGCAGCAAAGACTGAACCCCAAGAGGTGCAATCCTCTATTTGTGGTATGATCCCCATGGGCAAGCAGATTTGTTAGTATTCTGTGTTTTTCATAGGTGGTAGTATTCGGGAATACTGCCTCAAGCTGAGTCATTTTCTGAGCTATCAAGAATGGTATTTGTTCGCGTTTTGCGGGCATTTTGCCCATTACCGCGTGTAATGTTTGTGGAGTAATTTTATTTCCTGTACCCTGGACTGGAGTACTATTTGCTGTAGCTGGTGCAGGCTGGATTGTTAAGGTCCTCATGACGAATTGTGTCAGGTTTCTGTAGATTTTAATTAAATCTCTGTGTTGTACGAGTAATTCTGGCTGTGGCATTGTTCCAATGTCAGGGTGCGGTATGTAAGCCGCTAGTATTGGCCATGTGGCCCCGTCTCCTCCGAGCGGGCCTAATCTTACTCTTCCTCGTATGTGGGGTAGGGCGCCATTAAACCAGTAATGATGTGCCTGGTAAGTGAGTGGAATCTCGATGTCCTCAAACGGGGCATATTCCTGTGGTGCATCTCCTCTTAAATAGTAGTGAAATGTCTTTGTTATGGCATTTGCTGCTGGGAGTGTAACCCATGAATAGAATACCTCTGTTTTGTTTGATTCGTGTGCCTCAATCACGAAAACTACTATGCCACCCTTAGCTTGTAAGCCATTTTCTAATAGTCTTAGAGTGACTGACATCCTGAATTTTGGTGCAATCTGTATTGCATCCTCAGGATCTTCTCCTCCTTCTAAACCGAAGAGGTCAACTCTCTGTTCTCCTGCCTCGGAATCAGGCATCTTTTAGAGGAAGAAGTTTTTAAAGGGAACTAAAGATGAGGTGTTATGCACAATTTAGGAACTAAATGTCCTTCAAGCTTGATTAACCAACAGCCAATAAATAGGATATCTCACCTACTCAGCTGTGGCGGAGTTTGTGCCCACCCACTCCAGACGTCTCTGGGGTTTTGTGAGTAGGTTCTCTGAGAATAGCACGACTGAACTACTCAGATTCTACTGTTAAATAAGTACCCAACCAACGTTGGCGGCGCCATGTCGTGTAGTTCCTATAGTACCCCTGCAGGACCTGCGCGTTTGGATAACATAAACCGTGGGCTTGGTGTTAGACTGACTCTGTGCACCCCCACCGCATATGTTAGCCGGATTTGCATTAGCTAGCTCACAGTGCCACTAGAATCTCCTCTTATCAGGGAGATATTAGTTCCTGGCAACCTTAGATCATGACAACCCTAATTCCTCAGAATCGTGGAAACAATGTAATACCTTTCGCTTAGTCACTCGTGCTTACTTATTCGGTTTGTCTCAGAGAGTTACACAGAATAAACAGTCTGGGCGTTTCAATAAGTATTTATTGAACAGTTGTTATTCTTGTGTAAAATATATGTGCTGCAGCAATCAGCAGACAATAGCAGAGATATATTATCAGCAGTACGATCAAAGTGAAAGGATAGAACAGTTCTACCATATTGTTAATGTTAATGTTAACTAGACTTATAAAGCGCGCAGCTGCCTCAGCAAAGAGGCGTCCCGGCGCTGGCAGTAAGAATAGAACGTGGAGGCTAAGAAACTGGGTGAATCGGCGCATAAAAAAGTGCTCATAAAAAGGAGGAATTAGGCCACGGGAAAGAGGTATGTCTTAATGGCTTTACGGAAGGCCAGCAAGCTATCCAGGCTACGAATCTGAAAAGGCAGGGAGTTCCATAACTTAGCTGCCAAGCAACGAAAGGACCGCCCCCCGGCACGGAGATGGTTCACTCGAGGGATGACAGTCAAGTGTTGCCCCAGAGAGCGCAGCTGGCGTCTAGGAGCGTTAGGAGCCAACAAGTTGGCCAGAAGGCCGGGAGACGCAAGCTTAAGAATTTTAAAGGACAAACAAAGAGCCTTAAATTCGATTCGCTTAGCCATGGGCAACCAATGTAAACGCCGGATAGCGCCAGCTGTAGAGCAGCTGCGCGGGAGCCCCAACAGGGCTCTGGTGGCTGCATTTTGGACACGCTGCAAGCGCACTACTTCAGCCTGATTGGCCCCAAGAAGGAGCGAGCTGGCGTAATCCAGTCTAGATAGTATCACCGCTTAAACGATCAGCTGACGAGTGGGTGGATCAAAAAACCCCAGCAAGGGTCTAAGTCCCCGAAAAAGGCCGAAACAAGTACCGGCCACTTTCTTCGTCTGATCCTGGAAGCTGAGGGTAGAATCCATCCAGACCCCTAAATTTTTAACCACTGTCTTAGGGATGGGCGCACTACCAAAAGTGGTGAGCCACCATTGCTCACTCCACAGTCTACTGCCTTTCCCCACCAGCAACACCTCGGTTTTATTGGCGTTAAGCTGGAGGCAGTTGGAGGTCATCCACTCGGCGACTGCAGCCAGACCACTTCTAAACTTGGAAGCGTCCTGCATAGAGTCGTCGGAGAGGGCCACCACCAACTGCATGTCATCAGCGTAGGAGACCATAGTGAGGCCTTTGTCCCTAGCCACCGTAGCAAGGGGTTGAACGTACAGATTAAAAAGTACCGGACTCAGAGCGGAGCCCTGAGGCACCCCCTGCCCGATGGAATGGACACGGGAGAGAAACGGGGGGGCGGTCACTTGAAATGTTCTCCCAGACAGGAAAGATCTAAACCATTCCAGAGCAAAGCCAACAACACCCGCCTCCTCCAGACGACGTAAAAGAATCATGTGGGAGACCGTGTCAAATGCGGCACTGAGATCGAGTAAGATCAGTGCCGCAGTGTGCCCTGTGTCAAGAATGGTCCGCAGATGCTCGGTCACAGCCAAGAGAGCAGTCTCTGTACTGTGTCCAGGGCGGAAGCCATTCTGGGAAGGGTCCAGGGTGCCATTAACATTCAGGAACCCCGTTAAGATGTTATTCACGTGACCCTCAGCGATCTTAGCTACCCACGGTAAAAGGGATATAGGACGAAAATATTCCAGCTTAGCCGGGTCCAGCGAAGGTTTTTTCAGTAGCGGAACCACCATGGCCTGCTTCCACAGCTCAGGGACCACAGCAGTGGAAAAAGATATATTAGCAACCTGGCACAAAGGAGCCAGGAGCACAGATAGAGAGTCCCTAAACTGGGCAGGCTTCAAAGGATCTACAGGAGAGCCAGATTTAACTTTGCCACACAGCAGTAAGAACTCTTCCTGTGAGATGGGAGAGATAGCCTCCAAAAAATGAGAGGAAGGAGGTCCGTGGGGAGCAGTGAGAACTGGGGGAACCAAAGGGAACGACCTATAAATAGTTTCCACTTTATTAACAAAAAAGGTCGCCAGGTCTTCACAATGTTGCTCAGACATAATCACGGAGGCAGTAGAGTTTTTTCTAACTCTGAGATCCTTGAGTAAAAAATGCACTTAGCCGGATTGCGGCTTAGCTTGATTTCATTAGCAAAATAGGCTGCCCGGACAGAGTGTATAGTCCTATGGTAGCTTTTAATTGTGGCCTGATAGCAAGCTTTAGCCCCAAGGTCATAGTCCTTTCTCCAGGCACGCTCCAACTTTTCACAAGATTTACGTAAAGCGGCCAGAGAATCGTTAAACCAAGGGTTAGAGTCAGAATTACGGCCCTTAGACCATTTGGCAGGAATGAGAGAATCGAGAGCTTGAAGAATCCAATTACAGAGTGATCTATATGACAGATCAGGATCACTGTGCAATTGAGGAGGGTGTATAGAAAGAAGAGCATGAAAATCCTCAAGCTTCAATTTATGCCAAGGGCGTTTGAAAGAGGGCGGTTGAGAAGCTCTATACGGAGGCTCAAAGACCGGAAAAGACATAGAAACCAAAAAATGGTCTGACCAGCATACAGGACTAGGTGTCTTGACAGAAGCAGAAGGAATGTTAGAAAAGACCGGATCCAGTAAGTGACCGGCAGTATGGGTGGCGCCTGAGACCAATAGTGTTAATTGGCAAGCTGCCAGATCTGCGAGCAGACTACTGATTTCATTGGCAAGATAGAGGTCAAAGTGCAGGTTAAGATCACCCAAAATGCTAAAATTAGCTGCGCTCATAGCCAGAGTGCTAGTGACATCAATGAGGGCAGATTTGAACTCCTTACCAGGCCCAGGAGGGCGATAAACTAACAACCCTGACTCAGTCGAATGAGCGCTAAAAGTGATACTAAAACGAGCGCATTCGCATCCCTTCACAGATGCTTTTACAAAAGAGCAGGTGTAGCAGGACTTGAAAATAACCGCAATGCCACCCCCTCTAGTCTCCCTATTGAGGGTCAAAATACTATAACCTAGAGGAAGTGCAAGGCCAGGTTCTGCCACCATATCAGCATTAAGCCAGGTTTCAGTAAGAAAAAAGGCATCCGGGGATTCATCCTGAACCAGATCGTAGATATCCAAATAATGTTTAGCCAGGGAGCGAACATTAAGATGAAGGATTTTCATTGATGACCTGGACAGAGGAGGGGAGGGTGGGGAGGGCGAGGGCGTGTGCGAGTCAAACCCACAGCAACGACAGCAAATAGGCCCCTCCGTGGGACCTAATGGAGGTAAGCTACAAGGAATTACCAAAGCATTAGCAGCCAACAACTCTGCCCTGGAATAGGTAAATAATCCTGACGAGCCACTGCCAGCGTTTCTGGCGACGTCCAGCCGCGGACGGGCGCAGACGGGCTTGCCTTTGGCGTGCCGCCGGCGCGCCCGCTGCGCGCGTCCGCTGCGCTCCCGCGCCATGGCCCGATAAAGTACAGGCTCCGGGGAGGTGGCCGGGAGACTAGACCGCCTCACCAACAAAAATGGCGGCTAGAAAATGGCACACCGGAAGTAGGAAAACTCCGGCGTCAGCGGTTCGATACTCCCTCCACAACAATCAGCCTGCTAATGGCTGCGGTGGACCGGGGAGACGAACTGCCAAGAAAAACCCTCCAGACCAAAAGCGGAGCAACACCCAAGTAAAACAGGAACAGAAGATGAAATGCTAAAAATACATAAGGTAGCGTTTTATAGTTAAAAGTACAGTCACAATTAGTTTAAAAAGCAGGTTAAAAAGCAATGCGCGACATACACCAGACGTGCATAGCCTCCTGGTGTACTGCTAGAATCAATTGCGCTCCCGCGCCATGGCCCGATTAAGTACAGGCTCCGGGGAGGTGGCCGGGAGACTAGACCGCCTCACCAACAAAAATGGCGGCTTGAAAATGGCACACCGGAAGTAGGAAAACTCCGGCGTCGGCGGTTCGATACTCCCTCCACAACAATCAGCCTGCTAATGGCTGCGGTGGACCAGGGAGACGAACTGCCAAGAAAAACCCTCCAGACCAAAAGCGGAGCAACACCCAAGTAAAACAGGAACAGAAGATGAAATGCTAAAAATACATAAGGTAGCGTTTTATAGTTAAAAGTACAGTCACAATTAGTTTAAAAAGCAGGTTAAAAAGCAATGCGCGACATACACCAGACGTGCATAGCCTCCTGGTGTACTGCTAGAATCAATTGTACTGCTAGAATCAATTGCAATACATGAATATAAAAGCACTAGGAAAGTGCACGTACTCCTACGATGCCTAACTAGATGTACCTGAGTGTACATATCATATGTGTAGGTCTAAAAGCCTAAGAGCCAAGAATCCCTCTAGGATTTAGTCGAACCCCCATACCTGAATGGAGAGAGTGTGGGACCTCGTCCTGGTCTCGAGTTGGACACCCAGCAAGGGCTGTGTTAGACCGCTGTCAGCTGGAGCGACTGCATGCAGGAGCCTCAGCGTCTCTGGTCAGTGTGTCAGCATGGAAGTCTCGGTTCCCTCTGTCTTACCGTGGCAAGATGTGGTGTATTTATACCCTAAAGTGTCTTGTCCCTCAGTATGGTTTGTATTGGTCTTTGTTGGACATGAGGAAGACGTCAGGGGTGAACTTTGTACATACATATTATGCAGGAGATGTAGCTGGTGAATGCTCATGCATAATTTATGAGTACATTGTAGACCTGGGTTCTGGAAAGACCTTGCAGTGTTCTAACCACAGACTAGATAACGTTCAGAGCTCGTTGTGTACGGTAAGGAACAAATGTAGGTGAAAGATCATGCCTATATTAGGAGCCATGACTATAATAGGGCATGTACGAGTATGACCATAATAGGACATATACGAGTATGACCATAATAGGGCATATACGAGTATGACCATAGTAGGGCATATACGAGTATTTCTATATTATGGCATATATGAACGGGTCTACATTAGGGCCGATATACGAAACATAACAGGAGGGGTATAAATTACTATTCCCACTCCTGCGAATGCAGCAGTAGAAAGTGTTGGATAGCGGAGGGGTAAAAATCCCACTAAAGAAAATTCAAATTTAAAAACAAACAAAATATCAACTACAATACAAAATATAATAAAAAACGCAAAAACAAAACATATATCAAATATAAAAATTTACAAAGCATAGAAACATATAATGTAGACAAAATCTAAAATTTACATACATTTTTTTTTTAATGTAACAAACAAATACATATTTTGGAATAGAAATTAAATTTAATCAAAAAAATATTTATTACATAAATTTAATATTTTTTTCCTACCCTATAACACCACACAATTTACAACACACATCTAAATTTTTTTTAAAGTGTAACTCCATAATTAACACAATTAATTATCAATTAAACAATTATTAATAATTAAAAAACACATTTAAAAAGGTAAAAATGAATGTACTAACCAAACGTTACAGCTATAGAACCTAAATCCCCAAACAAAATAAAAATAAACAATTACCAAAAATATTTATCAATTAATAAATGAATATTAATGATCAAGTAATGATTAATTAATTTAAACTAAATTACTTTTCACCTGGTACCCCAATAAACACCAAAACACACACCTAAAAATATTTACACAATTTCCATAAGTAATTTTACTTTAATAAATTAATATCAATTAACAACAAATCATTAATTCATTTAAAAAAATGTACTTCCCACCATTTACCACTATAAACCCCACAACTCACACATCAAAATAATTACACAATTGCCATATTTTAATTTTAATTAATTAATTAGCATTAATTAACAAATAATTAATTAATTATAAATAAATTACCTACCACCATATTCCCCTATAAATGCCACCACCATTTTTTTTTAAACTTGGCACAATTAATTTAATTAAGTAACAATTAATTAATGAATTAATAACAATTAACAAGCAAAATATAAATAATTATTAATTAATTAATTCACACAATTAACACTATAAAATAAAATTAAATAAATATTATATAAAAAATATTAATAACTGTATTAACATTAAATTACTTCCCACCCTACTCCCCTATCAACCCACAACCCGCTCCTAAAACAATAACACAATTAACATAATTACCAATTAATTAATAATAATTAACAACCAATTAATAAATAATTAATAATAAATTAATTCCCACAATTAACAATATAAAATATTAAATAAATAAATATAATTAATAAAAAATATTAATAATTTAATTATAATTAAATTACTTCCCACCCTATTCCGCTATAAACCCACAACCCCCTCCTAAAAAAATGACACAATTAACATATTTGTCAATTAATTAATCAATAAAAATTAACAGCCAAAAATTTATTAATTAATAATAAATTAATTCCCACAATTAAGACTAGTTAAATCAAAATTAAATAAATACTAATAAATAAAAATTAATATTTAATTTATTATAATTAAATTACTTCCCACCCTTTTCCTCTATAAACCCACAACCTGCTAGGGAACTAAAACGCAAAATGTAATTAAAATAAAATTAATAACTTCTAAAACACATATATTAAAAAACAAATGCGATACTTAGACAAAAAAATAGAGCACATACATTTAAAATACATACTAAAATACATAACACTAACTAAAAAACTATATTTTTAACAACTATATTTTTGCAATCGATATTAATGACTTCGATATTTTTGAAAACGATATTTCTTACCTTAAACTCGATATTCTTGACCACGATATTCTTGCAGTCGATATTTCTGTATCTCGATATTCTGCACTGGATATTAGTGCAAGTCGACATTTCCCACTCGATATTCTGACTCTTTACCGGCCACCTGAAGTTACTTAATTTCAAGTATCTTCCTTCAAGTAAAAAATCCATGAAATTATAAACTAATAATTACACTTTGACAGTTAGCCACTTTGAAAGTGCCATAAAACAGTGCTTTGCCAAGGTCGCCTCCATGAATATAGAAGGCCCTATATGTACCAAAGGATGTGCAATAAGTTATAGCTGTAAATAAAGTTATAAAGTTATGACATTGTAATGCTATGAAAGTATCTAAGATAACTAGATAATTTACAGTGTTTTTTTCACTGGCAGGAACACTGATGGGAGTAGGGCAGTTATTAATTTTAGAGTTTAGGATGCAGTTTTGGTTTTTGAGAGTCCAGGGCTATGGAATTTTAGGTCTGGCTTGAGAGTGACATTTTCACCTGACCTTATGTGATCAACAAAAAAATAGCTTTTAGATTCCTAATGAGAGAAGTGCTTAGGCTCCACATATTGGTTCCTCTGAGTACAGGATATGATTGGGCCAAATTTGTGTGCTTCCTCTAAAAAGTCTGTCTTCACAGGGTAGTCTGGTTGGTCAGTTCTTTAGTTTTCAATATTCCCCTTTTGTGGGTCCCCTTTTATTTCTCTGCTTCACCTCATTGTATTTTAATATTTCTTTAGAGGATACTACAGCTGTCCAGCAGTGCTAGCTTGTCGCATGCATGCCACGCATTTCATCTGCAGTGTGCCGTATCCCACTTGGCCACTTCTTCTAAAACTGGAGACCATTATGGAATGCGGATGTCCATAGTGTTTCTATTTTAAACCATTCCAAGATGGCTGCATGTTGGCTCTAAATGTGGCCGCCTCCTTCAACTTTAAAACAATGAAAGACTATTTATAATATAATTTCAAGACGGACACTTGCTGCTATGTTTAGTTTTGTAATTGCAAACATATGTCTGCCGTGTTTAGATAGCATCATGTTTTCTTTTTTCTATTTGTATTCTTTTAATCTATCGCGCATAAGTTGTTGATTTTGTGTGCGTTTTATTGCGGTTGTGTCAGAGGGTGAATGAAAGAACGAGCTAGTGAATGGATGAATGGATGACTTATTGAGTGCCTAAACCCATCAATGACACAAAAGGCACTTTTATTCATAAGCCAGACCTATTGACATTAGCAATGCTTGTTCTTTGTCCGGTTCACCGACATTCGACCACTGCCAAGTAGACAAAGTATCAGTTCCGCTTATCCAAACCTGTGGTTAGATGCAGTCCGACTATGTTCTTTTTTAGAGATCGTAAAACCAAAACTCCCAGCATGCTCAGTGCCCACCTGCCTTTTGTTACTAAGGGTCTAATTATGACTTTGGCGGTGCAGAACCTGGTCTGCCCCGCCGCTGCACCGCCAAAGCTGTGGTCAGACCACCCGCCAGATTAAGAGTTTCCCTTCTGTCTGGCAGGCTTTATTTTTGACGTTCCCACGGTGGTGCCCTGAAAATGGAAACTGCAATGGGAAAGCCAAAAACAGTTCCTGCACAGCATAGATGGAAAAGTCCATTCTTTGCAGAAACTGGTGTGCATGCACACAGGAGGGGCGCAACTTCATCCACATGGCGCAGATGCATAAGGGGGCCCTGTAGGGCCCACTTTGTTTCCTCTCTGCCACGGTTTTCATGGCGGTGTAACCTCCATGAAAACTATAGTGGAGAGGAAACTTGTAATATGCTATATTACTGCCTCCTGACCACTGCAACATCACCAAGGAATGCCAGTTCCCTGGTGGCTGTAGAAGGGCTGTGGCGGTCCGATCACTCAGATCGTAATAGGGCTGTTGGGAGACTGCCACCGCCGTGCCAACACAAGTCTGGCGGTCCGTGGACGGCCAGACTCGCAATCGTGCCCTAACTTGTTCATTATCTTAACAACCAACTTATTGTCTTTAACAAGCACAATTTTCTTGGCAGACGATTCCTTGCCTACAAATCAACAGCCACAAAACTGGGAAGAACTCCAGAAAGGATATGACGTATTTCCTATCTTTCCAGCTTTACACCTATTCATCTGAGCATCCCTTCCTGTCATAGCATAGCCGACCTGCTGCATCTGAATTAGGGATAAGCAGAGTACGAGAAGTTCTGCTACATGGAATTCTGCAGGGTCGGAAAAAAACTCTGCCATGCTACACAGGGTTGCACTTGCGGGTGGAGTTTGCCGGTGCGCCTGTTCGTGTTGCACTGGGAATACGGAGTGTGTCCTCGCACTCCAAATCGCGCATTTACAGCACTGCGTGGTTCTCAAGTGTATTCTTGCATTCCACATCACGCGCGAACGGCACCACGTGGTCCGCATGGTCGCGGCCATCTTGTTTTTCTGCTCTCTGTTATGGTACTGGGCCTAAATCTTATCTTTCTTTAATCTCTCTAATCCTTCTCCTTTATTACTTATCTACCCCTAATTTTAAATTTTTTATAATAGTGTGTGTCTTTGTGTTTGTTTATTTTAAGTTTTAGGGAAATTATTTTTGTGTTTTTTTGTGACTTTTTGACTTTATTTCCACTTATTTCCTTATTTCTTTCCTTTCCTTTCAATTCCCTTCCTTTTCCTTCTTTGCTTTACCCCACCCAGTGCCTGGCAGAGGGACGACTTCCTTGCGGGCGGCGCCGCCGCCCAGGTGTGCAGCCCGGGTGATTTTTGGAGAGGAGGAGGTGGGAGCCCTAGTTTTTTTTGTGCAGCACCACCTCCTCTCTATGCTGGCAGAAGGCGGCAGGCCTGGTAGTGGGAACCCCCTGCGGGAGCGGCACTGGGGGATAATGTGCCGGTGCGTGCAGCCGACCAGCCAGGTTCGGCACACTGCCCAGTGGCGGACATTCTGGACCGCGAACAGGACCTGATCGACCTGCTAGGCGTCGAGATTCCGGGGCTCGTGAGTATTAATTATTTGTTGTGTTTGTGTTCTACAATGCTAATATCTTTTTCTGAATAGCATGCTGCTCACACTCAGAGGTAAGTTAAGTTTAGTTTACGTTGGTATATCATTGTGTGATCCAGTTTCTAGTTTTTGCTACGCAGGTGCTGAGTGCTACATAATCATACTCTTCATTGGTGCTTGCTTTAGATGAAGCCATTGCAGACTGCTGTCAGTCTGCAATCAGATTGTAGAACATTCTCTCTATGACTTTGTTTATGTAGCTCGTACAGTTCCAAGTTATTTATTTCACAGCGATATGTAGTATGCATCTATGCATTACAAAAAGGGAGACTGAGTTGGTCCATCAAGGGCGTTGAGAAATGGGAATAGAATCAAAGATCATTCACTGCAAAGCATTAGTTCCAAATGTAGTTTTTGTTAAGGAAATTTAGAATAGGGATTTATAGGCAACTCAACGACAGTCGATAGACTCGAGTCGAAACTAGTCGTAGTATAGGCAATCTGTTTTAGAGAGGTACAATGTGACTGCGTTTGTTTGTCAGAAAAAGATTTGTGTAGATTATTAACTGAATCACTAATCTATTTTGTTTTTTATCTTCTTAATTTCTTTCATCAGCACCCAAGGGCAAGAAGAGGGACGTTTCCGAGGGTCCTGCAGAAGCTGGTCAGCTGGTGCCAACCACAAGTGCTACTGCCGAGGGCTCTGCTGATCCCAGTAAGACCTTTTATTATTGTTGCGGACTTCTATGGGTAGAATCTTGGTATTGGAATGTTGGTGTTGTCTATCGTGAAGATTCAGATAGCAGGCCCAAGTAAGCTAGTATTATAAACAGAATTCACTATGTATGTTTTTTGAGAAGGCTTTTCTTTTCCTGGTCATGCATAGCTCTGACACAATTGAGTTCACGAGAGAGAGTGGCCATGGTCATCATGGACCACCCTTCCATTGTATTGTGCTGCTGTCTCGTTCATTTATAGTTACAGTACACCAGCAGTTTCCCATAACAGTGCAGCATACCTGGAAAAAATATATGAGGTCCCACTCCCATTGCATTTACCAACCAACATCATATGTCTTTCATTGACCATTATTCCACCCCTGGCTTGTCTAACTTTGTGAACCAACCAATCAAATGCCCATAGTGATATTTGGAAGATAATGTATTGCTAACTGAACAGTACTGCTGTATTGCAGTTGTATTTCAGTTTGAGTATCTGGCATCTAAATTATGTGTAATGTTATATTCTAGCCACACAGAACATCGATGATGCCGGCTCCAATGGCTGCTGCAGGAGGCCACGGGTCAGTTGGAGGGGGAGAAGCAACAGCAGGGATGGACACTGGTAAGTCACATAGGGGCATATTAGCAAGAAGAGGCGATAATCATCGCTAACCCTGCTTAGCGTGATTTTTTTTATCGCCGGCTATCGCTGGAATATATCGCCACGCTAACGCTGTATTAGCAACGATTAGCGCTATGGCGATGAATATTCCAGCGATAGCGGGAAATGGGCCAACATCGCTGAAAAACCAGCGATGTTGCATGGAGAAGGGAGAACACCTTGCTGATACGACCCTGTGGTCGTATCAGCATAATCCATCCCCCATGTTAGGTATGGCTAACACCTGCTAATTGCAGGTGTTAAATAAATGGCGATGACCCCGGTTAGCGCGACTTTTCACGTTGCTAACTGGGGCCATGGCCACCTTGCTAATAGGCGATAGGCCTGTTAGCGAGTGTTTCCCAGGTTTGTTCGTCGGGAACGCCCACTTTGCATGTCATTAGCGATAAATATCGCTGACATGCAAAGCGGTAAAAACGGGCGCTAATGCCCGCAAACTGTCTCTAACTGCTGTTAGAGACAGTTTGCTGATAGGGCGATATAAATATCGCCGCTTTAGCGGCAAAAAGTGCCGCTAAAGCGGCGATAGTGCCCTTGCTAATATGCCCCATAATTTCTTGCAATTCCTATGCTCACTAGCTATTGCCATGGCATCGTCATCAACATATGACCGTGAAGTGAAGCCCCCCCCCCCAGCTTTACCAGCCACAGTGGCGGTTGAGTTATTATTATGGCCTCTTCTATCTGCAACACAGCAAAAGCTCACATAATGAGCGTTGATGGCTTGAGGGAGACATGAAAGAACGGAAGGTTAAAAGAAAGGGAATTGTATGTGAGTGAAAGGATGGGTGGCTGGATGAAAGGGTGCATAGGTGGGTAAAGGGAAGTATGGATGAAAGAATGGTATGGAGAAAGGGTGGCTATTGAAAAGATGGATTGGAAATTTTGGTGAAAGACTGGATGAGAGAAAGTAAAGCTTAATCATTGTGGCTATGGGTGAATTCGAATGAAAGGGTGAATGAATATTTGGATTGTTTGGATGAATAAGCAAGGCAGTTCTTCTCATAAGGAGCATGCTGCTCACCTACTTTTCTTACTTGGTTTATGTAGGGTTATCATCAAAGCTATGGTTCTAAGTGGAGGGTATTTTTTATTCTTCGTTCTACTCCCTTGACTCATTGTATTTGTTAAGTGAGCCAGATGTATCCCACCCATCATTCATCAACTTTGACCGAAGTGCAGTATGGGTCAATTCGTGACTGCAGTGTTGGCTGTGTAATGTGCGTCTGCCTCAGTTAATGCGGCATTTATAATGTTTTCATTGCATTGGAAACTGAACACACAAGTTGTGCTGTTTCCTTTCACCCACTCAGTCACCTCTTAGTACTTTAGTCCTTTATTTTTTCCTAAGTTCTTCCGTCCCAGCCTCCCAAATTGGAAAATTGATTCTTGGCATGTGCCACATTTAATTCTATAACCATGTGAAGTGAAATGATTCCAGAATATATTTAATGGTTTCCTATAACAGACTTATTTTATACTTGTTCAGATGTTTCCCTTTTGAACTGTACAGTGACTGAATAAGCCAAAGGTGACGAATCAATGATCATCAATGTAGTGGCCCCTCTATTATATAATCAAAAAGTTCTCCCTACCAGTCTAATCCCTCTACCCTACCACCTGCAGTAGAGTAAACAAAGTTTCCTTTCCTTGCTTACTGCCCAATGAATGAATTTGTTGGAAATATGAGGTGGTGGGTGAGGCCACAGAGTAAAGAGGGAGTAAGTGCAAGACTTGATGGCAAGTTTGGCATATGGGATACACAATGATGAATGTGCCAAATAAAATATATATAGCCCGTTCCTTTCCCTGTAGTGCAGCCCATTAGATTCATTTTCCTCAATGTCTACTTACGGCAGACAGGATAATTTATTAATATCTGCATTTCATGCATGAGGTGTGTGATGTGGTATCTTCTTATTCATCTGCCTCTTTGGAGACTGGGTAGAAAGTGAAATGTATTTGGCGAAAAGCAGGGTCATTGGAATTAAAAATCGATAGTTGTAAACTACAGCTGCCAACAGTAGCAAACTAGTCAACGCGCTGGCTAGCATTGAGCATGGGTTTATTATTTTAGTCCAACACATAACTTATACTCCATATAGTGCATAACGCCGAACTCATTAATGAGAGGTAATTTATTTTTCAACTCACGGTGCCTGACTGTTTATAGGTTTATAGTTACTTAAAAAGCCTTTAGAAGAAAAAAAAATCAAATCACAGTTTTTTAAAACCAGTGATGTTATTCTGTTTGTTAATACTTTTCTGCCACACATTCAGTGCTTTTTATGTTTGGCACGTGTGTGTAAAACATAAAATTGGCCTTGTGACTCTCCTAATCTAAATCACATCAAATTAATTCTAATGGCCCTTGGGGCCCAGCAATGTACTGCTACTGTGCCAATCAGTAATTTAAAACAATTGTTTGCACAGGGCATTATTTACAATTTGTCTTTTTTGTTTTTCTCAATATAGCTGCTCCTGCTGGTCCAGCCGAACCACCCACCAGGCAGGAGATAGCGTCCCGTTTGCGGCAGCAGAGGCTGGCACTATCCAGCAGGAATACTGGCGGCTGCTGGTCCTGGAAGAGGAGGAGGAGGAAATTTATGCACAACAGACGGGCCCCAGTGCAGCCGGTCCCCTCAGCCTCCAGCCTCCCAGCCATTCCATCACCAGCACCGCCACCAGCTAACTGCTGCCACCTCCTACCACACTGACAACAGGCCATTGCTGCGCCGCATCCTGCAGTGGCTGAACACCATCGATGTAGCAGAGGCTGGACCAGCTCTGGATCGATATCCATAATGCCCTCTTCTAGCACTTTTTTACATTTTTTGTTTTGGTGGAAGGGACTTGTTTGTTGGGGCTGGGTGGAGAGGGTGGGAAAGGAGTTGGAACTGGAGAGACGTTTTACTTGGACATTTTTAGTTTTGGGGCTTGGGTCAGTTTTGTTTGGGGAGAGGGGTGGACATGTTTTTTGTGTGGAGAGGGTAGATTTCTTTGTAAATAAATAAAGGGGAAAACTATTTTATATAATCTAAATTTATGCTTGATGTAGTTTCTTTTACTTTTATTTTGCACTGCTGCCTTCAAGTAGTTTTATGCAGCCCGTTTATGTGCTTGTACCTTAAGAGAGAGCATAGCATTTAGTTATAGAGTTATACTTCTCTAACTATCTTGAGCATTAGGGGGAATGCTACCATGATGACCTATATTGTGTACAACAATCTAGATAAATAACAGTAGCAGTTAGTTACTTACTTACTAAGTTGTCTTACCTGAATATAGATGCAGCAATAACAGGAGAGGCATCACAACTTCACAAGAGAGGTCCCACTTTCACTTCCACCCAGGTGAGCTCCAACTGTAGGATTAATCTGAATGATTGATTCATTTTCCATTGTAGGAAACTAAATGAAAGTAGAAAGACTGAATTAGTGTGTTATATATTTGTCAAAGATTTACAAATAATTGACACCTTCTGAGTACTACATGATGACACAATGAGATTGCCTAATTGTGCTAAAATACAAAAAATAGCAATACTAGTAAGTTTTGGCTAATGTGGAGCTAGGAGTATTATTTGTGAAATCCTCAAGTTATAAAACATGGACTCAAAATCTGGAGTGGACAAGCTTAGGTTAGGCATTGATGGTTACGCAACACAAGGCCTGAATGATGATGCTGATGTTCTCCATTCTATATCTAAAATATGGATCATTTTTATTGCACAGGGTGGTAATGGGCTGGTGTGGGCTATTGCTTAGAAGATTCTACACTAAGTTGATGTTGCTTTCACCACATCTGCCCACCAAGTGTGTGATCCATTGATGATGTAAATTAAGCCACACCTCAATAAAACACATAGCCCAGGGGAAGCGGGTTAGGGGTTTGATGAATGGATGGGAAAGGAGATTTGGGGAAAGGTTTGATAAAGACAAACACCTCAACACAAGGACAATAATCATCTGGGCAATAAGCAGCAGCACATCATTCAATCAGTTGTTAGAAGGAAACAATGGAATGAGTATGACAGAGTACAGATAAATGCATTGTCCTTCTGCCCTCGAGACCCAAGTTATCAGATATCTAAATGTTCTGTCTTCTAGGTTAGGGAGTGAACCCACTCACCCACTTCTCTTAATATGATTGTTAAAAGACAAATGATACTGTATTGCAAAATTAGGTGACGCATCTGCTATCTCCTCGGGAATGTCCACTCTTTGGTGCCTGTCTGGACTGTTCTGGTAGGTAAGCAAGAGTGTTGTTGAACTCAGCTAGCTTTCGCCTTTCATTCATGCATGAGACTAGAAGAAGGCCTGTGTACTGTAAAAGAAAAACTGCATTTTAGAGTCAAGGAGAAGGACAGAAGGAAGGTAAGCTTCAAGAGGAGTGTATCAGGAATACTCAGAGGCAAAGCAAAAAAAACAAGAGGGGGAATCAGAGTTTCATTTTTGCCAAAAGTTCAACATACACACAGAGCAGCATTTCACAAATGCACCTCTCTCTATTCCACATAGCTGTGTACTAGGCCTCAGACTCTTGGTTTACTTTTTAACTGAAGTCGATACTCAATAACTTCTTGCTTCTAGCTGTTGATGAGGTAGTCCCGCAGCTCCCACTCTGAGTTCTTTAATGATCCTCCTCCTGACTCTGAGTTACTCCGTCCCAGATCAGTCATCATCATGATGACCTGAGCAAGATAGACATAGAGTGCACTGCTGTTGAAGAACAAGTTTAGAACAGAATGCAGTATTTTGCATAGGTTTTTCTTTGTTAACTAAAGTGGCTGTGCTGTTTTCTGAAGAACCAGAAAAAAGGAGAGCACCCTGCAATTAAATCTGGCTAAGTGTGAAAGGGCCGATCACCTCCAGGGAAAAGAAATATCGACCATCACTCAAGCCCCTAACATTGCAAATCAATAATCATCTCAAGAAATTTCCCGTATTACAGTGCAACACACCCTCCCTCACTGTCAGCCTCCACATCAATCATCACTCACAGTCACTCGATAATCTGATCACTTATTGCTGCAATGGTTACCTGTTCCACTCCAAGCACAGTGGTAGGTACACTATCTACCCTTTAATGCAAGCAACAGATTGGAATATGGCAGTCTTGTAAATCAAACGATTGACTGGGAAGCCATTCTACATGATGGAAAAAACAGAAGGGATAGGCAATTGGCATGCAAGGGGGACAGGCATTGTCCCCAATGTCATGAAGGAATTGTGGAGGCTTCTTCAATGCACACTGGCACAACTGCAATCTGCCAATATATGTGCTAATGAAAAAGGTGGGGCATCATAAATCTGACACAAAAGTAATAATGTTCCTCTAGCTACTTTTTTTTTTGCTTGTATTTTTGCAAAGAAAGAACTAAGCTCAATGAGAAAAAATTAAAATGTTCTATGGGGCACTGATATACTTAGTCCGGGAAGCAGAGTTTCTCCTCAAACTCAGCTGGTTCACCCAGAAGTTGGTCAGCTAACACATTTGATTAAATTTCGTGCCAATCATGCTCCTCCTCCTCGTATGGTGCTGTTTCAGGAAAGGTGTAACTATGTGGTATAAAATGTTGATTAATTTTGATCACAGTCAATCTCTCCTATATTTTGAGGCGAGAGACTGGCCCTTTTCCCTGTAACAACCGCAACAGCTGCACTGAACACATGCTCAGCAGACACACTGGATATAGGACAAGCCAAATACTTTATTGCCAGCATGCTGAGCTCTGGCCATTGGCGCATCTTCCCATACCAATACATCAATGGATTTTGATCCACATAGACCTCTTTTGGATGATCCAGATACTCCTGAAACATCCTGTGGATGATCATTGGTGCTGCCACTTGCTCAACCTGTTTTTCCATCGCCTGTGCACTGGACTTGAGCCCTGCCAATTGAAGCCAATACAATGCAGAGGTTGGGTATGGTCCTTCTGTTACTGTTGTTGCCGGTGTTCTGGTTGATGGTGTTGTTGCCTGATGTGAGACAAGACTGCCCTCTTCAGAGGTTGAAGGCGGCACCTCAGAACTGCGGGGTGGGACTCGAAGTTCCAGCCGTTCTTCTTTCAAGTCTCCGGCTTGCTCTACAGTCCACCTCTTGTATTTTAAAACATCCTCTTCAGAAAAAGGAATGAAAGTGGGAAGACTTTTTTTGTACTGTGGGTCAAGTAGTGTGGCACAGATGTACTCTTTGGACTCGATGATGTCATGTCGCAGCCTTGTATTACAAGCCAAGCGAATGACTAAGGTCTCAACCAAGGCATGCGCTTCTGTTTTCATTCACACCTGCGGGGTGCGAACCTTTCAGACACCTTCTTTAAATGGTCTTGTAGGAGATGCAACAACAGGATAGCTTGACCCATCGTACTGTCCTCCTTGCTAACTTCCCATGTGAAAACCTCAAAGGGAGTAGCATCTGTGTCAGGCATTTGACTAGGTCCCATTTGTCCGCATCCATGGTCATAGCTTTCCCAACTGCATCCCCTCCTCTTTGAATGACATAGTCATTGATCTGTTTGTACTGCTCAAACAGACGTTGCAACATGTAAAAGGTCGAGTTCCAACGTGTTGGCACCTCCTGTATCAGGGCTTTAACTGGTCCTCTATTATTACGCTGATAATCCGCAACTGTTTCCAGGCTTTAAAAGAATGGTAGAAATGAGTGCAGATTCTTCTGCAGGTGGTCAGTATGTTGCTGACTATGTCTTCCTTTTTGAGGAAGTCTTGCACTACCAGGTTGATGCAATGGGCCAAACACATGACCCTGAAATAACCTCCGTCTGACATTGCCTTGACTATGTTACTACCATTGTCCATGGCAACAAATCCAATTCTGAGACTTCTGGGTCGCAGCCAATTATACACCTTGCTGTTAAATTCCTCCAAGATATTTACAGTTGTGTGTGATTTCTCCATGGCGAACATGGTCATTGTTGCATGCCGTCGAACGCTCTTAAAACTTTCTTCGGGGCCAAGACCCGAAGATATCTTTCCCTTTACCCCTGCAATAGAGATCCAGTGTGCAGTGATGCACATGCAATCAGTCGCCTGACAACTGGTCCACATGTCTGTCGCCAGGTGGATGGTATGAACAACACTTTGCTGCAGTCCTGGAACAACAACTCTGCTAAAATAGATTCTACTTGGTACCTTCAATTTTGGGCAGATGGCTGCCACAACTTCTAATAATCCCACTCCTTCCACAAAAGAAAAAGGGAGGAGGTCCAGCTCTAAAGTTTTTGCCAGCTTCCTATCGTACAAACGTGTTGTTGGGTGGTTTGCCTCATAGGGCCCCTCCTGCCTAAACATGCTAATAATAGTAGACTGGATTTTCTTCTTTTCTTGGGAAACTGACACATGCATCTTTTGAGAAATAGATGGTAGTAGTAGACTCAATGTGCGTCTTGATGGGGCAGTCACTCTATGCCGTGGTGTCTCCATCTCACTCTGAGTCTTCTTGTGCCATTGTGAAGTCTCTGAGGTAGGTGAATCTGCTAAACCACTGCTGGGGACAGGCCTGCTTTGAGTGAAGATGTCACCCTTTTCTTTTTCATCATCATCACCTTCCACCATGAGTGGACTTGTGGCTGATGTTCCCTGGCTCTCCTCACCACCACAACTATGTTCAGTAATTGTTTTAAGGTGCTCCTCCTATTTGATGGTGTGGTGTTTTTTAATATCGGTCATCTGGCCTCCACTACCATTATGTGTACCAGGCTTACCTCAACGAACATTCGTGTGGCAAATGGTGCATACTGCAATGTGCTCCCCCTCTTTGCTAATCGTAAAAAAAGTCCCAACCTGGGGAGGAGTACTTTTTTACTGTGCTACTGCCAATGCCTGAAGTAGAACTGGAGGTAGGTGGGCGTTTCGTCGATTGCGTCTCTGCTTCTCCTGAGGCACGGGTTGGTGCACATCTCAGCTGGGGCTTTGCAAATATGGGAGCTGGTGGCGGTGTTACCTGTGTCACATCCCTCGGCACAGGTTGAATAGCAATGTCAGACTCCTCTGTGTCACCTTCCACCATGACTACCTCCTCATCATCATCCTCCTCATCATCCCCTCCCATAAGTCTAAGTCTTTTGGGAACTTTACTTTTCCTTGCTTTGCCTGTTGTCTCCTGGTCTCTGTCGGGGTCCACTCCATGTCCCTATCATCAGCATCAGAAGTGGTGCTTGGAGAAGATGGTGCAGTAGTACCCTACCTTTTCCTTGCTGGAGATCTGGGAGCCAAAGATTCTAAAAGAAGATGTTCAACTTCTTGCTCAGAAGGAAGCTCAACCTCCTGTTCTGCTCCAAAATCAGGCACATGTACTATTACTGGCTGCGGCTGGTGTCCACTTTGCTTTGTTTCAAGAAACGATTGTGTACTACTTTGCGAAAGGGACAAATCCAATTCAACATCACTATTCGGCGGCATCAACATAATTGCACTGGCTGCCTCACTGACAGATATGGTCCTGGGCTTAGGTTGCGGGGGGTGGTGCTGTTGATGCAGCAGTGCTGCTCTGTAGCTTGCTCGCAGGAGGCCGGTGCAGCAGGCACAACTTTGCCGAAAAAGGTTCTGGTCGGCACACCAGTGGTGGAAATCTGCTTCTCCTCCTCCCCACTAGCCACTTTTTTGGCAGCACCTTTGTTTGGGGCCATCTTGAAGCTGTCAGTTGGTAGTGGCACTTAGCTTCACAAGCTGAAGAGATGCCCGTTTTGCGTAGTCAGTCATGTGTCACGTCGTGCACAGGCCTTCTGTCGGGCAGTACTGTGAGTGATGTCTCTACTCTTGTGCACCTAAAAGCAAACAAGCAAGAAGCACATCAGTAAAACGTGGCATAGTTGCAGTTCAAATAGTAGTACAAACAAACAATATCCTTTAGTGTGGGTAAGTTATTTTAAATAATTAGTACAACAGTCTAACTATCCATTCGTAAAACCACACCAACATGAACTTTCATTGTCAACGTCAAAAATGAAAATTAACAGGGCTAAAAATGTTTACATCAAAACACGTCCTCCAAAGGCATCACCCCACATATACACTGTTTGCAGGGGAAAAAGGTGAGATACCACTAAAAAACACAGTTTTCATTTTAATCCAATGCCATTCAGACACCACAGAAAGTTTTATGCACCCATGACTAGTACAGGCCCTACTGGTTGGAAGGCCCATTGGCAGACTATGCCACATTGGGCCATATGTAGGTAAAACTCAATTTGCGAGTTCTTAATAGCGATATTTACTGAATCGCTATTAAGAACTCGCAAAGTCCGATGTAGGTAATAATTCGTTAAAAAATAGCAAATCGGTAAAAATCGGTAAAATGAAATACCGATTCCGATTTACCGATTAGCAAATAGCGATTATGTATTACCGAATCGGTATTAACGAATCGGTATTTTAAGAAATCGCTAACTATTTAAACTGCCATTCCGGTGCATTCTGATGACATCACAAGCAGGAAGTGGCCTGACAACTGCTGCTACACTGTGGCTGAAGCTGTGGGAGAGGCAGGGAGCAGACCTTACAACACAGGAGCTGCTTTGCAAGCATCTTGCAGACACACCAAACCAAAAATGGACAACCAGGAGAAGGAAAAGGAGGCAGGAGAGCGAAAAAGAAAGCACAAATTCAGCGAGAGGGAGCTGGAGGTGCTGATAGAGGAGGTGGCAAAGGACCATGACAAGCTCTTTGGCAAACATTCCCTGCACGTCCCAGAATCCCAAAGGAGAAAAATATGGCTGGTGATCCAGGAGAGGATAAATGCAATTGGCGTAACACAACGCTCAATAGATGAACTAAAGAAGCGCTGGTATGACCGCAGAAAACGTGCCAAAGAGAGGGTGGCTGAAAGGCTCAAGCAAGCCACGCTGACAGGTGGTGGGACATCTACAGCGCCTGTACCAACTGCCCTGGAACTATTGGTGGAGTCCACCCTCCAGCCGGAGAGCGTGAGTGGGATTGGAGACGCAGACAGCTCAGCCAGAGCTGGCAACAGGCAAGGTAAGATGCATGCACAGCATGCTGTGCTCCCACTCCCCAACCCCAATCCACAATCCCCAATGAGCCAGTATGATTCCCACTCCAGTACATGTTTTCCAAAAACCAGCAATGCATTATGGGAGATGTAGTCAGAAGTAACACATATCATAACAGTCAGTCCACTGAACCCAAAGGCATGTGACACACATCAGTAATTAGCAAGCGGAGGACAGTCAGTTTGATTGGCAGTCATGAAATTTATTATTACGCCAATGCTGCCAGACAAGTGAGTAAATGTACATTCTGTCTCCACAGGCAAGGCAGCGCGCAAGTCTGCTGAAGGGGACACAGGAAAGGCACCCAGGAGAGCCAACACACAGGATGAGAAGGTCTTGTCGCCTGCTGAGCACACACCACCGCCACCGTCACCACCACCACCATCACCAACACCACCATCACCAACACCACCATCACCACCGCCACCACCACCGAGAGCCAGGAGGCTTACAGTGGCTAGCCTCCAGGAGATGGAGGGGTCAGAGGAGGATAGCATGGGAGGCCAACATCCCACGCTGGTAGAGGATGAGAACAGTGCAGGGACACAGTCCCCCACCGAGCGCGCCCACACAGGTGTCAGACGCCGCAGATCGAGGGTAGCCAGTCCTGTTGCACAGGGCGAGGAGTCCAGCGTATTCGAGGGTCTGGAGGGGAATATGCTGAAGGTACAGCGCTTGCAAGGCAAAGCCATCAAGTCAGTTCAACGCCAGATGGTGTACATGAACAGACACATGCTTGAAATTAAGGAGGGCATAAACAGCATGAACAACACTGTGGCTGAGGGCATGCGGGACATGTCAGAGGCTGTGAGGCTGCTGTGCAGCAAACTGGATGAAGATCGTGTGGCGAGGCGCAGGGACCGACAGAAATTGGACGGCTACACTAAGGCGGTGAACCGCCTCTCCACTTCCACCTCTGTTCTCAGCAGGCGCTCGGTGGCCATGCAGCAAGAGATGGCCCACTGCAGCCGTGATGTTGCAAGGGGGCTGGTCACAGTTACCAGTGCCCTGGATGTGCTCCAGACCATCCAAATAGCCACAACAGGTGCAGGGGATGGGGGGGACAGTGAGGAGGCAACTAGCCGCAGCAGCATCACACCCCGATAACTGAGTCCAGGAGGCGCAGTGAAAGGCACGGAGCTGCCACAGGACAGACCGCCAGGGAGGACAGTGTGCCCAGGGAACGCGGCAGTGCTGCGCGTGGGCGCAGAACATAATGACAGCCATCACCTGGCATTGTGAGATGGGTGATGTAACCCATTTCACCTTTTGAATGTTTAGTGAATATTGGCATGGCATGTTGAGGCCTTCATGGTGTGGTGGTGTGCTGTGCTATTGCCTGAGTTAAGGTTAATAAAACACTGTCACGCAATTACAGTTACTGGCTTTGTCTCATTACTTACTCAGAAATAGTTGCATGTGATCTCAGCCCGTCTGTGTCTCCCATCTGGTGCTGCTGCCACACCTGCTGCACTGTGCCTTGGCTGTGGACAATCCTCACCCTCATCCTCTGAGTCAGTTAGTTCCACTGCTGTTCCTTTCTTTGTGGCAAGGTTATGCAGCATGGCACATGTTGCTATTATTTTACAGCAGATGATAGGGCGGTACTGCCGTGCACCACCACTTTTGTGGAGGCAGCGGAACCTGCTTTTTAGGAGCCCAAATGTGCACTCCACAACATTGCGCATAGGTCTATGTGCCACATTGAATCTCCTCTCACTTGGGGAAGATGGGTTGAGATATGGAGTCAGGATAAATGCCCGCACGGCATATGCACTATCACCTGAGTGAGAAAGGAAGAGTCATTAATAACAGTCACCAACACATTCATCCAAGGTATACATCAGGGTGTGTCACATTGATTAACCTAGCAGGTATCCTTCCCCAAATTCTCCACCAGCCAGACGTGTGTAGATCCCACTGTTCCTGAATATGTAGGGGTCATGGGTGCTCCCTGGAAATTTGGCTACGATGTCGGTGATGATGTGGTCCACATCACAAATTACCTGCATGTTGATAGAATGTGTAGATTTGCGGTTCTGATATATGCACTCTGTAGCTGCAGGTGGGCAGATTGGTATGTGTGTCCCATCAATGCACCCTATTACATGTGGGAACTGTGCCTTTTGATAAAAATCCATCTTGGTTTTATGCAGTTCCGCCTGTGTGCTGGGGAACCGTATGTAGTGGTGCATTCTTTGCATCATGGCATCCAAGAAAGTGTTGAAAAAACGGGACAGGCAACTCTGTGACACACCAACTGCCACAGCTATCACCCCCTGGTAACTACCTGATGCAAGTAGGTGCAGGCTACAAAGCACCATGACATGTGGTGGTATAGCGTGCGCCCTTGGTGTCTGATGCTCCAGGAGTGTGTGCAGGTCACGTATGAGGTCTAGGATGGTTTGGGGTGAAGCCTGTACCTCTCATGGATTTCAGCCTCAGTCAGTTGGAATAATGTAATGCGCAGTCTGTACACGCGTTCCTCCCGTCTCCAGATCCTCAGTCTTGCTGCTTGCATCCAAAGCCGCCTTGCAATGACATAGAGGGCCGCCATTGTGTTCACACTGTTGCATTTTGGGGCTGCTTAAATGCAGTGCACCTGATTACCACCTGCTTTGAGTCAGTGGTAATTTGCGACTCCTAAATAATGAATATTTGAAAAATCGGTAAAAGCGATTTTTGGTACATCGATTAGCGATTTATTTTAAGGATTTCTTATTTAACGATTCGCTATTTAGGGATTTGGTGTGTGCTAATCGCAAATTAAGGAATCGCTAACTGGTTTCCCTTATTTTTAGCGATTACTTATTTTGCGATAGCGTTTGGCATTACCTACATTGTACATGGCTATTTACCGGTCGCAAACGCTGAAATTCTGCGAATTTCAGCGTTAGCGCTCGGTATTTGGCCACCTACATCTGGCCCATAGTAAATTAAATCAATATTGCAAATGTATTAAAAAATGTGGAGAAAATGTAGTAAAATGTGCAACATTTTTCCTTTACAAAAGAAGGATAAATAAATGCAAAAAAACAACAACAGCCAGCAAGGAGGCATGGCTACAAACAAAGAAGACATGCAGGCCTATGGCAAAAGCACATTGGCTGGCTACACAAAAGGCTACCAGCCACATGGTCAGAAAAACAACAACCAGCAAGATGCCTGGACACAAACAAAGAAGACATGCAGGCCTATGGCAAAAGCAAACTGGCTGGCTACACAAAATGGCCACTAGCCACATGGTCAGAACAACAACAACCAGCAAGAAGGCATTGCCACAACAAAGAAGACATGCAGGCCTATGGCAAAAGCACATTGGCTGGCTACACAAAATGGTTGCCAGCCACATGGTCAGAAGAAGAACAACAACCAGCAAGAAGACATGGCCACATCAAAGAAGACATGCAGGCCTATGGCAAAAGCCCACTGGCTGGCTACACAAAATGGCCGCCAGCCAGATGGTCACAACAACAAGCAGGAGGCATGGAAAACAAAGAACACATGCAGGCCTATGGACACTGACTATACAAAATGGCCCCTGGCCACATGGCATGGGGAACAAAGACAAATGGTGGCCTGTGGCACACACACTCACACACTGGCCAGACAAAGGAGGCATGGCAACACAGAGAGCAGAGCATTAATTTAGCTATGCGAAAAAACAAAAATTAACAGGGCTAAAAGAAATTCCAACAACACACATCCTCCAAAGGCCTTACCCCACCTATACACTGCTTGCAGGGGAAAACAAGCATTTGCAATGCAATAAGTCTCGCATTTACGCGAGTTTAAGCTATTGGCATTGTAAATAACAATGCCTTTTATTTATGTATTAAAAACCAAAACATAAATAAAATGCATAGTCATTTACAATGACAATAGCTCAAACTCGTGTAAATGCGAGACCTATTGCATTGCAAATGCTTGTTTACAGATAGTTTTACCAAAATGCACACTTCCTCTTAACTGAATTGTATGAAATTACGTGTTCCGCTTAACTAATTTCCTTCTGCATTTTGTGTGTGTATGAAATTGTATGTTGGGTGGCGTTCTGTGATGATGTCAAAAAGGGTTCACTCCTCTGGTAAGTAGAGTAATGATGATTGTATTGCGTTTTTTTTTATTACAGCTGCGTTGTGCACACATACAGTTTTGAACAATGAATTTCCACACTCAACTTTTTGCAAAACAATCACTAGTGGTGGGCAAAACCTGAGGTGCACCACAGCCAGAGAGTCCACTGGCGTGCACCTGCATTTAACAATAACACCTAAAGCATTCTTTGCCACCTAAGTGCTAGCAAACTACCTCAGTAATGTCTTCCAGTTCAAACCTGAACATTAAATATTCTTCCAAGCCTGCAAAACCGCTCATTAGTAGTGGCATAAACCAACACAAAAACATGTTTCCTTCCTGTCATGAATCCCTGCTACGTCATCATGTCACTAATTCACGTGCTCTACCAACGTTTGGTGCACGAAACGCCAAGCACTGAGGGTGGTTTACTAAAAATGATGCCATTCTCTGCTTGTCTCCAAAAAAGGGTGGGGGAGCTAAGCAGGAACACAAGGGTCACCACAGCCCAACAATCAAAACAGATGGTGCCTCCACGTGCCGTTTAGGAGAAAAAACAGATTTGTAAACACGATGGACGACCCGCTCACAGCCGGACTATTGCACAAGCAGGGAACTCAAAAGCACAGAGATAAAAAAAACAAGCATTTGCAATGCAAAAGGTCTCCAATTTACGCGAGACCTATTGCATTGCAAATTGTAGGCATCACGCACAACAGGAGGGAGGGCGGAGGAGAAGGCATGGACAACGGGAGGGAGGGCAGGGTGGGGAGAAGGCACGAACAACGGGAGGGAGGGAGGGTGGGGGGAGAAGGCACGGACAACGGGAGGGCGGGCGGGAGGGGCGAGAAGGCATGGACAATGGGAGAGCGGGCGGGTGGGGGGAGAGGAGAAGGCATAGACACTGGGAGGACGGGGAGGGGAAAAGAAGGCACGATAATGGGAGGGAGGGGGGACTCAAGACGGCACCAAAGCACATCGTGCCTACAGTAGGAGAACCTCATTAAAGAAAATAGTGCTCACAGTCTAAATAACATGTACCGTATAGCAACCGAAGTAAAGCGGCCAGTCGCCATGGGAGGTGACAAATGAAGAGGAGGCAGTACTAATGAGGGACTAAGAAGCCTATTGACGAATCAGAAGCCAGCATTTAGGACGGACAATGACACAAGCCAATGGCAAATATGGGCGGAGAGTGGGCGGGGCTTCTATTCCGTACTCCTCTACAATAACTCTCACAGGGCAGCGCATGCGCGCTGGCTCTAGGCTCGACCTAAAAACGGTAAATACCACTAACAAAAACACATTTTGCATTTTAATCCAAAGCCATTCATGTCCTAAATGATGTTTCAATTCAACAGACACCACAGAAACAGTTGTTTCATGCACCCATGACTAGTACAGGGCCTACTGGATGAAAGGCCCATTGGTAGACTAGGCCACATAGTGAATTAGATCAATATTATAAATGTATTAAAAAATGTGGAGAAAATGTAGTAAACGGTGCAACATTTTTCCTTTAAAAAAGAAGAAAAAATTAAAAGCAAAAAAATAAATAGGCCCCTACTGAAACTGCAGGCCACCCACCACAATAAATTTTACAGATTGAATAAAACAAATAAATCCAGGTGCATGCCACCAATTAAACAACACCCTTGTACACCAGTTTTTCATCTTACTTGTCAAATCTCACATACAAAGTCCTTAAATCCTATGGTATATATACAGCAGACAAGAAGAGTGATCCTTCCAGCTCCAAATCCCAAAGAAAAGTGACCAGGAGAGGGACAAAGCACAGGGAGGAGCCTGCTGGACAGGAATAGAAAGTCAGCGTTTCTGGGTCACTTCCTTCCTGTTTGAAAAAAAAAGTTTTAAAAAATGACTTCTCGCACAAAAAATACCCAAATCCAATGGCCAGTTTCAGAAGAAAATCCACTCCAAATGCCTTTCAGCTGCATCTCCAGCAGAAAAGCTGCTCGACCACTCTGTTTGCGATCGCCATCAGCATTAAGAATACTAGATTTGTGCCGTTCGAGGCCGGAAGCCGTGTGACTGAGCGCGAAGTCTCGCTGGAACACGCTAGCGGTTCGAGAAGTCTCAGCACGCTCGCAAGTAGCCAGAGACTCTTAGCGCTCGTGGTTGAGAGCCAAAAGAAAACTTGAGCGCGCAAATGGGAAACAAACCTCAGCTTCACGCCCGAATGGCGGAATTCAGGAACTCCGAGTGCGGAGTGCCCGAATTCCGCAAACTCCGCGAGTGGAGTTTACCATCCGGGCTTAATCTGAATATAAATCAGCATGACAGCTGACTGGGTCCCTACATGGAGAGCCTTCAATTCTTCCAGAAACCCATTCCACTTCTACTGGTCTTGACTAATCATTTTAAAATCCTCGTGCCTTTGTGAGTTCTGCTTGCACATAACTCGGTCAGTGGCAGGTGTCTGGAAAGCACTCACAGTTCAAATTGCAGAGCAATTGTTGCACCATCTTTAGCACTCATGTCTCCCTTTTCCTCACCTCTCACTAGGGTCCCTAGTGTTAACCTGGATGCCAGAAACACAGAGTCTAGTTCAATGTCCAAAAATGTCAATTTGTTTGTGGGTCCTTCTATTTACTTAGATGGAGACAACCCAAATGTTATTTCTACCTCGTCAAATGCAGTCAAAAGTGTCTTAGATTGCTCCCAAGTCTTTGCTCTGCGTACAAGTAGGAAATTGTCAGGACTGTAAGTGTTAGTAGTGCTGCAGGTGCAGAAGATCGTGGGTCCAGGGTTGGTAGGGACCCCCTGCACCAAATATTGCTGTATGTTACGAAGAACACTGCAGGTGGGATTACATTTTCCATGCTTACAAAAGGGGCCATACCATCCTTGCTACTCCACTGAAGTTGTCCAGCACTTACCCAGAACTGGGCAGTCTCTTAATCACCCATTTCAGGAATGTGCAAAACATCTGTAAAGCAGCGTAAGGCACAGGACAAGCTATGTTCATTGCTTTGTCCACAAACATCAGTGTTTGTTTTTTTCTTTTAACCACATTTCTGTAATTTCACAGTTAGCTGTTGTAGGTGCCTGTCCATTGCTTCTGCAACCTACTTGCTTTAGGACATAGCCTCTATCCTACTTAAAGTACTGTGTGGGCTAGGTTTGTGGTATATGCAGGCAGCATGGAGGCATGTGTTGGTTCCCGGTGGGATGAAAGAATCTATCTATCTATCTATCTATCTATCTATCTATCTATCTATCTATCTACACATGCACAAAGATGCATGAGGGGAAAAGCCTTAAGTATTTTTATACATATTCTGCACATCTGCATATCTGGTTTATTCCATGGCATTTGTTCATGTATATTTTTCTTAACAAACATTGTTTAACCACTGGCTACAAGGGGTTACATTTATCAAGCAAGGTAAAATAACACTGAAGACACCAGTGTCCAGATTTACTGACACTCACACAGTGCTGCCTTGCATAGCGTTGGGTGGGATTTTGTTGCGCTGTGTCGCATTGAGTTTTTGCCTCATTCTTTTGCCATACTCACTATACCATGAAGCAAGAACTGTGCAGCAGTGAAGCAGCACAACCAAAATTGTATTTGTGGTGAACTGAGACCTCACGCTACCTTCTCTTGCGTACTGTAAAGCTGAATGCATCACGTAAATCTAACTGCAAGATGCAAATCAGCTTCATGTCAGTCAATTCCTCAAAGTGTTGACTGCTCTATCCATCAGGCATCATTTATCTTTACTCTAAAAATGGCAAATATTGGAGATAATTCCATGTAGGAGGATTCCAGGAGTCAAGCATGTGCTGCCAGAGAAGGTTCTTACAAAAGGAAATTCAACTTCACTGAAGAGGAAAACCAAATGTTAATTTCTGAGGTGATTCGCAATGAGAAACGTCTTTTTTATCTCCTCTAAACTGCCATTATTATTACCTCATTTGTGTGAGTAGGCCAAGTGTCCGGGACAGGAATCGGCCCAAAATGCAACATGGATACATCACATTTTTCCACTCAAAACTAACCCTCTTTTTGCAAAGTGGGTAGCTGTGGATTTTGGGCCATAGCTCAGCTGGCACCTAGGGCAACCTAGTAAAATCACACATTTGTGAAAAGTAGACACCTGGGGGAATCCAGGGTGGAGTGATTTGCATGGCTCTAATTAGGTAGTTTAACCTGGAATCCCTTGCAAACCTCAAACTTTAATTAAAAAACAAATTTTCCTCTAGTTTCTGTGATGGAAAGTCACAAATTTCCTACCACCATGAGTTGCAACATGTCCCCTAATAAGAACGGTACCCCACTTGTGTGAGTGGGCCAAGAGACCATGACACAAAAGGCACTAAATCACTACATTGATAGATAAGCAATAGGAGTAGCCGCAGTATTTGGGGGCCGTACTGTGGTGTACCTTGCGTGGATCCCCGGAGGTTTTCTAACCAATTTTTGTGATGGAGACTGCCGGAATCAGCAGGAATACACAAAATTGCAACCACCCAGTATTACCCCACTTGTGCTGATAAAATGCTGTGCCACTTGTGTGGCTGAGCTTGGTGTCCACGACCGGAACGGATCAAATCAAGGTCAATGGCAGCTGTTGCGAGAGGGCTCCCATTGACCTCAGTTTGATCCATTGCTGGAAAGACGATATTGCCCCTTCTGGGTCGAGGGCATGGCTGGTGCCAGGGTAAGCTGCCACCTCCTTTTGCTAGTTTTGGCACAAATTTGAAATCTCTGGTGTTTACTGTGCTTTATGTCCCCCTCACCCAGGGGAGGGCAGATTGGGGGTGATTGCTCCTATCCACTCCCCGGGGGAAAGTCTATTGGGCCCTGGGGTGGGGAGCGCCAGGCCCATGCCCAAGGGTGCCCCCCCCAATTATACTGCATAAATGCAGTCCCTCTTGTCTAGTGGGCTTTTTGCCCCTCAGGAGAAGCAAATTGGGGGTAATTGCCCCATTCACCTCCTAGGGGGGCAGAAAGACTGTTGAGCCCTTTTTTAAGGCACAGGACATCACCATATGGTGGGCAGCCCCGACCTGGCATCTAGTGGACTTTCCCCCCCCCCCTCGGGCCCCCATCTGCCATTCGGGGGGCAGAAAGACTGTCAGTGCTTTTTCTGGGGTGGGGTATGTCTATGCCCATGGTGGGCAGCGTCCACCCCATGTTTATTTATTTTTTAAATACCCTGATGTCTAGTAGACATTCTACCCTACTAGGGATGAGATTGGGGGCAATCACCCCACCTGCCCCTGGGGATGCAGAAAGACTGTTCCATGTATATTGGTGGAGGGACCAAGGCCATGCCCTGGTGGGCAGCCCCCACATCTAAATTTTTATTAAAAATAATCCCTGGTGTCTAGTGGGCTTTCTGCCCCCCCCAGGAGGACAGATCCATGTGAATACCTCCAGCAGGGGATGGGGGGACAAAAAGCTATCTACCTTTTTTTGAGGAGGGCATAGCCATGCCCATTGTGGGCATCCCCACCGCTATATATTTTCATTAAAAAAAATTACCTGATGTCTACTGGACTTTCTACTCCTCCAGGGAGGGCAGAATGGGGATAATCAGCCCCCTTGTGGGTGTAGAAAGACTGTTATATGTATATTGGGTGGCGTCAAGGCCATGCCCTGGTGGGCAGCCTCAACCCAATATTTTTATATATAAAAAAATCCCTGGTGTCTAGTGGGCTTTCTGCCCCCAGGGGGGTTGGATCAGAGGTAATTGCCCCCATCTGCCAGCTAGGGGGAGCAAAAATACTGAAAGCTTGGAGGGGGAGTGGGGGAGCACAAGACCTTGACCAAGGGGCCACTCCCGTCTATCTAGTGGGTGGATCCCTGCTTGTGGATCACTCTTCGGTGGTGATCCCCAAGCAGGGATCTACTGACCAGAGGCCCCATTGGAAAGGGGAGATTCTCCAACGGTACCTCTCCCATAAGATTCAGTGCTCGGGGCTAAGATATCCCCAAGCACTGATTCAGTGGAATTGAAAGAGGCACTTCGGCTCATTTTTCTTTCACTTTTGTGATGTAATGACATCAGTGTGCCCTGCACACTGAGCAGCATTGCAAAAAAAAAAAGCCCAGGCTTCCCTGGCAGCCCGAGCCGCAGGGGAAAAAAGGAAACAATCTGGTGCAAAGCACTAGCGAGGACTTTCTAACCCTCACAGATGTTGACCAATGGCCAACAGATGCAATGGGGAGGAAGTGCAGCCGTCAGTCATTGAGTTAAATCATCCTACACAACACAACAAGGCAACATGAATTGCTGGATTGCATTAAAAGTCTGTTGTGTAATGGTCATCAATTTTTTTGTCTCTAATATTTTTGGGATATATGCATATTCGTTGTTATTGAAAATGCCAATGCATAAAAAATATTATCATTTTGTATTCTTTCATGCGATCTGTTCCTCTTCATGATTGTTTGTGTTTTGTCTATTTGTATGTTCATTATCTGTTTTGGCAAAAATAGAAAGTTTATCTTTTGTGTTTTGAATAATGGTGAATAGATGATACATTTTACAATATATTTTCACTAGGATATTGTAGAGCATTGAATTTATTAATATGTTTCTGTTTCTTTATTCTATATATTTTGTAATGCTTATTTTTGTGGCTCTTGTTTCAATTGAACTGTACTTTTCACCTTCTATGTGAATGTACCTATAACATGTGTTGAACATATAAATGTGTCTTCTTTTTATTACAGTTTTATTTTTTAGTCTTTTTTAAGTTTTGAAAGGTAATCCATCTTACGTAAAGTATTATTTGTCTGTGGGGGGCACTAGGGGGCGCACAGCAAGATGGCTGCGCATTAGTGCAGCTCCGCCAGCCGTGCTTTCAATCCGACACGTATCCTGACACTAATCAAGGCAGCCAGACATATTGATAGAGGCACAGCGCCTGAGCTTCCTCCGGTGCCAGACTGTGCTGTTTTATGCCCTGCTGAGTGAAAGAATATTGAGAAACGAACGTGAAACAACTACAAGGGGAAGTGCACAAAAAAAAAAAAAAAAAGCCGCTTTGTTCGACATATTGATAGAGGCACAGCGCCTGGGCTTCCTCCGGTGCCAGACTGTGCTGTTTTATGCCCTGCTGAGTGAAAGAATATTGAGAAACGAACGTGAAACAACTACAAGGGGAAGTGCACAAGATGCCGGCCGCGGCCAGCGAGTGAGTGTTTGGCTGACGGCACTGGCAATCGCCGCATCTACCCTGCTGTGAGTGCGGTGAGGACAGAGGGCGGCTGATCGGCTGGAGGTGTGGGGACGAGATAGCACTGTGGATCTGGAGGAGCAGCGTGCTGTGCCCACAACTTTAATGACCAGGCAGCCTGTCCGTGGCTCCGGAGTCTCCTGACGCAGTGAGTGGCGAAAGAGTGAGCTGCAGACTCTGTACTTGGGATGGGAGGGGCTGGCTGATCCCGAGGCGTCTTCCAAAGTGTTGTGGATACTTTGGGCAGGAGCCACTGATCACCGCAGTGAAAACTGTGTGTAGCCAGCTGGCCGGAGGAGCGGGCCTGAGGTAACGTGTGGGCCTCTGCTGTCCGGGGTGCTGCGCCCGGGTGTTGGGGACCTGCCGCCTCGCTCGAGAACTCTGGACTAATTTGCTGAGGCGGCTGGGGTGGTAACGAACTGGCACGCCTATACACCCACAAAGACAAGACAGTTGATTCCGTGGGCTTAATTAACTACTGCGATCACCAGTGGTGGGCTGTGGAAGGTGCAGCGGAGCATTGTAACCAGTAAGTTGGTGGCCTACAAATTCGGCGAAATCTATTGGCGTGTGAGGAGATGCCTGTCGTTCCTTATTGCCGCCGTGTGAAAGGCTGCGACACGGGTGTGTGACTGTGGAGTACAAACGGGGGCATCAAGTAATAGAATGGTAGCTTTGCAACTCTAAAAGTAGCACTGTACAAATTGGGACATAAGATGTGTACGTGAAGGCAGAATTGGGCCGCTCTGGACTGTCTAGGTGGTGCGGCCTAAGTCCTACGGTGCATAGGGGCGGGCGGACAGCTTCTGGCTGCTCACTTTGGGATTGGCACATCAAACCCATAATCCTCTACTATACTGCGGTGAGTCTAGTAAACCATCGCACATTAAATACAGCTGCAGCACAGTACAATAGACACCACAATAACTCTACCCCTCCGGATACTATATCTAGGTGCGAGATCTAATTGAAGGCACGTGGAGCCTGCACTTGGTTGGCACGATAGCAAGCGATAATAGACACTGCTCTTTGGTGACTACTTACGATGGGCAAGCCCGACAAGACCCAACCGAGTCTCACGTTTGAGATGCGCAAAACAGGCAGATCACAGCAAAAGCCGACATCGGATTCGGAAGTGGAGGTCTCTTCGGACACTGCTCCAACATTCGAATCCACGCTTATTGCAATGCAACAAAGCCTGCAATCTATAGATGGGAAGATAGATGAGTTAAACCTGCGCATGGATCATATGGCGACGAAACTTGATAAACAAGGCACTAGGTTGGGTGAAGTTGAACAGCGAGTGTCAACTGTGGAAGATGATGTGAATACAATGTCGGACAAAACCTTGAATATGGAAAAGGTGCTGGCAGTTATCCAAGCTAAGAACGAAGACCTGGAGGCGAGGTCCAGAAGGAACACATACGCATAACGGGATTGCCGGAGTCGACTAATGTTGGCAAAATGGAACTATTTGTGGAGGGGTTGTTGAAAGAAATCTTCGATGCGGATACTCTCTCTTCTATGTTTATTGTGGAGCGAGCCCACCGCTCTCTGTTGGTGTGTCCGGTCCCGGGCGCCGCGCCACGACCTATTATTGCAAGGTTATTAAACTACCGGGATCGCGACACGATCCTTCGCCTTGCCCGAGAGAAGTGTCAGATCACATATCAAGGGAGCGCACTGGCATTTTTTCCGGATTTCACTACTGCAGTCCAGGCTGCCCGGAGAGAGTTCATTCCTACAAAAAAGATACTGTAGGGTGAGGAAATCCCCTACACTATGCTGTACCCGGCGCGCTTGAGGATTGGATCAGAGGGTGCGTCAAAGATCTTTACTAACCCAAAGGCTGCTATTGAATATGCGAAACAATTCAAAAAATGTCAGCGGGAGGCCAACACTGACCCGGACGAGGAGAAACAGTGAGCTCTTATCTGGATCCATAAATGGTTTGGTTATTATTGGGGATGGGCAGTGCTCGGGGCTTGTGTAGACTGAATATTGGTGCTTGATCTGATGGTGCATCCCCTTTAAAGGATTGTAACATGGATCGATGTTTGTACGTCATGCAGTTCAGTCGGCATCGGGCTTTAACTCTCGGTGCACTCTGAGCACAAATTGGTAAACTGTAACTTAGTGCTGTTTTATAATATCCAATTACAGTAAGTTGCTGTATTGTCGCATTATTATCATGTGCGGCTACCTCCCACTTCAATCGAGGGGTTGCTACACTCTTGTGTCCCCAAATGGGAGTTCCCCACTTGTCCCTTTGGGATCTTTGTGCGTTGGGAAGTTAATTTCTTATTATCTGGGTTGTCTTTAGCAAGTTGGGGGTGCTGAAGTGGGTGGGGGGGTTGGAGGGGGAGGATCATGGTGGATATGCAGAGGTGGGATTGCAATGTCTTTTTCATTGTCTTGATTACGTGAGGGGGTGGTGTGCGAGTGCATGGTTCAACAATATGCGGATTTGCAGGCCCAGGCGATAGTATTAAGTTAATAACATGGAATGTGAGTGGGTTAAACAACCCCAAAAAAATTTGCAGTGTATTAGCCTACCTAGATAGGCAAAGTGTCCGGGTTGCGTTTCTCCAAGAAACGCATCTCACTAAACAAACGGACCTAAAGGTTGGAACCCGTTGGGCTATGTCGAGGGTTGCATCCTCATTTTCCTCGTACTCTAGAGGGGTGATGATATTGGTAAAAAGAGGCATTCCATACACTCACATCAAATCTGAGGTGGATGAACAGGGGAGGGTACTGCTTGTATTGGGTAAATTGGGTGGCACAATGGTGCTGAGGGGCTCATAGATGTATGGAGGAATGGTTGCCCCATTTGTCCCCCGTTGCCCCATTTGTACTGTGCCCGCATTTGTCTGTTTTATCGCCCCTTTTTTTCCTTCTGTACCCCCGTTGCCCCATTTGTACTGTGCCCGCGTTTGTCTGTTTTCTCGCCCCTTTTTTTCCTTCTGTACCCCCGTTGCCCCATTTGTACTGTGCCCGCGTTTGTCTGTTTTCTCGCCCCTTTTTTTCCTTCTGTACCCCCGTTGCCCCATTTGTACTGTGCCCGCGTTTGTCTGTTTTCTCGCCCCTTTTTTCCTTCTGTACCCCCGTTGCCCCATTTGTACTGTGCCCGCTTTTGTCTGTTTTCTCGCCCCTTTTTTCCTTCTGTACCCCCGTTGCCTCTCGCCATTCCGCCGCTGCGTCCCTGCGGCCCCGCCCCCTGACTGCCCATTCGCTGCCCCTGCCTCCCGCCTCCCAGCTGCTCCTCCCTCCCACCTCCCCATAAATGGCGGCCGCTGCGCGTCCGCGCCGCTGGCGCGCCAAAGGCGCGCCTAAGGCAAGCCCGTCTGCGCCCGTCCGCGACTGGACCGCGCCCAGCGCCAGAACCCCTGGCCCCGCAGCAGCCAACCCACCCACCGGACCTACGACACCGCCACCCTCAACGCACTCAACACCGGCCGAATCCCCGGCTGCCACCGTGCCACCCCAGGACGCACCCACGGACCCTTCGCCTGCCAATCTTGCAAGTTCTCCTGCCTCCGGACCTGCACCGCACCCGCCACGCCCGAGCACCAGCAGCAACCACCTGAAGTGCATCCTGCTCAACACCCGCTCCGTCCACAGACACGCCGTGGACCTTTGGAACCTGCTCGACTCCACATCACCAGACGTCGCTTTCCTCACGGAAACATGGATGAACGCCTCCTCAGCGCCCGACATCGCCATCGCCATCCCGGACGGATACAAGATCACCCGAAAGGACCGCGCCAACCAGACCGGAGGAGGCATCGCCATCGTCCACAAGAACACCATCCGCATTACGACCAACTCCGACGACACCTTCACAGCCGGCGAACACCTGCACTTCCAGATACACACCGACCCCAAGACCACCCTCAGAGGCACCCTCATCTACAGACCCCCAGGACCACGCACACAATTCAGCGAAGACATCGCCGACCTCATCAGCCCGCACGCCCTCCTCTCGGCCGACTACATCCTCCTTGGGGACCTCAACTTCCACCTAGAGAACAACAACGATCGCAACACCACCACCCTGCTGGACAACCTCGCCAACCTCGGACTCAAGCAACTGGTGACCACCCCCACACACCACGCCGGCCACACGCTTGACCCCGTCTTCTCCTCCAGCAAGGACATCTCCTTCAGCCACACCACCGGACTCCACTGGACAGACCACAGCTGCGTCCACTTCAGCTTCAGCAGGACCACCACGCACCACCACCCGCAACAGCTCCCGCGCAGAAGCTGGAACAAGATCACCACCGACCAACTCACCACATCCCTGAGCCAGAACCCTCCCGCCAGCTCAACGAACCCCAACCAAGCCGCCAGCAACCTCACAAGATGGATCACCAACTGCGCTGACATCCTCGCCCCATTGAAGACCCCCCAATCAGACCCGGCAACAAGAAAGCACCCTGGTTCACCGACGAACTCAAGAAATCCAAGAAGAACTGCCGGGCCCTCGAGAAAGCATGGCGCAGAGACCCGACTGCAGACAACATGACCACCCTCAAACACGCCACCCGAAAACACCACCAGCTGATCCACACCACCAAGAAAACCGCATTCAAGGAACGACTGGACAACAACGCCCACAACAGCAAGGAACTCTTCATCATCGTCAAAGAGCTCTCGAACCCCAGCGCCGGAAACAACAACATCACCCCTCGCAAGACCTCTGCAACTCGCTCGCCTCGTTCTTCCACAGCAAGATCGCAGACATACACAACAGTTTCAGCACACAGCCGACGTACCCTACAACCGTTCCAACGTCCCCCACCTCCACCATCCGAGCCTGGACCCCGATCAACACCGAAGACACTATCCGCACGATGAACTCCATCCACTCCGGATCACCAACCGACCCCTGCCCTCACCACATCTTCAACAAGGCTGACTCCGTCATCGCACCCCACCTCCGGGACATCATCAACACCTCCTTCGACACCGCCACCTTCCCAGAGAGCTGGAAGCACGCCGAACTCTGCGCCCTACTGAAGAAACCGTCAGCGGACCCCACCGACCTCAAAAACTACCGCCCCATCTCGCTCCTTCCTTTTCCTGCCAAAGTCATCGAGAAGACCGTCAACAGACAACTGGCCGCCTTCATCGAGACGAATGGATCCCTCGACCACTCACAGTCCGGCTTCCGGGCCAACCACAGCACCGAGACCGCCCTCATCGCAGCCACCGACGACATCCGAGCCCTGCTCGACAACGGAGAAACAGCGGCCCTCATCCTCCTGGACCTCTCCGCAGCGTTCGACACAGTCTGCCACCGCACCCTAGTGCAACGCCTGAACAACGTCGGAATCCAAGAGAAGGCACTGGAGTGGATCATCTCCTTCCTCGCCGGAAGAACCCAGAGAGTCCGCCTCCCCCGTTCAGTTCCGAGGCCACCGAAGTCATCTGCGGCGTACCACAAGGATCATCACTCAGCCCCACCCTCTTCAACGTCTACATGAGCCCCCTCGCAGCCATCGCACGCCAACACAACCTCAACATCATCTCCTACGCCGACGACACCCAGCTGATCCTCTCCCTCACCAACGACCCCACAACCGCCAAAACCAACCTACATGAAGGGATGAAGGACGTAGCCGAGTGGATGAGGAACAGCCGCCTGAAACTGAACTCAGATAAGACGGAAGTCCTCATCCTAGGATCATCACCCTCCGCCTGGGACGACTCCTGGTGGCCCCCTGCCCTGGGCAACGCACCCAAACCAACGGACCACGCACGCAACCTGGGCTTCATCCTGGACTCCTCCTCTCAATGACCAGACAAGTCAACGCCGTCTCCTCGTCTTGCTTCAACATCCTACGCATGCTGCGGAAGATCTTCCGGTGGATCCCCACCGAAACCAGGAAGACGGTCACCCAGGCCCTCGTCACCAGCCGACTGGACTACGGCAACTCCCTCTACGCCGGAACCACAGCCAAACTTCAGAAAAGACTCCAACGCATCCAGAACGCCTCAGCTCGACTCATCCTGGACATCCCCCGACACAGCCACATCGCCGGACACCTGAGAGACCTGCACTGGCTCCCCATCAGCAAGAGAATCACGTTCCGACTCCTCACCCACGCACACAAAGCTCTCCACAACCAAGGCCCCAGATACCTCAACGACTGTCTGACCTTCTACACTCCCACCCGCCAGCTACGATCGACCAACCACGCCCTCGCCGCCGTCCCCCGCATCCGAAGAGCCACAACGGGAGGAAGATCCTTCTCCTACCTGGCTGCCAAGACGTGGAACTCCCTACCCATCCACCTCCGCCTGACCCAAGACCACCTCTCCTTCAGGAAGCAACTCAAGACCTGGCTGTTCGAACAGTAGCGGACCCCCCTCCCCCTAGCGCCTTGAGACCCTCCGGGTGAGTAGCGCGCTATACAAATGCTTGATTGATTGATTGATTGATTGATTGGTAATCCAGGTGTAAGAGAGGGCACATTCGTATCGACAGTGCATGGCTCTTGGTCCAGATTGGATTACTGGTTGGTCTCTAGGGAGGTGGCCTCGTGGGTCGTTTCCATTAAACACCTAGCTAACACACTCTCGGATCACTCCCCAGTCCTGATAGAATTGAGGGTACCATCTGTAACTAGGCCTCTATTTCAATGGCGACTACAGCCATCCTCCCTACTAGATCCAATATTCAGGGCCAAAATTGGTGCGGCGATCGGCAATTATTTTTCAGAGGATGAGGGATCGGTGGATGGTGCATGTACACTATGGGAAGCCTTTAAGGTCACCATAAGAGGGGAATGTATTGGAGTCCAGGCGGGGGTATTAAAAAAGATCTTAGGAACCGAATAGAGTCCTTAGCGGGCAAGATTAGTAAGCTAGAGCGTGAATACGAAACAAACCCTTCCTCTGATACCTTGGCTCATATACGGGAGCTGGTTACTGACCACAATCAAACGGCAGACCAAGAGATATTGCACAGATCCCGCAGATCCAAAGCAAGGTACTACGGGGAGGGCGGTAGGCCTAGCCTCTAATTGGAACATAAGTTATCACTTCCTAAGGGGCAAGAGCACTTCACTGAATTGTTAGATACAAATGCAGTCGCCCAGTACTCCACTCCTGAGATTAGCAGAGTCTTTATTGATTTCTATTCCAAACTATATGGGGACAGACAGACAGTTCCGGATGAGGCAACTAACAAGTATTTGGAAGACACTGTGTAGGGGTTGTATCAAATGGGCAGCGTGAATATCTGACACAACCCTTCGTTGAGGAGGATGTTAAGGAGGCTATAATGTCCATACCTACTAGCAAGGCGGCAAGACTGGACGGGCTGCCTAGCGAATTTTACAAGGCATATATAGATGAGTTAGCTCCACAACTCTTCAACATCTATGCGGAGGCCTATGATAATGGTGTACCACCCCCATCCCTCAGGGAAGCTTTGCTAGTCACACTGTTAAAGCCAGTTCAGGCCGCAAATAAATGTGAATCGTACAGACGGCTGTCCCTCATAAACATTGATACTAAAGTATTAGCGAAAATGATAGCATGTAGACTGCAGCCATTGAATCCTAATCTAGTTCTTCCTGACCAGTCGGGATTTGTCCCCAAACACTCCACATTGCATAATCTTCATACAATCTTTGCGGTACTACATCAACTGGAACTCGAGACCCCTGCTGTTGCGGTGCTGCTGGACTCGGCAAAAGCCTTCGACTTGCTTAAATGGGGGTATATGTTTGTGGTTCTACGGAGAATGGGAATGCCACGGTTCTTTTTACAGTGGATACGATTATTATATTCACACCCGGTTGCTAGAGTACGAGTAAACGGCTGGGTGTCTGATAAATTTCCAATTTGTAGAGGTTCGCGGCAGGGCTTCCCTCTTTCCCCGATGCTTTTCCCTCTGGCGCTGGAACCGCTGGCTTGCAAAGTGCACCAGAGGCACGCGGAGGCTGCCTTGGGGTTCTGGCAGCGCCCGCTTGTTATCTCACTATATGCAGATGACATGTTATTATATGTCAAAGATCCGGCGATTCACCTAGCATTGGTGCTGCGAGAATACGTTACAATTGAAACACACTCTGGGCTGGGTATAAATTGGGAAAAATCCACAATAATACCATTAACAGACAGCACACAATAAATTGCACTGGAATACCCCCTCTCCTAGTCTGTAGACCCTGTGAAGTATCTAGGGGTCTGGGTACATAGGGACCCTGAGGCTGTGCTAAATATGAACTATGGTCGCGCAGTCTCCAATATCACCGAACAGGTTGCTCGATGGACACGACTGCCGTTGTCACTGGCAGACAGAATTGCGGTTGTAAATATAAATACTCCCTAAGCTACTATATTTATTTGTTAATGTTCCAATAAAATTGAACGTAAAATTCTTTAAGTCCCTGCAGACCTGTCTGTTGTCATTGGTATGGGCCTGCAAGCAACCAAGGTGCAGCTGGAGTATGTTAGCATTACCTTTTGACTATGGGGGATTTGAAGCCCCTGACATGAGGCTCTATTATCTGTGTTCGCAAGCGCAGTTTGCCCATTACTGGTTCTTCTCACAGAAATATATGCTGCACTTGGCACTTGGAAGCAGACACTGCGTACCCAACACCGCTAACTGCTAGGATTTTATACAAGGATGAGGGAGGAAATAGGAGAGAGATTAACCCGGTTGGCTGTACTGCCCGGGTGTGGATCGTTCTCAATGCTCGGGTGGGAATCGACTGGGTATATGCTCCGGATACGCCAATTGCTGCTCATCCAGATATTTCGGTTGCTTGTGAGCGTGGGGCCCTGGATATTTTGTAAAGCGTAGGAATTACGAAATTAGGGTATATGTACCGCAAAGGTCCATTCCTCTCCATGAGTGATTTCCAAGATGGACAAACATATAAGGCTATGCACGGATTCATATATGCTAGGCTGCGAGCTGCGGTGCGCAACCTTTACCCAGACTTCCCGCAGGAACCAAGAGGGCTAAAACTCTACAAGTGGTATTAAAGAGGGGTGAAAGCCGAGGGCTGATTTCCAAACTATATGAGGCCTCTCAACAAGAGAATGAGTGGATCCATCCCCCTGCGCTAGATAAATGGAATGCTGTACTGGAATTCCCTCTGTCACGAGAGAACTGGGAGCACTGCTGCAGGTTGACAGGGCGATTGACTGCCAATTGCAATCTTCAGATTATCCATTTTAAATATCTGCACCAGACCTATTATACCCCTGTGCAATTGTTGAAATTTGGGTTGAGGGATAATGATAGATGCCCTAGGTGTCGGTAGGTTGGAGCGGATTTTCTACATTTAGCGTGGAAATGACCTGATATCTCAAGATTTTGGCAAAGAGTAACGAGGGCTCTCACAGATATGACAATGGATGTAGTTAGTTGTACACCGGAGGTGTGCCTGCTGGGTCTACTAAATAAAATTAAACCATGTAACCGACGCATAGTAGCTCCACTCTGTTTGCTAAGCGAGCTGTTGCTATGCATTGGAATTCCATGGCACCTACAATTGTTAAGTGGATTCGCGATCTAGTTTTTTGCAGGGAGCAACTGAATGTATACGCTGAAGAGCTACCTGAAGCCTCTAGGCCTAAAGACTTTTGGGCACCACTCACTATGTATTTACTAGAGCACCCTGACCTAGTATAAGAATGGATGTACAGGGCCGTTGGATGTAACATTGCACTGCCAAAACGTGTTAGTATATTGTTGTACATTGTCCCACACGTGATGCATTGCTTTCTCACCAAACTTGTTCTGCCATGGGGTTGTTGGGAGAAGGGTGGGGGGAGGTAGGGCGGAGTTTCTATCATAAATAAACACTGCTGTATAATATCCAAACTTGATATTGTTGCTATGTTATAGCTGTAATAACTACAACTGTATGTGTACTGCGTTTCAATAAAAAAAAGTATTATTTGTCTACATATTTTGTGTCTAAATGTAAAATCTATGTTTATTGACGTGATTTAATGCTATTATGTTTGATGTGCTTTTATTTAAATGTATTATATCCCTCTTTTCTGAGATATTTTTCACTCATGACATTTTTATTTTGTATCTGTTTTCAAATGTTTTACATTTTAAATGATTAATATTTGAATTTTATAAATGTTGCAGAGGTTGTAACTCTCTCCTGAGCTGCAGCCTACCAGTGATGTGTCGCCTGACCTTGACTCCACCCTGCCCTCCGTGGATGATGCCACCTTTCAACTTATCCTGGACACTCTCAATGATTCTCCTCCTCACTTGGCAAGGGTACAAGCCATTTTATGTCTCCAGAGGACCAGACCCAGACTTCTTCGCATCCTGCACAAATACAGTGTGCTGAAGACCCAACTGCTGACCCCAAAGTCAGCTTTCAAAGAAAAGTCTATGGAGCACAGTTCAGCAGAGGATGTTAGAGGTAGACAGTCGGTAATGGACACATTGGTAGGCAATCTTTAAAGAGTCCAGAGGGGTTTAAGTCCCATCCAGGGTCTAAAAAGTGCAATTCGAAACACCCATTCTTTGCTCCATGGAATTAATTAATTCCTAGCTGATACAGCTAAAGTGATAAAGGAGAAGAGAAATGAAGATTGTGCTCAACAAACCTTCCAAAAAAGGAAATCATCACTTAGCTAGAGCACATCAATTCCTCCATCCAGCATGACATCATCTAATGGAGTTCAAAATCAACTCCTTGAATACCACTGAGAGTACTGTCTCAGCGAGTCAGAAGCCCCTTGCCAGGGATTTCCAGGCAAACTTCTCTGCCCTCACTAATGTTCGCTCTCACTTGTGTCCTCCATCGTTTCCTTCTGTTGATTGTGTATTGGCACCTGTCCCAACTTTGCCTTCTCATTGTTCCACCCCTCTACAAGTTGAGGAGGATGCAGAATCAGCAGAGGTTGAGGATGTGGACATCATAACTTGGCAACGCAAGTCTGAGAGGTGAACATTATGGAGTTGGTCTTGAGCAGATATGTCTTTTGTTTGGTGTTTGTCATCATGCCATCTTGTTACATTTCAACTGCAGTCCACTGTTTTGGCGATAGTGTTTAATTTGTCCATATATTGTAATCTGTATGCATCCTTTTTGATAATGGTAATGATTCTATTATTTATTGATTAATGTTTCTTTTTATTTATTTAGACACATTGTAACAAATAACATTGTATATTTTATTAAGATAAAATTAAAACCCTATGTTTATTGTGTTGTCTTTATTTAAATATGTGTAAACTGTTTGCTTTAAAAAAATAAAATTAAAATAACAGCCAAAGGTAAATGTGCACATCTTTTGAACCACATGGGTGTGTTAACCAAATGTTAAATGGTGAATGTTGGACTTGGATTATCCTATAGTATACAGATTGCTCAGTTTCTCATCCAGTTATAAATGCTGGCCAATCCTATGTCTTGTATTTGACTATATCCAGATTTGAGCAAGAGCTGCTGAGACTGCATGCTGTCACACTGATCAAACACACTGTTAGAAGGTGTGGAGGGATCTCACAGACTCAGATAGAATTGGGAGGAAAAACATTGTTTTATTTGAAGTTTCTTTTCTGTCAGGCTCGTGCTTTACACAACTTGTCTTTCTATGTAGCATTCTCCTATTTCGAGTGACTCTGTTCTTTTCCTCTTCGGGAGGTCCTCCTGCTTCAGGGACTGGATGCCTCGGATAAGAACATAGAGACCACTGGAAAGTGCATGTTCTTCCTGGTTACACTATTTGACGCTTCCCTATTCTCTGTAGAGTTTGATCTTCTTTTCTTTCTCTTATCTTTCCTGACTAATCTCTTTCTTGTACTCTCCTCCCCTCTCTTCTCACTAACGTCTTGGGTCCTGGTTTTCTCCTTTTGCGCTAACTCTGGGAGTTCCTGTACTATAGATATTCTTCCTGTTCTTTCTTCTCTCTTCTCGCGTCTCTTGCTCTCTCTCTGTCGTTGGCCAGAATGGGGACAAACTATGTTATTCCTTCTTACACATTCGTAAATGCAAAGGCCCCTTTTTGACTCCTGAATAAACACAGAGCAAAAAGAAAAGAAAAACCATAAAACAAACTACAGCTATTCCTTCAACTCTAGTATTGGCATGAGAGCCAGTCTGTCCATTCCCTAACATTCCCCTTTCACCACCCCCTCCCTCCTGAGTGCACTAAACTGGGCAAGCCATACTCCCCGGAGAGTGTGGCTAGGGCCGGGTCCCTTGTGCTTCTGGCAGGCCCTGTGACAGATGTGGTAGGCTACCAATGGCTGCTTCATTGTTCTTTTCTAGGTAGGAGGGGTAGTACCGAGGATGTAGCATTGGCATGTGTGCCTGGACTTTTGTCGTCTGTGGCATCTCTCTTTCCTCCCAGATTCCTCTGTCCCCTGCAATCTGTTCCTTTTGCTTCCTGCGGTTCCATTTGTGCAATGACCCCCCTCCTTTACTTTTCCACTTTTATGTTCTCTTCCTTATCCGATCCTTCTTCTCTTTCTCCCTTTGTGTCTGACCACCACCTACTCCTTCTCTGGCCTTCTTCCCGACAATAAAGTGGGAGTCTGTTTTTTATGTTTTTTATATAGTTTCTCATTGTTCCTTCTTCTATTTCTCTTTTAGGGTGGATCGACCTGGACGCTGCATGGGACATTGATGGTGTGATCGGTATGTAGGGGCTCTCGTCGGTATCTGATTCACCTGCCTCCTCACACACACAAAAGAGTATGTTCTTCTAATTGTAAAAAATAAAAAAATGTCATATTGTAAATAACTACAGTCACAAATATGTCTTAATTTCCTTTCATGAAAGCTGAGTTTAAGTCTACAAAATGTAAATTGTAATTCCAAGAATTATCTAGGCTAAGCTCAGCACAATTTTATTCTTTTGCATATGAGGACTGGCTAGTAAGCTTAATACATTCTTCCTTGCTTTCTACATGGAAATAACTATATTTACATATAAGAACATTGGAATGTGGGAGCTCCTTTGAAAACAATGGAATGCTCCGGGCTTCTAATGGCCGGTAATAGCCCAAAACTCCAACATTCCAAATGCTGTGAACAAAGGCTTTACGGAACCCGAGAGGATTTCAATCCCCTTGGGCTCTGTGAGGCCTTTGATTTATTTTTGTGAACATTCTGTCCTCTAGTGGCAGAATGTTTAAATAGCCTTATAGCCCCCCATAGCTGGGCTACACCACCATTAAAGTCCCTCGACCTTGTTAAAGGACCTCACCTTCGGCTCAGGCCTTTAACGCTGGAGCGGGCCTTTAATGGCCGGTAAAGCCCGCTATGACAGGCAATAAGGCTATAATAGTACTTGCCAGGATCCTGTGACACCATCTTCTGCATGTCTGCAGGCCAGTGAGGTCTGTGGAAGAATGATTTTGCCTTGCTGTTGAAAAGTACCATATTTGTCCAACAGAGAGATCACTGAAACACATTGATCAATCCTTCTACATCAATATCAGTGTCACCATTGTTTTGTGTGCCCTTGTGTGTGGATGCAATCCATGTATGTCAGGAGGGTGCAGAATGCAGAATGCAGCACACTTAGAAAGAGGAAAATACGAGGAGAAATAAACATTTGCTCCTTGCTACGCTTCACCTGAGAAGGCGCTAGACTTTGAAGCATTCCCAGGTTTACAAGTCCTTGAAAATCTGGGAATGCGTCAAAAACCATGGAGTTGCGTGGGAACAACTATTGCAATGCCCATGTTACCAAGATAATGTGCTTAGCCTCTTTGCTGCTCAATATAGATGGTACATTAGTATTATGGTTATTTCCTCCCTCCTCGGTATGTATATTTTTCTAGCGTAACTTGATCATCACATGCTCTCCGGGTGTTGGGTCTCTACTATGTGATCAATATGAATATTAAAATCTCACTAGAGTGGTTTGAGCACATCTCATTCATGCCAGATATTGGTGAGAGTACCTTCCTCCTTTTCTCACCACCAGCACCTGCCCAAGGAGTCTGTATACATTATTTTAAGTCAGCGAGTGGCCAGATACCAGCACATTAGCAGACATAACTCTTGCTCCCTTTTCTGAAGACTCCTAAAGGTCTTACGGATGTCCTCTAAGAGATAGAACGATTCTATTTCATTATATGTCTTTCACAGATCTTGCTCCTAGGAACACTGGTATGTCCACAAGTAGCTATTTGGGCGAACTGACAGTATCTTGTATAAGCAGGAAAACAACAATTATATGGTGTTGTTTGTGAACAAAATATATATATATTTAAAGTTATTGGACTATTTGTGCCCTCTTTGTTCTCCTGATTTGTGCCCGAATGTGTTATTTGCTTATACTGCATCCTGCACGTCTATTTTAAATGAAAGTCTCTTTTGCAAATTTATTAGGATTAAATTGTTCCATTATGAAATTTTGTACAAACGGTGAAGCATCCCCCTTCTTACATTGGCCAAATGTCACATCATCCAAACCTTTGTGTGAAATCTGAGTTTAAGTGTATTGGTGTATATGCAGCCATAGGTGTTGCTAACCCTTGCTTAACTCATTTACTGTCACATAATATCAAGCATGTCCTGTTCACCTCTGAAATATATATCACTTTGGGTCATTGCTCTTTGTACCCAGGGTATGTGACAGACATCTCTACCCGCAACTGGTCACACCATAAAAGCTCACCTTTTCATGTGTACTATGTTTTGCAGGACACATACAAAGACAAATAACCCTATTTATGTTTAGTTGTGGGCATGAAGATATCACTGCTTAAGAAAATTAATTATTCCCATAAGGCAGGTACCCTTGCTCCATCATGCAAGGGTGCCTGTGTTGTCAGTAGCCTGCAAAGAGTGGGTCAATTCAAAGAGTTTGATGAACTGCACCATATGTCCTCAAATAAGGTGCTGATCATCTTTATCCATTTGGTGAAAAATAGCATAGCAAGGTATATTGTTCTGTTGTGCTGGTCACAGTACATAGATATGTTACATAACTTTATTAAGCAATGTTATATATTGTTTACAATAAGACAACATTAACATAATAAGCTTAGAGAACCATTTTTTATTTTTTGTTTACTATTGTAGCCCAGATGATTGAACAAGAAAAGAAAATATTCTCAATAAGAAAAGGCAGATATAAACTGGAGAAAAAAGCTTTGGCCTTCTGTGAAACGGGCAAATATTATGTTAATATAAAGGCCAAACTATATGCTGCCCGACCCAGTAAGAAAAACACAACAACTAGCACAGATACTCCAACCACATCTGGAACAACCACCAAATCCCAAACGAAACTGACACAAAAAAATACCTCTAAGAAAGAGCACTTTATCATAAAAATGTAATTATCAATACAAACGTACTATTTATGCTTAAACAAAATGATGCTTTACTTCAAAGACTATATCAAAGAAATAAATTGATGAATTGCCATTTGTTGAACATCGCAGCAAGAATATCACACATGTTCTCATAACTATCTGCATAGAGTTTGTCTTCAGGTCCTGGATGCATTTGAGCAATAAATGTAACTGAAGCTTTTTTTTCCATTGAAACATATTTGTATTTATGTAGTGTTAAAAGATTGTATTTTTAATATTATAGTTAGTTATAGCTTCAAATAGTTTAATTAGTTAGGGTAGGAATATATTTGTTAAAATAGTGTTAGTGGTATAGACATACTGGGCCCGATTCAGAAAGGTAAACTGAGACGAAAGTCTAACTTTACGACTTTCGGTATTTACAAAGGGCATTTACGAGAAGTAAAGTTAGACTTTTGTTTCAGTTAAATTTATGTTTTGGTCTTAAGTTTAACTGAGACCAAAAGTCTAAAGACCTTTGATCTCAGTTAAACTTAAGACCAAAATCTAAATGCCCTTTGTGAATACTGAAAGTTGTGAAGTTAGATTCATCTCAGTTTACCTTTGTGAATCGGGCCAATAGTGTCAAAATTTGTTAAGAAGGATGGGGGTGAATGTTTTTAGTCTATGTTATAAACTATGGGCCTGATTACGAGTTTGTGGGTGCGGGAGTGGGGCGGCACGCCACCGACCTACACCGCCAAACTCGACCGCTGGCAGCCCCCCAGGTTACGAGCTTTCTCATTGTCTGGCGGGTGGTCCTTTGACGTTCCCACGGCGGTGCCTTTGAGAAAACATTGCAATGGGAACGCCAAAGCAAGTTCCTGCATGGCATGGACTCGTAAGCTCATGCCGTGCAGAAACTGGGTGTGCATGCAGACAGGGAGGCACATCATGTGTCCCCCTGAATGCACCAACATGTATAGGGCAAGGGGGGGCCTGTAGGGTACCCTTTGTTTCCTGACGGCCAGCAGTTTCATAGAGTAAGAACCTCCGTGAGACCGCTGGCGTTCAGGAAACTCATAATATGCACGGCGGTGCCGCAGCAGCACTGCCGGCATACTGTGAGCCCCTGATCGCCACACCACTGCCCGAGAACGCGGTTCCCTGGAGGTTGCAGCAGTCTAATGGCGGTCCGACGGCCAAAGTTGTAATATGGCGGTTGGACCGCCGGTGCAACGGTGGCTGGATCGCCGCGCCACAGTGAGTTTGGCGGTCCATAGACCGCCAAACTCATAATCAGCCCCTATATATTTTAGTAAATGTTTCTTTCGTTTAAACAAGTTTAACTATTAGGTGTATTAGAATGTTAATTATGTAGATGCTGGGGAAGGGGCTGATGTGTGATATTAGAATGTCATCAGGTTATTTAAGTATTAGTATAGTATTTAGTATATTTAGGATAGTTACGTTAATTTAGATTTAAGAATAGTGTAGAGTTGTAGTATATTTAGATTACTGTTTGTGCTTGTTAATAATAAATGTTATATGTTTAATTTGGTTTTTTTGGTTTGCTTTTTTCTGCTTAGTAAATGTATAGGTAGCATATGTTCTATGACTGATTTTTGATTTGCCATTATCAGCATACACACAGCTGTATATGTCTGAAATTTGTGTGCCATTTTTAGAAATTGATTTAAAAAGGCAAAAAATCTTCAATGCAATATTATTTTGTAGCTTTGCCATATGCTCAGTAAGGGTTGAACACACAGTTTTGCTTTAAACTCTTTAAGAGCCAAGGACATATTGATGTACAAATTGGGATGAGACATGTTTTAAATAATAAACTCACACAAAACACAGCACACTCCCTTTCATTATTTTTTGGTGGTTGAGTACACGTGATGAGCATTCATGTTTACAATCCTTATATGTAATGTAATAATAAAAGTATCACAAGATAATCAAACTATATTAAATAAAAAAAGACACATATTAAAGCATTTCTGTTACATTACATATAAATGTGGTGGGTGTTCCATGTGTGGAACATAGTCGTTTCCGTGCAGTCAGGCAGGAAATGTGAGGCTATTCCACACATTCCAAATGGAAGTAAACCTGAGATTGCGTATGAAACCAGCACCTAACACGGAGAGACCTACCAATGATAAATATCTATATTTTTACTTGTCATCCATCTGTCTTTGTGTGATGCATTGTGCATTACACACAGAAACCAGATACAGAATTAATATTTGTTTAAAGCAGGAAGGTACACCTTCCTGCCCAAAACAAGCCTGCTCATAACACAGGCACCCTAGCAACATGGTACAAGGGTGCCTGTGTTGGCATAAGACAGCACATACTGCATCAGATATAGTAGAGAGCTGAAATGTCAACTATGTTATGTTATGTTATGTTATATAAATTTCTAACGCGCGCAGATACTCCAGGGAGTGTCCCGGCGCGAGCTTGAAAAGGGTCGGAGTCAGAGTCAGAAGACAGAAGTTAAAAAAGAAGAGTTTTCAGTTTTTTCTTAAAAATCATCGGATCTTTGACGCCTTGTAAGGCCAGTGGCAGAGCATTCCATGCCAATGCAGCTATCCGGGGAAAGGAGCGCCCTCCAAGCCTCTGGCGATTAAACCGCGGGGTCTGTGCCAAAAGTTGGGAGGAAGAGCGCAGCTGTCTCACCGGAGAATAGAAGGCAATCCTCTTCTGCAAATAGATGGGTCCCAGACCGTGGAGGGCTTTGTGGGCAATGGATAAGATTTTAAATTTTATTCGCACCTCCACCGGGAGCCAATGCAGAGAGCGCAAGTGAGAACGCACACTGCACCTGCTGGAAAGACCTAAAAGAAGTCTAGCGGCCGAGTTTTGAATCACCTGTAGCTTATTCAAAAGGTAACCTGGAATGCCCGCATACAGTGCATTACCGTAATCCAAGCGGGAAAGAATTAGAGCACGGACAACAGTTTCCTTAGCAGAATTTGGCAGAAGAGGAAGAAACTTCCTCAAGATCTTCAAAATGCCAAAGCAAGTGCTGGCCAACTTCTTGACCTGCGAAGAGAAAAGCAAGTTCTCATTAAACCAGACCCCCAGATTCTTGACCGAGTCTCCCTTAAAACTCGGAAGGGAGAACCCGGAGGGCCATAGCTTCTCTCTGAAGTCGACAGGGAATTTGCCGTACAAAAGGATCTCTGATTTTTCCTCATTGCACTTAAGCTGTGCCTGAGCAAGCCAGTGAAAAACTGAAGCTAAGCAATGTTGAGCCGGGGCAACTGCGTGCTCATCCTGACCCCAAGAGAACAGCAGCTCTCTACTATCTACATAGTAGATATGATGCATTTCTGATTTCTCAAACACTTTCATTTAGTGATTTTTTAGAAAATCAGGCCTTTGTTTTTTTCTTGAATATGCTGTTCTCCAATGAGTCATGGACAGAAAAAAATATTTATAAGCAATTTCGAAACTTATTTACTATTTGCATAGGCACTAAATTCTGCATCACACATACAAACAGTAAATAACATCACAATTTTAATAACAGTGCAGGAAGGTATCCTGTTGTGTTGATTCAAGAAAGGCCAATAGTCTATCACCACATTTAGACAGCATTAAAGTACATTATTAAGTAAAAAATGTATTGGAATCTCTCTCCCTTTCCTGCAACGCAGTACAGAAACTTGGTTTGCTTAACATTAAGGGGAATATTTATCAAGGGTTTTGCATTGCCCTTGCGCCACGCAAGATGATGCATGGCGACGCAATACCTATAATGAGATTTACCAAGCCACGGAAGGGCACCTTGCATATCCCTGTATGTCTTGGTAAACCTGGAGTAATGCAAGTCAGCGCAAGCCGCTCCCTCGCTTTACTCTGCCCTAGGGAGGGGTTCCATTGGTGGATCGTGGGTGTTCACCCACATCCACCCATGGATTCCGAAGCATTCCCAGATTTATCAATAGTGATAGACCTGGGAATTCGTCAGAATGCTACGCCTTCCCAGGTGAGGTGAAGCAAGGAGAAATATCTTTATTTCTCCTTGTTTTCTCCCCTTTCTATGTGTGCTGCATTCTGCAGCACATGTGGAAAGAGGAAAAAAGCCTTAAAGGATTGGTTTTGTGCAGGAAGGTATCCTTTCCTGCGCAAAAACAATCCTGCCTGTAATGCACAGTGGTGCAAGGGTGCCTCCTTTGGCGCCTGGAAGCAGTTTGTGTGCCAGTGCAGGCCGAGAGCAGGAATGCACCATATCTTGATGGATTTGACGCATTCCTGCACTCTCCCTTTCACGCAGTGCAGCACAGCAAGGTGTCTTGCTGCGCTGTGTTGCATTGCGTGAAATAAGGATAAATATCACCCTAAGTGTATAGATACTTAAAATATTGAATAGAAATTTAAATGTAAAAAATACAAATTGTCAGACAAGTGTAAGCAAAACCACATCCATTATGTGCTCTATGAACACGAAAGCGTACCTTTTCCAGAAATGGCTGTGGATACCAAATTGTATTAACACTTGTGTTTGGATGTTAAAAATGTGTTTTTGTAACTAAAAATGTTACATATATTTTGTTTAAAAAAAGACTAGCAAGCAACTATATTATTGTACTATTTTCATGTAGCTTTTCAAAAATATGCAATAATGTAAAAAAATCAACATTATTGTCAAATTTAACAAATAAGTATGAATTCAAAAAGTATTAATGGCAAATTAAATACCACACAATTTAGAATAAAAAATTATTGACTGAAGAAGTTATCAACCAAATGATTTCTACAAGTGCATCCTTCTAAGGAATCCAAATTTTCATAATCATCATCATCTTCTGTCTTCGGAGTGTCACCATCTCATTCAATGTTTGATCGAATGCATATATTGTGGAACACAGTGCACACAACAATCAGTTTGCACTCCATAGGTGGTGTATAAAGGCTTCTTCCTCAAGATTGATCCAAGCATCTGGAGCTATATTTTAATATACCAAAGGATCTTTCAACAATGTCCCTTATGTATTTCACTAACTTTTTTTTCATACTTCACTATATTGTTGAAAAAACGGCTTCATTAACCAGGCCTAAAGACCATATCCAAATAAAAGAAAGAAAAAGAAAAGAAAGAAAAAGCAACATATGTGCAAACAACTTGAAAATAACAAAAATAAAAATAATTGATTTAAAAATATTTTTATTTAGAAACAAAATTGTCCAAATTGGCACATAAATATTATCTTTGGGTCTAAAATTTGATTAAAATTAATTTCTTATTGGTATGCATACCATGTGTGATGCATGAGCGTATATGCACATATACCATTGTTAATTGTGGCAACAGACCATATAATTGAGGCAGTAATTGATGTAATGATTTCATACACAGAAACAAACACTGATAGACATATGTGAGTGTGAGAAATGAGGTTGTTAGTTGACTGGGGACTGGGCCCTGGTCAAGCACCAGGCACAGTTCCTTACAGGGTGAACCACAAAAAGTATTTAAATTAGCCTGTGCTTAACCCTGGGTAGCTTGGAACAAAAAGTAGTCAGGCTTATCTTAGAGGCAATGTGTTAAGTATTTATGCCGCACACAAACAGTAATAAAGTAAAAACACAACACCAGAAAAGTCCCAAACCAATTTGAAAAAGTAATTATTTGACACCAAAACGACAAAAATCCAATCAGTAGAACCGGAGTTATGAATTTTTAAAGTTTTTAGTAATAACTAGCATCTAAAAGATCAAAGCGCCAACTACGGACATCTAGTCGCGGAAGACCGGTTCAAAGTCTAAAGTTAAGGCCGACCGAGATAGAGCGCAGTTCGGATACAAGAAGTGGATTGGGACCAGCCAGCGCTTATCTTTGGACTTAGAAAAATTCTTTAAGAAAATATTTTGACAAGGTAAAGTTCAGTGGGGCAAGGCTTTAGGAGGTGTCTGAGGAGGGAGCATTGTTGTCATATGGTCTGGGTCAAGGCCGCAGTGAAGATTTCTATGTTCAGACTTAGGGGCCGACTCCGATTCGGGCCGGAAATCTCTCCGACCGAGCCGGACCCGGGGAGATTTCCGACCGAATCGGACCCTAGCAGTCCGACCGGACGAGTACGATGCATTCGCATGCTATCGGACTCGATTCGGTCGGACTCCACGTGAAGTCAATGGGAGCCGGTCGTACAACGCGTACGCGGGCTCCCATTGACTCAATGGGTGCGAGGCGAACGAGGCGCCCCTACAGCGGGTACGCGTCCATGCGCATCGCGGCGTACATGCACAGGTAGGGGGACCCATGGGTCCCCCTGTGTGCGACTCGCGTGGCTAGGCGTACAGGGGGGTCCGACGCGGATCCCCAAAGTACGGCTCCGACAGCTCTTTCGAGCCGGACGGCGCGAGTCGGTCAGACTGCTCGCGGTGCGCATCGTACTTACCCGGCCGGGAAACGTCTCCATAGCGCGGTGCGAGTCGTGTCCGTGCGATTCGGTCAGAGCGTGTTGAAGCCACGTACGAGTCGGTCGGAGATTTCGCGGGCGCTTGCATCGTACTCGCTCGGCCGGACCCGCGTACGATTCGGTTGGGTAACAGGGCTCCGAATCGGATCCGGTAAATCCGAATCCGATGCGGAGCACTACCGGCCGAGATCGGAATCGGCCCCTTAGTCGTTGAAATGGAGGTCGAAAATCTACAATGGGACAAGGCAGAAAGCTGTAGCTGAAGACAGCTCTCCGAGGTCGGATACCCCTTTGGCGAAGGATGGCTGAAAAGGATTTGCTGCTGCAAAGAAGAATGTAGCAGGAGAGGCATTAAAGCCAATCCAGCCGAGGATGCACCTCGAGTGGGTAGGTGAGCAGGTTGGTCTCGGTCTCCTCCTTGTTTTTAGAGCAGTTTTTGGGCAAGATTTGTCCTCAGTTTTGGGAATTGGCCATCTGGTCACCTTTAGCACGACAACCAAGGGTAAAGGACTGGTGGGACACCTCTTGGGGGTTCAGTACTCACGCTGGGTCCAGGTGTGGGTTCAAGATGGTGGGAGCCTTTTATGTCCCTGTGGCTCTGAACATGAGGCCAACAAACTAGCCCTTGGAGTCACTTCTGGTAGTCCTGGGTGCAGATGAAGATGTAGGGCTCATGAGCAGGGCTGGCCTCTGAGGGCTCAGGGCATGCTCCAGGCAGCAAAGCAGTACTTCCAGGTACTTCAGCAGTCTGACAGAGTGTGTAGCAGGTCAAAGCAGCAGGCAATCCTCTGATAGTCCTTCGGCAGATCCAGTAATGTACTGAAGAGTGGGTCTGAAGGTCCTATTTTATACCATGGTGCCCCTCTTCTTGATGGTGGGAGAAGCTTCTGCAAAGGTTCTTTGAAGTGCATGGGATTTCCTGACTCCCCTGCCCTGACTCCTAGCTGGCTGCAGTGACAATGCAGGGTTTTTGGGCCCTTTGTGTGAAGGCAGGGCACAGGCTCTTCAGTTGTAAGATGGGCTGTATTCAGCTCCATCCCCCCACCCCCGTTCTGCTACCAGAAGAGCCATTGAGCCACACCTAATCCCTCTATTATGTGACTGTCGGGGAGGAATTCACAAATTCTAATTGTCAACTATACCCAGTCATGTAACCCAAGACAGGCTGCAGGCACAAAGGACCATGGGTAGGAAAATATCAACTTTCTAAAAGTAGCATTTTTAAAATTGTAATGAAAAATCTGACTTTACCATTAAACAGTGTTCATCATTGCAATTTCATAGATACCAAACATGACAAATCTACCTTCTGCCAATTATGAATTACAGCTTATTAAATTTAAATGTAATAAGGAATCCCTACGCTATCTTATGCGAGGAGTAGCCCTCACAGTAGTGAAAAACGAACATAGGAGTTTTTCACTACCAGGACATGTAAAACCTAAAAGTACATGTCCAACCTTTTAATTACAACAAGAAGAACATTCATAAAATTGATAAAACACATGAAAAAGCAACTTATACATAGGCAGCTTGTTCCAGTGATATGGTGCAAGATAATAGAAGGCGTGTTGACCACATAGCATATTATGTATTCGGTGTAGAATACGTAATGCTAGATAACATGAATGTTCTAACTGGCTGATTATACATAAACTGCATGCACAAATATTCTGTATTCACACAGTAGAAATATGTGTGGTTGTGGCAGAGAGGCGTTTTCCTCTTTCTATGGACAGCACACATAGAAAGAGGAAAACTCCTCCATTGATTGTTTTTGTGCAGGAAGTCTTCCCATTCTGCACAAAAACAATAATTCCTACAACGCGGACACCCTTGCACCTGGTGCAAGGGTGCCTGCATTTGCGCCAAGTAGCTATTTGAGCACCAGCGCAGTGGAAGAGGACATGAATGGGCCGTATGTCATAGTTATGGTGCATTCCTGCCCTTTTCTTTTGACGCAGGGCGGTGCAGCAAAGTAAGGTGCAGCGCTGCCCTGTGTCAAAAAGTTGTAAATGAGGCCCTAAGTTGTTTGTCTCCTGATGCAAGTAGAATTTAGTTTTAATGATTTAATGCAGTATCTTATTTGAAATAACAGCAATGAGATTGACCAATAATAATATAAATTTACATGAGTCAACATAGTGTTCCTTAAGATCTGGGAGACATTACCATTTGACTTCTAAGAAGGTTTATGTGCCTTAACATAGAATTTCAAACACAAAAAACATTCACATAAGGCATCTACCCTTGCATCAAGGATCTGTGGTTCCCGCATTACGGACAGGATTGGGTTGATGCAGGAAGAGACAACTTCCTGCACAGACAAAATGCTGATTGGCTTAACGATCTTTCTATGTGTGATGCAAAAAGAAGCACACATGGAAAGATGAAATAACTAGGAGAAATAACAAAATATATTCTTGTTTCACAAGCCATAGGGAGGCACTGAATTTTTACATAAAGCCATCTCTACAAGTCTTTGTACATATCTCTTTGCATCAAAATCCATGATTGCATAGATGTTAAAACCCAATCACCACACAGGAAACACCTCGATGATGCAAAGCAAAACAAGGCAGCACAATGCACTAAGTTACATTAAATTTTCATTGAAAGCAATGCAAATTGTGATTGTGTTGCAGTGAAAATTAAAAGAAAATGCTTTGGATCTGCATCTCAAGAATGTGACAAACACAACACAAACCATTTTTTACAAGTTGGACGAAAGGTAAAAACATAAAGATGAAATGAATTATAAAATGATTCAAAAATTATTTTTAATGCATTAAGTCTAAATATTAAAGTGACAACTTACATACTTAACATATACACCACCCTTAAAAACCTGATTGATTGGGGTGTAGCAATATATGCATGCATCATGTGTGCTTCCAGGATACTTGGCATCACATTGAGAAATTGTCCTCTATGGGAGAAAATTGCTTGATCATTTATTTGAGTGTGTATGTTTCCTATTAAGATGAATGTGCACATTTGCTGCAGGTGGTACCAATTGCACATGGGTGCAGTCAGTCGCACCAAGAACTTGTCAAAATTGTGCAATTTCATAAAAACCTTGCTTGATCTGACATTGAATGTGGAAATGCACATATTGTGGCATTATTCTAATGATGGCATCCAGCCACCATGACAGAAGTGCTCTGAAAAGGACATGACGCCAACATTTGTAGTACTGCCAGTAATTTCACATGGGGTGGAATGGCACGTGAAGGGGCAGTTGAGGGTTGGAGACTTGGAGCAATCTTTGCCAACAAATTAAAAATGTTCTCCTTCTGTAAACGGTACATTTGGGTACCCTCCTCCTCCTTCTGATTATTGAGACTGAGCCTTGGATGAAACATCCTCTTCTTCCTCCTCCTCTGTTGCTGGTGATGATGCAGAGGTCAGCTAACTTGAAGAAACACAACCTCTGTTGCTACAAAAGCTGAAGAATGTGCTTTGGGTCCAATGCCCTTTTATAATAGATATTTGTGCGACTATTTGCGCTTGCTAGGGCCATGGGTAGCATTTTGAAGCATTTGGTGACTGCAATACACTGCATGATTGTGTGCCACGCAGCATCTGCGTTGGCCTTGCATCACAAATTGTGTTCAAACACCCACCTTGCATACATTACAACCTGCGCCACATAGGGGGTGGCAATGCAGGGCTTGCACCATAGCAGTTCAGTTCAGTTCATACTTTATTTATGTTTAGACACTGTCTTTAAAACATACATTTTAAAACCAAATTACATTTATATTTATATACAACCAACTAAATACCAATTCATCATTATTCAAGCTAAAAATCTCCATAGCAGGCCTACATATGATGCAAAGTAACCACTGTGCCGGTTGGTAAATCAGACATAAGCCCTTGCATTATGTTATGCCCACTTGCCCGACACAAAGACAACACAAGGGCTTAGTAAATCTGAGCCCTGATGACTATTAGAGCTACACTCACTGCTGCCTTCATGTGATCATGTCCTCTTGATAAGACTGTTAAAGAAGCAACATACGAACAACACCTTCAGGCATTTGCAGCTGTTTAACTAACAATTCTTTGCATTCTGGGACTTTAATACCTTTTTTACCTTTATAAGTATGAGTTTAAAAATCTCAACATGCAAAGATCCCAGCTTCCAAGCGTGCCCATGCAAAGAGCAGCATCTTCACAGAAACCTTGCTTTCTACTCACCAGAACTTTATGTCCTGGAATTTTTCAACCCATACTTACCTTATAGCATATTACTTGAAAGAGTCACACATAAGAAGGAACCACTTGGCACAGAGAAGGATTTCCTTCATGGTTGATCTGCCCTGACCACAGTGAAGATTCAGGTACAGTCTACTGGAAAAGAAAGCCTTTGCAATTTGGGAAACCTGGGGTCTGATTTAGAGTTTTGCTGACCGGGTATCCTGCCACAAATAAGGTGGAGTAGCCTGTCTGGCAAACTGATTGTTGGCCCGCTCTGTTGGGAGTTAGGTAGACTGTCTTGTTTCCGATGGTGGTGCCCCTTTTGGCTTCCTCATTGTAGGGGTCATTGGTGTAGGTGCACCAGACCCCGTCTTATTTTGAACATGCAGACTGGTGTATTTTTTTCAGTTCAGGGTGGCCAAAAAAACCTTGGCAGACATGAACAGAATAAAAAGAAAAATGACCTCCACATCATGGGGAAAACCCCCCAGGGTGCCAGAGTCATTTCTTTTATGTTTTTCAAAACCAAATTCCCACTTTGTGAGTTTGTTTTTGAAATAACAGCAACTTTTGTGAGTGGCCAGCTAAAACATGGCAACTGCTTACCAAACTTCCCAGGCTTTCACAGGAGCCACTGTGGCAGCAACTCCTGTAAAGGCACAGAGATCACTGCAAGGCCAACAGTGATCTCACAATAAGGCAGGCAGTAGTCCATCAGGATGGCAGATGTAATGTCCTCCACCACCTTGACGGACCGCAGACCACACACAAAACTGCAAATCAGGCCCCTGGACTGTAGTCTGATTGCATTACCATTTTGTTGTTATCTGCATCCCAAACTCTAGCAATAACCACCAAATCCTTTCCACACCTTTTCCAAAGCACCTAGCACCTGACTGACTACCAGTAAAGTATCCAGCACACAAAAGGTGATGGGAGGATGCTTGCAATAAATCTAACCACTGGCAATCACTCAGGGTAGCATTCCAACCCATCATTCTTTTGCCCAGCAGGCCACCTCTGATTAGGTCCAGTCATATGCAAATCAGTCTTGACCCTGCTCCAATAGGAACAGTACCGCCTGAACTACCAAGCCACGTCTTCTCTGAACCGGAACACAAGCAACCCAGGAATGGTTTCGACTGGTTTTCACCCTGATTGGGGCTCTTCAGTTAGGTGTATCTTGGTGTATCTTGGTCCCAGTGGTGCAGTGAGCAAGGGACCATCGTCTGGACATACCCTGTGGCTAGGCAGTCTACGTATTAGCCAAACCAGGCATTCAGCAGTACTGGCACAGAACACGTAAGAAAACCTTTCGGTCTCTACACTTAAGTTTTTACAAGTGAAGCACTGAAAATATGTCTCTTCTGAAACATTTAAGCATAAAAAACAAATATGTCTCCATTTAATTCTTACACATTAGATAATAAGCAAATTTGTTGTAAATCCAAGTCTGTCAGTAAGACATTACCAAATGTGCAGCAAATTGGTTATCTCTTCATTTACAAACATGGGGTTGTTGCATGGGGTGTAAGTGGCTTTGTAGGGGATTAAATGTTCAGGTCCCATAATGTGTGTGTAATATTGGTCACTATATCTAATCCCAAATGTGTGAGTAAGCTAATTTGACATCATTTTGAAACACTCTTCTGTCCATCCCAAAGAGACTATTTGCTCTTTCCCATCTTTGGGCTTTATTACAAGTAAGGCGGTCCCAAGACCGCCGTACCCGCAGTGGCCTTCCAACCGCCGCCTCCTTGGCGGTTCGATTGCTCGATCACAACCATGGCAGTCGGACCGTCGCAAGACCACTGCCACCGCCAAAATCTTGGATCCCTGCCATGGGAAAAGAAGAGATCAATGGCGGCGGTGTCGATGCCGGCACTGCCATGCTGATCACAAGCTGCATTTCTGCCGACCTTTTCATGGCGGGACCCCTCCATGAAAAGGTCTGCGGAAAGGCTGGGGAGAGGGCCCAAACAGGGCGACTTTGCTCATCTTGGTGTGTGCATGGGGGCACATGGTGGGCCCCTCCTCTGTTTGCACTGTCGTGTGTGCACTGTGTGCCATGCATGACATGGTGCATGGTACACAGTGCACCGATGTGGCATGTGCTGCAGGCTCTCTATGGGCCGAAGCATGCAACCGCCGCCACAACACCGGCAGCCGGTGGTAAAATCTCAATGTAACGGTCTGGATGCCGACGTCTTGGTGGCGTTCTCTCAACTGCTGCAACAGCGGTTCTGCAGTCAGACCGCCAAAGTCCAAATCGGCCCTTGGTCTGTCCCAGCTAACGCTCACCTGCTTCACAGGACAGATGGAAAAATGGGGGTTACAATGTGGTCGCTTCCTGAAAGGTTAGTATTTGAATAAAGGTAACGGGAGGGGCTGGTTATCAATTGTCACCTAGTTTTCAAGCTCACTTCAGAGATGGTCTATTGAAAGGTCCTCGTTCTCATCATCTTCCGAGGATCCAACAATTCTGAATATACCGATCAAGTCAGCTTAATGACACAAAAAATAAAACTTTCTAACCCTTTTTTTACACAAACGTTTCTCCACTGTGTTACACCCTGACAGGTGTAACACGTTCCCAGAGCTCTCTGTCCTTTGCTTAGTTACAGATAATAGTTTCCAGATAATAGTGTACTGCAAGCATTTAAAGTGCACTTATATAGCGCTTACTAAGTTACTAAATTAGTAATTTTTCCAAAAGCTGATAGGAAGCTTAAAACCTTAGTGTGCCCTTGCCCTGACTTGTACCTAATAGTGACTTAAAAGTTGTTTGAAATTGAGGGCGTGGTTTGGAGCGCACGGAAGATGGCAGAATGAGCTTGCAGCTCCAGCTCGAGGACATGATTAAAACAGAATATCTCTGCCTACAGAACGACTTGGGCACGTATACGAGATAATCAAAACCCGGATCCCTGATGAGCGTAAGATGAGCCATAGAAAATTCCACTAAGCATCCCATGGGAGCCTAAATGATGACAGTCGATCCAGACACGGGTCTCCTGAGCGGACATCTCTGCGCTTACCGATCGCAGCGGAGAGTCTCATAGACGGCACAATCCAACCCACACAGCTACCTACAGACAAGCAAGTAAGATGCTCGCCAATACTAGCATGAAAGGAGGCGATCTGTGAGCAGGGCACAAGTCCTAAAAAAAGAAGTGGGGGGACTCTCCAAGTTAGGTGGTGTCACAGGAAGTGACATCACGTCAGGAAGTGACATCACGTCAGGAAGTGACATCACGACAGGAAGTGACATAACAACAGGGAGTGACATAACAACAGGAAGTAACATCACAACAGGAAGTAACATCACAACAGGAAGTGACATTACATGTGCAGCAGATCTATCATTTGCACGTATTGCAAGATTTAACAATTGAAGCTGTAAAATAAGTGGGGGGACGCCGTCCACCCGCGTGGTACCCCGACTCGTGCCCTGAAAAGCAGTAATCCATTCAGCTATCCACATAAAATACAGATCTATGATCTGCACAGTATGTGTCATTTGCAGCAGGCATACTAAGCCTCTGTGCTACTTTATGGAGAGTCAGAATCGGCACTAGACAAAACTCCAATCTCTCTCTCTAGCAGGAGCATTAACCACAGGAGTAATCTTGACATTTTTGATGTTGCCTGAAATTGTGCGCACAAGGAACTCTGCTGAAGATGTTTTTAAATCATATGTTATTGCTAAACACAGCGCCCCCTCCCCAGGTCAGCGCCCAGTGCGGCCGCACCAGTTGTACTGCCCTAAAGCCGGCCCTGCATGGCACACAACAACAAACACATACCATAAACAATTCAGACCCTTTGACTTTTTCAACGATTATTAACTGTATCAGAAGTATGAAAAAAGTGATTTCGTTGTGCATAATTAGAATTGAAAAAGTTTCAATTCAAATTATTATGAGACTGAAATCAACTTTACTAAGGTCTGCAGAACAGGTAGTGATCTTTTGAGAGTCTCTGACACCTCTTCCCTTCAAACCACTTTATTCTGAAGTGTCACACTCTGTTAGACATTTCATGCCCTTTTTTCTCTCCACATCTTTCTGAAAGCCCATAAGGCCTGGGTTTGGATGTGCGTGCATGCATCCTGCACACATTGATAATGCACTGACAGGCACTGTGAGAAACTCGCACTGCCATCCCCTATAACTTCAACATTCTCCATCGTGAGACATCATAAACACACCCACGACCTGAAATCGCTCCTACCTATTCATAGTAAACACTACAACAGAGTCATACGCTGCATGAAATAAACTACAGAAATAGAACATCTTGGAAAAAACGCAAATACTCGCCGGGTGTGCACGAGAAATTAAACGTGAAATGTAAACTGGGTTTGTATCCCTGACATAGAACCGTGGGTTATTTACTGTCATTGTTGCAAATCAAATATACATTGGTTGGGCAATATGGTAGAATGGGAGTGTTGTATTTCCCGGCCCAGTCAGTCTTTCGCGTGGCATGTTGTATGTTTTTCAGGCATCTATTTAATGTGGTTCAAGGCTCGCAACCCTCCCCCTCCTCACAGCCTGTCTATGCATCTCTATAGGACGCGGCGCTGGAAGCCCTCATCCACTTGACACAGGCGCTCAGCAGTCAGCATCCTGTGTGTGCATTGCAGCCCAAACTCTGTGACACCTCGGAAACATGAGCGTCTTCTGCTGCCAGCCTGGGACATTTTGTATACAAGGAGGGCACCTGCCAAGCGCCAACCTTCCCCTTCAGGCCAATCCCGTGACGACTGCTATGGCCAACGAAATCTTAGAAAGTTTGGGGCGGCCGTGCGGGCAAGTAACGTCGCCATCTTACAAAGTTCAGCTTTTGAGCAGGGGGGACGGCGTCCACCCTGTAAAATAAGTGGGGGGACGCCGTCCACCCACGTGGTACCCCGACTCGTGCCCTGTCTGTGAGCCATGTAGCGAACTCATTACAGACACATGTAAGTGTCTTGCCTGACCCCAAAATGCCACCTCTGTGCTAAGTGTATGCTATGGAACCTGCTAATGGGCCAACAAATAACCGACTCGGCTTTCGAAATCTAGTCGCTGCTGACATCTGTTTTGAGTTACTGGCAACCGCTAAACACCTCTAGTGCGACACTATTAGCATGCCTGTAGAACCTTATAGTGACTTAGAGCGACCCATCATGTGTCTCTTCAATAGCAGGCTTTAACGACCGATTAAGCGCATCAGCACTTCAGTGTCCTTGCGCCTGCATTCTTCTATGTTTGCACAAATCAGTGGTAGTAGGGTAAAGGCAGGCACTCTACCAAGAGTGGTCATCGCACCAGGAGGGCCGCTGTGACCATGCGATGGGTGCGCGCAGAACCTGACCTCAAGATGGCGTCTTAGTTCTACCACACGGGCAGTGAAACCGCAATGTGCAGATTCTGAGATCAATCGTACAACCAGTGTAACTATTACCCAATATTTGCTGGCCCACAGAATGCACAGAGTGCCACCAAGTGCACCGATACCACATCTGGCCCGACACGCTAGCACTCCGTGACTCATACCACCACGATAAAGTGCATCTACACATGTGACAGCTCTCCTCATAACGCGCCAAGCTACACACATCGACCACACCAGTCAGATCAACGGTACTGTTATTGAGACTACCACTGTTGAATATGCTTTTCTACGTGACTGGCCCAGCCCTGCTCCTGAAGCACACAGAACACGTGCCAATTAAACTGTCTGAGCAAAGAATACGAAGAAAGCCCAATCTGACAAGGTAGAAGACTGAAGCCAGTGATGTAAAAAACGGCAGAACAAAATCATCAGAAGTGCCAATACAAAAGAATATAACACTCCAAAGTCACTTATTATTGCTTAAGGTCTCCTCTCTGTTCACGCAAAAACAAACTTGTGAAGCAGATCTACTTACACACTAACTGTGAGATACACACAAGTCTCGTTACCAAGGGAATTGCTGGTGCTCGCGACCACATCATCAAGGTATATGCAAAACTGCCTATCAGGTAGACACATCCGTTCAACGATGGCTGAAAAAGAAAATAAAGCAAACCTAAAAAGAGTGAAAGTAGACCAGCCGAACCCAGACTCACCGATCAAAAACAAACATAATATCAGTGGCACTATGGAAACAATCTTAAAAAAGCTTGCAGAAGTCCATGACCTGGCAAAATCCACCAAGGAGAATACTGATATCATGAAAAGCAAGATATCAGCGATTTGTAAAGATATCAGAGCCACAAACAACAGAATCACAGAAGCCAAAACCAGAATAAGCACCCTAGAAGATGCGGATTCCAATTTGAGGACAACGATCAAAAATCGTGATGTTACCACAAGCTTACTTTCCAAACATATATTGGAGTTGGAGGACAGAAACAGAACAGGGAACCTGCGCATTTTCAGTGTGCCTGAGGGTATTAAACACTCAGCTAGATCATGCATCACCTTCTTAGAAAAATGATTCCCACAAGCCACTAACCTGACCTTCGAAAAACCTTTGAAGTTCGACAGGGCTCCCAGAGTCCCTACCAGTAGAGTAGCGAACCAAAAATACCCTCCACCCATTGTGTGTAAACGGTAAGATATCAACATGTCGAACTGATCCTGTCCTTCATGAGAAAAAACAGCCATATACTATGGGAAAATAACAACATCTTCATATCTCAAGACTACTTGAAATCAACAGTGGATACAAGGAAAGGGTTCCTGGCCCATCGACCTAGGCTAAAAGCCTTGGGCTACCAATTCTCCTTCGCTGGTCCTGCAAGATAGAGAATGGTGGTCCAAGGCACTCCAAATCTATTCTCGGACCACATAGCCCTCAAGAAATTCCTAGATGGTATTGAGGATTCTACAATGGACACATCATCACATAGAGATCCTTCTGTAAAAAGCAAACATTGAGCCCAATAAATGCCTAGACTCACCTCGCAACCTTAATCCTGCTGACTAGGTTCTTGCAGTGGTCTGAGTGGTTCATCATGCTGCCATCTACACATTTGAATGTTGTCCTCAAGAATGATGCAGCGAATGAGGCAGCTAAGTGGATTGTGAAATTTTTCTAATAGATGGTTATAAAGTTGTGGTTATTAGGTCATGCTCAACCTTATTGTTGCTTCTAGCCCTTTATGAAGTTATTAACCAGCCGATGCCAGCCGTCTAGTTACTCCTATCTGAGAGGTGTTTACATCTCGCTTCAGGGTTACATGTTATAAAAATGACACTCCTGTTGTACATGCTTTACATGTTTTACATGTTGATTGCTAAAAATGTGACTCATGTTGAGCCGGAGGGATTAGCACATTGTTATCTCACTGCTTAAGCCCTGTAGCGACAGAATAGATTAACAGTCTTGGTCTCCCGAGAAGGATGCTTCTTCCTGCAATCGCCATGCCTACTGTCTACTTGGAGGGGGGAGATGGAGGGGGAGGGAGAAGGTGTAGGGGGTGTTGGTTTTAGATTCTTTATTTTTTCCCATTTGTATTATTCTTTTTCTTACCACTGGCTCCCGGGTTCAACTTGTCTTTACTCTACCTATCGGCATTACTGTGGATTATTCCCATTGGTACCCCAACCTCCATGGGTCCTACGCGCGATACTCAAAAACATACTACGCGGTGTTATTCCCCACCGTTTTGAATCTTAGCATGCCCCTATCTAACACTAAGGGGGCGATTCCGATCTCGGCCGGTAGGGCTCCGAATCGGATTTGGCTTAACCGGATCCGATTCGGAGCCCTATATCCCGACCGATCCGTACGCGCGCCCGGACGAGCGAGTACGATGCTAAATCGCCGACCGACTCGTCCGGGCGTCCCGACCGCTCCGACCGACTCGATCCCGGCTCCAACCGCACCGACCGACTCGCACGGACACGACTCGCACCGCGCAATGGAGACGTTCCCCGGCCGGGTAAGTACGATGCGCGCCGTCTGAACGAGCCGCGCACTCCGGCTCGAAAGAGCAGTCGGAGCCGTACTGCGGGGGTCCGTGTCGGACCCCCCTGTACGCATAGCCGCGCGAGTCGCACACAGGGGGGACCCATGGGTCCCCCCTACATGTGCGTGTACGGCGCGAGTCGCTTCGCCGCGTACACGCTGTAGGGGGCGCCCTTGTCCGCCTCGCACCCATTGAGTCAATGGGAGCCCGCGTACGCGTTGTATGACAGGCTCCCATTGACTTCAATGGGAGTCCGACCGACTCGAGTCCGATGGCATACGTGCGCATCATACTCGTTCGGTCGGGCTGCACGGGTCCGATTCGGTCGGAAATCTCTCCGGGTCCGGCTCGGTCGGAGAGATTTCCGGCCCGAATCGGAATCGGCCCCTTACTCTCCTACACCGACGAGGATACTAATCATAAATCAGTTTACTATCTAATATGATGCCTCAAACTCAGCAAAACATAAATATAATCTCACTGAATGTTAAGGGCCTAAATCATCTGATTAAGAGAAAGAAGATATTTGACTATATACAGAAGCCAAAAGCAGACCCCACTCTACTGCAAGAGACAAAAATTCACTCCTCCCTGGCTAATTCCATTAAGAACTACCAGTTCTCAGATGTAGCCTGCTCAGCTGCATTAGGCAAAACAAAATGGTGTTTTGACTTTGATCTCTAAAAAGGCCAGGACAGAATTAGTCTCATACACTGCTGACAAACAAGAAAGATGGATTAGCTCTAAACTAACGAAACACAACTCTGACGTTTATGTGGGTAACATATACGCACCACGAATGGCAAGCCCGAAGTTTGGGATCATCTAACTGATCAAATCAAATGGATACTGATTCCGCCACATTCATCCTTGCAGCTGACTTTAATTTACCTCTTGATCCCAGCTTGGACAGAAACTCATCTTGTCACTTCTGACAGAATAAATCACATAAAGCATAAGAATCTGTGCAGTAGATACAATATGATTGATACTTGGAGGCTGTAGAATCCGACTGAAAGAGACTACACGTTCTATTCCTTCCCACATAACTCATACTCATGTTTCGACTACTTCCCGATATCGGGTAACTCTTCTAGCAGGATAGATCAAACCACGACAGAACCAAGAGTTATTTCAGACCACTCTTGCATTACTCTATCTATCATGGACTAGAATCCACCCTTAAAGCAACCCCTGTGGAGATTTAACGATGAAGTCCTTTCCACTTCCCATAACCAACCCCATATAGAGGAGGCAATTATAATTTTTTTGCTAGAGGATAATGAAAATGATACTTTAGATCTCATAAAATGGGAGGCGCTGAAAACAACAATAAGGGGGGTAATATTAAAAATAAGGTCAAATATGAATAAAGAAACAAATAGGAAACTACTGGCCCTAGAGAAGGATATTGCAGAGCTAGAGAAGATACACATATCTAGGAAAGACCCCCAGGCGTTAAGCAAAATATTAAACAAAAAATATGAATGCAAAATAGTCAGCACTAGGGCAGGTGTCTGGATTAACAAACAAAAATGTTTACCCGTATGTGAAGCCAAGAAAGCTGGGAAATCAATTGCATCATACCCAAAATTAAAGCTTCAAAAATAGGCTATCAATGCTATCAAAGATAAAGCTGGTACCGTCCAGACTAATCCAAACAAGATAGCAGACTCATTCAAAGAATTCTACAAAAAATTGTACGAGGTAAACCCCAACCTAAACCATTTGAAAAGTAGGAATTACTTAGATGTGGGATCCCTCACCACATTATCTGAACAAGTAATGACCTCCATTAACGGTCCTATCAATATGCAGGAAATAGAAAACGCCATTAAGAAATTAAAAACTGTCAAAGCCCCAGGCCCCGACGGCTATAATCCTACGTTCTTTAAAACATTTAGAACCCACTTAGCCCAACCGCTCTTGAATCTTTTTAATCACTTTGCGTCCACATGCCAAGTATCGGGCACACCAGCAGAAGCCATCCTAACAGTCATACCTAAGGAAGGTAAAGATCCCCTGTGCCAAAAAAACTATAGGCCAATCTCCCTAATAAATCTAGACTGTAAAATACATGCCATGATTTTAGCTAACCGACTGCAAAAACATATCTCCAAACTCATCCATCCCTCTCAGGTGAGCTTCCTGAAACATAGGCTCTCTAGTGACAATACTAGGATTTTCGGCCATGCAATTGAAAAGGCAAAACTAACAAACTCATCCACTGTTGCAATCACCCTGGACGCAGAAAAAGCATTTGACAAGGTTGACTGGACATACTTACGAGCGACACTCGATAAATTTAAACTCAGAGACACACTAATCCGTATGATCATGGCCCTTTACCACGAACCAAAAGCTTAAGTCAGAGCGGGCGGCACCATCTCGTCCACCTTCACATTAAGACAAGGGACCAGATAAGGCTATTCTCTCTCTCTGTCACTTTTTCTATTAGCCATAGAACCGTTCCTACAACACCTGAGAGAGAATCAAGAAATACCGGGTATCAAATTTGGTAACACAACCGTCAAAGTAGCCGCCAATGTGGATGACATCCTGATAGCCTCGGAAGATGCAGGCACGGCCATCCCTGCCTTAATGAACTTGATACAAAATGTTGCCGAAGTCTCAGGCTACATGCTTAATAAAGACAAAACTGAAGTCAAACTACTTAACAATCTTGGTAACATAGAGATAATCGGGGACGCAGGATTGGCCTGGCAGCCTGGGTCCATTAGATATTTAGGCCTAGAGTTCACCAATGATCTCATCACTACGCTGGAAACGAACGAAAGTATACTCTATAAAAGAAATCACTGCGCTACTAGATGGTTGGTCTCCGAAATTTTTATCATGGTGGGGAAGAGTAGAAACCCCAAAACTGATGATCACACTGATAATCAACTATCTGGTTAGGGTTGTACGATGGAACAAAGCAGGGAAATAGGTTGCAAGCCTTAATCACGTATTTTTAGCACTCATTCTTTTACAAAGTGTATGTTTTTACAACAGATGCCATTACTACACATTGTTTATTCATTTAAAAACAATGTATTTGTGGGGGGAGACCCTCCACACCCCCCAGCTTACCTTAAATGCGTGGTAAAGGCATCCGTTGTAAAAACATACAGGTTGTAAAAACATGCATGCTTAAAAATGCGTGGTAAAGTCTACAACGTGGTAAAAACCTTGTTGTAAAGGCTGTTTCCCTCTGGTTAGTATGCTCCCTATGACCCTGTTGGAGGACTTTTTGAAAAGGATTGATAAAACTTTCTTATGGCGAGGGAAGAAGCCAAGAATCTCTCTCATGAAACTCAAGTAGGCAAAAGATAGAGGAGGAGAGGGCCTCCCTAATTTTAGGAATTATCAAACAGCCTTCCTCTGCAAACAAGGTGCTACATGGTTCGTTGAAAACTTAGAATATCACCCAATATGGTTGGAAGTAGAAAAAAGCCTTATAAATAATATTCTGCCATCATGACAATGAATACTTCTCTACTCCCCCACTCCAGATATATTATACAGAACACAAAGCGAGCGCTCCTACGACTAGACACACACTCCAACATTAAATTATGCAACTCTAATATGGCTGCAATCTGGTACAACCCTAGACTAAAAACAGACGGCCAACTAACATTATGGCAGGATTGGTCACGAAAAGGTATTAATATGATCAAAGACCTATATGATGATACCTCCCCTAAACCCTTCTCTAAACTGCAAAAAGAAATTGATCTTGATAACATTGATCCTATGCAGATTCTTGAAACTTAAAGCCCAAATTTCAAACACCCCATAAAACCGACCTGTCCCTCACTACCTCTCAAGCTAGGTAAATTAACCAAATTGGGTCATTCAGTGTCCAGATCATATAAACTACTCCTCCCTAATCCACACAAAACTCATATGGAAAATGAAAGGAAATGGGAATCAGAACTCCATACCAAGAATATAGGAATGACTGGAAACACATACACATGACTTCGTGAATAAGATCTCACCATTGCTATCCCAAACAAAGTATATGAATATTAATATAGCCTTATAGCGGGCTATACCGGCTATTAAAGGCCCGCTCCAGCGTTAAAGGCCCGAGCCGAAGACGAGGGCCTTTAACAAGGGAGCGGGACTTTAATAGCCGGTATAGCCCAGCTATGAAGGGCTATAAGGCTATTAGAACATTCTGCCACTAGAGGGCAGAATGTTCTAACAAATAAAACAAAGGCCTCTCGGAGTTCAAGGGGGTTTAAATCCCCTCGGGCTCCTAGAGGCCTTTGTGAAAACAACATTGGAATGTTGCTTTGCAGGCCTTTACTGGCCCGTAGAAGCTCGGAGCACTCCATTGTCTTCAATGGAGTGCTCCACATTCCAATGTTCTAATAGAGCTTAGTAGACGCCATCCAGACTACGCAAACTCAACCTCATCCAGACCCCGAGTGCTGGAACTCCAACTCATTAGTGGGGAAGTAGCACACATACTATTTTATTGCCCGATTATACAACCCTTCTGGGATAAAATTTTCGATTGCATAAAACACACACTTCACGTCGACCCCACTAGAGAGTTCTCATACCTTCTCCTGGGCTCCCTGGACCCTCAAGTACAGAATGATAATGACCGATACCTTCTAGGCTTGATGCTTACACTAGCCTGCAAAATAATTCTTAACAACTGGAAAAAATTCTAAAATAATCTCATTCAAAATGTCGCAGGAAGCTCTATCTAGTCTGTGATGATAGCAAAGAAGATTCCAGCAAGCAGAAAAGGAGACTCTAGTGGCCTTCTGGTCTCCACTCACCAATTATCTATCCGCATCTGCATTGCGCAACAAGGACAGTTCCTTCGTTTATCAACCACCATGAGTATTTTGTTTCTTTTTCTCAAATAGTTTTTATAAGCCAATGTATGGTTCCTATTCTGTTTTTCAAGACACAATATACTGATTGTACCTTGGTTGTCTTACATAAGATATCTGATAAGGATGTTGCTTTCTTTTTATTCTGGAAAATATAAAATGCTATTTTTAGGTCTCGCCTACGCAGCGCGCATGCGTTGCTTAGGAGGGCCTTTAGCCGTCTCTCTGCTCATTTTCAAGCACACACTCGTGCTTGTGGCGGCATCCACCTTGCGGGAGCGAGCAGCGGCGCGCATGCTAATTGGCTGTTGCTCGCTCCCGCAAGGCAGATGGTGCCACAAGCACAAGTGTGTCCCTCATTCACTCTGGCGTCCCGGCCACTCACTCGCTCCGCCCTCTCCGTCTCCTTTTTTTTTTGCTCGCGCTTCTTGTTTTGTTTGCAATACACAAAGCCATGTAGAAAGAAAATTATTTTATATTATGAAAACGCCGCGTCGCCTGAAAAGAGCCCATGACTTCACTATTTTTAACCGTTCGCAGCTCGATGTGTGTAACCGAACGAAAATATTCCTTCCCTTGAAGCGCTGCGTGGCCGTCCTTAAACAAGGCGAACTACATTTAAAAGTGCTTTTACCAACAATATAGTAATAAAACACTTTCCACTTGTTACCACGTCACACTGCGTAGGTGTTTCAATGGCCCCGCGGAAGTGTTGCAGCCGCTCGATCGTTGGCAGACATTAGGTGCTTTCTCAGCTTATCACATTATTCCGTTTTGACGATTTAATCCAATTCTCCTGGTTACGTTCGCCGCCATAACGCTAGTTCACGCGATGTACCATTTCTGCTCTTATACACCATCTACCTGCTCGTGCCAATTAATCAATAAATGCATATGAAGGATGTCCATGTATTAGGAGGTCTATGGTATTTCTCACGAACAGAGTGCGTTTTTGATGGAAAAGGTTGCTGTATCTTCCACCAGCGACTCATACGTTTTTTTGTTTTTTTTATTCCCACCGCCATCAGCAGGTGTGATCCCTGTACCCACATGAGAGTACACACTCCATTCCTCCCTTCCACATTCAGCCCCAAGACTTGAGTTAGCAGCAGGGCTTGTGGCAAGCAAGCCACTTTCTATTACATTTTCAATCCTAGAAAGAACTTTGTAGATGAATCTCCACAATTTTAGGCCAAACGCATATCATGTGTCCGTCCTGTTGTCAATTATTTCGGTATTCGCTGCTTTGTAACGCCGCTCCAAGTTCTGCAGGCACTGAATTCCACAAACAGTCCATACTGCGTAAATTTGATTGAGTACGTACTGGACCGACTGCAGCTCTAGTCTATAGGTTTCTGCTAACTATAACACAAACAAGCATTGGCATAGCCAATAGGTCTCGCCTTTGGGACCTTATAAGTGTTTAGCCATGCAACAGTTGATGTTGTTGCACCAAGGATATTGTGCTGGATAACTAAACACTTATAAGGTCCCAAAGGCGAGACCTATTGGCTATGCCAATGCTTGTTGTTTTAAGGTACACTCTTCCACTAATGCTTTCGTCCACTGGTTTTACTCGTTTGACAATGGTAGTTATAGTAAGTTATCATTCCTCCTTATCATACATTTTGCTTGTTAGTTTTTGCTATTTCTCTATAATTATTGCTGTAATGTTGTACCCATGTTCTTATTTGCTTCAATAAAGCTTTTTAAACAAAAAAAAAAAAAAAAGTGGCAGGAATGGCTAGCCTTCCTCACAGGCGCTGATAATATAGCAAACAAAAACGCACACAGCAGCTGACCCAGGTCGAGCACTTAAATTCCATTAGTTCCACATTATTCATAAAAGTGCAACTGCTCCCGACATCCGCTACTGAAGGATGTCAAATAATCCGGAAAGTCTATACACAAGGAAGGTGCACTCTAAATAAAGTCGTTCATAAGGCATGTATAATTCAAAATTCTTCTTTTTATTAGAGTTGTTTGCTTTAAAATTCTTCTTTTTATTAAAGTTGTTTGCTTTAAAACCGGCACACAGCCAACGCGTTTCGTTCCCTAGTGCCACGGGAACTTCGTCAGGGCTTACTCATATACAGAAGAATCACAAATTGTCCATAGAGGTATAAGGTCACCTATTTTGATCACTACATATAATCAATCCAATTGCGATTGGTCCAAGTATCTCATTACGTAGAATCACGGGAAAGACACGGCATAATAACCGGCAGCGAGTTGATACAAACACTTTGTGATTCTTCTGTATATGAGTAAGCCCTGACGAAGTTCCCGTGGCACTAAACAACTTTAATAAAAAGAAGAATTTTAAAGCAAACAACTCTAATAAAAAGAAGAATTTTGAATTATACATGCCTTATGAACGACTTTATTTAGAGTGCACCTTCCTTGTGTATAGACTTTGCTGATAATATAGCATTACAACTCTCCCCTTGGACCCCACCCTACAGAAGGATGTGGGACTCCCAGGATGCCTCTTCCTTTGTCTTTAAATCTCCATGAACGATCTTGTTACACACCTCCCTGGGTGGCCCCCATCTTGCCCAACCCAGTCACAGACCCTTACATATCTTTTCATCCTCAACGGAGCACGCTAATGATTCCCTGTACGTGTATCGTTCTCTTAGCTCTGAGAGCCCTTGGTCTTCACTTTTTTCTCTTATTTTTGCATCTCTGCCGTGTATATGCTGCATAGGAACAAATGTGTTTTTATAAGATCAAAATTATACCAGTATCTGTGTCAATACCCCGGTATCTGTTGCATATAGATATCACTACAGATGAGGCGATTAATGGTCTGTTGGCCAGTATATACACTGCTTTTTTCCACTATTATCGTAAGCAATCATCTAAGGATGTGATAAAAGTGCTTCCCTGTTTTACTTTATCTTACCACTGTATGATGTATGTTTATTTTGTTTCTTATTTTGCTGTATCTTTCTAAAATCCAAAAAAAAGTATTTGAAATCCCCCCAAAAAAAGTTGTTTGAAATTGCTGTGTCAGACTTAATCAAGTACAAGGAGCACACTTTTAATTCTCATCAGTCAACATGATTATGGGCCAGATGTACAAAGCATTTTTGTGTTTGCAAACTGGCTGATTTACAGAATGGACCCGTTTGCGAATGCAAAAAGGCTTTTTGAAATGTACAAATCCCTATTTGCGATTTGGTAACCTATAACTGAATCTCAAATTAGGTTTGCAATTTGGTATTAGGAAGAGGAGTGTTTAGAGCGTCCCTTTCTTATCCCAATTCGCAGTGGTATGTGTGAATGTTTTCCAACCAAAATTCGGTCGCAAAACAATCACATTTTACTGCCATACTTCAAGGTTGGTGGTAATCCATTCGCAAATAGGAGGGGGTCCCCAAGAGACTCCTTCCCCTTTGTGAATATTTGTTACAACATTTTTTAATAGCAGGCAGTGGTCCCATGGACCACTGCCTACCTAAAAAAAAATTAAGACAACTTTTGATTGTTCTTTTTGAAACGCTTCCCCTTTTTCTTTAAGGAAAACTGGCTGCATTTTTTTTAAAAAGATTGCTTTATTTAGATTGCACGCCGATCCCAACGTCATTAAAATTCATGAGGTAGGTCTATTTGCGACCCATTGGGAATCACAAAATGTGTAAGCCACACATTTGCACATGGGCATTTGCAATAACCAAATAGCGAATCGCAAATATTTGCTATTTGGTAATCACAAACGATTACCTAAATACATCTGGCCCTTAGTTCCAAATCAATAATTTGATTACCCTGACTCGTTTGCTTCTTTCTCTTATCGCCTGAGCAGTACAAAAAGACACACTGTTAGTCTGGACTCTGATAAGGCTTTTGATCGAGTGGAGTGGGGCTTCCTTAGATCCACATTAGAAATATTTTGATTTGGAAGACATTTATTCAAACTCTAAGAATTCCAATTAGAGATCCTTCTTTGAGCTTATTTAACAACAAAAACAGAAACGCATTTTCTTCACCCTCCATTAATCACTGATTATAGGTCCTATGGTCATTGTTTCAAAGAAAACAGAGTTTTCATTGACATAGTATGATTCTGTTACCAAACATCTCGTGGGTACCTGAAGGAAATTAACTATGTACAGGTGAAAAATCAATCCACTATGCTACTGCACTCTACCCTGCACCACTCCACATTGATTTGCACCATTGCACTCTATGCCACTTCATTCTATGCCGCTCTACTCTGCAACACTGCACTCTCCGCCTCTAAACTTTACCCCACTCTGCTCTGCACCACTGCACTCTGTGTCACTGCACTCTACTCTGCACCACTTTACTCTATGCAACTCTACTGCATTCTACACCAATGTACTGAATGCCACTACACTCTATGCCACTCTACTCTGCATTGCCCCACTCTACGGCACTGCACTCTATGCCAATGCACTTTAAGACACCCTGATCTACTCTGCACCACTGCAATCCATAACACTCTACTTTATGCCACTGCCCTTTACACATCTCTATTCCACTCTGCACCATTCCACTCTACGCCACTGCAATCTACCCTGCACCACTCCACTCCATCCTACGCCGCTGCACTCTATGTCACTGTACCATACACCAATGTGCTCTACTCCACTTTACTCAAAACCAATGCACTCTACGCCACTGCACTCCAAGCCAATCTACTCAGCCCAACTGCACTGTGCACCACTATACTCTACAACACTTTACTCCATGGCACTCTACACCAGAGCTTTCCAAACTCTGTGTCGCGACACAGTACTGTGTCGCCTGCAAATGGTTGATTTGATTTGATTTGCAAATTTGTAAAGCGCACGAATGCCCAAGGGCGTCTTGGCACTAATCAATATGAAAGACTAGGTCTGCCGGAGAGTGGTATCTAACTAGGAAGTAAACAGCCAGGTTTTCACCTCCTTCCTGAATGAGAGTAGCGATGTGCTGTTTTTGATTGTAACAGGGAGAAGGTTCCTAGTCTTAGCTGCCTGTAGCAGGAAGCTTCTCCCCCCCCCACCTAACTTGCTTGAATTTAGGAACCTGAGTCAGTTTTGCCTGGCTTGATCTCAGGCTCCTGGATGGCTCATATGGTTTCAAATGAGTTTTTAAGAAGTGAGATCCTACTCCGTGAAGGGCTTTGTAGGCCAGGCAGACTGACTTGAACTTAATCCTCTTTTCAATAGGTAGCCAATGGAGGGCTCCTAGTCTGTGGGCAACTGGCTCGTATCTGGGAATGTCCAGCACCAGCCTTGCTGCAGCGTTCTGTAGGCGCTGTAATTTTGTTAAATGTTGAATTTGTAACCCTGCATACAGGGCATTCCCGTAGTCCAACCTGGATAAGACCAGTGCGGTTACTAATGTTTTACAGGAATCTTGGGGAATAAACGGTGATAGTTTTTTTTATCATTTTGAGGATGTACCACACCGTGGAGGATAGTTTGTTTGTCTGGGTGCCCAAAGATAGTTTGTTGTCCAGTAGCACTCCCAGGTTTCTAACTTTGTCCACTGGGGATGGGCAGTCGCCTAGGCTGTCTGGCCACCATTTTGGGGACCAGAAATTCATATCTGTCCCGAGCAACATAACCTCGGTTTTGTCACCATTCAATTTTAGGCAGTTATGTTGCATCCAGTGATTGATCTGACTCATGCAGTTACTAAATCTGCCTGCTGTCTCATCTGTGTTGTTTGAGACTGCTACCACAATTTGGGTATCGTCCGCATAGGAGACTGGTAGGAAACCACAGTTCCTTATTATAGCCGCTAATGGGGCAACATATACATTAAAAAGGGTGGGGCTTAAAGAAGACCCCTGAGGTACGCCACAAGGTGAGTTAAAAGGTTTGGATGTGGCATCTCCTAATTTAACTGAGAAAGTTCTATCAGTTAGATATGAGGATAGAAGCTTAAGTGCTGTCTCGTGGACTCCTGCTTCGGCTAGTCGGGTCAGGAGTGTATCATGGTTTACCGTGTCGAAGGCCGCCGAGAGATCCAAAAGAATCAAGGCAGCCTTCCCTCCAGCATCCAGTACGCTCCTGAGTTCTTCCGCTGCCATGATCAGAGCTGTTTCAGTTCCATGTTGTTCCCGGAACACATACTGTGAGTGGTCTAGGGTATTTACGGAGGTTATATATTTTGACAATTGTTTGTTCAGTAGTTTTTCTAGTACTTTTGCTGGAAAAGGGATCCTTGAAATGGGTCTGTAGTTCCCGGGATCCTGTGGATCCAGATTTGGTGGGTGTGTTGCGGGATGACGCCGGTACTGCGCAGTTCGTACGCCAGACGTACGCGGGGAAAGGAGAGGGAGACCGTTAGGCAAGCGTGTGCGCTCGCGGCACATGCGCAGTTTGGTCCGCAGAGCAATTCCCGGCAGGAGTGTTAGCCCGGGGACGAGGAGGAAACGGCGGGCCCGGAGAACAATCCGGTGGCCACCAGGCTCCGCTGTCTGTCTGAGCCCCCGCACCATGAGCATCGAGCCTCAGGCTGGCCTGACCGACCTGCTGCACACTTCATTCTGACAACGTGTGCAGTACTTCAGCTGCAGGTTGGCGGCCGCGGGCACAAAATTCACACCAACTTCGTGGCGTAGGGGCCCATGCAGTCCAACGGCAAGGAAGATGAGGACGCCAACTCGGACTACGCAAGTAAGGACGCACCGGGGCCGGGTGTGCGGGCTGCAAGAGACCCCTTGCTCCCCTGAATGTCTTTAGTGTGGCATATGAGCTCAGTACATGTGCTACATTTTTCCCAACACAAATTCGATTCAGCAGTAGCTTGGGGAGGATAGTATGAATTTTAAATGTCTTCCTTCTGCTTGTTGTGAAGGGGAGTAGGTACAATATGTTACATGAAGCAGGTCCTTTTCTAGAGAGAAGGATGTTAGATAGTCCATGTAGATGATTTTAGTGATTGTGAGATTGCCTACCAATATGAGAAGTGATGCAGATCTAATCAGCCCGAAGTGAGAGGGTTGTAGAACAGATGCAGGTGTAGTGAATCTGCATTTCAAATGCAGATACAAAATGGTCTTATTTTCCAATAATGCACACTTCCTGGTGTTAGAGTGACCATAATACATTGTTGGCTTTTGGCGTGCTGCGCTGAGGAGAGCGGTCCCACCTGAGTTCAATGTGCAGAGACCGGCTGATAAGTTGCATGATTGTTTTACCACTCACAATTCCCTCTTCCTGAACGGATTTTTGTTTAACTCATATTCAGCAAGGCAGCAGGCGGACTTTGTGCATGGTTGAAAGGGTTGGCAGTGCGTGCACCCGCCCTTTTCGTGCCGTAAATCACTGGGGCATGTGTCAATTTGTGCATGATTATATTCTTGTTTCAGGCACAAACCTAACCTTACACCCAATAGTTTCTTTTTGCATGCCTAGGATGTCAGCAGAACAAGCGATAGACAGTTTTGCCAGTCACTGTCTTTGTTAGAACAGATTCACAATTGCTTTATTAACCTTCCTGCTTTCTCAAATTTGCTTGAAAATGCACCATTTGCCCACTCTTTTTAAAAAAAAATCTCGGGGGAAGAACCCACCCCGAACCCCCCATAGGTGGTTCAGGCTCGCTCGCTCGCTACACTGCATTACCGTGTCGCGAAATTATGCATGTCAAAACCGTGTGTCACCAACATGAAAAGTTTGGAAAGCTTTGCTCTACACCAATACACTGTACACCAATACACTGTACGCCAATCCACTCTACACCACTGAACTCTATGATATTCTACTCTGCAACACTACACTCTCTGTCACTGAACTCTACGCCACTCTGCTCTGCGTCAATGCACTCTACACCAATGCTCTCTATGCATTATACTTTATGCCACTACACTGTTACATTCCCGGATTAGACCCATGTAGCGAAGCAGCTTATTTATTACATTGTCCTCACAATAACATTTCAGCTGTGACCTTTTGCACATATTTGCGTGCACAACAATGTTGGATACGTTTCCCTGAAACTAAACTTTTTACGCATCTAACATCTAGCTTCACACATCATTAACACAATGCCCTGAACATCATGTACAAGGTCTCTTTTCGCACTATGTACAAATGTAATTTCTATCTTCATCCACGGGGCGACAGGGCTATCTACATATCCATAACATCACTAATCTATAAGCACATCACAAGGCTGCTTTCTATTATAAAAGATGAGCATCCCAATAGATTAGTAGAGGAGACACTTCCGCTGACACTGAGGGTCCCTTCATGCTGAGACTTCACCACGCAGTGGTCTGACATCTCGTGAGGGGTGTCCAGTTTGTGACTAGTACGGGATCCTTCATTCTATCCCATCAGGTAATGGGGTTGGATCGCCCCGTGGGGTATTCTTGGCTCTACACCTACACACACTCTAGGTACACTTACAGTAGGGTTCGCATGGTAGGAATACGCTCTATTACTGCCTTGTTTTATATGCCTGCATATATACACTGTTTTAGCACCATGGTAGAGCTATATCTACTATTTATGCTTTTGGTGATGGTAATCTCTTTTATCTGCTTCTGTCTATTGATCATTGCACCACATGTATTTTATACAAGAATAACGTTGGTTCAATAAACCTATTGAAAACGTCCCACTATGTATTCTCTGTATACTTCTCTAGGAATAAGTGAGCACGAGTGACTGAGCAAAAGGTTCTGTACTGTTTCCACGATCCCTGAGGGGTCAGTGTTGTCATGTTCGGTGGTTGCCAGAAACCATTTGCTCCCTGGTAAGGTTTGGGGGGCTTATGGTGACACTGTGAGCTAGCTCATATCCTGTGGGGGTGTCCAGAATCGGTCTTGGTTGGCACCAAGCCCCTAGTTCATGTTCAAACAATGTGCAGATCCTACGGATTAGGAGGAACTACACGACAACACTCTATGCCACTACACTCACTCAAAACCACTCTAATCTACTGTGCACCACTGCACTGTATGGCACTGCATTCTACCCACTTAGCTCTACACCTCTCTACTCTGCACCACTCTACTCTATGCCAGTGCACTCTACCCCACTCTGCTGTGCACCACTGCACTCTTTGCCACTGCACTCTACACCACTCTAGTCTAGCCCACTCCACTCTATTCTGCACGATTCCACTCTATGCCACTCCACTCTAATACACTCTACTCTGCAACACCGCACTCTATGCCGTTGCACTTTACGCCAATGCACTTTATGCCACTACTCTATGCCACTGCACTCTACCCAGCACCACTCTTCTCTACGCCACTTCACTACACTCTGAAACAACCTACTCTACACCCCTGTACTCTATGCCACTCTATTCCATTCTGCACCACTCCACTCTACGCCACAGCACTCTATGCCACTGAACTCTACGTTGCACCACTCTACGCTAATCTACTCTTTTCAGAAACACTCTATTCTACGTCACTGCAATCTACTTCAATGTACTCTACACCATTTTACTCATAACCAAAGCACTCTATCCCACTGCACTCTACTCCAACTACTCTGCACCACTGCACTCTATGCCACTATATTCTACTCTTCAGCACTCTATGCCACTGCACTCTACGACACTGCACTCTACGCCATTGCACTCTATGCCACTCTACCCGATTGTGCTCTATGTCACTGCACTCTACGTCACTCTATTCTACTTTGCACCACTGTACTCTACGCCACTGCTCTCTACACGATTCTACTCTACACCACTGTACTCTGCACCACTATACGCTATGCCAATTCACTCTACACCACTGTACTCTATGACACTGCACTCTGCAAGACTGCACTCTCCGCCACTCTACTCTGCACTACTGCACTCTATGTCACTGCACTCTATGTCACAGCATTCCACTCTTCACCACTCAACTCTACGCCACTCTACGCCAATGCACTTTATGCCACTACACTCCATGCCACTCTACTCTGCATCACTCCACTCTCAACCACTCTAATTTATTCTGCATCACTTCACTCCATGCCACTGTGCTCTACACCACTCTACTCTATGCCACTGCACTCTATTCCACTGTACTCTCCACCTCTGCACCCTCCCCTGCACCACTCCACGCTACGTCACTTCACTCCACTCTGAAACTATCTACTCTATGCCACTTCAATCTACAGCACTGCACTCAACACCACTCTACTCCACTCTGCGCCACTCTAGTCTATGCCACTGCACTCTACACCACTTTACTCAAAACTAATGCACTTTACGCCACTGTACTTTACGCCACTCCACTCTAGGCAACTCTACTCCACTCTAAAATACTACACTCCACGAAACTCCCCTATATGATGCTGTACTCCACTAAACTCTATTCCACTCTATGCCACATTATACCACTCCACAACATTTTACTTCACACTATGCCACTCTGTGACACTACTCCATTCTATGATGCTCTACAGAACTCCATCTATGTCACTCCATGCCACTTTACTGTACTTTATTCTATGACACACTACTCCACTATGCTCCAAACCACTATTCCACTATACGCCACTCCACTCTATCTCACTCCATTCTACTCCACTTGACTATACAACACTCTATTACACTCTATGCCATTCCACTCTACTACACCTCTGCACTCTATGCCAGTCCAGCTCTACGACAACCTACTCCGCTCTTCGCCACTCTACTCTACAACACTTTACTCCACTCTATGCAACACCCTCTACGCCACTCCTCTCTGTTCTACATCACTACATGACACTCTATACCACTCCACTCTGACACTCAACTCTACTCAACTCCCCTCTCCTTTACCCCACTACCCTTTAGCAAAGCTGATCAGCAGCCACGCTGGTGTACAACCTGGCTGACACATTTTGGCAAAGCTGATAGCTCTTGTATAGGCGAGACCTATTGGATTTGCCAATGCTTGTTTTCTTTTACCAATGCATCTGGGGATGCTGGGGATGAAATGAGGTGGACATGGTTTTTCTGATCAAGCAGATACCAATGGGTTGTGCAGTGTCCTGTGCATTTTTCAAGACTTTCAGCACCTTTCCTTATTTTAGAGCTCTCCAGGTCAGCTGAATCAGTGCAGTTTCTCTTATATGGTCTGATCACTGTGCTATACCTTTCCAGGTTGCTCTGATTACACCTAGGAAAACATCTAATGTTGGAAAGCAGCGGAAGATGTGCAAGTGGGATAAAGTTAGAACTGCGGCCTTTACAGAACCCCGAGGAAAGAGCTGCCCTACCGTAAGTGTGTTGAGATAGCTAATACCCAACTGGGGGGTGGATAACAGGTGAACTCGACCAAATCGCACCTATTATAGAGTATACGGTCAAACAAACGCAACACTCGACAGATTGGTTTAATGGGGACCTAATGACATTGAAGAAAGGCTTGCAAACTTCAGGAACGGCTGTGGCGCAGAAATTTTAGCTCTAGCGATAAAGAAAATTATCGGAGGGCTCTGAAGGAGTATCATAAACAGATCAGGGCCACACACCGTCAGTTCGATGCAGATAAAATCGAGCAAGCTCAAAATTCCAAACAGGAATTGTTTGCCATTGTAAAGTCGTTATCCTCTCTTTAGAAAGGGTTGCTGAGTCTGCTATCTCCTCTGTGGAAGGGTGCCATTTGATTGCTCAGTTCTTTCACGACAAAGTCTCCTCTATTTATGCTAAGTTCCTGGAGTAAGTCAGAGACGCCCCTGCCATGAAGCTTGGTTCGATCCCTACACCGATAGGGGGGGGGACTTTCCAGCTTTGCGGCTCTAACTACGGAAGAACTACATCCCGTGCTGTCCAAGGTTAAATCAGGCTCACCGGGTGATTGTGCCTCACCTAGGGGCTTATTTTCAAGGCCCTTGCGCCACTTTTGCGTCATTTTTAACATGGGAAAAGTGACACAAAAGTGGCGCAAGGGGCTTGTAAATCTGCCCCCTAGTATTTTAGAACGAGGGATGGAGGCAATATTGACGGTGCTCTGTGACTTACTCAATAACTCTTTTGAGTCGGGGCGTGTGCCTAGGAGTTGGACACATTCTATCATAGTTCCACTCTTAAAGAAACCTCAGTTGGCCCCTAGAAGCTGGAAAAGTTTAGGCCTATTTCCTTGCTTCTCTTCTTCTCTAGAGTAATGGAGAAGCACATAAATAAACAGCTGCCTAGTTATATTGAGACCAGGCAACTGCTTCATGACACTCAGTCAGGATTTTGCCTGCAGTTTAGTAAAGAATCGGTGTAGGAGAGTAGGATCTGCCTCTTATGTTGCCCCCACTTTTTTTCTGATGTTTACACTGGTTTCTGGCTATAGTCAGGCTGGGACCCTGCTAATCAGGGCCCCAGCCTCTCTGTTCTCTCTAAACGATTTGGAGTGCACTCTAGGTGCACTAGTGATTGGATACTGTGGTACCTTATGAGTCCCTAGTATATGGTACCTTAGGTACCAAGGGCATAGGTACTTCACAGGCCTACCAGGGGCTGAAGCATGTATTATGCCACCCCTGGGAAGCAGACTAAATCTGACACCACAGGCCTGCTACTGCAGCCTGGGTGAGGTGGTGCTAGCACTCCTCACCGAGATATAGGTTCCCTATATCTATCACACACACACATATAACCCTATCAGTCACCCCTAAGGCAGGCCCTATCAATCCTGAGGGCAGGGTGCTTGGCTTCTATGTGAGGGGGTGCCTATGCCTGAGCAGGGCCCCTCCGCAGCTCTCAGAGTCCAGTCTCTGGTGCTGTTTGTGGATGCGGTTAAACCATATACTTTTAAGTGCATTATATCCTCGCGGTAAAATGCTAACTTTGGAATGGCTGCATCGAAACATGTCGTGTTTGGTGTCAAACACCTTGGAATACTACCCCCCCGCCAGTCCTGGCGGCGGGGGTAGCATTCCACCCTTCTAGAGGGATAGACATGTACCCACTTTGGAAACACGGTAGAATCCTGAAGAGCCCTGGCATCACAAAATGGATGCCACCAGTCACAGACACGCGGCTGCCCTCCTGCTGATGACCGAAACTCACAGTGGAGGGAGCCCAACAAAAGGTATCCTGTCACAGGGCGGTGTAACCACCTCCCAGACAGGGTTTAGTGTATTGGGGCTGGGTGGGTGCACTCTTAGAGTGCTTTGAAGTCCTGCACTGGGGGAGCAGAAGGCTCCTCTGTGCATATGCCAGTGCAAACCGGCTCAGGGGCCACCTGCCCCTGCTCTGGCGCGAAACTGGACAAAGGGAAGTGGTTGTAGCCACCCACTCCCCTGACCCTCCCATAGGTGGGGTCATAGAGCTAGTCCCTCCCTTCTTTACAGTATAAGATAGGGAGCCCTTGAACTTGTAAGTTAGATATCCCTGGACGACGCTCTGAAGAAGAATCCTGGCCCTTCGACGTTCCACTACCTTTGGAAGACAGAAGAATCTCCCTTGGAGTCAAGGAGTGACTCCCCTGCTTGGCAGGCACCAAAAACTACAAACGACGGTCGCAAACTACGCTGCTCCCGCCGGAGTCCGAAGTCCCTGCAGCCCAAGAAGTGGATTTCCTGACTTCTCCAAGGCCATCGTGAGTCCCCAGCGAAGCTGAGGCAAGTGGACCCCAAGAGTAACGAGGAACCGCGACCCCTGGGTACCGTGCACTATTGTCGAGTGCAACCCCTTCACAACGTTCCACGAACTTGTGCTTTGGACCACGTGTGGTCCCAGCCTCCAGCAGGAATCCCTCCTAAGATCAGCGGCCTACACCGTCCCGAGTGACCGTGGGCCCCTGTGAGTGAATCCTCCCGAGGCGTCTTCGCGATCCCTTGCCAGCCGGCTTGTGGGTCCCCAGAAGACATCCTAAAGAAACCATCCCCTGGTTGCTCCAGGCCTGCCCTGACTTACCCTTGCTGGGTGAGTCCCTCAGACCTTGCTGGTCTGCGCCATTGCCTTTTCACACTTTGCACGAGACTTGCTGTTACCGAGGCCTGTTGGCTCCAATTGAGTTGCCGACACCACAGTAAGCTGCAGACATCGTGGGACACGCCGAATCCAGCTCCTGGTCATCGTCGACGCCTCCTGGACCTCGTGGCTGAAGAGTCAAGGCAACCGTGAACGACCTGAATTCTGCGACGACGGTGGGCATTCATCTTCCTTGCCTCGAGTCACTGCCAAGTGACTTTGAACACTGTCCCCTCTGCTTTCAGGTCATCCTTCCACCGAATCCAGGCTTGGATTCCACCGGACACTTCTTCAAACCATCACAAGCAGCAAGTCTTCTTTGTTCGCCATTGAAAACGACGCCGCGACCCGACACCAAAGGACACCTGTGCACCCGGCTTCCCTGGGTGAGGTAACTCCAGCACTACGGTGCTCCTGTGGGTGTGGGCCCTAGAACTACTTACCCTGTAAGTGACTTGCTTGTAGGTTCACCAGAAGTATCCTAAAACTCTTACTTTCCCCGTGCGATTCTCGCCCTGACTCGTACATGGTTCGCGTCTGTGTTAGACACACCGCGTCCAACTCCCTTGCAAATCCTATCTGTAGACCGTATCCTTCGACTCGTACTGAGTCCGATCGGTGTGTTCGCCTCGAACACGCAAGGGACCTTGAACATTGATATCTCAATCGCGTCTGAGTGCATAGACTCGTACAGGATTCGCATCGGTGCCAGGTCACCTCGTCCGTTCCCTGTGGGTCTCCTACAACTACCTGGGGTGGTTCTTGGGGGTCCCTCGATTCTAGATGCCCTAGACCTAGGTCTAGCAAACTAAGATTGTAATATTCAATTGTGCTAAACTTATCCTGATAAATATTTGACTTGTACATATGTTCCTGACTTCTAATCTCATAAAGAGATTAGTAGAGAGTGTTTATTAATAAATACATATATATTTGATATATATACCTGTGTGGTGTCTTTTCATTTGGTGATTCAAGAGATTGTGTGGTAAAACAAGCTGCTTTACATTCCTTCAAGACTTAGCCTGAAGGCTGCTCTCCACAGCTACCACTAGGATAGCTTTCTATAAAGGTTGTCTTAAACCTATCTACCATAAGAGTCGATTTGTACTGGTGCAAGGTGTCCACTTTAATTAGTGAACAGCATATACCAGGCCAACTTCTCACAATTGGCTTTGCTGTTGGTCTCAGAGTCCTTCAGTAAGGTTGTTGACAGGGGTAACACCGCAGCATTGATGATGTTAGACAGGGCCAGACTGGGAACCCAAAGCAGCCCTGGCAAATTTGTCAGACCAGCCCCCCCCCCACCCCACGATAGGGATGCAAGAGTGAAGCACTGCTGCTTTTGTTACTGGGGGCCAATATTGCAGCACTGCTGCCGGCCCCCAGTAACAAAACCGCCCCCACCGCTGCTAAACCGGCCCCCACCCTTCCAACCTCCCGGGAAAACGCCTGATGCCCGCTACGGCCAGTTCAGCCCTGATGTTAGACCTTAGTGCAGCCTTCGATACCGTGTCCTATGGCTTTCTGCTTGAACAGCTCTGGAATTTCAGCATTGGAGCAAAGGCTTTCGGTGGTTAGCATCTTTCTTACAGAGCCACACTTTTCAAGTAGCTCAAAAGCCTTTTCTATCTGAAGCTTTTCGGCTGCAGTAGGGGGTGCTGCAAGGCTCACCACTGAGCCCTACTTTATTCAATCTTTAAATGCGCCCCCTTGCTGATATCATCGAGCATTGCGGCTTTAACATCGTGTTGTACGCCAATGATACACAGCTTATTATCACCCTGTCTCAGAATGAAGGAGACACTGTGGCTCTGTTAAGATCCTGTCTGTTCGAGCTGGCTGAGTGGATTGACCACAGTTTTCTCAAGCTTAATGCTGGGAAAACTGAGGTTCTTATTTTGGGGAATCAGCCTTCAATCTGGTCCTTTGCCTGGTGGCCGGACTCCCTAGCGCCATTACCGGATCCTAAGCTGAAAGTTAAGAACCTCAGCATTTGGTCTGATGCGGGACTCTTGTTTGACAGTGAGATCACCAGTCTAGCAGGAAAATGTTTTTGAATTTTAAGGACCTTGAAAAAAACTTCTGGGACTCCCCTCCGCGCAAAAGGCAGTGGTCCAGGCATTGGTAATGTCTAGATTGAACTATTGCAATGCTGTTGGAAAGTGGGTTATTAGTAGTGGTAAATATATATATCTACCACTGGCAATAAGACCACTAACACAATATAGGGCTCAGAATAGGTCGTACAGAATTATTCCCATGCTCAACCCTTAGTAGCTTGGCTGCGAGCAGGCAGGCTTAACTTCAAAGACAGGTATGTAAAGCATTTAAAAACACCAATTCAGTAAATAATTAAGACACAACACACAATAAAAACCCCACACCAATTTAGTAGGGAACCAGAAATATGAATTTTTAAATATTTAGCACTATATAGCACATAGAAACCTATAGCGCCTATTGGGGCATCTGGTCGTGCTATACCGGGACAAAGTCAAAGTTTCAGGCCGACTGCAATGGAGCCCTGCGCGGCTAACCCTCGCGGTAGGTCTCAGTCAAAGTTTTTCCTTCTGACTTAGAAACTTTTCTGGAACTTTTCTTCTTGGAGTCCCTCGAAGCTCTTAGCCAGTCCGGATTCGGTGAGGGTTCGCTGGCTTGCCTTGCGACGAGCTCCCAGTCAAACTTATGGAAGTCAGACCTCCAAAGCTTTCCAACAGGACGAACCAGGGATCCAGGCCGGTTCGCGGTTGAAGGTGGGCGGCTTGGCTCTCACTGTTGGACCCTGTCACCTTTTCTACGTTCGAATGTAGAAACTTTTACGGAGCTTTTTCTTCAGGGGTCCCACAATGCTCTTCACCAGGCCGGCTTCGGTGAGGGTTTGCCGACTTCATTTTCTGCTTACTTCCGGTCAAACTCTGGAAGTCGGACCTCCGGAGCTTTTCAGCGGGACGAACCTGGACGGCAGGCCGGCTCGCGGTTCAAGGTCGCCGGCTTTGCTCGCCAGTTTGAGTCAGTCTACTTAAGGAGATTTTTTCCAAATTTGCTAAAAACTTCTGGAACTTCTTCCTGAAGTTCCTCTGAGGGTCCCAAAGTGCCCCAAACTTACTCTCAGAGTCTAGAAGCTCCAGGATGGTCCTTGAAAATTTGGGACTTCAGTTCCCACAAACCACTTGGACAAAACCCTTACAAATCAATTGGTAGTACTCCAGGCTGAGGATTCTTGGTGGTGATGTTCCCGGTGAACTCTGTTAACCTGTAGCTTGCAGGGAGTCTGCTCTTTAGTCCTTTTGAAGCAGGTTTGATCCACAGGGCTGTAATTTCAGATTGTGCAGCAGACACAGTCAGTCAGAGTGCAGGGCTTGGTTGGTGCAAATCAAAATTCTCAGCATGTACCCTTCCTCTTCCTTAAGTTTCAAGCAGCAGATCTGAGAGGCTCTGCCCCTCTCGGATACTTATTCCAAGTTCTCTGGGTCAAGCAGGAGTTCACTCCTGTCCAATGAGGTGCAGGGCAACACCCCAGGGTATGACCACATCCTCCAAAGTGTAGCACTATTTTCTCCCAGAGAGCACCATTTCTCCAAAATTCATAATGGCTGATTTTCCAGCAGGGAGGGAAGAGCTGGCTAAACACACCTCCAGGATGGTTAATCTCCATAGTCTCTCCCCCTTACATCTGCTCATTCCTTCCTTAATCCTACCATCTTGTTGGGTTCAAAAAGTAGAGGTGTAAATGAAACTGACTTCTCCTGTCTGTCTCCTCCTTCCATTGATGAATATTGTCTACAACCCCTCCCCCTGCCCTGGCATTCCTATGTAGCTGAACCCAGCCCTCCCAGAAGAGCTTTCTAACCCCAGGGGCTATTTATCACCTCATCAAAGGAGCCTGGCTAATCCACTTAACTCTGAACAATCAGGACAGACCACTGGAAGGCTGAATATTGTTGGATTTAGCAATATCCTTCTAGGAAATCCTTTAAAGGTATCTTTATGATTCTACTAGCGGGAATTATTAGTTAATAACTTCTTGCCATGTTAACCTATGTGGCAGGGGATTTGCAATGGGAAAAATGACTTAGGCCATTTTCCCAACACCAGGGCTTATAAAAACATATTTTATAAGGACCCTGCCTATATCTACAGGACCCTCCACCCCTGGAACACCTAGGGGAGACTTTAGGGGTTCCGAATATGTAAAGATATTGCAGATATTCCGAATATGTAAAGATATTGCAGATATTGCTCCAACCCATCAGCCTGGGACGACTCCTGGTGGCACTCGTCACTAGGGGCACCCCCGACACCAACCGACCATGCACGCAACCTGGGAGTCATCCTCGACTCAACGCTCACCATGACCAAGCAAGTCAACGCAGTCTCCTCCTCCTGCTTCAACACCCTCCGCATGCTCCGCAAGATCTACAGGTGGATCCCGACAGACACGAGAAGAACAGTCACCCAGGCCCTCGTCAGCAGCAGACTTGACTACGGAAACGCCCTCTACGCAGGAGCCCCGACCAAGCTCATCAAACGACTGCAAAGAATCCAAAACGCCTCTGCACGCCTGATCCTCGATATTCCACGCCACAGCCACATCACCCCCCACCTGAAAAACCTGCACTGGCTCCCCGTTGACAAGAGAATCTCCTTCAAACTCCTGATCCACGCACACAAGGCACTCCACAAAACCGGCCCAGCCTACCTCAACAGTCGACTCTCCTTCTACGTTCCCAACCGTCAGCTCCGCTCCGCCGACCTCTCCCTGGCCACCGTCCCGTGCATCCGGAGAACCACCACCGGAGGCAGATCCTTCTCTCACCGCGCCGCCAAGATCTGGAACACCCTACCCCTCAACCTACGACAGACCCAAGACCTGCTGACCTTCCGGAGACGACTCAAGACCTGGCTATTCGACCAGTAGCGGCAACACCCCCCCTCCTCTCCCTCAGCGACTTGAGACCCTCGCGGGTAAGTAGTGCGCTTTACAAATCTTGTGATTGATTGATTGATTGATAGATCCTCACTCCACAGTGCTCCTAGTATAAAAGTCGATTTGGGGAAGCACTTTACCACAATGTTGGATGTGAAATGTGCAATTTCACTTAACACAGGGCATTTAAAAGTCATTTTATAAGGGTCTTCCTTATACCTGACACCCCCACCCCTGGGACACCTAGGGGAGAGCCTGGGGGTACCTATTATGTTAAAACATTGTAGTTTATCAATGTTTAAGTGCCCTAAACACCAAAGTCGAGTGTGGGCACAATTTGCATTTTAAAAGCAGTCCTGCAACACAGGGCTACTTTTAAACTGACCTCAGGCTTCAGCAGTGCACACATGCAAGTGCAGAACGGGCTGCTGGCCTCTAAGCTGCCATGCACTATAATATACTAGGGACTTAAAGGTAGTTTCAATCCCCCTGCCCTATTATGTACTAGGGCCTTATAGCGGAGGTCCTGCCAAACATAAGAGTACCTTAACCCATAGTGTACTCTAGTGTATGTAGGTGTTTTCACTGTATTCTTAGTGTCTCTTTCAGCATAGCACTGGCCCTGAGCCTGGTTAGGCATAGCCCAGAGTGAGTCAGAGTCAGTTACCACCAGTATCAGTCAGCAAAAAAAGTTGGGGGGTGCCCAGGGCACAGGATGACTTTGCAACAAACGGGCTCTATTTGGGAGTCTCACAATCTAGAGTGTGCAGAATGCAGCAGCTCGGCTGCTGCTCAATCTCCTTGCAGGGGTCAGCTTCAGCCTCAGATCTTGCCAAATTGCACTGGCTGCCTATGGGCATGTCCGCATTCTGAATGGAAAAGCACCTCGTTATCTGCGCCCTCTTGTCAAACCTTATGTACTCGGCAGAAGTATTAGGTATGCAGGAGTCTATTTAGCTGTGATCCCCATGGTCAAAAAAGCATGCATGGGAGGTTGCTCCTTTAGCTTGTTAGCTGCTAAGATGTGGAACACCCTGCCTCTGGCACTCAGACAGGAAAATTCTGAACTGCACTTTCACAAGAAACTTAAAACATGGGGGCATATTAGCAAGAACGGCGTTAAAATTATTGCCCCTTTAGCGGCAGGAAACTGCCGCTAAAGCAGCGATAATGGGCTTGATAATATGCCCTTGAGAAGACCAATAGAAGCCCATGTTCTGCTGTGATCCTGCGCTTCTATTGGAATTCTCAAGGGCATATTATCAAGCCCATTATCGCCGCTTTAGTGGCAGTTTCCTGCCGCTAAAGCGGCATTAATTTTAACGCCGTTCTTGCTAATATGCCCTTAAGTTATTTAGACAGCTTTAACTAACCATTGTGTTTTCTGGGATGACTGTCTTGGGCTTGTACTTGTGAATGAATCTTAGCACAGGGACACTCCTGTTTGGAGTAACTAGGCACTTTACAAATTACTTAATATAACATAACATAACAGATGCTGTCCTGGGGTTATTACACCGCCCGGGAGTTACAGATCTGAATGGACCACTCGCTTCTGAGATGGCTTCCTTATTCTACGAGGGTCAGCTACTCCCCTTTGACCAGCTGGCGGAGGAGGGTGGACTCCCCCTGGGGCAATTCCTGCTTCATAGGCGAATTATACTTAACTGTCGACACATTTGGGACCTGGCTGATGGGGAGCCTGAAACCCATCCAGTGCTCCACTCAGTATTAACCATGGGTCCTGGCTGACATCTTATCACCTGGATATACAAGGCCATCCGGCAACTGACCCCTGCCCCGCTCGCTCAGCTGCGTCGTAAATGGGAAGAGGAATTTGAGAGGCCACTACATGATAAGGAGAGGGAGCACGCCCTGGAATTCCCGAAGATGGTGACCCAGAACTCCCACTTCAAAAATATACAATTCTTTATATTGCACTGAGCATACCTAATGCCAGTGCACCTTCAGCACCAGGACCCAGAGTCACAGTTTGCTTGCCCCCGCTGTCAGACCCCTAGCGCAGCCTTCCTTCATATGTTCTGTGCTTGCCCTGTCCTGCAGCACTACTGGAACACTAGTCACACCACACTGCACAAGGTCATGGAGCTCCCTGATATTTCTTCCTGGGAAGCCTGCTCGTTGGGAATATTCAAGAGACGAAAACACTACAAGGTCCAATTGCACTTCGTAGTGCTAGCCCTTCTGCTGGCCAAGCGAGGCATCACCATGCACTGGCGTGCACCTGAGGGACCCAGCCTGGGTAGGAGCTGTATGTAAGTGGGGCGCTGCAGAAGAAGACGAGCTTTGACATGAGGAGGTGCACAGAGTCTGTCGCCGCCCCATCTCCCCTGAATGGGCCATGCTACCCCTGCACTTTCGCCAAACTGTTGATCATGACACTGCGCCCCCGCAGTCACAAGGTCCCCCTGCGGCGTCTCTCCAAGCGGCCCTCCCAGTGGCCGCACATATCCTGCCTTCTTGAGACCCCCCCTCACTGAGCGGGAACGCCCCCGCAGCCTGAACACCCCTGTGGACTCACCAGGTGCCCCCCCCCTGCCTAGGCTTGCAGCACTGCCCACTTACTGCACACAGCTACACACCCGCCTCCCCCCCTTCCTCCTCCTTCCCCAGCCATGAACCCTGGTTCGGTGCCCTAGGTTAGTACCTAGTTCTTCCTCTAACATCATTCCTTTGGGTGCACACATTAGTAGACACGCCTCTCCAGGGAGCGGTTCACCCCTCCTAAGGCTCTCCATAGACAGACTCGATTCTCGCTCATTGCATGCAATGTTGTTTCAACATCAGACATGTAACCAGCATGTTATGACTATTCTTCTGATTTGTGTGCATATGTAATGCTTCTCTCATTACTTGAAACCCAAATAAAATTGGTTTAACAAAAAAAAAAAAATACAGATGTTGTCATCTCTGGATCAGTTTCCATTCTTCTATTCTTAGATGGGAGAGTTTGCTTGAAGAATTTGAGGATCTTTTCGGACAGTTTGGAGTAATGTGAATTGACACTGGGATTCCATGATGAGTCAGAAGGTCTGAGAAGCCAGTTAGAGCTTCAGCACTCTTAGGGATTGAAATGGATCCTGCAGCTGTGGTTTCCAGACTATTCCTGGACAAGCTGATGACACTGAAGGGTTTGGTGCTCATAGAAAAGGGGGCTCATAAGCTGAAATTGGAGAAAAGAGCAATATTATTAGGTCACCTTAACTTTGCATGTACAGTTGTAGCAAGGGTGGGAGGCAGGAACTAATACTTTGCTTTTTCTAGAGGCATGACCTTTGCGGTAAAAAGCTCTCAGAGGTGGGGCCGACACAGCACGTGCTGCGGGTTTTCACCTATATTTAGGTAGATGTGGCCTGTGTGAAGACTTTGTTACGTAAGAGAGTGGCCAGCAGTATGAACTGCCTGGCACTGAGCATCACTTTCCTAGAATTGTTTTCAGTGCTGGCTTCCGGGAAATTGTTGGAATTGCTTTTTAGAGTAAAGGGAGACTTCCAATCAGACAATGAGGCTGTTTTGTCTCTATTTAACAGTCAGACAACAAAACACCCATAGATGTTGAGGCTACAGGGGAGTTTATGTTCTGTGGCATTGAATGAAACATCCAGTGCAGGCCCTGGCACATACCCAAGTAGTAGAAAACAGAGTTGACGCGCTTTCTCATTCTCATTTTCAGTGGTCTAGATTCTGTGGGTTGGTGCCAGACACAGAATAGGTCCTCTATGCACAAAGGCCCCAATGAATGTTAATTTTGGGAATTTTAAAGTCACTAAAGCTGGTCAAAGGTGCTTTAGGGGAACCCGTTCATAGAACCAATACGTAGGCCTTCATAGAGTTTTTAACTAGCAGGAGTAGTTATCGTCTGCAAGGACACTTGGATGAAGAGGTACATTGGGGAGATGTACCATCACTAGGGGGAAAATGCTCTCCTCTGTCACTTGGCTGTCACCTAGAGGTGTATTTGAAAAAATGCTTCTAGGTTTACAATCCTTTCTCTGGGAAAATTGCTCAGAAGATGTTTGAATGCAAGATGAATAGGAAAGATGCTAAAAATTGGTGATTGCTCATTTGCTGAGTGGTGCTTTTAACAGACTGGAAGGTAGATGTCACCAGGTTTGAGGAAAGACATAGAACAATTTTCAGGTTGCTGCTTTTGAGATATTTTGGGTATTGGAGTGAAAACGAGCGTTTAGAGTTACGTCTTGATTTAAAGGAGGTGCCACTGGGCAACAAAGAGACCTATGAATTTCTGATCAAGTTTAAAACAGATCAGAAATGGGAAGTAAATGGGTACATCCTCAGGCAGATGGTTCAACATCAGAGAGAAGTTAATAGTGAAGAGATATATGGGTAATGTGAAAGGATCAAGATAACCTCAGGAACGACCACCCACTCATCCATCATTCGTTGTTGGAAAAGATGATTTAGGAGGCATAGATAACCAGCTTCAAAATAAAATGAAACTCAACTCATTCTTAAAGAACTAAGCACCCTATTTAGGTTTCAGCGGATGGGTTACTCCATCATAAACGTGATGGATATCCCATCCGCCGGATTACAAGTGCATTATATTCCATGGCACTTGTAATACATCAGACGGGATATCCGTTACGTTTGTGTCCGCCAAACTCTAAATCAGGCCATTAGTGCCTGGCATCAGGCCCCCCTACAGAACAGATACAGCAATTTTGCAAGTTTCATGACCCCTCAGCAGCCTTTGACACAGTAGACCATCGGACCTTGCTTAGCACCATGGTCATCTGAATGGGATTAGGCTGCACTGCTCAACAATGGTTCAAGCCATACCTGACAATCAGCTGGTCCAGGGGAGCTTCATCTGGCCACCTCAATAATTTTCAGCTTATCAATGGCACCTCTAGGATCACTACTGGCAGACATGAACATCAGCATCTACCAGTACATGATGAAACCCATCTCTCCATGATTGTAATTTCCGATCATAACATCAATCAGCTGAATAATTGTTTTTCCACCGTTCAAACATGGATGACCTGGGCATCTGGCCGACCTGGATGTTAATCTGAAACATAACAAATGGAGTCTTTCATCATCAATAATGCCGGCAAGGAAGTCAGGTACAGAAATGGGGAAATTAAATTAACCTGGAAGCATTCACATTACAACTCGGTGACAGCACACAATCTCTTGGCTTCCACATAAATGGCAATTTTAACAAGAAAGACCACACGAAAAAAACACCACATGGCATCAACTGACCAAGCTTCACAGGCTGAAGCCATTCTTCCCAGCTATAAGCTTCAGAGCAGCTGTCCGGGTGCTAGTCTTTTATCACCCGAGTGTTGCAAGTCCTGTACTGTCAGGAATCCCATAATGTCATCTGCCCCCTCTGCAAGGGTCCTCCATGCAGCATCATGTCTCATGAAAGGGTCTATGAAATTTGACTGGATATCCCCAATGCTCAGAGGTCTCCACTGACTCCCTCGTCTCACCCACATCACCTTCAAGACCTCTGTACAACTTACAAAGCTATTCACAGTGGACCTACCTCACCTGTGGTCCATGAGCAAGACCTCTGCAGTGCTTTACAAGACACACTGCTGCAGCAGAAGACCTCAGGAAGTGCAAGAATGAGAAGGCCCGAAGCTAGGGCTTCTCCTAGGAGGTGGAATCTTATCTCTGTGGAAATTCGCCAGGTGCTCGGTCTCCTCTACTTCACGAAGAAGCTCAAGGCACTATTTTTCAAACCTTCACTTCGCGGCATGTCCTCCCAACACATCTCTTCTCTGACTCCTCCAAACCCCTTCCCCTGTCCACCTCAAAGGCTTCACCCCTTCCCATCATGTACAGTGCTCCATCGCTCTAGGTTGGCGCTATATAAAACTACACACATACAGACGTAAGTAGAACCAGAGGTGCTCCAGGTGCCCCAACAAAGCCTACCCTAGGAATGTGAAAATCACACAAGTTCTTCGGTGTACACACACATTGACACAAACTGGCACTGCAGGCTCCCCAGGGTCACACTGCGTGTGATAATAATACAATTTGGATTCTGTTGGCATCCTCTCATTTATATATCTGAATATCTTTCTTAGTGGGACTTCTGGTAGCTTTGAAAGGTGCTGTAAATACATCTGACAGTCTATTTCTGCAGAGAAATGTTCCTAAGCTGCCTTTTGTGCTCTTCACTTGTTTTCTCATCTTCGCGATTTCACCGGCCACTTGACATGTAATAACAGAGCCTCAAAGAAAGAGGTACAGATAATAGGCACAGTGGTCGAAGTGGGCAGGATCGGCAGGGAACAGCGTGCCCCTACTTCTTTAATTCAATAGATTGCGTTACCCTATTTTTAAATATGCATCCCAGGACCGACAGAAAAAGCCAAGGCCTACAGAAAAGGCTCGGAGTTCGTGGTCGTTCGGGCACAGGCAGGTAGGCAGCGAAGGAAAAGGACTCTGTCTTTTCCTACTTGCCCAGAGAAGACAAGGACTTTGTCCACTTCTGCTCTGCCACTGGCAGATGCCCCCCTCTTGCTTTCTTCCTCTTCTTCCCTCTCTTTCTGTCTCGCTCCTCCTCACTTACTGAAAACCGTGACTTCAAGAAACGGTTCTCACCCTCTCTTTCCTCCTTTCGTTTATTTGTTCCCCTGTGAAATGGATTCAAAAAAGAAAAACACTTTTGCTGGAAATGTTTTTTTCCTGACATTTTACTATTCCAAAGTGCAGCCTAGGGACAGAGAGAAATAAAAGGTTAAAAATATGAAAAATAAATAAACAACTAAATAAAGCAAGACAGAGTGGTCTCAAAGTGGCCAGATTGATTTTATTCACACCCAAACACATTAGCGCCACTTTGCAGAGTTTGCCAGTGAAGCGCTACTTTTGTTTTCTCGTCTTTCTTTGAACAACATCGTTTTCCAGGGTGGGGAAGTGCACCATTGCTGGAGGTACTGCAATACCTGCTTGATGGGTGGGTTGGAAAACAAATTGTTTACTGCTGCTCTGTGTTCACGGATGTGGTCTTTTTAAACCATACTGCTTATGTTTTGTAAGGATGTAAGCAATGGACATTGAAACGGGTCCTTTCTGGGCCCTGTAGTCATTTCCTTGACTTTTCAGGCAAAAACACTCACTGATTTCTGAATAGTGAGTGTAAAAGCGTTAAGGTAACTATGTTGTTCCTGCTTTCATTTCCCATGCTTTACTTAATCTTGCATTCCCTGAGTTTTTAGGCAACATATTACTGTTGTCTAGTGCGTAACTTAAATTAAGTTGCATCCAGGTGTTTATAGCGGGGCTCAATTGGGTTGTAGCTGAAAGCAGTGTGAGTTTCTCTCAGTGGGGTTGTATGGTGTTCAGTGGAGGAGAGGATGTGGCACTATGGCTAGAGCTGCCGAATTCGGACCTGGTGAGGTTCAGCCTTCATGACCATGCCCCCAGACCACTCCCCTGAGGAAGCGCATTCCCATGCTAGACCTCAGAAGGCCCTGCAAGACCTTAGAAGCCCTGGTGTCTTAGCACCAGCAGGTGGATTCGAGCGGTGGCAAGTGTGGGTTATCCTCGAAGGCCTGTCCACCACAATTCATACTGAAGTTCCCCTCCGACTTGCGGACAGACCTATGAAGCAGCACACCCTAGAACAACAGTGACTCTGTCACTGAGGTCACAGGACCCTTGAGAAGGGCTGGCTCTAGGGTGGTGTGACCGGTGTGACTGCACCAGGCGCTGACTTCTGGTGGGGGTGCCATGTTTGCATGTATATCATTGTTTTAAAAGCACTTGCTGCCTCCTTCCAGGCCTCCAGCAATTTTCGGCAACAATAAAATTGTAATGATAACTTTGGTGATTAATTTTCTTCCTAGAGAGAGATTGGAGTTTTGTCTAGTGGAAGTTTTGACTCATGGAAAGGTAGCGCAGAGGGTTTATGTGCCTGCTGCAAAAAAAAAAAAATCCATACAGATCAGAAAGTGCACATAATGTAAATAGGTTAGTGGGTTTCTGCTTTTGTCAGAGAGATCCTTTGTTACTTGCAGTTTATAAGTTAAAATCCAAACATAGAACAGTAAGCTATTAACTTTCATCTAAGAGCTGCATGCAAACTGCAAGGTATAAATTAGAGCGTTATGGTTTTTTCCCCCAGTCTTTGATTATCCTAATGTTGGAAAAAGTGTTCATTTGGATAGAAATCAATTCTGATTATTAAAGAGAACCCCCCAGCCATGGTATTATGTTTTAAATTCTGAGTTTGTGTTTCTCCAGACCAATCACTATTAAGCTATTCTGCCTACTAGTATGGTAGTCATGTGACTCCTACCCCTTGTAGTCATTTGCCTTAGGTAACATTTCCTATACAGTGATTTACATACGTATGGTTTATTGTCTCCGTGTAATGTGTGTGATATAAAGTGCCTTGACACCCTACACTGGTATGAGTGGCACTATAAAACAAATTAAATGCATCTGAGAGAAAGTGTGGTTATGGAGACTTGAGGGGCACTGTTAAAGGGTGGTAGTGAGGGAATCCGTGGAGGAGGTGGTCATTGGGGGGCACCAACAAACATTGTTGCACAGGGCACCACCAGCGCTAAAGTCGGCCCTGCCCCTGAGGTTAGTCAGCCTCACGCATTGGTACCTCCATTGGCCTTGTTTGCAATTCACCAGGGATCGGCAATGCAGGATTTGCACGCACACCAAACTAAGCTGACAAACACATGACTGCTCAGCAGGCACCATGTGTGCAGGACCTTGTATAAAAAAACAAAAAAACAATCTCCCTGAAGCTCAGGGACTTTTCTCGCCACTGTTTTTTCCCTCTGCTTACATGGGGGCTACTCTGTGTTTTCCCGTTCCTAATATGCTAACATGGTGGACTGGGCAGGGAAAACCATTGGCCGCAGCCCCGCCCTGGATAGACACATAAAGAGGAAAAGCGGCTTGGACGTGGCAAGGCCCAATTGTTGACATTTCCACTTAATTTGTCCAGTCAGGTGTGCGTGGTTCAGCCAGTCATCTGTTTTCCCGCTGCATTCTGGTACTTGTAGCCCTGATGCTTTATTATAAACAAACAAGCATAAGCCCCTGAAGCAACAAAAAAAAATGAATGGAGAGCTAAGCACTGCACCTCGTTTCTCTTTATGGTAAAGTGTCACCCATGAGGCATGCAGTCTTCGTATACAGGCATACTGTAAACATGGAAATATCACACAAACATACAGACAACTTGATGGCAACTGTGACTCCATTAAAAAAAACGAAATAAACAGTTAGGCTGTCAGCCGCTATTTTATGCAGAGGCTGCCTGGACCACATAGAAAGGCTACTAGTTGACGGCGGGTGCAGCCACATACCAGTTAAAATATGTCACTGGTGCTGTCCAGCCTTACTGGCCTTTTTAAGGTACCAGCATGTTGGAAAATGAGCTTTCTCTACAAGCCAGAAATCTTAATTTGGAGATAAGATCCAGAGACTAACTTACTTGCTGTGGGTTGATCATGCATCTAATCCCGGCACCCCCACTCCCTCCTCTGAATTCGTTAGTGATCTTGAGCATGTGAGTTGCGTCACTGCAGCTACCTTATCTTCCAAAATCAGAAATACTTATAAATGATTTAAATTTCAACATTCGAGCATAGTAAATAAACAACAATTGATAGAACCAAATCTTCTCATGGCGCTGCTGCCAAGTGACCCCCCATGTCGTGAGTGAAACTTTCTGTCAATCGTGTCACTCTTAAGCAGTAACACGTCCCAGCGGGTATTTGTTTGTTTACAGCAGAACTACATGTCCCACAATGCACAGTACAAGTGGCTAAGAATCCAGCTCTGTTTGAAAGCGGGACTCTTAACAAGGGGCCACGTGACGGTCATTTCTTCTCTTAGAACCGGCACTCCCAGGGTTTTGATGTGTGTCTGCCGGTTGTATTAGTGACGTCACTGCCTTTAGTGATTCTTGGTGCGGGTACCAGACGGCTCTAAAGGCTGAGGGCCTGATCCACAAAGGATTGTTTGATATTCACAAAGGGATTTAAGAGCAATATATTTACAGGTGCGGAGTCTCCGCACATAGGGCCTGATTCACAAAGGGCCTTCGCCCTCGTGGTGGAGTCCGCACAGTTGTGGTGGAGTCTCCGCACATAGGGCCTGATTCACAAAGGGCCTTCGCACTCGTGGTGGAGGCCCTGGAGTCGTGGGGGAGTCTACGCACTTGGGGCGGAATTTCCGCAGTGAGAATTCTCATTGCGGAGATTCCGCCCGAGTGTGGAGCCTCCCCCACGACTACGGTGCCTCTGCCAGGAGGGCGGTGGCCCTTTGTGAATCAGGCCCTCAAAATTTAAATGTATTTGTCGAGACTTCGCACTCGTAAAGATACTACTCATAAATCCCTTTGTGAGTAGCAAACAGTCCTAAACTTACATGAAAGTGCAAGTTTACCTTTGTGAATCAGGCCTTCAAAATTTTAATTTATTTGTGGAGACTTGGCACTCGTAAAGATACTACTCGTAAATCCCTTTGTGAATAACAATCGTAAACTTACATGAAAGTTTAAGTTCACCTTTGTGAATCAGGCCCTCAAGGTCGGGGGATGGCTCTTCATGTGCAGAGCACTGACTGCAGTGGGAGGAGGAGGCCCAGCATTGTTCCACTCCTGACAAACAGGATGCGGATCAAGAGTATCAGGGCGGCCAGACAGGAAATGCCATTGTGGGACCGGAGGTGGGATGGGAGCTCTCCCAGGCCCTGGACAGGAAGTCTGTTGAGTCGCCCACAGCATGGCCAACTCGCGATGCAGAAGAGGCTGCAGTAAGCCCTCTGCAGTACGGACATACATGCCATTAGACCCGATTCAGGCAGGAAACTCCCGATTTTTGAAGCAAAGAATGACTTTATTGTGTCTGTCTCCCGCCTGATATTGCCTCTCCTTCAATAGAAGTCAAGGGAGAAATGTATTCTCCTGATTGTCTTTTTTATAACCTCCCACTTTACTCTTCTAAAATGTTGACATGTATGCTTTAGGCCTCACTGGATCTACCTGGAGGGTTGTGGGAAGGCACAGAAGGCCTTCTGCAGAATAGGCTGGCGAGGAGGCGCTGGGTCTCACTGGGTCTACATGAGGGTTCGGAGGCCGCAGTAGCTCCCCTACTGTGGGAACTGGATTATAGGCGTTAGACCTCACTGGGGCTGCCTGCAGGGGGGGAGGGACCACTAGGCGCAGCTGCCAAGTTTTCTGTTTGGTTATGTATGACACTCCTGGGTTTTCACTGTGCTTATGTGTGACACATTATCATGAGACGTATGTCTATGTCAAGATAGAAGTTACAGAAATTAACACCCTTTTAGAAATTAGGGCTTCAGTTATGGCATTTTGGCATAGGGCAGTGCAGCAAGGCACCGTGCTTCGCTGCCCTATGCCAAAGTGAAAGTGGAGGAATGTACAGTATTTAAACAACATAATGCATTCCTGTCATTTCTGCCTGCGCTGACGCCGTTTCGGCAGCCTAGCCCCAACGTAGGCACCCTTGCGCCATGGTGAAGGGGTACCTCCGTTGCAGGCAGGATTGTTTTTGTGCAGGAAAGGACACCTCCCTGCACAAAAACAATCCTACGAGGTGTTTTCCTCTTTCCATGCACAATGCAGCACACATGGAAAGAGGAAAAAATAAGGAGAAATAAACATATTTCTCCTCGTTACGCCTCACTTCGGGAGGCGTATGGATTTGACGCTTCCCCAGGTTTACATCACTTTGTAAATCTGGGGCAGCATCAAATTCCATGGATGGTGCATGGGGAAACCCACAGCAACGCCCATGGAATGCCTCCCAGCTTCAGAGTGAGGCGACACCGCGATTTGCGCTGCATCGCCTTAGTCATGATTTATGAGGCCACTCAAAGCCATGGGTGGCTATGCATGGCTTCATAAATTTCTATGAGAGCCCTGCATCACGCAAGCACCACTATGCGAGGTGCAAAACTAATGCAGGGCTCTCATAAATAAGTCCCCTAGTGTCTAAAACAATTGCTTGAAAACAGGTACAATGCTCTGGAACTGCTTCAGCAAGGTAGCTCGACTACTTTTTGTTTTCGAAACACGATCATCATGGAAATATTTGTGGCGCCAAAAATAATCTACATACACACCCTCTAAAAGGATCATTCTTGCTTAAAAAGGAGTCACCAAAACTTGACTTTTGGATTTAAATTGCTGCAGTGTGATTTCAAGCTCTGAGGGTCTTTACTGCGCCCGTGTAATGCACGGAAAAATAAAGCAAGCCCCAGCGAAGCCTACTATGGAACTGCATGGGACTTGGAGGAGCCCTCACAGCCAATCAGGTGCTGCTATACACTGCTGACTAGCAATGGGAAGCTAGAAGTCAGGCTTGGCTCTGATTTCTTACCTTTCAGTGGCCTTGTATGAGCCCTTCGACTGACTATGGGTAATTGTAATTGTATTTATATAGCACTTACTACCCCTGATGAGCCATTGAAGCGCTTTACAGCTGGATAGCGTGCTACTCCAGAACCCAAGATTAGCAGTTAATCCAGTGGTTATTACTGACTATGGGCAATTGTAATTGTATTTATATAGCACTTACTACCCCTGATGAGCCATTGAAGCACTTTACAGCTGGATAGCGTGCTACTCCAGAACCCAAGATTAGCGGTTAATCCAGTGGTTATTACTGACTATGGGCAATTGTAATTGTATTTATATAGCACTTACTACCCCTGATGAGTCATTGAAGCGCTTTACACAGCTGGGTAGCGTGCTACTCCAGAACCCAAGATTAGCGGTTAATCCAGTGGTTATTACTGACTATGGGCAATTGTAATTGTATTTATATAGCACTTACTACCCCTGATGAGCCATTGAAGCGCTTTACAGCTGGATAGCATGCCACTTCAGAACCCAAGGTTTGCGGTTAATCCAGTGGTTATTACGGTTAGTCATGTGCACTCAAGAAACAATTGTATGCATTTACTCCAGTTACTTTGTGATATATTATATAAATGCAAGTTAGGTGTGACCATTGGTGGGGGTTATGTGGTTTCAGGTGAATGTTTGGTGAGATAGATAGTCTGGTGGAGATTTAGATAACATTAGGTTACAGGGATAGGGTTTTAAAGAGGAGGGGTTGTGCTCTATGAATATATGGCATGAGCCAATTTCAGTGTTACAATAAAGGAGATTAAGGCAGACAGGCATGTGAATCAGAGGACACTATACTCAGAAATAGAAGGCATGCAGAGGATGGAATGTCACAAGAGAGTCACTCTGTAAAAAGAAAGGAGAGGAATCAAGCGGAAGTAACTCAAGGTAAATATTTCATGCAGGAGTTTAGAAGTATAGTGGGAGAAGGCTTTTAGAGACAGCAAGCAATTAAGTGTAAGGAACCGACGCATCACCTTCCCTGCGACCCTTTTGTTTTCTTTGCGTTACGCATTTAAGGTACATTGAGAGTAAAGTGTTGCATCTACAACTTGAGAGAACTGAGCTATTTTATAACATTTTAAAGTCTATTTTTGAGTACAGTATTGTGGATTTTGGTCGTTTGGTCTTGTGTTAAGTCTATATAAAAATACTATTTTTATAATACAACCTGTGTGGTGTCCATCTGTAGTGTTGTCACTGTATTACTGTATGTATTCACAAATGCTTTACACACTGCCTCTGAGATAAGCCTGCCTGCTCGTGCCAAGCTACCAAGGGGGTGAGCAGGGGTTATTTTAGGAGTGTAGCCCCTTACCCTGACTAGACGCAAGGGTCCCTATTTGTCACAGGTACCTACCTATGCCAACTAGAGACCCCCAAATCTAACATTGGTGGTCAGCGGTGAGGATTTGGACTTGCATTTGTGATTCATATACAGTGATTGGTGTACACTACTAGTGAGTGCAGACCATAACGCAACCACATACTTTTTGAGAGTTTTTCCTTGGAACTTCTTTTCTATTTTTGATTCCTGAGAACTGCCAGTCTTTTTGCTACCATGAGCAAGTCAGCATCCATAGTATCTGTAAACATCATATTGGAAGAAGAGAGAATTGATACTTACACTGTGCCTTATCTCAAAGTTTTGTGCAAGAAATGTAAAATCTCTGTGAAAGGCCTCACCAGGAAAGAGGAATACCAGAAGGCGCTGAGGGCCTTGGTAGAATCTAGGAATGCCAGTGAGCATCCTGAGGAGCCAGCAATGGAGGCAGAGGATTTAAATGGGCAGCTTGAGGGGCCAGTGGGCCTAACTGGAGGAAAAGCACCTTCAGGGGCGGGCAGCAGTGTTTCTTCCAAGGGATTGTCCCCAGGAGAGCTGGAGGACAGAGCAAAGGAGAGGATGCATAAGTTGGAGCTAGCTAGGCTCAAAATGGATGGTCAGAAAGACATAGAGAGCAAGAAAATAGAGCTTGGGATGGAATTAGAGATGAAGAAGTTAGCCTTAGAGGAAAAGAGAATGCATTTTGAGCATGAGAGAGGATTGAGGGAATTGGAACTCAAGGCCAAAAATTTAGAGGTTCCTCCCTCTGGTGGCAGCACACCGCCAGTGCATGTAGAAGCAAGAGCCTACATTCCCAAAGATGTAGTTAAAGATTTCCACAAGAATGAGGATATTGGTCAGTGGTTTAGGGCTTATGAAGCTGCAATGTTGGCCCACCGGGTCCCTGAGAAGGATTGGGGAGCGGGGTTGTGGGGCCGCTTTGTTAGTGAAGGGAGGGACACTTTGTTGGATTTGCCTACAGAGGAGCAGATGTCCTATACCCACATGAAGGGAGCCCTAATGTCCAGATTTCGTTTGACCCCAGAGCTATACAGACTAAGGTTTAGAAATTGCAGAAAACTGGAGCCTACCACTTGGGTGGAATATGTGTCTTTCTTTTGCAGAGCATTGGATAGTTGGGTGAAGGGTAGCAAAGTGGATAATTTTGAGGCGCTCTATGATTTACTTGCATGGGAGCACTTGTCAAATAACTGTTTTCCATAACTACGCCAGCATCTTATTGATAGCAAGCTGACTAACCCTAGGAAGCTTGCTGAGGAGGCGGACCGCTGGGTGAGCACCCGGGTCCAGAAGGGTCATGTGGGAGACTTCGCCAAAGGTGGGCAGGGTACCCAGCAGAAGAGTGGGGGGGACAAGGGTAAACAGAGGGAGTTCCAGAAAGGGCCCCAAAGTAATCCCCAAGGGAGCCAAGGGAAAGGTTCCCAGCCTCCCCCTGAGAAGAAGGCAGTGGCCCCGACAGATAAGCCTGTCCACAAGGGGCCCAAGACCTGTTTTAAGTGTGGTCTAGTAGGCCACTGTTCTTATGATGCTAGATGTCCCTTGTATGGGAAGACAGCACCCACTGGTGCACCACCCCGGCAGTTGGCTAGTGTAGCCCTGGGGGAGGAGATGGGTGCCCAAGGTGGGTGGGGTCCCGCAGAGATGTCCCTTGTCTCTTTAGGAGACTGTGAGGTGGTCCCCAGGACCCAGCTGCCTGATAACACTAAAAAATACAGGCAGTGGGTGACCATCAATGGCAAGAGGGTGGAAGCTCTTAGAGACACCGGAGCCAGTGTGACAGCTGTCAGTTGTCGGCTGGTGTCTGAAGAGCAGATAGTCCCCATTGCATTTTACCCAGTTGTTGCCGCTGACAACACAGAGAGCCACTGCAAGGTGGCACAGGTTCCCTTTGAGTGGGGGGGGGGTCTCAGGGACTCTTCAAGTAGCTGTGAGGCCAGCCATGCCTGTTGAATGTCTGTTAGGTAATGATTTGGAGAGCTCCCCTTGGGCTAAGGTGGAGCGAAGAGCTCATTTAGAGATGTTGGGTTTGCCTGAGTGGGCCTGCCTGACCACTCGGTCTATGGCTACCAGTAAGGGTGTTCAAGAGGACCTGGAGCCTGAGAAAATGGCCCAGGTGCCTGCCTTAAAGAGAAGAGGTAGGGGGCACGGGAAACCGGCCCCTGAGATTCCCACGGCCCAGGAGGAGACAGACCCTGAGGGGGATGCCCTGGAGCCTACCGGGGAAGAGATTGCTGAACTGGGAGACCTGCCTGAGCTGACCCATTGGCAGCAAGAAGGAGGTCCCTCCAGGGAAGAGTTCTGTGAGGAGCAGAACAAGTGCCCTTCTCTTGTGGGTTTACGGCAGCAGGCTGCAAACCAGACAGCAGGTGATCAGTCTGGATCACATTGGATCTACTGGGAGAATGGTCTCCTGTATAGTGAGCCTAAGGTTGCTGAGCCTGGGTCAGCCCGTGTGCTGGTGGTACCCCAGCGCTTCAGAGCCTTCCTACTGGGGCTGGCTCATGATGTGCCTTTAGCAGGACATTTGGGGCAGGACAAGACCTTTGAGAAGCTTGTCACCCACTTTTATTGGCCCCAAATGCGCAAGAGTTCAGAAACTGATTGCAGGACCTGTCAGACTTGCCAGGCAAGTGGAAAGAGTGGGAGGAAGCGCAAGGCTCCTCTCCAGCCATTCCCTGTGCTCAGCACCCCCTTTGAAAGGGTGGGCATTGACATTGTGGGGCCTCTGGATCCCAAGACAGCCATGGGCAACAGGTTCATCCTGGTCTTGGTGGACCATGCCACCTGGTACCCGAAAGCCATCCCTCTCAGGACAGTGACGGCCCCCGTGGTGGGACGTGCACTGATGGGGATTTTCTCCCGCGTGGGGTTTCCCAGAGAGGTGGTGTCAGACCGAGGTACCAACTTCATTTCTAAGTATATGAAGTCCCTGTGGCAAGCACAAAACTTACAGGGTGACTGACAGGGTGAGAGCTTGCATCAAGGAGGAGGTCTCCAAGATGCTTGCGTTAGGGGTGATTGAGTCCTCTAACAGTCCTTGGGCCAGCCCAGTGGTCTTGGTCCCAAAGGCTGCCGTTCCGGGTGTCACGCCAGAACTGCGGTTCTGTGTGGACTACCGAGGGCTCAATTCAGTCACCAGGACTGACGCGCACCCCATCCCCAGAGCTGATGAGTTCATCGATCGGTTAGGGGCTGCCCGGTACCTCAGCACGTTTGACTTAACGTCTGGGTACTGGCAGATGGCCTTGACTGATGGGGCAAGAGAGAGGTCAGCATTCTCCACACCAGATGGGCACTACCAATTCCGGGTTATGCCCTTTGGGATGAAGAATGCCCCTGCCACCTTTCAGAGGTTGGTCAACCAGGTGTTGGCTGGACTGGAAGAGTTCAGTGCTGCCTACCTGGATGACATTGCAGTGTTCAGCGCCAGTTGGGAAGAACACCTGCGCCACCTCTGGGAAGTATTGATGGCGCTGCGGAGAGCAGGCCTCATGATCAAGGCGAGTAAGTGCCAGATCGGGCAGGGTTCCGTGGTGTACTTGGGACACCAGGTTGGGAGCGGCCAGGTGGCACCCCTACAGCCCAAGATTGAGACCATCCTGGCTTGGGAACCCCCCAAGACCCAGACAGAGGTGAGAGCCTTTTTAGGACTCACCGGGAATTACAGGAGGTTTGTCAAGGGGTATGGCAGCATTGTTGCACCCTTGACAGAGCTGACTTCCAGGAAGCAGCCCAAGAGAGTGATTTGGACTGACACCTGTCAGAGAGCTTTTGATGCCCTGAAGACTGCCATGTGCACGGCGCCCGTGCTCCTGGCACCCAACTTCTCAGAAGAGTTTATTGTTCAAACAGACGCTTCAGAGCATGGTGTGGGGGCTGTTTTGTCACAGATTAATGAAGAGGGCCTAGATCAACCTGTAGCCTTCATCAGTAGGAGGTTACTTCCACGGGAACAGAGGTGGAGTGCAATTGAGCGTGAGGCATTTGCTGTGGTCTGGGCACTGAAGAAGTTGAGACCATACTTGTTTGGGACTCACTTCCGGGTTCAGACAGACCACAGGCCCCTCAGATGGTTGATGCAGATGAGGGGTGAGAATCCACAGCTGTTGAGGTGGTCCATATCCCTACAGGGGATGGACTTCACAGTGGAACACCGCCCTGGTACAGAACACGCCAATGCTGATGGTCTGACCAGATTTTTCCACCTTAGTGATGAGAACTCCCAGGAGGTAGGGTAGTTCTCCCCACATTTCAGCTGGAGGGGACACGTGTTAGACCTGGCACCATTGGCGTGGGTCTCCCTTCCATTTTTTGCTGTTGCCTCTTATGTTTTTGCTGGTTTTAGATGCTTTTGGGCACTGTGCCACTGCTGTTCAGTGCCACAGTGCAAGTGCTCCCTATGGTAAATTGATGTATGGATTAGTGACTCCATGATTGGCTTGATTGGTTTACTTGTCAGACCCTAGTACAGTGCACTGCGTGTGCCCAGGGCTTGTAAATCCAATACTGCTGGTGGGCTTGCAGCACTGGTTGTGCCACCCACCGGAGCAGCTTGTAAAGTGTGTCTCAGGCCTGCCATTGCAGGGCCTGTGTGCAGTCTGGTACTGCCATGTTGACTGGGCAAGTGCACCCACTCGCCAGTGCCTAAACCTTCCCTTTTATACATATTAGTCACCCCTATGGTAGGCCCAAGGGCAGGGTGCATTGTAGGTAAAAGGTAGGACATGCCCTGATGTGTGTGGCATGTCCTAATAGTGAATTACAGCCATTTTCGTTTTTCACTATTGCAAGGCTACCTGTTCCCCATAGGCCAGAATGGGCAGTTAGATTATTACATCTTATAATCCTAACTGACTCAGGGAACCAGGTAGAAATTCGAGTTTAGTATGCCTGAACTCAGAATGATAAAATACATCTTTTAGTGAAGTTGGTTTTAACATTCTGTGTTTGAAAATACCACTTTTAGAAAGTATCCAAGCCTGCCTCTGCTAGGTTGTGTATTCCTTGTCTGGAGTTTGAGTGACAGGGGCTGGGGGATTCCAGGAGACAGGGTGAGTCAGCACAGAGCTGAATAGAGAGATCTGCATGCAGATGGGAGGGAGGAGTTGCACCTGGGACCTGAATAGGGCTGTGCCTTTCCTCCACAATGCTGGCTCCACCTCCTGTGGTGTGTCTGATGTCCCTGGCCTGCACTGTCAAAGGAAGAGAAGGAGTCCTGTAAACAAAGTGCTCCAGGACTGACCAGAACTGGTTTGGACTAGGCAAAGGCCTCTCTGCCTTCAGAGAACAAAGAGAAAAGTAGTATAAATATTGGGACCCAGACCCAAGAACTTTAGATCACTTCTGGGAATCAAGACGAACCTTTGCTGAGGAGAAGAACCAGGAAGCTGAAGGAGGAGACTACCCCTGTGCTGTGTGTTTGGGGGTTGGCCTGCAGTAGTTGCTTCATTACCAAAGAGAGGAGAAAAGGACTGAGTGTGCTTTCTATCAACTTGAAGAAGAATCTCCAAGGGCTTGAACTAGAGCTTGCCTCCTGCCTGAAGTCTCAGGGATACAAGACTTCACCAACCAGCTCCCCCCCTGAATTCTCTTGCTGGGAATTGAAGTGCCTGCTGTTGTGCTGGGCCTTCTGAGAGACTGCGTGTCGCTGGGAGCTGGAAGCGCGACGCAACGACGAGAAGCGTGTCGCCGCCGCAGCCGCTGTCATCGCATCGCCGAGGAAGCGAGACGCCGCTGCTGCTGTCAACATCGCATCGCCGAAGCGCGGCGCATCGCCGGAGAAGCGGGACGCTGCCACAGAGGTCATCGTCGCATCACCGGAGAAGCGCGTCGCAGGGCCTGTCGCGGCTCCAAAGATCATCGAGTCACCGCACGGCCGTCGGGCGTGCACGCAACACACCAACGTTGTCGCATCGCAACCAAGATGCCATTTTGTCGCATCGCACCGGAGAAGAGTATCGCATCGAGGTGCCAGCTTGTCGCATCGTATCGGAGAGCAGTACGAAACCGACACATCAACTCCCCACACAGTAAGGAAGCGAGCATCAACTCCCCTGCGCAGCAGTAAGGAACCGACGCATTCACTCCCCTGCGTGTAAGGAACCGACGCATCACCTTCCCTGCGACCCTTTTGTTTTCTTTGCGTTACGCATTCAAGGTACATTGAGAGTAAAGTGTCGCATCTACAACTTGAGAGAACTGAGCTATTTTATAACATTTTAAAGTCTATTTTTGAGTACAGTATTGTGGATTTTGATTGTTTGGTCTTGTGTTAAATCTATATAAAAATACTATTTTTATAATACAACCTGTGTGGTGTCCATCTGTAGTGTTGTCACTGTATTACTGTATGTGTTCACAAATGCTTTACACACTGCCTCTGAGATAAGCCTGCCTGCTCGTGCCAAGCTACCAAGGGGGTGAGCAGGGTTTATTTTAGGAGTGTAGCCCCTTACCCTGACTAGACGCAAGGGTCCCTATTTGTCACAGGTACCTACCTATGCCAACTAGAGACCCCCAAATCTTACAATGGTGAAGTGAGGACAAAGGAGATAAGGCTCCTAAAGAAAGTCGATTAGGTCTTTTTGCTAAGAGTGGCTCCTGACTAGTCTTCCTGTAGCACTGCAACTTGGTAGATGGTGACTGCGGAGGGGGCTGCAAACTCTGTTGTTCAGAGTGAGAAGGTTCTTTGGGGTAAAACCACCATTTTGTCTCCTTCCTGGTCACTGTCGGTGTGGGTGCTCCAGGCTGGAGCCTACGCTACTGAGAGGAGCATCACCCCACACAAAAGCTATGTCTGCAGACCACACTAGAGGCAGTTGAAACAAACCCACCCCAAACCCATCTCCTGCCTGCAGATGTCTGAAAAGATAGTAGTGTTTGTATGTACAAGACATTTACATTCATATTCGCATATGTTTCTCAGCATTCACAGATGTGGGAATGGTACAGGGCTTATGAATGAAGTTGCCCACCACATTCCAGCTGGTGAGTGAGGGCTGGACAGTAGGTACTTCCTCTGAGGTTGGCTGCTGCTAGTCTATCGCCATGCAGACAGCAGAGAAACTGTTCTTAACTAGTTAGGAGACTGGGCTGTCTCACATGTTTCATTTTAATGTAAAATAATATGCAAATAAACAAAAGAAGCAGATGATCCATGGGTCAGCGACTGTAGCTAAACACAGGAATAGCCGCTGAATCTGTGAAATCAGAGAGGAAATCTAGTACTAGCGCTTTAAACAAAGTGATGTTTTCAACCAACTGAATTAAATCCTCAAAGCTCCTTCCAGCTGGACCCTTTCCCTGCCTCCTTAGGATTTACAGGACTGGGAGGGATGCTGTCTGAAAGACAAACATTTTAACACAATCCTGTCACTGAAGCAACAGCAATTTACAAAAACAACAGTTAAATGGCAAAACATAGCCTTCACAGTGCATACCTGGCCACTTCCCCCTGCATCCTCTCTAAATCAACAAGGAGTTGCCTTTTTATTAAGTTTTTGGCTAGCATTTCATACTGCACTGCTGCCATTTTAAGCGTTGAAAACAAGCCAATTACAGATGTTACTTTTGAACAGTGTAGGAAATTGGGTTACTGGTTGGGGAGGTGAAGCCCTACTCAAGCAGCAACAACAATTCTTGTCAGGGGGAAACACAAGCAAACCCCAAATTAACCTATGCTTAACCCTCTAGTAGCTTGGCACACAGCTTTCAGGATTAACTTAGAGGCATTGTGTAAAGTATTTATGCAGCACTTCCTACGTCGATGATGCATCGCACAGCAGCAGTTCCAAAGAGCTACGGGGCTGCGAGGTCCTGGGTTCAGGAGGCACTGCGCAGCGGCGGTTCTGAGGAGCTGAGGGGTCCTTCATCGGGGATGCGCAGCAGGATTTCCTATTTGGAGCTGTGAGGAGATGCGTCGCGCTACGTCGATTCTGCTCAAAGACCACAGCTGGGCTGGCAGAAAACCATCAGGCCCACTTCCAAGGGTCCAGGACTGAGGTGGCACCGCTTGAAGGGGCAAAAGGCACAGCAGGCCGAGTCCAGGTGCATGGTTCAAGGTAGTTGCGGCCTTTTCTGTCTCTGAGGCTCTGATCCCTTGGAGTCACTATGGCAGTCCTGGGTTCAAGGTGCAGGTCCAGTCCTTCTCACTTAGGCAGCAGAATAGCAGTCCTTCTTGCAGCACAGCAGTCCTTTTGAGTCTGGTGCCCACTTTGAAGTGGGGGAAGCTTCTAGAGTTCTCCCCCTACAGAGCTGTCTGGAATTTTCTGCCTCCCTGCCCTTGCACCAGGTTGTTTTGGGGCACAAAAGACTAGTGTGAAACCCATTGTGAGAGGCAGAGCAGTTGTGATGAGTAAGTGTAGTAGGTGACAGCTCCCCCCCATCCAGTCAGAGATGGCCCATCCTGCCAACACCTATTTACCCTTTGTCTCACTGTCTGGGAGTAATACACAAAGACCAACAGCCAATCACGCCTAGTCATGGGGCCCAGGATACAGGCTGCAGGCACCAAATAGTTGGGACAAGAAAATGCCAACTTTCTAAAAGTGGCAGTTTCAAAATTGTGACTTAAAATCCAACTTTACCATTAAAGAGGGTTTTAAATTACAATTCTTTGGACACCAAACTCAACTTTCCTACGTGTTCCCATTTGAAAGTTATTACTTATTAAATGTAATAAGGTAACCCCATGTTATCCTATGGGAGAGGTAGGCCTTGCAGTAGTGAAAAACGAATGTAAGTGTTTTTCATTACCAGGAAATGTAAAGGTTAAAAAGTACATTGGCAATGTTTAAAATGCGCTGTTTGGGGCCTACCCTATGGGTGATGTATGTGTATTAAAAAGGAAGGTTTAGGCCTGGCAAATGGTTTATTTTGCCAGGTCGAAATGGCAGTTTAAAAGTGCACATACAGGCTGCGATGTCAGGCCTGGGATATGTTTAAAGGGCTACTTAAATGGGTGACACAATGAGTGCTGCAGGCCCACTAGTAACTTGACTTAAACACACTGACCCTAGAGACAAAGTCCATTCAATTAAGGGTGCAGTTGTGTGATGTACATAATTGTGACTCTGGTTATTTGGAATTTTGTTGTCTCTTCCCTCTGCCTGTGTGATACTTGTTGTAGTGTGGCCCCAGGGGTAATCACCCCCACTTAACTCTTTCAATAATACTAATAAATGTTTGCATTTTCTAATAAGTTGATTGGACACAATCTGGGTATTATTTTTCCCCCCAGAGTATTGTTCTCCAGATTGCAATTTAGGGGCCTCTGCTCCTTGTAATAATATATCGCTCTTGGTCCCTAGATATCCTTGGGCTTCCCTTGTATGTATGTAGCAGGTCCACCAGTAGCATTTAATTTACTGACCCTGGATACAGGTAGTTCCACTTTACTAGGAACTTACAAGTAAATCAAATGTGTCAATTGTGTGTAAGCCAATTTCACCATGTTTCAAAGAGATAGCACAAGCACTTTAGTATTGGTTAGTAGTGGTAAAGTGCATAGAGTCCTAAGGCCAACAAAAACAAATTCAACAAAAACAGGTGGAGAGAAGGCAAAAAGTTTGGGGAGAACCCTGCAGATAGGACCAAGCCCAACATCTAGTGTAATGGTACTAAAGGTATCGACCTGGAAAGGAAGAAAGGCTGGATCAGCCTTGCAGACATTATAACTTCTAACCTTTAAATCAGAATATATCTAAGTGGCAGACATTCCCTTTCCATGTGTGGTATCCATGTATATGATATTACATTGATATTTCCCAAGTTGTATATTCCTTTCCCCCCTTTATCAGTGAACATTGTTATTGAGTTCCCATTTGGAATGTTGAGATGTGATTGTGTGGGAGGGTGACAGTTGGTAGACACTAGGACCTGTTAACTGATGATGCCAGTGGCTGGAGATTCTTATGTGGAAATAAACTACTTGATGTCTCAACCTCACATCTTGTCTGCTATTCCTGAATTTCCTGGTGTGTTATCAGATACCACACCAGCTAATTGGAGGAAGAGTTTTCCACAAAGATAACTAAAAAATCTACATTAATAAGCTCTTTACTGAATCACTCTTAATTCTTGACTCCTCCTTGAAAGGTTCTGGTTATAAGCCAGAAGTGTCAAAAGATCTTACAACTAGGGGTTGGTGAAATATTCCGTTCCACCGGTGGAATTGGCAAAAGTTTGGCAGCTCCGCTTTACTCTTGCAACATGGAGTTCCGGCTACTCGGAACTCCGCGAAGTGACAAAAAACTCCGCCAAGCTACGTGGAGTTCCGCGAGCGGCGGAGTGGGTTACCTCGCACTGTTTGCACTGATTTTTAGTGCCGGGTGTTTGTCATGCAGCACGAATGGCATCTCGCACAGTGCAATAGGGTGCTGCTTCTTTCTGCCGCTCGAGTAGAAGTTCTACTCGAGCGGCAGCTTCCTCAACACGAACGGAAGGTTTCACAACGCGAGCGGCAGCGACGATCCTCGACTGCCCACGTTGGGAAATCTCACACGGAAGTGGTCTAGCGTTGGATTTTCCTCGCTCGCGCTCGCCAGCTTACCGTTAGCGAGTGCGAGCGAGGAAAAAACTCTGCTCCGCTAAGCGGAGTTTTTCGGAACTCCGCGAGCTCCACGGAGTGCAAAAAACTCCACAAACTCCACGAACAGAGCGGAGTTCACCGTCCACTCTTAGCACAGAGTTTACAAACAAGTCTTTAGAGAAAGTAGGCCACCACCTACTGAACAGTGAGGTGTGTAGAGTGCTCAGCAATCATTTGAGAATAGAGTTTTAAACGTGTAAGCCGCAGGCTAGCCTCTAGCATCTGGGAACTAGAAGGAAGTGACAACATGTCAAGTAATTACGCGTGCTGTCACTGTACCCGGGTGCCTTCAACGAAAGAGGAAGTTACTGCCGTACATAATAGCACCCAAGCAAAAATGTATTGCGCTGGTACTAGACATTTCTGCCCCTCAAAGCTACAGCTACAACTTAATGCATACAGAGAATAACGTCTGAAAACAAAGCTGTTCTAACACTTGCTTCCATGACAGAACACGCTATCCGCTGAACTGCTTAACTGATTTGTGTGATAAATGTTGGACCCTGCAAGGATGCAGAGTTTTATTGAAAATGCATTAGTTCAACCCCAGATGCGTGGCACACGGCAAGGCTGAATAGATCCTCTGCAGCAAGGACTAAAGGGGAAGCCTTAAGCCTCTCTGGCAAGAGCTCAAAAGAAGGCATCATTCAGCCCTTTCTTGCATAGCCCAGCAGGGAAGCTGCATTCAGGCAGTCACCTGAAAGGAAAGATACATTCGGAGTGACTATAAACAGGCTTCTCCAAGCGGGGCCTCAATCAGAGGGTAGAAAATGGGAAAAATGCAATATATATTGTTCTGCTGGGTAATAAGAGTACCTGTTTGTCACAGTTTCGACGGGCTTCGGGAGGAGCAGAAGGGCGAGTGGTGGTCCGTCCCCCCTGAATCTGGCCGTCTCCTCTCTTTCCAGCCAGATGACTGGGACCCCGACGACCCTGACATTACGGAGGACAACGTGGTGCAATACGGGCCTGGTCCCTTTAACGGGGAGGGCATCATCAAAGGCCCCGCCCCCGCTCCCGCCGTCATATCGGGCCCGCCCAGGAGAGTGGATGACGACGAACCCGGAAGAGAGCCGAGGGAACCGGAGCGAGAAGAGGACGCCGAAGAAGGAGAGTGTGAAGGCAGGCATTAGAGAGGGGAACGACTGGCGCTGCTGACAGTACCGGAGGGAGAACCCGACACCAGGACGCCAGGAGGCCAACGGTTCGGCTCTGCGCCCCGCCACACTCCTGGAGGAGTGTGGCTCCAACAGGTACGAGAACGTATGACTGGGTGGATGGGGAGGAGAACAGCCGCTTTTAAATAGGGCACCTCCAACTACCCCTTCACTTCACCCGATCCCTAGCACAGCCCCTCACGTTGTCGGAAGTGTGTTTGTGGCACTGGTGCTCCCTCACTCCTACCCTGACCCCGTCTCAATCATAGCGGGGAGTCTCACAGTTCCTTTTGTTTTGTTTTGTCTTTCGCCTGGTGGGAGCGAGCCCGAGGGATCCCAGGAAGAAGCCTGAGGAGGGAGAAAAACCGCGACCTGTGACGTGAACAGGACCGGACGAGACCTGTGGAACATTAACAGGACACACCTTGGACTGGGTCCCCCAAGACTATAAAGCTGGCCCATCGCGACAAACCCCGTATAAAAATAAAACCAGGTCTAACCAGATCCCGTGTCCAGCCTGATCCGTGCGAGGGCTTACTAGTGGTGGAGAATGCAGGCAACCTGTCCATTGATAAAGGCATAATGGACGCCATCATCCAACATCTGATAGCGGGTCAGGAGAAACTGGGATGGGCCGTGGAGCGGCATATGAGCACGGCTCAAGCCGACAGGGATGTCTTCAGGGACAGTATAGCCGCACAGCAGGAGGAGCTGCAGAGACTAGCCACGGAACAAACAGCTGGCCGGCTCAGAGAAACAAGAAGCCCTCATACACCAGGACCCTCAGGCATAACCCTCCAAAAGTATGTAGCCGGGGAGGATCCGGATGCATTCCTTCTGAACTTCGAGAGGGCGGCCAGGGCCTGTGGGTGGCCGGCGGACAAATGGCCCTTCTTTTTGGCCCCCTTACTGACGGGCGAAGCCCAGGCTGCCTACCAGGTGGCCAACAGTGCAGGCACTGCGCCCTATGGCGAGATCAAAACGATCATTCTGGATCACCTGGGTATGGACGCGGAGGCCTTCCGCGTGCGCTTTCGTAGGGAAAGAGGACATCCCGGGGAGAACCCAAAAACGCTGTTCTTCCGCCTCAAATCGGCTGCAGACAAATGGTTAAGACCTCTTGAGAACTCAAAGGAAGATATCATGGACCGCATATATCTTGAGCAGTACCTAGAGGCCCTACCATACAACACACAGAGGTGGCTCCGACAACATCCACGGCTGACTACCGAACAAGCGATAGAAATGGCCACCACCTTCTCAAGGGCCCAGCCGCGTGTCCCGTCCTGGGAACCAGACAGATCCCGCCCTCCGCCAGGGAAACCCGAGAAAAGGAATGTCAGACCTCCTGCAGAACCCCTGAGACTCCGACCAACCAAGTCAGGTCCTCCGTTGTATAGAGGGCCCCAGTGCTTCGACTGTGGCGAGTGGGGCCATATCGCCAGGGCATGTCCGCTCAAGAAGACGTCGGAGGAGCCGATGGAAGTGGGATATATTCCCCGTTCCATCCTATACACCGCAGAGATGGGGACGGCATTTTACGTGAGTGTAGGAGTGAATGGGAAATGGGTTAGGGCCCTACTGGATTCGGGGTGTAGACAATCCGTGATACAAGGGGCGCTGATACATCCCTCACAACTCCAACCCGATCTGTATGTCCACATTAGATGCGTACACGGGGACGTGAAGGCATACCCAGTTGCTGAGATAGACATCACCACAAAGGGAGGGCCCCCATGTAGAATCAGGGTGGGGGTACTACCTGATTTACCAGAAGAGGTCATCATAGGGACCGACAATCCGGGGTTCCTAGACATGTTCCTGGCCACCGTTTTTCAGACCCTAGGGGGGAGGAGGGATAACAAGCAGGAAGAATCCTCACCCGCCTTGATCACCACGGAGCCATGGCTCCTGGATAGGAACTTCCAGTTAACGCAAATCAATGACCCCACCCTCCAGCATGCCTGGCAAAGTGCCCAAAACAACAATGGAACACCCCCATATACCTACCCTCCTTTCTTCTCTAAGAAGGGGTTACTATACCGTCAGGGCACCCAAGAGGAAGAACCCCAGCTACTGGTCCCTAAGTCCTTCCGCGAACAAATCCTGTTCTTTTCCCACTCTCACCTTACAGCTGGACACATCGGGGTAGAGAAGGTCACGCAAAATGTCCTGAGATACTTTTATTGGCCCGGGGTGTATGGGGACATCAAGAAGTATTGTCAGGAATGCGAGACCTGCCAGCGAAAAAACCCTTATCGACCCCCTCCTGTTCCCCTCCAGCCATTACCCATATTAGGGGTACCCTTTGAAAGAGTGGGAATGGACCTTATAGGTCCCCTCCCCAGAACCCGGAAAGGACATCAATATGCTCTGGTGATAGTGGACTATACAACCCGCTACCCAGAGGCGTTTCCCCTCTCAGCCCCCACTACACAGAACATTTCGGACAAACTAATCGAACTATTCTCGAGGGTAGGGTTTCCCAGGGAGATCCTAACCGACCAGGGCACTCCATTTGTCTCACGACTAATGAAAGAAGTATGTAGGACGTTGAATCTGAAACACCTAAAGACCTCGGTATATCACCCCCAGACTGACGGCCTCGTTGAGAGGTATAATGGGACGCTAAAGCGCATATTGAAGAAAATGTTGGGGGGAGAAGGGGCGGAATGGGACCGGCTCCTCCCCTTAGCATTGTACGTCATCAGAAGCCAGGTCCAGAGCAGTCTCGGTTGCTCTTCCTTTGAGATGCTTTACGGGAGACAACCGAGATCGCTCCTGGAGATGACCAAAGAAGCCTGGGAGAAAGAGGAAGCAGATGAGGCTAGAGATCTTCTGGACTACACCAAGAGTCTTAAGTCCAAGATAGGGAAGCTGAGGGATCTTGCTTATTCCCATTTGGAGAAAAAGCAAGCGCAACAGAAACATTTCTACGACAAAGGGAAGAGGTGGCGACATCTAGCTATTAACGATTGGGTATTGGTGTTGCTGCCTTCCTCCTCCAGCAGATTCAAGGCGGAATGGCTGGGGCCGTACAAAGTGGTGGGGACGGTAGGGAGAACAAGCTACCGAGTACAGGTAAAGCCCTCTCGGATTCAGACATATCATATCAACCTACTAAAAAAATGGTTGGGACCCCTACCTAGCTCAGCCCATGTAGCCATACCAACAGAAGAGGGCTCCTCACCCGGTACCCTAGCCCACTTGGTCGTAAATGAGGAGCTAACATCCAAAGAGAAACAATCCCTAATGAGTGTCATAAACCCCTTTGCTTCCTTGTTCTCGGACGAGCCAGGGAAAACCTCGCTTGCAGAACATTCTATCATAACCACAACCTGGCCGGATAGTTAAACAGCGGCCATACCGCATACCCGCCGCACGGAGGGAGGCGGTACGCACGGAAGTAAAGGCTATGTTGAGGATGGGGGTCATTCGTCCCTCCATGAGCGAGTGGTCCTCTCCCATAGTCATGGTTCCCAAACCAGACGGGTCGATCAGATTCTGTATGGACTTCCGTGCCCTCAACTCCGTCTCCAAATTCGATGCCTACCCAATCCCAAGGGTAGACGAATTAATCGAAAAATTGGGTAACGCTAGATATATTACCACCATTGACCTTACGAAGGGATACTGGCAGGTGCCCCTGAAAGAAACCGACAGGGAGAAAACAGCTTTCACAACACCAGACGGCCTATACGAGTTTACGGTCCTCCCCTTCGGTCTTCACGGTGCACCTGCCACCTTCCAGCGTCTGATGAATATGGTACTCAGGGAACACCAGGGTTATTCGTCCGCTTACCTAGATGACATAGTGGTGTTTAGCTCGACCTGGGAGGACCACCTAACCCACTTAGACCACATACTGCGGTCCCTAAAACAAGCAGGGTTGCATATCAACTCCAAGAAGTCCCGAGTGGGGTTCCAATCAGTGAATTACCTGGGGTACGTCCTAGGACACGGGGTCATAGCCCCCCAAAGGGAAAAGGTGAGGGCCTTCACTGAAACACAGTTCCCAACTACAAAAAAAGAAGTGAGAGCCTTCTTAGGGTTGCTCGGGTATTATCGACGTTTTATCCCACAATACTCAGACATAGCGGCACCCCTAACAGATGTTTTGCAAAAAGACACAAAAGCCAAGGCACTCCTAAATCCGTCAAAAGAGATGTTGAGAGCCTTCTCCCGACTAAAGGAAGCCATCTCAACAAGCCCGGTGTTGGCATCACCCGATTTTGAGAGACCATTTCTCCTACATACAGATGCCTCAGACAATGGCCTGGGGGCGGTACTATCCCAGCTCTCCCCCGAGGGTGTCAACCATCCGATCCTCTTTATAAGCAGGCGTTTGTTTCCTCGAGAAGAAAAATACCCAACCATCGAGAAGGAGTGCCTTGCGGTAACGTGGGCTATAGAAAAGCTGGGGTATTACCTGGAAGGCACTCACTTCACCTTGTACACTGACCATGCGCCCCTTCAATGGATGAGCAGGAACAAGGGACATAACCCCCGCATCCTGCGTTGGTTCCTGTCATTACAACCCTTCTCCTTTGAGGTGAAACATTGCAGGGGCACCGACAATGGTGGTGCTGACTTTCTATCCAGGGTGTTCCCTCTCCCCGAACGGGAGAATCCTGAGGGGAGGGTGTGTCACAGTTTCGACGGGCTTCGGGAGGAGCAGAAGGGCGAGTGGTGGTCCGTCCCCCCTGAATCTGGCCGTCTCCTCTCTTTCCAGCCAGATGACTGGGACCCCGACGACCCTGACATTGCGGAGGACGACGTGGTGCAATACGGGCCTGGTCCCTTTAACGGGGAGGGCATCATCAAAGGCCCCGCCCCCGCTCCCGCCGTCATATCGGGCCCGCCCAGGAGAGTGGATGACGACGAACCCGGAAGAGAGCCGAGGGAACCGGAGCGAGAAGAGGACGCCGAAGAAGGAGAGTGTGAAGGCAGGCATCAGAGAGGGGAACGACTGGCGCTGCTGACAGTACCGGAGGGAGAACCCGACACCAGGACGCCAGGAGGCCAACGGTTCGGCTCTGCGCCCCGCCACACTCCTGGAGGAGTGTGGCTCCAACAGGTACGAGAACGTATGACTGGGTGGATGGGGAGGAGAACAGCCGCTCTTAAATAGGGCACCTCCAACTACCCCTTCACTTCACCCGATCCCTAGCACAGCCCCTCACGCCGTCGGAAGTGTGTTTGTGGCACTGGTGCTCCCTCACTCCTACCCTGACCCCGTCTCGATCATAGCGGGGAGTCTCACAGTTCCTTTTGTTTTGTTTTGTCTTTCACCTGGTGGGAGCGAGCCCAAGGGATCCCAGGAAGAAGCCTGAGGAGGGAGAAAAACCGCGACCTGTGACGTGAACAGGACCGGACGAGACCTGTGGAACATTAACAGGACACACCTTGGACTGGGTCCCCCAAGACTATAAAGCTGGCCCATCGCGACAAACCCCGAATAAAAATAAAACCAGGTCTAACCAGATCCCGTGTCCAGCCTGATCCGTGCGAGGGCTTACACTGTTATTCATTCTCCAATAGACAATTCAGTTTTAACTGTCAACTGTATCAATATTAAATAATATATATTTATGTTATTGTAGCGTACCTGCTCCAAGTGCTGCATCTTAATGCTGTGGTGAATCCAGGGGTCTCTACAAACTGCTCCATCCTCAATAATACTGGCAGTGTAAGAGAATTGTAATGTCTTTATAGATATGACTCCATTTTTGGTTCCATTATTGCTTTATGGTGTGGCGTACTGGAGGACACCGAATGCTGAGAAGCCAGCATGTGGAAGGATAATGGTAGAACTAAAGAAATAGAAAAGATGAAGGTCTGCTCTCGAGCTCCCTCATACTATTCCCTTCACCGGCAGCAGCAGCAGCCTTGTCTTTTCAGCTGCAGCAGAAGAATTAGCATTTTTTACAAAGACAAACTCAACGTGTTAGTCAAATCATTGTTTCAAACTGAGCTGCAGCATTGTCTTCCCCAGAGTGGCAGCATTGTCTTCCCCAGAGTGGCAGCATTGTCTTCCCCAGAGTGGCAGCATTGTCTTCCTCAGAGTGGCAGCATTGTCTTTTCTGGCGATGAAGCATTGTCTTCCCCAGAGTGGCAGCATTGCCTTCTCCAGAGCTGCACCATTGTCTTCCCCAGAGTGGCAGCTTTGTCTTTTCTGGCGATGAAGCATTGTCTTCCCCAGAGTGGCAGCATTGCCTTCTCCAGAGCTGCACCATTGTTTTCCCCAGAGTGGCAGCATTGTCTTCCCCAGAGTGGCAGCATTGTCTTCGCCAGAGTGGCAGCATTGTCTTCCCCAGAGTGGCAGCATTGTCTTCTCCAGAGCTGTACCATTGTCTACCCTGAGTTGAGGTATTATCTTCCCTGGAGTGACAGCATTGTCTTCTCCAGGGCTGCACCATTGTCTACCCTGAGTTACAGCATTGTCCTCCTCGGAGCGACAGCATTGTGTTCTCCAGAGCAGCACCATTGTCTACCCTGAGTTACAGCAATGTCCTCCTCGGAGCGACAGCATTGTGTTCTCCAGAGCAGCACCATTGTCTACCCTGAGTTACAGCATTGTCCTCCTCGGAGCGACAGCATTGTCTTCTCCAGAGCAGCACCATTGTCTACCCTGAGTTGCAGCATTGTCCTCCTACGGGCGACAGCATTGTCTTCTCCAGAGCTGCACCATTGTCTACCCTGAGTTGCAGCATTGTCCTCCTGCGGGCGACAGCATTGTCTTCTCTGGAGCTGCACCATTGTCTACCCTGAGTTGCATCATTGTCCTCCCCGGAGCGACAGCATTGTGTTCTCCAGAGCTGCACCATTGTCTACCCTGAGTTGCAGCATTGTCCTCCTCGGAGCGACAGCATTATCTTATCCAGAGCTGCACCATTGTCTACCCTGAGTTGCAGCATTGTCCTCCTGTGGGCGACAGCATTGTCTTCTCCGGAGCTGTACCATTGTCTACCCTGAGTTGCAGCATTGTCCTCCTGCGGGCGACAGCATTGTCTTCTCCAGAGCTGCACCATTGTCTACCCTGAGTTGCAGCATTGTCCTCCTCGGAGCAACAGGATTATCTTATCCAGAGCTGCACCATTGTCTACCCTGAGTTGCAGCATTGTCCTCCTCGGAGCGACAGCATTATCTTATCCAGAGCTGCACCATTGTCTACCCTGAGTTGCAGCATTGTCCTCCTGCGGGCGACAGCATTGTCTTCTCCGGAGCTGCACAATTGTCTACCCTGAGTTACAGCATTGTCCTCCGGCGGGCGACAGCATTGTCTTCTCCAGAGCTGCACCATTGTCTACCCTGAGTTGCAGCATTGTCCTCCTTGGAGCGACAGCATTATCTTATCCAGAGCTGCACCATTGTCTACCCTGAGTTGCAGCATTGTCCTCCCCAGAGCGACAGCATTGTCTTCTCCAGAGCTGCACCATTGTCTACCCTAAGTTGCAGCATTGTCCTCCTGCGGGCGACAGCATTGTCTTCTCCAGAGCTGCACCATTGTCTACCCTGAGTTGCAGCATTGTCCTCCTGCGGGCGACAGCATTGTCTTCTCCAGAGCTGCACCATTGTCTACCCTGAGTTGCAGCATTGTCCTCCTCGGAGCGACAGCATTGTCTTCTCCAGAGCTGCACCATTGTCTACCCTGAGTTGCAGAATTGTCCTCCTGCGGGCGACAGCATTGTCTTCTCCGGAGCTGCACCATTGTCTACCCTGAGTTGCATCATTGTCCTCCCCGGAGCGACAGCATTGTGTTCTCCAGAGCTGCACCATTGTCTACCCTGAGTTGCAGCATTGTCCTCCTGCGGGCGACAGCATTGTCTTCTCCGGAGCTGCACCATTGTCTACCCTGAGTTGCAGCATTGTCCTCCTGCGGGCGACAGCATTGTCTTCTCCAGAGCTGCACCATTGTCTACCCTGAGTTGCAGCATTGTCCTCCTCGGAGCGACAGCATTATCTTATCCAGAGCTGCACCATTGTCTAGCCTGAGTTGCAGCATTGTCCTCCTCGGAGCGACAGCATTATCTTATCCAGAGCTGCACCATTGTCTACCCTGAGTTGCAGCATTGTCCTCCTGCGGGCGACAGCATTGTCTTCTCCGGAGCTGCACCATTGTCTACCCTGAGTTGCAGCATTGTCCTCCTGCGGGCGACAGCATTGTCTTCTCCAGAGCTGCACCATTGTCTACCCTGAGTTGCAGCATTGTCCTCCTCGGAGCGACATCATTATCTTATCCAGAGCTGCACCATTGTCTACCCTGAGTTGCAGCATTGTCCTCCCCGGAGCGACAGCATTGTCTTCTCCAGAGCTGCACCATTGTCTACCCTGAGTTGCAGCATTGTCCTCCTGCGGGCGACAGCATTGTCTTCTCCAGAGCTGCACCATTGTCTACCCTGAGTTGCAGCATTGTCCTCCCCGGAGCGACAGCATTGTCTTCTCCAGAGCTGCACCATTGTCTACCCTGAGTTGCAGCATTGTCCTCCTACGGGCGACAGCATTGTCTTCTCCTGGGCTGCACCATTGTCTACCCTGAGTTGCAGCATTGTCCTCCTGCGGGCGACAGCATTGTCTTCTCCGGAGCTGCACCATTGTCTACCCTGAGTTGCAGCATTGTCCTCCTGCGGGCGACAGCATTGTCTTCTCCGGAGCTGCACCATTGTCTACCCTGAGTTGCAGCATTGTCCTCCTGCGGGCGACAGCATTGTCTTCTCCGGAGCTGCACCATTGTCTACCCTGAGTTGCAGCATTGTCCTCCTGTGGGCGACAGCATTGTCTTCTCCGGAGCTGCACCATTGTCTACCCTGAGTTGCAGCATTGTCCTCCTGCGGGCGACAGCATTGTCTTCTCCAGAGCTGCACCATTGTCTACCCTGAGTTGCAGCATTGTCCTCCTCGGAGCGACAGCATTGTCTTCTCCAGAGCTGCACCATTGTCTACCCTGAGTTGCAGCATTGTCCTCCTCGGAGCGACAGCATTGTCTTCTCCGGAGCTGCACCATTGTCTACCCTGAGTTGCAGCATTGTCCTCCTCGGAGCGACAGCATTGTCTTATCCAGAGCTGCACCATTGTCTACCCTGAGTTGCAGCATTGTCCTCCCCGGAGCGACAGCATTGTCTTCTCCAGAGCTGCACCATTGTCTACCCTGAGTTGCAGCATTGTCCTCCTACGGGCGACAGCATTGTCTTCTCCTGGGCTGCACCATTGTCTACCCTGAGTTGCAGCATTGTCCTCCTGCGGGCGACAGCATTGTCTTCTCCGGAGCTGCACCATTGTCTACCCTGAGTTGCAGCATTGTCCTCCTGCGGGCGACAGCATTGTCTTCTCCGGAGCTGCACCATTGTCTACCCTGAGTTGCAGCATTGTCCTCCTGCGGGCGACAGCATTGTCTTCTCCGGAGCTGCACCATTGTCTACCCTGAGTTGCAGCATTGTCCTCCTGTGGGCGACAGCATTGTCTTCTCCGGAGCTGCACCATTGTCTACCCTGAGTTGCAGCATTGGCCTCCTCGGAGCGACAGCATTGTCTTCTCCAGAGCTGCACCATTGTCTACCCTGAGTTGCAGCATTGTCTTCCTCGGAGCGACAGCATTATCTTATCCAGAGCTGCACCAATGTCTACCCTGAGTTGCAGCATTGTCCTCCTCGGAGCAACAGCATTGTCTTCTCCAGAGCTGCAACATTGTCTGCCCTGAGTTGAGGTATTATCCTCCCTGGAGCATTGGTGCTGGGGCAAATTTCAGAACAGGGGTGCTAGCATCAATGTTACATCACTGCAATCATAGGGATGGAGAAAAACTCGAGTGTCACACAAAGCACTAGTATAGCAAATGAGTCGCGCATTCAGCAGGAGAAAGTTCTGGGTGTTGCATATATATTACCAAAGCACAGTGTGACACTGCCATTTAGAGCACATTTTCATTGAAAAGGCCACAAAATGTGCACTTGTGCAATTTACTGATAAAACTGTTTAGTGCACAAACAATAATATGTAATGAAATGAAATGAAAAGGCAACTTATAAAGCGCGAACATTCACCCGAAGGTGTCAAGGCGCTAGCTCATCAACTGAAATTAACTGGACGATTCATGGCTACGTCAGAGGTTAAACAGCCAGGTCTTCAAGGCCTTCCTGAAGGCCAGCAGGTGTGTTTCTTGTTTTAACCTTAGGGGAAGGGCGTTCCAGAGTCTGGTCGTGCCGACCAAAAAACTTCTCCCACCCCAGGAGGATTTTTTAAACCTGGGAATTATCAGGTTGTGGGAATGGGAAGAACGAAGATTGCGAGCAGGTACATAAGGCTGTAGATTATGTTTAAAAAAGCCCGGGCCAATATCATGCATGGCCTTGAACGCGATGCAGAGAGCCTTAAACTCAATCCTCCTCCTCACTGGCAACCAGTGCAGTTCCTTCAGCACTGGTAAGACAGATTTATGTCTTGGGGTGTTCAGCAAAAGACGTGCAGCAGCGTTTTGCACAATCTGTAATTTGGACAGGCACTTCTTCCGAAGGTTGATAAATAGACCATTACAATAATCGGCTCTAGATAGCACCAGAGCCGCAACCACTAACTTCCGCAGCTCAACCGGAATGAATGGAAGAATCCTTCTCAGTAATTTTAGTGTAAAAAAAGAGAGGGCTGTAACCTGATTGACATGATTTTCGAAGGAAAGCATAGAGTCAAATATGACTCCCAAGTTTCTCACCTTATTTGTAGGCGTTGGTAATGGGCCCAATTCCAACGGCCACAAAGTAGGGCACCAGAAATTAGTACGGCCGCCAAAAAGTAGCACTTCAGTCTTACTGGAGTTCAGTTTCAAGCAATTGGTGGCCATCCAATGCCCAACCTGACGAAGACAGGAGTGAAACTGTACAGCAGTGTCATCAGGGGAGCCTGTCACTGAGACTACAATCTGGGTGTCATCGGCATAAGAAATAGCTGAGAAACCCAGCGACCTAATTAGCCGTGCCAGTGGTGCAACGTATATATTAAAAAGGGTTGGGCCTAACGACGAACCCTGAGGCACGCTGCATGGCAATGTAAAGTTTGGTGACTTAAACTCACCAAGAGCCACAAATTGTTCCCGATCAGATAAAAATGATGCAAGTAAAGCAAACGCTTTCTCTTTAATACCGATCCCCTTCAATACTTCCAATAATTTTAGATGGTTCACCGTATCAAATGCGGCAGAGAGGTCAAGCAGCACAAGTGCTGCATTGCCTCCTGCATCAACGGTCTTCCTAATCAATTTGGAAGCTGTGATCAGTGCCAATTCGGTGCTATGATGCTTTCTAAACCCAAACTGGGTTGCATCCAAGAAAGCGTGCTTCTCAAGGTCTAGGGGGACTGAGGGAATTTCGCTGAATGCACCAGATGCAGCTAACTTCCCATGCGGTGATGTGTTTCCTTGAGCAGGGAGACTGGAAAAACCACTGTAGACTGCCTTGACTTTATCTTGGAAAAATGTGGCCAGAGTATTACAGAAAGTCTGATTTTGAGGTGATTCTGTTACCTCGGGACATTTGACCAACTTTTTTACCGTAGAAAAAAGTTCCTTTGAAGAATGTTTTGCAGTTAAAATGGGCGTGGTAAAGTGGCGGGTTTTTTCCTCCAGCACCAATTTTTTATACTCCAGCAAAGCTTGTTTGTAGACAGTTCTGTCCTTTGCATCGTAAGAGGATCTCCACTTCCTCTCTAAACGGCGACATTTGTGTTTGTGTAGTCTGAGGTGTTCTGAATACCAGGGTTCAGAGGGTCTTGACCTATGGCTAAATATAGATGTAGCTGGTAACACCTGATCTATTGACTTCCTAAGCCATTCATCGAATGCAGCAGCTGCCATATTCGGATCCTCTTAAAGTCTAGAGTGTTCTGAGATAAGGACTTTTCAAAAAAGTCAGCAACCATCTTATTCCAAGGCCGTACATTTTTTCGTTGTTTGTTTTGTGATTTATCTACCTGTAATTTTTGGAACAGAAGTGAAAACATAACAGCCTTATGGTCTGACCACACAAGCGGCAGCGATGAAAAACATTGTAATGACTTATTACTGGTGAACACCCCATCAAGTAAGTGTCCTCCAGAGTGCGTACTTCCAATCACCTTCTGCACAAGGCCAAGGCTGTTTGCGATATCAATAAATTGCACTGCATCTCTATCCAGTAAGTCCTCAAGATGTAAGTTAAAATTGCCCAAAAGTGTGAAGTCGGATGATTGGGATATTACATCCAGGGAGCTACAAATATCCTTCAGGAACTCAGCCCGGGGGCCAGGGGGTCGATAACATAGCATCCCATTAAAGGTGTAATGGTTATCAATTAAATTTTTAAACTGTAAGGATTCCATGGTTAGCCCATTATTTTGCGAAGTGAAAGTTCCTCTCCATACACTACGGAATATTACAGCCAGCCCCCCCCCCCTCTTTTGCCTACACGGTCTTGTCTAAACAGTGTGTACCCAGCTGGGACCGCCATGGCTAGATCCGGGTCTGAGGATGCCTCCCCCCATGTTTCAGTAATAAAAGCAATGTCGACAGCGTGTGTCTCTACAAATAAAGCAAACTCAGAGGCATGTTTGCAGAGCGAGCGCGCATTGATAATATGGAAATGGTGTTTCAGTAAATATTTACCTTTTGGCCATCACACTTCAGAATTAAAAAATTATTTTTACTTCATTTGTGTTTTCCTGGCTGCTGATGTATTTTGAAATATATGTAGTTATTTTGCAGGTATTTTAAAGGCTGTTTGTTAGAAAACAAACCTGGCATCTTACATCCTTTCCTTTCACATTCCCTGTACCTTGCCAAGATTGTCAGAAAGTTCACTTTACAACATCCTCTCACTTTGCAGTCAGAGAAAGAAAGGAAACACCAATCTCCACTTTAAAAGAATAAGCCGCAATTTGTCAGAAGAGATAGGCTGACATTTCACAGGTCTTTAAACTCGCAGCAAATTTGACAAGATCAGAATAAAACTTAAAAGCATCTTTATTGTTCATCCACCTTCTCAACTCCTGCATGGTTATTTGTAGGTGCTGCAGCACCCCCGCACGCCTACTTCCAGCGCCTAAGCCCCAGGGTGGCGGCATTATCGTCCCGTAGATGCAGCTTTGTCTATGTGAGCTAGGGCGCCTCCTCCATTAGGGCGGAGGAGCGTCGCCCCACTGCCTTCTCGCAGCGCGAGAAGCAGAAACATAAAATGGTATTTTAAATACCATTTTATGTTTCTGCTTCTCGCGCTGCGAGAAAGCAGAAGGCAGGGTATGCCTGGTTAGGGGCGGGCGGGAGGGAATGCCTGGTTGGGGGCGGGCGGTTGGGCGGGTCGGGGAGGAGTGGCTTGCACCATTCTGAGTACCCTGACTGTTTGGTCGGCCCTGGGGCCGACCAAAGCAGTCATGCGAACTCTACATTTTCTCTATGTAGGCTGCATGCAGCCTACATAGAGAACATGGCCTCCCCTTAGGCGCCTGGCTGGGCGCCGTCCGGACCAATCACAACGCTGGCTTGGGGAGGGGAGAGAGGCTGCCTGCTTCCTGTTCCTGCCTGAGGCAGGAGAGCAGGAAAGCAGGCTCAACAGGAAAACGCGGGCAGGAGCAGAGGAGGCGCGGGACCCGGTGCAGTACGTTTTTTTGTATTTTTAAATCCCCCCACCCCACCCCACTGCACGAACCCCCGCACGACCCCCTGACCCGCCCCCCCACCCGCGAGTCATGCAAGCTGTGCATTACCTCATTGTCTTCCTCGGAGCAGCATTGTCTACCCAGGAGCTGCAGCCTTCCCAGAGCTGCAGTTTTGTCTAATGTGTGCTACAGCATCGTCTTCCCTAGAGCTACAGCATTGTCTACCCTGAGTTGCACCATTGTATACCCTGAGTTGCAGCATTGTCTTCTCTGGAGTTGCAATATTGTCCTACCAGAGCTGCAACGATGGCTTCTCCGGAGCTGCCTGCATCATTGTCTTACCTGATATGCAGTATTGTTTTCCCAGAAGCTGAAGCACTGTCTTCCTTGGAGCTGCAGCACTGTCTTCAGTGGAGCTGCAGTACTATCTTCCTTCTAGTTGCAGCACTGTCTTCCCGGGAGCTGCAGCACTGTATTAATTGGAGCTGCAGCATTGTCTTACCTGGAGCTGCATTACTATCTTCCTTCTAGCTGCAACACTGTCTTCTCTGGAGCTGCAACACTATCTTCCCTGGAGCTGCAACACTGTCTTCCCTGGAGCTGCAGCACTGCCTTCCCTGGAGCTGCAACACTGTCTTCCCTGGAGCTGCAGCACTGTCTACCTAAAGCTGCAGCATTGTCTTACCTGGAGCTGCATTACTATCTTCCTTCTAGTTGCAGCACTGTCTTCTCTGGAGCTGCAACGCTGTCTTCCCTGGAGCTGCAACACTGTCTTCCCTGGAGCTGCAGCACTGTCTTCTCTGGACCTGCAACACTGTCTTCCCTGGAGCTGCAGCACTGTCTACCTAAAGCTGCAGCATTGTCTTACCTGGAGCTGCATTACTATCTTCCTTCTAGTTGCAGCACTGTCTTCCCTGGAGCTGCAACACTGTCTTCCCTGGAGCTGCAACACTGTCTTCCCTGGAGCTGCAGCACTATCTTCTCTGGAGCTGCAACACTGTCTTCCCTGGAGCTGCAGCACTGTCTACCTAAAGCTGAAGCAGTGTATTCCTTGGATCTGCAGCACTGTCTTCCCTGGAGCTGCAGCACTGTCTTACCTGGAGCTGCAACACTGTCTTCCCTGGAGCTGCAGCACTGTCTACCTAAAGCTGCAGCAGTGTCTTCCTTGGATCTGCAGCACTGTCTTCCCTGGAGCTGCAGCACTGTCTTACCTGGAGCTGCAACACTGTCTTCCCTGGAGTTGCAGCACTGTCTACCTAAAGCTGCAGCATTGTCTTACCTGGAGCTGCATTACTATCTTCCTTCTAGCTGCAACACTGTCTTCTCTGGAGCTGCAACACTGTCTTCCCTGGAGCTGCAATACTGTCTTCCCTGGAGCTGCAGCACTGTCTTCCCTGGAGCTGCAACACTGTCTTCCCTGGAGCTGCAGAACTGTCTACCTAAAGCTGCAGCAGTGTCTTCCTGGGAGCAGCAGCACTGTCTTCCTTCTAGATGCAGCAGTGTCTTCCTTGGAGCTGCAGCACTGTCTTCCTTGGAGCTGCAGCACTGTCTTCCTTCTAGATGCAGCATTGTCTTCCCTGAAGCTGCAGCACTGTCTTCAATGGAGCTACAGCACTGTCTTCCCTGGAGCTGCAGTACTATCTTCCTTCTAGTTGCAGCAGTCTTCCCGGGAGCTGCAGCACTGTATTAATTGGAGCTGCAGCATTGTCTTCCCTGGAGCTGCAGCACTGTCTTCCTTGGAGCTACAGCACTGTCTTACTTGGAGCTGCATTACTATCTTCCTTCTAGCTGCAACACTGTTCTCTGGAGTTGCAACACTGTCTTCTCTGGAGCTGCAACACTGTCTTCTCTGGAGCTGCAGCACTGTCTACCTAAAGCTGCAGCAGTGTCTTCCTTCTAGATGCAGCATTGTCTTCCCTGGAGCTGCAGCACTGTCTTCCGGGGAGCTGCAGCACTGTCTTAATTGGAGCTGCAGTATTGTCTTCCTTCTAGATGCAGCACTGTCTTCAATGGAGCTACAGCACTGTCGTCCCTGGAGCTGCAGTACTATCTTCCTTCTAGTTGCAGCACTGTCTTCCGGGGAGCTGCAGCACTGTATTAATTGGAGCTGCAGTATTGTCTTCCCTGGAGCTGCAACACTGTCTTCCTTCTAACTTCAGCAGTGTCTCCCCTGGAGCTGCAGCACTGTATTAATTGGAGCTGCAGCACTGCCTACCATACAGCTGCAGTACTGTCTTCCCTGGTGCTGCAGCACTGTCTACCCAGAGCTGCAGCATTCTCTTCCACTGAAGTGCAACAAAGTTGCTCCTCTTCTACTGATTTCACCCCGCATTACATTAGAAAAAATAACGCGTTGTTTTAAAATCACATTATTTATGTGTATACAAAACAGGCAGAAGACATAAAACAGTACTGACAATTCTAGTTTCAAAGGCTGCTACATAAAGAAAAATACAAACTGTACACAAGCCTGCATTTACAGGCATCTGAGAAAGTAACCCAAGAAACGCAGTGAGAAAGGTTATCATTTAATGCAGGTTTCCTGATGTCCAGGCGGCAGCCATCACAGGAAGAAGTTGCTCCAGAGCAGAACCAAACATAAAATGGCCGCCTCCTCCCAGAGGCATGACTGTGGAGTCCAGTGGGTTTGGAAACAGTCTCAGGGCCAAGCTATTAATTCGGGTCACCCATATTTCTAGTCACTGACAAGGACTTTTTTACTACACTTAATTCTACTTTATATTTTTATTTCTCGCACTATAATTGATATGTACATCGAGAAAACTGGACATTTTTCTTTGTAAGCTATAGAGTTCTGAATTTTCTAGGTCCGTGGCGAGTACCTCACCTAGTCCAAGATTATCATTTGCATTCTCATACTAGTAATCTTATTTATCCAACTATAAATACAGGGCTATAAACAGGGCCACTAGAATTATGTGGCAATGCAGAACCAAATTATATGACAAGAAAAGGAAAATTATGCGGCATACTGCAGCACTTTATATGCAGTAATATTTTGACATTTTAACACAGTAATTCTATCTGGACAAAATATTCATATCAGTAGCACAAGTTTAACTCCTGAATACAATTATCAGCAACTGAACAATGCCCAGGTAACCTGGCAGGGGTCTGCCACTGCAAGTACATCGTGTGGCACTCTTTTTTTGTATAATGTTATGCATTTCACCTCAAAACATTTTTATGATGTCTGAAAATTAAGCAGCAGACAGTGGGTTGAGGGGCAAGTACTGCAAGTCTATAACTGTGCAGGAAAAAGCAGTGACTGCAGAATCGCATAATTCAAGTTCTCCGGGCGATATGTACCAGAATGTAAAAAAAAATAACTGGATTAGATGAACTATTCATTACACGGACCAGGGAAATTTGAGCTCTAAGGCTGTCGTTTTTATATGGCTCAGCCTTCACACTCGTGCAAATACAATCCTCTTTATGGCAACACACCTTCAATGACACAATTCAGGTTGCAGAATGGCTAAAAACCAGAGTTCATAGACGATTTCTCTTTTATCGTGGCATCCTGCTGCATATTCCAGACGTCCAATAAGAAAAATGCATGCATTCTGGGAATTGTAGTCTGGGTTCCGTTCAACTGATCTAATTGCACAAATTCACCTGGAATCGATGCCACGTGCCAGGAATTCCCAGGACTGAAAACGCCGTGTCCTTGTGATATGGAGTCTTCCTAGAGATTGATTTTTGGGGGGGAATGTTAATCTCCCAGCTCCTCACTATCACCCACGGTACATGCGTGAGGGTGGGGCGCGAGGATATGCCGTACACCTTATATACTTTACTTTCAGTTATAGGAATGATTGCTTCTACCTCCTGCTGTGAAAGACTAAGAGGCAAGATTTTTTGGAGGGACAATTGTTTAACTGTTTGTGTTTTTTGACAATGTTTGGCCGCAAGTGAAGTTTCATGAACTGAACAAAAATAGATAACTTTACAAAGTGCAAAGTTTATAGAATTTGCAAACTTTTGCAGGAGAGATGAACATTTTCCCCACCTCCAGTGGCAGCTTGCAAAGTAATGCTCAGTGCCAACCAGGAGTGGTGCAAAGCAACTGTCAACCCTTGTGAGTAGCTGACAGTAGAATGGTAGCTTTGTACTGAACAGTACGGATTAGAGTTAGCTCCATGTGGTACAGCCACCATGCTTCCAGGCCCAGCCTTTACTTTTACCAGTCATTGTAATCAAATAGGCCGGTCCCTTTGGTTCAATGCAAGCAACAAGGTGTAAAACTCCCAGAATACACTGGGTCCTTAAATGGAAGCCATGCATCTGAGCCTTTGGCGCTCCAAGGAGGGAGAGACCGAATGGTTTTGGAGGATGAAGAAGGCTTTGAGGCAGATGATCACAATGAATCCTACAAACTTCAGAGGTTTTTCATGTGTTTGAAGGGTGAAGATGAGTCCAAGGAGGGTGCGTTCAGTGGTGAGTATGGTATCCTTACTTACAAGGCCAAAGGGAAACCTGCACTCCAGTCGCATCCAATTGTAGGTCCTGCAGGGGTCATTCGCGGTACCTTGCACACCAGTTGCACCCAATTATATGGTCTGCAGGGGCCATTCGATGGTGGTTTGTTGGGGAAGAGTCTACATGCTTTGCACAATGGGCAATGGATCCACTTGGAAGTTAATCTCGCCCAAGGCACAACTCTTTCTCAGAGAAACACACGCAGACCTTACATTCATAATTGTCAGGGCTAGAAGAAGCAGAAACTTTAGGGAACTCATTCCTGGTCTAGAAACAAACACACATAACTGCTTTGTGGTTGGCTTAATGAAGAGTGTCATGAATTGTGCAATGCCACTGATTGCACCTGTGGGAGTTTGTTCACAAACATACCTCTACCTGTGGGAGCGGGGTATTTTTTAAAGATGTTTCGGTATTTACCTCTGTGGATGGTAGTCTGCACCATCTCCTTAAAAATATCTAGAAAAGGGTAAATCTGCACATTATTTGGGGATATGTTTATCTGAGAAAGAGAAGAAAAGTGTATGCACCACAAGTCTGTCCATCAGATTTATAAATAGACATGTGTGTTTTTACATGGGACACATCTCTGCAGTCCAGGCTCAGGTTTTTTTATGTTGATTTCTATTTAGCACAAGTTTGTGTATACGGAAACATAAATGTTATGCGAATTTGTAGAGCGCGGCTAGTCACCCGTGAGGTTATGCATGCGCGGTCTGTTTGTGAATATGAGATGTTATACTCAGGAATGCCTGTTTGGGACTTCTTCATATGCATAGTTAAATCAAAGATTTTTATACACCTATTTGTCTGTATGAAGGCAGGGAAGTTCATATAGCCATATTTTCTGTTGGTGAGTTTTGTATTCCGATTGCCCTGTCCTATGTGTACTTTTCTCTGTACAGGAGTTTTATGTCTTTTTAAAGATTCTAAAACTCTGATCTGTTTGCCTAAGGATCAGCTCTCCTACACAGATCGCTTTGTCAGAGAATTCTAGCCTTTGAGAGAAAGCGGGCATTTGCTATATGTCCTCCCATGTTCACTCTTTGACAGAGGCGAGAGGCATGCCACTGGTATGAATGTCTAACCTTGGGGAGGAGGGAAGGCATGCCTCTGGTGTGGAGGGCCCATGCCCATCTTTAGAGAGGAACTAAGCTGTGTCCTTATTATCCAAGCCCAATGCCCAGTCATAGAGTGGAAGTGAGGTGTGTACAACCTTGTCGCGGTGAGGGGTACCTCTGGTGGGCTGGCTCCATGCCCATCCTTAGGTAGGCTTGGATAGAATGTGAAGGGTACCACCTGGCACGAGGCCCCAAGGCCATCCTTAGAGAGGAGGAGAGAGAGAGGCATGCACATGGTGTGCAGAGTTCATGTCCAGCTGTAGAGATCAGGTCAGGAGTAACCCTAGCGTGTCTGTGCCATGGTCATCTTTACAGCAGAGGGGCGAGTTTCCCATGGCTGTCGGGCTCCCTAGCCATCCTTTCTGAAGAGAAGGCATCACTTGTCACTAGAATAGGTGCTCCCTGGCCATGGCCTGTCCTAGAAAGGATGCAGTAGATGCAATTAGTACGGTGGCCCCATTGCCAGCCTCAGTGAGAGAAAGTAAGGCACCCCCTAGAGTGCAGACTCCTTGCCCAACTCTCAGGTAAGGAGTGATCCAGTGAGGAGTTCAGATTCCGTGCCCAGCCTTGGAGAAGAGGTGAAAGGTCCTCTAGGTTCTCGACTCAATGCCCAGCCTTACAGAGGAAGTGACGTGATTCTCTGGGGCACAAGTTCCATGCTCAGCCTGTTGCAGTCCAGGGTCTTTCTCTTTGTGGAACTTGTTGTGCCGGTCTTCCAGCCTGACCTCCAGCGTGGGAATTGTTGGGGGTGTCGGACTGAACACCTCCAGCACTGACTACACCAACATCAATTGCACCATCATTGCCTCCCCCCTTTGATGTCTGGAATACAGATCTTAATGCCCGGTCCACGTTCTCATCCCTATCAAATTTTGCACCTTTTCTCTTGCGTATTTGTTCTCTCTTTCCACTGCCTTTTATGTTCTAATTCTCTCCATCCCCTTCTCTTTCTCCTACTTTTCTTCTTGCTTCTCGCACAGAATGCCTGCCTTAACTCTCTCCCAATTCTATCATGACAATCCTTATTCTCTCGCTCGCACCTTTGTATTTCTAAACTGTATTCATTCATTATCTCCTCTGCCTCCTCCTGCCATTCTTTCTTCCCGGTCTGTTATTTGCTATCGGAGCCCAACTGTAGTTTATTTCAGTCTTTCATTTCCCACTCCATTCTTGCCTATCCTCTACTTCAACCCTCTTCTGCTCCTCATTCACTTCCCCTATCTTTCCCTCATCGCTTTCTGTCTTGACCTGCCTCGCCTTCTCTCCTGTCCACCTGTCCTCAAAGGTCCTCCCAGATTCCAGTGAGCAGGTAGGTCCTGTCCTGCCCCTGCAATAGCGGAATCCAGTTACTACAGACATAAATAACAGCTGATATAAAATATAAACTGTCCCTGAATGCAGGGGCACCTTCAGCGGTGGCACACTGTGCGGTCCAGTAGGGAGGCTTTCTCCTTACTCAAGATATCCCTGTGTGGTGAGGTTGCCAGTGGAAGCACCACTTGAGAAGATGCTTCTGCAGAGAAGGGGTGCAGATGGTGTCCTCAAGCTGCAACCCTTCCTTTGTTCAGTAGAAAGAGCTCAGGTGTGACGCCATGTGGTTGCCGGCGTGCCGGGGTGTGACACTGGGGTTCTGGTAGACGTTGGTGGATGTTGAATTCCAGTAGGGTGTTGGGGATCCAAAAAAGCTAGGGGAGGTGACGGGAATTGGTGACGGGTGGGAGATGGGGTAGGCCAGCTTCTGCTGGTGCTGGTGGTGGTACGGCGGTAGGTACTGCAGGTCCGAATGGTACTTATACATGGCCGGGTCGCTTGGGTGGCTCTGCTGGGCTTGGGAAATGCCCTGGAAGTCAAACTTGTAGGCATAGCGTTTGCCATGCACTTTGGTCATAATGTTCTTGTCATAGTAGTAGCGCAAGGCGCGACTCAGCTTGTCGTAGTTCATATTGGGCTTACTCTTGCGCTCGCCCCAGCGCCGCGCCACCTCATCTGGGTCGGTCATCTTGAACTCGCCATTGGTGCCCTCCCAGGTGATGCAGGCCGCGTTGCTGCTGTCGGAGAGGAGCTCCAGGAGGAACTGCCAAAGCTGGATCTGCCCGCTGCCTGAAAGAAGACCAAGAAAACTGAAGCATTAGAAGAAGAGCGGGGAGCTAGAGGTAGAGGTAGAGAGGAAAGTTGGGGCAGAATCTGTGAGGAATGGAAAGAGTAGAAGAACGAAAATGTAGAAATGCAAGCAAATTCACTCTTTCCTCTTCATGCATTCCCAAGCCTCTGAGAGGAGAGTGGCTTCACAGGTGCACATGGAGCATTCTACAATGTTGAGCTGCAGGAAAGAGGTGATGCATGATGCAGAGGCAAAGATAGGAACAGGAAGGAGGGTGAGAAGATGCTTTCCTTCCATCACAGGTGGAAGCCCGGGAGCTTTTGGGAAGGTTTATCACCCACGTTTTATGAAGGCACATTAGGCACGCTGCAGTCATAGGTGGTCTTTCACACAGCCAAGAGGATTCATGATCACTGACAAACACTGAATAAAAAGGTATATATTTACTTATAGAGCGTGTTATGCCGCCTTTATCTGGTCCAATAGTTCCATAAATAGGCTAGCATTGTCAGTTCTATGGTGCACATTTCCATTCACCCAGAATGACCATAGACTGAGGCAACACTACTTAGATTCAGACTGGACATCTGCAGATTGCACACTGATTTCTGCTGCAGATGCATTAGCTCGCTGAGCTATGCTTTTCTCTTTTCATGTTTCGAAGATGCACAGTTGCCATTTCTGTCCCTGTTTTCCTAAAAACAGACATCTTTGCTTAGGTCATTGCTAGAGATTGCAGGTAAAGCTGCTTTTCATGCTTTATAAAGAAGTGGCGTTTTCTTATTTAGGATGTTGGTACATATTTCTACTCCTACTGAATTGTGCAGTACAAAATGCAAAATGTCAGTGTACAATTTAATGAATGAACTTTGCCAATCACACTGATAATATGTGTGTTTGCAGCTGGATCCAGAGTAAAATATACTCTACAAAGGTCAAGCTCCCAGGATACTAGGTGATACTGAGCATGTGTGTAGGGCAGTGAAACACATCAACACTTAATTCTTGAATTGCTTCTCATATGTTAGGATGTCATGTGTGCCACAAGCTCTTTTAAGGGCTGTGGTGGTTCTTTCCCTGTAGTAGCTGCCACAACGAAGGTAGGGCGAGGAAAGATAGAGAGAAAGAGATGGAAAGAGAAAGTGTAGGGCTGTTGAGACAGAGTGATGGTTGACATAGAGTATAGGCAGTGCTGTGGAATGTGCACAACAAACAAGAAGTAATGACACATATAGGCATTATAATGAGAATTGCAAAATGCATGCATGGGAAAGAGACACTGAGAGACGGGATCTAGAGACCTACCTGGATTTGACAATCGGCTGCTTGTGGGTCCCAGGATCTGATAGGGATCTGCTAACAAAGAGAGATGCCATAAGTGTCTGAAGATGACCATCAGAGCCTTTCAATGTGTCTACCTCTTCTGTACTGCAGATACTAACACAGGGGCGAGGGCAGAATGCAGGCAGGAATCTACCTATCACTTTAGTGCCAACCACATTCTGCATCCACAGATTCTAAATATCAAGGACGGAATATTGAGTTGTCACAATATCGTGACCAGAATACTGAGGATCAGACTTTCGACAGGTGAGCTTGTATACACTTGCCATACCTAACACTACATCTACTTACCTTGATGATATATATCTTCACGGTACGTAGATGTGGAGTTAAGAATAGTAAATCCATACCTCCCTCTGTACACTCCTTGATATTTTGGTTTTCGTTATTTTGGTCATGATACTGGGACCATTTGATATTCCGTACCATAATTGTCGAAAACATCATCCCCGACTCTCTCACCCTTACAACTCCCATCGGGGAGCCTCTCCTTCCAGTCAGACCTGTTCCTTCATGCCATTATTCGGGCCTTCCTAATTCCAATCAGGAATCATCTCAGGCATCAGCAACATCGTCATCTCTTCATTACCCTAAACTATTCACTTCACTTTGTTCAGTAAGCTTTGTCTTAGAATGCCATGTGTACCACATGCTCTTTTAAGAAGTGAGGTGGTTTTATTCAGGCCTGGGCGGAGTTCGCAGAGTTTTACTCTGCAGAACTCTGCAAAGTGCCGGAAAAACTCCGCCGCACTCCGTGCAGTTCCCCCAGCGGCAGAGTCTGTTAAGCTGCGATGCTCGCACTGATTTTTAGCGCCGGGAGTTTGTCCACAGGGCGCTGTCGCTCGAGTAGACATTCTTCTCAACGCGAGCAGCAGATTTCTGAACGTGAGCAGTCGCGACCTGCAACGATAGCCCACGTTGAGAAACCTCTCCGGGAGAAGGTCTAGCTTATGGTTTTTTCTCGTGAGCGCTCGCCAACTTAATGTTGGCAAGCTGCTCAAGAGAAAAAACATTGCTCCACGACACTTTGCAGAGTTTTATTACAAACTGTATAATCAGTTCAAGTGTCCCTATTTTAATCTGGTCTTTACATGCCCATGCGCATGAATTTTCAACCCACTGTGGACTGTGTTTCTTCCTTATCCCAATGAACGGTATATTATCAGAATATCGCGGGCAAAGTGACAATATACCAAAATATTGTATTCTAAATATCAAGAATCAAAAAATTGTGATAAGCATATATAGATAAGTGCAGGTTTATTACATTTAAATCCACATATATTTATGTTTATGGCATGTGGATGTGGAGTCAAGAATAGTACATTTATTCTTACTTGCATTCGATTTACAGGGTACAATTGCTTGGCACTCCATATTTAGGCTATGATATTTTTGTATGTTGATATTTTTGTATGTTGATATTTTTGTATGTTGATATTTTTGTATGTTGATACTTTTGCCCATCATATTCCCACATACAACGCCCTGATCACTGCTGTCAGATAAAATCTCACTCCTGGTCAGTCACGTCTTACCCTAATACTCCTTCTTAAATGTTTAAATCAGACATGTGTCACCTCAGCTTCCTCCATCATCCAAGAATTACAACGAAAAGACAAGTTTTTACCCGAATGGGGTCTCCTATTTCTTGCAGGCAACCGTCAGAGCTTTGTGCTGCTTGATGGAAAGTCTAGTATCCAAATGCATAAAATCATGTGCAAAGAGCAAGAGAAGGATATATTATACTATACCACCATAAAGATGACACTAATCCTTAGCATCTAAAAGGGTCACTCCCTAAAGCAGAAGAGAGAGATGAAGCCCAGCTCACTGTATCATGCATTGCACCATTTACAGGAGTCCTTGGAGTAAGATTCTCAGTAGGCAATTCGAGTAAAGAAGTCCACGTAACTCTTTCCTAAAATATTTTTTTCATTTTGAAAATTCTAAATATTCTTCAGAAGAAGAGTTTATTTTGTATTCTGTGTGATGCTAGAGGAAGGTATCATATCATGACAGTATGGAAGTCAGAATAAATTCAAAGAATTTGTGTTTGCTTGGACTCTTTTAAATGGGTGATATCTTTGGATATAGAAAATCTGTCTGTGATCACTTTAGTGTGAATACAGTGGAATTCAAATTCATGTCTAGGTTGTTTTTTTTTTTAAAACAAGCAGATGAAGTTTAGGTTGAATAAGGAAGCCACTACATCAAAATCAAATAAATCAAAAATTAAATCGGTTTTTAGCAGAAGGACCCCTTATTTTCTACATGTCCTTAAATAGTCAACAAGCTAGCGAGACCAGTATTATGGGACTCATCCCATCTCACAGTTGCCAATAGGGTTGTTAAATCAACTTATTTAATCACCTTATTTTGTTTTGTTGTTTCAAGAAATTCTTTCCTCAGCCTAAATGTGGTCATTGTGTATCAAAAAGAGAAACTTTGACCAAATTTTCACCTTACTCACATTGAATGTGTCCTGTAAACCTCTTGTCGCATGCACAACCATTGGTTGTTAAATAGAGGTCAGCCGGGCAGAACGTTTGGTAGGTCTGTCGGACATCCATGCTCTCATATTCTGGCAATTTGCCACCAGTATCAGTTATCACTAAATTAATATCTTCACCTGAGACTTCTTTAAACTCATAGACCAAAATATGTTTAGTATGATATACTTTTTGAAGATCGGATAAAGATTATTATACGTTTAGTAAAACATATGTATAAGGGTTATTCAGGCCTATGTTACCTCATTGCTCATCCATTGCACAATATCATCTTTATAATTATTTTATGAATCCGACTTTCCATAAAGTCAGATATCTGGTCCCCCCCACACATTTACCCGCTGAGAGGGTTTCCTCGGAGGTAGACTTCATCTGTCCATATTCCACACCCTGTCTCCTTAAAATGACCTTCTTAATGGAGAGTCAAATGGGCAGAATGTTGTACCTCCTTCCACGACAAGATCTCCCGGTCCTTACAAGTCTACTTGAAAGCCACCCCTTGCTGCCCCCCTCTTCTTTAGATTTTATGATTAGTATCCATGGTGGTCTCTCCATTCCTGGTGGCCCCATTATGTTTTCTGAGCCCTTTGCTCATCACCCGGTAGTGAAGAACTCAAGGTACTTCTCAGCTTGTGGAGTGTGCACAGACTGCACGTGAGCCCGGGGCTCAGCACCCCCCATGCTCAGCTGCTAAAACCCACCTTGCATCGCTCTGGCCGGCTCAGTTGTCCTGTTCACGTTTGGAACATGAGGAGGAGAACCTGTATCCAAACAGAAACGCAAATATCCATTACTACAAATACATTGCCTAAGTAATTCACTGGAGTGAATAGTTCAATCTTGTTGGCCAAAAAAGCTCTTAAATCTGCTGTTTTTTCATTGGACGAGGTATATAGCTCAGCTGCTTCTCTGAACATTGGGATGCTTTAAAACTGAGGAGTGTTGCGAACAGTATGGTGTGAAGAACAGTGGACATTTACATTTTGCATTATTGTTCGCAACCGGTGGCAAAACGTGTATCGTCGCTGAGTAATAGACTTTTCAAAGGAGTTGAAGCTATAAACTATCCATGGTTAGAGTTGACACCCATCTGGATTTAGACAAGAGTGAACTTGTTTTATTTGCAGAATCTGGTCCTGTGGATTTCCGCTCTTGTTGTTCAGCTTTCAGCCAATCCCTGAGGCCTTCAGACAAACATTTTCCAGCAAAACAGATCCATGATAGGTGACAGAAAAGAAACGAATGGGCCCCTTTCTATTAAAAATCCTACATCAATGCCATTTGTCAAAAGGTGTGTCCTGAAGTAGATGTCAGGACAGCTGGATACCTTGACATCTTCCCTGCAGACTCAGCAGGCCATCAGGGGAAACACATACTCACTCCGCACACAAGTGGGCCAGGAGCCAAACCCTTTGGAAAGAGGCCTCATTTTACAAGGGCTCTAAAACATACAGATGGTTTGTAAAGACAATTTGTGTGATGATATCAGAAGAACAGATAGAGACAGCACAACTGGCCTGCCGCAGGATAGGTTGCATTTTGTTTTAAATATAGCCAAGGAAAAGAACGTGTTAGAGCTATGAAGATCCTTGGGCCAGAACTTCTGTTCCACTGAAACCCACGAGGTGAAATAAAATCATGTGTCTCACCCAGCACCACCTACTTCCAATCCCCACAATTATATCCAGACTACAACAGCACCATCACTCACATAGTAACCTGCCTACACACACCCAATCTCGCATATATCCCACTAATTACAAAACACACTCAGAAATCTGAATACACATTCCATCTCATGCTCATTAATGCTCGTGCTGCAGTGCTACAGCATCCATTGTGTGCACAGAGCACATAAGAAGGCAGGAGGCCTGGACGTTCTTCATGAGTCCTCATGGTCCTGTACCTCAGGTCAGCAAGTGAATCTCAATTCCCTGAATCTGCTGCCATGTCACTTGCCACTTTCTGCAATTCAGACCACCACTTTCTATCTCATTTACATGCCTCTCAGGCAGAACAAGGACTTCTTTGATTAATTCTTGGATCTCCTCACCACGCCATCCATCTAAAACACTCCTACACCACCCTTTTGGGTGACATTAACCTCCCAAACATCACAAGCTTAAAACAACACTCTCCTCGACCTCATCGACACACTCAACATGGTGCAAGACGTCACCCAGTCAACACACTTTAAAGGCCACATTCTCAACCTCATCTTTTCAACATCCCCAACAATCCAGTGCAAACCACTTATAATCCTGCACTCGACTGAACAACTTGCCATTCCTGTCTCCCTGGTCAGCATCCCACCAACAAACTGAGGTCAACCCAAAAGAGATGACAAAACTTTCTAATTCTCCAAAGACTTCTCCATTGACATCCTAATTCATGAACCATACCGTGCCCACTCCACTTCAGATGGCAACACCCTTCTAAACAACTTCGAATGTTTTTTTGCAAAACTGCATGAACATACACACTCCAGCGAAAACAAGCAAGTCAAAACCTTCAGCACCGAGGTACTCTAAAGGCTTCACTGACAATAAATAATCCATTTGCACCCAGGAAAGAAAACGGAACAAAAAAAGTAATAGTGTTGACATCATGATACTGCAGTCCATCCAGGCAACATGCAGACATTGCATCGCATAAGTGAAAGTAAAGTACTATACCAACACCATCACTGAAGCCTTCAACAGAAGCAGAACCCTTTTCAAGACAATCAAGCACTGCATCTACACCCAGCCTGACCCATCTATCCCACACACTACAGACAAGTTCAATTCCATCAGCCTCTTTTTTAGTGAAAAAATAAAGAAGATCTGACAGCACATCAACAACACCAGGCCTGCTTCTCCTATTACACCCACCCCTTCTCACAGAATCCCAACCTGACCATCCATCAAAGCCCTGTTTCTCTCAAATCATACCAACAAATTCAACACCGTCAAAGCGACTTCCCAAGAAGATGATGTCTTACTCTTGTCTTTCATCAGAGGTCACTCTGGCCAAGCTCTTTCAACCCTCCTCACCATTGTCAACACCTCCCCCACTAAAGTCATTTTCCCAGAAGCTTTCAAGACTGGCCAGTTTCTCCCAAACCTAATGAAACATACATGAGACCATGATGACCTCACCATCTTTCAGCCCATCACTCACCTAACATTCATAGTCAAGATTATTGAAAATGCAGTCTACTCTCCACTCCAAGACCACTTCAATACTAACCATCTGCTGCCTGACTACCCAAGTGGCTTCAGATCTCACTGCAGCACAGAGACCACTACATTACACACCATAGACAACACTCTCCTGACCACAGATAAAGATGACCCCTGCCTCCTGATATTGCAGGACCTCTTAACTGCCTTTGACACAGTCAGCCACCCATCCCTCGTCCACACCATGGAGTCTTGCAAGGTTGTCCTCCTACTTTACTAATTGACGCTATTTTTTCACACGGACACCTGCAGGTCCCAAAAGATTGCTTACACCTGCGGCGTCCCCAGGATTCCACTCTGTCTCCTGTCATCTTCAACCTCAACATGGAGCCCCTTTGGATTCTACTCATAGATAACAGTATCAGAATTCACCAACATATTGAAGATACACAACTCAACCTGAAAGTCTCATCTATTCTAGACATCTAATGCTAAAACACTGCCTGCACCTCATCCAGACCTGGGTGTCCATCGCCTACCTAAGGTTCAACCCAACCAGGACAAAATTATTATTTGCTAAGAACATCCCACAAGAAATTGTACAAACTGGCTAAATAAAAAGAACTTTGACAACTTTGAACCACAACTTTCACTGAATGCCATGTCACTTGGATTCAACTTGGACACCAGTCTCACCTTTAAGGAACGTAGTGCCAGAAACAATATAGAGACGGCCAGTACCAACTCCCTCGTCTAAGTGAAACTGTTTCTTCCAGAAAGCACTTCAAAACTGTTATTCATGCCCTCGTGCTCTTGCATCTGGATGGTGGTATTTAAGGGCATCCCACAAGTACACAGAGCTGGTAGAAATATCATCACATCATGCCCATCCTGATAGAAATCCATTGGCTCTCGTTATCGTCTCATTTGTTATCAAAATGGCTGCAGAGACTAAGAATATCCATATAGCACCACCCACATCCTGGATGCATCCTGTCCGGTGGGACCTCCATGAGCTTTCCTGTGTTTTGCCATTGAAGGTGTAAAGATAAGAATATTGAAATGTATCCTGCTGGATGTATTTACAAAGAAAAGCTAATATGGTACCTCTCTCAATGTGTTCAGTCTTTAAAAGCTAGGAAAAAATCCAAAGAGGCATTTCCATGAGTTTTAATTTAGTTCAGTCTAGTTTTACGCCACAGCCAAATGAATAATGTTCCGCAATGTACCCCTGTATGGACATCAGCACATGCTGCATGTACAACATGTGGGTCACTGATGCACACAATGGATGGACAGGGTGTGCAATAATACTAAATCACAGCTTCTTATCACCATTAAATGAGGGCACATGTGAAGTGGGTAAACAACCATGAGGTAAACAGATAGCACCTTTTGGGGCAGCAGTGGCAGGTCCGCTCCAGCTGGCTCTCCGAACCTCTTCATATGTGGACTCTGTGGATTTTTAAATGATAAGAAATATCTCAGACACAAAGCTACCCCTCTTCCGCCTTGCAATGCTTTAATTTATCATCTTCATTATTACAGCTCTCATTAAAGGATGGACCCGGGCAGACTATGATATCCTTGTAGCTATAGACTGAAGAAGATACAGGCTTACTTGAACAGATAGAGGAGAAATGAACCCTTGAACTGATAGAGGCATACTTGAACAGATAGAGGAATACTTGAACAGATGGAGGCATACATGAACAGATAGAGGCATACTTGAACAGATAGACACATACATTAACAGATGGAGGCATACTTGAACAGATAGAGGCATACATGAACAGATAGAGGCATACTTGAACAGATAGAGACATACGTGACCAGATGGAGGCATACTTGAACAGATAGACACATACATGAACAGATGGAGGCATACGTGAACAGACAGAGGCATACTTAAACAGATGGAGGCAAACTTGAACAGATGGATGCATACATGAACAGATGGAGGCATACTTGAACAGATAGAGACATTCTTGAACAGATAGAGGCATACATGAACAGTTAGAGGCATACTTGAACAGATAGACACATACATGAACAGATGGAGGCATACCTGAACAGACAGAGGCATACTTGAACAGATAGAGGCATACCTGAACAGATGGAGGCATACTTGAACAGATAGAGGCATACTTGAACAGATAGAGGCATACTTGAACAGATAGACACATACATGAACAGATGGAGGCATACTTGAACAGATAGAGGCATACTTGAACAGATAGACACATACATGAACAGACGGAGGCATACGTGAACAGACAAAGGTATACTTGAACAGACAAAGGCATACTTGAACAGATGGAGGCAAACTTGAACAGATAGAGGCATACTTGAACAGATAGAGGCATACTTGAACAGATGGATGCATACATGAACAGATAGAGGCATACTTGAACAGATAGAGACATTCTTGAACAGATAGAGGCATACATGACCAGATAGAAGCATACTTGAACAGATAGACGCATCCATGAACAGATGGAGGCATACTTGAACAGACAGAGGCATACTTGAACAGATAGAGGCATACATGAACAGATAGAGGCATACTTGAACAGATAGAGACATACGTGAACAGATGGAGGCATACTTGAAAAGATAGACACATACATGAACAGATGGAGGCATACTTGAACAGATAGAGGCATACTTAGAGACATACGTGAACAGATGGAGGCATACTTGAACAGATAAACACATACATGAACAGATGGAGGCATACTTGAACAGATAGAGGCATACTTGAACAGATAGACACATACATGAACAGATGGAGGCATACATGAACAGACAGAGGCATACTTGAACAGATGGAGGCAAACTTGAACAGATAGAGGAATACTTGAACAGATAGAGGCATACTTGAACAGATGGATGCATACATGAACAGATAGAGGCATACTTGAACAGATAGAGACATTCTTGAACAGATAGAGGCATACATGAACAGTTAGAGGCATACTTTAACAGATAGACACATACATGAACAGATGGAAGCATACTTGAACAGATGGAGGCATACTTGAACAGATAGAGGCATACTTGAACAGATAGAGACATACGTGAACAGATGTAGGCATGCTTGAACAGATAGACACATACATGAACAGATGGAGGCATACTTGAACAGATAGAGGCATACTTGAACAGATAGACACATACATGAACAGACGGAGGCATACGTGAACAGAGAAAGGCATACTTGAACAGATGGAGGCAAACTTGAACAGATAGAGGCATACTTGAACAGATAGAGGCATACTTGAACAGATGGATGCATACATGAACAGATAGAGGCATACTTGAACAGATAGAGACATTCTTGAACAGATAGAGGCATACATGAACAGATAGAGGCATACTTGAACAGATAGATGCATACATGAACAGATGGAGGCATACTTGAACAGACAGAGGCATACTTGAACAGATGGAGGCATACATGAACAGATAGAGGCATACTTGAACAGACAGAGACATACGTGAACAGATGGAGGCATACTTGAAAAGATAGACACATACATGAACAGATGGAGGCATACTTGAACAGATAGAGGCATACTTGAACAGATAGAGGCATACTTGAACAGATAGAGACATACGTGAACAGATGGAGGCATACTTGAACAGATAAACACATACATGAACAGATTGAGGCATACTTGAACAGATAGAGGCATACTTGAACAGATAGACACATACATGAACAGATGGAGGCATACGTGAACAGACAGAGGCATACTTGAACAGATGAAGGCAAACTTGAACAGATAGAGGCATACTTGAACAGATGGAGGCATACAGGCATACTTGAACAGATGGAGGCATACTTGAACAGATGGAGGCATACTTGAACAGATAGAGGCATACATGAACAGATAGAGGCATACTTGAACAGATAGAGACATACGTGAACAGATGGAGGCATACTTGAACAGATAGAGGCAAACTTGAACAGATAGAGGCATACTTGAACAGATAAAGGTATACTTGAACAGATGGAGGCATACTTGAACAGATGGAGGCATACTTGAACAGATAGAGGCATACTTGAACAGATAGAGGCATACTTGAACAGATGGAGGCATACTTGAACAGATGGAAGCATACTTGTGCAGATAGAGAGACAAATGAGCAAGCAAACACACATTGGAACAGAGAGAGGCACATCTGAGCAGATAGACACCTCTATGCAGACAATAACACACCAGGACAGAGGAATACACATCTGAGCAGACCAACACTACTGAGAAGACAGTAACCCACCGAAGTAGACAGCAGCATGGCTAAACAGATTGCCATAATCCTGAACAGATAGAGAAATCTAGGTAGATTGAGGCAGTCATGAGCAGATACAGACATACCTCAAGAGAGAGACACATCTGAGTACACAGAGCTGCCTGAACAGATAGAGATATTTTATAGATCAGGGCATGCCTGGTTATATTGAGATACACCTGGGCAGATAGACACACACCTGACCGGTAAATGAGACAAAGCTGAACATATAGACATACACCTAAGCAGATGTAGACATACCTGAAGATAGAGACAGGCCTGGACAGACGGAGAAACACCTGGACAGCTATAAACACATAAACACACACAAACACACATCTGAATAGACAAAAATGCTTAGCAGATAGAGATACAACTGAAAAGAGAAGCAAGAATTAATAGAGATATTTGAGCAATTACAGATAAATGAAAACACAGAGGAACATCTGAACAGATAATGAGGCATCTGAGCAGGCGTGACAGACATAAGCAAAGAGAGGCACAAAGGAGCAGTCAGAGGCACACCTGGGCAGATTCAGGCACACCGGAATAAAAAGTACAATATGGCAAACAGATGCACCTGATCATACAGATCAATTTGAATAGATACAGATACACCTGACGGGTTTGAGACGCCTTCAACAGACAGAGACATGACAGGGATGACCGAGCCACATGCTAGATATAGAACGGCCTATAAATAGACATCAGAGCAGTGAGACAAACCTGAGCAGCTAAAGACATCTGAGCAAGTGGAGGCACAAGAACAAATAAAGACATCTATGAGTACATAGAGACAACTGAATGGATATAAATAGACACTTGGCCTGATAAAGATGCACAAAAGCGGACAGACACAAGTCTGAGCAGATACAGACAACTGTGGAACATACCTGAGCAGATAGATTCACCTGAGAAAATAGAGGTACCGGAGCAGAGAGACATCCCCGAGCATATAGGGCCACTTGAACATATACAAAGAGACACCAGAGCAGACAGAGACACTCCTGAGAAGATAGAGACATTCCTGAGAAGATAGAGACACTCCTGAGAAGATAGATACATTCCTGAGAAGACTGAGAAAATAGAGACCTTCCTGAGAAGATAGAGACACTCCTGAGCTGGTTGAAAAATCTCAGCAGATGGAGAGGCAGGCTGAGGTTGAGGGCCCACACTGGAGGAATGCACACATGAATAGAAGGTCCTCAATGGACCACTAAATGTGGGGGTGGACAAACTCATTTGGCAGGTGGGAGGTGTGTGTTTGGACAAACTTCTGGATGGAAAGAGTATGAATGTGTGCCTGAGAGTCAGAGAGTAATAGTACCCAGACACATTACCTGCACAGTTTAAAACTGTGGTAATATGCGCTTACCTGTCTTAACCTGGATCCGCGGAGGTGGTGGCTGCTGCGTAATCACAGGAGTGACCGGATAAGTGAACGTCGGGCTGCCTGTTAGGAAAGAGGTTTTAGCACAAGTGGGCTTGGGAGGAGGAGTGAGAGGAGATGAGAAAGTGAAGGCAGAAACACACATTGCTGTAAGAAGTTATGAACCCCTTTCTCAATACTTGATGTATAATGAAAGTGAATGTCAGATCACACATTATTCAAGGACAATCTGAGGAGCTGATTTATGGGTTAATGAAATGTGTAGTTTTTACTTATTCCAGACAGCAAATTAAGAGGGGGGGGTTGCTTTATCAAATATGTTTTGGCTGGGAGCAGACATAAAAGAAGATGTAGCTATAGGACCTACACTGTAGTTGGATTTGGGAAGAAAAAGAACAAAAGCATGTGGATGAGGGTTTCATCAATTGTTGAATGGGATTTGATGCTTTGTACTTCCAAGGAATTAAGGGTTCATACAAGGCTAGATACATGTTTTGACATCAAGACTTTGTGGGTAGCACAATATGCGTTTTTGTATTATTCTTCATGTTATAAAAGCTTTACAGACTCACAGTGAACTAATATGCCTGCATAAACCACACACACACACACACACCACAGTGGCAGTCGCCAGTGTGTATAGTTATACGCGAATCAGAGTTTTGATAGAAAGAGCACTTCTGTTTTGCTAATAATTTTGGCGCCTTTGATAAATGTTCACCATTACAGGACTCGGGGACTGGGTCCCTGTGTCCTGCAAATTCAAAAAATTATATAAGTGGTAGGGTAGAGATATCGTGATCCGTTGAATCCTCTGGGGTTATCCCAGAGGGACCATACCCCCAGGGGCAAATTTTTTTAAAAACTGGGCGGTGCCACCACAGGATTGAGAAAACTATTGCAAAACAAAAAAAGAGAGAATGTGAGATGGAGGTCGTGTGTGGCGGGGAGGAAGGCTACCTGCAAACATATTGTAATATATTACTTTGTGCTAAAAAACATAGAATTGCCCCGAAAAAATAAAGGTTAAAGTGGAGTTATAAATAAGTAAGTGTTAGACCTGGCATCTTTTGGCGTGTTTCCTCAGACTTTTTGCTTTCTGACCTCCTGGTTTTAACTCTGTTTTTGCTGTTTTAGTGTCTCTGTGCACTTACTCACTGCTGTACAGTGTTAAAGTGCAAGTGCTCCTATTGTAAATTGTATTATGGATTGGTGATTCCATGATTGACATATTTGATTTACTGATAAGACCCTAGCAAAATGCACTGAGAGTGCCAGGGCCTTTAGATCAAATGCTGCTAGTGGGCCTACAGCACTGATTGTGCCACCCACACGAGCAGCCTTTCAATGGATTCTCAGACCTGCCACTGCAGTGTCTGCACTCAGTTTTTACTGCCATAGCGACTTGGCAAGCCCTAAACCTTCCCTTTTATTACATATGAGTCACCCCTAAGGTAGGCCCAAGATACCCCTGCGGGCAGGGTGCAGTGTATGTGAGAGGTAGGACATGTCCTGGTGTGTGTGACATGTCCTGATAGCGAACTACGGTGTAGTTTGTTTTTCACTGGATCTGTCCCAGAGGATAGGATGGGGAATACTTGGTAAAATTGTATGAGTATATCTTCCCATTGGGACAAGATAGAGAAATAGAGTTTAGTAGACCTGAACTCAGAATGTAGAAATGCATTTTTTTAGTAAAGATGATTTTTATGTTCTGTGTTTGAAAATACCACTTTTAGAAAGTAGGTATTTTCTTGCTTAGCCATCCTGTGTGCCTCTGCCAGATTGACTGTCTGGCTTTGGAGTGACAGTGGCTGGGGATGTGCATTCTCTTCGGACAGCCACTGGGGGGGGGGGGGGGTTCAAGGTGTGTCCTGCCTTTCCTTGATGAGTCAGGGCTGGGCTGAATAGAGATGGGCTGCATTTAGAGTAGAGGGAGGAGATTTCCTTGCACCTGAATGGGCCTGGTCTGCCTTGGACAATTCTGTCTCCACCTCCTGCCTGGAAGCTGGGCTAGAGAGGACCAAACTGGTTTGAACTGAGCACAGACACTCTCTGCCCAAGAGAACAAAGAGAAACTGAGTATAAATATTGAGGCAAGACCCCAGAACTTTAGAACCGCTTGGATCAAGGAACCTGCCAAGAAGAAGAGCTGGAAGAACTGCCAGGAGGAGTACTGCCCCGTTGCTGTGTTGTTGCTTTGTTGGGTTGGCCTGCAGTTGCTGCTCTGCCTTGGGCAGTGAAAGGACTGGACTTAACTTTCTTCACTTGTCGCTGAGAATCTCCAAGGGCTTGAAATAGAGCTTGCCTCCGGTTCACGAAGTCCCAGGGACAGCAAAGACTTCACTTACCTCTGGGTACCGCCTCTAGAACCATGGGTTTCAGTTGCCACAGAGGGGGAAAACAGCCGACACTGTAACCGACACCGCTGTGGGCTCCGTGTCCTGATGGCACTGCAGAGGGCACTGCCACACTTCGCACCGCAACCCTGGTTTCACCGACGATGACAACCGCCACCGAGCCGCTGCTTGCATCGCGACCTGTGGGCACCGCACTCTGCACTGCCTGACTTCACTCAGCCGCCCTGGTCTCACTAACAATGACGCTGCCTGCTGACCTCAACACCTGTGACCATAAGTCACATGATGCACCGCACAGCACCGTCCCACACTGCAGTCTGGGCCGACCGACGCCAGCTCCCATCAACCGGCACTGTCACTTGCACTGTGACCTCTCAGCACCGCCACTTCGCACCGCCTCACTTCGCACCGCAGCCCTGGTCTAACTGCCGCCGCTGGACGACCGTCACTGAGCCGCTGCCTGCACCGCGACTTGAGGGCACCGCACATCACACCGCTTTGCTTCACATCGCATAGCAACCGCGACGGTTGCCACGACCAGCCCGTACCAATTTGGTCAGCCGGAACAAAAGGTACTGTTTACGAGTCTGCTGACACTAACGCCAGTCCGCACCGACCCGGTCAACCGGAACTGTTGGATTCTGTTGTTTTCAGCACCGCTGTAGCACCGGACGGAGCTACCGTCTTCAAGGAACTGCATTTTACGGTTATTCATGCAAAGTGCATCTATTTGATTACTGTATGTTGGTCTTTTATCGTTTTGGTCTTGTTTACACAGATAAATATTGGTTATTTTTCTAAAACTGATATGGTGTCCTTTTGTAGTGTTTTCACTGTATTACTGTTGGTTATGTACAAATGCTTCACACACTGCCTCTGATATAAGCCTGACTGATCGTGCCAAGCTACCAAGGGGGTGAGCAGGGGTTATTTCAGTAGTGTATCCCCCTTATTGTGACTAGAAGGATGGGCCCCTATTTGGACAAAGGTGCAAGCCATTGCCAACTAGAGACCCCCATTTCTAACAGTAAGGTAATACGATTTTAACTTACATTAATTAAAAAACCTTAGAAATTCACTGAAGAAACCAAAGGTTAAAGTGGAGTTATATGTAAGTCTTCTAATAATATAAAACCAACTGCTTTAAAACAAAAAAATGAAATTCATCAATTATACGTAACTGACATCCTGTATGAAGGTATGTTCTCACCTGTATACCTGTATTCAACTTGATCTAGGGATACAAGCGAGCAGGCATTATTTTAGGAACAAGTCAATTTATTTGTATGACCATTTGAATGATGTTACTTTAGATACTGCATTTCTGCCTGGAAAACAGTTTTTTCATCTTTAATGAGCAGTGGTACAAACAACTCATTGCTTTGCACCCAGGTACTCGGGTATTTTTATGGACTGGTAGGAGGAATATATGTGGATCGAGGGCAATGTACATTTGACCAAATATATAGTGTTGTGAACATGTTACATAGACAATCTTTTCATAGTTTGGGATGGTTCTAACATGAAGTTACAGGAATTCTTGAATCACATTTCGATGAATGATTTAAATCTCAGATTCACACACAGGATCCATAAAACCCAGATAGATTTCTTGGATGTTTCTATAACTAATAAAGACAATACAATAGACACCAGCCCGCATCGTAAGAGTACCCCTAGCAACAGCATTTTGCATGCACGCAGCCATCTTCCTAAGAGTCTGAAATGGAGTATACCTTAGTGCCAAGTGTAGCTGCAGCACCCAACAGGGAGGGAGAAAAGGATGCTCAGCAAATTTAAAGCCAGGGGTTACTGGACCTCAGAACTGCCAGTGAGAGGCAGAGTAAACTGTTAAGGGAAAGTCTACTAGCTAAGAGAGCTAAAGGGGGGGAGCAACGGAACCCCATCAAGTCGGATTGACATCTACATACATAGTGAGTCAGCAGCTATAAAACGCATGTTTGCAAAACATTGGCACTTAGTGACATCCGACTCCATAATAGGCAGTCTGGTTATACCACACCCACTTGTAACATATCGAAAATCCAAGTCAATTAAAGACATCCTGGTACAGTTACCAGGGCACACAGAATAAGGGTGGTTGGCTAAAGGAACAACAAGGATTCTTTCAGTGTGGTTAGTGCAAAGCATGCAAGGGCTGTACAAATAAGAAGAATTATGGACTACCAACGGGTAGAACTGCCAACATTAATAAATTCATAGCATGCAGCAGTGACCATGCATCTATCTCCTATTATGCCCGTGCGGCCTATAGTATGTGGGCAGCACGATCTTTCCTGTCAAGAAAAGGATACTGGAACATATTAGGGCTATTAAACATTGTGATCAGAAATACTCTGTAGCCAAACACTGGCAAATGAATTCCTTTTTGGGATTTGACAGGAGTTGTACCACTTCTCCACTCACCTCCTCGAAAGCCTGAGCAACATCGGACTTTCCCAGAATGTCACAGACCCACATCGCAGGACACATCCTTGATCGTATCTTCACCCCCCAGCAACAACATTAAATGCAACTTTGCTTCTCCGCTCACTTGAATCGACCACTCCATCATACACTTCCAAATCTACACACCGCCAGCCAAAGCACCCACCAGCATCAACACTCCCAGCCAAAACTGGAACAATATAACAGAAGCTGACTGGTGCAACACCCTTGAACCTTGACAAAGATATCAGCAACTTCAACCAGTGGGTCAAGATCTTCGTAGACTCACTCCAACCAATCAAAATTCATAAACATGGCAGAACCAACTGACAGGCAACATTGTATACAGATGAGCTCCAGGACTCCAAAAGATTCTGTAAGCAGCTGGAAAGGAAATGGAGATCCAGACATGAAGCCAACACCAGATATACCTACAAGGCTGCTCTCAGGCACTACCACAATCTCTTGAGGGATACCAGGAGAAGAGCCCTTACTGAACGGATTGAGGCTAGCTCCAACAACTGAAAAGTGATCTTCTCTATCATCAATGAGTTCACCACACCAGAGGCCACAGCCAAATCCATCACTCCTTCTCAGGAATTCTTCGACAACCTTTCCAACTTCTTTCATAGGAAAATTAAAAAGATCTACAGTAACTTTGCACAACTCATTTCCAAGGATATCACCACCAACCTGCCCACCGCCAGCCATGGCTCTGTCACGAGTCCTAACCAAGTGGAGAACACTCACTGAGGAAGACACCGCTGCTATCAGGAAAACTGTCTTTTCTGGGTCCCCAACAGACCCTTTCCCCCATCATAACTACAACATGGGAGGACCTCTGATCAGCAAACTCGTCACTCATATCATCAACTCTTTCATCACGTCCACCACCTTCCCGGAAGACTGGAAACAGGCAGCAGTGAAGGCCCTCCTCAAAAAAGTTTCTGCCATCCCCAGCGAGATGAGCAATGCCCATCCTATCTCCCTGTTCCGGTACCCTGCCAAAGTGATGGAGAAGACAATCAACCAACAGCTCACCAACCACCTTGAACTCCACAGCCTACTCTACCACACCCAGTCCAGTTTTCGAAGCAACCATAGCATGGAGACAGCACTCACTGTTGCCACAGATGAGATCTGCAGCATAGGGGACCGTGGAAAAATGGCTTCCCCAATACTGCTTGACCTTTCAGCTGCGTTCAATACTGTGTCACATTCTAGCCTTATCAGAAGACTGCATGACAATGGCATCCAAGGTGCAGCCCTCAACTGGATATGCTCCTTCCTCTGCAGAGCCGCCCAGGGTTCATCACTCAGCCTGTTCAACATTTACAGCCTGTTCCAATGGGGAGCAGGGTCAAGACTCATTTGCATATGGCTGGGTTTAAACTGGAATGGCATGGGGAGCAAAAAAACGATGGATTTAGGCCCAGATCTCTGTACTGAGGTGAATGTTTGACATTGTTCTGCATTCTGTCCATCAATTGTTCTTTTCAACATTTACATGACACAATAACATAACATAACATGGGTATTTGTAAAGCGCACGCTCACCCAGAAGGGTATCTTGGCGCTGAATAACAGATGCTTATTGTTACCCAACTCAATGGTACGCACCAGTAGCCGACATCATCAGAGCACACAGCATATCCATCATTTCCTATCGATGACACCCAACTCATCTTATCAATGTCCGACAAGTACACCCCCACCAGAACCAACTTCTCCAAATGCATGATCAATGTAGCAGAGTGATGAATATCAACTGCCTGAAACTTAAATCTGACAAGATGGAAGTGCTGATTTTCGGAAACAGGAAATCCCCCTGGGACTCCACTTAGTAGCCTTAAGAGCTTGGTACCACACACCCACAACAGCCAACCATTCAAGAAACCTGAGAATCATCTTAGACGATAAACTCAACATGGCAGCACAGATAAACACAATCAACTCCTCCTGATTCCATATACTCCACATGCTTCGAAAAATCTTAAAAAGGATTCCCAGGAACTCCAGACATACCATCATTTAAGACCTCATTACCAGCAGAGTAGACTACGGCAACACACTATATACCGGACTCTCTAACCACGTCCTCCACTGACGTCAGACCATCAAGAATGACGCAGCAAGACTCTTCCTGGACCTCCCATGTTGCATCCACATCTCCCCACACCTCAGAGAGCTCCACTGGCTGCCTATATACAAACGCTGCCAACTCAAACTTTTCACACATGCATACAGGGCCCTGCACAATATAGGACCGGTATACATTAACAGCCACCTTCCCTTCCACCAACACACCATTTGATATTGGAATTCATATGTTGAGTATAGGGGTGTACGGATAGAAAACTTAAACATTCTTACATATTCGAATCAGTGGTCACAAAGAGAAGAGCGAATGTTGATACCCAGTGGATTGAATTTTCGTATTAGAAGATTGAACTGTATGTAGAAAATTGAACATTCATACACAGAAGATTGAAGGCTCATTTACAGGACATTAAACATTCATACTAAAATACTCATAAACAGAGATGCAAGGTCCATTCACAGAAGGTTAAAGTTAAACCTAAGACTGAATATTCATAAACAGAAGATTGATCATCCCTCCACAATAGATTGAGCATTCACACACAGACAGTTAATAATCATAGACAGAAGATTAAGGCTTGAGAAAAGATTTGGAGGTCATAGGTTGCTTTCGGGGGCTCATACTTTGCCTGAGATAGCCCAGGTGTGACAGCAGGATTTCTGTGTTATAAGGTGATGTGATCCTCATGAAGTCCTCTTTGGTCATTTTGCAGAGTTCCTTCCCATCGATGTTCTGGAATGAGGCCATGTCCATGTCCAACAGCCCGTATTCTTTGACTGCCCATTCCACCCACTGCCGCACGTGGTCATGTGTCCACACACCGGGATCTGCACGGACATGGAGAAAAGCTTGTGAGAGAGGAGATATATGCTCAAACACTAGCCCTGCAGGATTTAAGGGTTTTCACTTCATACAGTGCTTAGAAAGCATTTTAGGGGGTGAAGTTATGTTATGTTGAAAATTATTTATAGAGCGCACGTTCACCGATTGGTTTCTTTGCAACCGTAAAGCAAATAAGACTTGAAGGCAAGCCCAACACAATTAAAACAATCTTTCACACAGAACCAGAATCTCTTTCCTCCATTAGAACATTATGAACGAATGTACCACATACTTGTCAAGAATGTGGACAATCACAATCAGGAGCATTAGAGACACACTTGTGGCCTCATTTATGAGGTTTGCCGTAAGGCAGCGCCAAAGGCCTTCCTGCTGCGCTGCCTTACGGCAAAATAAAAGGGCAGGAATGTGCCGCATCTATCAGTAATGGCACATTCCTGTCCGTTTCACCTGCGCCGGCACACAATGGACTGCCGTGAGCCAATGTAGGCACCTTTGCACTATGGTGCAAGGGTGCCCGCTTTGCGGAGATGATTATTTTTGTGAAGGAAGGGAAACATTCCTGCACAAAAACAATCACAAGAGGCTCTTTCCTCTTTCTATGTGTGCTGCATTCTGCAGCACACATAGAAAAAGGAAAAACGAGGAGAATTAAAGATATTTCTCCTCATTGTGCCTCCCTTTGACCTTTCCTGGGGAGGTATAAGTTCTTGGAGCTGCCTCAGATTTACGATTTCTCATAAACCTGGAGCAGTGTCAAAAAGCCATGGATGTTGCTGGGAACGCTCCCAGCAACACCCATTGCACGCCCCTTTAATGCAGAAGACTGTGTTAAAGGGAACAATATTTACGAGGCAGCATCACGCCAAAAAAAGTGGCTTACTGCTGCCTGGTAAATATGGAGCAGGCTCCAGTGCCACCTGAGCATCACAAAAAGGTAAAGTGTTAGGGATAAGTTTCGGTATAGTTTAGGATTAGGGCTGTTTTTAAGATTAGAGCTAGGTTAGATTGGGGGAAAGGGTTAGGGACAATGAAACTGTTAGGGTTAGGTCTAGGTTAGGGTTAAGATAAATGTTAGATTGAGGTTGAGGTTAGTTTAATATCAGAGACAGGTTTTATTACAGATAAAGGTCAAATCTCATGGAAAATGTTAAGGATTGGTTATGGGTGAAGGTTAGGGTTAGGGCTAATGTGACAGTCAAAGTTGTGGTTAGGGTTATAGAACGGTTAGGATAGGGGAAGGTTAGGGTCAAAGGGCTACGGATAATAGTAAGTGTTAGGATTAGTGTTAGGATAAGGGTTAGGCTGGCATTGGGACAGTCGTAAGAATATAAATAGGTTAGAATCAGGATGGAGGTCAGGATCAAGGAAAGCGTTAGAGATAAAGGGCCAGATGTCCTAAGAGGCAGGGCGCATATAGAGGGTCGCAAACTGTGCACCGACATATTTCAACCTGTCTGTAATTATGCGACATGAACATGACCTATGTACAATTAAATCCTATCGGTAAATGTCCAGTTGCAGAACAATCTGCCTCATGAATACTAAATAGAGAGATTGCTGTGATTGGCTACAAGCAGAGGGATGGTAGCAGACCACCAGCCTGTGTTAGCATTTCCAAATGAGAAATATCGTTTTTAAAGCGACGAGTTCCTTAAAGGAACCAGTTCTGTTTAAAAAAAATGGTTCTTGTTTGGGGAAACATTGGGGAGAGCAGCGCCTACTCCCCTCCAGGCCACCAACAGCATTTTCAAAGGGAAGTAGTCCAAAGGGGACAGCTTCCCCTTTGCAAATGAGTTACTACCTTCTTTGAGGATTCATTAACTTTTCAATCGTTTGTGACCGCAATTGTGGTATCAAACTATTGATACATCTCATTGCGAATTGCAGTTAGGAGTTGACGCTGCTTTCACACCCCCTCCTAATTGCGATTTGGAATGAGTCGCAAAACCCCTTTTGCAATGCAGGGGGGTTTTCCTAACTGCAAAAAGGAGATAGTACATAGTAAAAAAACATTTAGTGATTGCAAACCTTGTGATTTAGTGAATCGCGGGGTTTGCAACTGCAAAATGATTTCATTCATTTGGCCATGGGTTAGGTATGGAGTAGAATTATGGTTAAGATGGAGGGTCAAGATCATGCAATATAATATATAATGCAATATGTTTCTTTTAATTTATGATATTGTAGAAAATTAGTACAAATATACCATAGCAGCAGAAAAAGAGACATTTTATTGGATTTAAAACAATAATGTTCATTAATTAAACACATTTTGGGAAATTTGTTTAATGAAATAGACATTTCAAGGTAAAGTAGGAGCAAAATCAAAGTCTTACATTGAATGGTTTATAAAGAAAAATGTGACAAAAGAAACTTTTGTGCTCATCTTTACAAGGTAAGAACTATACTTTAGAAGATTCAAGAAGAACCCAGTTGTGCCTTGAAACTGGATATTGATATCTAATATGTCTAAAGGTATAGTTTCTCCACCATGGTCTAGTTTAACCACTTGAGTTTGAGTGATTTTTCCACCTGACATATAGAGACCAATGTCGCAGAAAGCTCGTCTCATCTAGATTCCGTGGAAGCCAGTTGTAGATGGTCAACTAGGTTTCCATGTAGGACTGCTATTTTGTTTGAGTACATTTATGTGAATTACATTCAAATTAAACTAAATGTTATTTTTAGTTTCTGCTTCAGTGGTGATGTGACCAAGTACACTTTGTGGTAGGAATTGTCTTTCTTCAAGAGTGCCCAGGCCATGAAAGGCTTAACAGAGGAAGGGCCTGACCACTTCCTAGCATTTGGGGGTGAAAGGGAAAATGTTTACTTTTAAGAGGTTTATATTTAGCCCCCCCTTACCCTCACAAGCAAACACTTTCTATCTGCATACTGCATAAAGAAAAAGAACAAACAGACTATTAAATCTATTGTATCTGATTTTTTAATCCTTAGATATGTTGAAGGGTTGCATTCAGAGTCCCCTTAACATATCCCCAGGTGTCTTCTCCTCCATCTTCACCCCTTTTTTTTTACCCTTCAATGCTATAAAAATTGCATTTTAATTGGGGGCATAAGAATATTTGCCTCGCTGGCTGGGGCTTTTGTCTTTCAGAGATAAGGGTGCATGTACCTCTTCCATAAACTGCATTCCACTGGTTAGAATTTTCCATATCAGTTGTATTACATCATGTTGTGCTTTGTCACATGTTAGGTTCTACTAGGATAGGTTATGCTGTGTCGCAAAGTTGTATTAGAGAATGTATCAGGATATAATATCTGTTAATGTTTTGAAATGTTCTCTTTAGGTTATGGTATATTAGGATGTATTGTTACAGTGCTTTCTGTTGTGGAATTCAAGTAAGTGTTTTGTGAGCAGGGGCTTCCAGGCACTTAGATGCTGAATTATTGGGAGAAGGGGGTTCTTTTCATCTCCAAAACATAACCCCTGTGCTGCGTTTTGACTATAAACCCACTGCTGGGGAGGTTACGAATCTGAAATAGGGTTCTTAGAATGTGTCGTGGGAGCGAGGTGTCTGTATAGTGGTTCCAAGGGAGGGAGGGGCACCCACCTTGGAACAGAATGTACCTTGAATTGCTGATGAGTCTTTAGTTTAGTTGGGAGTACTCGGCGCTGTGCAACATGTCAGTTGTGAGCTGGTAGATTCTCATCTGGGTTTGTGACTCCTTCCTCTCCTGTTCTTAAATTTTCTTCAAAGAACTTTAGCCAATGTCGTTATTTAGGGGTCGCCATGGGGTCGCATCTGCAACCCCTGGCTTGTCGCTACCTCTGACACTGCTTCTGCGACCCCTGGCCTCAGAGTTGGCAAAATCAGTGCCTGGAACACAGGGGCAGCTTTTCCTAATGGACTCTGGTTGGAGCTCCACTTGCATGGTTTCTGTCAATTTTGTTATACAGATAGTGAATAATATTATTCACTATTATTGTAATATAAAATGGAGTACGACCCTATCTGGAATATGACCCTATCTGGAAGCTATGGTAAGTAAAAAATGCTGCTAAATGCATGTTGTATGCATGCTTGCGGGTGAGAGTGTGTTTATGTGGGCGAGAGTGTGTGAATGTGTTAGTATGTGTAAGCATGTGTGTGTGAGTCAAAGTAAAGGTCAAATAGCGTGCAAAGTAACTTCCGCTACCCCTGGCATTTTGGTGAATTGACGTCCATGGCTTTAGTGATACAAAGTCCACGTCTGACAATGTGCAATAGTTAAAGGTACTACTTCTCTATTGCATCCCATCTCCTCCACCCCCATTAACCCCATCGCGAGCAGCATCAGACCTCTCCACACAAAAATCATATAGCTGAACCTTTACTTGCTGGAAATATCTTTTTTAAGTCAACACGGTAGCTCTGTGGGTTGAGTGCCTGTTGCTGAGATCTGTGCGTAACCCAGAGATCACAATCCCGCCAGGGCTGACTGCTGTTCATCCTACTGAGTTTTACACTCTTGAACTGTATAATAATATGCACTTTCGTTTTCTGCTCATCTGGAAAGATAGAGAGCGCGCACATATAAGCGCATGCGCACGTGCATGAGGGTGTACAAAGTCGTAATCTGATATGGTATTTTGTTTTACTTTATATTATATTTTGTGCATCTGTTGTTTATTAATTAAACATCTCGGTGACCTAAGCACTCGCTGCTGAAGTCTGCACGCATCTTGCAAGCCGCAGACGCGAGCCTCACCACCGTCTTGTCAATGCTACAACCGTGGGCATTCAGAACAGATTTCACTTCTCTTTCGTAGTTAATACTCTGAGCCCGACTTTAAGGGTGAACACCAGAAGACATCCACTGCAGCATCTGTAGAATCTCCTCTTCAATGTTTGCATTATTTACCCATATATTCTCTCACATTCCTATGATCATGAGGTTACTGCTGCCTTTGAGTGCATCATAAAGCTCTCTATATTTCCCTAGATATGGGCCCTGCCTTTACATTGCGCGTCCACCCCTTAAGCGGATTAGCTGTTCTTACTGAAGCTGTCCTCTAGAAGTATCCTCCCAGAGGGCAGACTGTTTGCCTCATTCTAGCTCTAATCAAAACGACCTAATTAAGCACTATCTCAATGCAAATAAATGTTTTTTTCTACAATTTTGCATTCTCACATTGCATGCAAGCCTCCTCTGCATTCCTACGAAAATTGACCTTTAATTAAACCATTCCAATTGTTGCCTCTCTTTTTCTTTCAAATGACTCTCTCTTTACACCCCACCCCCACCCCCTCCCCCCCGCCCCTCCTCCCCCTCCCTGAGCACAGCCTGGTCTGAGTCACATGCATATTTACCTCAATCCCTTTAATGTATTTCTGCAAATTGCCTACAGCTCATTTCAAAGATCACAAACCTCTCTTTTAAAAGGCATGCACCTACAACCTAACAACAGCTAGCATCCTGTAGATCAACTATTAACACGGCCAACTACCTGCATAAATTCACATATCACTCTTCTACTAGAGAGCACACCTCACTACCAACAATTTAATCTATCCCATAGAAACTGGAGTAAATAAATGCATGGAAGGGTTTCATTAAGAACACTAATCCCACTAACCAACAGTAAACACTGAAAAAACACTAACCTTGGGTTCCAGAGCAGGTCAAGGTCAAAGTATGTTTATTTCAATTAATTGAAACCATAAACAAATACAACACAGCACGAGGTTAAAAGTTTAAGGTGATTAAAAGACTTGATAAAAATAGACATTATAAAAATGGCGGAAGCTTAGACCAGGGGGTTTTACAAACAAAAAATTAGCTTAGGGGCCCGCGTGGGGCCAAAAGGAAAGCATGGGCGAGTCTTCTGCTTCTCAATGGTCCTGGTTCCAGAGCAGCGTTCTGCCTGGTGTAATGCGCTTAAATGTCTTCTTATGGGTAGTAAGCACTATATAAAGGCAATTAAGGTACAATACAATACAATTTCGCAAACATGTATCAATATGACATGCCACGTGGCCGGTTTCCTGTTTTATTTTGCTTTTACTCTCACCTTCAGAGAAGGTGGGACGACTGAGCTCCTTTAAACTTAGGAGACATCCCAGAAAGCACTTTCCAGGCCTTATTTTCAGCACAGGGCCAATCCCTGTATTAAATAATAATGATGAATACAAGTGCCATCGTTCATTGACGCTTTCCTGATATTCATCAATGAATGTGTAATGGACAAATGATGCTACCTGATGTCCTGAAGCATGATGAGCTCCCTGCTGATTGCTGCCACCCTCAAAAACGCTCTTTAATGCTCTTCAACAACTTTTCCTCAGTCTTTGATAGAATTCTTCCCAGGACCATTGGGGAGTGTTTAACAGCATATGAGAGCGCAGTTTCGTGACCACCTTCTCAGAATGTCCACAATACTTCACATGAAGTCGAACTAGAGTTGAATTCGGATCTACCCATGTCCATTTGTTGCAAGGATAATGATTTTCAAATGCATTTCTCATCAAATATAATGCCCAGGTATTTATTTTTGAGTTTTATAGAGCGCGAACTTGACCCGTTAGGGTATCAGAGCGCTTTACAGGAATCAAGCAGTAGTATACAAAAGACTTGGAGGAGGGGGGGCTCATCGTGTCCCCCCTTTGTTTCACACTAAAAACATAGGGGTAGATTTATCAAGACTTTGTTTCACCGCAAAGTCTTGAAAAAGTATTTACTTTCTAGAGCAACACGTTTGCACTGCAAAGTTGCCCTGAAAGCAGTGCAAAGTGTGCTTTGTGCCACTTTCAGCCAAGGAGGCCTTGCATGGGTGGTACTTGGGTGTTCCAGTGCTGTCATCCATGACTTTTGACGCAGTGGCAGATCTACATTGCCATGCCTGGCTTTTAGTAAATAATTATGCTTCTTTGTCAGAGGCGTTAAGTAGGAGAAATGTATTGTTTTTGCCTTTAATTTCAGGCACTGCAAGTGTGCTGCACTGTACAGCATGCTTCTAATGTTTGAAACATAAATAACATTGCCTAAGACTAGGATTTTGTACCAGAAGCAACTATGGTTTCTGTACTGAGTTGAACACGTTTTTGGTAAATCTGTTCCTTAAATGTTGATCTATCAAGAACAATCATTGTCAGGTTGTTTGCACAATATAAACCCATCACTGACAGTATTCTCTCTATTGCAAAGTTGTGTGTGGTGTAACACATTCATCATCCACGTAGGCGGTTTTACTATTCCAAGTTACTGGACTGGTGGAACGCTTCTTATGCGTGGCAGGAATGGAAAATAAATTGCTTGTTCCCAATGTAATTTACGCAGTGGAGAAAGAACACGTCCTACTTCACCATGACATGGTGCCAGAAAAGACCTGAGTTTACTCAGTGTTTCCAGGAGATCTGCAAAATAAGGTCTAAAAATCACTGCGGCTCAACCACACCCTGACCACAAGACGAGCAGCATGAACCCACGCACTCAATGTACCTGACTTCATCAAAAAAGTATGAGGAGTCTATGCATGGGCATGACCACAATTTACAATTGACCAGGGAATCAAACTGTACCAAACCCTGAAACAAATTGCAGTAGCAGAATTTACAGGACAAAGACCTTTGGCCTTCAGAAAGCTCACAGTCATACCCAGAGCAAAACAATTGTCGGCTCCCTAAAACATTTAATAACAGAAGACTCCATTCTGTCCTTGTGTTCCTTAGCTTAGTTGTTCTTTTGGATATTCGAGGGAATTTTAAGCAATAACATAGACAGATTGCTTATTTCAGACTATGTCATATATGACTTTAATCTAACATTCCCTTTAGTGAGGTCAACCAGGGACGAAAACTAAGCTCCTACTCAACATTACCAAACCTTCTGTACACCTAGAACTTCCACTAAATGTCAACTGAAAGACCTCAGCCATCTTCCTATAGGTCAACACACACACATCTCTACTTTAAACCCTGGTGAGTGGGGGTTACTGCTGATAATATGAGTTTCCCAAGTTTTATCTTCTCAGTTATCTATAAATAAACAAATAAAATGGTAAAGCAATCCATGTAGCAGCTCACACTTTCTAAGTTTAAAATATGACAAAGACAGGATATACCGGGAGAGCAGCACAGTGAATGAAGCACGGTTGACCAACACTGCCCAAATCCTGCCTGTGGGAGGATAAAAGGGTGTTGTTGTTCTGCCCTGATGCTGAGTTGGTATAAACGTAACTTGCCACAACTCATCGCTCCACCATACAGAAGACTGATTAGTCCCTTGGCACTGGTCCAGGTCTGGATCCATCCATTTTCAGTAAATGCACTAAGTGATCATTTCCATTTATTTTGATGTAAATTTACTTTTGTGGAATTCCTGAAACTTTGTTATGGCTTCAGCACTCTTGAAGCTATGTTAGTCAATCATTTCCGGGTTTGTCTTGACACCTTTTCATGAGTAGGTGTAAGTATGTTGGCTGGTTAGCTGCTTAAAAACACTGAAACCGGATTGTGTGAAAAACAGTTCAAGAGAAGCTGGTGCAAGTTACAGCTATGAAATCATTGGCAGATGGATATGGACTGCTCACCTTAGTATGCTGTTACAGACCGTACGGCCCTGTTATCCAGTTCTTACAGATGTGGACTGACATTGGCACAATTTCTAAGTACAGATGTGAAAGGATTTTATGACGCAAGCGAAAGGTAGATCCCTATGAATGGGTAATATTTCATGGAGCTTTCTGTGTTTCCCACCTTCACCCATGTATTCGTTTTACTGGTCCAATTAAAAAAGCTAGCTGGGTCTGAAACACGCTTTCCTCGCAACTTTGAAAGTGGAGTGATATTGGAGGGCTATTTTTTTTTTATTAACCTAGAAAGGCTAGAATATTACTGATTTTAAAAAACTTTGAAAGAAAATCCGTTTCTATAACCTGGACGAGTTGATGTAAATGAAACCTGAGAACTGTACTAGACTGGGAGGAGGCTGAGGAAAGGCAGCCAACGGTGTACACCAGAGAAAAGAAACTATCTATTAAAGATAAAAAGTGAGGGGAAAATGTAAACACTACTTTAACCATAACATTTCTGCCGCAGAAATTGTCTTTGCGGCATGCAGGTTGACAAGCTTTACAACTTCAGGAAGCGCAAAATGTGTCAGTTTCCTCCAACTTCGCCAGGATTTCCTACAAGATTATTGAGATTTTAATATCGACCTGAAAACATGCAATCGTATCCATATTAAGAGGAAACCATAATCATGGACCCTACTGACTGGTAAATGTTCTCCAATAACAGAAAATGTAATTATTTGATATGGGAGTGTGGTAAAAATTGTATTTTTGAGTACGAATGCTGGTTAGCAAAATGTGGATGATGGGACCAAATCTATATGTTTTATACAAATACATTTAAAGTGTTTAAATTGAGTTGAAAACTGGCACTCACTGAGGACCCATGTGGGGCTCACAAGACCACACCCCAAGTGCAAACCCAGCCGCAGATGTTTCGAGCTGTCGTTATGACTCACTCAAGGCCGGTTTCACTCTGGCTCTTGCACACACTGCGTGGGAGCTGTCAGGCCCCCACCGCCGGGGAGCCGTGCGGTGGGAGCTGTGGTTAGCCGCTGCCTACCCACGGCCTTGCGAGACCAGCCCTGATTGGCTCACTTCGCCATGTGTGTCTGAGCTGCTCTGCGACAGTTTGGACTGAAAGATGAGCAAAAAACGGATCTCGCCATGTTTGAGAGCAGCCTCAATTTCAGACGTCAACGGGTGGGCCTCTGCCCTTCCCACCCTCTCTGCCAGCTTACGGGCCTCTGTCCTTACATGCCCTTTGCCAGAGTGCAGGCCTCTGCCCTTCTGTCCCTCTCTACCAGTTTACGGGCCTCTGCCCGTCCTGTCCTCTCTGCCAGAGTAGAGGTTCTGCTCTTCCACCTTTTCTCTGCCAATGTGAGGGCCTCTGCTCTTCCATGCCCCCTCCAAGCACGTGGGCCATGGACGTCAATTAGGGGTTGCAACTGCGACCCCGAAAGCCACCGTTGTGACCCCTGCCTCCTTGCTTGCAACCCCTGGCTGTTTGTTAGCCTTGGCAAGTTCTCTGTTGGCATAAAATCAGCCACAGTGTGAGCAGCGTTTGATTGCACTGCTGTACTGAAGCTCTGTCTGCAGAGACATCATGATGACCTGCAAGCTGGGCCTGGGTGGGGGGAAGAACTCGTCTCACTCGTTGCTGTGGTGACCCCGAGCCGATCAGCACAGCCCTTGATTTGATACATTGTATGTATCTGCTGAGGGCCTGGGCCAGGAAGTTAAGCGAAGGAGCACGAAGCGTAGGCAAGCTAGGCATGATTAGACAGTGCCTAACTATACATGCTGCAGCTAGCCGTACTTGTGTGACGTGTGTAAGTGCAAGCGCACACCTGCTGCACCCTACTGTAGCTGAGGACATGATGCCTGGTGTGGTATGTGTACCACCATGTTTGGGACCACCAACTGGGTCCCAGGGCCATCAATCTGGTAGTGTGCGAAAGCGCTACCAATGATGATCATCCTGGCAAAAATTATTGGCCAGCCCCTGCGAGGCAGTAAAAGCCGCACTGAGGTGGTGCGGCCACGAAGTCAGATTCAAGTCGGACTCCTGCCTGCTGCATGGGTGTTGGGTGTCAAGACTCTAGAGTGACTGACTAGAATCAATTTAAGTTTGGGACCGGGCCGTGAGTCATTTGCTTCACTTAATTGTCACTCTCAGACTGAGTCGGACAGTCGGACCTTGGGCGGGTCAAGGGCAGGTGAGGTCATGTGAGAGTGAGACTTACTGAGTCATCACATTGACTCGACTAGAGTCTCTACTCTCCGACTACCGGTTGCTGTGATTCCTGTGAGCTGCGGACCCTGAGCCAACCTCTAACAGAAGTAACAAGTAAAGTAAGATAAGAATATCTGTTTTTGGAGTTGACACAAGATTTTCAAATGATTGTTAAAGAGCACACATTTCAGGTTCAACCCTTGCAGCGGTCTAGCCATTGTTTAGTTAATATGAATAACACATTAATTGCCATTGTTTTATGTTGAATACTGCATTCGTGTAGCCACAGCACGCTGGTCAGTGAGTGCTGGTGGACTGGCCAACAAGACATTATCTGTTTTGAATACCAACAAGGCCAGAAAGGCCGTACCAGGCAAATGGAGACAGACGGGCGTTTCCCCGGGAGGCTAGATGGGGGGGGCACAGGTTTTGTTAGTAGTTAAGCAGCAGTGCAGCAGTTTTAAAAGCACTACAATGTTCCTTGTATATTCAGCAGTTTTCGGGCAGCAATAAAACTGTCAAGTTAACTGGTGATTTATTAATCTGCCTGCTGGAGAGAGAGGGGAGTTTTCTCTTGGGCAGTTTTCAAGTATCTAAGGTAGCGCAGAGGGTTAATATGCCTGCTGCAAAGAATTGTGACACGCGGCGCGGCCTCGGAGTCAAAGTCGGACTCGTGCCTTCTGCATGACATAGCTGCTGGATGTCACTAGTCTCTAGAATAAGTGACTGACTTCAACGCAAGTTCGTGAACAGACTCCCAGTCTCCACTAGGCTATGAGTGACTTGCGTCACACAATTGTCACTCTTTGACTGAGTTGGATGATCAGACCTCGTGAGGGCCGAGGGGCAGGTAGTGTGAGAGTGAGACTGACTGAGTCGTCACATTGACTCAACTAGAATCTCGACTCTCCGACTCCCCTTGTGGTGGTGCCGGACGTTGTGACTCCTGTGAGCTGCGGGCCCTGGGCAAACCTCTAACAGAAGTAACAAGTAAAGTAAGATAAGATTATCTGTTTTTGGAGTTGACACAAGTTTTCAAATGCCCTGCAAAACTTCAGAAATTATTGTTAAAGAGCACACATTTCAGGTTCAACCCTTATAGCTATCTAGCCATCTTTTAGGTAATGTGAATAGCATATCAATTGCCATCGTTTTATGTTGAACACTGCATCCATGTAGCCACAGAATGAGCACATTGGTCAGTGCTGGTGGACTGGCTAACAAGATATTGTCTGTTTTGAACAACACCACCAAGGGTAGAATGGCCGTATCGGGCATCGGGCGGGCATTACCCCGGGGGGCTGGAAGGGTGAGGGGCAGGTTTTGTTAGTGGGGGCTGGTTTTGTAGCAGCGCAGCAGTTTTAAAAGCATTGCAAAGTTCTTTGTTTATTTAGCGGTATTTGGGCATCAATAAACGTGTCAAGTTAACTCTGGTGATTTCTTAATGTACCTACTGGAGAGAGATGGGAGTTTTGTCTAGTGGCAGTTTTCAGTTATCTAAGGTAGCGCAGAGGGTTAATATGCCTGCAGCAAAGAACGTGTACCATGCATTTAAAAGAACAATATTTTATGTGGATAGCTCAGTAGGTTGCTGCTTTTGATACAGAGACTCTGTTGTTACTGTGCAGTTCATAAGTTACATTCATAATCTAGCACAGTGAGCTATGAAATGCCATTTAAGAGCTTCATGCAAGCTGCATGGTACAGGTTAGAAAGATATGTTTTTTCCCAATCTTTGTAGCCTGATGTTGCTAAGAAAGGTTTATTTGGGTAGAAATAAAGTCTTATTATTAAAGTCAACCCTAACCAATGTGTTATGTTCTGAAGCTTGAGTCTGTGCTTCTCCAGACCAAGCACTCTTAAAAAGTGCCTAACAGTATGGATGACATGTGAGTCCTGCACCTTGCAGTCTCCTTTGCCTTATGTAACATTTTCTACACACTGATGTACCCATGTGAGATTCATTGTCTGTGTGTGTGTGTGATGGTCATAAAAGTCTTGGTTTAAAAGTCATTTTTAAATGTGGACTGAAACATCTGCATTTGTAAAGCAAGCATCATGCCTTTGTGCATTCTGGCTGTTAGATAAGATGCTTGTTGCTGGTAAGGTAAAGCTAATGCAGAGCAAGCTTATTATTGATCAACACACCTACTGTACCAGTGATGTGCATGTTTTCTGTAGAAGAAATTAATGGTAGTAAACCTGGAATGGTTCAATGACCCCACAGGTTTAGTAGTATGTATACCATGTCATGGAAAGGAAGGTTGCTGGGAGAACTTGACCTGCATTAAATAGCACTGTTATCTACATACCAAGACTGAGATTTAATTACATGGTACTTTTAGTTTCTAAAACAAATGATAAAGTGAACTTGTTTTGAATATTATAGGCCCATCAACCTTCCCATTTAAAAAGTTATTTGATATTGATAACGGCTGATTTCAACTTGACTAGCGTATTTGCCATTGTTGTACACTATTCGATAGGTTCTTAATCGATGCTACATTATCTTAATTGTAAATCTGAAGATACTACCTGAAACACAATATGCAGCTGCATTTTCAATAGGATTTGAAGTATGTCTGTTTATAGGGTACTTCCTTTGTAGCTGTAGAGATTTTTCAGCCTCTGTGTGTGATGTAACCTAAAATTAGATGCATCACTTCCTGTGAGAGCACCACATCAAAGGTCATGCAATGTCGCTTACTTTGATTTCATGGGGTATAAAGGTCACGTGATGCCACTTCCTGTGATGTCATCAAGTCAAATACCTTAAGATGTCACTTCCTGTGATATCATCGTGGTGGGTCAAAGGGCATGTGATATCACTCTCTGTGATATCACCAGGTCAAAGTTCAAGTGATGTTACTTCCTGTGACATCAGGCAGTGGTCACATGGCATGTGATGTCACTTCCGCTACTCCTGGCATTTTGATGAATCGATGTTCATGATGTGGGCCTCTGCCCTACCCATTGGCTATGCCAGCTTATTGGTCTCTACCCTTCCCTCACACTCTTCCAGTGTACGGGCTGTGCTCTTTCACCTTTTCTCTGCCAATATGCAGGCCCAAGCCCTTCCATTTCCTCTTTCAATGTTTGGGTCTCTACCGTTCCATGTTCTTTGCCAATATACAGGCCTCTGCCCTTCCAAGGCCTCTCTGCCGGTGTATAAGCCTCTGCCCGTCCTTCCTTCTCTGCCAGCATACGGGCTCTTCTCTTCCACCTTCTCTCTGCCAATGTGCAGGACCCCACCCTTTAAAGTCCTCTGCAAGTGTATGGACTTCTTCCCTTCCAAGCCCTCTCTGCCATTATACAAGTCTCTGCTCTTGCATGTCTCTCTGCCGGCATACAGGCCTCTGCCTTTCCATATCCTCTCTGCCAGTGTATGGGTCTCTGCCCTTCCATGCCCTCTACCAATTCATAGGCCTCTGCCCTACCTTCTGTCTCTGCCAGCGTACAGGCCTCTTCCCTTCCCGCCCTCTCTGCCAGCATGCAGTCTGTACTCTTCTACTTTCTCTTTGCCAATGTGCACACCCCACCCTTCCATGCCCTCTTCCAATGTGTGGGTCTCTGTCCTTCCATGTTCAATGCCAGAACACAGGTCTTTACCCTTGCACACCCATTCCTCCAGTGTATGGACCTCTGATCTTCCCGCTCTCTGTGCCAGCATACAATCTGCGCTCTTCCACCTTCTCTCTGCCAATGTGCCTGCCCCCGCCCTTCCATGCGGATCACTGACAAAATATCGGTGACAAAAATATTGATGAAAAAATATAGAATGCAAAAATATCGACTCCCTATACTTAAACAGGTAAGTACAAAAATATCGAATCAAAAATATTGAAGTAAAAAATATAGATGTACAAAATATCGATTTAAAAATATATATAACGGTGGCTTGACGAGCCAAGATGGCGGCCGCACCTTGAGTGCGCTCCCGGACCCCTCCGCCATCCGCTCGTGATCCGCCCCACAAGAGAGCCATCTCTCCTTGTTATCACTGGCTAAGTCGCCGTCACAACTCCGGCTGCTCCCTGACTGCTTGAATTTCTTCTGTGGGGTGCCTCCATGACGAGTTCGGCCGGCCGGGACCGGCAGCTAAGATGGCGGATCGCTCGCGCTGAACGGCGCGCCCTGCGACCTTTGGACCTCTTGGGCTGTTCCTCGGCCCGCTTTGTGGAGGAGCTGAGGGGGGCCCCCCGGGCTCTGGTAGGCCCGACGGTGCGCCGCGGGCTCCGGGGCACTGCCCGCGCTCCCCCTCCCCATGGCGCCTGTCTGGAGGCGGGCGGCGGTGAGGGCCTGGTCTGGCTTGTTGGCCCAGTGGAGCCGCGATTGGCGCGGGGCTGCCCAGCAGACCCCTTCTCACCGGAGACTCCTGCTGCCACTCCCGGGAGTCCTGCGGCGGCGTGAAATCTTCGACCGCTATTTCGAGCGGTGGCGGCTGGTGGACGTCTGGTTGCGGATTGAGTGGCTGGACGACCCGCGCTCTACTGAGGCTGCCATCTGCACCCGGCGCCGAGCGCCCTGGGCCTGTGCCCATGCGCACCACTGACTGTGTCGGGCATTGGAGAGGAGGCCGGCCGACCGGAGGATCGGCGCTGCACGGCTTCCACGGCGGTAAGTCCCGGCAGCGGGAGGGGGTCCCGGGTTGTCTGGGAGGGGCCCCCCCTGTGCGTGTGCGGGCAGCCCATTGCAGAGGGGAGCCTTGAGGGCCCCGCTTGAGGCCTCACGATCCTCCCTCGGGCTTTCTGGGTCCCGCTCTACGAGAGGCCACAACTCTGCCCCCCAGATCCTGCACCTACTGAGTGGCGCCATGGGCCGGAACGGACCTGCCAAGACCCCGGCCACCCAGACCAAGATGGACCGCTTCACCACCACGGACATTGGGGCGATGGGGGGAACTTCGGACAGGGATGCACCACCGGCAACGGACCTGTCCACCATCCTCCAAGCCATCCACACCTCGCAGTCCTCCGTGGAGGGCAAGATTGCGGAGGTCCGTGTGGACATGACCCTAATCCGGCAAGACCTCCGAAACGCCACGGCCCGGATTAAAGAGACTGAATCCCGTATATCATCGGTAGAGGACGACGTTCAGCAACTTAAGGGGCAGGTGGCGCGCCTCCAGTCACACACCCAGGAGCTGCATCGGAGGGCCGAGGATGCAGAAAACAGATCGCGCCGCAACAACCTCCGCCTGGTGGGGTTCCCGGAGGGGGCGGAGCGGGGCCGCCCCGCTGAATTCGTAGAGAAATGGTTGCGATCCTGGCTCCCCGAGGGTTCCCTTTCACCGTGGTTTGCAATAGAACGAGCACACCGATCCCTTGCCCCGAGGCCTCCGGCGGGAGCGCCGCCTCGACCGGTCATAATGAGAATCCTTAACTACAAGGACCGAGACTCCATCCTGGCTGAAGCCCGCAAGCAGCGACGCCTCCCCTACGAAAACCACTCGATCATGATCTTTCCGGACTACACTCGGGAGGTCCAGGGTCAACGTCGCTCGTTTGGCGAGGTCAAGCAGAAACTGCGAGCCCTCAACATCCAGTATCGGCTCCTCTTCCCGGCACGCCTACGGGTGGTGTTCGCCAATAAAACCTTATTTTTTGACTCTCCGGCGGATGCATGGACTTGGCCCACGGAAGAACGTCCCCTTCGGCCCAACGGTCAGATTCCTTTGCAGGATGGTGCGGAGGATGGGCCCGCTCGTACTGGATCTCCAGATCCTCGGCCCCAGCGCAACCGCTCACGCAGGTGCCGTGGGCATAGGAGGGCCCGCTCTGACTCCCCGTTGAATCCTTCCCAACTGCCTGGGCCGCCACATGAGGACCGCCGGGCTGTGCGACGCTCCGAGTCATGGGGGGGCCTCCTCTGTGCCTGATCTCCCGGACACTGACCTTTCTCGCAGCCCAACACTTCTCAGCAATCCAGCCTGAGCCCGTCTCTGCCCGCCGGGCCTGGCTCCGCGGCCGGAGGCGACGTGCCGGCTTATTTCTGTTCTCTCTCTTGTTGGACTTGTATATGAACATCCTGCCATGAGGAGGGGTCCTCCACGCTTCGCACCTTCCCAAGCGTTTTAGTTTGGTCCTGTGTTGTTATTATTGTTAGGGCGACAGATGCTTCTGTTTCTGAAGTGTAGGGTGGGGGGTGGGGGTGGGGGTGGGGCAAGAGTGGGGGGACCGTTGTCCCGAGTTCCTTTTCTTGTTTTTTGCTGTTTCTTCGTTTCATCACACCAGCTCTCACAGGACGTCCCATTTTACGCATCATGGGGCATGGTAACTGATAATAAATCACACAGAGGGCTAGAGGAGTTTAAGGACCAACGGGAACCGACTCCCCACCAATATATAATTTTTCACAAAAAAGGCCCCGGGTCCAGAATACTAGGGAGGTCCAAAACGCGGATAAAGAGATAAAAGTGACAGGGCGGGGGATATCCCTTTTAAGGACAGTTCCCTCACACACCAAAGGTGTCATGCTTCATCATAGGGGTACTCCTCGCGTGAGGAACCTAGTCCTCACGCGGGCTACAACCCCTCTCTAGCGAGGAGGAGCTCAGGGATGTTTTAGTTTGGGCGGTCGGGTGTACTAAAACCCTATGAGAGATGTGTGTGATTACAAAAATGCAGTGCTATAATAAAGGTGAATTAAAACTGGCTACGGGGTTAGCTCTCATGCAGATTTAATAACGCTACCCGGTGTCAGGATTAAAAAGCAGAAAAGCTTGTAAACACAGGGGTCAAAATTCAAGACCGCAATGTACTTTTCAGACCAACATGTTTCAGCCTAACAGACCTAGTATAGTGTCGTGGCTTTCTTCAGGGTCAAAAGTGTAGCTACTGCAATACAAATGAATATATATACACACAAGTGTGATACATGAAAAGCAAAAGGTTTAACTATGTCATACTGAACCAGAGAATCATTCGTTGTTCAGTACGTTCGACATGTGCCCTGTGTCAAAGACAGAAATAAAGGTCATGTCATATATATACACACACAGACACATACATATACGTGCAAACATATTATCACTAAATCAAACGTTAGGACCTCCATTAGTCATACATATAGAACAATTATTGCTGTTTTTTTGGAGTTGCTTATTTAGAGTGCCATAATGCAAACAGATTAATGCGTAACTCACCACTAGGGGTGTCTGTAGTTTACTGCTTCTGTCCTGGCTACTTAGCCATATGGTACCAAAGCCACGACCTGAGGAGAATGGTACGTGGCAGTTAAAAACAGAAAACCCCAAGAGGGCAGAGAAAGTTAAAGAAAAAGAACGCTCAGCCGGAAATAATGTACACAAAGCGTGCATAGTTTAGCTATACAGGACACATAGATTGTGGGAGCAAGCCATGCTATCAGGGTGTATGTTGCAATAACATGGCAGTATGCGATCTAAAATTATGTACAAATAGGGTGGCAAAAACGGCCTCCGGACGAAAATCAGACATCCATGGTGGCTGGTAGAAAGTAAAATAAAATAAAACATCGCAATTGGAATGATAAAACCTCTATAAGATAAATATAAGAGGTAAAAGAAGAGGGGGAGAAAAAGGGAACCTGCGCTGTGAAAGCTGGGGGGAGGGGGGGAGGGGGGGTTTAAAGCGCAAGAAGACACATGACAGTCCAACTAAGTGTGTCTGCGCCGTGTTTCAAGTCAAAGAAGTGTTTCGTAAGTTTAGTCATTTGTTTTGCGCACCTAATCGTGCTCTTATGTTCTAGGATGCGAGTACGCACCTTTCTAGTAGTCATCCCAACATATCTCAGTCCGCACGGACATGTCAATAGGTAAATTACCCGTTCACTATTGCAATTAGTGTGGTGTTGTAATACCCATGGTCTAGCTCCCGGATACCCCTTTTAAACCGCATTATGCTGTTACACGGGCTCCCTGTTCCTGGACCGCTGCCACATTTGCGGAGGACCGCACTCTTGGCGGTAAGCTTTGTGCACTCCTAGCTTTGTGCACTCCTGTGCTTTTTATCGCGGACCTTCCCTTTCTCCACTCCAGTTACTCTTAACTGCCTTCACAGACCCTGGCGCCTCACAGGTCATGCTCTGTGCACTCTTTTTATAGATACCTGACATGTGTCTTCTTGCGCTTTAAACCCCCCCCTACCCCCCCTCCCCCAGCTTTCACAGCGCAGGTTCCCTTTTTCTCCCCCTCTTCTTTTACCTCTTATATTTATCTTATAGAGGTTTTATCATTCCAATTGCGATGTTTTATTTTATTTTACTTTCTACCAGCCACCATGGATGTCTGATTTTCGTCCGGAGGCCGTTTTTGCCACCCTATTTGTACATAATTTTAGATCGCATACTGCCATGTTATTGCAACATACACCCTGATAGCATGGCTTGCTCCCACAATCTATGTGTCCTGTATAGCTAAACTATGCACGCTTTGTGTACATTATTTCCGGCTGAGCGTTCTTTTTTCTTTAACTTTCTCTGCCCTCTTGGGGTTTTCTGTTTTTAACTGCCACGTACCATTCTCCTCAGGTCGTGGCTTTGGTACCATATGGCTAAGTAGCCAGGACAGAAGCAGTAAACTACAGACACCCCTAGTGGTGAGTTACGCATTAATCTGTTTGCATTATGGCACTCTAAATAAGCAACTCCAAAAAAAACAGCAATAATTGTTCTATATGTATGACTAATGGAGGTCCTAACGTTTGATTTAGTGATAATATGTTTGCACGTATATGTATGTGTCTGTGTGTGTATATATATGACATGACCTTTATTTCTGTCTTTGACACAGGGCACATGTCGAACGTACTGAACAACGAATGATTCTCTGGTTCAGTATGACATAGTTAAACCTTTTTGCTTTTCATGTATCACACTTGTGTGTATATATATTCATTTGTATTGCAGTAGCTACACTTTTGACCCTGAAGAAAGCCACGACACTATACTAGGTCTGTTAGGCTGAAACATGTTGGTCTGAAAAGTACATAGCGGTCTTGAATTTTGACCCCTGTGTTTACAAGCTTTTTCTGCTTTTTAATCCTGACACCGGGTAGCGTTATTAAATCTGCATGAGAGCTAACCCCGTAGCCAGTTTTAATTCACCTTTATTATAGCACTGCATTTTTTGTAATCACACACATCTCTCATAGGGTTTTAGTACACCCGACCGCCCAAACTAAAACATCCCTGAGCTCCTCCCTCGCTAGAGAGGGGGTTGTAGCCCGCGTGAGGACTAGGTTCCTCACGCGAGGAGGTACCCCTATGATGAAGCATGGTAACTGATATCTGGGCTCCCAATCCCGTGTCCCCGCGTCCCTGCCCCTGGCCGAGCTTCCCTTCGGGGCCTCCCCCCTTCCCCGAGACAGTCTATCAGGATGGCTGACATACTACAACAGGGTGTATCTTTACGCCTCCTGTCCTGGAACGTCAATGGTCTCCTTGACCGCCTCAAGCGAACAGCGGTACTTTGCTATGCGCAGCGCCTTGTGGTGGAGGTCTTAATGCTGCAAGAGACACACATAATGGGTAACCACTGCCCCTTTCTAGCGCGATATGGTTACGACAGGGTCTGGCACTCGGGCTTCACACGCGGATCCCTCGGGGTTGCGATCCTGGTACAACGCTCCCTTCCTTTTGTGGCAACGCAAGTCATTCATGACGATCAGGGCACCTCTTTGGCCCTGTCCGGCACCCTGAATGGCGTACCCCTTAACTTGGTGTCATTATACTCCCCCCCATCGCGGCTGACTGCGACCCTAGCTGCCTCCGTTGGGCTCCTGGCTTCCCTGCCCCTGGGCTCCACTTTCCTGGGGGGTGACTTCAACGCGGTCCCTTCCCCTGCTCTGGACATGTCCGGGTCCCCTTCCCACAGCAGACTGGTGCACGCGAAGCACCTGACGAATTGGGCTGAATCCCTAGGTCTTTGTGATGCATGGCGTACATGGCACCCGCGTTCTAGGCAATTCACCCATACTTCGGCAGCGCACCACACACACGCGCGCATTGACATCATTTATATTCCCTCGACCGACTGCCTTATGCTCCAAGACGTCGCTATCCTTCCGCTGGGTATATCTGATCACTCTCCGGTGATGCTCACTGTGGGTGCCCCTCCTGCCTCAATGCGCCAGACATGGAGACTGAACGCGTGGTTTCTTCAAGACAAAGACTTCCGAAAAGTGGTGGGGCGGGAACTCCAGCATTACTTCCAGACCAATGAGGGGTCAGTGTCGTCGCCGGGTATCCTGTGGGAGGCTGGCAAGGCCACGATTCGGGGAGTCACCAAGGGGCAACTCAAAATCCAGCGGCGCGCGCAGCTAGACCAGCTCACCTCATGCGAGGCACAGGCCTTGCGCCTTGAACGGTCCACGGCCCTGAACCCTGACGCCTCTGAAGTGAGGCTCCTTGCCCACATCCGCGAAGAGATTCGACAATTGTCGATGGAGGCGGCTAAACTCCTCTGGCGCTCATCCGTCGCCAGGGTGTACGGATGGGAGACAAGAACGGTTCTCTCCTCCATAGACTGGCCACCTACCCCCGAGCGAACCGCATAATTCCCGAAATCATAGATCGGGAGGGCTCGGTATGTAACTCCTCAGCCGAAATGGCCCAGGCCTTTGCTCTGTATTATCGCCAACTATACACGGCCAGGACTCCCTCCCTGTCTCTCTCAGATTTGTTGCGAGCTGGAGCCTGCCAACTCCCTCTTATGGACTCAGTTGTTCAGGAAGACCTGGACTGCCCCATCACCCATGAAGAAATTGGGGAGGCGAATACCCTTGTCTCGTCCGGCAAGACGCCGGGTCCGGATGGCCTTCCCCAGGAATACTATGCCCTGTACCGTGAGACGCTGACTCCACACCTCGCTCAGCTATTCAATGAGGCAGTGGAGAAGGGTTCCTTTCCTCCCGAGACTGATGTGGCCACCATCGTGGTCCTTCCTAAATCCCAGCCACCCTCACCTCAGTGCGCGGACTACCGTCCCATCTCCCTGATAAATACGGAGCTAAAATTGTACGCCACAATACTCGCTCAGCGCCTTAAACCCCACTTACACATGCTGGTCCATCCAGATCAATGCGGGTTCATGCCATCGCGTGGTACCCGACATTGTCTGCGGAGGCTTCACTCAGCCCTGGCCCACCGTAACTTGATCACCCCCTACCTCGCACTCCTCCTGGTAGATTTTGAGAAAGCCTTTGATTCGGTAGACTGGGGATTTTTGGACAACGTCCTGGCGGAGCTGGGTTTGGGACCCCGCTTTCGTGGTCTCATCCGTGTACTGTACGCTCGTCCGAGGGCACGTGTCCTGGTGAACGGGGTTCTTTCAGAACCCTTCCCGATCTGCAGGGGAACAAGGCAGGGGTGCCCCCTCTCTCCCCTGCTCTTTGCTCTGGTGATAGAGCCCCTGGCGGCCCTGATACGCTCGAGTGGACAGGTGCAGGGTTGGGAATGGCCCAATACAGAAGCAGACAAAATCGCCCTTTACGCGGACGATGTCCTGATTTATTTGGCGGACCCTGCGAATTCGGGCCCTCACTGCCTCCTGATCCTCCGGTCTTTTGAACAGGCTTCCGGCCTCCGGCTTAATCCTGATAAGTCGGTCTTGGTCCCCCTCCACATGTCCAGAGAATGCTTCGATTGGCAGTCCACCATACCGCTCCGCCGCCAATCATTTAAGTACCTAGGGATATGGTGACTTTACTCCCTGAACTCAGCTGGGCTCTTAATGTCACTCCCCTGGTGAAGCAGGCTAGGGCGGACCTGTCGAAAAGGCAATCACTGCCTCTGAATCCCATGGGAAGAGTCGCACTTTTCAAAATGGTGATTCTTCCCAGATTCCTCTACATGCTTCAAAATACCCCCCCTCCCCTTCTCGAGAGCGTGGTTCCGGGAGCTTGACAGCCTGGCTTCCAAATTCCTCTGGGGGAAGGGCAGGTCCCGATTGGCCCTGGGCGTTTGTCGGATCCCTTCCTTTGATGGGGGCTTAGGGATGACCCACTTATATCTATATTACCTGGCTACGCGTTTGCTCTCCCTGCACGACTGGTTTAACGGAGGATGGTCTGATCCGGCTTATAGGCTGGAACTCAGTGAGTTGGGCTTGTCCAACCTCCAGTAAATGATGTATGGGGTACCTGTCCCGTCTCGTCTGCTGGAGGTGACGCGTTCTGTGTTCCTGGCCTGGAGGGCCACGCTGCGTCACACTAAATGGACCCACACGCTGACCCAGTGCACACCCTTGTGGCAGGGTACCTGGCTCGGGGAAGTCAACGGGCTACAGGGCTTTCGGTCTTGGGACATTATAGGCATTTCACAGCTGGGCGACGTTTGGGTGGGTGATCACATGCGCTCCTTTCAGGACCTTCAAGCCAGATAATCCCTACATCACTCGCAGTTTTATAGATATTTACAGCTGCGCCACGCTCTTCAAGCGCACCTCACGACCGGTACATGACTCCCGGACCACAGCCCGCCTGAAGCACAAATCATGCTGGGGGACCTGGGGAGGGGGGGCATCTCCCGCATTTATCGGATACTAATTAACAATACCCCTACATCACTTGATCGGCTGCGGACTCAATGGGAGGAGTGGGTGGGCGCCTTGGAGGAGGAGGACTGGCCTGATGCCCTTATGGCGCCCAGGACAGTGACTGCCTCCGCCAGATTGCATATGACACAGCTCTATTTCTTACACACCGCCTATCTGACACCGGCACGACTACATCGCGCGGGGCTCCAACCGACCCCCGCCTGCGCTAGGTGCGGTCACGAACCCGCCGACTTTCTCCATATGGTATGGACATGCCCGCGCTTGGCGCGATTCTGGGGAGACATTGAAGAGGAGCTCACTGAGGTTTTGGGGTGGGAGATCCCGCACGACCCGAAACATGCGATCCTGGGCATAACAGACGGGCTGGATGGGTCCAGAAATGAAAAATTATTTTACACCACAGCGATGGTGGTGGCTAAGAGGGACATAGCGGCTGCTTGGAAATGCCCTGATCCTCCCACCGTTGGGAAATGGCGGGCCGGGGTTGACTGGTGCGCCACGCAGGAGAAGACAATGTATGCAGCACGTGGCTGCCCCAAGAAATATCGTAGGGTCTGGGGAAAGTGGTTGGGGGGCATGGTTTAGTCTCGTTGGGAATGACTCCACAATTTGTCTTTTGAATTTGTATGTACTTGGCCTTTGGGTTGTCCAGATCATTGCTCATATTCCTTTGTTATCATGGTATCTTGTTGATTGGCTGGTGCTTCTTGTAAAATCAATAAAAATTTGTTTATAAAAAAAAAATATATATATATAACATAAAATAAACTATATTAAATATTAATATTATTTTTAACAAGATAAATTAAATGTAATATACATTTTAATTAAATATAATAAATAAACGTAATCTTAAAAAATATAAACACACAAACATAATAATTTATACATATACATATATTTACTTAAAAATAATGTATTAACTATAATCTTTATTAAGCTTTTTAACTTTTAAATTATATAAAAATGAAATATATACATATATCAATAATTTAAAATTAAAAAATAACCATTTTTATAATTAATTGAAACATTTAACTATTAAAAAAAAATTAAAACGTACATTTCGCAATACAATAAATACAACAGTAGGGAAAATGTTGGATAGCGGAATAATTCAATTTACTATTCCAACTCCAGTGAGTGCAACAGTAGGGAAATTGTTAGATAGCGGGGGTGTAAAAATTACTTTTCCCTCTCCAGTGAGTGCAACAGTAGGGAAAGTGCTGGATAGCGGAGGGGTAAAAATTATTATTCCCACTCCAGTGCGCAACAGTAAGGAAAGGTTTTGGATAGCGGAGGGGTAAAGATTACTATTCTCACTCAAGTGATTGCAACAGTAGGGAAAGTATTAGATAGCGGAGGGGTAAAAATTACTATTCCAACTCCAAAGAGTGCAACAGTAGGGAAAATTTTGGATAGCGGTGGGGTAAAAATGACTATTCCCACTCCAGTGAGTGCAACAGTAGGGAAAGTGTTGGATAGCAGAGGGGTAAAAATTACTATTCCCACTCCACTGAGTGCAACAGTAGGGAAAGTGCTGGATAGCGGAAGGGTAAAAAATTACTATTCCCACTCTAGTGACTGCAACAGTAGGGAAAGTGCTGGATAGCGAAGGGGTAAAAATTACTATTCACACTCCAATAAGTGCAACAGTAGGGAAAGTGCTGGATGGCGGAGGGGTAAAAATTACTATTCCCACTCCAGTGAGTGCAACAGTAGGGAAAGTGTTGGATAGCGGAGGGGTAAAAATTACTATTCCCACTGCAATGAGTGCAACAGTAGGGAAAGTGCTGTATGGCGGAGGGGTAAAAATTACTATTCCCACTCCAATGAGTGCAACAGTAGGGAAAGTGCTGGATGGCGGAGGGGTAAAAATTACTATTCCCACTCCAGTGAGTGCAACAGTAGGGAAAGTGCTGGATGGCGGAGGGGTATAAATTACTATTCCTACTCCAATGAGTGCAGCAGTAGGGAAAGTGCTGGATGGCGGAGGAGTAAAAATTACTATTCCCACTCCAGTGAGTGCAACAGTAAGGAAAGTGTTGGATAGCAGAGAAACAAAAATTAATAATAACATTTAAACAATTTAAAACATTTAAATAATCTTAAAAATAAATAAACAATATTTAAAAAATATCAGATTAAATATATTAAACAGTAACATTAAATATATTAATTACATATAATAAAAAGGTACAACTATTGTCTAAAATAAATTAATAAATACATTTAGAAACAATATTTATTTAAGAGAAGCAAATGTTAACAAACAAAAAAATGTTTAAAACATAAATGTATTTATTTTATTTCCTACCCTATAACACCACACCAATAAAAAAAACTTCAACATTTTTATTTAAATTTATTTCCATAGTTAACATAATTATTAATAATTTAAAGAAATATTAATAAAAATAATGAATAAACATTCATTGAATACACATTCTTTAACACTATAATATGCACAACACACACCTAAAATGAATTACACAATTACCGTAATTAATTACTAAATAATTAATTTTAATTAATTAACAACTAATTATTAATTCATCAATTAAAAATAAATTACTTCCCACCCTTCCCACCATTTACACCTATAAACACCACAACACACAAAATTAATTACACAATTACCATCATTAATTACTAAATAATTAATTTTAATTAATTAACAACTAATTATTAATTCATCAATTAAAAATAAATTACTTCCCACCCTTCCCACCATTTACACCTATAAACACCACAACACACATAAAATTAATTACACAATTACCATCATTAATTACTCATTAATTAATTGAAAATAATTAACAACTAATTATTAATTCATCAATTAAAAATAAATTACTTCCCACCCTTCCCACCATTTTCACCTATAAACACCACAACGCACACCTAAAAATAATTACACAATTAACATAATTAATTGCCAATTAATTAATTAAAATTAATTAACAACGAATTATTAAATAATTAATAAAAAATTCCTTTACACATTTAACACTATAACATCTCAATTCAACAAATATTAATAAATAAAAATTATTCAATAAATTTACTCTATTTAAATTACATCCCACCCTATTCCCCTATAAACCCACAACCAGCTACGGTATTAAAAACGCAAAATTCAAATAAAAAAGATTTAATAACTACTAAAATTTGAACACATAATAAAAATACAAACAATTCTTATATAAAAAATACATGCATCACACACATACAAAATATATACTAAAATACATAATATTAATAAAAAATCGATATTTTTAACATCTATATTTTTGCAAATGATATTAAACACTTCGATATTTTTTACATCGATATGACTTACCCTAAATCAATATTCTTCACCACGATATTTTGTCTGTCGATATTCTTGATCCACGATATTTTTACCACGATATTTGTGCAATTCGATATTTTTTACTCGATATTCTGTCGCTGCACCTTCCATGCCCTCTACCAATGTGTGGGCCTCTGCCCTTCCAGACCATCTGCCACCATATGGGCCTCTGCCCTACCTGTCCTCACTGCCAGTGTAGGGGTTCTGCTCTTACACCTTCTCTTTGTCAACGAGCTGTCCCCCGCCCTTCCATTTCCTCTAGCAATGTGTGTCCTTCCAATGTCCTGTGCAAGATTATGGGCCTCTGCCTTTCCTTGTCCTCTGCCACCGTACAGGTCTCTGCCCTTCCCGCCCTGTCAGCCAATGGATGGATCTCTGCCCTTCCATGTCCTCTCTGCCAGTATACGTGCTCTGCTCTTTCATCTTTTTTCTGTTAATGTGAGGGCCCACGCCCTTCCATGTCCTTTACCAATGTGTGGGTCGCTGTCCTTCTATGTCCACTGCCAGTAAATGGACCTCTGCCCTTCCATACCCTCATTGCTAGTGTATGGGTGTCTGCCCTTCCCACCCTCTCTGCCAGCGTATGGGCTCTTCTCTTCCACATTCTCTCTGCCAGTGTGCGTAACCCTGTCCCTTCCTTGTTCTCAACCAATGTGTGGGCTTCTGTCCTTCCATGCCTGTACAATAATATATTTTTCTGCCCTTCCATGTCCTTTGCCACTGTACAGGCCAGCATCTGTCCTTCCATATCCCATCATATGGGTCTTTGCCCATCCATGCCTCTCTGCCAGCGTGCGGGACTCTACCCTTCCATGGCCTCTCTGCCAATGTGTGGGCCCCAACACTTCCATGCACTCTTCCAATGTAAAAGCCTCTGCCATTTCATACCCTCTAGTGATGTAGACACCTCTGCCCTTCTACACCCTCTCTTTCAACGTGTTGGCCCTGCCATTCCATTCCCTCTACCAATGTGTCAGCCTCTGGCCTTCCCTGCCCTTTGCCAACATATGGGCCTTTACCCTTTCACGCCTTCTGTACGTGGCCCTTTGCCCTTCCACGTCCTCTAACAATGTATGGGCCCTAGCCTTCCATGCTCTCTAATTCTGTGTGTGCCGCTGTCCTTCTACACCTTGTCTGCCAATGTATGGGCCTCTGCCTTTCCATGCCTTCTGCCAATGTGCAGTCTTCTGAACTTGCATACCCTCTATGCCAACTCAGGGGCCGCTATCCTTCCATGCCCTCTACCAATGTATGGGCCTCTGTCCTTCAATGCCCTCTACCAATGTATGGGCCTCTGTCCTTCAATGCCCTCTACCAATGTATGGGCCTCTGTCCTTCCATGCCCTCTACCAACGTATGGGCCTCTGACCTTACTTGTCCTCTTTGCAAACGTAGGGCCTTTTGCCCTTCCATGCCCTCTGCCAGTGTGTTGATCTCTGCCCTTCTGGTCTTCTCTGCCCATGTACAGGCAGTGACTCCCTACATCCTTTCTGTCAATGGATGGGACTATATCCTCTTTAGCCCCTTGCAGTGGCTCACCCTCTTTCTTCTGTCTTCCAATGGATGGCAATGTGCTCTCCTACGCCGCATGCGCTGACCCATCCCCTCTTCCAATGGATGGCAATGTGCCCTCCTAAGCTGCATGCTCTGACTCATCCCCTCCTCCAGTGATGGGACTCTGCCCTCCTTAGCTGCATATGCAGACCCATGACCCATCCCCTCTCCTCTCTTCTATTGGATGAGACTCTGCCCTCCTTAGCTGCATGCACTGACCCATCCGCTCTCCTCTCTTCCAATGATGGGACTCTGCCCTCCTTAGCTGCATGCGCTGACCCATCCCCCTCTTCCAATGGATGGGACTCTGCCCTCCTTAGCTGCATGCGCTGACTCATCCCCTCTTCCAATTGATGGGACTCTGCCCTCCTTAGCTGCATGCGCTGACCCATCACCTCTCCTCTCCTCCAATGGCTGAGACTGCCCTCCTTAGCTGCATGTGCTGACCCATCCCCCTCTTCCAATGGATGGGACTCTGCCCTCCTAAGCTGCATGCACTGACCCATCCCCCTCTTCCAATGGATGGGACTCTGCCCTCCTAAGCTGCATGCACTGACCCATTCCCCTCTTCCAATGGATGGGGCTCTGCCCTCCTTAGCTGCATGCGCTGACTCATCCCCTCTTCCGATGGATGGGACTCTGCCCTCCTTAGATGCATGCGCTGACCCATCCCCCTCTTCCAATGGATGGAACTCTGCCCTCCTTAGATGCATGCGCTGACCCATCCCCTCTCCTCTCTTCCAATGGATGAGACTCTGGCCTCCTTAGCTGCATGTGCTGACCCATCCCCTCTCCTCTCTTCCAATGGATGAGACTCTGGCCTCCTTAGCTGCATACGCTGACCCATCCCCTCTCCTCTCTCCTATTGGATGAGACTCTAACCTCCTTAGCTGCATACACTGACCCATATCCTCTCCTCTCTTCCAATGATGGGACTCTGCCCTCCTTAGCTGCATGCGCTGACCCATCTCCTCTTCCAATGGATGGGACTCTGCCCTACTTATCTGCATGCGCTGACCCATGCCCTCTCCTCTCTTCTATTTGAGGAGACTCTGCCCTCCTTAGCTGCATGCGCTGACCCATCCCCTCTCCTCTATTCCAATGGATGAGACTCTGCCCTCCTTAGCTGCATGGGGTGACACATCCCCTCTTCCAATGGATGGGACTCTGCCCCCCTTAGCTACATGCGCTGACCCATCCCCTCTCCTCTCTTCCAATGGATGAGACTATGCCTTCCTTAGCTGCATGTGCTGACCCATCCCCTCTTCCAGTGGATGGGACTCTGCCCCCCTTAGCTGCATGCGCTAACCCATCCCCTCTCCTCTCTTCCAATGGATGAGACTATGCCCTCCTTAGCTGCATGCGGTGACCCATGCCCTCTTCCAGTGGATGGGACTCTGCCCTCCTTAGCTGCATGCGCTGACTCATCCCCTATTCCAATGGATGGCACTCTGCCCTACTTAGCTGCATGTGCTGACCCATCCCCTCTCCTCTCTTCTATTGGATGAGACTCTGCCCTACTTATCTGCATGCGCTGACCCATCCCCTCTCCTCTCTTCTATTGGATGAGACTCTGCCCTCCTTAGCTGTATGCGCTGACCCATCCCCTCTTCCAGTGGATGGGACTCTGACCTCCTTAGCTGCATGCACTGACCCATCCCCTCTTCCAATGGATGGGACTCTGCCCTCCTTAGCTGCATGCGCTGACCCATCCCCTCTTCCAGTGGATGGGACTCTGCCCTCCTTAGCGGCATGCGCTGACCCATCCCCTCTTGCAATGGATGGGACTCTACTCCCCTTAGCTGCATGAGCTGACCCATCCCCTCTTGCAATGATGGTACTCTGCCCTCCTTAGATGCATGTGCTGACCCATCCCCTCTCCTCTCGTCCAATAGATGGGACTCTGCCCTCCTTAGCTGCATGCGATGACCCATCCCCTCTTCCAATGGAAGGGAACACTGCCCCACTTAGCTGCATGCGCTGACCCATCCCCTCTCCTCTCTTCCAATGGATGAGACTATGCCCTCCTTAGCTGCATGCGGTGACCCATCCCCTATTCCAGTGGATGGGACTCTGCCCTCCTTAGCTGCATGCGCTGACTCATCCCCTCTTCCAATGGATGTGACTCTGCCCTACTTAGCTGCATGCGCTGACCCATCCCCTCTCCTCTCTTCTATTGGATGAGACTCTGCCCTCCTTAGCTGCATGCACTGACCCATCCCCTCTCCTCTCTTCCAATGATGGGGTTCTGCCCTCCTTAGCTGCATGTGATGACCCATCCCCTCTTCCAATGGATGGAACTCTGCCCTACTTATCTGCATGCGCTGACCCATCCCCTCTCCTCTCTTCCATTGGATGAGACTCTGCCCTCCTTAGCTGCATGCACTGACCCATCCCCTCTCCTCTCTTCCAATGATGGGACTCTGCCCTCCTTAGCTGCATGCGCTGACCCATCCCCCTCTTCCAATGGATGGGACTCTGCCCTCCTTAGTTGCATGCGCTGACCCATCAGCTCTCCTCTCCTCCAATGGCTGAGATTGACCTCCTTAGCTGCATGTGCTGACCCATCCCCCTCTTCCAATGGATGGGAACCTGCCCTCCTAAGCTGCATGCAATGACCCATCCCCTCTTCCAATGGATGGGACTCTGCCCTCCTAAGCTGCATGAGCTGACCCATCCCCTCTCCTCTCTTCCAATGGATGAGACTCTGCCCTCCTTACCTGCATGGGGTGACACATCCCTTCTTCCAATGGATGGGACTCTGCCCTCCTTAGATGCATGCGCTGACCCATCCCCTCTCCTCTCTTCCAATGGATGAGACTCTGGCCTCCTTAGCTGCATGAGCTGACCCATCCCCTCTTCCAATGGATGGGACTCTGCCCCCTTAGCTGCATGCGCTGACCCATCCCTCACCTCTCTTCCAATGGATGAGACTATGCCTTCCTTAGCTGCATGTGCTGACCAATCCCCTCTTCCAATGGATGGGACTCTGCCCCCTTAGCTGCATGCGCTGACCCATCCCCTCTCCTCTCTTACAATGGATGATTCTATGCCCTCCTTAACTGCATGGGCTGACCCATCCCCCTCTTCCAGTGGATGGGACTCTGCCCTCCTTAGCTGCATGCAATGACCCATCCCCTCTTCCAATGGATGGAACTCTGCCCTACTCATCTGCATGCGCTGACCCATCCCCTCTCCTCTCTTCTATTGGATGAGACTCTGCTCTCCTTAGCTGTATGCGCTGACCCATCCCCTCTTCCAGCGTATGGGACTCTCCCTCCTTAGCTGCATGCGCTGACCCATCCCCTCTTCCAATGGATGGAACTCTGCCCTCCTTAGCTGCATGCGCTGACTCATCCCCTCTTCCAGTGGATGAGACTCTGCCCTCCTTAGCGGCATGCACTGACCCATCCCCTCTTGCAATGGATGGGACTCTGCCCCCTTAGCTGCATGAGCTGACCCATCCCCTCTTGCAATGATGGGACTCTGCCCTCCTTAGATGCATGCACTGACCCATCCCCTCTCCTCTCGTCCAATGGATGAGACTCTGCCCTCCTTAGCTGCATGCGGTGACCCATCCCCTCTTCCAGTGGATGGGACTCTGCCCTACTTAGCTGCATGCGCTGACTCATCCCCTCTCCTCTCTTCTATTGGATGAGACTCTGCCCTCCTTAGCTGCATGCACTGACCCATCCCCTCTTCTCTCTTCCAATGATGGAACTCTGCCCTCCTTAGCTGCATGCGCTGACCCATCCCCTCTTCCAATGGATGGGACTCTGCCCTACTTATCTGCATGCGCTGACCCATCCCCTCTCCTCTCTTCTATTGGATGAGACTATGCCCTCCTTAGCTGCATGCGCTGACCCATCCCCTCTCCTCTCTTCCAATGATGGGACTCTGCCCTCCTTAGCTGCTTGCGCTGACCCATCCCCTCTTCCAATGGATGGGACTCTGCCCCCCTTAGCTGCATGCACTGACCCATATCCTCTCCTCTCTTCCAATGATGGGACTCTGCCCTCCTTAGCTGCATGCGCTGACCCATCTCCTCTTGCAATGATGGGACTCTGCCCTACTTATCTGCATACACTGACCCATCCCCTCTCCTCTCTTCAAATGGATGAGACTCTGCCCTCCTTAGCTGCATGGGGTGACACATCCCCTCTTCCAATGGATGGGACTCTGCCCTCCTTAGATGCATGCGCTGACCCATCCCCTGTCCTCTCTTCCAATGGATGAGATTCTGGCCTCCTTAGCTGCATGCGCTGACCCATCCCCCTCTTCCAATGGATGGGACTCTGCCCTCCTTAGTTGCATGCGCTGACCCATCAGCTCTCCTCTCCTCCAATGGCTGAGATTGACCTCCTTAGCTGCATGTGCTGACCCATCCCCTCTTCCAATGGATGGGAACCTGCCCTCCTAAGCTGCATGCAATGACCCATCCCCCTCTTCCAATGGATGGGACTCTGCCCTCCTAAGCTGCATGAGCTGACCCATCCCCTCTCCTCTCTTCCAATGGATGAGACTCTGCCCTCCTTACCTGCATGGGGTGACACATCCCTTCTTCCAATGGATGGGACTCTGCCCTCCTTAGATGCATGCGCTGACCCATCCCCTCTCCTCTCTTCCAATGGATGAGACTCTGGCCTCCTTAGCTGCATGAGCTGACCCATCCCCTCTTCCAATGGATGGGACTCTGCCCCCCTTAGCTGCATGCGCTGACCCATCCCTCACCTCTCTTCCAATGGATGAGACTATGCCTTCCTTAGCTGCATGTGCTGACCAATCCCCTCTTCCAATGGATGGGACTCTGCCCCCCTTAGCTGCATGCGCTGACCCATCCCCTCTCCTCTCTTACAATGGATGATTCTATGCCCTCCTTAACTGCATGGGCTGACCCATCCCCCTCTTCCAGTGGATGGGACTCTGCCCTCCTTAGCTGCATGCGCTGACTCATTCCCTCTTCCAATGGATGTGACTTTGCCCTACTTAGCTGCATGCGCTGACCCATCCCCTCTCCTCTCTTCTTTTGGATGAGACTCTGCCCTCCTTAGCTGCATGCACTGACCCATCCCTTCTCCTCTCTTCCAATGATGGGACTCTGCCCTCCTTAGCTGCATGCAATGACCCATCCCCTCTTCCAATGGATGGAACTCTGCCCTACTCATCTGCATGCGCTGACCCATCCCCTCTCCTCTCTTCTATTGGATGAGACTCTGCTCTCCTTAGCTGTATGCGCTGACCCATCCCCTCTTCCAGCGTATGGGACTCTGCCCTCCTTAGCTGCATGCGCTGACCCATCCCCTCTTCCAATGGATGGAACTCTGCCCTCCTTAGCTGCATGCGCTGACTCATCCCCTCTTCCAGTGGATGAGACTCTGCCCTCCTTAGCGGCATGCACTGACCCATCCCCTCTTGCAATGGATGGGACTCTGCCCCCCTTAGCTGCATGAGCTGACCCATCCCCTCTTGCAATGATGGGACTCTGCCCTCCTTAGATGCATGCACTGACCCATCCCCTCTCCTCTCGTCCAATGGATGAGACTCTGCCCTCCTTAGCTGCATGCGGTGACCCATCCCCTCTTCCAGTGGATGGGACTCTGCCCTACTTAGCTGCATGCGCTGACTCATCCCTCTCCTCTCTTCTATTGGATGAGACTCTGCCCTCCTTAGCTGCATGCACTGACCCATCCCCTCTTCTCTCTTCCAATGATGGAACTCTGCCCTCCTTAGCTGCATGCGCTGACCCATCCCCTCTTCCAATGGATGGGACTCTGCCCTACTTATCTGCATGCGCTGACCCATCCCCTCTCCTCTATTCTATTGGATGAGACTATGCCCTCCTTAGCTGCATGCGCTGACCCATCCCCTCTCCTCTCTTCCAATGATGGGACTCTGCCCTCCTTAGCTGCTTGCGCTGACCCATCCCCTCTTCCAATGGATGGGACTCTGCCCCCCTTAGCTGCATGCACTGACCCATATCCTCTCCTCTCTTCCAATGATGGGACTCTGCCCTCCTTAGCTGCATGCGCTGACCCATCTCCTCTTGCAATGATGGGACTCTGCCCTACTTATCTGCATACACTGACCCATCCCCTCTCCTCTCTTCAAATGGATGAGACTCTGCCCTCCTTAGCTGCATGGGGTGACACATCCCCTCTTCCAATGGATGGGACTCTGCCCTCCTTAGATGCATGCGCTGACCCATCCCCTGTCCTCTCTTCCAATGGATGAGATTCTGGCCTCCTTAGCTGCATGAGCTGACCCATCCCCTCTTCCAATGGATGGGACTCTGCCCCCTTAGCTGCATGCGCTGACCCATCCCCTCTCCTCTCTTCCAATGGATGAGACTATGCCCTCCTTAGCTGCATGTGCTGACCCATTCCCTCTTCCAATGGAAGGGAACACTGCCCCCCTTAGCTGCATGCGGTGACCCATCCCCTCTTTCAGTGGATGGGACTCTGCCCTCCTTACCTGCCTGCGCGGACTCATCCCCTCTTCCGATGGATGGGACTCTGCCCTCATTAGCTGCATGCGCTGACCCATCCCCTCTCCTCTCTTCTATTGGATGAGACTCTGCCCTCCTTAGCTGCATGCACTGACCCATCCCCTGTCCTCTCTTCCAATGATGGGACTCTGCCCTCCTTAGCTGCATGCGACGACCCATCCCCTCTTCCAATGGATGGAACTCTGCCCTACTTATCTGCATGCGCTGACCCATCCCCTCTCCTCTCTTCTATTGGATGAGACTCTGCCCTCCTTAGCTGTATGTGCTGACCCATCCCCTCTTCCAGTGGATGGGACTCTGCCCTCCTTAGCTGCATGCGCTGACCCATCCCCTCTTCCAATGGATGGGACTCTGCCCTCCTTAGCTGCATGCGCTGACCCATCCCCTCTTCCAGTGGATGGGACTCTGCCCTCCTTAGCGGTATGCACTGACCCATCCCCTCTTGCAATGGATGGGACTCTGCCCCCCTTAGCTGCATGAGCTGACCCATCCCCTCTTGCAATGATGGGACTCTTCCCTCCTTAGATGCATGCGCTGACCCATCCCCTCTCCTCTCGTCCAATGGATGAGACTCTGCCCTCCTTAGCTGCATGCGGTGACCCATCCCCTCTTCCAGTGGATGGGACTCTGCCCTCCTTAGCTGCATGCGCTGTCCCATCCCCTCTTCCAATGGATGGGACTCTGCCCTACTTAGCTGCATGGGCTGACTCATCCCCTCTCCTCTCTTCTATTGGATGAGACTCTGCCCTCCTTAGCTGCATGCACTGACCCATCCCCTCTCCTCTCTTCCAATGATGGGACTCTGCCCTCCTTAGCTGCATGTGCTGACCCATCCCCTCTTCCAATGGATGGGACTCTGCCCTACTTATCTGCATGCGCTGACCCATCCCCTCTCCTCTCTTCTATTGGATGAGACTCTGCCCTCCTTAGCTGCATGCGCTGACCCATCCCCTCTCCTCTCTTCTATTGGATGGGACTCTGCCCTCCTTAGCTGCTTGCACTGACCCATCCCCTCTTCCAATGGATGGGACTCTGCCCTCCTTAGCTGCATGCGTTGACCCATCCCCTCTCCTCTCTTCCATAGGATAGGACTCTGCTCTCCTTTGCCTCTTGCACTGACCCATCCCCTCTCCTCCCTTCCATTGGATAGGACTCTGCTCTCCTTTGCCTCTTGCACTGACCCATCCCCCTGCCTCTCTTCCAATGGATGGAACTATTCCCTTCTTAGCTGCTATGTCCTTTTAAAATGTCCCATCAGCCTCATCACCATCTCTGCCTTTGCATGGGCCTGTGACTTCCCACCATCTCTGTGCCAGACTCTCCCCTCCCTTGAACTATTGGGTACCAAAATACAGCCATATATGTGGGGCCATTTTTCTATTACCAATCTCTGCTAATGGACGGATTTGCACTGCCCTTTCTCTGCCCCACCCCCACCCCAATGTTTTTCAGAGGACAGTTTTCCCTATCCATCCTTTCCAATATCTGGGACCTCTGCCTGCTTCATCTGGGCCTGACTCACAAAGGGCCTCCGCACTTGTGGCAGAGCCACCGCAGTCATGGGGGTGTCTCGGCATTCAGGGCTGAATCTCCGCAATGAGAATTCTGCATGAATCAGGCCCTATGTGTGCAGGAATAAGATCCCTGTTTAATGCTCGGATAAAACCGCCCACTCACCAGACTCCACTCACCTACTCCTTAATTTGAATTCATATAGTGCTCCATACTCATGACAAGCTTCCAAAGCGCATTCCAGACAGGTAGCACGCTACTCCATGGGGTTGGGGGGAAGGTACTATTTATGGGTAAAGTTGGTTCATGTGTTTCACAATATCGGAAAAACACAACTGTGACAGATCAAGGCACGTGGCCCACCATTATGTATTTACTTATCATGCACTATTAATCCTTTTTGATTGGACCATATATATATATAGATATATATATGTATTGTGAAATTGTGGTAAACAGTTACTGGACATATGATGTATTTGTCCAAAAATTGTCGAGAAATGATCTTGTACTCAATATCTTATTGGACATTCAATGAAAGGCCTAGTTACGCCTTTTGTGGTTTGTGTTAATAAAACCTTTGGAGGGACTTCTCTTTTGGGGCATTTTGGCTAATAGCCAACTTGCTCCTGTTTTCACGTTAACTAAACCTTTTATCTACTTGCATGGTCAGAGTCTTTTTTTTTGGCAGAGTTTTATATAGCGCGAACTTGACCCGAATCGGGTATCAGAGCGCTTTACATACCACCAGTTGCGTTACATTAGGACATACATTCATTTTCGTTAGGCACAGGGAGATTAAGTGATTTGCCCAGAATCACAGGATGTTCAGCGTCATTGCTGAGACTCGAACCCAGTTCCCCAGATTCAAGGTCGGACGCCCTAGCCGTTAGGCCAACTCCTTGATTGACTTTAGGTTTCTACAGGTGTGAGGGTGATGACACTGCAGAGAGGACAGTATGGGAAGCGTCTTGGTGTTATATGTGAGTGACCAGAGTAATGCGCCTATTTCTTGGATCGCAGCACCTAGGGATGCGATGGGAGAAAGAAGGTGAGGGATAGAGTCCATGCATTTTATCTTCATTGATTGTTGACTGTGCCTGGCTGTGCTGATCTCTGTAAATCTAGCAATGGATGAGTGGAGCTGCCCACAGTATGCAGCAGATCCAAGCAGTCATAGAGGCTGGTTTATTTCATCACTTAAGGCAGTGATCTTAACTTGTGGTCCACAGACCCCTTGGGGTCCACAATGCCTGCTCAGGGGGGACCGCAGTCATTTAGAAAATTAAATAATATTTGCAGATCAACAAAGTATATATACGTACAGCAAAATGAAACTTTAAACTCGCTCTGTAAATATTAAGGAATTTAAAACTGGATGCTAAAAATTAAGTTGGCATCCTTATCTTGGTTAGTGGGTGCAGCACAGCTACAACAGAAGGAATTTAGTATGCACGATTAGTGGAAACAGCACTGGGTATGTGCCTACAGAAAGAGCATGCATGAAGACAAACTGATATGCAACAGTATAGCATATTGCTTCGTGTTTTAAAAAGAAATCTAAACTTTGAATACCTCCTAGTAAAATTCAGATTTTTACATTTTTTTTAAAGAATTCAATAAAATATTTCAGAATTTTTGTGTCTGTTTGAATCTTAGAAATTGCTTAGGCGGAGACCTCGGCTTCCAGTAGTTGGAGGTCCACAGAAGTTAAAATGTTTTGAACCGTTGCCATAAGATAAGTGGACATAAGCCTGCAAGTGAGATATATAAAACATTCACGAGTGATTTCAGACACCACACGATTCCTTATACCGGATACAGGCATTTGTGGTACCGACCTATGTAGCGTCCTATAAGGCCAACTGTGGTGGAAGTCCATTCGGTAACACCTAGAGGTGACTCTCAAGGGTGTCATCAGAGGGGCGCAGCCACAGTACGTGCCCCTCAAAGATTTCTCATGGACCACAGGTGTGCACATATTTACAGGCTGTCCAAGGTTCCATCAAGAGTGTGAAGAGGTGATCAGGAATCCAGGGTGACTCAAGAGCAACCCCGGTTTGTTTTGGATTCAGTCAGCCACTCAAGGGAATTAAGTAGTCTGTTTGGAGGCATTACCAGAAGGTGCACGTGGGAGAGGAGAAGGGTAGTGACTGATCTTTAGATCTATCCAAGACTGCTATATGGTAATTCAATGGCATGTAGTGGTTGTCGTCAGATAAGGTCTGTTGCTCTTAAGAAAGACTCTTGACAAATGGGCCAAACAAGACAAACAGATGTTCTAATTTTCAGTCCATTATGATATGGCCGAATGTTCACCTTGAACAGTAAGCTACACTGTAGGTTGAAGGATGCTGAGGACAAGAGACTTTAATCTAACAATTGTTCCTAGATTTAAACTGGAAAGAAAGGGAGACAGGTCTTTTTTCAGTTTTGGCTCCTAAACTGTGGAATAATTTACCTTTATGTCTCAGGTCAGAAACTAACCACTGGAGATTCTCTAGGTAATTGAAAATGTGGCTGTTCCACCAAAAGTAAGGCAAACAGTTCAGTGCCAGGACACTTGTTTCAGTTACTCAGTTTTGCACTTTAAAAATACAAGTCACCATCACGATTTGGCACTGAATACTAGAAGTGATTAGTAGCCACAATAAGGGTGTACCAGTCTAGTTTGGACACTAGCATGGACCATTGGCCATGGCTGTACACAAGCACTCACCAGGACCTGCAATTAATCACAAGCCCTGATCCGCAACCAAGACAGAACAACTACAATGACTACACTTGAAGACTAACACTGAACACCAGCATAACCGGGCACTAACACTGACCTGCAGCCAACATGGCACCAACACAGAGCAGCTACAATTGGCAGCTTGCATGAATCCCACCACTGACCCACAGCCAAGGTTGTACGATTGCGCAGAGCTGCCATCACGATTGAACCCTGGCATGGACCTGCGGCCACGGCTGCTCGCGCGCACTGACACGAAGCTGCTGTCGACAAACACATCGGCATGGAGTCGCACTTTCATATTAGCACTGCCATGCAGCCATTGGTGCTCACTAGTGCTGACATGCAGCGAGGCGCTAGAATTGAACAGAATCCATGGATGGACACAGGCACTCACCTGCCGGCACAATGACCCTCTTCTCCTCGGTATGCCCGGTGTTGGTGGGAGTGATGGGCCGTGGCTCGACATAGGTTGGCTGGTACGGCACGTGGGAGACCTCTGTGTTGTTTGCCACCTTACTCCGCCGAGGCGCACCGCAGGCAATGGGGGGCTGTCTTTAGTGAGAGAAAAAGAGAGTGGTGAGCAGTGAGCTGAGGGGTCTGTGCTGAGCTTTCTAGAGCAGTTACAAATAATGGGGTGACCCAGAAATAACCGGAAGGGCCTTGGGAGCTTTCTAGAGCAGCCCACGCGTCTTGTGGCTGGAGAGGTCCATGCTCCGGGGACCATACTCTGAGTATGGAGCTGGCATGTCAGATGCTAGTACGGGGCCTGGAGCCAAAACGTAAGGGCGGCCCCCTTGGTGTATTATTTTTTTATTTTTTGCTAGGTGTGATAAGCAGCACCGGTTTCTAAGTATTAAAAAAAAGATGTGCACAAAAAAACATGGCATCTGGTGGCCACACATGTTGTCTCATTAGGCATGCTTATACTTGCAAATCTATAATTAAATGATGCTGGAGGAGAAAGGGGCTCTGGACACCGTGGGGCCTGGGACATAGGGCCCCCTCTGCCTCTCCCACCTTTGTTACTGCCCCGGTCTGGAGGGGCTGTTTGCCCAATTTGGGTTGTAACGAAAGTTCTTTGATTTTGGAGTAATTGCAAACTCCTGGTAGTTTCTTCTCTGGTGTCGATGCCGAATGTCCTCCCGCAGAGGATACTTTGGCAGAGGTCATTCTGCTACAGATTCTCAGCCAGTAGAATTCCTCAAAGGGGGGATTTAAGACTTCATCCACAAATCGGAGGATTTCCCTTTAACTTACCACTGACCTGTAAACCAGGCTTGAGAAAGAGGACTTGTCTCAGGTTTTCCCTCTCCACATGGGACTCTTCTCATCATGTGTGAACTGCTTAGAAACAGAGACGCTCTCACTGCATTGGACTCCGGTGCCGAGGATGGTTTGTTAATGATATGGAATCTCTTTCAGGTGTGCAGACATGGCATTAAACTCTGGTGCTGGGAAAGGTTAGACTTTCATGTTAGGAATAGATAGAGACGCCCCCTGTCTCCGAGGTGTGCAGACAGGGCCGGATTGGGAACACAATTAGGCCCGGGCACTGAAAGAAAAAGTGGCCTACATTTGTGGAGAATGACCTATAATGAAACATTGCTTATTATTGGGAGCAATTTTGGGAGAAATCTGTGATTAATTAAGCTTTCTAAACTCATGGAGTCAGTAGCATTGGCCATAGATGATCTACTAGACACACCTTATCTTCAGGACTATACAGTTCCCTACTTCAGATGCCAGAATTTGTTAGTCACCTATTGGTCCCTTCGTCTGTGATCCCCACCCCAAAGATCCCTGATTATCCTGTAATATATCAGGCCATGAGCCAGAGAACCACCCGCATCCTCGTGTCTGGAGGCTTCTGTTCACCCTCAGGGAACCAGGGATCTTCCTCTTTTGATTGTCACTCAGGAGCCTCTATGCAAGCGATGTCCTTGGGGATTACATACAACTTTGTAATTGATGCCTTTTGTATTGTGGTTAGAGACTTGATTTGAATATGGAAAAGCGGCAGGAATCACTCCAAATGCCTTTCTTTCTCTCTGTCTCTATACCCCTTTATTACTTGCTGTGTGCATCTCTCTCATTCTCCCTATCACTTTTTGCCCCTCTCTCTAGTTCTTCCTTATTCTCCCATACTATACCTCTTTTCCTCTCTTTGGTGTCTCGCATTCTACCTATGTGCTTCACTCAGTCTCTCACAACTACCCTCTCTCTTTTCCTATCTTTCTCTCTGTCTACAAATACCCCCCTCTCTCTCTGAGTCCTGACTCCCTGTGGGCTCTTTCTTCAGTTATTTGTATATCTCTCAGGCCCTTATTCCCCCTGTCATTTTGTATCTTTCCTTGAAGTTTTATTTCATTTCTCTCTCTTGCAAACCTTTCCTTTTTCTCCTGTCTTGCTCTCTCCTGTCAGGCTCTTTCACATCCCTCTGCCTCTTGAATTCCTTTGTACTATACTTAATGTTATATTCTTATGTGTCCCCTTTATTGCTTTGCTGCAGACACTAACAGAAAGTCATGATGTGCCAAGAGGCAGCGTTCAAACCAAAGGAGAATCCACAGGTGGAATTTCCTTTCTCATTCCATCCCTTTGATGAAGGAAATTCCACTGGTGGATTGTTATCTACATTTAGCACTACCTCCTGGAATGCCAACAACCTCTAAACTAAGCCCTAGACTGAGGGAGAGAATTAGGATAGTGCATATGAGCAGTAACCATCCTTCCTTTTTTGTCGTAGACCAGGAAATGTTCAACACCCTCATCTGTTTTCCTCTCCTCTCCATCATTTCCTTTGTCATTTCCTTTTTTTTTTGTAGTTTTATAAAGCGCAAACTCTACCCAAAGGCATTGAAGTGCTTTACATGGACACATTCATTTTTTTAGGCACTGGAATATTTAGTGATATGCCCAGAATCAGAGGATGTTGTACCGACACTGAGACTCAAACCTGGTTCTCAAGTTCCAAAGTCAGCAGCTCTGGTCATTACTCCACATCCTCTGCCCCTTTCCTGCCTCCCTCGTCTCCACTTTCGCTTTCCAGCTTTCACTCTATCTTTATCAATTTCTGCCCATCTCTCCACTGCCTTTCATCACTTCTTCTACCTAATCTCTTCCCCCTCACTTCCTCCATCTGCCTGCATATCTAGCCCACGCATCCTCTCTCCTCTACCTTTCCTTTCTTCCTCACTTGATTTCCTCTTCACATATTGTTGTCATTCTTCTCCAATCTGCTGACTCACTTTTCCTTTTGTCTCTCTAAACATTGCTCTCCTCACTCAGTCCATTTTGTTACTGTCCTGCCATGCCTATTCTCCCGCCTCTTTGTCATTTTGGCTCCGAATGAACATTTTTCACAGTAATGTTAAAAATATATATATGTATTTTGTGTTGTCAAAAGCATTTTTCTTTTTGCTCATTTTGGTTGCTTGCATTATATTTTATTTTCATTCAGTGGTGAACTGGAGTCCCCTCCCAGATAACAAGGTGGCAGAAGACTGCTGCTGGAAACAATAGTAGGGCCTTTTAGATGGCCTTCACACTTAATCTTTCTCCCTGCACAGCTCCCGTTCACTATACCCCAGGTAACATTAGTGCTGGCTGTGATGCTCAAAAAGAGCCCAGCCACTCCCAGTGGCCTCACTGTCAGGGTGAGAGACTCTGGGCAGGAGGAGACCCACCACATGCTGCGCCTGCTCAGATTGGCCCATTGTTCAACTGCACAAGACAATGTGCCAAGCATTATCTGTACTTGGCTATAATGAGCTCTGATCTTTGCTCTAAGGCTACAGCAGCCTTTAAGGTCAAGTGCCAGCGGGCAAGCCGGTCCAGGACAAAGTGATTTTATCTAGGGCCGAAAAAACCGGCCCACCAGCTGGCCTTTTCGCCAGGCCCCTTGGGCAATGCCCGATTGCCCGCCCTGTCAATCCTACACTGTGTGCAGACATGCTGCATTAGACTCTGGTGCTGAAGACGGTTTGATAATTGTAGAGGAACTCTCTGTCTCTGAGGTTTGCAGACACTGCATTAGACTCTGGTGCTGAAGACAGGTTGTTATAGAGAGGTTCTCTGCATCTGCAGACACTACATGAGACTACGGCTTGGGAATGAGTTGTTAGTTTAGAATGGTCTCTTTCTCTGAGTCTGCAGGCACCCTGCAGTATGCATGGGGTCTAACACTCCTTTCTTAGGGACAGAGAAGCTCCTGTCACTCAGGAGTGTGGGCACACTACATCAGACTCTGGTCCTGAACTGGGTTGGTAGAGATGCAGAAGCTCTTTGTCTCTAAGGTGCAGGCACACTGCATTAGACTAGGCATGTTAGTGATAGGGAAGCTGTCTGTCTCTTAAGCTATAGACTCACTGCACTAGACACTGATGCTGGAGAGAGTGACAGATTATTTATTGAATTTAGTGCTTTTTGTAGAAATCCGAGGAATCCTCATTACCACTTACCAGCAGCTTTTCTCTTGTTCACACATAGAATTGGTACTGTATCTGAAGCAGGCGGAGAGAAGTGCTGAGGGCAATAAAGGATTTCTTGGAAGGGATGGAGAAGGAATACTGCTTCAGAAGTCTTGTACTGCTGAGGGCTGAACTTTTTGTGAAGATTTCCAACACAAGAAGAACCTCTCACCTGGTTCCGTTGATGTGGTCGTTCTCCCGCTTCACAATCTGCCCCCGACTGTTGTGCGTGACCCACTCCTGGTCTGCTTCTGAGTTGTCTTTGCTTGTTTGGTTGTATTCCTCTGCTGATGTCATCTCTGTTTTCATGAGGTGTTGAGCGCCATAGGTCTGATCGAAAATCGACTGGTCTTCACTTACGACGGACAAAGCCTCCTGCGATGAAGAAAGCACAGAACGAATGGTGACTTGGTTAAATGTTGGTCAACAACAGTGTTCATGACGGTAACACAGTGTTTTAACTGTTGTTCAAGGGACTAGGGCTTCATTTTGGATTGTATTGATGAATGTGCAGTAGTGAATGTCATCATTGGTGCAGGTGATGTGGTCAGATGTTGGCTGATGATAGTATTGATTATTGCAGGATGGAGAAGGTTGCTCTTGGTGAAATAGGTTGGATCTTTTTTTAGGGTAATTTTGAATCATGTTCGATGATTAACATGATATCGCTATGTGTTTTCTGAGCGGGTAAATATCCTGCAAGGACCTTTCATTTCCCAATCCCTCATCTGTAGCAATGTATCACCCAGTGAAAGCTCCAGTTAAGAAGAAATACAAAAATAGTCCAATGACCCTGACAGAAAAAAGCATTTCTTAAAATACTTGATATTTACCGGTAGACTGGGACCCAACAAAACCCTGATCCCCTGACATATGCAAGTAGTAAAGACACAAACCAAGACCTGAGAAATTTTTAAATAACGAAATTTTAATGAATATCAGAATTGTTTTCCAAAGATCACCCAAGCCTTAACATTTCAAGGTGTATCTCCCAAGTTGAGTGAAACACATGTTGGCCAGAGAGGTGTAATAATGTTATCCAAGTAGAATTGAAGTCATTGGTTTACATGTGCTTTACTACTACTGCAAAATAAAATAACTCTAGACAAACCATACAACAATATGTTGGATTGCACCAAATCAAACCAAACGAAGTGTGATAATATTATAATTGTTTTCCAACTAATTGAAATGAATGTAACTGCAAGGCGGAAGAGATTTCTCCAGGAAAGCCGTGGACCACACGTGGATATATACTTGCATACAACAAGACAGGCAGATCAAAAACAATAGTTGTATGTGCAGTGAGCATCTGAGAGTCCTCTGACCCAAAGAATAAAGTTGTCCCAATCAATAAATACAGAACAGTAACAAATATATGTTTAGGAAACCTCTCTGTAGGAAATTGGCTGCCCTTTACAGTGGTGTTTTCAATCACCATCTAGGCAAAGATCTCCAGGAACACAAGACATCTCTCTGTACAGTCACATCAGTTTAAAGAATGTATTTAAAAAGGGAACAGAATCTTTCTCGAGCCCTGGACGCCACATTCCTTCTGCAGTGGGGAGTTGCTGAAATCAGTTTGTCTTCTTTCATGCTACAGCTGCTGAAACTGAAACATCTTTTTCTTAACCTTAAAAGTGGTTCCAGATTTTTTGGTCTGAGAACAGTGATTTCTCTTCTACTGGACTTGGCCTCCTTGTGTGTAGTGCAGAGTGTCTTGCATTGTATGTGTGCCCTGTCAGACGTCAATGAAGGCATTTCAAGGGAGAGTGAGTGGGTCCCAGTGCCTAAGAAGGAAACGTGCAAGGCCATTCACTTTTGGATAGTTGGTAGTATCTTTGTGGACCCTGAAGGAAGCTTACTGTAAAGGGCATTGGTGTAGTCCAGTCAGGATGGGATGCTGGCCTTGAAGAGTGGAACATTGTGCTTGAAAGAAAGAAAACTATCAAGAACTACCTGATTACATTTCTATCTAATTGCCCATTTAACTATCAGAAATCCTGATGGTTAAATAATGGAACATCTGGCCCGAATGACGAATATTCAGCTATCTGAATGGCTGATGGGCCACTGAGGGGTGAAGAAGTTCAGAGCTTCTATTTGGGCTTGGCCATCTAAGAGATGCATTGCGATACAAGCGATATCTTGCTGAACCAATTGGCACTGCTCAAGAATTTAGACCAATTTTGCTACCCTTGGCCAAAAACAATCAAAATATTGTAAAATCTGTAAGTGATTTCTGCACCAGTGCAGCTCTGCTGTGAATACTCTTGAGTGTTTTTAAACCCTCCGAATGCACTTAGCTCAGGGGTGAGCTAATTGTCAAAAGCCTCGAGAGTTCTTACATGAATAACCTGGATACCCGGTGAAGTCTAGTCGTTCCAAATAGAATGCCGGCACTTACAATGCCATTAGGGTGAGCATCAGCTATACCGATAGTTCTGTGATGACACTGGCACAGAACAGTCAGGGCTAAGCAACAATGGCAAACAGGGGAAACTCCTCCAAAGATCTCACTGAGCAAGAGCAGTTAACAGAGGGAACTGCTGGGGAACCTCACTGTGAACTCCTGCTATATTTGCACTAATTGAATGTTTTTATGACAATACGTTGCTCGCTGCTAATTTTTAAGTAACACTTCCTGCTTTTTAATTTATGCCGTGCCGCGACCCGATTGGCCAGTCACAGCCAATCTGGTCCAGCCTGGGAGAAGTCTGTTGTGCCCCCCGACACTAAATGCATGCCGCAGCGTGGACGCGCACTTAGCAAGAGCGGTTAACAGAGGGAACTGCTGGGGAACCTCATTGTGAACTATTGCTATATTTGCACTAATTGAATGCTTTTATGACAATACGTTGCTCGCTGCTAATTTTTAAGTAACGCTTCCTGTTTTTAATTTACGCTGTGCCGCGATCCGATTGGCAAGTCACAGCCAATTCGGTCAAGCCTGGGAGGAGCCTGTTGTGCCCCCCAGACACTAAATGCACGCCTCAGCATGGACGCGCACTTAGCAAGAGCGGTTAACAGAGGGAACTGCTGGGGAACCTCACTGTGAACTATTGCTATATTTGCACTAATTGAATGCTTTTATGACAATACGTTGCTCGCTGCTAATTTTTAAGTAACTCTTCCTGCTTTTTAATTTACGCCATGCCGCGACCTGATTGGCCAGTCACAACCAATCCGGTCCAGCCTGGGAGGAGCCTGTTGTGCCTCCCAGACACTAAATGCACGCCGCAGCGCGGACGCGCACTTAGCAAGAGTGGTTAACAGAGGGAACTGCTGGGGAACCTCACTGTGTACTATTGCTATATTTGCACTAATTGAATGTTTTTATGACAATACGTTGCTCGCTGCTAATTTTTAAGTAACGCTTCCTCTTTTTAATTTACGCCGTGCCGTGACCCGATTGGCCAGTCACAGCCAATCCGGTCCAGCCTGGGAGGAGCCTGTTGTGCCCCCCCAGACACTAAATGCACGCCGCAGCGCGGACGCGCACTTAGCAAGAGCGGTTAACAGAGGGAACTGCTGGGGAACCTCACTGTGAACTATTGCTATATTTGCACTAATTGAATGTTTTTATGACAATACATTGCTCGCTGCTAATTTTTAAGTAACTCTTCCTGCTTTTTAATTTACGCCGTGCCGCGACCCGATTGGCTAGTCACAGCCAATTTGGTCCAGCCTGGGAGGAGCCTGTTGTGCCCCCCAGACACTAAATGCACACCGCAGCGTGGACGCGCACTTAGCAAGAGCGGTTAACAGAGGGAACTGCTGGGCAACCTCACTGTGTACTATTGCTATATTTGCACTAATTGAATGTTTTTATGACAATACGTTGCTCGCTGCTAATTTTTAAGTAACTCTTCCTGCTTTTTAATTTACGCCGTGCCGCGACCCGATTGGCCAGTCACAGCCAATCCGGTCCAGCCTGGGAGGAGCCTGTTGTGCCCCCCAGACACTAAATGCACGCCGCATCGCAGACGCGCACTTAGCAAGAGCGGTTAACAGAGGGAACTGCTGGGGAACCTCACTGTGAACTATTGCTATATTTGCACTAATTGAATGTTTTTATGACAATACGTTGCTTGCTGCTAATTTTTAAGTAACTCTTCCTGCTTTTTAATTTGTGCCACGACCCGATTGGCCAGTCACAGCCAATCCGGTCCAGCCTGGGAGGAGCCTGTTGTGCCCCCCAGAGACTAAATGCACGACACAGCGCGGATGCGCAGCAGACGCGCGCAGCGGGCCTGCCACTGGCACGCCAAAGGCAAGCTCGTCTGCGCCAGTCCTCGCCTGGATGCCGCCAGACGCCAGGAACCCTGGTTCTGGACTGTCCTGCAGGTTGGTTTATACACGGGACTCCCTGCTTGCACTGCAATCCACAGCCACTTGCGGTCAACACAGTTGGCACCCTGACTCTGACCCATCGCAGTGTAATACTTGCGGCTTCAGGGCAGGTTTACTCTCTCGACTAAAGCCTCCAGCAGCCGGGCTGAAAGAATTTGCCATTTGCAGCCTAAATTGTAGATCTTTATTTAAACACCATGCAGAGGTATTTGACCTCTTGCAAGAGACCGCCCCAGATATCTTATTCCTCACGGAAACCTGGCTCACTACTGACTCTGTGGCCATCCCAGCCCTGGCCCTACCCGCAGGCTATACGATGTGCTTTCAAAATAGAACTGCCGGGAGGGGGGGGGGGGCTTAGCCATTATCTCTAAATCAGCTTACTCTTGTAGCCTCACCCGCAGGATATTACCAACTGTGAAAGCGCCCTTTTTAAGATTACACTAACTCACAATTTTACATTGTCTGGGCTGCTTATCTATCGCCCTCCAGGCCCATCAATAGCCTTCCAAGAAGCCCTAGCGAATACTGTATCCACGCTTATCTTAGAAGCAGCCAACTTTAGTATTATAGGGGACCTTAATTTACACCTGGAGCTCCAAGAGTCCCAGGAGATTATTAATTTCCTGGGAGACATGGCAGCATGCCAGCTTAGGCAGTTGGTCGTGGGACCGACACATGTAGCAGGTCACCTTCTTGACCCCGTATTTTCAAATCTCCAAACACTGGAGGTCATGCCTCCCCATGCCCTGGATGGATCATTCCCTCATCTCCTTACGTCTTCATTTAGAAGGCCCTCCACTACTATCTTCTCGCCCGCCTTCAATGAAGCACCCATGGCATAAATTAGACCTGGCCATTTTCACAGCCACTCTAAACTCTCACCGCCCAGAATGGCCTACCGACTTAGAGGCAGCGGATGCTGCCTTCCGAGGCTGTGTTAATATAGCATTGGACAGCTGCATTCCGGCAAAAGTGACCCATGCCAAACGCACGCAAACCAATGCTTAGTATGATGCGACTCTGAGCGCGGAAAAGAAAAAATGTAAAATTTTTGAACGGGCCTGGACAAGTTCCTATGATCCTACAGCAAAGATAATTTATAGGAATGCTATTAAAGCATATCATAATTTGGTCTGGAAGACCAAGGCAACGTTCTATGCCAACTTGATCACGGCTAGCAGCAATCCTACTAAAACCATCTTCACACTTATGAAAGAAATGCAAAAACCCCTGCATGCTGCCAATAGCATCATATGTTCCAACTTACAATGTGAGACACTAGCTAAATTCTTTATCAGTAAGGTGGAACGCATCTATAGTACATTTTGCTCAGGGAAGGCGTCCTCTGGTTTTCAGGAGAGCCCACTGGGGGATACTGTGTCTCACTCCCTCCCGGATCTCCTACCCATGTCACTCAAAGACATGGAGTCCCTGTCAGCCAAGGTAAAGTCAGGATCTCCTGATGACCCGTTGAAACCGGACCTCTTTAGGAAACTCTACAACTGCCTTCTATTGGAGGGCCGGGAGTTGATCAATAGGTCATTGGCAGTGGCGGCAATTCCTAAGTCCTGGAAACATGCCAAAGTTATCCCCTTGCTAAAAAAAAACGACGCTAGATGCATCTCAGCCGGAGAACTTCCGTCTAGAAACAAATTTGATTCCTGATACGTCACAAATTGGGTTCTGCCCCAGACACAGCACCGAATCTGCACTGCTTGCAGTCACGGAGCAGCTACGTTCTGCCCTGGATGAGGGCAGAACCTCGGCACTAATCCTAATGGATCTGAGCGCGGCTTTGACACGGTCTCCCATAAGATCCTGCTACATCGGCTTGAGGAGATCGGGGTCAGTAGCAAGGCCCTCGCCTGGTTCTCATCCTTCTTGACCGACCAGTCTTTCCAGGTCTCTGCCCCCCTTTTTCATCCGGTGTCCACCCTCTATGCTGTGGTGTCCCTCAGGGATCTGCCCTGACCCCCACCTTATTTAACATTTACATACGCCCTCTGGCCATCATGGCTAAAGCCCGGAACATCGCATTGGTATCATACGCAGATGACACCCAACTAGTGTTCACCTTTTCCAGCAACCCTAATCAGGATCAGGTGAAATTCCAGGACAACCTTGTGGCCATCGCTGAATGGATGGCTGACAACTTCCTCCAACTGAACTCCACCAAGTCGGAAGTGCTCCTGGTGGGCCGAGATGCCCATCTATGGGATAACCACTGGTGGCCTACGACCCTTGGAACCCCCCCAACCGAAATCCGTGGTCAAGAACTTAGGAGTTCTTTTGGATGGTGCTCTCTCCTTCAAGGATCACGCTAAGACAGTGGCAGGCACCTGCTTTGGTCTCCTACGTGGCCTGAAGTCAATCCTGGGATTTTTTGATGTTCCCATTCGGCAGACGATTGTCCAATCCACCGTGTTGGCACGACTCAACTACTGTAATGGGTTGCTACTAGGTGTCAACAAATCTGTGACCCAAAGACTACAGCGGGCACAAAACGCTGCTGCTCGCACGCTTTTTGCGCTACCAAAGCACTGCCATGCCTCAGACCTTCTTCGCCAGCTCCACTGGCTACCTATAGAGCAGAGAGTTCACTTTAAGACCCTATGTACGACACACAAGATCATGCACGGTCTGAGTCCGCACATTTTGAGCGAGCTATGCTCCTGGTATGCTCCAGCGCGAGCCCTACGCTCTGCGAGCCTGTATCTGGCCCGTATCCCACAGGTGCGCAGGACAAGAGCCGGGGGCGCTCGTTTAGAACACTTGCTCCGACCCTATGGAACTCAATCCCTCTTGCAGCTCGCTGCATGCAAGACCACTGGGCCTTCAGGAAAATGATCAAGACCTGGCTCTTCTCCAATTACTAGCCTCCTCGCTCTTCCGCTCTGCTAAGACTTAGCGCTGGAAAGCCCTGTTGCCGGGGCAGCCATGTGCTCTATAAGTGCCTTTAACATAACATAACATACATAGACACTTTTCACTCTCCAAAAGGTACAATAAAAGCACAACAAATGTGGCAGCCATATTGAAAAGGAGACACCTCATCATGCTTTAAGTCAGAATCATGTCAAACAAGCATCTCTACCTAGCTTTTCAAATTCTTTGCTACTGCCTTAGTGGAGGAGATGAAGTTTCAGTGTCATCATACACCGCACCCTCTGACGTGCCGGTAGCCATATTGGGTTGGGTTGAGTTAAATATGCAATAAGAGCCTCCTAAGCCTTAGAGCTGAGACCCTAATGTACTAACGTTGTTCCCAATAGACAAAGGTTGGGTAAAACCATTTGAAACATCAGGCCCTAACTCTCTCCTCTCTTATGCTTGTAGCTACCACCTAGAAGCATTATGATCCCCCTTGCCTTTCAAAAAGTTTTATAACTTTACTTTTGTGGTTAGTGTTGGCTGGTCACTACATACTTTCTATCTATCCTAACAATCAGAAAATGTTACAAATAATTCTTTTAATACGGTCTTCAGGTCTTTCTACTTTTTAGGGGTTCTTTTTTCTGTTTTTCACCCACACAAGTCAATCATTGGATTTTTCACTTCTTAACATCAGTTACTACAGAAAATAGCTTCAACTGTTATCTACGCTGCACTCAGGCCCAGATTTGCAAATATTTCAGGAGCGCTGTATCCAAATTATCTGCGCTGCAATGGAAGAAGAAGAAAACCCAGCACAGACCCATCTCTACTAAAACTGTCCTGCTGCTGCTGTCATCCCTTTCACCGACGCGCCAACTGGCTGCCTTGCATGGCGCTCAGCCTTGCGCCATGGTGCAGAGCAACTGTGCACTGTCCAGCATAGGACTTCTACTGGAAGCATACCCTCCCAAGACACATTTCTATGCATAGACAACAGCAAAATGGTCCCCTGATGCAGAGTGAAGCACATCACAGCAAAGCAGTTTTGGCACTTTGAGAAACAATATTTCATCCAGGGAAAGATAAAAATACAGCAGAGCCATTATATGTCGCCATCTGGTGATGTTAGAGAGATTAGCTGCATTATCATTAAGAAATAGGGAAAGGCGCGGAGTATGCAGAATAATGACCACTGTGCCCCCCTTCTTATTCCGGTGGGGCTTGAAGCAGGGGCATCATTGGGGCGGAAGTGTGGCCTGCAGGGCCCGTGCCCAGTTGTAATTATCCTGGCCCCCTTTTTGTCCTACCATCATTTACAAATAGCAAATAGGTACCACTGCGCCGCTGGGTAAGGAGGTGAGGGCCAGGCGGCAAACCACAGGTGCAGAGCATGTATGATGTACTGGCATGCAGAGCATGTAACACGCGCTGTGAAAGTGCAGAGGCCGGCAACGATTCCAGTGCCAATGTGCAGAGGGAATGAGCCCTTAAACCAGCCACCTGCCAAACCATCTGTGAGCAACCAATCCACACTGCACTTACCCTTTGCAAAGTGCAGAAAGTATTGGCGAATGACTTTGCACCTACAATTAGCCCTACAGACAACCCTAAGCACTGAGTTAACACACACTACAAGCTCAGTTTACCCTTACGGTATTATTTATATCTACACCCAGAGCTACGTCATCTCTGAGTGGTTCACTCCTACACTGTACATCTCTGATCAGGTCCCCCAGCGCTGCAAGTCTCCCAGACTCTGCCTCGCGCGCCTGCTGCCAGCGTCCTGCTTCTGCTCTCCACATCGTTCATTGGTTCCTAGTGAGTCAGCAAGGTATTTTTAGCCACTTAGGTTGGATTAACTTTTCCTTTCCTGTAACCAAGTTCATTTTAACGGTTAACTACTAACCGCCTCACTTTGCTGTTCTGTAACCAAGTTGATTTTAGCTAGTCTTTGCATCTTTATCACGCTGGGTTCAGAGTCGCCACGCCGCCTGCTCTTTTCCCGCCTGTTTGTCATGCCCACCCCTCGCCCAGGACCTACATAATGGAGGGTGCAGCATGGCTGCGCCGAAGGCACGCCAAAGGCAAGCCCATCTGCACACGTCTGAGCCTGAACAGCGCCTAGCACCAGGAACCCTGGCCCTCCACCCACCACAGATACTCTACTGAAGACCTCCGAGCCTTGGACCCCACACGCTGCAACAACAACTGCTGCCTCGCATCTCCCCGATGAATGGCAGGACCTTTCACCTGCAGCTGCTGCCTCTTCACCTGCACCTCACCACCGCCCGCCCTCACGGACGCCCTCACCACACCCACCTCCCCAACTGCCAAGGAACCACTCCAATGGCTCCTGTTCAATACCTGATCACTCTGCAAACATGCCACTGAAATCTGGGACCTCATCACTACCCTCACCCCAACATGGTCTTCATCACAGAGACCTAGCTCAACCCCTAACCCACCCCCGACATCACCACCACAACACCCAACGGATAAAAGATGATACACGATGACAGCACCAACAAACACCAAGGCGGTATTGCCATCATCCATCCACTGCACCACCACATGAGCTGACACTACACCAATCATGGGGCACCTCAACTTCCATCTACAACCCGACGGCAGAACGACCATCAGAGGCCCTCTCACATACAGAACGCCGAGCCCACACCCCCTCTTCTGCAACACATCCCCAAATTCATCCCCCTCTCGCGATTGACTACGAACACTACATCCTCCTCGGGGACCTCAACTTCCACCTTGATGACCTCGAAGACATGAACACCACCAACCTCCTGGAAAGCCTCAACAATATCAGCCTCACCCAGCTGGTCATTGGCCCCATGCACAGTGCAGGAAACACTCTTGACCCAATCTTCATGGTCAGCGACAGAGTCATGTACAGCCACGCCACCAAGCTCACATGGACTGCCCACACCATCGTTCACCTTACAATTGCAGGAGCACCATGCACCACCACCAATACCCACAGCTCCTCCCACCACTGCTGGAACAAAGTGACTGAAACCCAAAGGGCGAGCGCCCACAACACCACCCAGGCCAACCCCTCAACCACCATAACACAGGCCGCTGAGAACCTGCCCACCTGAATCACCAAATGCGCTGACAGTGTTGCTCCCGTCAAGCCCTCCAAGACCAGTAGATCCACCAAACAAACCAACTAGTACACACCAGAACTCAGGAACACGAAACGCAACTGCAAATGCCTAGAGAGATGATGGCATACCAGCAAAGAACTCACAGACCGAGCCACCTTCAAGTCAGCCCTCAACACATACCATTAATGCCTAAAAGACACAAAGGATCGTGCCTTGGTGGACCTTATCAAAGTCTTTGTCAACCACAACAATGAACTCTTCAGCAATGCCAGAGAGTCCTCCTGCCTGTTAGTCACCGAGAACACAATCACTCCTTCCCAGAAGCTCTGCAACACCCTAGCAGACTACTTTCACAACAACATTTCCACCATCTACAGCAACTTTGAACCCCAACCCACAGACCTCTACAGCCTCCTCACACCACCACCCACAACCCTCCGCTCACCGCATGGGAACCGTTCAGCACACAGACCACCATGACCATCATGAACTCCATCCACTCTGGAGCACCCACAGACCGCTGCTGCCACCACTTCTTCAACCTCGGGGACAAGGAAATCAGCAGTGAACTCACCTCCATCCTCAACTCATTCATCACCTTGGCCACCTTCTCCAATCAATGGAAACATACGAAGGTCAGACCCCTCCTCAAGAAACCATCCGCTGACCCCAGCAAACACAAGAACTACCACCCCATCTCTCTGCTCCCATTCCCAGCCAATATCCTCGAGAAGGCCATCAACCGACAGCTCACTGAACACCTGGAGAACAACAACCTGCTGAATACCTTCCAGGCTGGCTTCCGCATCTACCAACCACAGCAACGAGACCGCTCTGATCGCCGCAATCAATGACATCAGAAGGCTCCTCGACTGTGGAGACACCAAGGCCCTGATTCACCTCGACCTCTCAGCAGCATTTAACACCTTATCCCACCACATCCGCATCAAGAGACTCCACCACATCTGGATCCAGGGAGAAGCCCTCAAATGGATCACATCCTTCCTCACAGGACAACCCCAGAGAATCTGCCTACCTCCCTTCACGTCAGAACCCAAGAGCATCATCTGCCACGTCTCTCTAGGCTCTCCCCCCAGCCCCATCCTGTTCAACACCCCACATTGGCTCACATTGTCAGATCACATTGCCTCAACATCATCTCCTGCACCGACGACACCCAGCTCATCCTCCTGCTCTCAGAAGACCCCTCCACCACCACCTCTTCCACAACTGCATAACGAGCATCGCAGACTGGATGAAGACCAACTGCCTGAAGCTCAACACGGACAAGACGGAAGTGCTGATCTTTGGAAACACCTCCTCCCCGCAGAACAACACCTGGTGGCCTGCCAAGCTCGAACCCACACCGATAGACCATGCCCGCAAACTTGGCATAATCCTGGACACACTGGGTGATCACCTCATCTCTACTCTAGCTAGCAGCTCCTGGGAGGAACTGTGCCACCTTTGTGACACAATGTACTTCGATTCTGGAGCAAGGATCTATTTCTGCCCCCAAAGTGCTTCCCTCCACCCATGGCCAGGACCGTAGTATCAGTTCAATGGAAAACAAAGGCTGGAAAAATATAAACTGCATAATGTCAACCTCATTAAAAACCCTAAATCCTTTCCGCCCATTGAAGGACATGGTTGATTTTCTGCTCTTCTCAAGTTCTCGCATAGTTAGCGGCGAATGATTAGTGGTGGGTGCTTTTATGGTCTCTGTTCTGCCTTGCTTCTGTGTTTGCTGTTAGTAGGGGCAATGTTCTGTCTCCACCTCTTCGCAGTGATCTGGCTTCCTGTGCCCTAGAACCAGCGCTGTTGTAGATTGAAGCAGATATGAGCCCATGGGTCTGTGGTTGCGGTGGCTACGTCACATGGCTGCAGGGAGTGAAGAAGGTTTGCCCGGCACAGGTTCTTACTTCTTGACAGGCTGGGACCTCTTTCCTGTTTGGCCATTTTTAAGACTCTTGTAAGCAGGACGAACCATAAACCCAAACTTCATGGTGTGAACCTCAGGGTGGGCCAGGTCTTGGGGACGGCGCCCGAGGTGAACTTTGTAAGGCACCCTCGCACGAGCATGTAAATGTATGCACACATGCTTTACCTCATTCATATGCAGAGGCATGCCCACATGAAATCACAGACAAAGAGCACACATTATATTATAGAGTAATAAAAGCAGAACGCCATCCAAAACAGATTGCGACACACCTGCCAAGTCACGAATGACAGAGACGAGTTCAGATGCAACACACAAACACCCACACACCACAGCAGCGACATAAATAATTTATACGTCACAAAGATAAGCAGTCACAAATAAGACAGATAGGTACAAACAGCACTGGGACATAAGAAAGAGGCCCGCCACAGACAGATAAATACAAAAACATTTCACTCAGAAACGCTCAAGCACATGAGAATCACACACATACATAACCAGACGCACAAACTAGTTTATCACAGACACACACACACAAAGTCACGCAACAGTATTTCTACTAGACCAATGCACAAATACAAACACACCTGCCCATGTGGGCAATGCCCTATGAGTTGTGTTTGTCTAGAAAGCAGGTTGTGGTCTATTTTAGCAGTTCAGCAGAAGTGAGTAGAAGTGTAGGACCAACCATATACTCGACGGGCTCTCAGAACACCCAAACTCCCCTTTCAGAGGCAAAGGCCTGTAGGTAATGTCCCCACTTGCTACCAGACCATACCCTCTTCCATCTGACCTGCCTATACCTATGTACATTAAGCCCTACTTATACCCTAGTAGCTCTGCTACTACCTCTATCCTAGTATCTCTACACATACCTCTACCTTCGTCAATTCACTTTTACCTATACCCTGGTACGTCTACTTATATCCCGTTACTTGTATACTTGCACACCCTACTGCACCCACCTATACCCTATTACCCCTCTTTATGCCTTAGCACCACTTCCCCTAGTACCTCTACTCATAGCTATAGCCTAGGATTTGGCACCAGAATATTGGTTTCAGAATATTGTCAGACGTAAATATATTATCGTAAATATAGTTTACAAAAACATCACTCAATTGGAGTTAATAGTGGGATGGCATCTTTGTAAACGGTATTTAGGGCAAGATACTTATGTCACACGATATTTCTGAGAATGATTTTCTTACTTACAACCATGCCCTACTATGTCTTTCACTGCTCACACCCTGGTACCTCTGCAATCACCTATAATAAATAATACCATTACCCACACCTATGCCTATCACATCTGCCCCTTCCTATTCCCTAGTACCTCAACCCCCACCTAACTCTTCTGCCTGGAGTCCCTTCCTCTCTCCCTCTCCCCATTATTCCTGTTTCATGTCCTCCTTTCCTGTTTTCCAGCACCATTTGCTCATCCATTGTATCTCTTCCTTTGGTGTTCTTTGGTTGAAAGTCCTCCCTTTTTTTCAAGGACAATATTTTCCTTCTTTTTAAACCCCACCAAAATGGAGTGTCATCAGACTGGGGTTATCATCAGGGCGGTGTTCTCTAGTTTGGTTATTCTACAAAATGAGGTAGACACAAAACAAAGGCATTTAAGACAATTTGAGACAACAATTGAGAAGAAAGAAGAGAGGAAGGGAACTGGGAATACACTAAATGGGATGGGAAATAGAAATATTTAAGAAAGCTGTGAGAGAAAAGGAGTGAGGGAGGGAGATCTATGAAAAAGGAGAATTGTGTAGGTGAGGGAAAGAGAGCCACCTGCTCTTTTGTTTCATTCTTTCATTACCATTTCTTTCCACATTTCCATTCTTCACTTTTTCCTCTTTTCCTTTCTATTTCTTCCTCTTTCCTATTAAACTATTTCTTTCTGCTCCACGTCCTGTTCTCTAATTCCTCACATTGCTTCTGTTTCTTCCATAAGGCATCTTTGTTTCCATTGCCACCTGCTACTTGTTCTTGTTTTTGGCCTTCAGCGGTGCCCTTGTGGAGCAGCCATCGTGATAGAACCGAGCAACAGAATGACAGCTTTTCAATGCCATTTTACAGCGTCTGGTACACGTTCAACCCTTCACAAAAGGTTCCAGCATGGGAGTTAGAACTTTCTACAGATTTTCTGTACCTATTAACCACTAGATGGCGCCAGACATCAATCTTGCATTTTATGCAGGAAGACAGATAAGGCTAAATTGGGCACCTTTTATTGAAGTAGCCTGTGCTGCTCTTCCTTGCAAGAGGCTGCAGATGATTGATGCAACCAACTGACTCATGGCTGCGGTTTGAAGCTAAACATAGCCTCTGGCTCTTGCTTGTTTTTAACAGATGCGGTTGTTTTTATGTGTTTTGCTGTTTAAAGTTTGTTTTCGCCTGATATTTGTTAACTGCCCTACTAGCAGCTGCTGGGCTCAATGGCTTATACACTGAGGCCGGCGATATTAGCAGCCTGGTGATCTCCATCTGTGCTCAAGCATCTTAATTGGGACTGCAAATTGTACGAATTTACTGCACTGAGTTGTTTCTCCCATGCCTATTTTGAAAGGAAACACACGGTGAAAGTGACAAAGAGAAAATTGGTCTGAAAGGGGAAAAAGAGTGCAAAAATGGACCTCTTCAGTTCAAAAGCATGTGATAATGCTATCTGGAGACCTATTGGTCCGGTGGAAATATACACACACAGACACTCACACACACACACACACACGCGCGCTCACATACAAGCACGCGCTCACACACACATATACACACATGCGCGCACACACACACACACACCTGGGTAGCACCCATGTCTTAGGTGGAGAACAGTTCCTTTATATTGAACACTGCAGTAGCATAGCGTAAAATGGGTTGGACCCCCCCACCGCAGAATGTGAAGGGGGCCCCTTTGTCTCCTGTATCTCAAAGATATTCATTAGCTGTGAGTTGAATGGGGGCCCACTAAAGGGTTGGGGGGGGGGGTGAAAGGCTGAAGGTCCCACTGCTCCGCAGGGGCTGCAGAGGCTTGAACACTGTACAACAACAACAACTCCGTAATCTGTCCTCCTCACCAAGCTAGAAAAACGACAACGCCTTTTGACATTTTTACAGCAAAGTCTTTAAGCATAGGAGTGCTATACATGCCGAGCTTAAAAATGACAAAAGTCTTCGACCATTCCAGGCACAGTATGATGAAATACCATCCAAGCCAACCTTGGTGTCAGTGGTGTTGTAGAGCGTTCCATGTAAAGAAACTGCTCTCCACCTAATACTTAGGGGAAAGCATTGCAGATACTGCCATCTACTGGGCAGTAAAAATGCAATCATTAACTGGAATACTAAAATGTATTTCAAAGCATGAACAGTTTCTGCATGAGACAAACAATAAATAAAACAACACATATGTCATAGGTATAGATCTCACTATATCCAATAAGATAACTAACAAAGCATGCCTGTACTGGACAAGAGAATCACATAATTTCCAGGACAGTAAGTTAATCAAAACTAATTTGCCCTATTTCAAAGCAGTCGATTTAAAAAAATATATTGATGCTCTGTACAACAATAACCAAAATAAATATTGGCAAAGCCAATAAAAACCAGTAAAAGTTCTCTGCTTTACAAAAGGCTGAGCTATTGGCTTTGCCAAAACTTATTGGCTGTGCGCGTGAGCACATTTGCACTCATGGCCGGTCATCGTGGAGAAAGGGAGAGAGAGCAAGAAAAAAAAGCACAGCCATGAAGTGTTCAGATAGCAAATAAAACAAGAAAACACATGCACTGCCATGGAGTGCTCAATAGCGAATAAAACAAAAAAACACATGCACTGCCATGGAGTGCTTAATAGCAAATAAAACAAGAAAACACATGCACTACCATGGAGTGCTCAATAGCGAATAAAATAAGAGAACACATGCACCGCCATGGAGTGCTTAGTAGCGAATAAAACAAGAAAACACATGCACTGCCATGGAGTGTTTAATAGCAAATAAAACAAGAAAACACATGCACTGCCATGAAGTGTTCAATTTCAAATAAAGCAGGAAAACACATGCACTGCCATGGAGTGTTTAATAGCAAATAAAACAAGAAAACACAATGACTGCCATGAAGTGTTCGATTACAAATAAAGCAGGAAAACACAGGCAATGCCATGGAGTGCTCATTAGCAAATAAAACAAGGAAACACTACCATGGAGTGCTCAATAGCGAATAAAACAAGAAAACACATGCAGTGCCATGGACTGCTTAATAGCAAATAAAACAAGAAAACACATGCACTGCCATGAAGTGTTCAATTGCAAATAAAGCAGGAAAACACATGCACTGCCATGGAGTGCTCAATCCCAACTAAAACAAAAAAACACATGCACTGCCATGGAGTGCTCATTAGCAAATAAAACAAGGAAACACATGCACTGCCATTGAGTGCTCATTAGCAAATAAAACAAGGAAACACATGCACTGCCATGGAGTACTCATTAGCAAATAAAACAAGGAAACACATGCACTGCCATGGAGTACTCATTAGCAAATAAAACAAGGAAACACATGCACTGCCATGGAGTACTCAATAGCAAATTAAACAAGGAAGCACATGCACTGCCATGGAGTACTCAATAGCAAATAAAAAAGAACTCCCCCTCAGGTTTGCCTTTGAAGGATATAACTAATTCAATCAGAATACTGTGAGATCTAGAAGCTAATGGGTGGGATTAACACAGGAATAGGAAGGAAAGCCATCAAATCAAGAACAGCCATCTGAGAAAGACACCAAAGCCATCCAATGATGACCAAAGGACAGCTCAATGCCCACTATAAGTAAATGTTATATTGAAAACAACAGGTCTGTCTAAGGACAGCTAACCCTGTCTCTAGCTGAGACCTAGAAACAGTCCTAAAGAATACTTCCAGGTAACACTTTGCAATAAAAAAAAGTCTTCAACACTAAATGTTGGTGTGAGGAGGACCGGGACATCACCCCGCCCGTAGACTATACTAAAACTTCTGGGATACCTGAATTGCCTTTTAATCCGGGTATGGCCCGGAAAGAGTTAATCCCTTGCGGCTCCTCTCCCCTACAGGACCTAGAACGCCCCTTTGTAGATGGCGACCAATGGCAGGACGCCTCGTGGGCTCAAGGGGCGGTATCCCGGTCATTAAACCCGGAAGACGCTGAAGAGAGAAGAGACGAAGAGAAATCGCCGGAGGAAGAAGCACGGAGAATCGAAAGGAAGACAGAGAGCCATACGGAGCTAGGACGAGAAGCAGACGAGGACTCACAGCGAGACGAGGAGAAAAGCGGAGTCGAGCGGGAAGAGTGGACCGAAGAGTGGTGGACACCCCCAGAGGACGCCTCCACGCCGCCGCAGCTCAGGAGAGTTGCGGCCACAGCGGTATGTGAAACGGGGCAGAGGGTGTTGTAATTTAAGGAGTAGGAGGCGAGCCCAAGGGGCTCCGGGGACACGGGCTAATGTGGTGAACACGGATTTCTTGCACTGTTAATACCGACACCTTCACCCCCTCAAGTCACAATCCCACTCCCTCTCCCACAACCTAAGGATCTGTACAGCACGAGCACCAGCCTAGTAGAAACCCGTTGTTACCGGGCTGTAACCTTGACTTGTCTGGAGCGGTGTACCAGATAATAGCCTACTCCTGAAACATAAGGAGCCTGAGTACGGAAGGGCCGACTTATAATCGCGACCCTTCTTCTCTATTTTTGTTATTTCTGGATATCCCTCCTTCTTTACGTTTATCACGTTTGTCTCTCTCCTACCTCCCTTGCACTCCCTCGGTGGTTTCCTTGACCTAAGGTGGGGGACCGTGAGTGTCCTCACGGTATCCTTCCCTTGCGGGACCGTTATAGTGACTGCCTTCTCTCCTTTTGTTTCCATCTGCACCCTGGGGTTGTGCCACCGTCACCCGAGGAGGAGAAGAGGATCCACAACCAACACAACGGATTCAGACGACGTCCGAACCATACCCTACCCTACCCGGCCTAACCCCTCATCTGGATTGTTTCTTTTTGCTTCTACTCACTTTGACTCCTTTGAATAAAAAGAAGCCATCATTCAACCACATTTAAGACCTCCTCGCTTTACTTTCCGCCCATCCCTCTCACAGTTGGGTAGCTGTGTTTCAGGGAATTATGGTTTTAAAAATTACTGCTGCCTTGTGGTATTTACACAAACTCCCCCTGAGAGCAGCACAGGCCTGGAATGATCTGCCACAAAACTGGAATAGTAAAAACAACTTAAATACTTATTAAGGTCTAGATGCACGGAGGAAGACAAGACTCCAGGAGCTGTACATTCATCTTAACCAACCGAGGGGGTATGTGGAGATGGCAGATGGGTGAGAAATTGTTATCTCTGTGGCAACAGACAGGTCTAGAACATTCTGAATCAAGAACCTTCGAGATTCTTGAGACGGGTCCTAATAAGTGTGTGTACATTTATTATTAAAAGCGGTTCACCAATCATTTGGCCCATTACACGCACTTCCATTGAAATGCACCAATCACTTGTCCCATCAAACGTGGCACCGTTCACATGCACCAATGTCTTTTCCCTTCAAACCCAGTGATGCGCCAATCACTTGTCCCATCAAAATTGGCACCACTCAAATGCGCCAATCACGTGTCCCATTTAACCCAGTACCAGCAAATTTCAACCATAACTTGTTCCAACAAACCCAGTACGTTTGAAATGCAGCAACCACTCGTCCCATCAAAAATAGCATAATGCAAATCCACCAATCACTTGTCTCATTAAGCCTGGAGCCATGAGAATGCACCAATCGCTTGTCAGATGAAACCCAGTACCATTCAAATGCATCGTGCCTGGATCATACCACCATGCATTATCAGGAGGGTCTGGTGTGGAGTTCAAAGCCCGCCTTGCCTCTGAGGCTTTTACTTTTTCGAAGACCCATAGGAATTAACATTTCCATCCACTTCTGTCACATTTTAGAGTTAGACTTCAGAGCGTTACTCTGGCTTCACTATCACCAAAACATGACTGCCAAGATCTTTGCCGTCTCACAAAAAGTGTCATGGTAACCACTGATGCTTGGGCCTAACATTGGCTTCCAGTAAGAGAAATTATTACATTTAAATCTTTAATTTTTCAGTTACACACCGATCCAGCCAACATGCCTGCATCCAACAAACATCTACCTCCAACATATCCATCCACTCAACGACACATCTCTACACATACTACATCTCCTATGTAAACATCATTAAAACATCCATCCATGCAACTCATCCCTGCTTCCAACAGATTCACCCTATCCCATACCCTATTGTGAATACATCAATGCACTTAGTACATCTCTTAGTACAATTTTATTGTGCACCCTGCCCCCTCTCTCATTTGAGAGGGTGTAAATAGGTGGTCGATCCTTTTCTGTGCATGCCTCCTCTGGTACCATGCTGGTCAGGTCATCCATTGCCTCATAGAGTGCCAAAGTGATGGGGTAAAGTGGTTTGTTGGTTAGTGGTTTAGATAATGCCTTGAACTTTCTATGTGTTCTGCCTTGGAATGTTTGTGTTCAAAGTTGGGTAGATTTCTGCTTCAGTCAGATTGTGAACTGCTTCTTGCCTTGGAAAGATACAAGTTTCTTGACGTGGGCTAAATCTCCCAATGCCGCTATACAGCCATGAGGTCTCGGGTTAACCAATGCCTTTTGATTTTACTAAAACTATATGTATAATATACTCACTTATAGGTTGTTCAGGAATAGGGAGTTACGGGAGCGTGGCTTGAGCCGCTTCAAAGATGGCCGCAACCGGCTGAGGCTCCGCTCCGCAACCGGAGCTTTTTTGCTTTTTGGAGCCATCTCGTCGTGTTCTACGCCGCATGAAGCTGCCGAACTAGGGGAGCGGGCGCCGGAGCTCAGGTAGCTGCGTTTTCAGTCATTTTCTGCGCTGCCTTCAGCATTTTGCTCCGTGCGCCGCGCTCCTCTCATAACTGCCGGTGGCGCCCGCCATTTTGTTCACGGCGGGACGCGGCCGCTATTTCTCCTCATTCAGAAGTTTCCCGCGTTGCTGCAAGTGCGGCGCGGGTCTTCTGAAACTCGCTCCCCCTCTTTAAAAACGGGCTAATTTTTCTTCTTTTCTGTGCTGGGGACAACTACTGCTTAATGATGAGACCCTGCATACTTCATTTCGTCCTCTCAAGACTTGTTCTATCTGGTTCTTTTCCTCATGATTAATCTGCTGTTTTTAATCACCGGATTATTCTGCACACTGCCCTTTATGAGCATTAACGCTCCCATGTTTGGCTACCTTCTTGATATATATATTGAGATGGATTAAGATAAGCTGAGCCTGCCATACCTGCCAACAGTCATTTTCAACTGTATGCTTGCCATCATTACAAATGGACTCAGTTATTGACTCTGGTTTTCGTTTGGGCATTAGTGGTTTTTGATGTTGCACCACTGCTGTGTGAGGTGATTTTCAGAGGAGCCATCTTTGTTATTGCCTTTTGCTGCCTTTTTCAAGTGTCTTATTCTGCCTTTATTTTTTGCTCATACTCTGGACACTTTTTTGCATTTTTATTTCTTGTCACATGGATTCATCTTCTTCTTTTGGCCAGAAAAGCACTGCATCTAGTATGTCTTCTCTCCACAAGGACTCCAACCCTGCTGCTCCTCCCAAACGACACAAGAAAGAACCTAGTTGGCCTACCAAGTCTCCACTACCCATCACTCTGGAAGATCTCATGGAGGAGATTAAGCTGATTAAACCCTTTGTGATAGAAACCAACGCTACTCTTCAGAGGTTGGATGAGAAATGGTCTAATCTAGATTCTCAAGTATCGGAGATGGAGCAGAGAATTAGTGACACTCAAGATCTGATCCCTCAGGTTGCTGCCATGGCTAAAGAGATTACCCTTCTCAAAACGCAAACGGAGGATTTAGAAAACCGCAATAGGCGCAATAATCTTCGAATTTATGGCATTCCTGAGGGGGAGGAAGGGTCCGATATGATCGCCTTCTTAAAGACACATATTCCCAAAATTGTTGGTCTCAAGGAAGGTGTTAATCGCAATCTGCAACGTGCTCACCGCATTGGTCATAAATCTGGAGGCTCTTCTTCTTCTTCAATGTCTACCACTCGTCCCAGAGGGATAATCATCTTATTTCTAGAATATACTGAACTGTTAATGATCCTCTCAGAGGCCAAACAAAGAAAACAGATGTTATGGTCTGGTCAGAAGGTCTTCTTTTCTCAAGATGTTGCCCGTGCTACTGCAATTTGTCGCAAGGAGTTTCTCTCTCTCCACCCGGCGCTTTGTTCCATGAATGCCAGATATGGTCTGATACATCCTTGCTACTTCAAAGTCACTTACAAAGAGAGGTCCTACTCTTTCGACCGTCCTGAAGATTTAAGACAATTTATTTCTCATCATAAAGGGGATGAGATGGACTTTGGAGGGTCCTGATCAACTCGTTGTTTATATTATGTCTTATGTTCTCTGAGTTCCTCTCTTTTTTCATATTTGTTTGAATATGTGGAATTTCTCCCAATGTTGCTGGTCTCGGATTTTTGTAGGTTTTTTTTTTAGTCTATGGTAGTTTGTTTGTTATATTGGTCGGTTTTAACTGTTACTGTTTTTTCTCTGTCTTTTTCCACAGATGTTCTTACCTCATGTTCAGACCCATTCCCCAAATGTTTCCTTCTTCCCTGCCTCTCCATTTTAATCCGAATGTTCTCAGTTACCCTCACGTATGGTAAGTGTTGAGTAGTTCTTCTCATATGCTGGTTGTTGATGTTTGCCTGCTTAACGTTTATTGATTCAGGTCTGATATGTAGTTATCTCTTTCATCGTCTTGTTCTCATAATTGGTTCCTTATTTTCTTATATGTTTCTCTAGTATTTGGCTCTGGTTGCTCTCGGTTGTCCTGGTGGTGTGGCCGTCTTTCTCTCCTTTGCGGCTTCCCGCTCCCACGTTATTTTCTTTATTCTGGTTATTTATCCTATTTTTCTTGACTGAGGTCTTCAGGCTTCTTGTCAGCTTTTCCTTGTCTATCATTTACCTCTTCTATCTTTTCTATCTCTTTACTCTCTTCCTTTTGTCCTTTGACAACATTTCTTCCTTTCCTGTAACGCAATATGCATACTTATTTCCATTCTATTCACCTCCCTCTTCTTCATTTTACTATAAACTATCCTCCTTGCTCTTCAATATGTATTCCTTGATGCTATTTCATATATGCATTTCTGTGTTTATCAGATGTTTACTCTTTTTTTTTTTCTCAGTTTTATCAAAATGTTCTAGATATCTTTAAATGCTATATATTGCTTATCCTGTTGTTTAATTTCGCTTTTTCCTGGTTAACATGACTGAAAATGTTCGTATTGTGTCATGGAATGTTAAGTGATTACGCAATCCCGTTAAAAAGCAGAGGGTTCTTACCCATTTGTCTAGGTTGCAGTGTAAAATAGCAATGCTTCAAGAGACTCATCTTACAGATAATGAGATTAACTCTCTTAAAAAACAATGGTTTGGATATGTCTTTTGTTCCCCGTCCAAGGATAGAAAAAACGGAGTGATTACTTTGATTCATAAATCACTTTCCCTTGTTGTGGAAAAGGAAGAGAGGGATGTAGATGGTAGATGGCTTCTTTTACACCTCATTTTAAATGGTTCCCCCATTTCCCTTCTTAATATTTATGGCGCTACTGGTGTTGATGTACAATTTTGGAAGATTATGTCACATACCCTCCATTCCTGTCCCGATCTCAATCTATTAGTGGGTGGGGACTGTAATCAAGTCATGGATCCCTTTACAGATAGGAAATCTAATGCTAGATACATCCCCAACAAAATGCAAAAATCCTTTACGACCACAATTCAATTGAGGGGTTTGGTTGACGCTTGGAGAATATCTCATCCGGACACATTAGAATACTCTTTCTACTCCCCTACTCATAAATCATCCTCTAGAATTGATTATATCTTTTTGAGCCCTCCTCTCCTTCCTAATTTAACTCATGCTGATATTGGGTCCATTCTTATTTCCGATCACGCTCCAGTTTTGATCAATCTAGATCTCCCCTCTGAATCCTCCAAATCACGTAGATGGCGTTTCAATAATTACTTACTCAAGGACCCTAAATTCCTGGAACGTTTCAAAGAGTTCTTGCCAGATTTCTTCTTGAGGAACGCCTCTCCGGATATTCCCTTTTTCACTATTTGGGATGCCTTTAAGTCTACGGCCAGAGGTTTTATTATTGACTATGTTGCGACTAAAAAGAAGCAGTGCAGAAAAGACTCTGCTTCTCTATTAGCCTCTATCAAGCGTCTAGAACATGCCTACTTCACGTCCAATAATGAGGACAACCTAAAAAAATTAATTCAAGCTAAGATCTCCTTCAATAAAAAATCGACCGAGGAGGCTTCTGGCACCTTACTTAAGATTAATTCTAAATTTTACGGTGGTCATAACAGAGCTGGTAAGCTATTAGCTAATTATTTAAAGGTTAAATCTCAATGCTCTAAGGTGGTCAAAATTACCGATACTAGTGGCGTTGATCATTTCAAAGATGATGAAATATTGAGCTGTTTTACAGATTTTTACAAGACGCTTTACACTCCAGAAACCTCCCCATCTGAAGCAGCGTTGGATTCTTTCTTTGATGCACTTCCCCCGCGTTCCTCGGAGCTTCCTGATTGTTCAATATTAGAAGAGGACCTCTCCCTCCCTGAAATCAAGTCCGCCTTAGCCTTACTTCCAAAGGCCAAATCTCCTGGCCCAGACGGCTTCACTGCTGAATTTTATTCCTGCTTTTCCCAATTCTTGCTTCCTCACCTTTTGTCTTTATTTCAATACTTTTTGTCGTCCATGGAAGCTCGTGGATCCTTCCTGGAAGCCATGATCTGTCTCATCCCTAAGAAAGGCAAGGATCCTTCTTCCTGCGCTAATTATCGCCCCATTTCTTTAATCAAGTTAGACTGCAAGATTTTCGCTAAAGTCCTTGCCCTTCGTATTAATAAGGTTATTCCTGATTTAATTGGTTATGAGCAAACAGGTTTTGTTAAGGGGAGAACGATTGCGTATAATTCCAGGACTTTTTTGAACATCATACATCTTGCTTCCAAAAGTTCTACCCCAATGCCAGCTATCACCTTGGATGCGGAAAAAGCTTTCGATCGTGTTCACTGGCTCTTTATGATGCGTGCTCTTAAGTGGCACGGATTTGGCCCTACCATTTTATCACTTATCAGTTTGTTATATTCTTCTCCCACTACTTCGGTTTTTGTCAATGGCCTTCAATCTCAATATTTTACTCTCCAACGAGGTACTCGTCAAGGTTGCCCCTTGTCTCCTTTACTTTTTATTTTTTCCCTTGAGCCTTTTCTTCATTCTCTTCGGAATTCTCCTTCCTTTCGTGGCTTTACTCATAAAGCTATTGAAGTTAAATTCACTGCTTATGCTGATGATATCCTGTTATTTATTTCTAATCCCTCTACATCCTTGCCCGCTTTTGTTGATCTTCTGTCTTCATATGCTGCTGTTTCTGGGTATAAGTTAAATTTTTCCAAGTCCGAGATCCTTCCGCTTAACAAATATTGTCTTAGTAGTATGTTTGATGGGATGGATTTTAAATGGAATACTAACTGCATTACGTGTTTAGGGATAAAATATTCTGCTTCAATTGCTGCTACTGTTCAATTGAACCTGGACGAGGTTTTATCTAAAATTTCTGCCATGGCGGAGAAATGGTCCCCTTTATTTCTGTCCTGGTGGGAAAGGCTGGATACCTCCAAGATGATGATGCTTCCGGTAGTTAATTTTTACCTTTCTATGTTACCGATAAGGCTTCCTTTAAAAAAAATTAAGAACCTTGATAGTATATTGAGTAAATTCCACTGGAACAATCGAAAAGCTCGTATCTCTCTTTCTGCTCTCTCTGCTCCTAAGGATAAAGGTGGTGTTAACTTTCCCAACTTTCGCCAATACCACTCCTCATTCCTACTTCGACAAGCCTTACCCTATTTTTCCTCATCAGACGATCCTTCTTTATCAGTATGGCATAAATTAGAGGAATCGATTATTCATCCATTTCCTTTTTCTTCGCTAAAGTGCCTTCCTCATCCTCCCCATTCTTTTAAATCTCCTACTATTTCATATCTCATTTCTACTCTTTATCCGATTCTTACCAAATCACGTTCTCCTCTGCAGTTATTTTTGGATTCCTTTATTTGGCATAATAAATCCATCAAAGTTTCCAATCGTACTCTTTTTTGGAAAGACTGGATTTTAAAAGGTGTTTTACAGGTTAAACATTTATTACATAATAAGCAATTTCTTTCTTTCCAGGAATTCAGTCTACATACAACTTATCCGGTTAATCTCTTTCTAAGTTTGATTCTTTAAGACGGATTGTAAATACGCAACTCTCTCTTCTCTCTGATACTTCTTCTTCTCTCCCTGACTCCTCTATTCAACCGTTACCTTCTTCCTCCTTTGTTCGAGCTTCTCACATTTACAAATACCTATTTTTCCCTCTATCTACTCGTCCCAAAAGCAAGACTGAACTTTTATGGGAAACAGATCTGCAGCACACTTTCTCTATACACACCTGGGACTCTATTTGGGCTCGGATTCACCACATTTCATGCAATGCCAGCACTACTCAAACACTTTACTATTTTTATCAGAGACTATTTTTAACTTCATTGACTGTTTCTAAATTTAGCCCTTTCCTATCCCCTAACTGCTGGTCTTGCAAAAATACTCCCGGTACATATCTTCATTCCTTTTTTCTTTGCCCTAATATTTTCATTTTTTGGACAAAAGTTTGCAAGACTATTGCCTCTATTTGTTCAACAACTTTCCCTTTTGATATTCCCTCTATATTTTTGGGTAGTTCCTCTATGCGCTGGTTGGGTGCTCGCAAAATAGGCTCATTTATAGATTTATCTATTGCCATTGCATTTCAGGTTATAACATCGAACTGGAAGGATGCCTCCAAAGTCTCCTTTTCTGCCTGGTGGAATATTCTACGTTATCATCACAGGCTAGACAGAGCCTTTGTAACCACCTCCCAGCAACTTATTCGTAAAGAGGCCTTTTGGTCTCCTCTCACTAACTATATTTCTTCCTCTGCATTACATAACAAGGACACTAACTTTGTTTTTCAACCGCCATGATTGCTCTGTTTATACCTTTATTTTACGTACTTATTACAGGATTGTTTACTGTTTATTGCGTTTTGGTATTTTATTGTCATTGGACAGCTCTACCAGTTTATAGCATGTGATTGTCGATATCGGATTATGTTTCTTTCTTTCTTTTCCCTTCTTTCTCTTTCTTCCTTCCTTCTTTCCCTTCCTTTTCCTTTCTTTCTATCTCAAAAAGCAACAAAAAAAAATATGCTATTTTTACTACGGTACTCTTTGACTTTGTTTTCCTTTCATACTAGTTTTAATCTTGCAATTTATGAAGTATTAAGTATTTGTATCTGTTGTTATCATTGGGTTTAGTTATTATTCTCTTTATTATATTTCTGTACCGTGTTTTCTTTATATATTTCAATAAAGCTTTCTAAACTCAAAAAAAAAAAAGGAATGGGGAGTTACCAGGTGGGAGTAAGTTTTCCGGTCATGAGACCACATCGAATTCACAGTTCCCTGCTTGAAGCTGGGGGTAAATGCATGCATGGATCGCTGGATGGGAGTCAGGGGGGTGCAGGAAGTAGAGGAAGGGAGGGAAGGTAATTTCTGGGAGAAAGAACATGGGGAGTGAGGATTCTCATGCGAAGTAAAAATTGGGGTTGGTTTTACCACACCCAGAAAAACCTGTTGTGAAACAAAGCTACTAACTTATAATGAGTAGTAGTGGAAGTTCATATGTCAATTGCGCTCAGCTATTTTGTTATCAGGGACCTGTTATTGCCAGCAGTAGCACCACACTTGAGTCTTACTTCACACATGTGTAAGGTATGGGAGGCGACCATTGTAAGAGATGAGGGTCCTCAAATGACTCATAATATTTGCATAATAAAGAGCTTTCCGCATTTCATTATTACCCTGAAAGACTATCTGAGGCAAGCAGCAGAAGGGAGAGATGCACTGCATGGACGAATGAAAGATGCTCTACATGGACAGTTAGGAGAGGTATGGACGAATGAAAGCTGCTCTACATGGACAGGTGGGAGATCCATGGGCGAATGAGAGATGCTCTACATGAACAGGTGGGAGATTCATGGACGAATGAGAGATGCTCTACATTGACAGGTGGGAGATGCATGGACGAATGAGAGATGCTCTGCATGGACATGTGGGAGATGCATGGAATGGGAGATACTCTACATGGACAGGTAGGAGATGCATGGAGGAATGAGAGATGCTCTACATGGACAGGTAAGAGATGCATGTAGGAATGGGAGATGCTCTACATGGACAGGTAAGAGATGCATGTAGGAATGGGAGATGCTCTACATTGGGAGGTGGAAGATGCATGGAGGAATGGGAGATGCTCTACAAGGTCAGGTGGGAGATGCATGGACGAATGAGAGATGCTCTACATGGACAGGTGGGAGATGCATGGAGGAATGAAAGATGCTCTACATGGACAGGTAGGAGATGCATGGATGAATGGGAGATGCTCTACATGGACAGGTGGGAAATGCATGGACGAGTGAGAGATGCTCTACATGGACAGGTGGGAGATGCATTACCAATGGGAGATGCTCTACATGGACAGGTGGGAAATGCATGGACGAGTGAAAGATGCTCTACATGGACAGGTGGGAGATGCATGGAGAAATGGGAGATGCTGTACATGGACAGGTGAGAGATGCATGGAGAATGAGAGATGCTGTACATGGACAGGTGGGATATGCATGGAGGAATGGGAGATGCTCTACATGGACAAGTGGGAGATGCATGGAGGAATGAGAGATGCTCTACATGGACAGGAAAGAGATGTTTGGATGAATAAGAGATGCTCTACATGGATAGGTGGGAGATGCATGGATGAACAAGAGAGGCTCTACATGGACAGGTAGAAGATGCTCTACATGGACAGGTAGGAGATACATGGACGAATGAGAGATGCTCTACATGGAGGAATGAGAGATGCTCTACATGGACAGGTGGGAGATGCATGGATGAATGAGAGATGCTCTACATGGACAGGTAAGAAATGCATGGAGGAATGAGAGATGCTCTCAAGTACAGGTGAGAGATGTGAGCATGGATAAATGAGAGATGCTCTACATGGACAGGTGGGAGATGCATGGGTGAATGGGAGATGCTCTACATGGACAGGTGGGAGATGCATGGACGAATGGGAGATGCTCTTCATGGACAGGTGGGAGATGCATGGAGGAATGGGAGATGCTCTAAATGGACAGATGGGAGATGCACGGAGGAATGGGAGATGCACTGCAATCAGGAGTGGGAGATGCACTGCATGGAGGGCTGAAAAATGCACTTCATTGAGCGATAGAAAAACTGCTTGGACGGATGGGGGATGCGTGGCATTGACGAATAAGAGGTGCACTGGTTGGAGGGTTGCAAAATACTCTGCATGGACACTGAGAAGGCACGACATGGACGGATGAGAGATGCATTGCATGCAGTAATAAGAGATGTACTGCATAGACAATGGGATATGCACTGTATGGAGACATAGAAAGAGAGACGTACCTGTTAAATGGGCATAGGCCTATCTTGGGGAGCAATTGAGAGGTGCATAGGTAGCTAGATGAGGTGCCTTGTGGAGGTGTGCTGGGCTAGAATGTGTTTGATTAAGGGCTGTGCTGGATCTAGAGTTGTGCTGCATAATGAAATGCACTGTATAGGTGTGTTTGATGGACTGATGCATCAGATGCAATGATGTTTGGATGGCAAATGTGGTGGATGTAAAGATGTGGGTGGACAGGGTTTCTTGGTTCGAGAGAAGTGTTGGATGCAGTTGTTGATGGGTGTGTTTTGCAAATTAATGTATTTAATATAGGAGTGAGCAGGACAGAGGGATGTGTTGGACATAAGAATCTGTTCAATGGAAGGTTGTTTTGGATGTAAGGATATGTGGCAGAGGCATGTTGGATGCTGGAAGGTGTTGGGCGATAGATGTGTTGAATGTAAAGATGTTGGATGTATTCACAATAGGGTATGGGATAGGGTGAATCTGTTGGAAGCAGGGATGAGTTGCATGGATGGATTTTTTAATGATGTTTACATAGGAGATGTAGTATGTGTAGAGATGTGTCATTGAGTGGATGGATATGTTGGAGGTAGATGTTTGTTGGATGCAGGCATGTTGGCTGGATGGGTGTGTAACTGGTAAATAGGATGTGAATATGTTGAATTGAGAGATTTGTTGTATATACGGATGTGTTGGATGCGCTGAATATGTGAATGCTTTGGATGGATGGTAGTAGATATGTGTTTGATGGAGGGCCATGTTAGAGGGGTGAGTGGAGTAGATGCTGGATATATTAGAGGAATGGATATGTACTGGATTAAGGAGTGTGTTTTGAATGGATGTGTTGATGTAATAATATGTGGGAGTATAGACATGCTTGGGATAGATCCATATATTGGCTTTGCATAGATATGTTGGAAGGATGTTTTAGATGAATAGATTTGTTGGGTGGATGAATGTGTTGGATTTACATGTTTTACATGTTTGTTGAGTTGCTGTGATTATTTGCTAGTGGATGGGTTAACTGATGGATGGGAATATGTTGAACTGAGGGATGAGTTGTTGGATGGAGGGATTTGTTACTTGGATTGATGTGTTGAAAGAATGGGTATTGGATATAGGCATGTGTCGAAGGAATATGTGCTCCTATAGGGTCCATCTATCTATTGTCCGAGGAATGAGTTTAATTAAGGAAGAACTATCAATATTTTTTAACAGTTCTACTCATGTTATGGTTAAGATGTGACTAGGCAGACTGTGTGTGTGTGTGTGTGTGTGTGTGTGATACATGTTCTCTCTCCCATTAAACAAACATGTGGAGCTGTGCTAATTTAAGACTCAGGGCCCTATACACAAAGGTAAATATGCACAGGTGCATACTTACTGCCACACCTATAGATAATGGTACATATTTTTGGTATTCACTATTTCCGAGTGCAGGTTTACACCCAGGTCTTGATGTCTCCCCACCACCTCCTTTCAGGGCATGGAGCTCCTATAACAGGATTTACAAGTGTAAAGTTAGAGCTAGTAACTTTGTACAAGTAGGTGGAAATCCCTGCTACTGTGGTTAAGCTCTTCCTATTAAAAAATATAGGGACACTTTTTAAAGTTTATTATTCTTTAACTAATATAAAACATATCTTAATGTTTAATATAAACAAACATTGATTTTTTTTTAAAAACGCCCGCCATTACTAACATTTTTATCTTTATTTATTATGAAGTACATTTTGTCACATTATGTGGTGAAAAGCTGCTCTTATTTTTTAAATAACTATATACATGCTAAAATACTAAAATAATTGATTAGTAATTATGTATATTTTGTCTAAAAATTAAAAATGATATCTATAATTTAAATATTGAAATACTTTAACTAATTTAACAGTAGCTCCTGGTGAGTGCTATCTTATTTTCCCTGCCTCCATTGTTTTCTAAGGGAGATGTTGCAGTACCTGTGAGTGCCCACGTATGGCTGGCCTGGAGTACATTTACACCTATTTTGACATCTTTAGGGCTATCGTAACTTTAGAAGTGCAGTGAATTGTAAAGGTCTTACTCACTTGTGAGTGTGTGCTTCTATTTGCATGTACCTCCATGAGCCCTTCCTTAAATTTCCCTAAACCCTTCCCACTGAGTAGTAAATAGTCCCTATTTTCAAGCCACGCCCCCTTGTCCCTCGCGCATTTACTACAAAAATGTACACTTACTTGTGTGGAGATCTTTGCACAGAAAAGATAGGAGAGGCAGAGGTCTCCACCTATATGTTTGTGGATAGCATATTTTAGTACAGCCATAGGACTATTTTACATACTACAAAATGCAATTTGTGAATCTGCTCCACAGATTCTGACACAGTTTTGACCTGACTGGTTTCTTAACTAGTTGAAGAGGTGAAGCAGGGCCATGTTGCCACCTTAAATGCATTTGGTACTTTCGGCTGGAAATATTGCAACATTTGTTGACATATCTATACGAAAGAACATAACACAATAGCACACTCAAAGCAACATAACCACAGAGTTAAAACTTAATACGGCACTATAACCACAGTACAACACAAGAACATTACTTTGTAAAAACGCAACATAAAAACACAGCAGCACGAAAAAGAACGTATCACTACAATACCAAATGCAACAGAACAATTATTCACAAACATTCTTGTCATACACTAACTCCTCAAGAAACTTGCTTTCATAGTACAATGGTGAAAGATGTGTGCACCAAGCACTACCCAACTTACCACCACCACTAAGGGCATGAAATAACGCCAGTCAAAAATGTTTTGTGATCTGGCCCGATTTATTTTCTTGGTGCGGTGGTCTTTTCACAGCCACAGGCGCTATGTGCGGGTTTTGGGAGATGAGGGAAGCGCTGTTGGGCATGTTTATTGAAATCCTTACTGTTGTTTTGTTTAATTGCAGGTTCGGTGGTCGGTCTTGTGGCTGAGGTCGTGGCCATTTAGGTGGTCGGCCACTCTTTCATCAAGTGGGCTGAGAGAGAAGCTAAACAGAGGGGTTTTGGGCCAATCTAGGTTTTAACAAACATTTATTTCCTATTACATGGAAGGGTAAAGGGGATATGTGTCGGGGGGAATTGTTGCAGTGTCTGAATGGTATGTTAGAGGGCGGTAGATGCCCGGACATGTTGGTTTTGCAATTGGGGTAGAATGAAATAAAAAGGCGTAGTGCTTATGATGTTAATGAAGAAAGACTTGTTGCAGATTAAGGTACGATGTGTTGTGGAAGGAGTTTATTCCGAGGGGGATTTGGAGGGGGGCCAGAAGTCATCTGCCATTGCCAGGGCGCGTAGGAAGGTGTATCAGTAATGTCTCGCTTTTGCAGGGGGATTGGCTTTAGGAGCATTTGTCATTCAGACATCCAGTTCGACAACAAGGCGTTTTTTAGAGGGCATGGGGTCCATTTGTCATGCGTCAGGATGGAATTGTATTTGCTGGAGTTGAGGGAAGTCTTGCCGAGGAATCTGAACATTAGGAGATAAAGTAGGCTGTCTAACGGGCAACTAAGGGGAGTGGGGGGACAGAAAAAGTTAGCAGGTTCCCTTTTTTCTGGGTGGCAGTGGCCTGAAAGGTTTTGAAGGAGTTGACAGAAGTTTGGTTGGCCTTGCCAGTTGGTGAACCATGTGCAAAGGGAGTGTAGGCATGAAATTCAAGGTTAAGTTTAGGAAGTTTGGTTGTTTAGAGGTTCATACATGCAGTCATAGGCTGTAGGGGGAATCTAAAGTTGAAAAGTGTTGAAATGCATTACAATTAAATAAGATAGTTGTGGGGTGGGGCATGTGGTTGGGACCGTAGGGGTGGGGGGTAGGATATTAGTAAGTTCATTTGATGTATAGCGAGGTTTTTGTTTTGTAAGGCGGTTAGTAAGGTACATTTTGGGATGTGCACCTGTTTCAATAAAGCAGCCTTTTGCACACACAACAAAAGTGGACAGTAGTGTGTGCTGCGCCCCTCTCTCCCAAGGAGGGTTTGGGGGGCAGCCAAACACAGGGAGGTCTACCTCCTGGGCAGATTAGGAGGAAGGCGCAGTCCAGAACTGCCAATTTATTTTGGGCTACATATATAGCCCATTATAGCCCAAAGTTGGGTTAGTTGGGCTCCCTGCCACCATTTTAGGCTCAAGTGACTGGGTGGCAGGTGGAAGGGAGACCTTCAATGCTGTTTTTCCCCTCCCACCCGACCCATTCGCTAGCTTGTGGGTCCTGTTTGTCAGTGATTTTGTGCTGGTTTGGGCTCTGTTGTTGAGACAGGTGCGTAGGGGTTATTTGTGTGTGTTGTCGCTTGGGACAGGTGCCTGGCGTTGGCCTGGAAAGTTTTGCAGGAGTTGACAGAAGTTTGGTTGGCGTTGCCAGGTGGTGAATCATGTGCAAAGGGAGGGTAGGCAGGAAGTTCAAGATTAATTTTAGGAAGTTTGGTTGCTTAGAGGTTCATACTTGCAGTCATAGGCTGTAGGGGGAATCTAAAGTTAAAAACTGTTGGAATGCACAAAAATTAAATGACATAGTTGCGGGTGGGACCTTAGGGGTGGGGGTAGGATATTGGTTAGTTCATTTGATGTATAGCGAGATTTTTGTTTTGTAAGGAGGTTAGTAAGGTACATTTTGGGATGTGCACCTGTTTCAATAAAGCGGCCTTTTTCACACACAACAAAAGTGGTCAGTAGTGTGTGCTGCGCCCCTCTCTCCCAAGGAGGGTTTGGGGGGCAGCCGAACACAGGGAGGTCTACCTCCTGGGCAGATTAGGAAGAAGGCGCAGTCCAGAAATGCCATTTTATTTTGGCTACAAATAAAGCCTATTATAGCCCAAAGTGGGGTTAGTTGGGCTCCCTGCCACCATTTTAGGCTCAAGTGACTGCATGGCAGGTGGAAGGGAGACCTTCAATGCTGTTTTTCCCCTCCCACCCGCCCCATTCGCTAGCTTGTGGGTCCTGTTTGTCAGTGATTTTGTGCTGGTTTGGGCTCTGTTGTTGAGACAGGTGCGTAGGGGTTATTTGTGTGTGTTGTCGCTTGGGACAGGTGCCTGGCATTGGCCTGGAAAGTTTTGCAGGAGTTGACAGAAGTTTGGTTGGCGTTGCCAGGTGGTGAACCATGTGCAAAAGGAGGGTAGGCAGGAAGTACAAGATTAATTTTAGGAAGTTTGGTTGCTTAGAGGTTCATACTTGCAGTCATAGGCTGTAGGGGGAATCTAAAGTTAAAAACTGTTGGAATGCACAACAATTAAATGACATAGTTGCGGGTGGGACCTTAGGGGTGGGGGTAGGATATTGGTCAGTTCATTTGATGTATAGCGAGATTTTTGTTTTGTAAGGCGGTTAGTTAGGTAAATTTTGTGATGTGCACCTGCTTTAATAAAGCAGCCTTTTTCACACAACAAAAGTGGTCAGTGGTATGTGCTGCACCCCTCTCTCCAAGTATTGTGGCCTCAATATTGCCTGACAAAAATGTTGTATCCTAAATAGAGTCTACAAAATTAGAGTTAATAATAGAAAATCTACACCCAATTTTTGCTAATTATATTGAGGCCCTGATATTATAACATGCACCCCTAGCAGGCTCTTAATGTTACTATCCTTAAATCTTCCCGGAAACTGGCACAACTTTTGACAAACAGAACCTGTGCTTTCCCAGCTGGGCTTGAACTCTGCCCTGTGGGTATCCGAGGCATCACAGGATGGAGAAGAAAGCTGCTTGTTGAAACAAGTGTTTTTGTAGATGTGCCAAAAGCTGTGAAGAAACAAAACACTTTGTAGGAGGAAGTTGTGGTTCTGGGCTGGGGCACCACCTGCTGCTCACTGTTTGTGGGTGTGTTCATTGTGAAGTACATGCTACATAGCTGCAGTGCTTAATTTGTAAAACAATAAGTGCCGGGCCCTCGTCAGGAGGCCACCGCTGTTTGCACCACACTGTCACTTTACTTACTCAACTACTAACCATCACACTGCTACAAATGTTCGAGGCCGCCATAGCTTTAAGAATGGCTTTGGCGGCCGGTATTAGTTGTTTTGAATTTATATTGAATTAACAAACAACTGTTTTTCTGCTCATCTTTAAATTACACAAACAGCGCCACCATGTGGCAGGTTTTGGCAATTGAGTGCCGGCAAATAAGTGCGGGTGCCGAGCACCAGAAACCACCAGCTCAAATTAAGCACTGCATAGCTGTTGAGTTTTCAACTAACTTGTGCACAACATTTCCATGTTTTGAGTATGTTTACCTGTGACATTTTAATGCCTTATATGTGACTCTTTGGGTGAGAGTTTATCATAATAGGAACTAAGCAGCTGTCTCCATGTAGTGAAAGAAATTACCCCCGTTTGGGATGTTAGGGTCTAAAAATAGACTTAAAACAGATACAACTTTTTGGAATTGCCTACGCAAGTAACTCAACTACAGCTTAATTTCTACAATGATCGCTCCGAACGTATTAGTGGAACAAGATTAATCTATATATGAGCCATTTGTATTTAATCTGGATCCTTCAGCACTATTACTTGATGTTTAAAATTACAATGACAATAGTAAAACGTCAAACTTTAAGGAGGGTCATGTCCTTTCTCCCCCCAAAAACTTTTAAAAATAATCTAATGCAATATGGTAAGAGAGAGCATAAAGGATTGTGCCCCAGGCAGTAGAACCATATAAAGTTGCAATTACGCTGTTGCTGGCTCTTGGTGTCCATACGACTTACGAAGGCCTAACAAATATACACCTTATTTTGCTCCTGAAAAGTTGACAGGTTTGTACTAGCATGATCTTCTTTTCAACAGGTTCAGTATGGAGATCTGCACTCAACAATGGATTTTAAAAAAGTAAAAGAAATAGTGCATTATACCACAATGCTGACATTTTAAGCGCTGGTGGTGATAGATGTTACTATCGGTCAGTTTAAAGGTGTTTAATTTATCAATTCAATTCAATATTTTTATTCAAGATTTGGAACTCCTAGGAGGTCCACATAAAATTACGTACATAGTATTATAGATAGCAAAACATAATAAGGCTCTTTCCACATACCATCATAAAATTTGCCACCGCAGCGCGTAAACAATTCGACTTTAAATAGCATTTAAAATTTGTAACATAAAGGAAGGGATAACAAACCGTATCCTGTAAGTGCATAGGACATCTAATAGCTACCCGTTCATAGATTTTATAAACCCAAAATTCAAATTTAAATAAAACAATTAAAAATTATTTATCAAGCAAGGAGGAAGCAAAGCCTCTCTTACAATGTGCAAATGTGCAAAAGGGAGTAAAATATCCACCTAATAGCAGCATGGAAACAGAGTAACTGAAAGTAGCCAGAACTGTGCGAAAGCCAATTCAGTAGCAGCTAAGTTATGTGCAAAATGCCTGCAAAGTTTCACTTCGATTAATTTTAAGGAATAACCGTAAGGTCAGGGGGAACATATACTCAACATATCCCTAATGTGCAAAATGGCAATAAATAGCAGCTTGGATGTGTAAAATGCAATTTGAAGAACAAAATACTAGTCCTTCGTGAGATTTTCTTAAACGAGGAAGTTAACTACCCAAATAAAGTAAATATATATATAACAGATTTAAAATATATACATAAATTCTTTAAAATAGTTAAAAAGTTTTACACATACAGATTCATTTTTTGGACAAAAAGGTTAATCTCGGGCTGATGCTGCGTTTTTTACACTGTTCTGTAGAAACATCGGCCTAAGCCAACGATGACGACTCGGCAAACAAAACATGATCTAAAGTCTGAATACCCAGGTTGCAAAAATTACAAATTTTACCATTATTCAAATTCTGAGACCAGTTTACTGTTAAATCGTTAAGGGGTAGGAGATTCATGCAACATAAAATTAGCAGGCGCCGGATTCCATGTTCTAGATTCCAAAATACATATTTTTGTGGGGTTCTCAGTACATTAGTCCTAACTATTAGTTTTAGTCTTTCCTTAGAATTACAAAATGTAATATCTTTATTAAAACTAATTTTACCACATAAAGTTTTTAGGAGAGATTTAAATCCTAAGGGTGGGAGTGAGAACACTAAATCATCTTGTATACCAAATGTTTTCTGTGCCAATAAAAAATCCTGACAAAAAGAGAATTTACCTGCCTTCACATTAAAAATTTCGCGACATAGAAGATCTCTTAATGTATCCGGTTCACTGTTTTTTAGTTGATATCCCCAACGTAGAACCCGGGATAAGCCTTGAATATAAGAGCTTATCAACCCAAATTCTAATCTAATTGCTGCCGTTTGAATTACTGTACCAAAATTGCAAATTTTGCGTAATATTTGGCCTTTGGTCTTATCTAAGAAATTCCAGTCCTTAACAGGGATTGATTCAATCGCATAAAGCAAAGTTGGTGGAATTTTTGCCTTAAAAACCGTCAAAAGGTGCAAGAAATGTCTCCTGCCCATAGCCTGGTAGCAAATACGCAGGCCATTGGCATGAGACATTGCCTTACAGGTGCTATGATCAATATGAGGTTTATTCTTTGAACTGCCTGTTAAGAGTTTCCCTAAGTAGAGGTAAGAATCTACCACCTCCAACTTTTCAGGACCAATTTGCCATTTAAAATAACAAAATTTTCGACTTTTAGAACTTTTCATAATTAAAATGTTACTTTTAGAAACATTTATTTTCAAGAGTGTTTAATTTATCGACATAGGAAGGATGGAAGGCTGAGTAGGCTTTGCTAAGATTTGAAGTCATAAACTTCAAATCACTGCATATCTCAGCAGTGGCATTTACGGCTACACTGTCAGCTAATCGGAGGAAAGTTTTATTCCATAAAGGCAACATACATTTTTAGAGAGAAAAAACAGAAACTTTGCATCTGTCAGCTGTCAAGTTTTCTGATTCCATGAATACGAGTAGGCTATCTAATCCTATTTTTCTTGCATTCTGGTACTTTCTGGGAATTTCTAATGGGATAAACAGAGCCATAACTAACAGATTTCAAAGAAAAAATTCGGCCTTAGCAAGCTACTCGCACACAAATATGCTGTAATGTATTGGTTATAAAAGCCAGAATCAGCTGAAATTGTCACAAAATCACGTGGCTCCCTGAAGCTATGCTCTCACCATGTTAATGGGAGTCAAGTAATAATATTGTGGAATCAAGGGTATTTATACCTAGCTAAATAAAGACAAATAGACATAAGTCTGATCCTGTGGCCAAAGTCTTCTTAGTGTCAGCCCCACCCTCCATTGTTTGTAAAGCCAAGTCCCTCACCTTCACTCTTACCTGCTCCTTGTGCTAACTTAATGTAGTCACATCCCCTTGGCACCCACACTTCTGGTGCTCTGACTGGTAGCGAGAGCACAACGGGCGGACACCTGCTGTGCTGCTGCCCACAGACCAGCCGCACCCCCTCTGACACCCAGAGCCACTTCAGCAGCTCCTTGCTTGGGAATCTGGGCCCGGGTTTACTGATATTTGATGTAAAGCAGCACACCAGCCAAAGTTACTGCTCTGCCTTGCGTCAAAGGGAAAGAGAAAAAAAGTACTGTACCTACCAAGATATGGCTCATGGTTCCACCCCCCTGCCCTGGTGGACCTTTGACTGCCATGCGCCAATGCACACACCTTGCACCATAGTACAAGGTGTGTGTGTTCTCTAAAGCCTGTTTCAAGGAGGTGTAAGGCTTTGTTGCTAATCCCTATTTTAGCATTTTAGTAGATAGGGATTTGAGTCAAAACCCATGGGTGGTTGCATGGGAACGCCAATGTACAACTCATGGAGTTCTCAATGAAGCGAAATAGTGCATAGTGCAACTTTGCTGAACTTCCCAACGCCCTACGCTACATGTTCCCAGCCTGAGGTCCTGTCTCTATACCACAAGTACACGCACTCAACAATTCAAGCAATGAAGCGTGTGGCACAGCAATTTAAAAATGAATCCTGAATGCCAGGTGTCGGCCACCTAATGAAAAGTAGTGTGCACACTGCGCTCATCCTAGGGGGAGACTGCCAGGCATCTAAGCTGCAGTCTAGCTGCAAGAACCCCCAGAACTGGAAGGAAGTGGCAACATGTCTAGTAATTAAATACGATGTTGACATCCCGTCGTCTCATCCTGCTGGGTCACTTCACTGTAGCCGCTCGCCTTTAGTGAAAGAGACAGTCACTTCCGTAGGTGAAAGCATGTGGCCAAGAAGGACTTAGCACTTAGACCAAGCATGTCCCCCCCTTAAAGATACAGCACATGCTCACTCACTGTAAACACCGAAAGAAGTTTGAGTACAGAATAGCGCCAGCGCTGTTTTCATGAGAGAACATGAAATTGCCTGAGCTGCTCAGCTGATTTGCGTGAAAAATGTTGGACCCTGCGCTGGTGCGGATATATATTAAAATGCATTAGTCTAACCCGAGATATGTAGCACTTGGCAGCACTGGTGCTATCCAGCCTCACAGGCTTCCCAGTACACTCACTCTTTCAGACATACACAGGCACATGCATGCGGGTGCACACAATCAATCAATCAATCAATCAATAAATCAATCAGGGGGCTTATAAAGCGCGCTACTCACCAGTGAGGGTCTCAAGGCGCTTGGGGGGAGCGGGGTGCACATACTGTGCAATGTGCTTGGCACCAGAGAAGTGTATACAGTGTATTCGATCCTGGAGTAATTAAATTGTGTCAGAAGTGTGCTAGAACGTCGAATAAGAAATTGTGCATGAAATTTCCTACATCCTGGGATAAGGCAAGTGTGCGCCCTCAGTTACAGAAAGTGTTTGAGAAATGCACTGTGTCCTGGGATAAGGAAAGTGTGCCAACCCTCCATAACAAGGTCACAAGAACCAATACTCTTCCTAACCCTGCAAGCACCCTGCATGGTAAAAGTTCAGAAGAATAGAACAGCTCTGCATTATATATCGTAGATGCAAAGATGATGATGTCTAGTTTGGTTTTGGACCACAGAATGTCTCTTTGGTTATTTGATAATGACTGGGCTGGTTTCAGATTACAGAATGTCTCTTTGTTTCGTGATGATTGGTTTAGTTCTGGATTCCAGAATGTCGTTTAGTTGATGTCGGATTGGCTTCACTTAAAATAACCAAGGTCTGAAGGTACTAAAGATTATACTACCTGCGGCCTTCAGACTGTGGTGAAAATGCTACAGATGTTTTTTGAAGGGGAGAGGGGCTAAGTGCCCCCTCGAGCCTTATTTAGGCCCTGGGAATCCCTGGGGAACCCATCCCCCAGGGCCTTATTTTATTGAAGAGGAGGGGGATACGTAGACCCCCTCCCCAAACTGTATTAGGCCCTAGGGACTACAAGGCCTTTTTTCAAAGGGGAAGGGGGCCACATGCCCCCTCCCCGAGCCTTATTAGGCCATAGGGACTCCAACCACTAAGGTTTTTTCTTTAATGGGGAGGGGGCCACACAGCCCCCTCCCGAGCCATTAAAAAGGCCCTGGAGACCCCATCCCCCAGAGCCACTAATTAAGTTGTAGGGGAGGAGGGCAGCACTGCCCCCCCACCCCAAGCCTATTCTGGCCCCGGGGCCTGTATTTAATTTAAGTGGGTGCCCGGGTGCCGCTCAGAGGGAGCAGCTATTAATGTGGCTCCCTCCAGGTGGAAGCAATCTCTTGACCTGTTACACTGCCCACATCAGTGAGGGCAGTGAAACATTAAAAGTCTGCTCCCAGCTGGTGGAAGCATTCTCAAAGCTCTCACCCACCGGGAGCAGAGTTTGTGTTAGCTCCTATGTGGTGGGATGTTCAGAAAATGCTTCCGCCAGGCGGGAGCAAACACAGGTTTCCCTGCCCACGCCGGTGGAGGCAGGGAAACCACTGCGTCCCGGGGGTGGGCTCCCCGGGACACAGCTTGAGAGCCAGTCCCAGGGGTGTGCTCCGAGTGCAATAGAAGGCTCAGGGAGGGGGGCACATGGCCCCCTCCTTTAATTATAGAAATTGGCCCCGGGGGTGGGCTCCTCTGGGCCTTCGAAGGCCAGGGGACTAAGAGCCTGAGTCCTGTAATGGCTTCCAGCAACATTTTTCCCATGTTGCTGGCAGCCAATCGGAGTGCTCGCTCCTGCGGGTGTCTGACTCCTGCAGGAGTAAATCGGCCCATGGGGAAAAAAAAGGCTCCCAGGGCCAATCAGAATGCTCTTTTTGAGTCCCTCAAACCCAGCCTTCCAGATATGTATATTTTTTTAACCTTAATTTCTCAAAAACTTCTGAACGGATTTACATCAAATCACAGAAAGCACAATCTGTGGACCAAGATCTAGCTTCTTGCCAAATTTGGTGTATTTCCATTCAGCAGTTTTTGCTGTAGGCTTATCTAAAGAAGTCTATGGAAAATGCATAGGGAGTTTGTGTTTTGGGACCCACCTTTTTTCTCGGCCCCCACTTGACGGATCACCCTGAAACTTTCTATGCACAAACTAGTCAAAAAGTAGCACCTTTATGAAAAGTTTCATGGAGATTCGTCAAACTGGGTAAAAGACAGTGATGTCATTTGAGATGTCATCAGTGATGTCACTGACCATGTCATGAGTGATGTAATATGTGAGGTCATAAGCAGTGCATTGGGGGGCGAGTTATAGTTAGCTTAGCTAACTATAGCTGCTGAATTTCTCTGGTTTTGTACGAGTGAAACCTGAGCCTAACTATAACATCTCTGTAACCTTTGGTTTTTTCAGTGGATTTAAGGTTTGTTTTATTCCATTTCCTAACTATAACGTCCCTGTAACCTTTGTTTTTTTCAGTGAATTTCTATCAGTTCCCGTCCGGTTTAACGTCGACTTTAAACCAGACGGGAACTACTGGAGTGTTAAGATTAAGTAAGACCCTTATCAAGGGGACTCTACAATGGCCAACTACCAATATGAACACTGGGAGACTATAAGTGACATGAAGTATTGTGTAATAAAGTTCAAGAGAGACTGATATTCAATTAATCAGAAAGAGGCCAATTGAAGTTTACAAAAAAAGACCAGGAAAACCAAAAGATAAAAATATAAAAGCCCTAACGAAGCGCAATGAGGCGCGAAACACGTGTTGGCTGTTTGCTGTTTTGAAGGCTGTATGCTGTACTGAATGAAGGTTCCAAAGGAAGGAATAAAAGAATTATTAAGCAACAGAGCGGGAAGAAATCATTGTGTGTCGAATTCTCAGTATGTGTTGTTGTTATGATAAAAAATACTGCACTGGTGGGGACCAGGATCTGCGATACTAAGCGCCGGGCAAGAATCCTATTACCCAAAAACTGTTTTATATATATATATATATACATATATATATATAATTTTACTGGTTACTCCTTCTGGAACTGCCGGACCCGTGGGAGGTGGCGAGCACACCGGCAAAGCATACCGGCTATAAATCCATCCACAACAAAGTTCAGTAGGCGCGCTCTGAGAGTGCGCCTACTGAACTTTGCTGTGGATATATATATATATATATATATATATATATATATATATATATATGTAGATGTGATCTAAACAATAGTAAATCTATACTTACCTATATGTACTTACCTTCATTGTATTCTGGTAATCAATTTTCGGGATGCAATGTTTTTGTGTGGATGTTATTTTTGTACTCTTTGGGCCAGATGTACCAAGCGATTTAGCATTTCTTAACAGTCCAAATCGCTATTTCGGGTGTTTATGAAATGCTAAATGGCCTTTTGATAATATACAAAGGCCAAAGCGCGGTGGCAAATTGCGACCTCGATTTAGGAAATTGCAAATAGGGATTACCTATTTGCGATTCCTTAAGCACAGGTACAAAGCATTTCTTAAATGCGAATTTGGCATTTGGGAACTGAAATTACCATCGACTCCAAGTCAATGGTACCATATGCAAAATTTAAATATCTATTTTTTAATGTGATAGGAAGCGCACATATGCCCCTAGGGCATATGTGCACTTACATGAATTTCGGGGTGCCTCCAGGGGGGCATTAAGGCCAGAGGCACCCTTGGGTTTGTGTTTCCTAAATTGCGATTTCCTATTAGGAAATCGCAATTTAGGAAATGCAAACCATTTCCTATTTGGCCCATAGGTGGGAATGCGATTCCCTAATAGCGATTCCTACTCTGTATGAATCCCTAATTGGAAATTGCAAATTTTGTACATACCATTTTGCATTTCCTAAATAGCGATTCCTAAAGAATCGCTATTTAGGAAATGCAAAATAAGAATTTCGTACATCTGGCCCTATATTCGGACATACAACAGTTTAGAAGGGGAAGTCCTCCGCCTGGAGAAAACCAAGGGTGAAGGGAGAGCAGACTCCTCATTAGCATAAGAGGAAGTAACGTAATTGTTCAAAAATGAATGATGACACCACCCTGGTAGACCACCCTCGTGGACGAGAGACCCTGAACAGAAACCCCTAAATTGAAAGACTGGCTCCCAGGAACCCGCCCTCAGTTTTATAAATGAGCCTATATGTGATGTTTATGCAATCCTACGCTACCCATAAAGTTTAAGTTGTAAGTTTTTTCCCTTCTCTTTTTCTTCACTTCTCTTTTATTTTTCGGTCCACATATGCTTATTTAGGGCTCCCGGTTTTATGGTATTTATTTTTTTACCATTTCCGTCTGTATTTATCCATATTTATTTTTTGGTCATTTTATCTGTATTTATCCACATTTATTTTTGTCACAAGCAAATGAAGTTGCTGCAGCTAGTATTTTTTCACATTTATGCGAGAGGGGCTATGGAGAGATTGTAACGACTGCACGCACTTAGAAAGTTACCAAACAAAATTGAAAACACTGGAAAACAGAACATTCTGGGGCAGATTTACAAGCCCCTTGCGCCACTTTTGCGTCACTTTTCCCATGTTCAAAGTGAACCAAAAGTGGCGCAAGGGGCTTGTAAATCTGCCCCTCTATTTTTAAAAAAAAGTGTGCATTTATTGTACTGACATCTAAGGCAGATTAAGCAGGTATTCTTAAACAGCGCGTTCTAGGAGGAAGGGATGTTGGATACAGCCTCTGTTTTAGCAATGTTTGAATTAGTTGTTTTTGTGATGGCATCAAACACGCACTGTGGTACAAAATCTCTCCTGAAACTTACCTGCAACCTTTTCTAACCCTTTGTGATGCAGAGAGCAAGCGCAGCGTTAATGAGGAAGATTAGAAAAGGAATGAAGAAGGCATGAGAGCATAGGAAATTACTTTTGCAAAGGCAACAACAAAAAAGGAACGAGACTGCGATCCACATCTCTCGATGGAGATAGCTAATTGCACAGAAGCAGCTGGCATTCCACATGTAAACAGTTATAAAAAATAAAAAAAAAGAATTTCGTGTTTTCTTTAAACGGGGTCTCCATAATGTTTGTACACTGGCAGTATGTTAATTTCTTAATTCCTCAAAGCCTGCCACCTGCTGTCGAGCACACCACTACCTGCTAACAGGCCTCTCTGCCTTGCCGCCACTGATTGTACTCACAGGCTACCTTATTAGCGCTGAGCCCAGCAGGCCCCGCCAGATGATGCCTAAATTTCTATCAGTGAGCCGGCCTCCTAATGCACCCATTAACACCTCGTGCTCGCCTATAAGGCATTGCTAGAATGGACACAGTGCTGCTTTAAAGGTCAAGTACTTGCATTTCTTACTGCGTCCCCCACCTCTTTAACATGCAACACCTACCACCACCTGCTGCTTTGTGCTTCTACCTTAGCAGTTCTCTTAAAGGGGCCTAAGTGGTGTCGATTAGTAAGAGGAGCGTGGCGAGGTAACCCTGGGCAGGAGTGAGGCTGCGGCGCACAGTTTGTCAGTATTTTCCCGTTTATAAGTTATAAATACAGACAAAAGAAAAATACTTTTCCGTCTGTATTTATCTGTAACAATCCGTTTAAACGGAAAACCGGGAGCCTTACTTATGATGCACAGGCAGAGAGCGCTTGTGTAGGTGAAGGTGAAGGTGAACATGTATGTTAACGCCAAATTGGGCCCATACTGTAATTTCACCTGTCAATTGTGTTAGTGTTATTTGAAAATGTCATGATTATGTGCTACTGTGAGCATCTAAAAATAATACAAAAACACCAGCTTACATTGAACAATGTAAGACTTATGTTTTATAAGGCGCAGGGATGATTGAGTGGTTCGCCCCGAATCACAGGATGTTGCGCCGACGCCGGGACTGGAACGTGGTTCCCTAGTTACAAATTTGGTACCTCTGGCTGTTAGACCACATCTACACCTTCCCTGTGCACGAAAGGCCCTGTCGAGGTGAAATATCTAAATCTCGGCTACCAGAGGCACGTGCATTAGTGGGCCAGTACCACCAAGCGCCAGGTTTTTGGACCCACACCACCATGCGTCCTGCATTAACCCAGGCCCTAGACCCGATGCCCTAAGCCACTTCCTAGCCTTTCCATTCCTCCAATAGCCGTTGCGGTTGAGAGTGACGTATGCCCTGCGCCTGCCTATGGGAGGCAGTGCAAGGACACAGCAGATGGAGATTTTAGACATGTGACTGCCTGTCTTTAAAGAAAGAGGCTGCGTGCCTGTGGTGTTTCTAGGGAGAAGACAAGGCAGCAGGAGCTACAGGAGGCGATATCTTCCTAGACAGCAACAGTCAGCACTTACTGTGATCCTTGCAGGTGGGGCACACTGCACTTATTTTTGGGGACCAGGACATCATTTTCTTTTTCGGACTTTGACCCAGGGCAAGAGAGAGTAAAATAGTAAAGAGAGAAAGAAGGAAGAGGAGAAAGAAGGAAATATAGAAGAAAAGGGCGAAAGGCGGGATAAAAAGAACCTGCAAGAGTGACATAAAGGGTCAGGTAGAGTCTGGTTTGGATGAAAGTGACAATCGAAACCACGCAGCCTTGGTATGCGGCACCCCAACATTTGATAGCATCGGTCACGGCTTTTGAGTGAAACGTTGGGCACCTGTGTTAGACCGGGCTTTTTCAGAGGGTTTATCCCCAAACCTATTGCTTTTTGGCCTCCTGTTTCTGACCTGTTTTTGTTGGTTTTATGACTCTGGGCACTTTACCACTGCTGATCAGTGCTAAAGTGCATATGCTCTCTTTGTAAATTGATGTTATGGATTAGTGATTCCATGATTGCCATATTTGATTTACTTATCAGACCCTAGTACAGTACACTGTGTGTGCCCAGGGCCTGTAAATCAAATGCTGCTAGTGGGCTGCAGCACTGATTGTGCCACCCACAGAAGCAGCCTGCAAAATGTGACTCTGGCCTGCCATTGCAGAGCCTTTGTGCAGTCTGGGACTGTCATGTCGACTTGGCAAGTGCACACACTTGCCAGTCCCCAAACCTTCCCTGTTTTACATATTAGTCACCCCTAAGGTAGGCCCAAGGTACCCCTGTGGGCAGGGTGCAGTGTATGTGAAAGGTAGGACATGCCCTGATGTGTGTGGCATGTCCTGATAGTGAAATACTGCCAATTTCATTTTTCACTATTGCAAGGCTATCTGTTCCCATAGGACAGAATGGGGAGTTTGTTTATAACATCTTATAAACATAACTGACCCTAGGAACAAGATAGAAAAGTAAAGTTTAGTATGCCTGAACTCAGAATGTTAAAGTGCATCTTTTAGTGAGGGTGATTTTTCCATTCTGTGTTTGAAAATACCACTTTTAGAAAGTAGGTATTTTCTAGCCTAACCATGCAGTGTGCCTCTGCAAGGTTTGTGTATTGCATGTCTGGCTTTTGGATGACAGGGGCTGGAGAGGGGCAGCGGCTCCAGAAGTCTGATGAGTCAGGGCTGGACTGAATAGGCTTGGTCTGCATTTGGAGTGGTGGGAGGAGTAGCACCATCACCTGAATAGGGCTGTGCCTGCCTTTCACAATGGCGGCTCCGACCCCCTGTGGTGTGTCTGGAGCCAGGGCTCACGCTGACAATGGAGGTTGTTGTGCACTTGCAAAGTGCCCCACAGAACTGGTTTTGGCTGGGTACAGACACTCTCTGCCTTCAGAGAACAAAGGCTTTTTGTGTATAAAAAGAGGGGCCCAGACCCCAGACTTTTAGATCACTTCTGTGAAATCAAAAGTAACCTTTGCCAAGGAGAAGAGCCGGATAAGCTGAGGAGGAATACTGCCCCTGTGCTGTTTGCTGTCTGGGATTGGCCTGCAGTGGCTGCTTGCTGCCAAGGAATGGAGAAAAAGGACTTTGCTGTTTGCTTTGTCACCTGCTTGAAGAAAAGATCTCCAAGGGCTTGAAACTGAGCTTGCCTCCTGTTCTGAAGTCTCAGGGACACAAAGACTTCACCACCAGCTCCCCTGAATTCCCTTGCTGGGAATTCCAACCTGCAAAGAGGTGCCTGCTGCTGTTTAGGACCTCTAGAGACTGTTTGTCGCTGGGAGCTGGAAAATCGACGCAACATCGAAGAAGCGTGATGCATACGCACCTGTTTCCGACGTATCGCTGAAGAAACCGTCACAGCGCCTGCCGCGGCTCGAGAAATCGCCGCACGACGCATTGGGTGCAACGATCTCCGAAGTCCGAGATCACCGCACCGATCCTGACGCAAGCCTACTGCGCGGCTGCACGAAGCCACGCATCATACCGGATCGTCGCATCGCATCGAGGCGCCAAGACTGTCGCATCGTTGGGGGCCGCAGCAAGAAACAGACGCATCAACTCCCCACGCAGTAAGAAAATGACACATCACCCCCTCTCCGGTAAGGAACCAACGCATCACCTCCCCCGGAGCAAGAAATCGACGCATCACCTTCCCTGAGTGTAAGGAACCGATGCATCACTTTCCCTGCGGCCATTTTGTTTGTTTTGCATGACGCATCTAAGGTACTTTTAAGAAAAGTGTTGCATTTACAACTTGCATTGAACTGAACTATTTATACCATCTGAAAGTCATATTTTTATTACTGTATTGTGGATTTTTGTCATTTGGTCTTGTTTTGGTTTAGATAAAGATTACTTATTTTTCTAAACTGGTGTGGTGTCCATTTGTAGTGTTTTCACTGTGTTACTGTATGTGTTCACAAATGCTTTACACACTGCCTCTGAGATAAGCCTGTCTGCTCGTGCCAATCTACCAAGGGGGTGAGCAGGGGTTATTTTAGAAGTGAATCCCCCTTACCCTGACTAGAAGCAAGGGTCCCTATTTGGACAAAGGTACCTACCTCTGCCAACTAGAGACCCCCATTTCTAACAACCAGTAATTATTCTTTTACAAATTAAGCATTGGGTTTGCTACAGGGGATATCTGTCTCAGTGGTATTTTAGAGATGTGGGGTTCCCCGGGCAAGAAATATTTTGGGGATCTCTGTTTGTAGCAACTATGAATTATATATATATATATATATTTGCCAATCCAACCCCTAAGTTGCCTAAGTGCTATAGAATATTGAATGATACATTAAAGCTTAAATTACAGATGTACACAGAAGTGAGCTAGAGAGAAATGTCCCTTTCCCCGGGGGCCCCTTGTAAGGTAGGGGGCCCTAGGCAATTGCCCATTTTGCCCATGCCTTAAAACATCTCTGAATTCTGTCTCCATTCAGGTGGTCCATCATTGAATCGTAAGGGCGCAGCTGGCTGGCGAGGAGTCAGCCTCACAATGAACTGGCTCTGCCCACCAGGCACAGGAAGGGTCTGTGTAGTGGACATTGGATTGTGCTGGACCGATGGTGCACTCCTCTCCTATTTTTGACTCTTGCCCTAGTTTACATTAGTCACATTCTTGGGGACAATCACAGGAAGCTGCTGGATAGACCGGAAACGAGTATTTAGCACAACTTGTGAAATGTGCAGGTCTTAACCGTAAAAACAGAGGTTCAATCTGAAGGACAGAGTGTGTGCAAACAGCTTCTAGCTGCTATATTCCGAGAACGTCCCCATGATGCAATATCCGGAGCTTTTATGGCCTCCGCTACTGGGAAAGTCACCAGTCTAGTGTTGCACGACCAGTCAGTGCTCCAACATCAGGACCCTTGTAGATCGCAACTATCGCCAACAGCCTAACCCATTAATGCAGGGCTCTGACATCCAGAAACTGCGATCCCCAAAAATACAAACATTACTCGTCTATTGCCGCCCATGAATGCAGCTCTCGGGCACTTGGGCACTTCAGGGTCTCCACTAATGTGAACCAGGACAGCCTTGAACATTAATGCAGTGCTCTGACATCCAGGAACTTTGCATTCATCACCATTACTAACATTACTAGTCTACTGCCGCCCATGAATGCAGCGCAGCTCTCAGGCCCTTGGGCACTTCAGGCTCTCCACTAATGAGGACCAGGACAGCCTTGAACATTAATGCAGTGCTCTGACATCCAGAAACTGTGATCCCCACCATTACGAACATTACTAGTCTATTGCCGCCCATGTATGCAGCGCAGCTCTCAGGCACTTGGGCACTTCAGGCTCTTCACTAATGAGGACCAGGACAGCCTTGAACATTAATGCAGTGCTCTGACATCCAGAAACTGTGATCCCCACCATTACGAACATTACTAGTCTATTGCCGCCCATGTATGCAGCGCAGCTCTCAGGTCTCCACTAATGTGAACCAGGACAGCCTTGAACATTAATGCAGTGCTCTGACATCCAGGAACTTTGCATTCATCACCATTACTAACATTACTAGTCTACTGCCGCCCATGTATGCAGCGCAGCTCTCAGGCACTTGAGCACTTCAGGCTCTCCACTAATGAGGACCAGGACAGCCTTAAACATTAATGCAGTGCTCTGACATCCAGAAACTGTGATCCCCACCATTACTAACATTACTAGTCTATTGCCGCCCATGTATGCAGCGCAGCTCTCAGGTCTCCACTAATGTGAACCAGGACAGCCTTGAACATTAATGCAGTGCTCTGACATCCAGGAACTTTGCATTCATCACCATTACTAACATTACTAGTCTACTGCCGCCCATGTATGCAGCGCAGCTCTCAGGCACTTGAGCACTTCAGGCTCTCCACTAATGTGAACCAGGACAGCCTTGAACATTAATGCAGTGCTCTGACATCCAGGAACTTTGCATTCATCACCATTACTAACATTACTAGTCTACTGCCGCCCATGTATGCAGCGCAGCTCTCAGGCACTTGAGCACTTCAGGCTCTCCGCTAATGAGGACCAGGACAGCCTTGAACATTAATGCAGGGCTCTGACATCCAGAAACTGTGATCCCCACCATTACTAACATTACTCGTCTATTGCCGCCCATGAATGCAGCGCAGCTCTCAGGCACTTGGGCACTTCAGGCTCTTCACTAATGAGGACCAGGACAGCCTAACCCATTAATGCAGGGCTCTGACATCCAGAAACTGTGATCCCCACCATTACGAGCATTACTAGTCTACTGCCGCCCATGTATGCAGCGCAGCTCTCAGGCACTTGGGCACTTCAGGCTCTTCACTAATGAGGACCAGGACAGCCTAACCCATTAATGCAGGGCTCTGACATCCAGAAACTGTGATCCCCACCATTACTAACATTACTCGTCTATTGCTGCCCATGAATGCAGCTCTCGGGCACTTCAGGCTCTCCACTAATGTGAACCAGGACAGCCTTGAACATTAATTCAGTGCTCTGACATCCAGAAACTGTGATCCCCACCATTACGAACATTACTAGTCTATTGCCGCCCATGAATGCAGCTCTCGGGCACTTGGGCACTTCAGGCTCTCCACTAATGTGAACCAGGACACCCTTAAACATTAATGCAGTGCTCTGACATCCAGAAACTGTGATCCCCACCATTACGAACATTACTAGTCTATTGCCGCCCATGTATGCAGCGCAGCTCTCAGGTCTCCACTAATGTGAACCAGGACAGCCTTGAACATTAATGCAGTGCTCTGACATCCAGGAACTTTGCATTCATCACCATTACTAACATTACTAGTCTATTGCCGCCCATGAATGCAGCTCTCAGGCACTTGAGCACTTCAGGCTCTCCACTAATGTGAACCAGGACACCCTTAAACATTAATGCAGTGCTCTGACATCCAGAAACTGTGATCCCCACCATTACGAACATTACTAGTCTATTGCCGCCCATGTATGCAGCGCAGCTCTCAGGTCTCCACTAATGTGAACCAGGACAGCCTTGAACATTAATGCAGTGCTCTGACATCCAGAAACTGTGATCCCCACCATTACGAACATTACTAGTCTACTGCCGCCCATGTATGCAGCGCAGCTCTCAGGCACTTGAGCACTTCAGGCGCTCCACTAATGAGGACCAGGACAGCCTTAAACATTAATGCAGTGCTCTGACATCCAGAAACTGTGATCCCCACCATTACTAACATTACTAGTCTATTGCCGCCCATGTATGCAGCGCAGCTCTCAGTTCTCCACTAATGTGAACCAGGACAGCCTTGAACATTAATGCAGTGCTCTGACATCCAGGAACTTTGCATTCATCACCATTACTAACATTACTAGTCTACTGCCGCCCATGTATGCAGCGCAGCTCTCAGGCACTTGAGCACTTCAGGCTCTCCACTAATGTGAACCAGGACAGCCTTGAACATTAATGCAGTGCTCTGACATCCAGGAACTTTGCATTCATCACCATTACTAACATTACTAGTCTACTGCCGCCCATGTATGCAGCGCAGCTCTCAGGCACTTGAGCACTTCAGGCTCTCCACTAATGTGAACCAGGACAGCCTTGAACATTAATGCAGTGCTCTGACATCCAGAAACTGTGATCCCCACCATTACTAACATTACTAGTCTATTGCCGCCCATGTATGCAGCGCAGCTCTCAGGTCTCCACTAATGTGAACCAGGACAGCCTTGAACATTAATGCAGTGCTCTGACATCCAGGAACTTTGCATTCATCACCATTACTAACATTACTAGTCTACTGCCGCCCATGTATGCAGCGCAGCTCTCAGGCACTTGAGCACTTCAGGCTCTCCACTAATGTGAACCAGGACAGCCTTGAACATTAATGCAGTGCTCTGACATCCAGAAACTGTGATCCCCACCATTACGAACATTACTAGTCTACTGCCGCCCATGTATGCAGCGCAGCTCTCAGGCACTTGAGCACTTCAGGCGCTCCACTAATGAGGACCAGGACAGCCTTAAACATTAATGCAGTGCTCTGACATCCAGAAACTGTGATCCCCACCATTACGAACATTACTAGTCTACTGCCGCCCATGTATGCAGCGCAGCTCTCAGGCACTTGAGCACTTCAGGCTCTCCACTAATGAGGACCAGGACAGCCTTGAACATTAATGCAGTGCTCTGACATTTGGAAACACCGCGTTCTCTACAGCGTGGAACTACACCAGTCAGTGCTGTTCATCCATGCAGTGCTCCATCATCTGGACACTTGGTGATCTCCACTGCTGAGAACCTCACCAGCCTGCCCCGTCCATGATGTGCTCTTACATTGAGTCCTTTTATTGTCATCCTTGCAAAGCTAGTCCTGCGCACCCATGCCATGCTCAGACTTCCAGAACCATTGACGGTCTCCTCACTGAGACCCACAGCAGCCGAACCCATCCATCGGGTGCCCAGATATAAGGAGCTTTCACGTGCTCCACCACTGAGGCCCTCACAAGTGCAGTGCTCTGATGTGCAGACATTTGACAAGCTTCACAGTATCAGATTGGCCAGTAGTTTGCCTAATATGATTGGTCCTAGTCAACAAATCAGAAAGGTAGGGTCATGGACTGCCCAAGGGAAGGAAATAGTGCGCAGGGTCCAGTATCTGGGTGGTGTTGTCGTGTGGCAATCCACAATGGGTGAAAGGACCTCCCATTCTACTGCTTTCCAGCATACATTTTTAGTGTTCAATAATTTTATTGGCATTTAAATAACCAAAGTACAGTACAAAGATGCATAGGCCTTGCGTCAAACAAGATGTAGTCATAGTACAAAATAATTCATTGTATTACAGTACATAGAATAAAATATGTGTATTAGTACATCATCTTACCAAAAGGACAACACAATGCGGAAAACATGGAAGACAGACATAAGTGGCACAGAAAAATATATAAAGAAATCTGGTAAAACAAAAAGGTATAGGGTTGTGTGCCTTTAATAATTCCTTATAATAGAGCATACATTTTAAGCAGATTTCAACTATATTTTACTTTACCAATCTTCTGCATTACCTCACCAAATCATTTCCTCATCAAATTATAAACTGGCCCAGACTTCTAGTAACCTGTGGATTTTGCGTAAGCCCTATTCATTAAGTAAACTTAAAGTAAGTCCAGTCAGTTATATTTCTTTCCAATAAATGTAGGGTTTCATGGTGGTTTTCCAAGCTCCCCTTAGAGTAAACGTACACCGTTTTTAATTTTTTTTTACTTTGATATCACAAGAACTGGTGATGAAAGCTCAAATATTATGTGTACTTCATGGCCTCACCAAAAAGAACTTTAGAACATTTGGGAGCGTGCCAGGTGCATAATACATAACGATTTGCAGATATTAGTAATGAACATTTCTCCATTAGATACAGCTACAACATACAGTAGGAGGCCACGGTGAAAGACAAACAACTTCCAGACATACCGCACCGACACACAGCACTTCTTTGCCTCCTTGAGGCAGACAAGGATGGCTGCAAGATCTCTACATTGACTAAACATTTGAGTATGTTATTCACTGAACGCACCCTAGATCACGTTATGACGTCTGAGTTGCAAGTTATCAGGATAATAACAGGTTCATCAACTGACTCATATCTACTGTCCACTAGAGTATAGCCTTAAAGCCCGTCGCCGAGGGCTATACCAGTTGTTAAAGGCCCTGAACCCGAGTTATAGGCCCAAGCCGCAGGTTCACTCACCTTTTGTTTATTATGAGTCCTGACAGTTTAGTTGTTTCCCCCTCTAAAGATTATTTCAAACCATCCCACGGATACAGACCTTTAAGATATAAATGCCTGGAGTGAGCATTGTTAGCATGTCTACACAAACATTACTGTCTACAGTGTGTGGGTGCAGGCATCAAGTTTAAGGCCATTGCAGGTGATCCATATTGCTTTTGTTGCTTCACCAGCACAGCACATTACCCTATGATTTGGGGTGCATGTGAAGATAACACGAGCCTTCGTCTGTATCTCAAGTGCTTCAAGGCTAGAGACACTTAACAACACAGGGCCCGATTCACAAAAGTAATCTGAGACAAAATCCTAACTTTACGACTTTCGGTATTCACAAAAGGCATTTAGTAGGAGTAAAGTTAGGAATCCTAACTTTACTACTACTAAATGCCTTTTGTGAATACCGAAAGTCGTAAAGTTAGGATTTTGTCTCAGATTACTTTTGTGAATGGGGCCCAATGATTGTAGGTTGGTCTGCACTGCCTCTCTGACCTGCTCACCTGTACATCTATCCCAGAGTCTTATACTGGGCACTTATGCATGTGACCTAGTGGTGGACAGGCAGTGTGGCCTGAAAACCCATTGACTCTCTGGAGTACTTGTACCTGGTTTGAGCCCACAGAGGACACTAGCACTTCTCTCCTTTCACCGAGGGTCCTACGAGTGTCCGTCATCATGAGGCACCGGTCACACTGAACTCGGGGCCAGTGAGAGCATCCTTCTAAGTTACCATGGTTAAAAGATTTAGTTGCCACCTAACCCTAAACTAGGAAGTCCCAGATCCTGATGGGTGCTACCTTGTTCGGTGGATGCCCCAGGTGCTGCAAGTGCCCCTACACTAAAAATCTCAACTAGGAGTGTCCAATTCCAAGATTCTAACATTTCAGCACCCTAAGGTGCCAACCACAAGGTACTGTTCTCTCTTCTGGTCTTACCTTGGCGCCTTAAAAGTTTGGAGACTAGTTTGAGTCACAACTGATCCACTTTTTTGTGCCCAATAATGTCCCATTATAGGCATTTGAGTCCGGGGGCCCAGGGTGTTCGGGCCCCCAGTAACTAGCCTCGAGATACTGTTTTGTCTCAGGTCTGATTCACTATTCTCCTCGAACCCCAGACTGTGCAGTTAGGAGTGATACTAGGACAAAAAGGAGGGGGAATTGCAACCCTCTAACTCGCACTCAGTATGGAAACTGAAACCTACAGGGAAACCCAGAAACCCAGGGAGATTTAAAGACTGCCGAACCTACAGGATCTTTCTCTCAGGGATGACATTTTATATGGAGTCTAATGTTAAAATAACTATAGTGCCCAACCATATACATGGAAGGCCTTTCTTGCAAGTCCTTAGCAGGTTGGGCTTTTTCAGTGGCTGCTGCAGCACTGTGGAATGCACTGCCAGCTTCTGTCAGAACCTTCTTTACTGCAGTTTAGGAAAACTTTGAAGACTCTACTTTTTCAGAATTGTAGTGCATTTTCATTTCTTTGCTTTAAGTTTGGCTCCAGCACCAAGATACCCACAGGTGAGTGAGTGCTTTATAAAATGAAAATACATTTTTTTTAAAAGAATAATGTTTGTGGTCTTAGCGGCAAAAAGTGATGAGACCTTCTGGTTTCTTTTGGATTGTATCATTTTAACTGCCCAACTTTTCCTACTTTATTTAATGAACTATATATTTTTTAAATAAAATAGGCCACTGACTGGTCTGTTTAAAACCTACTAGCACTGCCAGAAGTACGTTTTGAGTGTCTGCCCAAGCTCTCAATCAAGCGACAGCTGCACAAACTGAGGGCCTCATTTATGAAAACTGTCGGATCGCTGCGACAAAACAGCGATGCGACCGTTTTCGCTGTGCCCTCCTGCGACACGATGGATGCACCGTATTTAATGTACGGCACTCCATGTCGCAAGGAAAGACAGATACATCAGGAATTCTGATGTACCTGGCCCGTAAAAGTCACCCATTGCTGTGGTTGTGTCGAAAGCATGGCGCAACTCCAGCAATGTATGGGGTAGGCCTGTCCCAATGGCATGGCCAAGAGGCAGGCATAAGGTTTTGACGCAGTGGTATCCTAGAAGTGTCGTAGTGAAATCTTATAGATTTCACTGCATCACTTCTACGAGGCTTTCCTGCATGGCAACGCCCACCCTGCATACATTATACCTGATGCAGGTATAATGTGGCACAGGGCTTTACAAGGTGACGCATCTGCCTCAGGACATGTTTTGGGCCGATTCTTATTGAGTGGAGTGAAGAGGATGGAGGGAAAGGGGGGGGAGACGTGTACAGTGATTAACAGAGAGCGGCAGTAGTAGAGGGGGTGAGTGACTCTAAGCAGAAAATATTTTGTGAGTTGGAGAGTAAAGGGGGGGCGACTGAGTAACCATGTGAACGAAAAGCTGATGGAGTTCCAGTGTGTGTCTGACAGAGGGCATCACCGAGCTGGACCAAGCAAGAGATTTAGTTGGTGGGAGAGCCAGTCACTCAAAGGGTGTTTTGCAGGCTCTGTGCCCCTGCAATCATTGGCCCCTCCGCTGAGATTGCAGGCCTGTGATGTCACTTCCTGTGATGTGATGTCACGCGCCGTGATGTCACTTCCTGTGATACTACCTAACTCGGAGAGTCCCCCCACTTCTTTTTTTAGGACTTGTGCCAGGGGTTTCTGAAGAAGCCAGCCAAAACAAGAAGTGCATCTAGAGAAATCTCTGTGGATGTTCCTGTGAGAGGAAGTGAATTTCAACAGGAGAAAAAAAGAGAACTTGAAAGAGGTTTCCATGATTGTGACATCACTTCTGCTGAATACAGACGCATAACAGCGGAAGTTGTGCCACTTAGACTGATGCTCCCCTCTGGAGTCTCGGGTCCTCATGATCAGTTATCTGGACGTAGGTGCAGCGATCTCTGATTCTGGCTGGTATTGCTCATTCTTGTCACTTCAAGTTATAATCCCCATAATGGTGAAAATTATGCGGATCCAGGAATAAAGGGTGAAAATCTACGATTTTCCCGATTCCGGGTATTTTGTTTTTGCTTGCAATGGAGGAGGGTGTGTCTGCTGCATCCGGGGCCATGCCAGGCTGTGTCCTGGCTTTGGGAGGGGGAGAGGGGGCTATCTGCGTTCCCTGTGGTGCTGCAGGGGGTCGGACAGGGCCAGGCTGTGCCAGGGCCCACAGCCTCTGACACCTGTTCTGTGGTTCTGCCAGCTTCTCATCCTCGTCCTGTAGTTCCCGGTTTGGTGTTTTTCGACCTTGTGATATGGGTTGGAAACAGCCGAAAACTCGTATATGGCAGACCAATATTCCCCCTTGGGATGGGTAGGACTTGGCCATACTTGTAATGAGGGTCTGGGTACTTCTCTGACCTCCCTGCCCTGCTGGCGCCAGACCTTGGACTCTTCACGGGGGATGCCAGCTCCGGGAACCTCTCTGGTTGGCCGGGCTTGACCCTCACAGTGTGTGCTGTGCCATAATTCCAGGTTTAAACACAGTCAATGTTATGGTTCCTGCCCAGTGGTCTTTCAATTGTGGCATCATACCTGCATGTCCCGCTTGGGTTTGCCATTTTATAGATTCAGTCCACCTCTAAGACTGTACCCAAGATTGCCCTCTGTGGGGAGCCGCCCAGGTCAGGGTTCAGTAGCTCCCCATGAGTTTACGGCAATGACCAGTTTTCATTCCTGGAATAAGGAGGGCACAAGTGGACCCAAAACCACCTCCCAAAAGGTGGTAAATGTGAGTAAGAGGGCCACGCCGAGTCGCTCTGCAGGGTCTCCTGGATGGGCAGAATGTGGGGGCATGTGAAGGTCTGCTGGGGGAGGCATTGTCTGATCCCCTTTGCTATAAGACAGGGCCTATGATGCTGGGCTGTGCCCTCTGCCTGCCGCGAGACTATGGTGGCTTTACCAAGATTCCCCCTCAAATTCCCATACCTTGTAATTTCATGTATATTTATAGCAGGCCACTTGGACTCGCATAGGGCAATATTCCTCTGGAAAAACTACTCTGCCCAACTTCTATGGCCAACCTCCCACCCCCGTGCATGTCACCCTCTACCTCAAAAGCTCCACTGTCTCTCAATCCACAAACGAGCACTCTTCAAACTCCTCCAGCACACATATCAAGCCTTGCACCACATTGGCCCCATGTACCTCAACAACCGACTCAACTTCCAAAAACCTACCAGACACCTCTGCACAGTGGAACTCCTACTCCCCGCCCCCCCCTCATATACGCAGAATCCAATCCAGCAACCAAGTCTTCTACCTCGCTCCCAAAGCTTGCAGAGTTGCCCTTGTACACCAGAGCCTCCACCTCAATTCTTGAATCTCGCAGATACTGATGCCCTGGCTCGTCACCCAGCCCTGACCCTGGCTCAGCCCATACAGCTGCTGCAGGAGGGGATGTCTCTCTCTCTCGAACAGTGATGGTGCAGGAAGGGATGTCTCTCTCTCTCTCGAACAGTGATGGTGCAGGAGGGGCTGTCGCTCTGTCGAACTGTGATGGTGCAGAAGGGGATGTCTCTCTCTCAAACTGTGATGGTGCAGAAGGGGATGTCTCTTGCTCGAACAGAGATGGTGCAGAAGGGGATGTCTCTCTCTTGAACAGTGAAGGTGCAGCAGGGGATGTTTCTTTCTCTAACAGAGATGGTGCAGAAGGGGGTGGCTCTCTCTCGCAGGGTGATGGTGCAGGAGGGGATGTCTCTCTCTTGAGAAAGAGATGGTTCAGGAGGAAATGTCTCTCTCTTGAGGGAGTGATGGTGCAGGCGGAGAGGCCTCTCTCTTGAGGGAGTGATGGTGCAGGCGGGGATGTCTCTCTCTTGAGTTAGAAATGGTGCAGGAGGGAATGTCTCTCTCTCTCTAGAGTTAGAGATGGTGCAGGAGGGGATGTCTCTCTCTTGAGTTTGAGATGGCGCAGGAGGGGATGTCTCTCTCTCTTGAATTAGATATGGTGCAGAAGGGGATGTCTCTCTTGAAGAGAGATGGTACAAGAGGAAAGTGGGCTGGCCCCTTCTTGAGGACGGATGGCGCAGGGTGGGGCTGTCTGGTTTTCAACAAGATCTCTCTCCCCCTGCCTCTCTCTGCTCCCCCCTCTCTCTCTCTCTCTCTCGCTCTTTCTCTTCTCCCCCGCCTCTCTCTCTCTCTCTCTCTCTCTCTTGCCCTCTCCCCCCTCTCTCTCTCTCTCTCCCTCTTTCTCCCCACCTCTCTTTATTTATTTATGCGTTTTTATATAGCGCGGACTTTACCCGAGGGTGTCAGAGCGCTTCACAATAGGAACAGCAACATTACATGAGGAGAAGGATACCAGTGAGCATAATACAAAAGCAAGCGTTACATTGCATGAGGAAAAGTGACAATTGTGCAGATAACAAACAAACCAGATACAAAAAGAGGTATACGTTCCAAGAGGAAAAAGTGACAGGTGTGCATGATACATGGGGTACAAAATACAAATAGAGGTATAAAACTGCAGAAGTGGCAGTCCCCCTCTCTCTCTCAAACACTCACTCGCTCTAATTTTTCTCTTTCTCTTTTTCTCTCTCTCTCGGTCTTTCTCTCTCACACTCTCTGTCTCTCTCTCGCTCTTTCTCTCTCACACTCTCTCTCTCTCTTGCTCTCTCTCTCTGGGTTGATGATGTGGGAGGGAACGTTTCTGCCGCTCATGTCATTAGGCGGTTATCTTTGTTAAGTTTGGCTGTTAGCTCCCCCCGTCCCTCCAGCCCCTCCTCCTGACCCCATGGGCTGTGGCCCTGATGCTATCTGCCAGGGCTCTGACAGTGCACACCATGAAAAGCAGAACTGACTCCGCCGCTTCGCAGCCGAAGCTGCAGATGTTATCAGTTCTGCAACTTGTTGCAGCTTCGCGGTTTGTCTTCGTTCGCTTTATTCTCTCTCACTTCACGCCCGAGCTCCGTGACTCTTGCGATCTCTGCCTCGTCCTCTCCTCTCTCGTCTTTAGGCCAGTCTGTTCTCTCTCTTACTTCATTCCTAGGCCCCTCAATCCTGCCCCTGTCCTCTTCTTCTCGCTCTGTACTTCTCCTTAGTGGTTGTCTCTCCCCTGGACTCACACTCCTCTGTTCTTTCTCTCCCCAGCCCTTCTGACAGCAGGCTCCTACGTCAGCTCTGACCCTCTGCTGTCTCTCTCGCAACCTCTTCTGTTCTCTCTGCTTCTCCCCTTCGTGCCTCTGAACGTCTCTCTCTCTGTCTCCATCTTCCCTGTCTCTTAGACTAACTGGTCTCTGTGCCTCTCTTTCCTATTCCGAACCTTCTCTGTGTCTCTCTCATTCTCAACCCCAATTTTAATTGTTCTCTCTACGTTGACCCAAAGTCCCGCCGTTTTCTGTCTGTCACCCTCTTTCTAACCCAAAGGCTCCGCTCTTGTCGCCCCCTCTTTGCCTTCACTGTTTCCCGAGATCCCCTGTTCTTCTATCTCACCATCAGAAGCTATTTCTGCACAAGCTCATCTGGCTTTTCTGTTGTCTCTATCTGACTCTGTCTGACTAAAAACTCCTCTCTTCTTTCTCTGTTTCACACCCCTTGTCCCAGACAGCTCAGTTCATGCTGCTCTATCTCTGGCTTTCTGTCTGCCTGACGCTTTTTCGCTCGAGCCATCTTGTGAAAGACCTATTGTTAGCTTACCAAGGCCTTGCAGTCGGCTAAAGTCCCGCCCATTGCTTGCCACTGGTTGACTTTATTGTCAATCTAATGTGCTTTAGTCTTATTCAATGGCTTACTTTGCACCCCCCCCCCCCTGTGGAGCATGGGCACTGGCAAACTTTTTCCCAGGGCACAAAAATCATGATCTGTGCTGTGCCCTAGGCCACATTTATGCCAGCAGGGTGGGCATGAGGCTTTAGGCAGGGTGTAAGGTGGGCGCAGGGGAAGTCAAACGTACATGGTACATGCTTAGTCTCTAAAAGAGTCATAGAGGTTGGTGTTGGAGTTGCCAAAGTATCACTCTGTTTCGGCCTCCCTCATCTCGCTGCATTGGCTACCTCTGGATCGTAGAATCCTTTTCAAGACTTTGTGATTGACTCATAATGCCTATTATGGATCTGGCCCTGAGGCCATTAAGGCAATGTTTCAATGCTATATCCCGACCAGGCAGCTTAGGTCTGCCAGCAAGAACTTGCTGGTGGTTCCTAGGTTTAAGAAGGTTAGATGGGGAGGCAGAGCCTTCTCCACTGCTGCTGCTAGGCTGTGGAATTCTCTTCCGGATGGTTTATCGGGTCTTGAGTCATACTCTCTTTTCGCAAGGCCCTGAAAACCTGGCTTTTTACACAGACTTTAGCTTGAGCATCCTATCCGGTTGAACGTTAGTCCTCTGCAGCGCCTTGATGCCCTTGGGCTAAGTTAGCGCTTTATAAATCTAATATTCATTCATTCATTCATAGATTCGACAATAATGTGTCATGCTGTATCTGAATCGCCGTCCTTCAGGCTTACCTTGGGGTGAGCCTTCTCTGCTTGCTAGTGCTACCTTGGGAGAATCAAGGGTAACAAGCATTGGTAAATGCATTAGGTTTCACCTATGTGATTAATACTAGTTGTTTTTTGTTGTAAGTTGTAGCTTGCTGAGTAGTTGTACAATATAAGTTATAGAAAGTCTGTTAAAGTGTTATGACTTGTTTATGTTAGTAGCTGTCTACCTTTTCCGTGGGAAGAGATCTTATGTTGACAGTGAATGGGGCTTAAACAGTGTGAACAGCTTTAGTAGACGTATCGTAAATGCGTGCAGTCAGGAGAAGTTAACAAAACCAAAAAATGTTCCACACAAAAGCGAATGAACACAGAAATTCGGCATTGGGAACTGATAAGAGCCCCCTTTAAGATATATTAAATACAAGAGATTTCACAAGCACAGCGCAAGCACTCTGCAGGCGAAACCTAAAAATGTAGAAAGAGGCAAAAACGATGAACAAGCATTGGTAAATATAGGAAAATATGCTACAGCCAATAGAAATGGAGGAAAACTAAGTGGCAAGCACAGGAACCAATGAAAAGCCAGCAAAGCAAGGGGGGGTGGGATGACGTAGCATTAAAGAAGTATATATTTATCTGAATAAACATGTATTTAGTTGCTCTGCAAGGAATAGTGTGGATGTTAGCAAAAATTGTTATAACCAACATGTGTTTAAACCAATGGCGGGTCTTTCTCAAGGATGTGTGAAAAGCTTTAACTCTCAGGAGTTCTTTCTTAATTGCGCGCGGTCCTAGTCTGGATTCCTTGTGATCTGATGTAAGCATCAGAAATGCAGTCTGGCCATGACACACACACTATTGAGAGAAACTCATGTCAGCTACAATATGTTTTGCTAAGTTCCAGACTGTAAATTGAAGAAGAATGAAATGAAGGATCCCTTTTCACACCAGACTAACATATTTTTTCATTAATTCTACATGTATTAAGAAGTAAAGATATTTAATCACAAGGAAATGGTTATAGCTGCTTATTTAAATATAACGCATGGTCCAAAGTCCTTAGGTCTAAGCAACATTTAGCAGTCTTATTATACTACTCACAAGTAAACATTGGAAGGACCCGGGCAAAATTAAGTTGTTCCATGGTAGAGGTGCCTAGAAGCTTAAATGACCAACCCAAGCCTTGCAGGCGTATTTCTGTTAAAGAGGTTAGCACAGCACAGCTACATGTGTGGAAGTGGTCAGGGTCAAGATTAAAGGGAGTAATTTATTCATTGAATTTATTGATTGTATGCTGTTACAACATGGCAGCTGGAGCACATGGGACTTGAATCAAAGATAAGGTCTTAGAAGGTGCAGCTAAAAAGTCAATATTAAAACATACATCATATGTATATGTCAAAGCTTCTTAAATATCGTTCCTTCTCATGATTTAAAACTGAAAGGACAGGCAGAAAGGGAAGTGAAATGGAGGTACGAGGACTAAGCTCCAATGACATCATATCCCTTGTCTGCTAGGAGTCCTGGAAGCTGGAAGATTTCTGGATTTGTACGATGATGAAAAATATACTACCAGAATATCACAGGCAAAATATAGTCTTACATTTGTCTGCATTTTTTATTTGTAGAGCACAAACAAAGCCACAATGCAGCGGAGCACTGTACAGCGCCAAAGGCAAGTCCTACAGCAGACTGGGGCTAAAATATCATACACCAAAATACTGTGAAGGTAAATATATATAGATAAGTCTAGATTTACCTTGCTTAACTCCACATATAAGTATTTTGAAGATATATATATGTACCTTGACATATATATATAGATATATATATATATCTATATATATATATATATATATAGATATATATATATATCTATATATATAGATATATATATATATCTATATATATATATATATATATATTACCTACTGGCGGTCGCCAGTAGATAGTTATAGTTAGGACCTGGTTTCTATTCAAAAAGCGTTTTTTCTTTTCCCAATAACTTTGGCGCCGGTTGACGAATCTTCGCGAAATTTTCAAAACTAGTGGGGCGCTCCGGTCAGCTCCTGTCTTGAAAGTTTCGGGGTGATTCGTCAAGCGGGGGCCGAGAACAATGGGAGGTCCCAAAACCCGTTTTCCCCATGTTAATTTCCATGGGAAACTTTAGACAAAGCTACAGCCCGAACTGCTGAACGGAATTACACGAAATTTGGCAAAAAGGTAGGTCTTGGTTCAGAAAGAGCCCTTTTTTTTAAATGGTGTAAATCCGTTCAGTAGTTCCTGAGAAATTAGAAAAAGAAAAAGTTGGGGGCGTGGCTTGGATGCCGAACATGGCGGACGCGTCTCGATAGAGCTCCGTCGTCCGCCCTTGCCAATTTCATCATCCGTCCTTCATCCCGGTCCCCACTGACCGAAATTGTGATGCGCCTTGGAGGGGGCCGTGTCGGGCTTCAGGTGGTGTGCCCCTGTGGCTCGTGAGGGCCTGCTTCGGCCGCCGGGCCGGACCCCCGCCGGCGGGCGGTGGACGAGGTGCCCGGGGAGGCGGAGGCGCCGGCTGGACGCTGAGGCCGGGTTCCCTGTGCGGCGAGCCGGAGGGGCCGTTGCCTGGTGTGGGCGGCCCACTCGGGGCGCGCCGGGTGCCCGGTTCTGTGGTTGGGGGCCGCTGTGTGGCTGTCGCGGCGCCCATCCCCCCTTGTGCATGCTGCAGTGATCGGCCGGCGGCCTGGACCACAGAGTGCTGCCCGGATGAGTCAGCCTGGAGGGCGCACATCATCGGAGCGGGCCTGCTCCTGAGGAGGAGTGAGTGGCGGCGGCGAGACCCTTGCCCCCCCGGCCCACCAGGGACCAGACGGACCGCGCCACGCGCCGAGGAGGTGAGGCTGAGTCGGGGCCTAGACGCCATAGGTCCCCCTGCAGGTGGCTGCCGAGCTGTGGATTCCGGCGTGAGGTGGGTCCTGCATTCCGCGGCGTCCTCTGTGCGGGCGGAGTCAGCTGCCGGGGCCTCTCCGGGACCAGGGGCCCCCTGTGGCGGGGGCTGGGGCTGTGTCGGGCCCGGGAAGCAGTGAGGCCTTGGTCGGCGCTGGCTGTGGCCCCCTGGGGGTGCCTGCTGCCCGGATGAGTCAGCCTGGAGTGCGCACATCATCGGAGCGGGCCTGCTCCTGAGGAGGAGTGAGTGGCGGCGGTGAGACCCTCGCCCCCCCGGCCCACCAGGGACCAGACGGACCGCGCCACGCGCCGAGGAGGTGAGCCTGAGTCGGGGCCTGGACGCCATCGGTCCCCCTGCAGGTGGCTGCCGAGCTGTGGATTCCGGCGTGAGGTGGGTCCTGCATTACAGCCGCGGCATCCTCTGTGCGGGCGGCATCAGCTGCTGGGGCCTCTCCGGGACCAGGGGCCCCCTGTGGCGGGGGCTGGGGCTGTGCTGGGCCCGGGTAGCGGTGAGGCCTTGGTCGGCGCTGGGGGTGCCTTGGCCCGGGCCTGGGTCTGTGACTGCGCCACCATCGTAGTGCCACCCCCCCCTGCGGCGGCTGAGGAAGATCCCCTGGTGGCGGCTCACAGGCGGGCCTACTTCTAACAGTGGAAGCTTGCGGACCGTGCAGGGGCCGGGCCTACATCGTGCTATAGCCGGGGGTGCCCTACCTGCCGCGCTGCGGTGCCTGTTCTCCTTTCCCTGCTCCTGGGTCCTGTGGTTAACTTTGCCCTGGTCTGCCGGCGGGTGGCCCTACACACCATCATGGGTAAGAACAACCCTAGCACAGCGGCGCCTAAACAACCTACCATGGACCAGTACACCACGGCCGTCCCAGCCGGGAGGGAGGCCGTTGGGGCGTCTCCTCGGACACGGCGATGCTCCTAGAGGCCATCCCGCAGTCCCGCACGGCCCTCGAGGCCCAGATCGGTGCAGTGGGATCCGAGGTGTCGTTTCTTCGCCAAGACCTCCGGAAGGCGGTTGACCGGATACTGTGTCTGCCCTTCAGAAAAAGGTCGACAAACTGGCCATGGTCTCCAGGGAGCTTGCGGCTAGGGCTGAGGACGCCGAAGGGAGGGCCCGCCGCAACAATATCCGCCTGGTGGGCTTTCCGGAGGGATGCGAGGGGTCCTCGATGGTAACTTTCCTTTCAACCTGGCTCAAGGCGCTGCTGCCTGCAGAAGATATTTCGCCCTGCTTCCTGATTGAACGAGCACATCGCGCCCTGACTAAGAAGCCGCCGCCGGGCGAGCGCTCGCGTCCGGTCATTGCCCGCCTCCTTAATTACGCTGACCGCGATGCCGTTCTGCGCTTTGCCCGCATGCACAAGGAGAGCATGGTCTATGAGTCCCACCCCATTATGGTCTTTCCGGACTACACCCGGATCGTCCAGCAGCAGCGACAGTCCTTCGTGGCGGCGAAGCGGCGCTTGCGCGACCTGAACCTTTCCTACGCTCTTATGTTTCCAGCTCGCATGAAAGTACTCTTCCAATCCAAATCCTACTTTTTTGACACTCCGGAGGAAGTCTTTGCATGGACAGACGAACACCGGCGCCTCAAGCCACACTCCCCGCCACCTCTGGACTCAGATTCCTCTCAGAGCTCACGTGTGAGTGGCCGTCAGGGTGGGGACACTTCGCACCGGCGACATCGCTCTCGATCCAACTGGCGTTCCCAGGACAAGACGGACGCAGCGAAGTGAGGTCCTGTGGGGTTGGCATTATCCTGGCTGTTCTACCTTTTATTGGGTCGGCTGCAGTGTCACACTAAGACCTCAGACATTGTGACAGTGGGGTACAGTACACTATCTCTGGCTAGGCTGGACTGAACCCGCCTCCTTGTTTTCAGTTTATGGGTATGGGTGGGAGGGAGGGATCCTTTGGAGGGTCCGCCGTGGTCTTCCCGTTGGAGGGCCTGGACGTGATTCTGCCGCGACAGATACTCCAAGTTCCAGGATGTATAGGGGGTGGGGGTAGTGGGAGGGGGGTTGGGCAGGTTGTCTTGCAGTTTTGTAATATGTTGTTTGCACCGCACTGTCCCACATACATAGGTAGGCATCCGCGTTTTGCTCCACCCATGGCTCATGGCCCATGCAGCTAGGACCACTCCTCCGGGGGACCTCAATATAGTGTCCTGGAATGTGCGGGGCCTGCTGAATAGGGTCAAGAGAGGGGCAGTACTGACCCAAGCCAAGCGGTACTCCGCCGATGTTCTGCTCCTACAGGAGACCCACCTGCTCGGCAACAAGGCCCTGTGCCTGTCCAGGTTCGGCTACACTGCAGTGCACCACTCGGGTTTCTCCAGGGGCGCACGCGGAACGGCCGTGCTCATACACCGTAGGGTCCCCTTCCAGGTTACGAGACAGTGGCTAGATCCCGGTGGCCGCTTTACGGTCGTGTCTGGTACCTTGGCGGGTGAGCAGGTAACGCTTGGTAGCATATATGCCCCACCCCCCTTAGTCAGACGTTTGTGGACAGATTGACGCAGCTCTGGGGAGAATTTCCCGATGGCCTGATCATACTGGGGGAGACTGGAATGACACTATGGCCCCTCTGGACAGATGGAGGGCGCGGCCCCCGACCGTCCCCCTCTAGAACTAAACTCAATACCCTTGCGTACACCCTGGGCTGGACGGACACATGGCGGGCCCTTCACCCTTTCGAGGCGGGATACACATACGTGTCGTCGGTACACCCTGCGCTGTCCCGCTTAGACTACCTGTTCCTCCCACATAGTTATACCCATAGGGTTGTGACCGCTTCTATCCTCCCACGTGGCCTGTCTGACCACTCGCCTACCCAACTCACGCTCAGTCTGCAAACTAGTCGCCCCTCCTATCGCTGGCGCATGTCACCATGGCTGCTTCGGGATCCCGAGTATCGGGAGGCACTTCACCGCGCAACGGCAGATTACTTTGCCGCTAACGTTGGGTCTGTCTCCTCCAAGATTTCACTGTGGGAAGCCTTCAAGCCCACGATACGTGGGATAGATATTAGTTACCGCACAGGAGAAAAGAAACGTCGTCTAGCGCAGGTACTGGACCTGGAAGAGCGACAACGTGCTCTCCAGGATGCTGTGGTGGAGGGTTCGGACGGGGGTGCCCGCCGCAATCTGCTTCAGGTTCAACAGCAGCTGCACCAGTTGCTTACGAACACGGCCAAGGACGCCTGGCTGGCGACTCAATACCGGATATATCAATGGGGCGATAAGTCCAGCCAGATGCTCCATAGACTCTGCCAAGCGAGGTCCTCCCCGACTCAAGTCCCGGTACTCCGTTCCTCTACGGGCGCCTTGTGCTCCTCCCCGGAGGCAGTTGTACAGGTTTTCGCGGAGTTCTACGCCGCGCTCTACAGTGCCCGTGGGGAACTCGCCAACTCGCCCATCGATGCCTTTCTCGTAGATATCCCTCCGAAGCGCCTTTCCGATGAGCAGCGAGACGCCCTAGACAAACCTATCTCGCTGGATGAACTACAGGCTGCACTCACCAATATTCACCCAGGCCGCGCACCTGGCCCGAATGGGTTCCCCAGCGACTTCCTACGTCCCCACATGGGGACCGCTGGGCCTCATCTTCTCGGCGCACTACACCAGGCGCTTGAGCAAGAGATCTTACCCCCGGACTGGCGCCACGCCGAAATTGTTGTTTTTCTCAAGCCGGGCCGACCGCCGGAAGACCCGGGCTCTTATCGCCCCATATCCTTGCTGAATTTTGAGCCGAAGCTGCTGGGGAAGGTGTTGGCTGATCGCCTTCGTACATGTATCCTTGACCTTGTCCACCCGGACCAGTCCGGCTTCATGCCGCACCGCTCCACTAGGCATAACATACGACGCGTACATAATGCCATCGCCGGGGCCCATCGTCTGGGACGCCCAGCGGCGGTCCTACTGGCCGACATCGACAAGGCCTTCGATTCTCTAGGTTGGACGTACCTTTTCAAATTATTGGAGGCGGTCAATTTGGGGCCTCGCTTCCGCGCTTATGTTAAACTTTTATACACGGACCTAACGGCTTCTGTTCGGGTGGCCGGGTTTTGCTCGGACCCCTTTAACATTCAGCGGGGTACGAGACAGGGATGTCCTCTCTCCCCGCTTCTTTTCGCCTTGGCAATTGAACCTTTGGCAGCTTGGGTGCGTCTGGATGCAGTATACAGGGGCCTGGATTGGTCCCCGAATATTCGGACAAGATAGCATTATATGCGGATGACGCATTATTCCTTTTATCAGACCCCTGGGTCACCGGACCAAGGGTGCTGCAAATTCTGCGGGTGTTTGGTGAAACTACAGGGCTCCACGCCAACCCGTCCAAATCGACGCTCTTCTCGATTTGTGGTGATCAGGGAGTCTGGACTGGGCCTCGCAGCTGGTCAGGGCACAAGACGGATTTAAATATCTTGGTGTCCATGTTACCAGAGACCCCACCATGGCGTGGTCACTCAACATTGCCCCTCTGCTTCCTAGGGTTCGGGAGGAGACAACGGTATGGTCTCATCTCCCCCTGTCTTTATACGGCCGATCTGCTATTTTTAAAATGGTGTCCTTGCCCCGCTTGCTTTACCGACTACAGAACTACCCTTACCCCATTCCGCCGTCCTGGTTTCGCCAGGTGAATGCTCTTCTGAACGGTTTTTTGTGGGATGGCGGGGCGGGGCGGTTCGGGTGGCCTTGGCGACCTGTGTCCAATCTACCTACTGCGGGGGCATCGCTGCGGCGGACGTGCGGTCCTATTACTGGGCGTCCCAGTTGCTGGTCATCAATGATTGGTGGTACAGCCAGCAAGACGATCCGGCTTACGCGGTGGAACGACTCTTCTTGGAGGTGTATCCGCTATTAGATCTCCTGTATAGTAACTCGGCCCTAGAGGCCCTCCTGCCGGCCAGTCGTACGGTGATCCAGATATGGAGACGCGTTTTGAGGTCCATGGGGTGGTGGGGCATGCTAACATGTGCGACGCCCTCTGGCGGGGCACGTACCTCCGACCGGTCTCGGCTCTGCCCGGTTTCCGTCATTGGGACACTATAGGGATCTCGACATTGGGGGATGTGATGCGCGGACCCACACTCAAAACCTTTCAAATGCTACAGGAGGAGTTTGATTTACATAAGTCCCAATTCTATAAATATCTCCAGCTTCGCCACGCCTTGTCTCCCCAGATTAAAACCCTTACGACACTACCAGAATTTCACCCATTAGAGGGTAGACTATTGATGGGGGACCTGGGGGGACACAAAATCCGTCAGCTCTATCAGACACTGACCACACATGCCAAGACGAACCTGGGCCGGACGAGGGCGGCATGGGAGGCGGATATACCGACCCTTTCTGATGACGACTGGACTGAGGCCCTGGCCAGCCCCAGGGGCTCGGCTGTGTCCACCAGATACCGACTGATCCAGTTTAAATATCTCCACCGTGTGTACTACACCCGCCTCCGTCTTTGGAGGATGGGGGCTATTTCATCCCCCACCTGCCTCAGATGCCAGTCGGATGATGGCTCCTTCGTGCACACGGTCTGGGGCTGTACAGCGCTGCGGCATTTTTGGTCGGGTGTGTTGTCCTGCCTAGGGCTAGTTCTGGGTTGGGATCTCCCAGCAGACCCCCGTCTAATTCTCCTACATAGCACTGACGACATAGGGGGAACATATACAAAAGACACCTACTCTTCTTAGGACTCACAGTGGCCAAGCGCGACATAGCCCAACAGTGGAAGTCCTCTTCTCCCCCTGGGGTAGCGGCTTGGAAGTCCGCATTAGACAAGTGTATGTCTGCTGAGGTGGCGGTGTTTCAGGCTCGAGGTTGCCCGCAGAAACATGGGAAGATCTGGGCTGTATGGGCTAAATACCGTGGCATAGACCTTTCTATCTTTCCCACGTCCACAAATCAGGATCTCATAGACAGGCTTACCATATAAGGACTTTTAATTCCTACTGAGGTCTAGCTGGTGCGGAAATATGCCTATTTGTTTTTACATCTGTATAATGTTTCAAGCGGGAAGTGCGGTGCAGGGGAGGGGGAGGTGGGTGGTGGGGGCTGTTGGTTTGAATGTTTTATATATCCTCAAGGGTTACCCTCCTCAGCGACTCATGTCTCATTGATCCGCGTTATGTATATACACTGCCTGTTGGGGGCTCACCCCGTTGGATGTAAAATTTCAATAAAATCTATTGTCAAAAAAAAGAAAAAGAAAAAGTTTCGATATCTGTGGGCGCGGTGGGTTCACGAACCCTCCCGAGCACAAGCTTCATTCTCATTGGCTGCCAACACTCCAAACCAGGAAGTATTGGCAGCCATCTTGTGACTCGGTAGAACTGAGTCACAAGAAAACAGTAAAACAAAGATAAAAAACAAGAAAAAGGCGCAGGGTACAAACACCCTGACCCCCTAGGCCTGCTCAGGGGGTCCCACAAGGATCCCCAGGGCCAAAAAAAGCTTTTTGTTTTTTTTAAACCGGCGAAATTCACGTTGGGGTCGCGAATCCCGCCGAAAATTTTTAAAAAATGAAGCGCGGGCTCCCGCGCTTCAGTTTAATGAGGCCCCCGGGTGGGCCAGGACCCGGGGGCCTTGCCAAAAAAATAATAGCGGGGGCCCGCAGGGGCCCCCGCAGCCCCGGGGACTGCCACATCCCCGGGGCTATGCTGATTATGTGCGGGGGGCACGCGGCCCCCTCGCAGCCCCCCACATCCCCGGGGCTTTTTTTAAACATAATGCATGGGGGGGCCTACCCCCCCCACGCTGCCCCAGGGACCGCCACCTCCCCGGGGCTTTATCAATTGTAAGCGGGGGGCACGCGGCAGCCCCGGGGACCGCCACCTCCCCAGGGCTGTGTTAATTATTTATTTATTTTTAAGTGTGGGGGGGGCAAGAGCCCCCCACACGCCCCAGGGACCACCACCTCCCCGGGGCACTCTGTATGCAAATGCGGGGGTCCGTTACGGACCCCCAAGCCCCGGGGACCAACACCTCCCCGGGGCTTTAAACGTTGGGAGGGGAGCCGCGCGGCCCCCCTCCTGGAGCCCTTGATGGCCCTGGGGACCGCCACCCCCCAGGGCCGGCTCCTGCAGTGTCCCGGGCTGCCCACCCCCGGGACACTGCTGTTTGCCAGGACAGGGCGGGAGCCGCGCGGCTCCTGCCCTGTCATTGCAAACTCTGCTTTGCTTCGTTGAAGCGAGAGCAGGGAAACCTGTTCTCGCTTCAAACGAAGCAAAGCAGATGATTGCTTTTGAGCAAGGGGAGCTGCATGTCAGCAGCTCCCCTTGCTCAACAGCAATGCCGGCTCCCGCAGGAGGCGGGGAGCCGGCGGGACTGTTGGGGTATTGGGGCTCCCCCCACGGTCCCCAACGCAAAGGGCCGGCCCTGGGGGATGGGGTCCCCGGGGCCAGAAGTGGTCCAGGAGGGGGGCCACGCAGCCCCCCCTTCAATACTAATTTTTTTTTTAAAAATTAAATAAAGAGGCACAGCCCCGGGGGATGGGGTCCCCAGGGCCAATAGAGGCCTAAGGAGGGGGGGCCATGCAGCCCCCCTCCTTAAAATATATTTTAAAAAATGTGGCCATGCCCCGGGGGATGGGGCCCCCGGGGCCGAAATAGGCCTCAGGAGTTTTTTTTAAAAAAAATGTAAAAACAAAAGGGCAGGCCCTGGGGGATGGGGTCCCCAGGGCCCAAATAATGTAAAATAAGGGGGGCTCCACAGCCCCCCTTGTAAAAAAAAGAAGAAAAAAAAAAAGCCGGCTTCACGCTGGAGGCCCCGCCCCCTCCCTGCAGCACTCAGCAAACGCGCCCCCTGGCGCGTTGTAAGTTGGGGAACTAATTCCCCTTGAATACTGAGGGTCCCTGGGGCCAACTAGCCCACCAGGTACCTCCAGTATGCGCCACAGAGCTGTGCCCCCGCAATGCACCTCTGATGACGTCACATATTACATCATTCATGACATGGTCAGTGACAAGACCGATGACATCACTGATGAAAAATTGAGCCCAGGATGGGCATAATGAGCAATTGTACTGTACGATCAATAATCTTAACATAATGTCATAGAAATGGAGATGAACTCAAAAACAATTGTGAGCAAATGATAACATATATTTAGTCAAGGTGAACCCATAATTCTTCTTCATTGTTCAAACCTGTCGGGGCCATGGTATTTAAATCAATTATGTATTTTGATTCCAATGTCCGCAGACTTCTGACTCTCTCCCCGCCTCTCTCATTTTTGGGAACCTGATCAATGCAAAAAAAATTTGACTAGATCTCGGTTACTGTTATGAGTGCTACTGGATATGTAGCGTCTTTCTTAGAAATTGCGCGCATATGTTCAAGTATGCGGTTTTTTTGCGGGGTGGATGGTACTGCCCACATACCGTTTAGGGCATGGGTATTCCAGACAGTATACTGTGAATTCGAAATTACAATTCAACAGTCGGTTAATCCTTCTCACCCCTTTCGGTCCGCTTTTAGGGGTGCTATAGTTGGTAACTTTCTGGCTATATTTACAAGCCTTGCATTTCATGCAGGGATAGAAGCCAGTAGCACTTTCTTTTCTTAGGGTGGACGAGCAGTAATGACTATATACCAGATGGTCACTGATAGATTTGCAACGTTTATATGTTATCAATGGTTGTATAGGGATGATGTTTTTAAGGATGGAATCTGTCTGAAGAATATGCCAGTTCTTTTTGAAGACTTGAACTAACTGTGGAGATTTAGCATTGTAGCGGGTGATCATTCTCGCTGTTTTGTCTCTGCGCTAGAAGTTAGTTTAGTAGATGTTTTAGGTACCAGCAATTCTAATCTGGTGATTTTCTCTGCCCTTTTCTCAGCTGCGAGTAAAACGTGATGGGAATATCCCCTTGCTTTGAAGCGCTTCAGAGCATCTCCTTTGGCTAATGGTATTCCTCCTGTGTGGTACAATTACGTTTTATTCGCAGGAGCTCACCATACGGGATATTACTGATCATGCTCCTCGGGTGAAAACTTCTAGCATGGAGGACAGAATTCCCTGCCGTGGGTTTTCTATACAGTCGGGTCATGATGTTTCTATCTGCTACGTAGACTTCTAGATCAAGATAGACTACGCTGGTATCGCTAATATGTCCACTAAATTTGAGATTGACATCATTGGAATTAAGGGAAGCTATGTACTCTTCAGCCGAAGAGCGACTGCCCCTCCACACGATGAACAAGTCATCAATGTAGCGGGCCCCTGGCGTGACATTGTCAAACCATTTTCGGGTACCTCTCTCCAGGCCACGTGCTTCTCCCACCAGCCAACGAAAAGATTTGCATAGCTGGGGGCGAAGCACTTGCCCATCGCGTTCCCCCGTTGTTGCCTGTACAATTGACCTGAGAAAATAAAAATATTATTCTCAAGGCAGAATTTTACCATTTCAAGGAGCATGGCATTATGTTGTTGGAATCTGAGGGATCGTTTATTAAGAAACCATTTTACCGCAGCTATACCTTGTTCGTGGTTTATACATGTGTACATGCTGGTAGTGTCTAAGGTATTGAGTAGCATGTCCTCCTCCCACATGATCCCCTCTATCTGTCTCAAAAAGTCCTGTGTATCTTTGATATAGGAGCTTAAGTTTTTCACCTATGGGGCTAGGAAAGAGTCACTGTAGATGGAACAGTTTTCCAAAAGACTGTTTATTGAGGCGACTAGAGGTCTTCCAGGTGGTCTGGTCTCATCTTTGTGCACCTTAGGGAGGTGGTAGAAAGTTGGAAGAACCGGATATTCACAAAACAGAAAGTCATATTCGTCTGAATCTAACATCCCCTCATCTCTCCAAGTTCGTAAGAGTTGGTGGAAAGTAGATATACAGTTCACATATTCTGCTCTGTTAACCGGTTAATAACATTCCTTATCCTCCAGTTCATAGCTTCATTGAGATAGTGTTCCCTTGTAAACAAAACAATGTTCCCCCCCCTTATCCGAGGGCTTGATTACTATAGAATCATCATTTTTAAGTGCTTGCCATTGGCTGCGGGGAATGTTGAATTGTTTACTTGTTTTTGCTTTTCTCTCCAAGTTTTTAAGATCTGCAGTAACCGCGTCATTAAAGACGTCAATGGCATCATGTGGTGTCTGTGGAACAGTTTTTGATTACTTTTTAAATCCACTTTTGCCACTGGTCTGAGTGATGCCGGCTTGTGCCAAGCAGATATCAGTATCTACTATATTCCCACTGCTGGTGGTGTTGCTGGAAGATTCTAGGGATTGTAGTGTCGCAAGGGTTTCGATATCATTGCCAGTAAGCAAGTCTGTTTCATTTGATGCATGAATATCACTCAGGCTTCTGGTTTTAGTGGGATGTAACAGGTGCACTTTCTGTAATTTGAGTTTTCGAATGTATTTTCTAATGTATTTAAACAAGTCGATTCTGGCTTCGACATAGTCAAATTCTGCTGAAGGACAGCATGTTAGCCCCAGTTGTAACACACGAATTTCATCTTCATTCAATACTTTTTGTGATAGGTTAATGATGGTTTTGGCATCTACCATCTGCCCCATTTCCCCTTGCTGCGTGTGACTCTGGGTGATGGCATTTCCCCTCCTTCCTTTCTTACCCCGTCTTGTTTTTCATTTCTTTTTTGTTCCGGGGGGTGTGTTCTGGGTGTTGGTCTTTGGCGATTTTCTCGGATTAATCTGTATTCTCGAAAATAAGTGGGCTCAGTGTTCTTTTCTCTATCTTCGGTACTCGTGGATTGTTCTCCCTCTGATCTTTCTACCTCTGATTCTGAGGTTTCTCTATTGGAGGGTGCACCGTTTTTTTGTTGACTCCGTTTTTTTCTCGATATATCATATTTTCGGGCGAAAGTTAGAATCCGGCCCGAGGCTTAATCCTCTTCGTCCCGTTGGAATTTGGATTGTTTCCGTCGTCGTATGCCACTTTCATAATCCTTAAGTCTCTTCATCATTGCTATCTTGAGTTCCTCACTTTGTTTAGTGTCTTTATCCTTATTAATCATCTCTTCCAGGTTCTTAATCTCCTCCAAAAGTTTTGCCCTGTCGCTCCAAGCATACTTAATGAGAATTCTAACCATTCCCTTTGCTGATTCCATGGTATAGTCTGACCAGTCTTTCAGCAATTGTGGGTCCGGATTTTCATAAGATGGAACTGTGAAAATACGAAGTCCTCTGGGAATGCGTTCCACCTCTAGATATTTTTCTAAAGAGGTTGCCTCCCACCATTTACGAATTTCTTTCTCACACGTTTTTTCCAGGGTCAGGTATAGAATCTTTAAGTTGCTGGGAGGATTAGTAGTGGTATTGGATGCATTTAGACTACTCCTAATGCGTCCCATTCCTTGTTTAAAAATATCAGCTGCCGCCTCCTCTCGCTCCGTGACAGAAGACATGGTATCTTGCCAGAGTCACAAACACTAAACCGGGAGGTTTGCACAATAAAAAGGAAATAAATCAAAAAATCCCTCGGGGCTGACGCTGTAAATAATAAACAACCGGAGTAATGGAGAGACGTGAAGCACTCACCGGCGGTTCAGTTCAGGTGTCACGGGTCCTCCGATCCGTAGTCTCCCGAGCATTCCCATCCGTCGCGCAAAAGGCTCCTGGTGTAATTCTCCGATGTTAATTGTCGATCCGTCGTGGAAATAACGGCAGACCAATGTTTCTCAGCATCAGGGCTGGCGGTCAAGACAAAGTCACAGCACACGATCACCGCCGCCGCTCCGCATGCCCCGGGTGCGATCTCCAGCGGTGGTGAGCCGCTACGTATAGTTCCACAGCGGTAAACAAATTGAGGTAAACCGTCAAACAGGAGAGCACTCACGGGAATTTGAATAAAGTGATATTTAATGTGCAGAACCTCTCAGCACTGACAGACGCGTTTCGGCACTCCGCCTTTTTCGATGTCAGTAAATGAGTTAATGAAACACCATTTTAAAGTGAGTAAGTGCATAACGTGAAAATGATTTCATTAACAGTGAAGATGGCCAACAGTTCATCCAACATCATGTGTCAATTGTGGCGGTCATCTTACAACGTGTTTCTGGCAATGGTAAATACAATACAGCAATATACAAGTGTGTTGATACACTATATGTAGATTTACAGAAAGCAAATGTAAAAATTATAATACTGCGATAAATGAATATAATGCAGAAAAATGTAACATTTATCTATTGAACTAATAGTTCATGGTGTTCAAAATTCATCAATGATACAAAGCCTCCTGATTTACAAAACACGTTGTAAGATGGCCGCCACAATTGACACATGATGTTGTATGAACTTTTGGCCATCTTCACTGTTAATGAAATGGTGTTTCATTAACTCATTTACTGACATCGAAAAAGGCGAAGTGCTGAAACGCGTCTGTCAGTGCTGGGAGGTTCAGCAATAGATTTCACAAGCCCAGCGCAAGCGCTGTGCAGGCGAAACCTAAAAAGGAAGTAACTTGATTATTGAATTTGAATGGCTTCCTCACTTGATCCATTTGTGTGAGCCTACATAATTGTTTTATCTCACTTTGCCTCCTCTTTCTTCATTATCACATATCAGAGCACCTTGAAAAACATTAATTATATTTATTTATTGATTTATAAGTTTTATATGGCACTAGCTAGACCCGTGGGTATCAGAGCGCTTTACATACACAAAGGAAAAATAGCATGACGTAGCATGACATAAGGATGCATAAAGAGATAAGCATAACATTATAAGAAGGCATACAGTAAAGGGGAAGGTGAAAGCTTAGGTAGTTGAAACAGTCAAATAACCACCTATCCTTGATGGTCTAGTTAAGAGGAGACTCAGGTAGGCTATTGAAGTTTAGATCAGTTGACTTGGTCGGTAAAGTATTTGTTGAGAAGAAGGAGTTTCAGGTCCCTTTTGAAGCAGGAGAAGGAGGGGTTACATCTGAGGTCTATAGGGAGTGCGTTCCACATCCTGGGTACATTACCAGAAAAAGATCAGGACTGAGTGGTTTTCCTTTTCAATTTCTGAGGGATGAGAAGAAGTGAGTTGGAGCTTCTCAGAGTTCTGGATCTTACTGCTTTTACCAGTTTGCTTTTTAGGTAGTTGGGGGAATGTGTGTGAAGGGTTTTGTGTGTGATGCAGGCCGATTTGTAAATACATCTACCTTCAATGGGAAGCCAGTTGAGAGATTTAAGGATTGGTGTGATGTGTTCAAACCGTTTCACACCAGTTATGAGCCGGGCTGCCATGTTAAGGACTGACCTTAGTGGGGCTAGGTGAGCTTTTGGCGTCCCTGCTAGGATGGCGTTCCCGTAGTCCAGTTTAGAGAGGACTAGGGATTGTACTATTGTCTTGAGATCATCCTGGGGAATGAAAGGTTTAATTTTCTTGAGGTGTTTTAGTGAGTAAAGCGCACCCTTTGAAGAGTTTTTGATGTGGTCCTTCATTGACAAGTTCTTGTCCAGGGTAGTGCCTAGTGACTTTACCGAGTCGGATAGGACGAGAAAGCAGTTTAAGGCATCTAGGTTCTTGAGCCAGTCTTGGATTGGTAGGTGGTTACTTTTTGGAGGGAACAGTATTAATTCCGTTTTGTCTGGGTTCAGCTTTAAGTGGTATGAGTTAAACTAAGTTTGTATCTTGGTTAGTGTGGCATTGAGGTGTCGGATGTCACTGGGTGATTTGATTTTGTAGTAGAGTTGCGTGCCATCTGCATATAGGTGATATTTAACTCCTGCTTGCTTCAGAATGATTGTAAGGGGTTCCATGAAGAGATTGAAGAGGGGCAGGGAGAGGATCGAGCCTTGTGGGACCCCAAGCGTGACTCGTGTGGGCTTAGAGAGACAGGAGTCGATTTTAATTTGTTGCGAACGGTGTTGAAGGTAGGAAGCGAACCATTTTACTATGCCATTAATGCCAGAACGCCTCTTCAAAGTCTCAAGTAAAGCTGCATAATTTATTGTGTCGAAAGCCGCTGATAGGTCAATAAGGATGAGAAGACATGCTTCACCTTCATCTAAGGCTCTGTGGATATCGTCTGAAATATTGAGCATGGCTGTTTCGGTGCTACAGCCTTTCCTGAATCCTGATTGAAAGGTGTAGAGGAGGTGGAAATCATGAATATGTTTGTTAAGTTGTTGGAGAACGCACTTCTCCAAGGTTTTAGCTTGGAACGGGAGGTTGGAGATAGGTCTGAGGTTGTTGAGATCTTTAGGGTCGGCCCCTGGTTTCTTGAGTATGGGTGTGATTTGTCCTAATTGGAGGGAGTCTGGGACACAGCCTGATGTGAGAGAGGAGTTGATGATTTTTGTCCAGAAAGGGGCAATGATGTGGTTGAGATTTTGTACTATTGTGGATGGGAAGGGGTCCATAGTGTGGGAAGTAGGCTTTAAGCTCGCAATTATATTGAAGACATCATTTTCAGACATGAGTTTGAAGTCCAACCAATTAGCATCATTTTTCAGTTGGAAGCGGACCTGGTTGTCCTTGGTATGATTCAGTTCTGTTTGGTCAAGGGTGAGTATAGGGGGGCAGGTTAAGAGGGAAGGTGGATTTGAGGTTTGGATGAAGGATTGCTCAATTTTTGTGACTTTATCTGTGAAGAAGCTGGCAATTTCTTCGCAGCAATCCTTGGAGGCTTTTATTTCGTGTGGGGATGTGCCGTTAGTTTGCCTTTTAACAATGTTGAAGAGTTCCCTGGGTCTATTCTTAGCCTGGTATAATTGGCTGCGAAAAAAAGAGGCCTTTTTTCTAAAAATGTGTTTTTTATATGGCAACCGTGGGGATCTAAGTAGCGCTAGGTGCGTTGTCGATGGGTTTTGTCTCCATATCCTTTCCGCATGTCTGAGTTGTCGTCTTTCGTTATTAAGATCCGCGTTGAACCAAGATTTAGATTTGATAGATCTCAATTGTTTAAGTTTGAGTGGTGCTACTTGATCTAACACCTCCGTCATTGTTGTATTAAAGTGTACTGTGGGGTCATCGGCGTCTGAGTGGTAGGATGGAGCTGTAGATGGGCATGAATCCTGGATTCAAGTTCAGTTGTAGGGACTTCTTTGATGTTCCTGATCCAGTGGTTAGGTTTGTCAGATCATATTGGTTGGTATCTGTCGTGTGAGTCAATATTAAACAATATGAGGTGGTGGTCAGGCCAGTCAATGGGAGAAATCGACCTCAGCGAGACCAGTTCATTTTTGGTGATGATCGCATCCAAAGTGGCTCCTTTGATGTGTGTTGGTTCATTGCAGAGTTGTTTGAGGTTGGTTATTTCAAGCAGGTTGGAGAGGTTCTGGACTGTGGTGTCTTCTGGGTTGTTCCAGTGGATATTGAAGTCACCCAGGAACACGTCTTTCGTGTCTGTTAGGGAGAATCGTGTTGTTAGGTCGGTTAGTTCTTCGGCGAAGAGGGCACGCTCACCAGGATGATGGTAGATGGTGTGAAATTTGATGGGCATGGTGCCTTTGATTGTAAGTTTGACACCAAGGTACTCAAGAGTCAAGAGTTATGATGTGCACTCTAGAAAACCTTCACCTGTGTTCGAATTAATAATTTATAATGTTGTCCATGCATTACAAAAACCCACGCAGCCCAAAAGGGTCCATATGACATCTTAGTTCACTCTTAGCTTTGTTGTCAGGGTGGAAGGAGTTATGAAGTTTCTATGTTCACTTGCGAAAACCATCACTTTTCAAAAATACTTCGCAATGCACTGATATAATCTGATGTTCTAAGGTGAAACGCCTTCTGCACATTAATTAACACTTTTTGGATTTTTGTAGAGACGTTATCACAAATTGTACACATTTGTTGCAAGATGTCTTTAAACGAATGTGTTCCTAAAGTTAAGGGTTACAGGGCACTTTATTTGCTTCTTTTCCTTTACTTCAGTTAGTGTGTAAATAAATGCTTGCCTGTTTATTTAACATCTTTCTGAATGTAAGTACTCTCTCAAGTAAACAGCAGCCCAGTGCTGGTGTTCACCAGACGGCCACATGTAAAGGTTAGGAGGGCCTCAAGCAGCCCCAGGGCTGGACTTTAAGTATCACTGCTCTAGAGAATATCCTCTTTACTTGTGCCCTTTCACTTCTCACTTTTAGGGAATTGCTTTTTTTTCTTTTTGCTTAAACACTTCATGAGGGTGCATGTGTTTTCCAACTGTCTCACTTGTGTGCTTCTCTTACCCCTGCACTCTGTGTTATTCTCTCTCATCCATGTGTTTATCTCACCAGTGTGTTTCTCCCTTAGCCCCTGTGATGTTTTCTCCATGTGCGTCCCCCCACTCTCCTTTATACTCTCTCCTTAGTGTTTGCAGTTTCTCTTCATCAACCCACCCTCTACCCGACCTTTTTCTTCATTTCCCCAGCCCCATTTTTAGGTCGAGCATTCGAGACCTCTTGTATATACTTTAGTATATACTTATTATATACTTATATGTGTATGTACTTTGTGGGCTCTGGAGATCAACCCTAGGACTTGTCTGCTTCCGCTTAGGGACTTTTTTTCTGTTCAACTGCCTCTATATAACTGTCTTGATAGAAAACAACCAGCGGAGGTCAGTAAAATACCAGAATTGCTTTCTGCTGAGATACTTTTTTTTTTTCTGGCAACCGCCTCCATTTAATTTTCTTGATAGAAAACGACCAGCAGAGGTCAGTAAAATACCAGAATCACTTTAGCATTCTCTAGATTCCAGTCCATAGAAATTGTCTTCCACGAGCACCCGTAGACAATAATATTTCTTACAAATCTTGTATTTTCAGTGATATGACCACCGAAGGCCCTGATTTTATAATAAAAACAGAGCTTTGGACTATACCATTTCCCGCTGAAAGGCAATATTTCTCTCCATGTCTTCCCATACCTGGCGTGTCACGCAGTTTGGTGCTTACTTTCCCTCCATGTTAAAGAACAGTAGATGTTTCAGCACCCAGGCTAATGTGCTGCATAGCTAAATACATATAAGGTCCCAAAGGCGAGACCGATTGCATTGCAAATGCGTGTTATAAATACTTTTGCCTTTATTGCAGGGCCGGGCAGCAATTTGCCAGAGGTGAGACTTATTGGGCTTGTCGATACTGATTATTTCTTGTTATGAGCATCTCTTGCACTCTCTTTCAAGATTTATATGGAGCACCCGATCATTCCAAGCTGCAAAATTCAGCTCATCAATCGTGGGCCACCGCATCCTCCAAGAAACATAGGATCATTTGGGAAAACAAATTAGCCATTTCCAGCCTTGCATTTTAATTATTGCCTTGGAGTAGATCTTTAATTGAGGTGGTGGTATTCTGTCATAAATTTAGTAGTTTTGTGGCCAAATCAGCAGACAGATCTTCCAGGATAGATTTTGTAAACTTGCAAAGCAATTCTTTTCAACCTTTGAAAGGAGGTTTTGACAATTAGCAACTTTGTGACGTTTTGGAGGTTTTTCACTTTGCGACATTGCAACTTTTGCGACAATTTATCTTGTATATGTCCTTAATGCTAACAGAATGGTTCTGAATAAGGACTTTAACCAGCAAGTCCAATTTTCTGCGCCTCTCTGTATTGCTGCACCAGTACGGTTTAGCTTGGTACTGCGGTGCTGATGAAGGTAGCGGTTAGGCGACCTTCTAGTACATTTATCAAGCATCAAGGTTGAAAAATGGTTCTGGCTAAGATATACTTTGCAGAAAAAAGTTATTTTCTTGAGTAATGCAATTGTGCATAGAAAAACTCTTCAGAAGGTAAATTTGTTGAGGTAAAATCTACATGCATTCAATTTGGCTGGTTTCGATTAGAGTAAAACTATTTCAAAATATAGAGAAAATTATCTTACTATGGGGAGCAAAACTTTGTGCCAGTCAAGGCGAAGGTAAGCCATGAACTTTGGAAACGTCATTGAGGACAAAAATCAGGCACTTAACAAACCTTTTCTGACCAAAAACACACTTTTATACCCACAGTCTAATTTCCTCTTTCAGTCACATCCTCAGATGAAAGTGCACCTGTTATAAAATCCTTTTTATTGTGGGGAATATCGAGGGTAATATATAAGAAAAAAATAAATGTACATTAAGAGATTTTTTTAAATGTACATTACTTGCATTGAAATGTCTCTTCATAATGACCACACTAAGTGGCCCTGCTGAACGTGAAACACCATGTTCCTCATTATGAGTGGCCTGTTGTTCCCAATGGGACTGTTAATACCTATTGGCCAACCCCTGACAAGACTCACCAGTGGCGCGGTCCTTCCAGGTGCAATAATACCTCATGTTTTACTGGGGACAGCTTCTCCATTGACATTTAAAGGAACGGTTACAAGTTTACATGCGGAAATTGGATCAGTAGCATGATTTCCACATGGTATTCCCCATTCCATATTCTGCTATAAGGGATCAACTTGTGGTCCTCAGTAAAACAGTGGTCCGGAATTTCTCAAACAATGTGTTATATCGTTAAAATATTTTACCTATTCGTCTACTAAAGGTTTCAAAGAAATGCACATTTCTACATGGGAAACTGTCTGAATTTTTAACAAGCATTGGTAATGCCAGTAGGTCTGGCTTTAAAGGAACGTTGTATGCTAATGTGAAGCATTACAAGTAGATATCATGGGAATCTTAATGTTAATGTTATTGGTATTTATAGAGTGCTAACTGTTACCCGAAGGTGTCCTGGCGCTGTGTGAAGGCCTACTGGAGACAAAAACGATGTGGGAATTTAACAAGATCAATTTGAAAACATCCATGTTTTCAGTGCCTTCCTAAAGGCCAGAAGATTGGTCATGCTTCTCAAGAATAGTGGAAGAGCATTCCATGATTTGGCCGCATCAGCTATAAAACTTCTGCCACCCCAGTTGGCTTTTTTCACCCAGGGAACAATCACGAATTTTGCATCTGATGACCGCAGTGCTCTGTTTGGTATATACCAGCGGAATCGCTGTTTTAGAAATTCGGGTCCGGTTCCCTGGAGAGCTTTAAAGACCAGACATAGAGACTTGAATTGAGTACGCTTCCTTACCGGCAGCCAGTGAAGTGTTTTAATTTTGGCTGAGATTGATTCGAACTTTGGTGTGCCTGTAAGGAGTCTGGCCGCTGTGTTCTGCAGAATCTGTAGTTTATTCATTGATCCTTCATGGATCTTAAGATATAGACTGTTACAATAGTCTAGTCTGGACATTATTAATGCAGTAACAACTGTTTGTTGCGCATCTTTGGGTAGTAGTGGCATTATTTTTTTGCAAGATTTGAGGATATACGATGTCGATGAAGCCACTGTGTTCACCTGGTCCCTGAAACTCAGTTTATCGTCTATCCATACTCCTAGATTCTTCACCTTCCTAATAGGAGCGGGGAGCGGACCTGAAGCCTCCGGCCAACAATCAGGGGTCCAGAAGTTGGGGTTGTTGCCGAACAACACAACCTCCGTTTTGCCGGAGTTGAGTTTCAAGCAGTTTTGGGCCATCCATCCACCCACGACATTCATACAGTCCGCAATGAACATTTATTTTTGTGAAAGCAGAGAACAGTAAAATAATATTGGTGTAGGTTAAAAGGTCAGGTGACAGTTTCACTGTAAGCCCAACCTAAAAATCCAAACAGGTTAATGACTGCCCTCCTCCCATCTGTGCTGCTGCCAGAGAAAAAAACAACTATCTTGTTATCTAAGGCACTTTAAATACATTACAATGTAATGTGTGTGCCCCTGAAAGTCCAAGTTCAGGCAGCTGGATAAGTAAACAACATTTTGTATCACAGCTGAGTTGCGGGCAAGCACTTTTTTGGGGGAAGCACACAACTTCTTCCCAATCAAAACATGTGCGGCCGGCTCCCAACGTTTGGGCGGAGCCAATGCCCTCTCCTCATGATTATCACATAATTGTCTGGTGACAGCTGCACTGTCAAGCCAGACCATAACAAGCTAATGACAAGTGTTGTACAAGGTATGCTCACTTTGAAAAGAATATCCATTGTTAATTTACAGTCGAATCACAATACTTTGACACACCTCGGCCTTGACCAATTAAAACTAAGAAAATCTGCATTGCAATAGTAAGAATGCCTTTCTATACCTCCTTGCCACATAAATGATATTTTTTTACATGATATTAGAAGGTGTATATTCTGAATTTTGGGGAGGGTTTTTTTATCTTATTTGTTTATTTGGTTTCTCTTTCTGCACATTGCACTTTGCTCAAGTGGCACTGATTGCACTCATTTTGTTCTGTGCTGACTGACTTTGGAGAACAAAATGCTATTCACAAACTATGTGTGGAGGCGTACACCTCTGCCTGTCCTATCTTTTGCCGTGCAGAGATCTCTACCCCGGCATCAGAGTCTCCAAAAACATAGGTACAAGTTTTAGTAATAAATGTGAATGGGACAGGGAAGTGGGTTGAAAATGGGGAATAATTATGACTAAAGGGGAGGGCTTTTGGGAGGAGTAAAGAGAGGCTGAGGGACGTCAAGGGAGGAGTAAAGGAGGGACATAAACCCACCCACAAAAGAGTAAGCCCACTGCTATTCACAAACTGCAGTTTTGTAGTTACTACTGCCAAAAAGGACCAGAAATAGTCATAAATGTGCTACCACTCAGAGCTGGAATAAGTCCAGCACCACTCATAGGTACTGCAACACCCTCCCATAAAACAAAATGGATGTAGAGACTTAAAATACAACCCCTTAGGAAATAACGTTAACTTATTTAAAATAGTTAAAATTATAAATAATTTTAATTTAATGTAAAAAAATCTAAAAACAAAATATTGTTTTTAACATATTTTACACTTTTTAATTCAAAAATTAATGTAACCATTAATTTTTTAATACAATATAATTAAATTACTTATAGTTAACTCTACACATCATTTTTAATAATTTTTAATACATAATAAAAAACATTTCTTTACGCTATGTGGCATTTTTTTAATTAAAACTTTAGAAAAATAATTGTCATTCAATTTAATTGATTTAAAATAATTACATTTTAAATTTGAAATAAGTTAATGATGTAGCATTTTTTTAATTTGTTCTACATCTAATATATAAATATAAAATGAATTTACATTAATATTTAACATAAGAATATTTTTACTATTTTCATCAAGTATAAAACACTTGTTACATTTTCCCTATACTTCACAGTAGGGAGATCTCCGCTCCAGTGCAATCGAACAAGCATTGAATCTGGTCTGGTGGTGGCTACAAATAAGCTGTTTCGGATCGTGCACAGCAGTGGATCTGCAGCTTTGGTCCTCTTGGACCTATCCTCAGCCTTTGACATGACCATGATCTTTCAGTAGCCATCGAAGTTGCTAAGTTAGTAGGCACTTGCTTCCCTATAATAAAAATCCTCTTCATAACTTTCAAGGTCCATCCTATAGAGGCCCGCAAAACTATGGGTAAAGCTTTGATTATGTCCAGACTGGACTATGGTAACACTTGCCTTCAAGCAGTCAAGAATGCTGTGGCTAGATTGAACCTAATCCTCCAGATCTGCGCATATGACACCTCACCTGAGGTCCCTCCACTGGCTTACTACTCACAATAGAACTTTTTTCAAGTCACTTTGCCTGGTTCACAGGTCCTTATATGGGAATGGTCCAGGATATCTAACCAGACCAATTGTGCCTTTCTGTGCAAATCAAAATATAGATTCCGTCAACACCGACGTGCTAGGGGTTCTTAGAATATGTCGAAGTTGGGCCGGCGGCCGCATTTCCTAATGCCTTACTCCAAGATGGTACAAGGCGTTTCCTTCTTCTATCAGAAAAGAGTCTACTTTCCCACTCTTCAAAAGAAAGCTTAAGACCTGGTTGTTTCAACAGTTCCCTCCTTCTTTTGGCCCTGGGTAAAGCAAATTGTAGTTTAGCACCAGGACTCCCAGTCATTGGATATCAGTTGCACTCTACAAAGATTCAAGTAAATAAATAAAAATAGAAGATATTAGAAAATGTCAGCTGCACCAGAAAATATGCTCATCAGTGTACCGCAAAATATGTCAACAATGTCAGGCCTTTTAACCTTGGTCCTTATCTTGTCACTTCCTGGACAGTATCTGTGGTAGGTTGTGGTATTTACCATTTGTGTGCCAGAGCTTTCCCTACAAAGACACTCTGATTGGATGATCAGGTTGCTCCCATTTGATTAGGTCTGGGTTGACAGCACATTTTTCCGCAGGCCTATTGTTGCCAATTCTTCAAATTAGGCCCACTAGAGAAGTATTACTCTCTCATATCTATTAACTGTTTGTGCTATCATTCCACCTCCTTGTTAAACGTACACAGACTCATCACACATTACGTTCTTTACCTCATATATGCATTGCATATAGGAAGCAAGTGTTTTTGTTTTTCACTAAAGCAGGCTGCTCTTTAATGTTTTAGCCAGGACTCAAATGCAGATCAAACCTATTGGTTTTGCTTATTACACTTAACTTTTCCAGTAGTAGTGAGGGTGAGCAGTCAAGGCTTACACCAGTGGATAAAATAGGAACACAGGGTAGGGTAGGAACGAAGAAACTGTGTGTGAAGCGCGAGTTATTGCCTCGGTGTTACTGTTAATGGTGCAGCCAGGTTTTCTTGCTCATGCTAACCAAGCTAAAATGAAGTGCCCACCCATGACGTTTAGAGCCTCTCTTTCACATCTTGGCACCTGAGATGAGAAGCCGAAAATGTTTACATTCTTGTACCTACCTGAAGGCCACCATCTTCTTTCTCATGATTTCAGAGTTAGACACCTGTGTATACTCCCTTTGTTTTACAATGTTCTGTGACCTTCTCTGGAAGTCTGTGTGTAGAACTCTATTCATTTCTGCCTTGCTTTTTCTCACCGAGCTCACTCCAGTACAATTTCACTGGGGAATCTACAGGAGGACGTAATCTGTGATTCACTGATCACTTTTCTTTCGATAGTAACCCAATCAGACCTCAACTGACGTGTGCACAGATGTTTTTTTTACTTTGTATGCCAAAAATAATTACAATTATTCTGAGTCCAGTGTGATGCATGCATTAAAACAAGGATGTTCCTTATTTTGAGAAAGATGATGAACTGGTGGAACACCACAAATCCGTAACTACATTACTGTACCCCTTTCCTGCGCAGTTCGTCAAGGGCCTTCTTTTCGGTGTTTATCTACTGTTCCAGGCTGAACACTTGGAGCTGGACCAGGAGATATTCCAAATGTAGGCTGACAACACACAAATCCACTTTAGCTTGGAAAAATGGTCCAGAGAATCCAGCATGCCTCACTTGGTGTCTGGATCACATGTTACACTGGATGAACGAGAGCTTCTCCTGTATGTACGGTTCCATCTATGAGATCCTATCTATGGAAGTGACTGAGCCCACCTCTCAACCCTATGCTTCTCTCTTAAGCTATAGAATCCCCTTCCATCTCTCCTAATCTTAAAGGGAGGAAGTTAGGGATTATTTTTAATGGTAAACTCTCTTTTTCTCCCCTAGTGTCTCCCCTGTGTCTTAAGTTGTGAAATTCAGTTTTTTCTTCTGCAAGCAATTCTGCAGAGTCTCTACGCTAACCACAGATTTGAGCTGACAAGAGCTCTCATACTGGCACGCCATGGAAACCATGGCAGACCAGGGCAGACAAAAGTCTTAAATATTCCCTGATGCATTGGGGGACAACTCCCAGCACTTCCGGGGCAATGATAATGTCATTTCTTAAGCTGCATCCTACTTTGGAGGGTTTAGGGCCTGATTTTGATTTTGGCAGAAGGGTTTTTTGTTCTCCATCAGGGCGATGGAGTAAAGTACTCTGTCACCCTGATGGAGTCCCCAACTGACATCAAGATGTCTGCCATCCCAGCATACTTCTCTAGCATTGGCAGGAACTGCTGTCACTGCGGTTCCTTTCAATGCATTGTAAGTTTGAGGGACGCCTCCGTCAACATGATAGACCCACACTGCAAACGTACAAAGATTTTATTTTTATTTTCCAAAACAAAAACAAAAAATTGGGATTTTGTTTAGGAAAATAAAAAAATATATAACTATGGCCGCCTCGCCATAGGAGTTTTCACCCATGGCGAGGGGGGCATTTTGCAGTTTTCACTGCACCTTACCCCAAGGTTTTACGTGGCAGTGATGGACAGTGAAAACTGGCCATATGTTCGTCCACTCTATTGGGCATATTATCAAGAACGGCGATAAAATTATCGCCGCTCTAGCGGCAGAAAACTGCTGCTAAAGCGGCGATAATGGGCTTGATAATATGCCCTGAGAGAATTCCAATAGAAGCCCATGTTCACACCAGAACATGGACTTCTATTGGAATTCTCAAGGGCATATTATCAAGCCCATTATCGCCGCTTTAGCGGCAGTTTTCTGCCGCTAAAGTGGCGATAATTTTTAACGCCGTTCTTGATAATATGCCCCCAAATCGGGTGGGCGGACACATGGCCAAACCTCCGACGGCCCTTACTCAGTTGGACCATCGGCAGTTTATGTCTGCGGCAAAGACGGAGTGACTCTAAATGTGGCAGACAGACCTTCGGTTTGTTACCATTGCTTGATGATGCTTTATTTAATTGTATTTTGTTATTAAAATCAATAAAGAAAAGTTTTTTTTTAAAAAGACCTTCAGTTTGTTGGAGAGGGTACTCCGTCGTTGTTGAGACAGAAAACCCTCTCTGCCAAACTCTAAATCAGACACTTGGTTACATTTTGGAATGTACTGTAAAAGACTTACCTGTAACTATAAACCTAAAAGTAAGGGAGTACATATTTCAAGGATACTGCAGTACAAAAATAACTAGATATAAAATTAGTTTTTAATATATTTTTATGAATTTAAATGAAAACATACGGTCACATGTGAGTCGAAATGATCCTTCATCACCAGTGACAGTTCTGCATAACACGATTTATAATGGAGTTGATAAAAAGATCAGTCCAATCTGTTTTTTTAACAACAAGTTCCTAGTTATTAATTATTCTTTATTCACAAAAACAGGATGACATTTGGTATAGATGAGCTGTTCTTATGGTCTATGTTTTGGGAAATAAGTTTTAGTAGTCAAATATATTTATTTTAGCTTTTTTTTTAGCACTTTAATTACTTTACATATTTCGGTTCTTTATGTAGTTTTTTTTATTTATTTTCCACACTATAAGCATATGCACAGGGGGACCTGGCAAACCAGCACTTGAGTGTTTCCCTGAACCCCATGAGGATGAATGCTGCCCGTCCCTCATGGGAGCCCTCAGGGAGCCCTTCAGTGGTGAAGAAGTACCTATTGACATGTAAGGGCCACGGGCTGAACCCCTACCGTGGTTGAATGTGCGCGCTCTCCTGCATGCATTAACTGTTACAGTTAGTGCATGTGCAGGAGATGGCGGTATTTGTCAATGAGGCACGCCGGCCACCGGTCTGAGAATGGCACACTCAGGTCATACCTTCAATTCAGGGATTTCAAATACCAGGGTGCGAGGCCATAAAGGTCCCTGAGAAGGAGTGCTACACTCTAATCTCAATCATTTAGCAGACTGTCCACCAACACCCTGTCAGGGGTTATATTGCACCTGCCAGTCCTTGCAGTGAGGTGATCAGCACCATTTTACAGGAGCTGTAATTAGGGGCATCTTAACAGCATTATAGGCACCGGGCAAAGCAGTGCAATAGGCCCCGCCTACACAACAACTCACAGGAATAAAAATGTTTAGCGGAGAAATTAGGGTTAAATTCTGGTCTGCATGGGGCCCCTAAGCTCGTGGGGCCCCCGGGCAACTGCCCAGCATGTCCATGCGTTAAGACGGCACTGAAAAGTCAAGAGGAAATTTAAATAATCCTTCATAGAGTGCATTGGCCATAACCCGATCAAGAACCAAGAGTTCCTCTTATCACAATTATAAAATGTTGCTGCTTTTTTAACCCTCTTGTTGACCGTCTGCGATGATGATTAGGGCGTGGCACATCGTCAACGGGCGACCAATAGAATCTGTGACTGGAGCCAACTCAGGCTCCACTGTTCCTACTGGCAGGTCATAGTCTTCAGCCACCATCTTTGTTCAGGGCACACGTGCTTGCCCTCTGTTCCTCTGTGTGATATGCTACTCTGTTCCATTTTCACATTTGAAGTAGGACAATTTTTGGGGCTTACCTACTTTTGCTAAAGGGGTTCCTCCCTGTCTAAAACTCCACAGCCTCCTCATTAATATTACTTGGCGTTTTCCAAGATAGGTGATGTCGCTCAGGAAGTCAGAAGTTGTGTATTTTATACGCTGCTCACTTTGCAGTAGAACACATTAGGCGTGTTTGAAATCTCAAGACACTCTGCATGCCTTGCCGTCACGTGATCAGTGTAGCTCTCCGTAAGAGACCAAGGGGCATATTTACAACAGAACGGCGGAGCGCGGTGTTATACCACAATTAGTAACGCCACGCTAAAACATTCTGTTAACGAAGGTATGCGCCGTATTTATAATAATACAGCGCACCCCTGCTTTTTCCCTAGCGCTGGCGCTAAATTTAGCTGCCTAGCGCCAACGTGCAAGGGTGCCTGCGTTGCAGGGAATGATTGTTCATGTGCAGGATGGTGTCCCTTCCTGCACATAAGCAATCACTAATGGCGTTTTGCTGTTTCTATGTGTGCTGCATATGCAGCACACATAGAAACAGCAAAAACGAGGAGAAATTAATCATTTCTCCTCATTGCACCAGTTTAAGACCAGGTTTTCCCTGGTCTTATTTTTTACGCTGTCCCATATTTACACCAGCCTTGTAAATAGGGGGCAGTCAAAAAGCAATGGGTGTTTTGGCGGAACGCCCACCACAACAGCCATTGCACGCTGCTTTTACGCTAAGTGCTGCGTGAAAACGGGCATTATTTACAAGGCAGCGTTAAGCCAAGTTAAGTGGCTTAACGCCGCCTTGTAAATAAGGCGTAGAGCTTATCGCCACCAGAACGTCAAAAAAAGTGACTTCTGGTGGTGATATCCCCTCGTAAATATGACCCTGAACGTTGTGACCACTGTTGTGAGCAATAAGAAGTTATTGCAAATGTGGTGAAAGCTGTTTTTACATTATTACAAGATGTTTTACGATGTTTAAGTGCCTCCCGCAATCATCTTAATCGGTCGATTGTAATAAAGTATCATCGGTAATTTATTTAATTATTTATTTCGTGTTTTTATAAAGTGCTATGCCCCTCCTTTCAGTATTTGAGAGCGCTGCGTACGCAGTCGGTGTGGGATGAAAGAAAGAAGGTGGGAAGCTAGAGTCCGAGCTCTGAAGGTAGAGCCCTGATGCGCGCCTCTTCACTCACCACTGCTGGGGTGTGGGTTTATTAAAAAGCAGACTGCAGCAGTTCCGTTTTCAAGCCTTCAGTTTCCAGGAATCCGCTGGGGGGTGGGCGGGGCACTGAAGACTCGAGTCAGATTCGTGGCTCTGGCTCAGCCCGAGGTCCCCTTGTACCCGCAAGCCAAGATTGAGCCGAGCCTTCGTGTGGCGTGTGCCTCCCACGTTCTTACCTCGGGCGCCACGGCTCCCCGCCCCGTCACTCCAGCGTCAGACAGAGGAGGTTATGCGATGATTTTTCTTCACGCGCTTTCACACCACTCTGCAGTGTTTAGATGGGAAATCCATCTGAAAAGCTGCCGCCTTCGAGAGTGTAATGAAAAATGCAAAAAGCCTGCAAGGCGTGTGCTCTGTCTGAAAGTCAGCTGGTAGCCGAGCTCTTTACTTCACTTGTGTCACGTGGATTCGATGGCCTCTCCAGACCCATGTTTAGTTAATGTCTGAAATTGCCTTCACTAAAAGTGTTGAGCCACTCTTGAAATCAGTCTCTTTGTTAAGTCAGGGGAAGGGTGATATCGACATTAAAATAAAGCACCTTTGCCTTTCCTTGGCTTAACTTTGTAATTTTTAATTGAAAGACTTCTTGCTTCAGCTTGATTAAACATGTAAAATGCGAATTTATTCAACACAGTGTACTGATGTCGCGCCTCAAAGAATGAAAGAGAATCTATTAACCTCTGTAATAAAATAAGAGACAGAAAGAAATACTGTCTTGTGGCCGAACTGCATAACATTAAACCAGCACACTTGGGATCAATCCCGGCTTTCCCACTTGAGCAAATTGTTTTATTCTAGGCAAGTATCTTATTTCACTGTGCCTCGTTTCCCTTTATCATCGCTTTTAACAGCACCTCTAAATACATCAGTTCAGAAAGTACACTGCCTAAAAATAACCTCTCTAAACTATGTTTTTAATAGACTACAATGGTGTTCTATCTAACATCTTTAACACAGTTCACTTATGACATCGTCGTAAGGGTGGCGGGGAGGGGGCATGATTGATTTTAACTTCATGTTTAGAAACTATCACTTCTAATAAATGCCTGTAGACCTACAATCTAACATAGAAAAGTGAAATGCTTATGCATATTACAGAGATACACATTGTTTGATTTTGAAAAGCATTTATCGTCTTTTGATATGACATTTGTTTCACGATTTGCATGCCACATATGTTGATGGCTTAGCTCGTGTTTTGACTCCTAGATCTAAGACCGACCCTTGGCTCAGCTCTGTCTCGGCTCTATTCATTTTCTGACTTGCTCATATCATGATTCCATTGTCACAGAAGACAGTGTCTGGCTTTCAAATTTCCTAGGAAATAAAGAAAGATCGGTAACTATCTTATTTTCTGTCGGATCACTTACTAAGATAGAAGTACTATGTGTGTGTGATATTTATTGCAGGAACTGGCAGTGGGAGAAAGGCATGGGACCTGACCACTCAGCCTATCCGTGTACACGTCGTGCATAAAGATCTGATTATTTTTACTTGATGGTGCCAGTATATCAGTGCTTAATTTGAGCCGGTGGTTTTGGGTGCCCAGCACCGGCACTTAATCATCAACACCGGCGCTAAAGTTTCATGAGCACCAGTAAGGACACACTCATTTTTGGTAGACACGGGGAGATTAAGTGATTTGCCCTGAATCAAAGGATATTGAGTCGATGCCAAGACTCGAACCTGGTTCCCCAGCTCCGAAGTCGGCAGTTCTGGCCATTAGGCTACATCCTCTTCCCACTTCCTGGTTAATAGTTGGCTCTGTTTTTGGCAGTGTTACAGGAAACATGGGCTGGTGCAAGCTGCCTCCTGGCGAGAGCCCTGGTACTTATTTTTTTACAAATGAACCACTGCAGTATATGTAGCACAAAATGTGCAGAAGCAAGGTGCAGGAAGTGGTGTGAGACCAGGTGTGGAGCAGGCCAAGACTATGAGCCTTATTATGAATTTGGCGGTGCAGGACAGCCCGCTCCTGCACCGCCAAACCCATGTAGGAACCGCCTGCCAGATCGGGATTTTTCTCGTGGTCTGACGGGCGGTTCTTTGGCATTCCCAGGGGGTGCCTATGAAATAGGCACTGCAATGGGAACATCAAAGGCAGTACCTGCTTCAGTCCATACCATGCAGGTTCTGGTGTTCATGCAGCGATACAAAAGGGGATGATGGACGGAACGTTTGAGCCAATCAAACACTCACCCCCAGTCAACTGATCTGGGTTTAATCCATCATCATTCTTTAGCTCACTCCACCACCCCAGTTCAGACATGGCCATATGCAAATCAGTCTGACCCTGTGCCTCATGGGAACAGTCCAGCCCGAACTGCCAAGCCATGTCTTCCCTGGACCGGAAACAAGCATCCTAGGACCGGTTTCTGGCATTCCAGCCGTCATCAGCCAGGCTTGCTTGAATCCAGTGGCAAAGTGAGCAAGGGACCCACGTCTGGGCATACCCCCGCCAACTTAGGGCGAACAAAGCGATACAAAAGGGGATGATGGACGGAACGTTTGAGCCAATCAAACACTCACCCCCAGTCAACTGATCTGGGTTTAATCCATCATCATTCTTTAGCTCACTCCACCACCCCAGTTCAGACATGGCCATATGCAAATCAGTCTGACCCTGTGCCTCATGGGAACAGTCCAGCCCGAACTGCCAAGCCATGTCTTCCCTGGACCGGAAACAAGCATCCTAGGACCGGTTTCTGGCATTCCAGCCGTCATCAGCCAGGCTTGCTTGAATCCAGTGGCAAAGTGAGCAAGGGACCCACGTCTGGGCATACCCCCGCCAACTTAGGGCGAACAAAGCGATACAAAAGGGGATGATGGACGGAACGTTTGAGCCAATCAAACACTCACCCCCAGTCAACTGATCTGGGTTTAATCCATCATCATTCTTTAGCTCACTCCACCACCCCAGTTCAGACATGGCCATATGCAAATCAGTCTGACCCTGTGCCTCATGGGAACAGTCCAGCCCGAACTGCCAAGCCATGTCTTCCCTGGACCGGAAACAAGCATCCTAGGACCGGTTTCTGGCATTCCAGCCGTCATCAGCCAGGCTTGCTTGAATCCAGTGGCAAAGTGAGCAAGGGACCCACGTCTGGGCATACCCCCGCCAACTTAGGGCGAACAAAGCGATACAAAAGGGGATGATGGACGGAACGTTTGAGCCAATCAAACACTCACCCCCAGTCAACTGATCTGGGTTTAATCCATCATCATTCTTTAGCTCACTCCACCACCCCAGTTCAGACATGGCCATATGCAAATCAGTCTGACCCTGTGCCTCATGGGAACAGTCCAGCCCGAACTGCCAAGTCATGTCTTCCCTGGACCGGAAACAAGCATCCTAGGACCGGTTTCTGGCATTCCAGCCGTCATCAGCCAGGCTTGCTTGAATCCAGTGGCAAAGTGAGCAAGGGACCCACGTCTGGGCATACCCCCGCCAACTTAGGGCGAACAAAGCGATACAAAAGGGGATGATGGACGGAACGTTTGAGCCAATCAAACACTCACCCCAGTCAACTGATCTGGGTTTAATCCATCATCATTCTTTAGCTCACTCCACCACCCCAGTTCAGACATGGCCATATGCAAATCAGTCTGACCCTGTGCCTCATGGGAACAGTCCAGCCCGAACTGCCAAACCATGTCTTCCCTGGACCGGAAACAAGCATCCTAGGACCGGTTTCTGGCATTCCAGCCGTCATCAGCCAGGCTTGCTTGAATCCAGTGGCAAAGTGAGCAAGGGACCCACGTCTGGGCATACCCCCGCCAACTTAGGGCGAACAAAGCGATACAAAAGGGGATGATGGACGGAACGTTTGAGCCAATCAAACACTCACCCCCAGCAAACTGATCTGGGTTTAATCCATCATCATTCTTTAGCTCACTCCACCACCCCAGTTCAGACATGGCCATATGCAAATCAGTCTGACCCTGTGCCTCATGGGAACAGTCCAGCCCGAACTGCCAAGCCATGTCTTCCCTGGACCGGAAACAAGCATCCTAGGACCGGTTTCTGGCATTCCAGCCGTCATCAGCCAGGCTCAAACGTTCCGTCCATCATCCCCTTTTGTATCGCTTTGGTCGCCCTAAGTTGGCGGGGGTATGCCCAGACGTGGGTCCCTTGCTCACTTTGCCACTGGATTCAAGCAAGCCTGGCTGATGACGGCTGAAATGCCAGAAACCGGTCCTAGGATGCTTGTTTCCGGTCCAGGAAGACATGGCTTGGCAGTTCGGGCTGGACTGTTCCCATGAGGCACAGGGTCAGACTGATTTGCATATGGCCATGTCTGAACTGGGGTGGTGGAGTGAGCTAAAGAATGATGATGGATTAAACCCAGATCAGTTGACTGGGGGTGAGTGTTTGATTGGCTCAAACGTTCCGTCCATCATCCCCTTTTGTATCGCTCTGGTGTTCATGCACACAGGGGGGCACATGTTGTGCCCCCCCCCGTGTGCATCCATATGGCGTGAGGCAGCAGGGGACCCTGTAGGGCCACCTTTGTTTCCTCACCACCACACTTTTCATGGCTGTCGCACCACCATGAAAACTGTGGCAGTGGGGAAACTTGTAATATGCTTGGCGCGGCTGCAGCGGTCCCGCCAAGCATATTGCAGCCTCAGGACCGCTGCTCACCCGCCAGGGAATGGTGGTTCCATGGCGGTTGCGGTGGTTCCATGGCAGCCCAATTGCCCTAGTTGTAATAGGGAGGTCGGGAGATCGACACCGTGAGTCTGGCGGTCCATGGACTGCCAGACTCATAATAAGGCCCTTAGTGAGGTGTTCATGGAATGGAGAGGTGTGAAGAAGAAGTGACGCAGATTCAGCATGATGTGGTATCAGGCTGAACGGAGCACTGCAGGACCCAGTGTGATGCAGGACAAGATCTAGTGAGGTGTGCATGGAGTGGTAAGAAGCGTGAGGTGTGCGTGGAGTGGTAAGAAGTGTGAGGTGTGCATGGAGTGGTAAGAACTAGTGAGGTGTGCATGGAGTGGTAAGAAGTGAGAGGTGTGCATGGAGTGGTAAGAACTAGTGAGGTGTGCATGGAGTGGTAAGAAGTGTGAGGTGTGCATGAAGTGGTAAGAACTAGTGAGGTGTGCACAGAGTGGTAAGAAGTGTGAGGTGTGCATGGAGTGGTAAGAACTAGTGAGGTGTGCATGTAAGAAGTATGAGGTGTGCATGGAGTGGTAAGAACTAGTGAGGTGTGCATGGAGTGGTTCAGGACCAGAAGCGGTGTGGGCAAGAAGTGGTGCGGATCCAGCACGGTGTGGTATCAAGGTGCACGGAGAACTGCAGGATCCAGTGTGATGCAGGACAAGAACTAGTGAGGTGTGCGTTGAGTGGTAAGAAGTGTGAGGTGTGCATGGAGTGGTAAGAACTAGTGAGGTGTGCACGGAGTGGTAAGAAGTGTGAGGTGTGCATGGAGTGGTAAGAACTAGTGAGGTGTGCACAGAGTGGTAAGAAGTGTGAGGTGTGCATGGAGTGGTAAGAACTAGTGAGGTGTGCACGGAGTGGTCCAGGACCAGAAGCGGTGTGGGCGAGAAGTGGTGCGGATCCAGCACGGTGTGGTATCAAGGTGCACGGAGCACTGCAGGACCCAGTGTGATGCAGGACAAGAACTAGTGAGGTGTGCGTGGAGTGGTAAGAAGTGTGAGGTGTGCATGGAGTGGTAAGAACTAGTGAGGAGTGCATGGAGTGGTAAGAAGTATGAGGTGTGCATGGAGTGGTAAGAACTAGTGAGGTGTGCATGGAGTGGTAAGAAGTGTGAGGTGTGCATGGAGTGGTAAGAACTAGTGAGGTGTGCACGGAGTGGTCCAGGACCAGAAGCGGTTTGGGCGAGAAGTGGTGCGGATCCAGCACGGTGTGGTATCAGGGTGCACAGAGCACTGCAGGATCCAGTGTGATGCAGGACAAGAACTAGTGAGGTGTGCGTGGAGTGGTAAGAACTAGTGAGGTGTGCATGGAGAGGTAAGAACTAGTGAGGTGTGCACGGAGTGGTCCAGGACCAGAAGCGGTGTGGGCGAGAAGTGGTGCGGATCCAGCACGGTGTGGTATCATGGTGCACAGAGCACTGCAGGATCCAGTGTGATGCTCGCCCAGGTATGTGACTCCAGTGTGCAGGTAGTGATGTAGGAGTAGCTTGGGAGTGGGTGCATAGAGTGATTCTGAAACAACAGAGGTTCAGGATCTGGCATGGTTCAGGGCCAGGGTGCAGACACTAGTGCCCAGTCAGGAGTGTTGAGGGGCCAAGGTGCGGGTAACAGTGACAACCATTGTGAGATTACATCTTTTTGCCAAGAGAGCAGACCTTACGTTCTACGTAAGATGGGGCTGGTTGACCCTTCAGCATTGACATTGTTCAATGCCCATCCCTCCTCTGCAGTGTCTTACATTCAATCTCTTTTTCTATGTTTACTGTATTAATGTGCATTGCTGAGTTATATGTAAGGTGCTCCTACTCTTTATAAAGCAGGAGTGCTACATCACATTGTTAAATAAATAAAGATTTCCTTAAAATACTGAAATGATGGACATGGGGATTGTAGAAAGTACAAGGAAGATTAAGCTGTATATCAGCAGGTTCTTTTATGTAAAATAAAAAACAGACATTCCTAAACGAACTCAAATATTTGTCAGGCCTTTTGTTGAAATATGGTACCTCCTTGTGAGGATGTCCTAAAGCAGCTGTCGAGCATGGCCAGAAGGGAGAGCTTGCCCTGAACACTTCCTGCCATAGGCACGTGTCTGGGTGGGGGCTCGGCTGCTGCCATATACCTTATGCTTTGGAATATCAACATACGGGTATATCCTGGTATATGGCCACAGATCCATGAATGTAGTCATTGACCGGGCTACCCTGTACGACCAGTGATGGATTTGTTATAGAATACGTGTTGAGACCCAAAGCTCTGCTCAGAAGCCCTCGGGCAGCGCTTTAGAAGGTCTGGGTGCCGAACCCCAAGGCTGTGTAGTCTTGATTCTGCATCAGGCCTCTTTCATCCACCACCAGACACTCCCTGTCCCTTCATCTCACTCTCTCTAAGGGGCATATTATCAAGAAACGGCGTTAAAATTATCGCCGCTTTAGCGGCAGAAAACTGCCGCTAAAGCAGCGATAATGGGCTTGATAATATGCCCTTGAGAATTCCAGTAGAAGCCCATGTTCTGGTGTCAACATGGGCTTCTATTGGAATTCTCAAGGGCATATTATCAAGCCCATTATCGCCGCTTTAGCGGCAGTTTTCTGCCGCTAAAGCGGCGATAATTTTAACGCTGTTCTTGATAATATGCCCCCAAATTCTTTTTCATCCCGGCTTTCGCCCTTCGTCACTGTTTTTCATCTGTGTTTTCCTCCTTCTTTCATGTTTTTCTCTCCCTTGCTCTAGAACAGTTTCTCGAGGAAAGATAAGTGCTGGTCCCCAAAAAGGAGGGCAAGTGGGCCCCACCGGTTCAAATTAAGCACTTGGGGGCATATTTACGTTCCCTGGCGCATCCCTGCATATCAGCAGGGATGCGCCAGGGAAAATGCGTCACGCAAGTTTACCCTTGCGCCACGTCCGATGCGCCGCATTTACAATGCGGCGCATCGTGGCGCAAGGATAAGCAGATGCGTGACGCATCTGCCAGCGGAAGGTTGGCGCAGTGCTGAAGTTGTGTCGCAAGCACGACGCAACTCCAGCACTGTTCCAACCTTCCCTATCCCTAACATGGTGCGTCAATCCTTACGCCTGCTTGAAGCAGGCGTAAGGATTCGACGCACCAGCGTCGAGAAAAGTGACTGCGTGAAATCTTGTAGATTTCACTACGTCACTTTTCCGAGGCGTACCTGCGCCGGAACGCCCCCCCCTGCGCCGGTACGCCCACATGAAACCTGACGCAGGTTTCATGTGGCGCAGGGGTTTACTACGTGACGCATCTCCCTAGATGCGTCACGTTGTAAATATAGTGCAACGCGGCGCATGGTTTACGTCGCCGCTGCGTCACATGCGTGACGCAACGGCAGCGCAAAAGTGGCGCAAGGGGCTTGTAAATATGCCCCTGTGTATAGAACCCTGTGCTTGGACAGAAAAAGGTCTGCGTTATCTGCACGGGAAATGAAATCCTGCTGCGCTCAGTGCGTTCACAATGAGAAGGGCGTCGCCAATGAGACATATTACTCAGTGAAATCGTTTCAAGGAGGCTTTTCTTGTCTCTGTCCAAAGGGCTCAAAGAAGGCTGCCCAGCGCCAGGGCTGGTGTTGTGTTAATGCCTTGTCGATATGCGTCTTCAGGTGCCACCGTTCACAAAGAAAGGCTTTCGAGGCAGAATAAAGTCCCTTGACCCAAAACAGCCTGTTTTATATCTGAGATGTTGGGAATACAATCTATTGCCAATGATTGCATCATACGCATACCTAAAGCACAGCAAAATACCTCCCCTCCATCTTCCATCTGTAGTTTATAATTAAAGGTTCCCAGTTTTCAGATTTTTAAAGATAGAAAAACATTTATTTTCTTGTCTGTATTTATTTTCAAATGTGGATAAAAATGGAACATGGGGTGATTTTTGAGTGATGCGTTCTAAATACTCTCTGCTATGGTTGCCAGGCCAATAGCTGTTTGGATTGATAGGTTAGAGAGTTAAAAAGAAAGGAATTTTAATAAAGAGGCTTAAATAGCAGTAGATAAGCACATGGTTGATAATGAAATGTGCATATTTTCATATAAGTGCATTGATTTATTTTCTGCGGGCGTTCATATCACTGAAACCTGGCAGGCATTCAAGCATGACAGTATATTTATTGGTTAAATATGTGGAAATATACCAGTTTCAGCTTCATTTTTTTCACAAAACACAAAATAAATATGGATGAATACATATAAAATTAGCAAAAAAGAAATATGGATAAATACCGACGGAAATGTCAAGAAAACAAACATCATAAAACTGGGAGCCCTATTTTTAATTCAAGAGAAACAGAGGACGATCTGATTGTCATCAAAGTGTTGACATTTTTTACATCCGAAGATAAGACATGTGAATTCTTGAAATTAAAAAGGTATTAATACATTTAATTAATTTTGTTAGACAAATAATAAGATACGAATAACAGCTAGGTGCAATAACATTTTAGATGACAGTACAATGTCAACCCAAATGGTTAGATATATAGCGCATTGAAGAGAACCTGCCTGTGGGCAAGGGGCTGATGGAGCCACATATCATGAAAACATAGTGCAGGCATTATTTATTAATGCTTTGCGAAGCACGCGTGTGGTGCAAAATGGTGCAAAGCAAAAGTTTGCTTCTATTTAATTTGAAAAGATATGTGGTTGCAGTGCAAAATTGTGCAGTTAACACAACAAATTGCGCAGTTAACACAAAATTATTTGTAAAAAAGCCAGCAATCTTAATGGAGATGATAGCTAATGTATGAGCGCTTGAAACAGTGTAGCCTTTCAGAAAACATTTTACTTACTCGGGGGGAAAAAATGAAGAATTAGAATTCCACAGAAAAATACTGATTTAAGTTATTTTAATTAAAATGGCAGTTTACAGGCCGCCTCAGTCTCTTTACAGTCATCTGTATCAGAATCTGGCTCTGAATAGTAGACACAGTGCAGACAAAGTACTTCATCATCACCAGTAAACTGATCAGCATCAGCGTTAGAACACCCATCAGCACCTACGTCAGCGATACATTAGTATATCTGTCAGGGCCCCCATCTGTTGATTATCCGTACCAGTATTGCTTTTAACATCAGCATCAGTATAAGTGTCAGCACCAGAGTTAGTAGACCCATCTGAACCACCATCAGTGGAACCCTCAGCACCAGCGTCTGTAGATCTTTAGCCACCATTGTCAGTAGACCCATCTGAACCACCACCAGTAGAGCCCTCAACACCAGCACCTGTAGATCTTTAACCACCATCATCAGTAGACCCATCAACATCTGCATCAGCAGAACCATCATTACAAGCATCTGTATACCCATCAGCACCAATATCAGTATCAGTAGACACATCAACACCACGTCAATAGGTACATCAGTAGCTGTATCACTAGACACACCAGCACGAGCATCAGAAGAGGTGTCAGCACCAGCGTCAGTAGACCTGTCACCTGTTCACTGACTTGTATGGCACTGAACCAGTCTACTACTTCAAACTTGTGTCTACACTTCACCTAATGACACCTCCGCCACTATGACTTACTCTTACTCGTACTTGTTCCTAATGCTACGAACAAATCATCTCTACTATCGCCTCTGCTACCTAGCGAACCTTGTTAAAAATGTTTTGATACTCTCTCTGCTATGTTTTGCAAAATGTTTTAATACCTACTCTGCTTTGTTTGTAAAGCGCTCTGATACCCTACTCTGGGTCTTGTTCGCGCTATAGAAAACTCTAAAAATAAAATAAAATAAAAACACCAGCATCAGTAGACCCATCTGAACCACAATCAGTAGAACCTCAGCGCCTGTAGATCTTTAACCACCATATCAGTAGACCCATCTACAACTGCATCAGCAGAATCATCATCACAAACGTCTGTGTACCCATCAGCACCAATATCAGTATTAGTAGACACATCAACACCACCATCAATAGGTACATCAGTACCAGTGTCGCTAGACACACCAGCACGAGCATCAGTAGAGGTGTCAGCACCAGCATCAGTAGACCTGTTTAACACCAGCATCAGTGGACCCATCTGAACCACCATCAGTAGAATCATCAGCACCAGCACCTGTAGATCTTTAACCACCATCATCCCTAGACCCATCAACAGCTGCATCAGCAGAACCATCATCACAAGCGTCTGTATACCCCTCAGCACCAATATCAGTATCAGTAGACACATCAAAACCACCGTCAACAGATACATCAGTTCCAGTGTCGCTAGACACACCAGCAAGAACATCAGTAGAGGTGTCAGCACCAGTGTCAGTAGACCTGTTCAACACCAGCATCAGTGGACCCATCTGAACCACCATCAGTAGAATCATCAGCACCAGAGCCTGTAGATCTTTAACCACCATCATCACTAGACCCAACAACAGCTGCATCAGCAGAACCATCATCACAAGCGTCTGTATACCCATTAGCACTAATTTTAGTATCAGTAGGCACATCAACACCACCGTCAACAGATACATCAGTACCAGTGTCACTAGACACACCAGCAAGAACATCAGTACAGGTGTCAGCACCAGCGTCAGTAGACCCGTCAGCACCAGTGTCAGTACACCAGTCAGCACCAGCATCTGTAGATCTTTAACCACCATCATTAGTAGACCCAACTGACCCATCATCCGCAGAACCATCATCACAAGCATCTTTATACTTATCAGCATGCACATCTGTAGACAAATCAGCACCAATGTCATTATCAGTAGACACAACGACACCACTATCAACAGATACATCGGTACCAGTGTTGCTAGACACACCAGCATGAGCACCAGTAGAGGTACCAGCGCCAGTAGACACATCAGCACCAGAATCAGTAGCAGTGCCAGCACCAGTATCAGTAGCGGTGTCAGCACCAGCGCAATTATACCCGTCACCACCAGCAGATCTGTAAGGACCATCATCAGTAGACCCATCAACACTTGCATCAGCAGAATCATCATCACAAGCATCTGCATACCCCTCAGTGTACACACCTGTAGGCCAATCAGGCCCATTATCAGTACCAGTGTCAGTAGACACACCAGGACGAGCATCAGTAGAGGTGTCAGCACCAGCGTCAGTAGACCTGTCAACACCAGCATCAGTAGACCTATCTGAACCACCATCAGTAGAACCACTAGTGTCAGTAGATTTTTAACCACCATCGTCAGTAGACCCATCAACATCACAAGAGTCAGTATACCCATCAGCACCAATATCAGTATTAGTAGACACATCAACACCACCGTCAATAGGTACATCAGTACCAGTGTCACTAGACACACCAGCACAAGCATCAGTAGAGGTGTCAGCACCAGTGTCAGTAGATCCGTCAGCACCAGCGTCTGTAGACCCATCTAAACCACCGTCAGTAGAACAATCAGCGCCAGTGTCACTAGATTTTTAACCACCGTCATCAGTAGACCCATCAACACCTGCATCAGCAGAACCATCATCACAAGTATCTGTATACCCATCACCATCAATATCAGTATCAGTAGACACATTAACACCACTGTCAATAGATATATCAGTGCCAGTGTCACTAGACACACCAGCACAAGCATCAGTAGAGGTACCAGCACCTGCGCCAGTAGACCACTCAGCACCAGAATAAGTAGCAGTGTCAGCACCAGCGTTAGTGGACCTGTCAGCACCAGCATCAGTAGAGGTGTCAGTATCAGTGCCAGTAGACCCGTCATCACCAGAATAAGTAGCAGTGTCAGCACCAGCGTTAGTGGACCTGTCAGCACCAGCATCAGTAGAGGTGTCAGTATCAGTGCCATTAGACCCGTCAGCACCAGAATCAGTAGCAGTTTCAGCACCAGCATCAGTAGACCTGTCAGCATCAGTAGCGGTGTTAGCACCAGTGCAAGTAGATCCGTCACCACCAGCATCAGTAGATCTGTAAGCACCATCATCAGTAGACCCATCAACACCTGCATCTGTATATCTATCAGCATACACATCTGTAGACCCATCAGCACCAATACCAGTATCAGTAGACACCTCAACACCACCGTCAATAGATCTTTCAGCATCAATGTCAGTAGACACACCAGCATGAGCATTAGTAGAGGAACCAGCACCAATATCAGAAGACCCAGAATCACAAGCATTAGTAGACCCGTCAGCACCCACATCTGTAGAGATGTGAGCACCAATATCAGTAGCACTTTAGGTACACACATCAGTAGATCTGTGAGCACCACCTTAAGCAAACCTGATAGCAGCAGCATTAGTAGCCATCAGCACCAGCATAGCTGCATCTGTCAGAGCCCGCACCAGTGACCGGTCACCACTGCCTTCCGTGAAAGCATCAGCATCTGCATCAGGATAACAGTCAGCGACTATATACGTTGACGTTTGGAGACACTATCAGTAACCTCCTCAGCACCAGCCTTAGAAAATCTATTAGCACCAGCATAAGTTAACCTGTCTGCCTCATCAGTAGACCAAGGAACGCCAGCATCAATAGACACATCAGCATTTGGAATCAGTGAACCTATCAGCACCTACATTAGCTGAACCATCAGCACAATCATGTATATACCCATCAGCACACCTATCTGTAGAGCTGCCAGCATCAGTGTCAGTAAACTCATCAGCACCAGCATCCGTAGATCCATCAGCACCAGCATAAGTAGACTCATCAGTGTCAGCAGATCTATCAGCATCAGTACTCAGTAGAACGATCAGTATCATTTGCCATAGACTCATAGGTACACACATCAGTAGACCTATCAGAAACAGTGTCAGTAGATCTGTCAGCACTAGCATCAGTAGGCCCATTAGCGCCAGTACGAAGTAGACCCATTGGCATCATGAGACCAGTCAGCATCAGCAGTTTCATCAACACCAGCATTAGATGACCCAGCTCAGTAAGCCCCTGCAGCAGTATACCTATCAGCGCCAGGATCAGTAGACACAGCAGCACCAGCATCGGTGTCAGTAAACTCATTAGCAACAGCATCAGAATACCCATCAGCAGCAGCATCAATAGACCTGTCAGATCCACCATCAGTAGAATGATCAGCACCTGCATCAGCATAGCTATCAGCACCAGCATCAGTGGACACATAAGCATGAGCACCAGTAGACACAGCAACACCAGCATCAGTGTCAGTAGACCCATCAGGATACCTATCAGTAGCAATATCAATAGACCTGTCAGAACAACCATCAGTAGACCGATCAGCACCTGCATCAGCATGGCTATCAGCATCAGTAGACTCATAAGCATGAGCACCAGTAGACACAGCAACACCAGCATCAGTGTCAGTAGACCCATCAGCATCAGGATAACTATCAGTAGCAATATCAATAGACCTGTCAGAACAACCATCAGTAGACCGATCAGCACCTGCATCAGCATGGCTATCAGCATCAGTAGACACATAAGCATGAGCACCAGTAGACACAGCAACACCAGCATCAGTGTCAGTAGACCCAGTAACATCAGGACACTCATCAGCAGTAGCTTCAATAGACCGGTCAGAACCCCTATCAGTAGACCGATCAGCACCTGCATCAGTATAGCTATCAGCACCAGCATCAGTAGACACTTAAGCATGAGCACCAGTAGACACAGCAACATCAGCATCAGTGTCAGTAGACACTTAAGCATGAGCACCAGTAGTCACAGCAACATCAGCATCAGTGTCAGTAGACCCATCAGCATCAGGATACCTATCAGTAGCAATATCAATAGACCTGTCAGAACAACCATCAGTAGACCGATCAGCACCTGCATCAGCATGGCTATCATCATCAGTAGACTCATAAGCATGAGCACCAGTAGACACAGCAACACCAGCATCAGTGTCAGTAGACCCATCAGCATCAGGATACCTATCAGTAGCAATATCAATAGACCTGTCAGAACAACCATCAGTAGACCGATCAGCACCTGCATCAGCATGGCTATCAGCATCAGTAGACACATAAGCATGAGCACCAGTAGACACAGCAACACCAGCATCAGTGTCAGTAGACCCAGTAACATCAGGACACTCATCAGCAGTAGCTTCAATAGACCGGTCAGAACCACTATCAGTAGACCGATCAGCACCTGCATCAGTATAGCTATCAGCACCAGCATCAGTAGACACTTAAGCATGAGCACCAGTAGACACAGCAACATCAGCATCAGTGTCAGTAGACACTTAAGCATGAGCACCAGTAGACACAGCAACATCAGCATCAGTGTCAGTAGACCCATCAGCATCAGGATACCTATCAGTAGCAATATCAATAGACCTGTCAGAACAACCATCAGTAGACCGATCAGCACCTGCATCAGCATGGCTATCAGCATCAGTAGACTCATAAGCATGAGCACCAGTAGACACAGCAACACCAGCATCAGTGTCAGTAGACCCATCAGCATCAGGATACCTATCAGTAGCAATATCAATAGACCTGTCAGAACAACCATCAGTAGACCGATCAGCCCCTGCATCAGCATGGCTATCAGCATCAGTAGACACATAAGCATGAGCACCAGTAGACACAGCAACACCAGCATCAGTGTCAGTAGACCCAGTAACATCAGGACACTCATCAGCAGTAGCTTCAATAGACCGGTCAGAACCACTATCAGTAGACCGATCAGCACCTGCATCAGTATAGCTATCAGCACCAGCATCAGTAGACACTTAAGCATGAGCACCAGTAGACACAGCAACATCAGCATCAGTGTCAGTAGACACTTAAGCATGAGCACCAGTAGACACAGCAACATCAGCATCAGTGTCAGTAGACCCATCAGCCTCAGGATACCTATCAGTAGCAATATCAATAGACCTGTCAGAACAACCATCAGTAGAACGATCAGCACCTGCATCAGCATGGCTATCAGCATCAGTAGACTCATAAGCATGAGCACCAGTAGACACAGCAACACCAGCATCAGTGTCAGTAGACCCATCAGCATCAGGATACCTATCAGTAGCAATATCAATAGACCTGTCAGAACAACCATCAGTAGACCGATCAGCACCTGCATCAGCATGGCTATCAGCATCAGTAGACACATAAGCATGAGCACCAGTAGACACAGCAACACCAGCATCAGTGTCAGTAGACCCAGTAACATCAGGACACTCATCAGCAGTAGCTTCAATAGACCGGTCAGAACCACTATCAGTAGACCGATCAGCACCTGCATCAGTATAGCTATCAGCACCAGCATCAGTAGACACTTAAGCATGAGCACCAGTAGACACAGCAACATCAGCATCAGTGTCAGTAGACACTTAAGCATGAGCACCAGTAGACACAGCAACATCAGCATCAGTGTCAGTAGACCCAGTAACATCAGGATACTCATCAGCAGTAGCTTTAATGGACCTGTCAGAACCACCATCAGTAGACCGATCAGCACCTGCATCAGTATAGCAATCAACACCAGCATCAGTAGACACATAAGCACAAGCACCAGGAGCACAAGAATCAGTAGACCCATATGTACACACATCAGTAGAGCCATTAAAAACAGTGTCAGTAGATCTGTCCGCACCAGATTCAGTAGACCTATCAGCACGTGCTTCATTGCTCTCTTCTTCCCTAATATCAGTTGACCCACCAGAACTAGCATCACGAACTTAGTGATCTGGAACAGAAAACAGGATGCAAAGGCAGCACTCTGGGTGGAGATATTATTGACAAAGAGAGAGGGGATTATGGACTTCTAAACATCTGTCTTGACATTCTTTATTATATCTTTGTGTTGTGTAAGTGCTATGGGGCGAGGCTGGTAACCTCAAAGGTTGGGAAATGGGTCCCTATGTGTGGACACTAATCGAGGAAGTACAGCAAACTCAACAAGGCAGCAACGATGGAGGAAGCCTGTATGCCAACCTGCAATGACTTGCAGCCTGGATAGCCACCTTTCTGGTCATATGGTCCTGCTCTTACAACCCCCGCTGAAGCCTAGCTCAAGAACTCCAGATTGAAGGCTTTGTTGGGAGACTAAAGGCACCTCGATTCATACGGGGCGAGTGCTCAGGGGAGTTATCTGTCTGGCTGATTCACTTCAACAAGATCCAAAGCAGTTCGGCTTGAGATGACTCCCTGAAGAGTATAAGGTCATTTTCTTCCAGTAATGGCACTTACTTTTTTTCTTGCAGGAGTTGTGACTTACTCCTGGAACTTTAGAAATATGTCAGAAGTAAATATCACCTACTCAAAGATAACTCTATGTAAATCTGTGCCAAGGTGCTTTTCTATTTAACCCCTTCGCTGCGTTCGTCGGCCAACGGCCGTCGCGAGCACTACCTCGGTAGTGCTGCGCACGTCCGTTGGCCGACGCGGCCCCGCCCACTCCTTTAAACCGCCGCACCGCGGTGGAATCTTCGCCGCGGTAAAGGGGTTAATTACTAGGGTAATCCAAGTATCTGAGCTATAGCAACCTGGGACGGTGCCTATTCACCAAGGTATAAGCTGGCATCGTTTCTGCGGACCATGGACCATTGGAATTCGTAAAGCAATCGCGATATTCTGTTAGTACCTGATCCAGTGCTTAATTTGATCTGGTGGTTTCCGGTGCTCGGCACCGGCGCTTAATTGTCAACACCGGCGCTTGTGACAGCATGCCACAAGGTGGTGCTGTCTGGCTAATTTAGAGATGACCAGAACAACAATTAATTATCCATTCAATATACATTAAAATGACTATTACCTGTCACTCAATTCATTCTTATAGCTTTGGAGGCGTGAAATAGTCAGAATTGTCACACTTGTAGGAGTGTGATAGTTGTGTTACTATCATTGGCAGCACAGCAGGGGCAAGCAATGTGTGATGCAAGCTGCAGTGGCCTCCTGATGAGAACCCTGGAACTACTTTTTTTTCAAATTAACCACTGACGTGATCAGTATCCCTGTCAGCTCCACCAAAGGCAGATATGTTGCGATTGCCATCTTTATAGCGTCAGCAAGCGCATCAGCGTTCGGCATGACCTGACAGTTAAAATGGAAATGTCCTTCCCTCTATTTTTCATTGCTTGATGCTGAGTTTTATGCTGTCTTGATGAATTTTCAAGGTGGCCATGGTCAAGTTGACAAGCAGGTCATTCAGTCCGGTTCGGGAAGGTACAAAACACAAGTACTTTAAAAAAGATACAGGAAGAGAAATTTAAGGCAGGTAACAAGTGCCCTGGGCTGCTGTTGTGTTTCTTCTCTTTCTACCATGACTGGAGTTCGTAGTAAAGACAACAGGAGAAAACAGCAGGAGAGCAGAGAAGAATGAAAAGATATGGAGGAGAGGGTTATCGTACAGTAAAATACAGTTTCTTATAGGGTGTTTGGTAGAGGTGGGCGAGCCACTGAAAGCTCGAACAAGGCTGGAGACTGAAACCTGGCACTGGCTCTGCTCGAGGTCCTGTTGGAAACTCAAGCCCTTAATGAGCCGAGCTTTCATGTGGCTTCTGCCTGCCACTCTCGCTCTTCCCTCATGCACTAAGAAGCAGAAAGAAAGCATTAGAGTGCTAGGTAAAAAAGTAGATACAAAGTTTCCCATTTAGTGGCTGATGTACAAAATGAAACCGGAAAACCTGCATTTATAAGAATCTGGGCCACATATAGGGTTCACGTGACAATTGTTTTGCCTCGTAGTTCACTAATGGCACTGCCGCCTGGTCCGCGACAGGGTCAGAATGGTTCGAAGTTCATTGTAAAAACTATCTCTTTTAATAAGTACTTCTCAGTGCAGTGCTATAATGTGATGTACTAATCTCAAAGATTCCACGTCTTTGAATTTTGAAGAGGTTTTATCATATTTTATGTGATGTTTGTTGTATGCTTTACATGGCATATAATTTTAGGACTCGGCTCATGCACGGGTTCTAAGAGCCAAGCCCGATCCTTAGCTCGCATTACCCTGTGAATTTGTTGGCTTGCCCACCTCTAATGTTTGGAAGAACACTGCGGACGAAGAACACAAGAGGTTGGTAGGAAAAACAGAGGGGTTACAACAGGAAGGAGAAAGGGCATGGGAGAGGAGAGGGAAAAGAAAGGAAGAGAAGGGTATTGGCACCAGCTTAAAGAAATACAAAGGAAGCTAGAAAAGCGGAGGAAGAGCAAGAGCAAGAATGATGGGGACTGAAGAGCGGAGACAATGTAGAGGGAAGCCAGCAGGGAAAGGAGCATAGCAGTCTAGTGAGGAAGAGAAGAGATGGCTAAAGAGAGCAGTGCACTAGCTGATCCAGAGGACAGGAGGATTAACCAAGTAATCTTTGCGTGCCCAGCTCTCCTACCCCATGGTCCCCCGCACCAGAAAGACCAGATCGGTAGGCCGCTCCTTCTCCTTCCTCGCGGCCAAAGCATGGAACGCCCTTCCGCTCCACCTCAGACAGACAACATCGCTCCCCATCTTTGCAAGAAACCTCAAAACCTGGCTCTTCGACAGACCCCCTCCTTTATGGAATTGATCCTGCAACCCCCCCCCCCCCCACCCCTAGCGCCTTGAGACCCTTACGGGTGAGTAGTCGCGCTTTAACAAACCCCTGATTGATTGATTGAGTGAGGAATTCACCGCATTAAATGAATCAACCCGGAGAATGTCTTGTCTGGATTAGTCAATTCTCTTTTTGCTCCAGATCCAGTGGTCGAAGTGGGCAGGATCTGAGGGGCATGACGTGCCCATACGTTTTTTTAATTTAAGAAAAAACATTCCCCTACTTTTTGTGTACAGACAGTCGTCCCAGGACAATTAATTTCAAGAGTTTAAATGTTTCAGCTGAAATGTAAGGCAGGGAGTCTCATGTGCTGTGAAACTGAGGGAGGGGCAGACAGCTAAACAAGCCTTCTTGCCAGTGTCCTGCATGCCTGAAAGAAATGTAAATGTACATAACTGGTTAATCTGCAAACGTAAAGGGTGCCTGGAAGTCAGTATTGGCTTTAATTGATGGTATCAGGCTTTATGATGGCACAAATGTATTCTTTTCAGTGGTTCTGCAGGGGACTAGGCAGCTGAGCTATGAAGTGTGTGCTTTTAAAGGACAGTTATAAAAAAAATTCCACTATGTGCAGTCTGGGTATTACTAAAATCTTTGTTTTAGAAGCACATATTTATCTTAAGCCTTTTTGTGCAGTGTGTAGAAACCTATATTATACTGTGTCTAATGCAAGTTTTAAAAAATGACATATATTACAGTGCTTTCTGTTACAGACTGGGACCTCGTAGCACTAAACATATACTAGTCACTATTCTTCACTGCACCAATCAGGATTCACTTCTGTGGCTCTCTGGTTACAGACACAGACCTCCACAGTGCATTAACTAATAGAGGTTTCATAATGTACAATAATTCATTTCCCACTGACTAACTTAACTTGTTTATTTTTCATTTAAGCTGTGCCTTACTTTATATGTAGTTACCGAAAGGCAAAAGACCAAACAAAGGTACCGAATATTTTCTTTCTTTAGCTAAGTCTTTAACCCCCCCGCGCCCCCTGCGCTCATTCACCCAGCCCCCTTTGCACACAGTATCACAGTTCCCATACTTTTTTTTAATGCACTTCGACCACTGCTTTCACCTAAATCTGGGTGTTAGCTGGCAGAGCAGTGAGGTTATTTAGATCTCTGCCAGACTTTCTGGCCTAAAGCAGCAGAGCTGATGAGGCTATAGGATAATTTGGAGATTAACAGCAAGGGGCAAGACAGTCACATGTCTAACTACCTGTTCTGGGATGGGATGTTATGTTATGTTATGATATGAAATTGTCATTTCTATACCTGTTCTGGGGTGGGATGTTATGTTTTGTTATGATATGAAATTGTCATTTGTATAGTATAGGATGTGACTGACCCCAGCATCAGCAAACATTCAGACGCCTCTCCTGGGCAGCGTTCGGTATGGTCAGTATACAGTGTGTAAGCATGAAAAGCCACAAACACCTTCAGTGAACAGGAAGGGGAAAGGGCAGCGCCCAGGGGCGCCCTGCAGGAAACCGCCATTTCTGGTGAGTGACAGTCCATCATGGCTCTGACACCCTGGCTGCTCCTGGCGATCTGTGGAGGAGGATAAGAGGGCACGGGTGTCCATTGTGGCCAGGAGGGCCGCTGCATCAGCAGGGCACAGCTTCCGCTGTCTAAGAAGGTTCAGATGTCACAGGCCACAACCACGCTGTGAAATGACCCGGAGCCAGAATGGAAGGTGGCGCGATGTTTTGGGAAAGGACAAAATTCTGAAGATTGTCCCTAGCAGTCTTCGATTCCCTTAGCTATCGGACAAACGTGAGGGAAGACCGACGGACGCACATGAAGACTGGCGGACGCACACGAAGACAGACGGACGCAGAGACCCCTAATGATTCCGTTGTATTTATTTTGAAACAACTGTGTGGAAATAATTCGGAAATGTTCAACTGCTGCTTCTGGGATCGTAGTGATTTCAGATGTCACCTCGTGCTAGTGCACAAGTGTTCATTTGATGGTGAACACACAACAGGGTGAGGAGGGAAGGAACAGGCACGCAACAGCTCTAAAGGGAAAGAGCGCGGGCCAAGTGCCCTTACAACGATGTAACAAGGCTCTGCTTTCACTTTGCTTTGCATTTGTGCACATGTGCAAATAGACACCCATGTGAATTATACTTGTGAATCATACATTTTTAGGTCCAGCTTGATAGAGCAGCTGTAAAATAATTATTAATACAAATCCAAAAAATATACTTAAATGGAGTATTTTCAGCTCATGCTATGGGCTGTTTAATGTATCGTTGCCTTTGTCTGCAATGTCTGCATGGCACAATGGACTGGTGAGCATCAGCAAAAAGCTGGCAAAGCACCTAGGTCGAAATGGCAAGACCGATTACTTTGACAGGTCTCGTTGTCTGTGACGTCACAGGGCTGCGTCTGTCAATTTACAATAGCGCCCCGAGGTTGGCATGTGACATTTTGCCCTTAGAAACGCTGCGCCCGCTTCAATCTGTGGTCTTTTGCTCATGGTGATTGAAAACTGCCCACACAGAGGGTCGTGCACAACTTCTACGGCCATGTTGGAGGAGTAAGAAAGGTTGTAGGTTTACCGTTGATGGTCTTGGGAGAAATGTAAGTAGAATCACTCTGGCCTTTAGGAAAACCAGTGTCTCTGAAAAGAACGGCAGACCTGGGCACACGTCAATCAAATCCAAGTAGCCTGACGTGCGTCTGACTCTGCCCCAGCCTTTTCTGAATGTTGGAGGCCTCGCCCGTCCGTGTGGGAATGAATCTCCGAGGCCAATGAAGGCCCAGGCTCCTCCGGGTGTACGCGACACTCGACTTCAGAAGCTGTTAGCGTTTGGCACCGCTGAGCCGCGAGCTGCACAGGATGTGGGGACAGGAAGTTTGAGGCTGAGCAACCGGAAGCTTCTGCTGCTCCTGATAAGGCCACCTGATTCTGAATGGGGAGCAGAGAGCCTTTAATCGAGGCTGCTTTAAATAACCTTTCCGTCCACTGGAAACTAAGCGCGGGCCCATGGGCTCCGGAGTGGGGGTTTCCATGGCAACGTGGTCCAATGGATGGATGGGGAGTTCGAGTTATCCACCGAGCAGCGGACCTGGGTTCATGGACAGATGCAGGAAAATAAACCGTACATGGAAGGGCAGGCTGGAGGTGGGGATCCCTACTCTGAAACAGGGATTGGAGTATTGTAGGGAACCCCAAGCACTCATGATTGAGGGGCTGAAGGAGCCCAGAGACCTACTTCTAGAGGCACCACAGGGCTCTGTGTTATCAGGTGATAAGACACCAGTTATTTCCTTCTGAAAACGATAGCATTTAGTTATTTTACTCTTCAAGGTTCAGATGAAGTTACCTAAGACTCCCAGAATCGATTAGATCTCTCCTGCAGGCGTGTTAAGGAAAGAACACTTTATGCACAAACCACAACATTCTCGAACCATGGTGCAACACCGACAGCCAGAGAGAGGGACCTCGAAGTGCATGGCGATACCAGGTCTAAGAAGCCCTGCCCTGTAAGTGTTGGGTACGAAACCCCAGGACGGGCCGGCAGAGACAGTTCGGAGGGCCGCGAAGACATTGTTACATAGCGTCTTGCCTCTGCAGGTGGCATCTGAGCTGGGTATCAGATGGACCACTTCTGTAAATAGAGGGTTGGGTTAAGGAACAGTCCCAAGCCAGACACAACCCGATATAATACTACCCAGCCCTAACCGGATGACAGGAGTTGTCCCATCTGCCAGGCTCTCCATAGACCTGCCCCCTGCCCAGGGTCGAGAGGCTGCCTCCCTGAGGCTGTCTTAAGGTGTGCCTTGCTGCAAAGAGGTTTCCACATGTTTTGGAAAAAAGTACTCTGATGTGGGAGCCTGGTATACCTGAATCAGACTATTAAAAGTGGGCCAGAAGGGCGCTTCTTTGTAATCACCGCCCAGTGGGATTTCTGAAGATTGGTGGCCAAGCTGGAAGATCTCAAGGCTGCAGAGCATTGTTGCTTAATAAAGACCTGTTGCAGAGGTCACTGCTAGTACTGTGACGCACACACAGCTAAACTTTCCACAGGTGAATGCACTGTGAGTGTGTTAGCTGGATAGGTGGAGTGTTTGATTGGAACATTGATGAAGCGGTAGTTGTAGAGCTAAAGAGCTGCAAGGAGATATGAAGGCCATCGCGAGATGGATGACTGGGTGGTTAGATGTTTCACTAGATAAACAGATGAGACACTAGATGGACAAAGGGCTATATGCACACATTGGTATGATGTGCAGATATTGATAATGGATGTTGTGGGATGCCCGCTAGATGGAGGGTGGGATAGGCAAACGATGGACATATAGGGAGATGTTGGACAGAGGTGATGCACAGATGGATTGCTATGTGCACAAAAGGAGGGACGATGGACAGATGAAGGGCTAGATGAACACATCAGGATATAGACTGAGGGGCTCAATCGATATAGAGAAGACTGCAAGGACAGATGAAGAAAGGAGAAGTGTAGGTGGGCATGTGAGTGGCAAGATCAACGGATGGAAGGGGGTGGCAATGAAGGATGGGTACCAGGGCATATGGGCAGATTCTACATTTGTACATCGATGGGCAGATTTTGATCTACAAGGATCATTGGAGGAACAGAAGGAATGACAAAGAGTACATATGAACGGCGAGGTGGGATAGGTCAATGGGTTGGTGACAGATGCAGGCCTAGGCGGAGAGATGTAGAATTGCCTGAATGTATGGAGGGCCAGAAGAATGGAGGAAGGACTACAAGGATGGATGTGTTGCAAGAAAGACTGATAGAGCGACAGATTGAGGGAAAGAGGGCTAGCTAGACATATGGCTATGGTCGAATGGACGGTGGAATAAATAAACAATACTTAAATTAGTCACATCTGTCGGCATGTTGTGAAGATGGTAACAGAAATGGAGGTGATAGACGCTGACCTTGAAAAGTACAGTCTTGTTTATGTCCAGTCTGGTAGTTATTTTTAGGTCTGTTTGACAGTGGAGCAGTCTGAAGCCTAATGTTATTTGCATTTTTTAAAGTTTTCACAGAAAGGGCTTTGTCTATACTCAGAGGAGTATAACTCTATCACTGCACGCTTTCGGCTGATTGGTGTATTATTCCGCCTCCTATGGAATGCTTGCATTGCCATGCATGATGGGCGATTTTACATCTCTAACATACTCTGAATCATCACACATTAAATTCGTTCTCTCATGGATGCACTGTGTACAGAAAGCAATTTTTTTTGTTATGTTTTCACTTCACTGCTGGAAGTTTTTTAACCGTTTGAGTCAGTACACAGATTGAAAACAAGACTTATTGGCTTTGTCAATACTTGTGTCTATATATCATTACAATCGTAGTAAGTGCTTATTCTGTCGTCCCCACGCATCTTCATTGTTCAGCATCCTGCCCTTCCTGTTCTTACACTGCTCAGGTCTGATCTCAGTTTACTTCCTTGTAATCGCTGTAGATTAGAACATTATTTCATGACAAATACACCTGTCTAATATTCACATGAACGTGTTTTGAGGGCTGCATGAGTTATAGCTCATGTTTACGCTGTAAGTAGTATCAACAGCGTAATACGCTAACAAGCGCCTACCAACAATTTCATGCAGCATGTTTCAGTCTAACCACTCCCATTCCTATATTGACATCCTCTCCAGAGCTGAGATGTCTACTCAATAGTTCATCACAAAGGCTAGTAGGGGCGGAGCAGGGTCAGTCACATACTTGGCTCCTCTGAACCCAAAGTCCATTCATTCACTCATTCATCCATCTATTAATGCATCTTCTTTCTAACAGCAACCGATATGTTTATTTTCAAAAACATTAAAACCTATCTGTTCAATATCCACTCACATATAAATCTACCCATACACCTTTCTATGCACTACTGGTTCACTGGTCAGTCAGTCCGCACATCGTCCATCTATCCTCCTTCCATCCATCCAAATATTTTCTTTCTATCATGAATCCATCAATGTAAATTAAAAATAAATCAAATCCATCATTTATTCTAAAGATCCATACAAAGCTCACCCACCTCTGGGAGAGTATGTCCATCCGTCTAAGCTATCCATCCAAAATCCAGCCATTCATTCATCCATCCATCTGTCTGCTGGCCCATCCATCCATCCAACCATTTACTCACTCCTCCACCCACCCAGCTATTCTTCTTTATGTGATGCCTTCTGCCCTTCATATTCAAAACAATCCCAACCCCTCCAAACAGTGTCCCACTCATGCTGCCATGAGCCCACCTACCAGCGCTCTATCCATCCATTCATTGCCCCACTCACCATTCTACTCGCCCACTAACCATCCATCCATTCACCCATTTACCTGTGATCCACCCAACCATCATTTGAACCACCCTCCCTCCCATCCATTCATCCACCCACGTTTTCCAATTATTCACCCACTTAACAACCCATACACTTACCCAGGGTTCCACCCATCCATCTATTGGCCAGATCACCATCTGTCCTCATACATCCACCCACAGGTCTGCCCATCCATCCAATCTATCGGCCCCACCCATCTGCACAGTAGGAATGCCTATAGAAAGGAACCATGCTAACAGAATACAAGCCTAGGTGCCCACTGCTTCTCTAATGTGAGATTACCAGAGAACAGGAAGAGGGGCATCTGACAAGGTAGACAAAAGAACACTGCCCAATGTGAGAAGTGCAACTGTGAACGAGAGATGATGATAGGAGTGCAAGGGTAAGAGAGGAGCTGAGGAAGGGTGAGTGGGACAGGTGGAGGAGAAGAAAAGAGGAAGGAATAGAAGTCTATTTAGTCAGGAGACAAGATAGGGCCTGGAAGGGAGTGTAAGAGATGTGGAGGAGAGAGAGGGGGCACAAAGATAATTGCAGATAGAGAGGAACCAAAAAGACAAGACAGGATGGGAAGAGCAGTGTGATAAATGTAAGGAGAGGGCTTCTGTGATAGGGCTTCTCTGATAAACAATTTTGAGATAATTTTGACTAAAAACTGTTTGACGTTTATGGCACTGTGTTGAAAATGTATGTCTGGGAACTTGGTACAGATTTTGATCAACTTAACCTCCTTTTCTCATTGCTCCTTCTGAGTCAGAGTGTTCCCTAGCAGTGGGGCTCCACCTGGTAAACATGAAATTGGGTTCATATTGGGCCCAGCTTTGGGCCGCCCACTGCGTGACTCCTGGGGATCCTATTGGAGCCAAATTACCTGACAGCTAGGGTTTTCCCTCTCACTTAACCAGATCCTGTGGGGCATCCAGACTGAGCGTCTGGATAAAGAATGACAGGTAAGGGTGCTGCCTGTTAGGGCCTGAGAGGGCCTGGGGTCAGAATCTCTGCCTCTCTGTCTCCAGACCACCAGGTAAACAGCACACACCACAACAGCGGAAAAATGTGTTTGGACTCTAGATTTAGTGCATCTTAGTACAAACGCTCACATGCAACCACCATGCAAGGGTTGCTGATTCTGGGCTCTTAGTGAGTATCACTCCTGGCTACAGTCCACCTATTGGGCTCTAAGTGAGTATCACTCCTGGCTACAGTCCACCTATTGGGCTCTAAGTGAGTATCACTCCTGGCTACAGCCCACCTATTGGGCTCTAAGTGATTATCACTCCTGGCTACAGTCCACCTATTGGGCTCTAAGTGAGTATCACTCCTGGCTACAGTCCACCTATTGGGATCTAAGTGAGTATCACTCCTGGTTACAGCCCACCTTTTGGGCTCTAAGTGATTATCACTCCTGGCTACAGTCCACCCATTGGGCTGTAAGTGAGTATCACTCCTGGTTACAGTCCACCTATTGGGATCTAAGTGATTATCACTCCTGGCTACAGCCCACCTATTGGGGTCTAAGAGATAATCACTCCTGGCTACAGTCCACCTATTGGGCTCTAAGTGAGTATCACTCCTGGCTACAGCCCACCTATTGGGCTCTAAGAGATTATCACTTCTGGCTACAGTCCACCTATTGGGCTCTAAGTGAGTATCACTCCTGGCTACAGTCCACCTATTGGGATCTAAGTGATTATCACTCCTGGCTACAGCCCACCTATTGGGCTCTAAGTGATTATCACTCCTGGCTACAGTCCACATATTGGGCTCTAAGTGATTATCACTCCTGGCTACAGTCCAACTATTGGGCTCTAAGAGATAATCACTCCTGGCTACAGCCCACCTATTGGGCTCTAAGTGAGTATCACTCCTGGCTACAGCCAACCTATTGGGCTCTAAGTGATTATCACTCCTGGCTTCAGTCCACCTATTGGGCTCTAAGTGAGTATCACTCCTGACTACAGTCCACCTATTGGGCTCTAAGTGATTATCACTCCTGGCTACAGTCCACCTATTGGGCTTTAAGTGATTATCACTCCTGGATACAGACAACCTACGGAGCCCTAAGTGAGTATCACTCCAAGCTACATGCAACCGATTGGGTTCTAAGTGAGTATCACTCCTTGCTACACCCAACCTACTAAGTTCTAAGTGAGTATTAATCTAGGCTACAACCATCGTTCTGGGCTCTAAGTTAGTATTACTCCTGGCTACAGCCAACCTATTGGGCTCTAAGTGAGTATCACTCCTGGCTACAGCCAACCTATTGGGCTCTAAGTGAGTATCACTCCTGGCTACAGCTAACCTATTGGGCTCTAAGTGAGTATCGCTCCTGGCTACAGCCAACCTATTGGGCTCTAAGTGAGTATCACTCCTGGCTACAGCCAACCTATTGGGCTCTAAGTGATTACCACTCATAGCTACACCCTACCTACTGGGCTGTAAGTGAATATCACTCCTGTCTACAGATAACCTACTGGGCTCTAGGAGCCTATCGCCCTGGGCACAGTTCACCAATAGCTCAACTAGGCAGATAGCAGCCCAGGTACAACTTATTTCACCATTAAAACATCAACTCCCTTTCAGACACCAGTATCAACCAATTCTATTTATAACCACATGATGGAGGACAAAAATTAGCCTTTTTGATGGTCTTCCCAGACTCAATCTGATGTAGCCTGTGTCTCTTTATGATACCATATATCAACTCACAACCGGATACCTCATCTTCCAGGGCACAGGGATATGAGGTCTGAAGGTTGTGGAGAAACTTACAGTCCTCTGGGGAGTACAGGTTCAGCCCATCTAACTAATCCCTCACTGCTAACCAGACAGGTCTGCGAAGACTGGAGAGCTCTGCCACACACTGATGGTCACATAGCCCGCCCTCCAAGTTCCAATCAGTCAGAACTCTAACGCAGTCTATGCAGGCAGATCTCAATTCCACTCAATCCTTCTCAATACCTGTTCCCTCTTGTGGATCCATAAGATCACAAAGTGAATGTTCTCCTGCCACAGCCAGCAGAGGTAACCGGAGTGAGTACATGCAGAAAAATTAGCAGCTCAATAAAGGGACTTGCAGAGCTAGTCAGTGCTGCCAGCATAATGCAAACTAAACAAATGCTTGTTTATCTCTCTCACTTCCTCATCCAGCACACCGTCAAGTGCTGTATCCCACAACATGGCATCCGCATCTTGGTGGTCATCTTGCATGACAGGGAAACACATCCCACAAAGACTCAAAGCAAATATAACACAGTTCTAACCACACACCCACATTGTGTAGCACCCAATCCTTGTTGATATGAGCTTCATCACACCACAAAGGGGTAGTATGCACTATAAAAGTGATCCTACAATACACTGTTTCACATGATTCTTACTAAAAGTGTAACATCCTAAGTTTGTACGCTTCCTCAAAAAGTCTCCCCCCCCCAATGTATTCCTAAAAACCTGCTTGGGAAATTGACCTTGACCCCCCCCCCCCTTACCATTCACCGTCTGTAGGCCTTCACGCTCTGAGTACAGCCAGCTCTAAGTCGCATCACTGTTTGCCTCATTCTGTAATATTGTATTGTGGCAAATTGCTCACACTTAAGTTTAGGGATCACAACTTCTCATGTTTTAAAACCATATCTCTGCAACCTAACAATACATAATCTCTTGTAGCCTTTATATTCATCTCTCCCCAACCACCTGCATGAACTCGCCTACTCATTCCTCTGATGGTGGTCACCCAACTCCTAATAATTTGTTCCACCACAAAAACCTGGAGTGAATGCTTAGACTGGTTTCCTTGAGAACACGAGACTACTACCAATAACCAACAATAACCAATACCTACAGATTGGTCACTAACCTTGGTCGCGGAATAGCCACAATGCGCTTCAATGCCTCATCAGGGATAATAAGCGCTATATAAATGCAATTACAATACAAGAGAAATGCGACTAGAGTGGAGGCCAGAGACAAGAGGAACCTAGGGGAGGGGGCGGGGGTTAGCAAAGTGGAGGGGAGTCTGGTGGCTTAGTGGACTAATGTGTCCACTGTAGGGGCCTGTGTTCAACCTCATGGTCACAGGTTCAAATCCCTGCGGGGCCACTCAGCCTTTCATCCTTCTGTGGTCGATAAAATGAGTACCATTGAGTTGGTAACAATAAACATCTGTTATTCAGCGCCAAGATACCCTTGGATGAACGTGCGCTTTACAAATACACATGTCATGTTAGAAAAGAAAAGTGCAAAGAGATAGGAGACCAGAGACAAAATGCCTGGGGGGGGTGGGGAGGAAAAGAGGGCGAGGAGAGGGCAGTTGTACTGTGGGGGAGGAGGGCTTTGAGAGCGTGGAGGGAGAAGGGGAGGGAGAAACACAAATGCTGCAGATTATGCTGTGTTATGTTAAAAATGAACATACAGAAAAAAATGCAAAATGGGTGTAATGCACGAGCTCTCTAGACCACTGAGGTCCCTTCGTGCAGTGGCCAGTGAGGGAAAAAGAGTGCCAGAGAGAAGGGTAACCTTTCATACTTTTAAAACTTTCCTTCCCTCATCGACGCAATTAAAAATAATGTGTTCATTTTGTTTGCTCTTTTAACTCGAGGTACTAAATACCAGAACACAACCAGCCAGACAGCTCGTCAAAATAAATCCAATAACTACACATTTTATTAAAAAAACATGAATATATATATATATATATATATATATTGCTTTAAAAAATGCAATTAACAAAATAGCCGTTCACCAGCACGTATCCGTGAAGATTATCAGTATTGTACGCCCGACTCCGAGTTCTGCTATGCGTTGCGCAATGCCGGACACTTCAAACTTCCACTATCGACACGCATACGCACGACATTTTAGCAAAAACATCTGAAACGATTTTAATGTAAAAGGATGCATTTATACCCAAAAAGTCTGCCTCCCCCTTTTCTCACCCTCTATTTGCATTGCAGCCCCGATCTGTGTGATTTACATTTTGATATAAATCAATATTACATGGTTTTATATTTTGAGAAAGAAAGTTTTACACCGTTTTAGATTTCAAGAAAGACATGTTTTACACATTCTTCAATTTCTAGAAAGAAAAGTGTTATGCGATAAAGAGAATCATTTGGGGAAAAAAACGAAAGTTTAGCGGGATTTTCATACTTCGTGATGTTATCGAGTAATAGAAAATACAAAAATTAAAGTCTTTTTATGCTTATAACCAAACCATGCAGAAATAAGCAGCAACGTTATACACAAAGAAAAGAAATAGAGTGTTCAAAACGTTTGTGTGAGTGTGTAAACATTAGAAAACAGATATATAAAAAATAGCAAAAAGGGAGAGAAAATAATGTAGTGAAAGAAGCAAAAAGGAGGATGAGAAATAAAATAAATGGCGGCGCGGGGGGAGGGGGAGGGGGGGTAGGGGCTGCAGGGTACATTGGGTTTGGTATGGTCCTTCGCTGTAGTCCAAGCTTCGAAGAACAAACGTCGAATCTCGATTTTAGAAGTAAAAGAAGGATCTCCTCAACACGACAGCGGCTCTCTCCTGGCCCCTTCAAGATTTTGGAGGGAAACGCGAAACCCCCCCTATTATCTAGGCCAAGTGGGTGCACCTTCCGCGCATCTCCCTTTAGAATTCAGAAGACCAATGGAGGGGCCCGAGCTCGTTCCAAAGGAGGTAGTCCTGCTCGCTCCAGCAACAAAAAGTAATAATTTCAAGCCATGGAAGAAGCCCCCAGTCTGACCCCAACCAGAGACTGACCCCCAAAGTCAAGGCCTCCAGGTATCAACAGGTGTCAGAGGGAGATCTCCCAACCATCACCACAGCCATCCACCAAGAGAATCCACCATCTTGAGAGCCCCCGCTTCTTGCTAAAGCAGGGACCCCCCACCCCATCCGCAGCGCCTTAGAAGAGTGGGGTGTCCTCAGGTCCTCTCTGCCCTTTGGGACACTCTCCGAGCTCTTTTATCTGAAGCTCTGGGGGTGGTTTCGTGTGTTATTTAAGCTCAGACATGAACAACCACGAACGGGAAGGAAGAGGAAATTTTGTACAAAAAGGAAAGAGTGGGGGCCTTAGATTCCCGCCCCGGCTTTGCTGCTGGGTGTGTGAGAAGTAGCCCGAGGAGGAAGAGGAGGTGGGAGACGGGGCACCCATATGCAGGGACGGAGCGCAGGGCGGTGGCCGGGGCAGGTAGCCCTACCTTGATGGAGTAGTCCATTGTGTCTTCTCACAAAGCTCACAGCTCTTGGTTAAAATTTCTTCACAGGTCCCATCACCGCGCCATGGACAAGCGTAGAGTGCTATGCTCAGCAGGTTGCACACACCACGGCCGGATGAGAGCTTATGGCTTTTTTTTCTTCTTCTATATTTGGGAAGTGAAGTCACAAAAACCACTGAAGCTGGTTTCCTATTGGTGTAACTGAGTTCGAGCTGCAAGTTCTTTTTTTTTCTTTGCTTGTCAGGCTGTATGTGCGTGAGAGGGGGCTACAGAACAATGCAAGCACCAGCCACAGAGATCCTCGCTGTATTTCTGCGCTTTTTGCTGTACACAAGAGCTTCTGGACTTGGGGACTTAGGGGTAACTCCAGTGGTTCCAGGCGACGGGTCTCAAGTGGTGTTTGCTTAGATGGTGAAACCACAAGGGTTGGTACAGGGTTTGGCAGTGATTAGTGTCCTGTGGTTTTTGAAAGTGTATTGGAAGATCTTTGGTGAAAGGTTTGTTGTTTACTCCTTGGTTGGGTAGATAATAGGTCTTGTAAGGCTACAGAGCATTCTTTTTCGTTTGTGATGGATAGTGATGGATGCACCGAGGTTGGGTGTTGACAGGGGTGCTGTGTGGCTGTTTGGTTGAAGGGTGCTCTGTGGTTGTGAGAGTATTGAGTGCCCTGTAACTACAAAAACAATGGAGTCCGTGAGTTTGTGAGGGTAAAGGGTGTCCTGTGATTGGAAGAGATGTTTAGCTTTATAGGTTTGTTATGGTGATGGGTACTTTTTGGTTGGGATAGAGGCTGGGTGAACGAAAAGTCCTATGTTTGGGTGAGTGATGGTTGCTCTGAGAAATGGTTAGGTAGGTGCTGAACACTCTGTAGTAGGGTGCTTTGGGGTTGTAATGGCAAGGGGCTTTTTTGTGGTTATCAGAATAACGGGTGCTCTGTTGTGAGAGTCAAGAGTGCTTTGTGGTTGAGTTAGTGAATGGTGCCTAGGCTTGGGGGATGGGGTCCTGGGTGGTGTGTGCTTATGACAGTAGTTGGTGCTCATAACCCACTCTGTGCTTGAGGGAGTAAAGTGTGCCTTTAAGTAAATAATGGGTGCCCTTGAATGGGTGAGGAGTGCCCTTGAGTGCTATAGATGCTTGTTGATTGGGTGGGTGATGGGTGTGAGGTTGGGTACACAATGTTTTGTGATTGGGAGGGTGATGGTGTTTGCTCATAGGTTGGAGGGTGACTAGTGTTGTGGAGTATAGTGGGTTATAATGAGTGCTGTGAGTGAGTGATATGTGCCTGTATTTGGTTGGGTGTTGGGTCATCAGAATGTGCATGCTGTGGTGATGGTGTGTATTGTTGTACTATGTTAGGATTTTTATTGCAGTGTCAGCATGCCTTGGCGGGGTCTCAGTGTACCAGCTGCTAAAATATGGCTAGTCGAATTTATCGTGTAACCAGCTTGTCCTTGGGAATGGACGGAACTGGAGTATTGTTTCCCTTGTCAGAGAGAGGGCACAGACAGGAGTTTTAAAAGCACTCCCTGACTACAAACAGGAAGCGACCCCCCCCCCGCCCCGCCACTCCTGCCCCGTCGCCTCTGTGAAAGCCTGTGGCCGTCAGTAAGGAAGAGGGTGAGGAACAGTCAGGTCGGGGACATACTACTCTCCAGTGAGGTCTTCAGGTGGGTCCAAGGAGACCAGGACTTCGACCATCTGAAGACGATGGAGTTGGCCTGCAGGTAAGCCAAGTAGAGGCTACTGCAGAAGTACAGGCGCCTTGAAAGGATGGCATTGGAAGTAAAGTTATCACCGTGCAGGACAGCAAAAAAGACAGTGATCCCACAGAGAACTTGTGTAAAAATTGAACACGGGCAAAAACCTCGTGCTCAAAGTCACAAAATATACCCGTAGGAGACTGACCCAAGCAGAAAATGCCTCTAGGCCACGGTTGAATATTTCCAGTGAGACAACAGCTGCTCAAACCAGTCTTCTGTAGCCGAAAATGAGCAAAAGTCGGTATAAAAAAAGTGCAAAAGTCGCATAACGTGAAATACATACATTTTCTAAAATTTCTCATTTGAACGTCTTGGGTACAAACACAAGTCCACCACCCAAATAAAATTAAGATCCCATCCCATGTCACGCTGAGACTTTTTTGGGTGTTAAGGCAAAGGCTTTGAGAGTTGTTTTGATTCTCCTCAGCACTCAGAGGTCCTAGGCGGTGGCGATCAGATCTCTTGTAGATCACTCGATCACTGGCGCCTTCTCTGGAGACCGTTTAGGGAGATGATCCAAATGTCCACGCTAAAGCACAGGGGCAGAGAGCGGGCAATCTCAAGGGGCTTACTGCAGGGAAACCAGGGTCCCAAGACCTCACCACATCACCTGCTGGTGCAGTTCATTCCCTGGGCTACAGTGGGCCAACATCAAGCGTTCTAGCACAGCTTCTCATGGCCCTCTCTTCTAGGCAGCCTTTCCTTGGAGCAAAAGTACCTGCAGTGCTTATCCTCAGCAGTCAGGGGGCTGCTCCCTTCACTGTAGTTACAAGGCCTACTTCCTAGAGCAGAGGTCTTCAAACAGGGGGCGGGCCCCCCTAGGGGGGGCCTCAAGTGATCCCAGGGTGGGCACCAGGCTCTGGCCAAAAGAATCACTATGCTGATAACAGTGTTTTGTTTTCAGTTTAAAAAAATGAGCAGCACCAAGCGGCTCTGTAATGGGCCATCACTAACATCTTTTGTTATTTATATCCTGGCTGGGAGAAGGTGTCAAAAGGGAAGGGACTCCAAATATTCTTGAAAACCTCCACCCCCATTTCTAATATTCACACTGTGGATACTTTTACACGCTATTAAGGCCTGCCTGACCAGAATTGGATGTTTGGCAATCATGTATTTGATTGCATTTTTTAAACGATAACAGAACTTAAATGCAATGTTTAGATATGTCTATACATATTTAAACATTACCAGTTTAATATACTAGTGAACATTTTTGAGGGGGGCCCGGTGATTTTTTTTTTTCCACTGGGGGGACGCCGGATTATAACGTTTGAAGACCACTGTCCTAGAGTGATGCAAAACTTCCAGGTTACAGTTCTTGAACCAGGCAAGGAGAGCTGGCCATCAGCGAACCCAACCATTGAGCACAGAGGCATTTCTTGGTCTCTAATGATGTGGTAGCCCGGGCACTAGTCAATGAAAAACCCTAGCACAAAGACTAGTAAATCAAGCTTGGAGAGCGAGAGATTGTGTATTCTTTTTATCCTGCTTTGGGACCGGGTTCAGACAGTTTCTGATTTTTGCACATTTCTGACAGACTTTTCACGCCATATTCTTTCGCCTCTAGTGTCAGCAGGCAGGAAGAGTATGCTTGTGCTCAGGGTCAGACTAGGGAACTGTTAGAAATGGGGGTCTCTAGTTGGCAATGGCTGGCCACTGTCCAAGTAGGGACCCTTCTTCCTAAGTCAGAGTAAGAGGGCTACACCCTTTGATAACCCCTGCTCAACCCTGTGGTAACGTAGCACGAGCAGCTAGGCTTATCATAGAGTCAGTGTGTGAAGCATTTATGACCATACACAGTAACACAGTGAGGAACACTACAAAGGGACACCACACAAGGAGTTATAAAAAATAAGTATCTTTATATATAGACTTAACACAAGACCAATAACGATAAAAAGGCCACAATACTGTCAAATAGGATTACTCTTGAAATGTTGCAGAAATAGTGCAAAGTGCGCAAAGAGGAGTTCAGTTCAAAGCAGTGGTCTCTGCGACCCTTTTACTTACAAAGTACCTGGATTTCGTAGCAAAACCAACAAAGTGTCGCAAAGAAGTTGTAGCGATGAATTGCTGCACGCGAGGCCGGCGATGCAATAAATACTTGCCGCAAGGGAGGATGATGCGCCGATCTGCTGATGCGTGCAGAGACGATGCGACAAACTTCTGCACGCTAGGCCGTTGATGCGATGACTCCTTGCCGCGAGGGAGGAGACGATGCGACGATCCTGTTGCCTGTGCGACGAAGTTGCGATGCGAAGAAATGGCGCTCCGCGAGGGAGCGACGGTCCTGATGCAATGCGGGGGAAATGGCGGACGCCCGGCGTCCGCGCTGCGATGTCGTGAAGCGATGATCTTGGTGCGATGATCTTTGGTTGCGAGTACTTGGAAGCCCGCAAGCGTGCGGTGCGATGATCTTTGGTTGCGAGCGCTCAGCGGCAGCAGCGCGATGATTTTCTGGGCGCGTTCGGCTGCAGCGGCTCGCAAACGGGCGTTAGCGACGATTTCAGCGCTCTCTTCTCTGTAGTAAAACTAGAGGCCCTGGAACTCACAGGAGCCTCACCTGCAGATAGAAATCCTCGCTGGGAGGAATCAGGAGGCTGTGGTGAAGTCTGATGTGCCTGAGACTTCAACAGGAGGCTAGCTCTCTCCTAGCCCTTGGGTGATTGCTTTAGCAAGATTAATAAAAGTTCTCTCAAAGTCCTTTTCCCTCTTCTTCCAAGTCCAGTGGTAACCACTGCAGGCCAATCCAAGAAACAGCACACAAGCACAAGGATAGTCACCTCCTGCAGATTCCTTCAGTTACACAGACAGAGGTTCGTCTTGATGTCCAGGAGCAATACACATTGTAGGGGTTTCAGCACAGATATTTATACCCCAAAAGTCTTTGTTCTCAAAGCTACAAGTCACTGAGCCTAGCCAGAACCAGTTCTGCTCAGTCCTGGAGCACTTTGTTTACCAGGCTGCATCCTTCCTTTCAGAAAGAGGGGGTCTGCTATCAGACGCACAGCAGGAGGTGGAGCCATCATTCACCTTGCCATGCACAGCCCTATTCAAGTCAAGGAGCCACCCCTCCCCAAACTCCAAATCCAGATCTCTCTATTCAACCCAGGTCTGGCTCAGCCTGCCCTGTCCCTCCAAAACCAGACAGCCAATACACATAACAGCAGAGCACACTGGACGGCTTGGGCAAGAAAATACCTACTTTCTAAAAGTGGTATTTTCAAACACAGGATATAAAAATAAACTTCACTAAAAGTTGTATTTTAATATTCTGAGCTCAGGCATACGAAATTCGTTTTTCTACCATGTTCCTGGGGTCAGTTAGTACTATAGAATGTAATAGTCAAACTTGCCCATTCTGGCCTATGGGGAACAGGTAGCCTTACAGTAGTGAAAAACGAAATTGGGTGTAATTCACTACCAGGACATGCTACACACACCAAGGCATGTCCTACCTTACACATACAATGCACCCTACCATAGGGGTGACTTACATGATGCCAAGGGAAGGTTCAGGGGCTGGGAAGTGGGTGCACTTCACAGCCAAGATGGCAGTTCTGGACTGCACACAGACTCTGCAGTGGCAGGTCTGAGACACACTTTACAAGCTGCTTCTGTGGGTGGCGCAAACCAGCGCTGCAGGCCCACCAGCAGCATTCGGTTTACAAGCCCTGGGCACCCACAGGCCACGCTACTAGGGACTAACAGGTAAACCAAATAAGCCAATCAGGGATATACCAATTCACATGTCATATTTACACAGGGAGCATCCGCGCTGTGGCACTGAAGGGCAGTGGCACAGCGCCCAGAGCATCTAACACCAGCAAAACAGAGGAGACAACAGCGAAAAATGGAAGGGAGACCCACGCCAATGGTGCCAGGTCTAACAGGAACCAAAAGCAGCCTTGGAAAAAATTCTCAAGCAAGCCCCATTCCCTTCTCCTTGCACGATCTCTCTCTCTCTCTCCATCCAACCATACTCTCTCGCTCTCTCCTTCTCTCCTCTATCTCTCTTTTCCCTCTCCAATTGCTTGCTCTCTATCTTCTCCTTCCCCCCTTTCCTCTCTCTCTCTTGAAGCCTCCCCAGGGAGAGCCCCGGAAAGTGACAGAGACTCCCTCTGAGCTTTCAAGACCGACATCCAAGATCTCCAACCCACCAGGAAAATGCCCTGTTGAATAAAAGGCCTGTCCAGCCCCTGTGGGACTTCCCTGTTAAGGGAACCCAAATAAAAGGGACTAAAGAGGGAGAGGCTGCCTCTCAAACTGTTAGGGGATAACACCTCTGCGGCAATCAGGAAAAGAGGGGAGCAAGAACTACCCTTTAATTCAAAGGTGCTCTGTCATCTACCTCGAGACCCCGAAATCTGTGTATTAGAAGGGATCTCAGGAATGCTTTGGAGGGAGCCCTGAAATTCATCTTGCAGTCTGGCAGGAATCTTCCAACCTCCATCTTATGTACCGCTCATGCACAGGAGATCCAAAATGGATTCCTGTATTGCAACAGCCAAGCACAGTACCTACGCCGTGTGCCCATCCGACTACACATTCATAGGTTAAACAGACACAAGACATCCATGTTCACATGGATCAGTCAATGAAGTTTTGTAGAGCGCACTACTCACCCGTGAGGGTCTTAAGGCGCTGGGGGTGAAGAAGGGTGTGAGCACCTCCGTTGGGGTTATTCGAAGAGCCAGGTCTTGAGGTCCTTTCTGAATTGGTGCAGTGTCGGGCTCTGTCGGAGGTGAACGGAGAGTTTGCTCCAGGTCTTGGCTGCAAGGTAGGAGAAGGATCTTCCACCATCTCAAGTCCTGTAAAAACGAGCGACCATGGCTAGGGCGAGGTCGGCTGAGTGGAGGTTTCTCTTGGGGGCGTGGAAGGAGATTCGGTCATTGAGGTATTGCGGTCTGGTGTTGTGGAGGGCTTTGTAGGCGTGTGTGAGCAGTTTGAAGGTTATTCTTCTTTCGACGGGTAGCCAGTGGAGGTCGCGGAGGTGTTGGGTGATATGGTTGTGTCGTGGGATATCGAGGATAAGTCTGGCTGCAGCGTTCTGGACAGTCTGGAGTTTGCGGAGGAGTTTTTTGTTGATTCCGGCATAGAGGGCGTTGCTGTAGTCCAGTCTGCTGGTGATGAATGTGTGGGTGACGGTTTTCCTGGAGTCAGGGGGGATCCACTTGAACGTCTTGCGAAGTATGTGGAGGGTGTTGAAGCATGCGGAGGATACAACGTTGATCTGGCAGTTCACGGTGAGTGAAGAGTCGAGTATGATGCGGGGTTGCGTGCATGGTCAGTAGGCGTGGGTGGGTTTCTGAGGGCGGGGTGGACCAGGTGTCTTCCCATGCAGAGGGGGTGGAACCGAGGATGAGGAATTCTGTCTTCTCCGAGTTAAGCTTCAGGCAGCTGTTTCTCATCCAGGTTGCGACGGCTTTCAACCCTTCTTGGAAGTTGTGCCTGGTGATGTTGGGTTCCTTGGTTAGGGAGAGGATGAGCTGGGTGTCATCGGCATAGGAGACGATGTTGAGCCCGTGGTTTCTGACGATGGTTGCGAGGGGGGCCATGTAGACGTTGAAGAGTGTGGGACTGAGGGAGGATCCCTGGGGTATTCTACATCTGATCTCTGTTGGTTCTGAGAGGAAGGGCAGGAGTCTTATTCTCTGTGTTCTGAGCGTATCTATTCTAGGGCCTTTCCTTGGATGCCGGCGTCGTGGAGTCTGGTGGCTAGTGTGCGGTGGGAGACGGTGTCGAAGGCTACTGATAGGTCCAGGAGGTTGAGGGCTGCCGTGTGGCCTTGGTCGAGGAGGGCGCGGATGTCGTCGGTGGCGGCGAGGAGGGCTGTCTTGGTCCTGTGGTTGCGAAAGACCTGTTTGTAGGGAAAATTTAATCAGGAGAGGCCAGTAGGGAACTCTCCCTTTGCAGGTGACAAGAAAAAGGCCTATACTGCAGGTATAATCAGGCGCTTCCAGCAAATTCCGTTGTCCAGATCCTGGTGAGCTGATGGTAGTCACATTCAGTTAACGGGGGGAACACATGGTATGCACCTCCAGATCACAGAGCTCAGTTGTGGATTTCATTCTATATCACAGTGGGCCCTCAATGTAGATGCATGAGTGTGGTGTGCACTGAGGCAAAAAATCAAAAATATCCAGAGAGTACTTAATGGGCAGCTAAGTGCAGGCATGCTCCATATCCGGAGCCATGCAGGTAACCCTTTTCTGACCCAGTAAATGTTGGGTGCTGCAAGGTAAGTTGTGCTATCAATGCAAAGCTAGCTCAGAAACAAACAACGCATGCATAGTTTCCGTGAGCGATTGCTTAAATTTGTGGGTGGATTGGTTCTGGTTGGAACATGAATATGGGACAAATAATGAAAAAATAAGCTGGCCACCCACATAATGAGGCCATTGGAGTCGCAAGCTATGAAACCAGTTGCCAGGTTTTTCTTCGATCCTGAAGTTATACGGTCCACATAGCTGTATCAGGGTGCGATTTCCAGTGTTCCTACTGGCCAGGTTGCTCAGAGAGGCAGGGGCAGTTCAGGACCTCTGCCCAGCTTGGCACTTGGTGCCCAGGTCGTTTCAAAGGAACCTTTCTTCCAATATCAGGCTATGGTGGGGGGTGGCCAGTGCTTGGCACCATGTGACTGGATCATATGAGTTTTGGGGATGGTAAGGCGAGGGCTCTCATTTTAATAAGGCGTATGTTGGTGCAAGCTACACCATGCCACGTATGCCTTCGTGTACACTTGAGTCTTCTAAGGACAGCTCTTTGTCTCTGATGAAATGGTATTTGGATGTTGGAAGTGGATATAAGTGGCTTCCTTGAAATATCCTTTTACTGTGGATTCATAGAGACAATACTCCAGGCAAGTAGACATAACGACAGCAACAACGGCAGACATTCCTCAGGTTTGGTTCCAATCTGAATGATGTTGAGGTAGCATCACAGCTTCATATGGATCAAGTCATGAGAGTCTTAAAGTTATTGGGTTCAAGAGTACAGTGTGTATTTTGTTTTCAAGTGAGTAGATCAAAAGTCCAACTCTAGTCAGAACTTGCCAGATTATTAGTACAGAAAACAGCTTTACAGTTTTCTTTCTCATGCAGACTACAGGAAACCGATTTTGGAATCAGCTTTGATGTGTATTCCACCCCATAGGCCAGACATGGAAAACAACTCTATGTATTCTTAAACGAAACACAAGAACTGCAAAGATAGGGACTTGAGGCTGCCCTATCTTCAGTGTTGGCATCTCTCTGTGGTTCTACAAAATGCAGATGCACATAGAAACACACATTCGCCTTACATCAGAGGGATTATTCAATTCCATAAATCAGGGCAGATAGATCTTGTTGCTATAGCTCTAAAACCTATACACCACTTCCATTAAACAGCAGCCTCCTTCTAAGGAAGTTTGGTGGGGCTAAATCCCTGAAGAACAGATGAAGGATGAGGCTGTTGCCTCTCCCCCATTCACACAACAGAACATTAGGGTTGGAGGGAGATGTCAGAGTGGTTCCTTGAGCCAGAGCCAAACTCAGGCCAGATAGGGGTCCTTTGCAGAGGAATATAAAGTGTGGTGTCACACAGATGGCACAGAGAGCAGTAGGCTGCATTCTTGCTTCAGGAATGGAGATAAAGAGATGCTAAGTGTGGCTCGTTTGTGAGTTAGGCCCTGAGCCGACTGAGGTAGACTCATGGTTTCCATATTCTGAATCACATTGTGTTACACTCGACTACTCGCTAATAGTTTCAAGAGCTAAAGACTCTTGAAAGAGAGAGGTTAAAAAATGAAACATTATGAAACAATATCTCACTATTGTGTGAAAAACGAGGCTCGTGCACTGTGGGGTGATAAAGTAACTGTGGTAGTATTAGAGGGAGAACACTACCTATTTCAGAATGCCTAGTTCTAGGCACTTCAATGAAGCCATTTTAAGTGTGCCCTTGAACATAATTGTCAAATCACTTTCCCTAACTGTGATCGATGGTTCTCCATAAATTTAGACTGCATTGAAAGCAGATTAGCTAAAATAGGGCCATTGACTGACGTCATCTGAGCACTATAACTAAAATTCGTCACCTCGGTGGGATATTTCACAAATTAATCTTTGGTATGATTGTGTAACATTATACCAATAAACTGCAATATTTCACTGATATTATACATACACAGTCTAACTAGTGTAAAGACATTTGTATTCAGAAACCAGTGCAAAATGCATTTTTTACACAAACAAACATTGCAGCAGACATGGTCACTTCCCACTCTTCTGTCACCAGCATTGCAGCAGACACGGTCACTCCTCACTCTTCAGTCACCATCATTGCAGCAGACATGGTCACTTACTACTTTTCTGTCACCATCATTGCAGCAGACATGGCCACTTCCCACTCTTCAGTCACCATCATTGCAGCAGACATGGTCACTCCCCACTCTTCAGTCACCATCAGTGCAGCAGACATGGTCACTCCCCAATCTTCAATCACCAACATAGCAGCAGATATAGCTACTTCCCACTCTTCTATCGCCAACATTGCAGCAGGCATGGTCAATTCCCACTTTTCTGTCAACAACATTGCAGCTGATATGGTTACGTCCCACGCTTCTATCACCATCATTGCAGCAGACACGGTCAATTTCCACTCTTCTGTCACCGTCATTGCAGCAGGCATGGTCAATTTCCACTCTTCTATCACCATCATTGCAGCAGACACGGTCATTTCCCACTCTCCTGTCACCATCATTGCAGCAGGCATGGTCACTTCCCCATCTTCTACCACATCATTGCAGCAGACGTGTTTATTTCCCATGTTTCTATCACCAATATTGCAGCAGACACGGTCACTTCTCACTCTTCTATCACCATCATTGCAGCAGACACGGTTCTGTCACCATCATTGCATCAGACATGGTCACTTCCCACTCTTCAGTCAGGATCATTGCAGCAGACATGGTCACTCCCCACTCTTCTATCATCAACATAGCAGCAGATAGAGTTATTTCCCACTCTTCCGTCACCATCATTGCAACAGACATGGTCACTTCTCACTCTTCTATCACCATCATTGCAGCAGACACGGTTCTGTCACCATCATTGCATCCGACATGGTCACTTCCCCCTCTTCTATTATCAACATAGCAGCAGATATAGTTACTTTCCACTCTTCTATCATCGTCATTGCTGCTGACATGGTCACTTCCCATTCCTTCATCATCATGGCAGCAGGCATGGTCCCTTCCCACTCTTCAGTCACCATCATTGCAGCTAATATGGTCACTTACCACTCTTCTTTCGCCAACATTGCAGCAGACACAGTCACTTCCCAGTCTTCTGTCACTATCATTGCAGCAGGCATGGTCAATTTCCACTCTTCTATCACAGTCATTGCAGCAGGCATGGTCACTTACCACTTTTCTCTCACCATCATTGCAGGAGACACGGGCACTCCTCACTCTTATGTCACCATCATAGCAGCAGACACAGTCACTTCCCACTCTTCTGTCACCAACATTGCAGCAGACACGGTCACTCCTCACTCTTATGTCACCATCATAGAAGCAGACACAGTCACTTCCCACTCTTCTGTCACCATCATTGCAGCAGACACGGTCACTCCTCACTCTTATGTCACCATCATAGAAGCAGACACGGTCACTTCCCACTCTTCTTTCACCAACATTGCAGCCGACATGGTCACTTCCCACTCTTCTATCACCGTCATTGCAGCAGGCACGGTCACTTCCCACTCTTCTTTCATCAACATTGCAGCAGACACGGTCACTGCCCATGCTTCTGTCACCATCATTGCAGCAGACACGGTCAATTTCCACTCTTCTATCACCGTCATTGCAGCAAGCATGGTCATTTACCACTTTTCTGTCACCATCATTGCAGCAGACACAGTCACTTCCCTCTCTTCTGTCACCATCATTGCAGCAGACATGGTCAATTTCCACTCTTCTATCACCGTCATTGCAGCAGGCATGGTCAATTTCCACTCTTCTATTACCGTCATTGCAGCAAGCATGGTCATTTACCACTTTTCTGTCACCATCATTGCAGCAGACACGGGCACTCACCACTCTTCAGTCACCAACATTGCAGAAGACATGGTCACTTACCACTTTTCTGTCACCATCATTGCAGCAGACACGGTCACTGCCCACTCTTCTGTCACCATCATTGCAGCTGACACGGTCACTTCCCACTCTTCTGTCACCATCATTGCAGCAGACATGGTCAATTTCCACTCTTCTATCACCGTCATTGCAGCAGGCATGGTCAATTTCCACTCTTCTATCACGGTCATTGCTGCAAGCATGGTCATTTACCACTTTTCTGTCACCATCATTGCAGCAGACACAGTCACTTCCCTCTCTTCTGTCACCATCATTGCAGCAGACATGGTCAATTTCCACTCTTCTATCACCGTCATTGCAGCAGGCATGGTCAATTTCCACTCTTCTATCACCGTCATTGCAGCACGCATGGACATTTACCACTTTTCTGTCACCATCATTGCAGCAGACACGGGCACTCCCCACTCTTCTGTCACCAACATTGCAGCAGACATGGTCACTCACCACTCTTCAGTCACCAACATTGCAGCAGACATGGTCACTTACCACTTTTCTGTCACCATCATTGCAGCAGACATGGTCACTGCCCACTCTTCTGTCACCATCATTGCAGCAGACACAGTCACTTCCCACTCTTCAGTCACCATCTTTGCAGCAGACACGGTCACTGCCCACTCTTCTGTCACCATCATTGCAGCAGACACAGTCACTTCCCACTCTTCAGTCACCACCATTGTAGCAAACACTGTCAATTTCCACTCTTCTATCACAGTCATTGGAGCAAACATGGTCACTTACCACTTTTCTGTCACCATCATTGCAGCAGACACGGTCACTCCTCACTCTTCTGTCATCACCATTGCAGCAGACACGGTTACTTCCCACTCTTCTGTCACCATCATTGCAGCAGACATGGTCACTTCCCACTCTTCTGTCTCCATCATTGCAGCAGACATGGTCACTCCCTCTCTTCTGTCACCATCATTGCAGCAGACATGGCCACTTCCCACTCTTCTGTCACCATCATTGCAGCAGACATGGTCACTTCCCACTCTTCTTTCATCAACATTGCAGCAGGCATGGTCACTTCTCACTCTTCTGTCACCATCATTGCAGCAGGCACGGTCACTTCTCACCCTTCTGTCACCATAATTACAGCAGACACGGTCACTTCCCATTCCTTCACCATCAGGGCAGCAGACATGGCCACTTTCACTCTTCTCTTACCATAATTGCAGCAGGCACGGTCACTTCCCACTCTTCTGTTGCCAACATTGCAGCAGACACGGTCACTTCCCACTCTTCAATCACCAACATTGCAGCAGACATGGTTACTGACCTCTCTTTTGTCACCATCATTGCAGCAGACATGGTTACCTCCCTCTCTTCTGTCACCATCATTGCAGCAGACATGGCCACTTCCCACTCGTCAGTCACCATAACTGCAGCAGGCACGGTCACATCCCACTCTTCTGTCACCATAATTGCAGCAGATACGGTTCTGTCACCATAATTGCAGCAGACACGGTCACCTTCCACTCTTCAATCACCAACATTGCAGCAGACATGGTCAATTCCCACTTTTCTGTCAACAACATTGCAGCTGACATGGTCACTTCCCATTCCTTCACCATCATGGCAGCAGGCATGACCACTTTCACTCTTCTCTCAACATCATCGCAGCAGACACGGTCACTTCCCACTCTTCCGTCACCATCATTGCAGCAGACATGATTACTGCCCTCTCTTCTGTCCCCATCATTGCAGCTGATATGGTCACTTACCACTCTTCTTTCGCCATCATTGCAGCAGACACAGTCACTTCCCACTCTTCAGTCACCATCATTGTAGCAGACACGGTCAATTTCCACTCTTCTATCACAGTCATTGCAGCATACATGGTCACTTACCACTTTTCTGTCACCATCATTGCAGCAGAAACGATCACTCCTCACTCTTCTGTCATCACCATTGCAGCAGACACGGTCACTTCCCACTCTTCTGTCGCCATCATTGCAGTAGATATGGTCACTTCCCACTCTTCAGTCACCATCATTGCAACAGACACGGTCACTCCTCACTCTTATGTCACCATCATAGCAGCAGTCACGGTCACTTCCCACTCTTCTGTTGCCATCATTGCAGCAGACACGGTCACTCCTCACTCTTATGTCACCATCATAGCAGCAGACGCGGTCACTTCCCACTCTTCTGTCACCATCATTGCAGCAGACACGGTCACTTCTCACTCTTCTGTCGCCATCATTGCAGCAGACATGGTCACTTCCCACTCTTCTGTCTCCATCATTGCAGCAGACACGGTCACTCCTCACTCTTCTGTTACCATCATTGCAGCAGACATGATCAATTTCCACTCTTCTATCACTGACATTGCAGCAGACACGGTCACTTCCCACTCTTCTGTCACCATCATTGCAGCAGACACGGTCACGCCTCACTCTTCTGTCATCACCATTGCAGCAGACACGGTCACTTCCCACTCTTCTGTCACCATCATTGCAGCAGACAAGGTCACTTCCCACTCTTCTGTCGCCATCATTGCAGCAGACATGGTCACTCCCCACTCTTCAGTCACCATCATTGCAGCAGACATGGTCACACCCCACTCCTCTGTCACCATCATTGCAGCAGACATGGTCGCTCCTCACTCTTCTATCACCATCATTGCAGCAGACATGGTCACTCCCCACTCTTCTATCACTGTCATTGCAGCAGGCACGGTCACTTCCCACTCTTCTGTCACCAACATTGCAGCAGACACGGTCACTTCTCACTCTTCTGTCGCCATCATTGCAGCAGACATGGTCAATTTCCACTCTTCTATCACCGTCATTGCAGCATACATGGTCACTTACCACTTTTCTTTCACCATCATTCCAGCAGACACAGTCACTCCTCACTCTTCTGTCGTCACCATTGCAGCAGACACGGTCACTTCCCACTCTTCTGTCACCATCATTGCAGCAGACATGGTCACTTCCCATTCTACTATCACCGTCATTGAAGCAGGCATGGTCACTTCCCACTCTTGTTTCATCAACATTGCAGCAGACACAGTCACTTCTCACTCTTCTATCACCATCATTGCAGCAGACACGGTCACTTCTCACTCTTCTGTCACCATCATTGCAGCAGACATGGTCACTTCCCACTCTTCTTTCATCAACATTGCAGCAGACACAGTCACTGCCCACTCTTCTGTCACCATCATTGCAGCAGACACGGTCACTTCCCACTCTTCTGTCACCATCATTGCAGCAGACACGGTCACTTCCCACTCTTCTGTCACCATCATTGCAGAAGACACGGTCACTTCCCACTCCCCACTCTTCTGTCACCATCATTGCAGCAGACACGGTCACTTCCCACTCTTCTGTCACCATCATTGCAGCAGATACGGTCACTTCCCACTCTTCTGTCACCGTCATTGCAGCAGGCATGGTCACTTACCACTTTTCTATCACCATCATTGCAGCAGACACAGTCATTCCTCACTCTTCTGTCATCATCATTGCAGCAGACACGGTCACTTCTCACTCTTCTGACACCATCATTGCAGGAGACACGGTCACTTCCCACTCTTCGATCAGCAACATTGCAGCAGACATGGTCACCTCCCAATCTTCTGTCACCATCATTGCAGCTGACACAGTCACTTCCCACTCTTATATCGTCAACATTGCAGCAGACACGGTCACTTCCCAATCTTCTGTCACCATCATTGCAGCTGAAACGGCCACTTCCCACTCTTCTGTCACCATCATTGCAGCAGACATTGTCACTTTCACTCTTCTCTCAGCATCATTGCCACAGACACAGTCACTTCCCACTCTTCGATCACCAACATTGCAGCAGACACGGTCACCTCCCAATCTTCTGTCACCATCATTGCAGCAGGCATGGTCACTTCCCAATCTTCTGTCACCATCATTGCAGCTGAAACGGCCACTTCCCACTCTTCAGTCACCATCATTGCAGCAGACACGGTCACTTCCCACTCTTCTGTCACCAACATTGCAGCAGACACGGTCACTTCTCACTCTTCTGTCACCATCATTGCAGCAGACATGGTCACTTCCCACTTTTCTGTCACCATCATTGCAGCAGACATGGTCACTTCCCACTCTTCAGTCACCATCATTGCAGCAGACACGGTCACTTCCCACTCTTCTTTCATCAAAATTGCAGCAGGCATGGTCACTTCTCACTCTTCTGTCACCATCATTGCAGCAGATACTGTCACTTCCCACTCTTCAGTCACCATCATTGCAGCAGGCATGGTCACTCCCCACTCTTCTGTCACCATCATTTCAGCAAACATGGTCACTCCCCAATCTTCAATCACCAACATAGCAGCAGATATAGTTACTTCCCACTCTTCTATCACCATCATTGCAGCAGACATGGTCACTTCCAATTCCTTCACCATCTTGCAGCAGACATGGCCACTTCCCACTCTTCAGTCACCATCATTGCAGCAGGCACGGTCACTTCCCACTCTTCAGTCACCGTCATTGCAGCTGACACGGACACTTCCCACTCTTCTGTGAGCAACATTGCAGCGGATATGGTTACTTCCCACGCTTCTATCACTATTATTGCAGCAGACACGGTCACCTTCCACTCTTCTATCGCCAACATTGCAGCAGACACGGTCACTTCCCACTCATCTATCACCATTATTGCAGCATATATGGTCAATTCCCACTTTTCTGTCAACAACATTGCAGCTGATGTGTTTATTTCCCACTCTTCTGTCACCATCACTGAAGCAGACACTTTCACTTCCCACTCTTCTATCAACAATATTGCACCAGACATGGTCACTTCCCACTCTTCTGTCGCCATCATTGCAGCAGACACAGTCACTTCTCACTCTTCTGTCACTATCATTGCAGCAGACATGGTCACTTCCCACTCTTCTGTCGCCATCATTGCAGCAGACATGGCCACTTCCCACTCTTCAATCACCTTAATTGCAGCAGAAACGGTTACTGCCCACTCTCCTGTCACCATAATTGCAGCAGGCATGGTCACTTTCCCCTCTTCTGTCACATCATTGCAGCAGACGTGTTTATTTCCCATGCTTTTATCACCAATATTGCAGCAGACACCGTCACTTCTCACTCTTCTATCACCATCATTGCAGCAGACACGGTTCTGTCACCATCATTGCATCAGACATGGTCACTTCCCACTCTTCAGTCACGATCATTGCAGCAGACATGGTCACTCCCCACTCTTCTATCATCAACATAGCAGCAGATATAGTTATTTCCCACTCTTCCGTCACCATCATTGCAGCAGACACGGTCACTTCTCACTCTTCTATCACCATCATTGCAGCAGACATGGTTCTGTCACCATCATTGCATCCGACATGGTCACTTTCCACTCTTCAGTCACGATCATTGCAGCAGACATGGTCACTCCCAACTCTTCTATCATCAACATAGCAGCAGATATAGTTACTTCCCACTCTTCAGTCACCATCATTGCAGCAGGCATGGTCACTCCCAACTCTTCTATCATTAACATAGCAGCAGATATAGTTACTTCCCACTCTTCAGTCACCATCATTGCAGCTGATATGGTCATTTCCCACTCTTCTGTCACTATCATTGCAGCAGGCATGGTCACTTACCACTTTTCTGTCACCATCATTGCAGCAGACACGGTCACTCCTCACTCTTATGTCACCATCATTGCAGCAGACATGGTCTCACTCCTCACTCTTCTGTCACCATCATTGCAGCAGACACGGTCTCACTTCCCACTCTTCTGTCACCATCATTGCAGCAGACACGGTCACTGCCCACTCTTCTGTCACCATCATTGCAGCAGACACGGTCACTGCCCACTCTTCTGTCACCATCATTGCAGCAGACACGGTCTCACTCTTCACTCTTATGTCACCATCATTGCAGCAGACATGGTCACTTCCCACTCAAAGTCAAGTCAAAGAAGGCTTTATTCGATTGAATAAACAAACAATCATAAAAGCAATAGATAAAACAATCTTACAATTCATGCAGACAAAATTCATTATTAAGTATATACAAAAGATTAAAAAAGTATTAAATTTACAGGCCATAATACAGACAATTTAAAATCCATTTCTCATTGAGACAGTAGTGTACATCTTTGTTTCCTTATACTCAAAACCTTTTTCAGAAAAATTATTATTCTAAAAACACAGTGCTCATTTTCCAAAAATTGAAGAGCCAGGAAAGCAGGACGACATTGACGTAACCCCCATTGTTTTAAAATAGGAACAAGGAGGGCTCTCCTAGGTACAGAATAAAACCTACAGAACAAAGCAACATGGATCGTAGATTGAGGGGACATGTTATCACAGGGACATAATTGGAGATTTTGAGACCAATCATTCTCAGTGGGGAAAGTTACCAGCCTATAGAAAATCCCCAGCCTAAAACGAGTTAATAAAAACCTATCATGGGCACTAGGTACAAAAGTCAGTTAGGGTTGAACATTAAAAGAAGATAAAACCAACTGATTGCGCAGGACTGTGGGTTTTAATATCTCCGATGACATTCTAATCGTATCCAGATGGAGAATACCCCCATGCTTTAATTCCTTCCTTGTTATTGCCCTGATTGTGGTAGGTTTAGTGAAATAGTCTAAATAGTCAAGATCCTTTAAAAAGTTTCGGACGTATTTTATCCAAGGGATCCTCACGGCACCTTCCAATTTCAGGATGTCAATAAGGATATCTCTATTCAGTTTCGCCTCTTCTTTGGTCCAGAGCCTGTGCCATAACAGGACAGGCTCGAGCCTCATTAAATCTGATATAAAAGGTAGTCCTAACTCAGCATGACATATGCATGCTGAAGTACTACTCGGAACCGAAAGGATATACCTTAGGAAGGAGTTCTCTACTCTCTGGATTGGTAGCGGGTCGGCATGCCCCCAAACCCCGCTCCCATATACTGCAGCTGAAACACATTTAGCCTTATAAATTTTAATAAGCTCCACTGGGGGTTTTTTGCCTAATTTTCTTGCAAAAGAAGTAAGAGCGGAGGTAGTACGTAAAAGTGCCAATTTTTTTGCTGCAGTAGCTTGCACCCAGGTATCGTTATGGGCAAAAAGAATGCCCAAGTAAGAGAAAGTCTTTGAAATCCCAATCTTTTGTCCTGCCACATACATATCTTTATGCTTCTTTATTCTGGAGCCACACCGCATAACAAAAGTTTTGGAAGAGTTTACCCATAGACCTAGGTCTTGCATAAAAAGGGAAAAACTATCCAAAACACGCTGTAAACCTACTTGTGTACGGGACATCAGCACCGCGTCATCTGCGTACAGAAGGGCTGGAATAGAGCGGCCGGCCACCTGAGGGAAGTCCTGATTATCTTTGGTAAGGGCCTCCCCCAATCCATTTATATACAAATTAAACAGGAACGGAGCCAGGACACAACCCTGCCTGACTCGGCTCCTGATTGGGAATGTGGTCGTGCACTCGCCCTTCAACCCGCAGCGGACGCGGGCTTTGGCATCACTATAAAAACGTTTAAGAAAATAAATAATATTTACATCAACCCCCATGACTTCTAATATTGACCATAACTTAGTATGACGCACGCAATCAAATGCGGCTGTGAGGTCAACAAATGCTAAAAAGAGGTTCCCTTGTTTTGCTCTGGTGTACTTCCCCACTAAAAGAGAAAGGTTTATACCCTGTTCAACAGTCCCTACACCAATCCTGAAGCCATACTGAAGGTCTGACAGGATAGAATTCTCGTCAGACCAGTCCTGGAGACGTTCCAGGACGATTCTACCCACTACCTTTGTTATGGCGTCCAGCAGGGAGATTGGTCTGTAGCATCCAGGATCATGCCTATCCCCCTTCTTAAAAATGGGCACAATAGTAGACTCAACCCACGTGGGTAGGAAATCAGTGCTACAGCTGGCGTTGAGCACCTGCACCAGTAGGGGTCCCCATAGAGAAACGTTTGATTTAAACATGTCCACGGGGACCCCGTCTGGACCAGGTGCCTTACCGCCTTTACTTACATCCAGAGCTCGCTTTACTTCATCTAGGGTAAATCTCAATTCCTTCTGATTTGAGTAATAATTTGGTCCCAACGCCCGACACGCTCGGGTGTCCTCGGTATCAAGATACCCCTCACCCTCAGGGTTATCCTCGCCCCTATACACTTGGGCGAAATGCCCAATCCACTGCTCTTCCGATATAGCTATCTCAATTGAGGGACCGGTCTCTGCAGTCAGGAAAGGTGCCCGGGTTACCTTCCAGAAGGCCGCCGAATCTCTGGATAGTGAGGCCGCATGTAGAGCCTCCCAGGCTTCCCTCTTCAAGACATTTTTTCTGTCCCTTACTGCTTGTTTGTATGCCTCTCTCGCTGCCCTTATTTCCAGAATATTTTTCGGTATTTTGTGGAGTACCTTCTTTAACTGGGAGTACGCTTTAGTGCACCTTGTATCAAACCACCCTTTATGAGAGCTATTACTCCTTTTGCGCCTTACGAGGGACTCTCTTATCGCAGTGGTTATTACCATGAATGAGCTTAAAATTATATCAGGGGCGCTGTTTCAATCAAACACGTCTCTATTTGTAATTTGCAGTTAACCACCACTGCTTTAGTCACGGCAGCTTGATCAGCCATGGCCCAACAAAGGGAGTACCCGTTAGTGCTACCTATAGCTATATTTTCTAGCAACCGATCGTTATTGACATTAAGTCTAAAAATTTTGCTAGAGGATAGCCTAATGGTCAAACAAAGGGGAAAATGATCACTCAATGAGTTCTCTGAGACACAAAAGGAAAGTAAGCTTTGTTCGTATTTATTTGATACTAAAATAAAGTCTATAGTGGAGCAAAGACCTCTACCGTTGAATGTCCATGGCATTGGGGTTCGTGTAGGGCAAATTTCATTAGCAAAACCCAGATCAAAGCTAAAAATAAATTCATTTAGCATCCCCCCAAACTGGTATGCCTAAAGTGAGATGAACATGCACCTACCTCTCGTAGGCCTCCACACAAATTATCATCAGCATTTTCACATAACGCACAGTTAAAATCCCCAGCTAATATATATGTTATATCTTTGCCCATAGTTTTACCTGCTGATCTCAGTTCAGTGGACATCTTTCTTACAACAGTGCCCGCTTCCCCAAGGGGGATGTTATTATAAAAGTTGACCAAAACTATGGATGATGATTTGTTAAGATCCAATCTAACTAAATGATAATAATCATCACTAGCAAGCATCGTGATGTTTCTTATGTTTAGGCCAATAGATATATACGTACATAAACCACCCTTGGCCCGTCCACTCTGAACATTCACAGCTGGGGTGTGGTAGGTCCTATATCCATTCAGGTGAATCACGTCCGTAGACCAAGTCTCCTGAAGGCACAGGACCTCGAATTGTAGGATAAAATCCCACCACAATTGAACGTTCAACTTTGAGCGAATCCCCGCAATATTCCATGACACTATGTTGCAAAGGGGAAGTTTGACGTCAGGGGGGCTATTACAAAAATGTGTAGCAGGACTAGAAAGGTCCTTGTTTACAAGTATGGGTAGAGAGGGGACAGTTAAAATGCCCTGTACATTAATTTGATCCTCTGTCTGTGGGCCCGTGGGTCCATGTACCTCGGGTCTACTGTTAACAGTCGGACAGTCATTTAAGTCACTAATTGAAAAAGGGACATTTAGAATATCACAATGATCACCCTGTGTCTCCACAATCGTTTCCAAGGACCCAAGAGCCAGATCACTATCCTTGTTAACATGATGACCACATATAGGGTCGTCATTTCTCCTTAAAATTGACCTGCAATGTCTCCTATACTCTGAGCTGCTAGACTGATAATTATTTAATACATGAATTCTGGACTCCAGTCAATCGATATCTTCCATAAAGTTCAAGGGATCAAAACGGTTATGAACTGGAACAGAATAACTAGGCTGTCTTAGTCTAGGATAATTATCTCTCTCAGCGGAAAAACCCTGTTGAATTGGTGAATATAAGGAGCAATAAAAATATCCCAATGGTACTATGTTTATATTGTTGGGATCAAAAGGTCCCCTATTGCCCCTTTCTAGTACTGTATGCACCAATAAAGGTGATTTAAATGTTAGTACAACGCAGTCCCCACAAAAAGATTTAACTGAGGGGCCAACCCACGCAATCCTGTGCGCCATTTTAAAATCATTAAAAAGGGGCTTGCTTAAGCCCGTTCTTCTGGCTAGAAAATGGAGTGACTTGTTTTTTAAGGACGACCAGTGCTCAAAAGCATTGTTAATTAATGGTGGAACATTCACCAGAACTACCGTATACGGAGTCACTTCTGGGGGCAGATGTAGGTTAGATGGAGGGCAATGAAACTGATCTTTTTGTTCTTGTAGTTCTCTGCCCTTCCTAGTTTCCCTATTCCTATCTATCATCCCTTCAGTCTGCATACTCCTGTCTGGGCCAGCAGGGTTACTAGGAACTGTTATAGCGGGTCTGCCTGTGCTAGGGTGCTGACCAGCACGTGCCAATGAGTTGTCTGTGTTAGAGGTGATCGTATAGGGAGTATTACTCCTATTTGATATTAGTGCGGTAGCTTCGGGAATGATGGTAGAAGCAACAACCGTGTCCACCCCCTGTTTAATGGGTTAACTTCATTTACTTTAGTGTTATCTATTGATTTTACTGATAGTGTACTGCCGACCAGCTCCTCTATTTTTAAAAGTCTAGCTTCCACTGTAGTTACCTTTATCATGATAGGTTCTAAAAAGGTTGATAGCATTATCTCAAGTCTGCCCCAAACATTCCTGTCAAAAACATTATCATCAGATTTGGCAGCCTCGCTTAAATTCGCAGTAGTCGGGGGACTTTATTGGATTCTCCCGTATCAGCAACCGGTTTTACCTTGCTCTCCTTCACCTTTTGGGCAGGTTTGCTCTGTTTTAAAATGGTTTTACCTTTCCGTTTATTTCGAACAGGATCAGTAGTATGATTTAACTTGCGTATAGCCTTTTGTCCTCTAGTAGTAACTTTTAAGCTAACAGGGCTTAAACCACGACCCGGGGGAGAGATGGGAACAGAGTCGGATGTTATATCTATTGTTGTTTGAGCCGGAGTACTATGCAATGAAGGTAATGACTCATTGTTAATAATCGTTGCTGGGTCCGTGAGTACAGGTGTAGTAGAAAGTCTGCTCCGAGAGGGTTGCGGTGTGAAAGAGAGTCTTCGTTCAGTCAATTTTATTTCATTTATCAGGCATGATTCTGCCCTTTGGAGGAATGCATCTAATGTCCCGGTAACATTTGGGTCTTTACCATACTTTATCTTATTCATATTAGACAAACACTGGCCATGATAATAAGAATTAACAGGGTAATAACATTAGATACAGCCTTTGTCCCGTTTTGAACAAAATAACAAAAAAAAGATGGAAAATCTTAGGGGAATGGCCCAGCCCAGCCTCTTACTGTCTCGGACGGGCTCAGACGGGCCCGCCCTTGGTCCGGGCTTGGTCCGCGCGCGCGTCCCGCGCTGCGGGAGTCTGCGTTGGTTCTTAAAGCGCTACTGCCCCAATTGGCTGCAGCTGTGTCCCCCAAGCGTAGAGCAGGCTGGATGGTGTAGTCCTCCGGGACCACACAGGAAGAATGAATGGCAGCGCTTGGCTCGAAAACGAAGAGGAAAGGAACCCGCGCTGCGGGAGTCTGCGCTGGTTCTTAAAGCGATACTGCCCCAATTGGCTGCAGCTGTGTCCCCCAAGCGTAGAGCAGGCTGGATGGTGTAGTCCTCCGGGACCACACAGGAAGAATGAATGGCAGCGCTTGGCTCGAAAACGAAGAGGAAAGAAACCCGCGCTGCGGAAGTCTGCGCTGGTTCTTAAAGCGCTACTGCCCCAATTGGCTGCAGCTGTGTCCCCCAAGCGTAGAGCAGGCTGGATGGTGTAGTCCTCCGGGACCACACAGGAAGAATGAATGGCAGCACTTGGCTCGAAAACGAAGAGGAAGGTCACTTCCCACTCTTCTTTCATCAACATTGCAGCAGACATGGTCACTTCTCACTCTTCTGTCACCATCATTGCAGCAGACACGGTCACTTCCCACTCTTCTGTCACCATCATTGCAGCAGACATGGTCAATTTCCACTCTTCTATCACCGTCATTGCAGCAGGCACGGTCATTTACCACTTTTCTGCCACCATCATTGCAGCAGACACGGTCACTGCCCACTCTTCTGTCACCATCATTGCAGCAGACACGGTCTCACTTCCCACTCTTCTGTCACCATCATTGCAGCAGACACGGTCACTGCCCACTCTTCTGTCACCATCATTGCAGCAGACACGGTCTCACTCCTCACTCTTATGTCACCATCATTGCAGCAGACATGGTCACTTCCCACTCAAAGTCAAGTCAAAGAAGGCTTTATTCGATTGAATAAACAAACAATCATAAAAGCAATAGATAAAACAATCTTACAATTCATGCAGACAAAATTCATTATTAAGTATATACAAAAGATTAAAAAAGTATTAAATTTACAGGCCATAATACAGACAATTTAAAATCCATTTCTCATTGAGACAGTAGTGTACATCTTTGTTTCCTTATACTCAAAACCTTTTTCAGAAAAATTATTATTCTAAAAACACAGTGCTCATTTTCCAAAAATTGAAGAGCCAGGAAAGCAGGACGACATTGACGTAACCCCCATTGTTTTAAAATAGGAACAAGGAGGGCTCTCCTAGGTACAGAATAAAACCTACAGAACAAAGCAACATGGATCGTAGATTGAGGGGACATGTTATCACAGGGACATAATTGGAGATTTTGAGACCAATCATTCTCAGTGGGGAAAGTTACCAGCCTATAGAAAATCCCCAGCCTAAAACGAGTTAATAAAAACCTATCATGGGCACCAGGTACAAAAGTCAGTTAGGGTTGAACATTAAAAGAAGATAAAACCAACTGATTGCGCAGGACTGTGGGTTTTAATATCTCCGATGACATTCTAATCGTATCCAGATGGAGAATACCCCCATGCTTTAATTCCTTCCTTGTTATTGCCCTGATTGTGGTAGGATTAGTGAAATAGTCTAAATGGTCAAGATCCTTTAAAAAGTTTCGGACGTATTTTATCCAAGGGATCCTCACGGCACCTTCCAATTTCAGGATGTCAATAAGGATATCTCTATTCAGTTTCGCCTCTTCTTTGGTCCAGAGCCTGTGCCATAACAGGACAGGCTCGAGCCTAATTAAATCTGATATAAAAGGTAGTCCTAACTCAGCATGACATATGCATGCTGAAGTACTACTCGGAACCGAAAGGATATACCTTAGGAAGGAGTTCTCTACTCTCTGGATTGGTAGCGGGTCGGCATGCCCCCAAACCCCGCTCCCATATACTGCAGCTGAAACACATTTAGCCTTATAAATTTTAATAAGCTCCACTGGGGGTTTTTTGCCTAATTTTCTTGCAAAAGAAGTAAGAGCGGAGGTAGTACGTAAAAGTGCCAATTTGTTTGCTGCAGTAGCTTGCACCCAGGTATCGTTATGGGCAAAAAGAATGCCCAAGTAAGAGAAAGTCTTTGAAATCCCAATCTTTTGTCCTGCCACATACATATCTTTATGCTTTTTTATTCTGGAGCCACACCGCATAACAAAAGTTTTGGAAGAGTTTACCCATAGACCTAGGTCTTGCATAAAAAGGGAAAAACTATCCAAAACACGCTGTAAACCTACTTGTGTACGGGACATCAGCACCGCGTCATCTGCGTACAGAAGGGCTGGAATAGAGCGGCCGGCCACCTGAGGGAAGTCCTGATTATCTTTGGTAAGGGCCTCCCCCAATCCATTTATATACAAATTAAACAGGAACGGAGCCAGGACACAACCCTGCCTGACTCCGCTCCTGATTGGGAATGTGGTCGTGCACTCGCCCTTCAACCCGCAGCGGATGCGGGCTTTGGCATCACTATAAAAACGTTTAAGAAAATAAATAATATTTACATCAACCCCCATGACTTCTAATATTGACCATAACTTAGTATGACGCACGCAATCAAATGCGGCTGTGAGGTCAACAAATGCTAAAAAGAGGTTCCCTTGTTTTGCTCTGGTGTACTTCCCCACTAAAAGAGAAAGGTTTATACCCTGTTCAACAGTCCCTACACCAATCCGGAAGCCATACTGAAGGTCTGACAGGATAGAATTCTCGTCAGACCAGTCCTGGAGACGTTCCAGGACGATTCTACCCACTACCTTTGTTATGGCGTCCAGCAGGGAGATTGGTCTGTAGCATCCAGGATCATGCCTATCCCCCTTCTTAAAAATGGGCACAATAGTAGACTCAACCCACGTGGGTAGGAAATCAGTGCTACAGCTGGCGTTGAGCACCTGCACCAGTAGGGGTCCCCATAGAGAAACGTTTGATTTAAACATGTCCACGGGGACCCCGTCTGGACCAGGTGCCTTACCGCCTTTACTTACATCCAGAGCTCGCTTTACTTCATCTAGGGTAAATCTCAATTCCTTCTGATTTGAGTAATAATTTGGTCCCAACGCCCGACACGCTCGGGTGTCCTCAGTATCAAGATACCCCTCACCCTCAGGGTTATCCTCGCCCCTATACACTTGGGCGAAATGCCCAATCCACTGCTCTTCCGATATAGCTATCTCAATTGAGGGACCGGTCTCTGCAGTCAGGAAAGGTGCCCGGGTTACCTTCCAGAAGGCCGCCGAATCTCTGGATAGTGAGGCCGCATGTAGAGCCTCCCAGGCTTCCCTCTTCAAGACATTTTTTCTGTCCCTTACTGCTTGTTTGTATGCCTCTCTCGCTGCCCTTATTTCCAGAATATTTTTCGGTATTTTGTGGAGTACCTTCTTTAACTGGGAGTACGCTTTAGTGCACCTTGTATCAAACCACCCTTTATGAGAGCTATTACTCCTTTTGCGCCTTACGAGGGACTCTCTTATCGCAGTGGTTATTACCATGAATGAGCTTAAAATTATATCAGGGGCGCTGTTTCAATCAAACACGTCTCTATTTGTAATTTGCAGTTAACCACCACTGCTTTAGTCACGGCAGCTTGATCAGCCATGGCCCAACAAAGGGAGTACCCGTTAGTGCTACCTATAGCTATATTTTCTAGCAACCGATCGTTATTGACATTAAGTCTAAAAATTTTGCTAGAGGATAGCCTAATGGTCAAACAAAGGGGAAAATGATCACTCAATGAGTTCTCTGAGACACAAAAGGAAAGTAAGCTTTGTTCGTATTTATTTGATACTAAAATAAAGTCTATAGTGGAGCAAAGACCTCTACCGTTGAATGTCCATGGCATTGGGGTTCGTGTAGGGCAAATTTCATTAGCAAAACCCAGATCAAAGCTAAAAATAAATTCATTTAGCATCCCCCCAAACTGGTATGCCTAAAGTGAGATGAACATGCACCTACCTCTCGTAGGCCTCCACACAAATTATCATCAGCATTTTCACATAACGCACAGTTAAAATCCCCAGCTAATATATATGTTATATCTTTGCCCATAGTTTTACCTGCTGATCTCAGTTCAGTGGACATCTTTCTTACAACAGTGCCCGCTTCCCCAAGGGGGATGTTATTATAAAAGTTGACCAAAACTATGGATGATGATTTGTTAAGATCCAATCTAACTAAATGATAATAATCATCACTAGCAAGCATCGTGATGTTTCTTATGTTTAGGCCAATAGATATATACGTACATAAACCACCCTTGGCCCGTCCACTCTGAACATTCACAGCTGGGGTGTGGTAGGTCCTATATCCATTCAGGTGAATCACGTCCGTAGACCAAGTCTCCTGAAGGCACAGGACCTCGAATTGTAGGATAAAATCCCACCACAATTGAACGTTCAACTTTGAGCGAATCCCCGCAATATTCCATGACACTATGTTGCAAAGGGGAAGTTTGACGTCAAGGGGGCTATTACAAAAATGTGTAGCAGGACTAGAAAGGTCCTTGTTTACAAGTATGGGTAGAGAGGGGACAGTTAAAATGCCCTGTACATTAATTTGATCCTCTGTCTGTGGGCCCGTGGGTCCATGTACATCGGGTCTACTGTTAACAGTCGGACAGTCATTTAAGTCACTAATTGAAAAAGGGACATTTAGAATATCACAACGATCACCCTGTGTCTCCACAATCATTTCCAAGGACCCAAGAGCCAGATCACTATCCTTGTTAACATGATGACCACATATAGGGTCGTCATTTCTCCTTAAAATTGACCTGCAATGTCTCCTATACTCTGAGCTGCTAGACTGATAATTATTTAATACATGAATTCTGGACTCCAGTCAATCGATATCTTCCATAAAGTTCAAGGGATCAAAACGGTTATGAACTGGAACAGAATAACTAGGCTGTCTTAGTCTAGGATAATTATCTCTCTCAGCGGAAAAACCCTGTTGAATTGGTGAATATAAGGAGCAATAAAAATATCCCAATGGTACTATGTTTATATTGTTGGGATCAGAAGGTCCCCTATTGCCCCTTTCTAGTACTGTATGCACCAATAAAGGTGATTTAAATGTTAGTACAACGCAGTCCCCACCAAAAGATTTAACTGAGGGGCCAACCCACGCAATCCTGTGCGCCATTTTAAAATCATTAAAAAGGGGCTTGCTTAAGCCCATTCTTCTGGCTAGAAAATGGAGTGACTTGTTTTTTAAGGACGACCAGTGCTCAAAAGCATTGTTAATTAATGGTGGAACATTCACCAGAACTACCGTATACGGAGTCACTTCTGGGGGCAGATGTAGGTTAGATGGAGGGCAATGAAACTGATCTTTTTGTTCTTGTAGTTCTCTGCCCTTCCTAGTTTCCCTATTCCTATCTATCATCCCTTCAGTCTGCATACTCCTGTCTGGGCCAGCAGGGTTACTAGGAACTGTTATAGCGGGTCTGCCTGTGCTAGGGTGCTGACCAGCACGTGCCAATGAGTTGTCTGTGTTAGAGGTGATCGTATAGGGAGTATTACTCCTATTTGATATTAGTGCGGTAGCTTCGGGAATGATGGTAGAAGCAACAACCGTGTCCACCCCCCTTGTTTAATGGGTTAACTTCATTTACTTTAGTGTTATCTATTGATTTTACTGATAGTGTACTGCCGACCAGCTCCTCTATTTTTAAAAGTCTAGCTTCCACTGTAGTTACCTTTATCATGATAGGTTCTAAAAAGGTTGATAGCATTATCTCAAGTCTGCCCCAAAAATTCCTGTCAAAAACATTATCATCAGATTTGGCAGCCTCGCTCAAATTCGCAGTAGTCGGGGGACTTTATTGGATTCTCCCGTATCAGCAACCGGTTTTACCTTGCTCTCCTTCACCTTTTGGGCAGGTTTGCTCTGTTTTAAAATGGTTTTACCTTTCCGTTTATTTCTAACAGGATCAGTAGTATGATTTAACTTGCGTATAGCCTTTTGTCCTCTAGTAGTAACTTTTAAGCTAACAGGGCTTAAACCACGACCCGGGGGAGAGATGGGAACAGAGTCGGATGTTATATCTATTGTTGTTTGAGCCGGAGTACTATGCAATGAAGGTAATGACTCATTGTTAATAATCGTTGCTGGGTCCGTGAGTACAGGTGTAGTAGAAAGTCTGCTCCGAGAGGGTTGCGGTGTGAAAGAGAGTCTTCGTTCAGTCAATTTTATTTCATTTATCAGGCATGATTCTGCCCTTTGGAGGAATGCATCTAATGTCCCGGTAACATTTGGGTCTTTACCATACTTTATCTTATTCATATTAGACAAACACTGGCCACGATAATAAGAATTAACAGGGTAATAACATTAGATACAGCCTTTGTCCCGTTTTGAACAAAATAACAAAAAAAAGATGGAAAATCTTAGGGGAATGGCCCAGCCCAGCCTCTTACTGTCTCGGACGGGCTCAGACGGGCCCGCCCTTGGTCCGGGCTTGGTCCGCGCGCGCGTCCCGCGCTGCGGGAGTCTGCGCTGGTTCTTAAAGCGCTACTGCCCCAATTGGCTGCAGCTGTGTCCTCCAAGCGTAGAGCAGGCTGGATGGTGTAGTCCTCCTGGACCACACAGGAAGAATGAATGGCAGCGCTTGGCTCGAAAACGAAGAGGAAAGGAACCCGCGCTGCGGGAGTCTGCGCTGGTTCTTAAAGCGATACTGCCCCAATTGGCTGCAGCTGTGTCCCCCAAGCGTAGAGCAGGCTGGATGGTGTAGTCCTCCGGGACCACACAGGAAGAATGAATGGCAGCGCTTGGCTCGAAAACGAAGAGGAAAGGAACCCGCGCTGCGGGAGTCTGCGCTGGTTCTTAAAGCGCTACTGCCCCAATTGGCTGCAGCTGTGTCCCCCAAGCGTAGAGCAGGCTGGATGGTGTAGTCCTCCGGGACCACACAGGAAGAATGAATGGCAGCACTTGGCTCGAAAACGAAGAGGAAGGTCACTTCCCACTCTTCTTTCATCAACATTGCAGCAGACATGGTCACTTCTCACTCTTCTGTCACCATCATTGCAGCAGACACGGTCACTTCCCACTCTTCTGTCACCATCATTGCAGCAGACATGGTCAATTTCCACTCTTCTATCACCGTCATTGCAGCAGGCACGGTCATTTACCACTTTTCTGCCACCATCATTGCAGCAGACACGGTCACTGCCCACTCTTCTGTCACCATCATTGCAGCAGACACGGTCTCACTTCCCACTCTTCTGTCACCATCATTGCAGCAAACATGGTTAATTTCCACCCTTCTATCACCGTCACTGCAGCAGGCATGGTCAATTTCCACTCTCCTATCACCGTCATTGTAGCAAGCATGGTCATTTACCACTTTTCTGTCACCATCATTGCAGCAGACATGGTCACTTCCCACTCTTCTGTCACCATCATTGCAGCAGACATGGTCAATTTCCACTCTTCTATCACCGTCATTGCAGCAGGCATGGTCAATTTCCACTCTTCTATCACCGTCATTGCAGCAAGCATGGTCATTTACCACTTTTCTGTCACCATCATTGCAGCAGACACGGTCACTCCCCACTCTTCTGTCACCAACATTGCAGCAGACATGGTCACTCCCCACTCTTCAGTCACCAACATTGCAGCAGACACGGTCACTGCCCACTCTTCTGTCACCATCATTGCAGCAGACACGGTCACTGCCCACTCTTCTGTCACCGTCATTGCAGCAGACATGGTCACTGCCCACTCTTCTGTCACCATCATTGCAGCTGACATGGTCACTCCCCACTCTTCTATCACAGTCATTGCAGCAGGCATGGTCAATTTCCACTCTTCTATCACCATCATTGCAGCAGGCATGGTCACGTCTCACTCTTCTGTCACCAATAGTGCAGCAGACATGGTCACTCCCCAATCTTCTGTCACCAACATTGCAGCAAACATGGTCACTCCCCAATCTTCAATCACCAACATAGCAGCAGATATAGTTACTTCCCACTCTTCTGTCACCATCATTGCAGCAGGCACAGTCACTTTCCACTCTTCTGTCACCATCATTGCAGCAGACATGGTCACTTCCCACTCTTCTTTCATCAACATTGAAGCAGGCATGGTCACTTCTCACTCTTCTGTCACCATCATTGCAGCAGACACGGTCACTTCCCATTCATTCACCATCAGGGCAGCAGACATGGCCACTTTCACTCTTCTCTTACCATCATTGCAGCAGGCATGGTCACTTCCCACTCTTCTGTTGCCAACATTGCAGCAGACACGGTCAATGTCCACTCTTCAATCACCAACATTGCAGCAGACATGGTTACTGACCTCTCTTCTGTCACCATCATTGCAGCAGACATGGCCACTTCCCACTCTTCAGTCACCATAGCTGCAGCAGGCACGGTCACGTCCCACTCTTCTGTCACCATAATTGCAGCAGACACGGTTCTGTCACCATAATTGCAGCAGACACGGTCACCTTCCACTCTTCAATCACCAACATTGCAGTAGACATGGTCAATTCCCACTTTTCTGTCAACAACATTGCAGCTGACATGGTCACTTCCCATTCCTTCACCATCATGGCAACAGGCATGACCACTTTCACTCTTCTCTCAACATCATTGCAGCAGACACGGTCACTTACCACTCTTCTGTCACCATCATTGCAGAAGACATGATTACTGCCCTCTCTTCTGTCACCATCATTGCAGCTGATATGGTCACTTCCCACTCTTCTTTCGCCAACATTGTAGCTGACATGGTTGCTTCCCACTCTTCTATCGCCATCATTGCAGCAGACACAGTCACTTACCACTCTTCAGTCACCATCATTGTAGCAGACACGGTCAATTTCCACTCTTCTATTACCGTCATTGCAGCAGGCATGGTCACTTACCACTTTTCCTGTCACCATCATTGCAGCAGACACGGTCACTCCTCACTCTTCTGCCATCATCATTGCAGCAGACATGGTCACTTCCCACTCTTCTGTCGCCATCATTGCAGCAGACATGGTCACTCCCCACTCTTCTATCACCGTTATTGCAGCAGACATGGTCACTCCCCACTCTTCTGTCACCGTCATTGCAGCAGGCGCAGTCACTCCCCACTCTTCTGTCACCATCATTGCAGCAGACAGGGTCACTTCCCACTCTTCTATCACCGTCATTGCAGCAGGCACGGCCACTTCCCACTCTTCAGTCACCATCATTGCAGCAGACACGGTCACTTCCCACTCTTCTGTCACCGACATTACAGCAGACACGGTCATTTCTCACTCTTCTGTCGCCATCATTGCAGCAGACATGTTCAATTTCCACTTTTCAGTCACCATCATTGCAGCAGACACGGTCACTTCTCACTCTTCTGTCACCATCATTGCAGTAGACATGGTCACTTCCCACTCTTCTTTCATCAACATTGCAGCAGACACAGTCACTTCTCACTCTTCTGTCACCGTCATTGCAGCAGGCATGGTCACTTTCCACTCTTCTTTCATCAACATTAGAGCAGGCACGGTCACTCCCCTCTCTTCAGTAACCATCAGTGAAGCAGACATGGTTGCTTCCCACTCTTCAGTCACCAACATTGCAACAGACATGGTCACTTCCCAGTCTTCTGTCACCATCATTGCAGCTGACACGGTCACTTCCCACTCTTATTTCGTCAACATTGCAGCAGACACAGTTACTTCTCACTCTTCTATCACCATCATTGCAGCAGATATGGTCACACCCTACTCTTCTGTCAACATCATTGCAGCAGGCGCGGTCTCTTCCCACTCTTCAGTCACCAACATTGTAGACATGGTCACTCCCCACTCTTCAGTCACCAACATTGCAGCAGACACGGTCACTTCCCACTCTTCAGTCACCAACAGTGCATCAGGCACGGTCACTTCCCACTCTCCTGTCACCATCATTGCAGCAGACATGGTCATGCCCCACTCTCCTGTCACCATCATTGCAGCAGGCATGCTCATTTCCCAGTCTTCTGTCACCATCATTGCAGCCGACATGGTCACTCCCCACTCTCCTGTCACCGTCATTGCAGCAGGCATGGTCACTTCCCAGTCTTCTGTCACCATCATCGCAGCAGGCATGGTCTCTTCACAGTCTTCTATCACCAACATTGGAGCAGACACTGTCACTTCCCACTCTCCTGTCACCATCATTGCAGCAGACATGGTCTCTTCCCAGTCTCCTGTCACCATCATTGCAGCAGGCATGGTCACTTCCCAGTCTTCTGTCACCATCATCGCAGCAGGCGCGGTCTCTTCCCACTCTTCTGTCACCATCATTGCATCAGGCATGGTCTCTTCCCAGTCTTCTGTCATCATCATCGCAGCAGGCATGGTCACTCCCCGCTCTCCACTTTCACCATCATTGCAGCAGACATGGTCACTCCCCACTCTCCTGTCACCATCATTGCAGCAGGCATAGTCACTTCCCACTCTACTGTCACCATCATTGCAGCAGACACGGTCACTTCCCAGTCTTCTGTCACCATCATCGCAGCAGACACGGTCTCTTCCCAGTCTTCTGTCACCATCATCGCAGCAGACATGGTCACTTCCCAGTCTTCTGTCACCATCATCGCAGCAGACATGGTCTCTTCCCAGTCTTCTGTCACCATCATCGCAGCAGGCATGGCCACTTCCCAGTCTTCTGTCATCATCATCGCAGCAGGCATGGCCACTCCCCGCTCTCCTGTCACCATCATCGCAGCAGGCATGGTCACTCACCACTCTCCTGTCACCATCATTGCAGCAGGCATAGTCACTTCCCACTCTCCTGTCACCATCATTGCAGCAGACACGGTCACTTCCCAGTCTTCTGTCACCATCATCGCAGCAGACATGGTCTCTTCCCACTCTTCTGTCACCATCATCGCAGCAGGCATGGTCTCTTCCCAGTCTTCTGTCACCATCATCGCAGCAGGCATGGTCACTTCCCAGTCTTCTGTCACCATCATTTCAGCAGACATGGTCTCTTCCCACTCTTCTGTCACCATCATCGCAGCAGGCATGGTCACTCCCCACTCTCCTGTCACCAACATTGCAGCAGGCATAGTCACTTCCCACTCTCCTGTCACCATCATTGCAGCAGACACGGTCACTTCCCAGTCTTCTGTCACCATCATTGCAGCAGGCATGGTCTCTTCCCACTCTTCTGTCACCATCATCGCAGCAGGCATGGTCACCTTCCAGTCTTCCCTCACCATCATCGCAGCGGTCTGGTATGTCCAGTGCCGCAGAGCTCCTGGCCATCAGACCCAGACTAGTTCCTGTGGCAGGAGGTGATGCTCACCATCACTCTTCTCGCTGCATCTGGGATGCTGGCGATCTGGCTCCTCAGAAAGCTACGAGTCCAGGAGCTCAGAAGTCTGTAGGAATACCAAAAGGCCACAACCCCCGATGGCCTACAGATGACGCCCATGAAATCTGTTTTGGTTCAAATGGATCCCAGTGTGTCTTTCACATTGTGATGATGTGTGAGGGGATGCGTAAAATTACCATTTAACCAGGGGAGTTTCGCTTAGATGACAAACTTCATGAGAAAGCAAAGTTTATCGCTGTGCTTTACCTACGCATGAATTTTTTTTAAAAAGTTAAAAGGTGGTTTTGAAAGAGTAAAGTCCCACTATTTGAAAAAAGAATATTGTTAGAGTACCTTTGGGTACACACTGCCTTCACCGAGGTACATGGGGCTTGTTGTTTCTAAACACAGAATTCTGTTTTTCATCATATGTAGTTGTCACTAGGAGAAGCTCCTCCAGACACGGGTTGAGCAGTTATGGAGCCAACATACAACCGAGCCAAGGCTGTTGCTGGAGGAACTCCACAATGCTCTGCCCCATTAATGTCCATCATTTGTGTTTTCCACCATTATCTCAGATCCTCTTAAAAAACCTTCTCTCGGCTCTTCACTCTCTAACAAGCTTCGGCCCATCTACACTCTCCTGCTCTCTTCTTTCTGACAATCTAAGTAAACTAACAGAGGCTTAGAGGAATTCCAAAATCATATTAAAACTAACTGGAGTACTTTTAGGCTGGCTTCCATTGGCAAAGGGACAGAATCTATTCCGCATACAACATGCAGTGAACTGCCTATAAATATATCAATCAGTGCAGTGGTCTACGGAAAAAAACGTACTCAGTACATAATTCATTATGTTTCAGTACTATTGATGATTGTAAGTCAATAGGGGCACATAGATCTTACAGTATAGCCTTATAGCCCACTGCTGAGGGCTTCAGGGGTTGTTAAAGGCCATGAACCCGCCTGCAGCTTGGGCCTATAACGAGTTAGGGGTTTTTTAACAACCATATAGACTTACGCAAAAGGGCTATAAGGCTATTAGAACATTCCACCCACTGAGGGTAGAATGTTTCTAAATTACAAAGTTAGAAACCTTAAAGATAAACATTGAACAAACATTAGACAAACATTGGAATGTTGGAGCAGAAGGCTTATAGCAGCCATTACTAGCCCTGAGCCATGTCATTGTCTTAAATGGAGCGCCCAACATTCTAATGTTCAAATATCGCCTTATAACTCACTGCCGTGGTCTACACCGGTTGTTAAAGGCCCTGAACCCGAGTTATAGGCCCGAGCAGCAGGCGAGGGCCTATAACGATAGAGCGGGCCTCTAACAACCTGTATAAGCGAAAGCAGAAGGGCTATAAGGCTATTAGAACATTCCACCCACTAAGGGTAGAATGTTCAAAATTAAAAATGAAGATGTACATTGGAATGTTGGAGCACCAGGCTTATACAGGCATTGTAAGCCTGGAGCTACTCCATTGTCTTCAACAGATCTCTCAACACTGTCAGGTAGGCTCTGCCTAAAAAGAAACAAAAGCAAATAAATTGACATCTTTGAACACCTTGTGATTGTTGAGACATGTAGATAACACATAGGAAAGTCTCCAGACTACTGGTAACTGTCAGCGTACAGAATACCACACATGTGGAATACTCAAGTGTATGACATTGTTGGAGGTTTATGGTGAAGTAAATTCAACTTCTTGGGCATGAAACGAAGATTAATCCTGATCCAAGAAGGAAGCAGGAAAGAAGCTGACGTCCTCGTGTCCCTTCTGTAATCAGATAATAAAGCAGTTATTCAGTGTTAGTATTTCCTAATTCAGGCCCTTTTATGATGCACAGGGCAAAGAAATTTCAATGCAGTGAGTCAACTGAGGCACAGTGCTTTAGTCACAATCAAAACAATCCACGCTGAAGACTGTTTTATATTATGTTTATGGCAACTATATTTGCTTTTTTTTTTTATTGTTTTGTTTTCATACAAGACATTAGCATTTTACGTGAACATCCATTATGTCCAATTTATACAAAAAAAAATCTCTCGTTGAATATAAACAGAAATATAGAGATTAGACACAAAACATAGCCGATTTAATTTAGTCCATAAGGTTCGTGATTGGTGCCCACATCCGTAGCCCCCTATCTTTTTCTTACGGCCCTTTAAATTATAAATCGCAACCTCAATATTATATGCTGCAAAAAGTCGTGCACGCCAATTAGAAACTGTAGGAGGGTCAACACAAATCCATTCAGATGTTATACAAAGACGGGCAATAGCCATTGCAATAAACACTAATTCTGCAGTTGACCCTGTCCAATTATTTGTCACATCGTTACTTATTCCAAAGATAATGAGAGCTGGATTGATTGCAACCGGGATCCCTAAAGACCGTAAGAAAAAGGTTTCTATACCCTGAATGAAATCAGTTAACTTTGGACATGCAAAAAACATGTGTACTGTATCTGCAGCTATAAGATTGCATCTGTTGCATTTTCCCCCTCGAGCACCCCCATTTAGCGATCTTAGCAGGAGTGTAATACAGGTCAAATATTGACATATAATGTTGACTTTTTAGGCTACCTGTAATTAAGATCTGGTTAGCTAGTGACAAGGAGTCTTCTAGATCTATTTCAATCCCCCCATTTTATTAGCCCATTTACATGATTGTGCCGCCAGATCATCAGGAAAACATTCAAGCAGGATAGAATATAATTTTCCTAGCCGGCTTTTTTTTATCATTAGTTCTATCAAAGGGATTTTAGCGGTGTTGAAGGGTACCCTCTGATTTTCTTTCTCTAGATAACTTCGTATTTGAAGATATTTAAAGAAATCTCCCCTTCCCAGCCCATATTTATCCTGCAAAGTAGAAAAAGGTACCAGTTGGCCATGCCAATATAGATCTCCCATTACTCAAAGACCTTTATTCCTCCAGTTGTATGTAACCTGATCACGAAAAATTGGAGGAATAATTAGTGTATACGCCAGTGGGGAATAGGCATTTAAATTTGGAATCTTTAGCCTCCGTTGAACCTGTTTCCAAACCTTGTAAGCTGCCCTCAAGATCTTGAACCGTGTCTTTTTGTAGTAACTGGGTTCGAAAATCGATGCCAAGCAGCCCACTGCTTGCTTCCCTAAACATAATTCATATATAGATGGGCTGCTTGCCAGCGGTATATCAGCCCCAGAGCCCACAAGAAGTATCGTCATATGTTGGAGTAATGCTGCCCAGTAATATAATAGAAAATTAGGGACAGACAATCACCCTTTCTGGCTGGGAAGCATCAGCCATTTAACTGCTTTTCTTGGTCTCCGGTATCCCCAGAGAAATCTGGTACACATCCTTTCAATGTTTGAAAAATGGGAGGATGAAAATTCAAGGGGTATTGTTCGAAATAAATACAAAAACTTAGGTAAAATTAACATTTTTAAAACATTGCAACGCCCAATTAGGGAAAGATGTAAATGATCCAATCTCTCTAATTGCCTGTTGGTTGAGTTCATTATCGGCTTTATATTCAGATCTGGGATGTTTTCCACTTGGGTAGAGATTGTCACACCCAGATAATCTGCTTCCGTAACAACCGGAAAATCTGAAGGGCATAGCGAACCAGAACTTAAGATTTGGGTCTTATTGGCATTAAGCTTATACCCAGAAAATGCTCCGAACTGGGCCGCTAGATCCCTGACGGCTGGAAACGCAGAGCAAGCGTCGCTAGTAAGTATGGCAATATCATCAGCATAGGCTAATGCTCTGTACTTGACCCCACCAATTTCCATTGCCTTAATCCGAGTGTAGTTCTCCAGTTTTATTAAAAAAGGGTTGATAAAGGGTGAATAAAAGAGGGGAACAGGGGCAGCCCTGTCTTGTGCCCCTGCTGATTGTAAACGCCTCCGATTCCTGCCCTGCAATCCGAACACTTGCCTCCGGTGATGAATACAGCACTTTAACCGCCTGAACAAACCCCGAGCTAAACCCCTTCCATTGTAGAACAGACCACAGGTACCGCCAGGAGACCCTGTCAAACGCTTTCTCAGCGTCCAAGAGGAGAACTCCTAGCGGTGCACCCGTGGCCTGTGCCCAGTCCAATATTGCAACCACCCGACGTATATGGTCTGTTGTATCCCGCCCCGGGATAAAGCCATGTTGACCTAGGGACACCAACGGGGTGATAACTTGTCCTAATCGGTTTGCCAGAAGTTTAGAATATATTTTGCTATCAGCATTAATCAATGTTATTGGTCGGTAACAAGCTGGCATTAGTTCAGGCTTTCCTTTTTTCTTAAAAACAATTATGGTGGTTTTCCGCCAGGAATCGGGAATTTGTTGATTGCTACGGGCATGTTCGAGTAACCTTAAGATGTCATATTTAAGTTCCTTGCGGAAAGTTTTATAAAATTCCAGCAGAATACCGTCAGGACCCACTGCTTTGCCTGCTGCCAACGAGGTTATCGCTAGCTCTGTTTCCTCCCAGGTGAATTGGATTTCTAATGCCATGTTTTGGTCAGGGGAGACTTTGCCTGTTTCGATGTCTCTCAGAAACTCACTTAATGGATCCCCTGGGTAGTCCTCCAATTGTCCGTCAGGGTCCTGAGACGTTTGGAGATCCTGCATATAAAGTTGATTATAAAAGTCCTTGAATCCCCTAAGAATACCATCCGGAGAGTCCTGGATCTGACCATCTAGGTTCTGTATTTTGAGTATGCGGTTAGCTGTTTCTCGCTGTTGAGTCCGTTTTGCAAGAACTTTGCCCGTGTTTTCCCCCAGCTCATGTGACTCTGTCCTCTGTTGTATATACTTGGCCGCCAGTTCCTTACTGAAATTACTGTAAAGTTTAGATTTAAGGATAGCAATCTTCTGCAGAGTGACTTCTGTGCCCGCCCCCATCTGAATGTTACTGAATAACTCACTTTCTTCTATCCTTAGTTGTCTTATCCATTCATTGGTTTCGTCATGTATTACTTTTTGTCGTGCTATTGAAAAGCTAAGAGTTTCCCCTCTAACGGCGGCCTTAAAGGCATCCCACACTGTACTAATAGAAGCTGTGTTTCGGTTAATAGAGAAGGAAGCAGGAAAGAAGCTGACGTCCTCGTGTCCCTTCTGTAATCAGATAATAAAGCAGTTATTCAGTGTTAGTATTTCCTAATTCAGGCCCTTTTATGATGCACAGGGCAAAGAAATTTCAATGCAGTGAGTCAACTGAGGCACAGTGCTTTAGTCACAATCAAAACAATCCACGCTGAAGACTGTTTTATATTATGTTTATGGCAACTATATTTGCACTTCAATTTAAAGGAATCAAGGCAACATTCCAATCCTGCTCAGGGTAATATGTAAGACCAGTCACCTGAAGAGCAATGGAGGCCTAAGCCTTCATGCTGCCGTGAAGGCAGTGATTGGTCCCACTCCATTGGAAGCCTACTGCACAATGTACCTTTCTGGGAAGCAATAGGCTGGAGAGTATTGGGACGCTTTACCTCTAGGGGCTACAAATGGTTCTGGCAAAGCACATGGCTGCAATCTAAAGTACACCCTAGTGTTCCAACTCTCCTCTGTCCTGCTCGAGAGCAGGGAATGTCCCTTTTTTTCTTACCAAAGAGCCGCCAATTGTCGACATCTCTGCAGCCACAAGATGGCCGCCGTTAGGCCTAGCCATAGCCGATGACATCAGCTACCAGCCACGTTTCTGGAATAGGAGCATCTCCTGGGAATGAACCATGTATGTAAAATGGCTAATCCTTGTACTGAAGGTCTGACTCTAACTCTCACATTTGCACCACTTTGTATTCCTTTGAGAGGCTTAATTGGCGCCAGTTGCTTGTAGTATTTTTAATGTAGCAGCGCATCATTTAATTTGTATGCTACTTAAATAAACATTTTTTGGGGCAACATTTGCTTGCAAAATAACTTTTTGATAAGACACGTCTTAAAACCAGAACAGTTAATAATAGATGCTACTATTAAACAATTTAATGGCACTCATTACTAACTTCGGAATGATGAAAAGGGAAGATGGCTTTGTTGGGACTTAAAATCTTGACCTGGAGATCACAGCAGATGTCAGCAGTGCATGTTTAACTCTCTGAGCTTAATAAAACGCCTTTCTTTGGCATTTGGAAAAACTTTGCAAAGCTTTGTTCAGTGAACTGTTTTAAGCCTAACCTCATTACAATAAGTAAAGGGTATTTACTTCTGTTTGGCACAACATGCACAGCAGAGGTACTTACCAGAGAGAGGAGTAAAATGGTACTACAGATATTCATTCCTGACCTCTACAGTATGCACCTGACCTCCAACATGGGCAAAGGAGAACAGCTATAATAGAGGTGTAAGGTTTGTGGCTGAAGATGACAAGCCACTACCAGAAATGTGGTAATGCTTATTAATTGCATTCTATGTTCATTTATGGGAAATTAATTTAAAATCATCACTTTTTAAAATAAATTATGCAAGTGATTGTTTTTTTAAATTCATTGACCTCATCCTCTTCTTCAAGTCAAGGTGAGAGTCACCTTCACACATTTTCACTTTTTGTGTAGCCCTTTCAAGAAGGCTTTCTCCTTGAGCCAGTCTTTTCTCTTCCTGGAAGGGAACAAGGAGAGAACACTCCTATATTTTATGAAGGGTGTAGGAAAAACAGTAAAAAAAAGTTGTTTACTTGCATATTTGCATCCGATTTCTGCATGCATACATCTCGAGGGGTGGACCTTCCACAGGCATACATTCTACATACTGGAGTTCTCACGGAATCTGACTGGAGGACTCCAGGGATCATTTGAGTCTACTGAAGTCCCAAATGAGTTCCAAATGGTAGAATGTTTCTGACTTTCAAACTAGAGTTGTGTCCCACATTAACACTTTGTGCTTCATTCACACCACTGCCATCAGCTTCTCTTTTCCTGGAATAACATGGCAAGTGTTTCACAATTAAGCTTTTTTTTTTTTTTTGCAGAAGTACGTTTGAATAAAAAAAAAATACAAAAATGATTTCAATACGCCGTTTGCTTTTTGTTGTGTTCCTACATAATTACCTTGGACCAGTTTCTTGGATTACTGGTCGCCAATCATCTGTCAGGCTGAAGGCTCGTGGCCAGCATCACTCAGGAGATGGCTAGAGGTATTCAGGAGGTGGTTAGTAACAGTTGTGTTTACGCGAGAAGATTATTCCAATAAAAGTGTAAAGATGCTATTACTGTATATAACGGAAGAGATACTCATAATGTTGTAAATATAGAACATATTTACATATTTGCCGATTCAGTATTTTTGTATGTGCGGCCCAACCCTGTGGCAGAATTATGTAGTCCTTCGTCTCTTTTTATAGATCCAAAGCATTAAAGAGCTTATGGGTGGTGGCTATTTAGGTGGCTGCCTAGTAAATAGTGAATTTTCTCTGCTATTTACCTGGCTATAGCTTAACAGTAGAGATTATTTATTGCAGATAGTAGAGATAGTTCACTATGTGCATGACCACTTGCGAAATAGTAGCGATCATGATCTGTTAGGCAGGCGGCTGTGCAAATAGAAGGAAATGCTATATTTACCCTCAGACCACTGGGCCAGCATCAAATAGCATCCGTGGTCACTCTGAGGTTGACAGGCTTTTTGTCCACTTTGTATGCTGTGATTTTTCAGCTCATACTTGCCATCAGTGCTTTAGGGGGGCTGAAAAAGTTGGGCATCTAGGAGTTGGCAGTATAAGAAGCATGACTCAGAAACATTGAGAGGAGGATATCCTAATACGTGTGGCCTAGAATCATGTTGGTCCCCTCCTTCAGGTCCTTCTATGTCTCCTGGTTTTGGTCTTCCTCCTGGTCATGTTCTAAGTCCTCCTTTTCTGGGTTGTTCTGGTTCTTCCCCTGTCCCTAGTCCCCATACCTCTGGTCACCATTGTACTGGTTTCCTGAACTTTGTACTACTGGTTAAAGTCAACCAGGGCCCTGGTCTACCTTTCACTGGTTCTAGCCCTTCCTTCTATTGCTCTTTTTTGATCCTCCTCACGCTGGTCCTGCTGTTCTTCTGGTTCCTGCTTCACCTGAAACTTCTTATCCTGATCCTCCTGAATCTAGCACTCCTAGTCATCCTGGTTCCGTTAATTCATATTCTCCTGGCTCTGGTCTCTATCCTCTTGGTCCACTTGGTACAATATCTACTGGTCCTAATCCTCATTATTGGGTCCTCTTAGGCCTGTCACTCTTGGTTCTGGTCCAATCCTTGCTTTGGTTGTCCTGTTTCTCCTGATCCTCATTGTCCTGCTCCTCCAGGTGCTAGTCCTCCTTCTCCAGTTGGTAGGCCAGGTCCTGGTCTCCTTGGTTCTGGTCCCCCTGGTTCTGATTATCCTGATTATTCCAGTCCAACTAACCCTCCCCACTTTGGTCCTTAATCCTAATGGCTCTGGTCTACCTGCTCCTGATCTCCTGAGTCCTCCTCCATATGGTCATGATACTCCTCACCCTGGACCTCAAAGTCTTCCTGTTCCTTGTTATCCTAATTCTGTGCTAACCCTTCCTCTTTGTCCTGATCCTCCTTGCTCTTGCCCTCCTGTTCCTCATCCTAGCCACCTAGCTTCATCGTTCTGGCTCCTGGCATCTTGATCGTGGTCCCTTCTGTCCTGGTCCACCTTTTTCTCCTCACCCCGACCCTTCTCATGTTTGTAGACCAAGTGTTGATCCGACTGGGCCTCTGTGCCTTGATATTGCTGGTCCCCTTGGTTGAGGCCTTTGTATGCCTAGTCCTCTTGGTCGTGGTTCACCAGGCCATCCTGGTACTCCCGGGCCTTCCTTCTCATGGTCCTTCCTGAACCTGCTGAACCTGATCCTTCTGTCCTGGCCTTTCAGATATTCATCACCCTGTTCATCTGATTCCCCAGGTCCTGCTCCCGCTGTTCCACCTGCCCCCGTGTCCTGGTCCTCTTAGTTCTTGTCATCTTAATTTGAGCTGTCTAGGTCTTCTTGCTCCCTTTATTACTCTGCCTATTGGCCCTTCTGGTCCAGGTTCTCTTTGTTTGACTCCTCCTAACCCTGATCCTTGTGGTCCTAGCACTCCAGACCACGAGTCCTCTTGGTCTATCTAGCTCTGACTGTCTTGGTACTCCTGGTCTTCTTCACCCTGGGCCTGCTACCCTAGGGCTTGATCTTTCTGGTTCACTTTGTACTCTGTGCCCTTGTCCAGAAGTCCTAGCACCCCTGGCACTTATAGACCAGTTCTCAGTCCTCTTGTTCATGTTCCTTCCACTCCTCCTTGCTCGGGTCCTTGCCCTCCTGGCTCTGGTCCTCTGGGTTTTCCCGGTCCTGGTCCTCCTCATCTACCCTGTTTATGCTGGTCCCCTGGTCCTACTGGCCATATTCCTTAGCCTCTTGATCTTCCGAGTCTTCTTTGATCTGCTCCTGATTCTCCTGGTTCTAGTCTTCCTGCTCCATGTTCTTGTGGTTACACACCAATCAGTCATGGTCCTCCTTGTTCTGGTCCTCCTGTGTCTGGCCATCCTGTTCCTTATCCTCTTGGTAAACCTTTTCCTATCCCTCTGGCCCAGTCATCCTAGCTGTGGTCATCCTACTCCTCTTTTTCCTCCACAACTAGGTCCTCTAGGTCAACGTGCTCCAGGTCCTGGTCCTCTTTGACTTCATCTTCCTGGTTGATACATGGTCCCAGCCCACCTGGGACCATGTACCTGGTCATTTGTGTCCTGTGCCTTTAAGAGCGTATCCTTCTGCTTCTGGGTGCCTGAGTCCCTGTTCTGATCATCCTGGTCCTCAATGACCTGATCGCCCTGCCCTGGTCCTCCCATTCTTGGTTTTCTTAGTACTTCTCATTTTTCTGTGTCCACTGTACCTAATGCTCTTGGTCCTTAGAGTTTGGGTTCTCCTGGGCCTAGTTTTCATGGGACTGGTGCTTCAAGCCATCCTAGTTCTGGACTCCTTGGTACTGATCCTCCTTGTAGTTATTATTCTTTTGCTCTCTTGCAGGTTATCATAAACCTTGTCTTCTGGCCATCCTCGCTGTTCTTGGTTCCACCAGTCCTGGACCAGTTCCTTTCTGATCCTCTTGAACCTGGTGACCTCGTCACAGTCTTTCTCAACCTATATCCTCTTGTCCTGGTATGAGAGGTTCTGGGACTCCCCTTTGCCTATCTGCCCTCTTGTGTCCTCATCTTCCAAGGCCTGGCTCTCCTAGACATTGTCCTCCTTGTTTAGTGGTCCTTGTGGCGTGGTTCATTGTCTTCTTGGTACTGCACTCACTGGTCCTGGCACTCTTGATCCTGTTTCTCGTTATTTGGATCTGTCTGATCCAAACAACTAGAAACAGGTAATTTTGGTCCTGGTCCTCCTGGGCATTCTAGTCCAGTCCCCTTGGAATTCCTGGCTCTGGTTGACCATGATACATTTGAACCTCCCCACCCTGGTCCTTGTTCCCCAGGTTCTGATCGATATTCTCCACTTTGCACTCAGGCACTGGTCCCGTAGGTCCTAATCTTCATAGCCCTCCTAGCCCTGTTTACAGTCCTCCTGGTCCTTAACCTTTTCATTCACCTAATGCTCCTGCACTGGTCCCCAGAAGGTCTTTGGTCCTGGCCCCCCTGGTCTTCTTAGTCACTCTCCTTCTTTTCATGGTCCAAAGGGTAATTCTCTTCCTGGTCCTGAATTTTATACTCCTCCTGGCCCTCATTCTCTTAGTCCTCCTGCTCCTTGTTCTCAAGGTTCTGCAAAAACTTGTTATGGTCCAGGAACTCCTGTTCATGTGAGCTTTAGTCCTTCCTGCTGTTGGACTTTCCAGCCCTAGCTCTTTTAGTCATCAGTCCCAGATACCCTGTTCCCTAATTTTGTGGATCCTGGTTCTTTTTTCACAGACTCCCAGTACTGGCCCTTTTCACCCCCCTCATCTTCAATATAGTCTCTTGGTCTTCTTGGCCCTGCTCCTCTGATTTACCTAGTGCCATTAGTTTGCCTGTTCCTAATCCTTCTGCTCCTGCTCCCCCGGTCCATCTAGTCCTGGTCTTTGGCAGGTGGCCAAAATCTCTTCACTCATGACATGGGACCACAAAGCATCTATGCCTGAAACCTACTCTAGTGGGTTAATAATATGAAAAAGTGTGGCAGCTAAATGAATAGACACTTCCCTCATGAATGACTCAGAAGCTTTGCTTACCTGTCCCCTGCCTTCACTTCCCTGTTCAAACAAAGTGCTATTACTGTGTCTCCACCCAATGTACCTCATGCAAGTGCCCCAAAGCACTGTGCTCCTTCACACCAAATGCCTTATGCAAGTGCCCCTCCCTCTGTGGCCCAGATACTGCTTGCTAGAAATTGGGTTGTTGGTTGACTGGGGTGTGAGCCCTAGTCAAGCAGCAACCAGAATGCTAGGCAGAGTGAGGCACAAGTAAACTCCAAATTAACCTGTGCTCAACCCTCTGGTAGCTTGGCACAGAGCAGTCAGGTTTAACTTAGGGGCAATGTGTAAAGTATTTGTGCAACACTTCAAACAGTAAACCAGTGAAAACACCACAGAAAAAGACCCCACATCAGGCAAGAAAAATAGAGCTTATAATAAATAAAACATGACCAAAGCCACAAAAAAGTCCTTTGCCTATATTATGCGTCATCTCCATTGCTTAATCTTTCTTCTTTTGCTCCCCATTTTTTCCCGCCTCCCGATCGCTGCCGCCATTCACCCGCCTCAGCCTAGCCCTGCCCACCGCCACCCAGCACCCCTCTCCCTTCCCATAACCTACTTAATGGAGGCCACAACACGGCTGCGTGGAGCAGGAGTGCAGCAGATGTGCAGCAGGCATAACGCTGGTGTGTCAAAGGAGATCCAAAGGCAAGCCCGTCTGCGCCAATCCATGCCTGGATCACGCCCAGCGCCAATAGCCCTGGCACCCGGCATCCGTAGGTACGACTTCACTGTCCTCAAACGCACTCGACACCGGACGACCCAGCAAACACTGCTACCACACCGCACTGAACTCAACTGTAAGACCGTTCTCCTGTGCCAGATGTACCAGCACGATCATCGTCACACAACAAAGCACCACACCGACCTCTCGCCACACCACACCAGAAGGGACTCACTGATTCCACTTCCTACTCCTTAACACGCGCTCTATGTGCAAGCATGCCACCGAACTATGGGACCTCATCGCCACCCTCACCCCGACATCATCTTCCTCACCGAGACCTGGCTCACCCCACATCCACCCCGGACATCGCCACAGTGATCTCCGATGGGTATAAAATCACCCACCAGGACTGCACCAACGAGCTGGGAGGAGAAACAGCTGTCATCCACAAAGAGACCATACAGTGCACCACTGACACTACCACTACCCCAATAAAGCACCTCAACTTCAAGCTCCACACTGATGACAAGACGACCAGAGGCACCTTCAAATACCGAGCCACGGGCCCGTGCTCCAGCTTTTGCAACACCATCAAAGATTTCATTGTGTCCTCACCCATGGACTCCAAGAACTACATCTTCCTTGGTGACCTCCACTTCCACATCGACGACCTCAATTACAACAACACCTCCTTGACAGTATGAGCAACCTCGGAATGATCCACATTGTCCGCGGTCCCACGTACACCGCAGGACACATGCTGGACCCCATCGTCACCTCCAGCAACCACTTCAAATACAGCCATGTCACAGAACTCTCATGGACCGATCACTCCATCATCCGCTTCAGCATCTACAGCCCCCACACGGCCACCCCCAAGATGACCAGCAGCCCCCACCGCAACCGGAGCAAATTTTCAGAGACCAGCTGGACACACACCTCCAACACCTCCAACCCAGCAGCCGCCAACAACCTTGAACAGGGAATGAAGAACTTCAATGCCTGGATCACCAACTGTGCCAACAGCTTTGCCCCCATCAAGAGCAACAATCACTGAAGATCTTCCAAAAAGGCCAACTGGTACACCCAAGAACAAAGAACAGTGAAACGTGACAGCAAACAGCTGGAGAGGAGAGGGCGCCCCAGCAAAGACACCTCCAACAGGGAAGCATTCACGACCTCCCTCAACATTTACCACCACCTGTTAAGGGCAACATAGAAGACAGCCTTAGCTGCACGCATCAAAACCATCCCCAACAACAGCAAGGAACTTTTCATCAAGAAATTCTCCAACCTGGCTGTCAGTGAAAACAACATCACACCCTCACAAAAGCTGTGCGACAACCTCGCCCACTTCTTCCATGACAAGATCACAACCATATACAGAAACTTCGAACCCCAACCTACACCTACCAACTTCCTCAACAAATCCACCTCCACCACAACTGACACGAGTCACAGACTAACCACCTGGAACCACGTCTCCACCCAGGACACCACCTCCATCATGAAATTCATCCACTCAGGAGCTCCCACAGACCCATGCCCACATCACATCTTCAACCTCGGAAACCAAAGGATCGGCAGCAAATCACCCCCTGCTCAACACCTCAATCACCACCACAACATTTTCCAACACCTGGAAACACGCCGAAGACAGACCACTACTTAAAATACCCTCTGTCGACCCCAGCAAACTCCAAAACTACCGGCCAATTTCCCTACTGACATTTCCAGCCAAGGTACTGGAAAAGACTATCAACAAGTAACTCACGACACACCTGGAGCAGACCCAGCTACTCAATGCCTCCCAATCTGGCTTCCGCAGCAATCAAGCACCAAGACCGCCCTGATGGCAGCCACCAATGACATCCAAATCCTCCTCAAGCAAGGAGAAACAGCAGCTCTGATCCTTCTCAACCTCTTGGCAGCTTTCAACACGTATCCCACCCCACGCTGATCGAAAGACTCCACCACATCGGCATCCAAAGGGACACTCTCAGGTGGACCACCTCCTTCCTTATCGGTTGAACATAGAGGGTCCGTCTACCACCTTTCAGCTTTGAACCCAAGGATATCATCTGCGGTGTCCCCCAGGGCTTATCCCTCAGCCCCACGCTCTTCAACTCATATATGACCCCGCTAGCCAACATTGTCAGATCTCACAGTGTCAAAATAGTATTCTACGCAGATGGCACTCAACTCATTCTCTCACTCACTGATGACCCCTCCACCACCAGGACTAACTATATAAATCCTGATTGATAGATTGATTGATTGATTGATTGATTGATTGGGGAGGCTGTTATGTCCCTGAGGCTCAGATCAGGCCAGCAGACTAGCCCTTTGAGTCACTCTGGGGTCCTGCGTTCAAGATGAAGTTGCAGGTCCAGTTCTTCTTCCTCAGGCAAGAGAGCAGTAGGCAACAGAGCAACACAGCAGGGCAGCAGTTCCTAGTAGAGCAGCACTCCAGCAGAGAGGCAGTCCTTGAAGCAGCACAGCAGTCCTCCTTCCTGGCAGAGTATCCCCAGGTCCAGAAGTGTACTGAAGAGGTGGTGTCTGAGGTCCTTCTTCTAAACACTGGAGTCCTGTTTCTGGAAAGTGGGAGAAGGTTCTAGACAGTGTCTTCGAAGTGCATGGAATGCCATGCATCCCTTGCTCTGTCTCCAAGCTGGCTGAAGTGACAATGCAGAGTCGTTAGGCCTTTTGTGTGGAGATAGGGACCAGCCTATGCAGGTGTACGTGAGTACGGGCCCAGCTCCTCCATCCCATCCTGCCAATGATGGCCCATTGAATAACACCTAAGCTCCCATTGTGTGTGTCTGTCTATGAGGAATACACAAAGCCCAACTGTCAACTATACCCAGTCATGTGACCAGAGACAGGCTGCAGGCACCAAATGGCTAAGGCAAGAAAATGCCAGTTTTCTAAAAATGTCATTTTCAGAATTGTAATTTAAAATCCGACTTCACCATAAGTTAGGATTTTCAATTAGGATTCCAGAGTTACCAAACATGAACCACTGTACACACAGGCTGCAATGGCAGGCCTGCGACATGTCTAAAGTGCTACTTAAATGGGTGGCACAATCAGTGCGTCAGACCCACTATTAGCATTTAATTTACAGACCCTGGGCACATATAGTGCCACTTTACTAGGGACTTACAAGGAAATGAAATAGGCTAATTCTAACATGTTTTAAGGAGAAAGCAAAATAACTTTAGCACTGGTTAGCAGTAGTAAAGTGTGCAGAGTTCTAAAAGCCAGCAAAAACGAATTCAGCAAAAATTAGAGAGTAGAGGAAAACGTTTTAGGGATGACCCTGCAGAAAGTACTAAGGCCCAACACCACTTGTCTTTCTGCATGCCTTGTTTTCTGGTGCTGCCAACATTTTAGAGCAGTCAAGTGGGAGACTTAAGAAAGGTCAGGAGAGCGCATTCTCCCCACTAATTTATATTGAAGTAAAGGCAATCGTCTTGGATCGGTCTATTGTTATGTATGGTGACAGAAAACTAGCATTTCATTTTTGCTAGTTTAATAATATAAAACAAACAAAAACACAGTTCTATACTGTTTGTGTTTGCGCTGTGTAAAACTGCCAAAAATAAAATGTTGAAGCCTGTCACATGCTCTAATCTACCCCTCCAAGAATTAAGGACAAAGCGTTAACCCTTGATGTCAGAGGTAATTCTTGGAGGGGGAGATTGGAGCGTGCATGACAGACATCAACATTTTATTTTTGGAAGTATTACAAAACTCCAAATTGGGTTGGTGCATGCAGGAATCGGGAGACGGTACACTAGCCTTGAAATCGGTAGTCTCCCATCTGAAACGGGAGGGCTGGCAGGTATGAGCTGCTGATGTGTTGTGAGGTCTGGAATACTAAGGGGCTTATTTACAAGCCCATTGCGACACCTGTGCGTCACTTTTATTTATGCACCGGTGGCGCAATGGGCTTGCCTATATTTAGACAGCCACGTAAAGCCACCCTGCATGACTTTTTATGGCCTTGTAAATATGGGCCCCATTTCACGCATTACTCTGCATGAAAGGGGCATTCCATGGGTGTTGCTGTGGGTGTTCCCACGCAACATCCATGGAACTTGATGCATTCCCAGATTAACAACATTTTGTAAAACTGGGAATGCGTCAGAATCCTACACCTCCCAGGAGAGGTGTAGGAATGGCACAATGATGAGAAATACTTTTATTTCTCCTCATTTTTTCCTCTTTCTATGCGTGCTCCATTATGCAGCACGCATAGAAAGAGGAAAATGCCATTAAGGATTGTTTTTGTGCAGGAAGGTATCCCTTCCTGCACAAAAACAATCATCCATGCAGCGCAGGCACCCTTGCAAAATGACGCACGGGTGCCTGCGCTGACGCATGGCAGCCAATTGTGCACCAGCGCAGGGGAAAGCACAGGGATACATCGTATTGTTGTCAATAAGACGCATCCCTGCGCTTTAAAATTATGCCAGCACAGCGCAGCTAAATGTTTTGCGCCGCCACGCTGCGTCATTTTCTTGTATATGAGGCCCTAAGCAAGCAAAGTCCCCCGTATACAGAAGCCCAAAACAAGCACAATGCCTTCATAAGCAGCCCAAAATTAGTCCTGCCTTCAAAAGTCATCCAAAGAATGATCGTGAACATTAAAAAAAATACAATGTAGTTGGGACCTCATCTACAAGAAAATGACGCAGCGCAGCGCCACAAGCCATTTAGCTGCGCTGTGCTGCGTCATTTTCAAAGCATAGGGTTGTGTCGTATTAACAACAATACGACGTATCCCTATGCTTTCCCCTGCGCTGGCACACAATTGGCTGCTATGCACCAGCGCAGGCACCCTTGCATCATTTTGCAAGGGTGCCTGCCGCGCTGCGGGGATGATTGTTTTTGTGCAGGACGGGACACCGTCCTGCACAAAAACAATCATTAATGGCATTCTCCTCTTTCTTTGCGTGCTGCTGAATGGAAAAAACGAGGAAAGGGGAAAAAACGAGGAAAGAGGAAAAAACGAGGAAAAAACTAGAAGAAATAAAAGTATTTCTCCTCGCTGTGGCATAGGATTCTGGCACATTCCCAGTTTTATAAAATGTTGTAAATTTGGGAATGTGTCAAGTTCCATGCATGTTGCGTAGGAACACCCACAGCAACACCCATTGATCGCCCTTTTCCCGTAGAGTAATACATGAAAGGGGCCCATATTTACAAGGCCATGAAAAGTCATGCAGGGTGACTTTAAGTGGCCTTTTAAATATGGGGATACCCATTGCGCCGCCTGTGCGCCCAAAAAAATGACGCACCTGCGTCACAATGGGCTTGTGAATAAGCCCCCTTAGTCCCTTGCAGCCCTGCCAAGTGCCACTCAACACCGGGTAACTCTAACTCATTGCAGTGCATTTTCTCACATTACTGCACTGAAATGTAATGTCACGCTTTACTAGCTCCACTCTGACCAATGCCTCGAGCAGTCAATATTGAAGCAGTCAGCACGCGAATTACAGAAAATGCGACCCGGCCTCCAATGCCCCCAGTGCCAGCCGCAGGCTGTCAGAACACCCGCGGTTGAGAAGAGGTGAAAGGTTGTGGTGGAAACAGTCAGTGCCCTGGGCCCACCTTGTTTTTATTTCGATCACGTGGCTGCGGAAGCAGCGTGACACCCTGTCATCGCCCTGCGTGCTGTCACGTGCCACTGCTGCCAGAGAGAAGCGAGCTGGGGGCACCAATAATGAGAGCCATCCCTGGGAAGTAACACCAGCCCATCCCAGACGTGTACAGCTAGGAAAGAGCAGCCTGCCCACTGACAGAGACGGCTTGCATCTGGTGGCAATGGCCTGAATGCGAATGGAAGCCTCTCATTTGAAAGGATGGCAACAATGGAGAGGGTGTGGCTTAACGGCTAGAGCGCCGACTTTCAAGCTGGGGAGCCAGGTTCGAGACTGGAGCGAGGCTCAAACATCCTGTGATTCTGGGAAAATCCCTGCCTAAAATTGAATGTGTCCATCTGTATTAAACTGGTGCTCGTGTAATGCGCTCTGATACCTTCGGGTCGAATTCGCGCTATATAAACCTGCAAAAAAAAAAAAAAATAGCAACTTCTTGTGATAGGGCAGGGCCCCATGGAGGCCTCGTTCTCCACCCTTTGAACTATCCAGCTCTTTCAGACTAGAGGCTCGTTTTCAGTTTTAGAGGCCCTCGTGTAGTAGAAGGGAGCCAGCGCTGGTAAGAGCAACAAGGGGGTCTTGGGGGGCAGCCGAGCGCAGCGAGGTCTGCCTCCTGGGATGTTTGGGGAACGGGAGCGGCTCAGGCGTCTGCTCCGCCCCTTTTGGGCTTATTGGACTGTTTGGGCTATTTTATAGCCCAAAGGTTATTTACTTCGCCATTTTGGTGCTACCAGCCACCATTTTGTGGTATTCCCGGTGGCTGGTCGTAGGCAGGACAGATTTTTCTTGGTAGAGGGGTTGAGGATTCGTTATAGTGAGTTGAGATTTCTTTTGTTTCAGGTAAATTGGTTCAGAGGTAGCTAGCGAGTGCTTTATTCCAGCGGCGAGGAGGTGTACATGACTTCCCACTCTGCCGACGAGATCATGGCCGCGCTCCAGACGTTGGGAGCGGCGGGCCGACATGACATCCTGCGACCTGGAGTGCTTGACGAAGCATGAGTGGGCATGGCGTGCCCTGCGCACCGGGACGAAAGCGGGGTTGCTGCTGCTGTGGCAGCCGGCCTCCTGGAGGGCAGCGGAGCGAGAAATAAGGTAGGACAGCACGGGCGGGGGAGGGGCGGTAGACCTGGGGACACCGGCGCAAGCAAGTGAGGCAGGCGCTCTGGCCTCCCAGCCCGCTTAGAACATGCTGACCAATCCCCCCCCCCCCCCGGCCCCGGTGACTATGAGTCGGAAGCGGGCGGGGCAGGGGCCCGGCAGGTGCGTGACGCAGCAAGTAAGGTGGAAGCCCAACACGTAACGGTAGGAGGCAGGGTGAACCCCCACGTGGTGCAGGCCCGCGGAGAGTAGGAAGAGCGCGACCACCTCCAACCCCAGCACGAAAGGGCTGGGGAACAAGGCCCCCCCCTCAAAAAGATAAGAGGCCTGGGGGGGGGGGGACCTAACCAGACAGTGTCAGTAGGCCATGGGAGTATGCTGGAACAGGTGGAGCCGGAGCCATCAATGTTCGGGGGACGGAAGGGTAAGCCAATAGATGGGCACAGGTGGACATCGAGGCACAGTGGGGGGGCAGTGCCGGCTAGTCCAAGAGACAGAGGCGCGCTGATTCGCTATGTGCGAAGCCCGTGAGAAGGCAGAAGCAGCCAGGGCACGGGCGAAACAAATATAGGCAGTGGAGGGTATAGATGTTAGGCGAGATACTGGGACCACAGGCCAGGGAGGGGGCCAGTGGTTGTGTGCCAGCCAGGGGGGGGCTTAGAGATGACATTGGGAAATAGGCGTATAATTTGGGCAAGCTCGCAAGCGCCCCGTTAAGGTATTTAGGGAGGGGGGTATGTTTCTCCACACGGTATGCCGGGAAAGGGACATAGCGGGATACAGGCAGGGACCAGCACACCGGACCATATATTTGCGGCGGGTTCACTTCTGCAGCGTTCCCGACACGGGAGGGCACGGTACGGCTCCATTACCCCATGGTGAAGAGAAGGCTGGGCCCAGTACGGCCAGGCTGGAGCATCGGGGGCCCACAAGATCACTGCCCCATGTAGGCCCCGTTCGGCTTCGGCGGTGCACCAGGCCAAGGGGGACGGTACTCCCCCTGGCGGAAATCGACTTGGAAAGCAGCTTCTATGGTATGGTATGGCTGGAAGGTGATGGACCACAAGATCACTGCCCCACATAGGCCCCGTACGGCTTCGGCGGTGCACCAGGCCAAGGGGGACGGTACTACCTCTGGCGGAAATCGACTTGGAAAGCAGCTTCTAGGGTATGGTATGGCTGGTAGGTGGTGGACCACAAGATCACTGCCCCACATAGGCCCCGTACGGCTTCGGCAGTGCACCAGGCCAAGGGGGACGGTACTCCCCCTGGCGGAAATCAACTTGGAAAGCAGCTTCTAGGGTATGGTATGGCTAGTAGGTGGTGGACCACAAGATCACTGCCCCACGTAGGCCCCGTACGGCTTCGGCGGTGCATCAGGCCAAGGGGGACAGTACTCCTGGCGAAAATCGACTCGGACGGCAGTTTTTAGGGTAGGGTATTGCTGGAAGGTTGTGGACCACAAGATCACTGCCCCACGTAGGCCCCGTATGGCTTCGGCGGTGCACCAGGCCAAGGGGGATAGTACTCCCCCTGGCGGCAATTGTCTCAAAAATACGGATAAAGGTGAAGCGCTTTGGAGGGAGCTCTGGCACAAAGAGTAGGTGTTGTGCCGTTTTTGGGTCACAGGTTCAAAGGATAAGAGTTTGTTTCCTGTTGATGCTGTCGAAGTACTTTGAGGATGTGCAGTTAAGCACGGGGGTAGGCAGAAGAGGTTGCCGGGCATGGAGGCGGACACATGGATTGTCCCGACCCGACCTACGAGGGAGTGTTTAGTAGAGGATAATTAGCAGGAGGTACTGAAGGGGGGTGGGAGGAGTGGGTGATCTAACCAATTGGTTCATGACAATTTTCCAGGTAAATTCAGCAGGCATGTGGACGGGGAGCAATTTCTAATACTCCTAGTAATTTGGTCCTTTAAATCATTTGGAGAGGGGAGGTATACTACCAAAAGCGTCGTCAATGACCAGGGGGTTAAGGGAAACTGCTCACGAGTAGGCGGGGGATTCTCCAGAGTGGAAGAGTCGGAGTTGGTTTTCCAGCCAAGGGTATTCAGCAGGGGGCAGCTCGCTTGGACGTATCGCATTGGAGGAAGAGGCCTGTTTTGCTTAATTTTCAAAGTTGAATGTCATGAAGGACAGGTCATTTGGAGATAACAGGCCACTGGGGGAAAAGTGGTCATTGTGGGGTGGCCTGTTTCCACGGGTGGCTGGATATTTTGGGACGTTAAGTTGGGTCTTGGGGGTTTTTTCCGTGTGGCGTCTGAGCCATTACGACGGATTCAGTGCCCAGTGAGGCCTAGTTAACATGGTGTTACAGCCGACACGATTGGGGTCAGGGGTGATTTGAGTTCAAGGGAGCACAAGAGCAAACAGCTGGACACGTTTTGGGGCTGTAATCTTAGGACATTGAGATCTACCCTGTGGCCACGGAGGCCTGGTTATGGTGGTGATAAAGCTTTGATGTGCATTGGGCACCAGAGCAGACAGCTGGACCCAGGTCGGGGGCTGTCAATACAGGCCGGTGAGATGGAGCCAAAGGCCATGGCGGCCTGGTTTCTAATGGTGATACATAAAAGACAAGTGGCCCAGTACGGCACTGTGACATGCCCAATGAGCTCAGAGTTGACCTTTGGGGTACCATTGGCAACGTAAAAGATACGTGGCCCAGAACGGCCATAGCACAGGCTTGAGGAGCTTGGAGTTGACCTTTGCAGTAGCATTGGCAACCTAAAAGATACTTGGCCCAGAACTGCCATAGCACAGGCTTGAGGAGCTCGGAGTTGACCTTTGGTGTGCAATGGGCACCAGAGCAGACAGCTGGACCAGGTCGGGGGCTGTCAATACAGGCCGGTGAGATGGAGCCTGAGGCCATGGTGGCCTGGTTACTAATGGTGATAAGAGCGAACAGGTTTAGTTCCATTGGCAACATAAAAGACAAGTGACCCAGTACGGCACTGTCACATGCCCGACGGAGTTGATCTTTGCGGTAGCATTGGCAACCTAAAAGATACGGGGCCCAGAACGGCCATAGCACAGGCTTGAGGAGCTTGGAGTTGACCTTTGCGGTAGCATTGGCAACTTTATAGTTACATGACCCGGAACGGCGTTAGCACTGGTTCCAAGGGCTGCCGGAGGTTGCTGGGCAGGCTCGAGGAGCTCAGAGTGGACCTTTGGGGTACCATTAGCAACACAACAGACAGGTGGCTCAGAACGGCAATAACACATGCTGGAGGAGTTTGTGTTTATGATTTAGGGTACCCCTGGCAACATATAAGTCAAGTAGCCCAGAACGGCACTGGCATTCAGGAGCAGAGCACATGGTATAGTGGTAGATAACAGGGGATACGTGTACCTTTAATCAAAAATGATACTGTGGCCATGGAGGCACGGCTGGTTGAGGGTGATTGGAGCTGACAAGTCTGTTACGCGGTGCCAGAGGAGGCTTGACAGTTATGGGAGGCATGGGTGAACCTGGAGAATAGTTCACAGCATGGAAGACAGCCTAAGCAGCACTGCACGGTCATTCTTGGGGTATGACATTGAGGTCTGAGACCATGGAGGTCCTGTGTACGGGTAGGGATTAGAGAGGATAAGCCCGGTTCCACTGTCTGCCAGAGGAGGCTGGACAGTGCGGGGAGCTCAGGGGCACATTGAGTACTTTTGGAAACAAGGAAAGCAGCTGGACCCAGTACGGTGTTGCCACCCATGGGCATTGTAATTGATACCGTGGCCAAAGGGGGCATACTTAGCAAGGGGATGGATCTACAGAGACCAATTCCATGGGCTGCCAGAAGGGGTGGGACAGTGTTTTGGTCAGCTAGGGCCTGGCCCAGGGGCCCGTTACCAAAAGGGCGGACAGTGGGCCCCTGTACGGGGCTGAATTGGTTGCTGGGCTGGTATGCACAGGTCGAAATTCGAGGGCATGTTATCAGCGCGTCAGGCGTCGGGGGAGGGCTAGGACATCGCTGATGTTTTTCCCGGCTCACAGTTGGGTGAGTTCCGGTAAGATGTACACGGTTCCCAGGCTTGTGGTGCTGTCCTGCTTAGCAGGGAGCAAGGGAGACGAAAAGACCAGAGTGAGGATTGAAGTTGGGCACAGGGGATTTGACATCAGTTGGAACAGGGATAGTCACTAGTACGTAGGACAGCGGAAAGGTCCGCAGCCGAGGGTAGTTTTTAGGTAGGGGTACTCCCCGTTGGCAGACAAGTGGGGTACAGGTTTTAAGGGGTTGGGGTGGGGGTTTCTAGGAGTGGGACACCAACCCTTTAATGACGACAGTGACTGGGGCATAGGTACTGAGGTTATTCAATAAGTTACGCGTATTTGGCTCTGGAGACCACTATACCTGTGGTCCTTGTCCCGCCCATCTGGGAGGTTTTGGGGGGATATTTTTAGGATATGAATTGGTATGGTAAAGAGGGTTTAGTTTAGGGGAATGCCGCCCTAGGACAGCATGCATTCAAATTTTATAAGGGTTCGACAGATCGGATAGGCCTTGGCAGGGCTTTAGGGCGTAGGTATCTATTTTTATGTTGCCTGGGGACGTGTGGCACTTCCCTGTGAGAAAGGTGGCACCGGGCAGAGGCTGGTTATGTCACAATGGGGGGCAAAGGGGCGACTTTTCCACCGTTCTCCGAAGAGCTGGGTAGCTGCAGCCACACAAAGTCTTGGGAGGCTTGCCATTGGGTCAGTGCATGGCGGGCATGAGGTTTTTGGGAAGTAGGACATGTAATGCGGTTAGCAATGTGTACAGGTGGGGGAGGAAGGGTGCTAAGATATTTCGTTTCGGAAATGTTAATGTTGTTTTCAGGTTCGGCTTTAGAGGAAGGTCTCCGGTGTATCGGTCTCGATACTGGAGGATTCTTTGTTAATATGGGAAGACCGACAAGGGAAAGAGGCAAACTCTGGGTCTCTTGGGATCCGCTCTGTACCGTAGCATATGGGGTCATATAGGAGAAGGGGGCCTGGGGGAGGAGGGGGGTGTAGCTGCTACCCTCTTAAGATAGGCTGTTTGGGGGGAGGGGGTTGCGGTTGGAGTTTCGCCAATGGTCAAGTGGTGCTTTGTGGGTTGAGTTCTGGCCATGCGGGGTGTGGCATGGGGGCTGTACGCATGGAGGCAATAGGAAGGCATGGAAGGGGTCTAGGGTGTCAGGACGTCTATTCATGAAGTTCATGCAGATGGCTTTATCTTATGACTCGGAGGTATTTGTGGGGGATTCTCTGGGGTTTCCTTTTTCTCAAGGGTTGGTTTTGTCAGGGGCAGTTTTCCCTTGCGGAGGCTCTGTCGGGACCTAGGTTTGGGGGGCAGAAAAAGGGGTAGTGCCCCCCCCTTTTTCTGGGTGGCGGTTGGCTGTCAAGTTGGCATGTTTTAGCCAAGTTTATTCGTTATTGACAGATGCAATCCAGGCTGAAAGGGAACGGGTAGACAAGTTCACGAGGTAGGATCTTTAAGGTGCTTTAGGAAGTTAGGTTAGTAACAGGTTAATAGTCGTAAAGGTTAAGGTTGAAAGGTCAAAGGTGAAAGGGTAAAGTTCAAAGGCAAAGGTTAAAAGGTCACAGTAGGGGTGAAAGGGTAAAGTTCAAAGTTCAGAAGCTAAAAGGTCACAGTAGGGGGTACTGAATTGCAGGTTTTAAATGTTGTGTGGGGGAACCTTAGGGGTGGGGGTAGCGTAACTTAGGTAACAGCTTGTATAGTGAGGTTGTAGTTTTGTAAGGCATCAGGCCAAGGGCCTTTTAATTGTGATGTGCACCTGTTTCAATAAAAGCGGCCTTTTACACACTATTTCGGTGTCAGTGGTCTGTGCGGCTCCCCATATTCCCCAAGGGGGTCTTGGGGGGCAGCCGGGCGCAGTGAGGTCTGCCTCCCGGGATGTTTGGGGAACGGGAGCGGCTCAGGCATCTGCTCCGCCCCTTTTGGGCTTATTGGGCTGTTTGGGCTATTTTATAGCCCAAAGGTTATTTACTTCGCCATTTTGGTGCTACCAGCCACCATTTTGTGGTATTCCCGGTGGCTGGTCGTAGGCAGGACAGATTTTTCCCCGCCCACCCCCCTTTTTCAGTTCTTTTGGGGAAATTCATTTTCCCGGCTAGCAATCTGGGTTTTTGGGGTTGGCTTTGCATTGGAACAGGTGTACAGGGTATATATGTGATTGTGTTAGGGTTGTCGCTTGAAGCAGGTGCAGGGGCGGTTGGCTGTCAAGTTGGCATGTTTTAGCCAAGTTTATTCGTTATTGACAGAGGCAATCCAGGCTGAAAGGGAACGGGTAGACAAGTTCACGAGGTAGGATCTTTAAGGTGCTTTAGGAAGTTATGTTAGTGACAGGTTAATAGTCGTAAAGGTTAAGGTTGAAAGGTCAAAGGTGAAAGGGTAAAGCTCAAAGGTCAAAGTTCAAAGGCAAAGGTTAAAAGGTCACAGTAGGAGTGAAAGGGTAAAGTTCAAAGTTCAAAAGCTAAAAGGTCACAGTAGGGGGTACTGAATTGCAGGTTTTAAATGTTGTGTGGGGGAAGCTTAGGAGTGGGGGTAGCGTAACTTAGGTAACAGCTTGTATAGTGAGGTTGTAGTTTTGTAAGGCATCAGGCCAAGGGCCTTTTAATTGTGATGTGCACCTGTTTCAATAAAAGCGGCCTTTTACACACTATTTCGGTGTCAGTGGTCTGTGCGGCTCCCCATATTCCCCAAACCTCGCATGTCTGCCTCTATTTACGGCGTCCTTTGTGGTGAGCATGAATATGCGTTTATAGCTTGGTCGTATTATTTGCTGGAAAAGTAGTCACGCACTCCGCATTATATTTGTCCTACTAAGGCAGCAGTGCCCTTTGTACAATCAGAGTTGTCAAGGGGACTCCAGTTTTCCATCGCTGTAATTTCACTTGGAACAACCCGAGCTGTTCTTTCTCTGAGTTCTAGACTTTGTTTGTGTCCCTTCAACCAGGTGGACGCAGCTGTCTGAAAACAATATCTTGCAACTGGAAAGCATATGACTTTAAAAGTAGTGCCCTTCAAACAAGCATTAACATGGCAAAGCTTTTTTTTTAAGAGGGCAGTATGTCTGCAGTGAGTGTGCAGAGCTCTCGAATTTCCCAGGTTCATATATGAGTGTCGCAGCCAACCCAGGTGGTTGCTTTGCATTCTAGGACGTGTAGTCCTGATTTTTGTTTAATGAACAGGACCACAAGTCCAAGAATGCAAAGCGAAAGCCTGGAGTAGATGAGCTACTGACATAGAACTTGGGAAACTTGACTTATATGTGTATGCTTCCGTATAAGAAACATAGTGTTTGTTCTAGCAGTGTGAGTCTTGTTTGGAGAAACCGGATGCTTGCACTCACTGTGAGTGTGATATAAGTTAGGTGAAGACAGGTGTTGCATTTCTACTTTGTTTCATGCCAAGTAACTATAAACTGCCCCCATTCGTGAGACAACAGCAATGGAAATACAAGTGGAATTGTGTCTCGGTGCTCAAAGAGCTCACCCACACTTTAGATGACCAAGAAGTCCTACAACCCTCAGACTGCCTGCACACGAGGTCCAGAGTGAAAGACAGGTGCATGCAGACTGACAGGGCTTGCATACAGTGCCCAAGTTACATACATAATGCAGCTGGTTATTTCCATCGCTGCTCTCAAATGAATCCCATTGCATGGCAAAAACTGCTATGTGGGACTTGCAATAAAGTGTTACCTCAAAAAGTCATACATAAGGCATTGAAATGTCACACATACGCCACATAAACAGATGAAAATGTCACACATAAGTACACTAAAACTTGGCAGCTATGATCATGAGTGAAGAAAACATGTATACATTAAAAATATACTCATTGTTCTTTGCAGGCATAACTTTAGAGTCATACGCAGACAACCAAATACTCTCAGACTTCAGCACAAAATATCTGTGTGCCATTACCTGAAGCTCCTGAAATTGGATTTCTACATTTGTTAGTTTGACTTTCTATCAGACTTACCTTAATTCATGCCCTTAGTTCTATATATGCTGTTGTAAATGTGTATATGTACTTATTTTCATATGCTTCTCACACTTTCCTGCACCCCATTACAAGATGGCTACCACTCATTGCTTGGAGTCCCTTTAAACTCATAGCCGGCTAAATAAAGACCTATTTATTCGGTTGTCTATCAAATAGAACATAATGTCTACTATTTTGCCCGTGGCCCCTAAAAAGTGAAGTTTCAGATATTCAGCCAGCTAAGTAATAGCCAGTAAATAGCAGAGATTATGTGCTAGGGGGATAAAATAGCAAATTCCTTGACGTTCTTATGTACTTTAGGAAAAGCAAAGAGTTTTGAATGAACCATGAGACTGGTTGTGTTTTCATGTTTTTGCCTTCCTAAGCCCCGACATTCCTATATCTGTTATCTGAATAACTGCTGTTGCGTTGTTCTGTATGAATATTTGTCTGCTTGCACTGCTACACTCCTCTGAGGAACACCAAACACAACCAAATATGACTTCCGAGTTGCACCGTAGCAAATAGTGATAAACATTTTTACCACATGAATAACTGCCTGTAATGCATTTACGGCTTGAAAATATGAGTGTTGCAAGGTGAAAGTATTATGTGGTATGGCAGGGGTGCCTTACCATGTAATACTAGCACACTACACAAAGATGGACCCCGGGTACTCTCTCAGTACACCTTCTCTCAAACCTGGTAGACAGGGCCGGACTGGCTGTAGCGGGCACCCGGCGGTTCCCTGGTGGGCCGGAAGGGTGGGGGCCGGTTTTCGACCGGTGGGGGCCATTTTTATTACTGGGAGCTGGCCCCTTGTAACAAAAGCGCAGCAGCAGGTTATTATTAAACTTTATTGTTCAATTACTTAAAATCGTTACAATATACTATCATTTCAATATGCTATAAGAAGAAAAAGCAATGATTAAAATCTCCATCATATTGCTAAGACTAAAAAAAAGAATTAAAACATAAAAAAACTATTGGCCAAGCTAGCAATAAAGTGTGAGTGCGTGAAACTTAAAATAGAGTTTTTTCCATAGTCTCTCTAGCTTGATGGCCTCCCGGTTACTTTTTAAGTCTCAATTTTCAACGTCAATGCGGCCCGGATTTCGTCAGTGAATTTCCCTAGCCTGGCAACAGTTTGAACTGTGTTAGCGGAGAAGCACAGGTTTGAAACTTCGCTACATCGTCCGAGGCCGTAGGACCTACAAATAGGGAGTACCAGACGACGCCGCTCGCTAGCTAGCAGCAGCAGTGGGGCCCCCGCCCCCTGGGGCAGGTCGGACGTAGTTGCCAGAGCTGGTTTACTATCCCAGTCCGGCCCTGCTGGTAGAGTGGCAAAGAGCAGACAGGCTACTTAGAGGAACATGTGTTTAGCATTTCACATCACCAACATGGACAATAATTAATTGACACAACTCGAGAGAAATCTGACACCAATTTATAAAAATAGCTCTGATTTTGATATATTTTTAGACACCAAAACAAAATCAATATATCTAGTATAACCAGAGTTATCAGTTTTGAAGCATTAAATAAATCAGTACTTTGCAATGTGAAAACATTAACGTTGCGGTCAATGGGAAAAACAAATATGTGCAATCGGTTACTTACAGAGTAAGTTCAAAGGGACCCACTTGGAGTTAAGGTCTTGTGAGTCGCTAGACCAGTTCACAACAGCTAGCACAATTTCACCTGGCTCAGGGGAGCGGGGTGCAGAGGTGCACTTTAACTGTCAAACGGAGCTGTAAATCAGGCTTGAGGTGTTCAAATGGTTAGCTTAGCAAAAAGGTACTTGCGGTTGAGTTGAGCAAAACCCTTTGGAACTTAAGCAAGGAGTTGGCCCTGGAACAGGAGTCTCCAGGCAGATTCGATCTACCTGGCTCAGGGGACTCGGTGCAGAGGTGACTCTTGGCTATCCATGGTGCTGAACAGGATCCGTGGCTAGATGAGCTGGCAGGCGTGCCAAGAGAGGATAAAAACAAATAAAAGATCTTTACAATGGAGCCATTGGTTGTAGTCGGACTGACCACTAACAATCCTTGGTACCTACAAGCAGTCTGGTTGAGGAAATCTTTATCCAGAGGAATAGTGGAACATTGTAGAAAGCTGAGCCTCATGGAGGGTTGCAACTACAGTTCCTGGAAGCCACCTATCCAAGGACTTTGAGCGGCCACGCTGGACGGCTCGGGGAACAGGACTTCAAGGTCGTGGACTTAGCGGTTTGTGCCTGCCGACTGCAGGGGACTAGTTCCTCTAGCCAAAGGGAGTTTTAGTGAAGTCTGGAGTTTTCATAGGGGTTCACCTTCCTTTTGGAACCTGCTTCTTGATTTGGTTGAGTCGAAATCCAGCGGGTGCAGGGTGGCTGCCACAGGTCCAGAGATTAGCGCCTATCTTTGTGGAGTCCTGCCTTGTCGTGGAAATGGGTCTCTTCTTGTTATCACATCAAATCTAAGGTTCTGGTGTCTGGGGTGCACCTTAAATCCTGGATTTAGTGGGTTTTAGTGGGTGTGAGGACTAGCAGCCAATGAGCATCTAGTCCTGCTGCTAATCCGCCCCAGTAGTGATGACATCCTGTGGGTGTATGCCACTAAAACTAGTCAGAACCTGATTTCTAACCTAAATTAAAGATGGCCAAAACCATCCTTGACTTTACACCTCAGCTGCAACACTGTAGAGGTGTGGTCAGCCTTGTGGAGATGGACGCCACCTGAATAGTTAATTTCTCACCTGCCGGAGAAAAACAGTGTTTGGGCCAGGGGGAGGCTTTGTCCTCGAGAGGGGGGCAAGTTTCTTTGTCGAATGGCACCAGTGAAGCCTTTGAGGCTTACTGCCGCACTGGTCTAATCACTAGCCATCCTGTGTGGGTGGAGGTGTCACCTCCTGCTCACATAGGTCTTTGTCTCTGGTCTCTGGGAGTGGCACACACTCCCCAGCATGATGTCAGACTTCTGTCTTGGCGGCAAACCTTTGAAAAAGCCCACCAAGGCAAGAGAACACTGGGCTAACTTGGTGTACACTGTATAAAGTGCCACCTAGGTACATGCTGGTTAAACCTCGACACCACCATTGTGTCGGGGGTTAAAAAGCATGGTGTTTGACACCAAACAAGAAAGAAATCGACCGGGCCATCATGCAGCTGGACATATAGGTAATGCCCACATGCCAGCCCATGTTATCCGCTGGACCGCTGGTAACTTGTGGTAGAATTACGTTTAGAATGCTACTACAGGGCAATATATGCTTGCACATATATTCCAACACATATAATATAATGTGCCCTCCCTGTATGCTAGCACATATATTCCCACACATATAATATAATGCACTCTGCCTGTATGCTAGCACATATATTCCCACACATATAATATAATGTACCCTGCCTGTATGCTTGCACATATATTCCCACACATATAATATAATGTACCCTGCCTGTATGCTTGCACATATATTCCCACACATATAATATAATGCACTCTGCCTGTATGCTAGCACATATATTCCCACACATATAATATAATGTACCCTGCCTGTATGCTTGCACATATATTCCCACACATATAATATAATGTACCCTGCCTGTATGCTAGCACATATATTCCCACACATATAATATAATGCACTCTGCCTCCTGGGCTATAGGAGGCCTGCCTTAGGGGTGACTGACATATATTAGATGCAGGGAGGTGCAGTGGCGAAGCTAGACGTTGCGCCGGCCGTGGCAGTCACTGCGTTTGTTGCCCGGCGACTGCAAGTAAGAGCGGGGGTGCTGGCAAGCCCAGCATGGCTGCAGGTAAAGGGGGGGAGGCCGCTGCCCCCAAAACTTGTGCCGCATGGGGTGGATTGCCCCCCTGCCCCTTCTTGCTACGCCACTGGGGAAGTGACCCTGTCACACATGGTGTGTGCAGGGTCAAACTCGGGCAGGCAAGCTGCTCATGCAGGGCTGGCATGGCAGACCTGCAGACTTCAGATTTACTCCGGTCACTCAGGGTGGCACAATAAGTGCTGAAGCACTGGTACCGCTTTCACATCCCTGCCCTGGGTACTACTAGTACCATATACTAGGACCTTACAGGGGTGTAAAAACACTTGCCAATTGGGTGTACCAATTCACATTTACAGTTTTAAGGGAAAGAGCACTGGTGCCGGGCCTGGTTAGCAGGACCCAGCACACTTTCAGATCAACTACCACAGCATACAGCAGCAAAAAGTGGGGGGACATCTGCAAAAAGTCCAGTCTACTACAATGAGCAATTGAAATCTACAGTTGTGTGTAACAAATCACTTGCTGTGAAATATACAAGTCTATAATGTTAATGAAGATTAGAAAGAGAGGAAGGGTTAGTGAAGGCAAGTGAGAGACATTGTCAAGGGTTTGGTGGCCTTCAGCCCCTAAGCAGGTATTTCATGGCTAAAGTTGGTGCCAAGCAGACATACTTCTAAAAGGACAGTCTCACAGGAGACTGCCTGTAACTGACGGAAACATTTCTAGGAGTTGGATCTCCTGCTGATGGCTCTTTTATTCCACAACTGCACTTTGTCAGTCAAAGATAGCTGCCTGAGGGATTGGGTGGCCTGAGTTGGGAGGAAGCAATGGTGGAAGCAGTCCCCAAACCCTAAACCGCTCTGGAGTAAACATGAGGAGGTCTAGGGGCTATAATTAAATAAAGCGAGCAGAGGAGAAAAAGCCTGGTGGTGAACGCTCCCTCACAACTCTCAAACAGATACACTTACCTGCAGAGTCTAGAGGTGGGGAGTGAGTTGGAGGGAGGGACAGCCAGAGCTCTGTTCCCAAAAGGTCTAGGCTTTTAGGAGGACAGATACATCAATGTTTTTACCAATAAGTTCTGCTTCGTATACTCTCCGAGCCCACAGCAGGATACAGTCCTGGCTCTAGTTTTGTTACGTTAGGGAGACGCCCCAGTTGTCTGTGACAATCAAGGGTTGTATCCTGCAAAAGTTCTGTCTGCACCAGGGGCAAAATAAGTATACAAAGCAGTGATGGATGGAATGCTTGAATTAACCTCAGCCACTGGTAATCACTCGGGCCGCATCCCAATCCATCATTATTTTGCACACCACCCCACCTCAGTTGGGACCCAGCTATATGTAAATCAGTCTTGCCTAGGGAAGGGGAGATGTATGGCAAAGGACTGGAGGGGGCATGATATCTCAAGTAATCGTGTAAGTAATCACCAGTATACTTGCTAGATACTTTACATGGAGGCTGGTAGTGCCGGAGCAGCTACCACCTGCACCCAGGGCTGGACTGGTGAACCAAAAGCAGCCTGACAAAAATGCTCAATCCAGCCCCACTGCCTTCATCTCCTCGCACAATCTCTCTCTTTCCATCCATCCATTCTTTCTCATTCTCTCATCTCTCTCTTCTCCCTCTCTGATCGCTTTGTCTCTACCTTTCTCCTCCCTCCCTTTTTCTCTCTCTTGAAGCCTATCTGTGTCTTTTATTTTTTTTTATTTTTTTTAATTTATTTATTTAATTTATTTATTTAATGCAATTTTATATAGCGCGAACATTACCCGAAGGTGTCAGAGCGCTTTACAAAAGAACCAGTTGCGTTACATAAGGACTTTGGATTACATGAGTTACATAAGAGATACAAACAGAAAAAAATTGCAAATGTACAAGTTGTAAAGTCACTCAAGGAAGAGATACAAACAGATAAACTCTAAAATCACATAGGAATGGTAGTAAGTACAAAGGTCTACTACATATACTAGTGGTTAGAGTTATATATATATATATACAAATTGCAAATTCAAATTGTGTCTGCTGTAATTAACCGAAGGGAGCTGGGAAAAGTGACAGGGGCACCAGGAGCAACCCTTGGCTTTCATACCAGCCTCCAAGGGCTCGAGCACACTGGGGAACTGCACAGTGGAATAAAAAGGCCCGTCCAGTGCTGCCTGTTCCCCCAGCCACAAGGCAGACTGGGGGCTTCCAGGTGAGAATGTGCTCCAAGTGCCAGGCCCCTACCAAGGCCTGAGGATGAATGACCTGGGAGCCTGAGATGGGCACAAGCTTTAGTGTTTGCGCTGGTGCCTGCATGTTCATAGCCACTGCCTGCTTGTCTCAACGAAAGGAGAAAGACATGAGAGAATTGTGAGGAGGAGAAATACAAGGGAGGGTTGTAAGGAGGTGAAAGACACTGGAGGGTTGTGAGGAGCAGAGAAACGGGAGGGTTGTGAGAAGGAGAAAGACACAAAAGTGTTGTAAGTAGTAGAAAGACACAAGAGTAATAGCGTTACCCCAGTAGCATTGAGATGTTTGGCTTTGCATTTGAAGGGCAATTTCTGCCCTCTCACCCATTGGGCTGTTTAACCCATTATTGCCGACAAGACAAAAAAGGCAAAAAGTCGGGAGCTCGATTATATTTTGCATTCCACAAGTCGTCGACTTGTGAGGTATGATACCATCAGCCATTCCTGTCTTTTCAGTCAACAGCATGTTGCATTGTTGAGGTTGTAGTTTTGCTTTTAACACTTTCATAGCAGGCTCAATACCCCTTATGCAAAGTTGTGTTGGCTAAAATGCCACAATTGGTCGAAAGTGTTATGCAGATCATGGAGCAGACACTTGTGGGCTATGTCTTACAATTTAGAAAGTCTAGTCCTTTTCAAAAACTGCTTGTTTCACATGTAAATGCTGATCACCCTTTCATTCACATCATGCAATAAAACAAGCATTGGCAATATGAATCGTTCTATTCCTTTGTGTAGTGAAAAGTTTATACCGCGCTTCACAACACAACAAAGGTACAACATGGACAGCAATTTGCAATTATACAAACCGTGCTATTCTGCAAAGCCACTGTGTCTCATCTTGAAGCCAATGGAGTCAATAAACTTGTGTGGTTATGAAAGATATCCTTTTAAGGAAGCTGGACATAGACAGCAGCAGCGCAACCTTCCTTCACACAAAGAATAAGCGAAGGACAGGTGGCAGTAGTAGTAGTAGGAACATCACACAATTCTCTCACACTCATAGGACAGGCACAGCTCACTAAAAAGAGAGTGAGAGGGGTTAAAGGAATGTTCTACGCTCTCTGTAAACTGTAAGAAACAAATATCTAAACCTCTTACGAACTTGCCATGCATGCATGTACTCATATAGAATGATGCGTACTTACCTACTGAGATAGCACAATTACTTGTTTCCGTGCCTTAAACACCATTACTTTTATTGAGAACATGCTAATGCTCAAATATGCCTTAAACATGTACTGATACGTTTATTACTGAATTGTCATGCCATTGTTATTCCTGCAGACCACTAAAATCCTAGAATGCCTGCTAGGCTATATGCATTTGCAATGCACAAAAGTAATTTTATTTAGTGTTGTACAGTAGCACATTTTCTGCAATGTGTAGTAAGCGTAGAATCGTTCTGAGGATTGACAACACGAAGCAAGGGTTTTAGAAATCGTGGGGTCAGCCCTTGTTTGTGTGTTCACTATCTGTTCTTCAGGCACTTCTCACATTTTTTCTCGTGAGAGGATCCTGATGCCTGCTCATTATTTATTATCAGGTAGTTACTGTATCGTTCAGGTGCTCTTGCTTCCATTCACTTGTATTGAGAAAACAAACTGCATGAAAAAGTGTCACTGAATGTATAGATTTTAGCACTTTGTGCTCCAACTGATTGAGGGTGGAAGCTCCGGTCCATTGAAAAGACAATTGGGAAGAATCTGAGAGTACTGTTCACTGCTTGAACAGTCTCCTGGTTATCGGTTCCCTAGTTTGGGTGAGTTTATGTCCCTTTTGTTGACATTTATGTTGACTCTTTGTTAAACTACCACATGGGGTCAGGCACTTTTCTCGGGATTATTGGAATCATGCTTCAAATATTGTATAGGGCAAGTGCATTCAATACATGTTTTTCGATAAGATGGGGCAACAGCAGTGAAAACGCCCCTTTTTCTTGGAACTGTCATGTAGTTCCCACTAATTCGTAGGACCTGCGCGCTTGTTGGACAAAATAAACTTTGAGTGAGGTGCCTAGACTGATTCTGAGCACCCCCACAGAATATGTTGGCCTAGAGACCAGCTAGCTCACAGTGCCACCATAAGCCCCCTAACCCTACCAGGGAGGGAATGGTTTCTGGCAACCACTGAACATGACAATGCTAACCCCTCAGGGATTGTGGTAACAGATCAGATCCTCTCGCTCAGTCACTCGTGCTCTTTCGTTCTCAGAGAAACATACAGAATACACACCAGGACGTTTTCAAAATATTTATTGAACAACATTAATCTTGTATAAAATATATGTGCTGCGATAATCAGTAGACAGTAGCAGATGAAAGTGATTACAAGCACCAAAAGAGTAAACAGTCGATATAGTTCTACCATGGTGCTAAAACAGTGTATATATGCAGGCATATAAAACAAGGTAGAAGTCAGGTGTACTCCTACTATGCAAACCCTACTCTGAGTGTACCTAGAGTATGTGTAGGTGTGAAGCCAAGAATCCCCCCATGGGATGATCCAACCCCATTACCTGGCAGGAGAGAATGTAGGACCCCGTCTTGGTCATGAACTGGACACCCCTCACGGAGATGTCAGACCGCTGTATGGTGAAGTCTCAGCATGTAGGGACCTTTTGTGTCGGCTAAAGTGCCTCCTCTGCTAATTCTATGAGATGCTGATTAATTAATTATAATAAAACAAACACAAGGAGATGATGGACGGAGCGCTGAAACTTTTCAGACACTCACCCCCAGTCACAGATCTGGGTTGAATCCATCATCATTCTTTAGCTCACTTCGCCACCCCACTTCAGACACAGCTATATGCAAATCAATCTTGACCCTGTGCCTCATGGGAGCAGTCCAGCCCGAATTGCCAAGCCATGTCATCCCTGGACCGGAAACAAGCATCCTGGGACTGGTTTCAGGCAAACAGCCCTCATCAGCCAGGCTAGCTTGAATCCAGTGGCAAAGTGAGCAAGGGACCCACGTCTGGGCATACCCTGCCAACTTAGGGCGAACAAAGCAAACACAAGGAGATGATGGACGGAGCGCTGAAACTTTTCAGACACTCACCCCCAGTCACAGATCTGGGTTGAATCCATCATCATTCTATAGCTCACTTCGCCACCCCAGTTCAGACACAGCTATATGCAAATCAGTCTTGACCCTGTGCCTCATGGGAACAGTCCAGCCCGAATTGCCAAGCCATGTCATCCCTGGACCGGAAACAAGCATCCTGGGACCGGTTTCGGGCTAACAGCCCTCATCAACCAGGCTAGCTTGAATCCAGTGGCAAAGTGAGCAAGGGACCCACGTCTGGGCATGATGATGGACCGAGCGCTGAAACTTTCAGACACTCACCCCAGTCACAGATCTGAGTTGAATCCATCATCATTCTTTAGCTCACTTTGCCACCCCAGTTCAGACACAGCTATATGCAAATCAGTCTTGACCCTGTGCCTCATGGGAACAGTCCAGCCCGAATTGCCAAGCCATGTCATCCCTGGACCGGAAACAAGCATCCTGGGACCGGTTTCGGGCTAACAGCCCTCATCAGCCAGGCTAGCTTGAATCCAGTGGCAAAGTGAGCAAGGGACCCACGTCTGGGCATATCCTGCCAACTTAGGGCGAACAAAGCAAACACAAGGAGATGATGGACGGAGCGCAGAAACTTTTCAGACACTCACCCCCAGTCACAGATCTGGGTTGAATCCATCATCATTCTTTAGCTCACTTCGCCACCCCAGTTCAGACACAGCTATATGCAAATCAGTATTGACCCTGTGCCTCATGGGAACAGTCCAGCCCGAATTGCCAAGCCATGTCATCCCTGGACCGGAAACAAGCATCCTGGGACTGGTTTCGGGCTAACAGCCCTCATCAGCCAGGCTAGCTTGGATCCAGTGGCAAAGTGAGCAAGGGACCCATGTCTTGGCATACCCTGCCAACTTAGGGCGAACAAAGCAAACACAAGGAGATGATGGACGGAGCGCTGAAACTTTTCAGACACTCACCCCTAGTCACAGATCTGGGTTGAATCCATCATCATTCTTTAGCTCACTTTGCCACCCCAGTTCAGACACAGCTATATGCAAATCAGTATTGACCCTGTGCCTCATGGGAACAGTCCAGCCCGAATTGCCAAGCCATGTCATCCCTGGACAGGAAACAAGCATCCTGGGACCGGTTTCGGGCTAACAGCCCTCATCAGCCGGGCTAACTTGAATCCAGTGGCAAAGTGAGCAAGGGACACACATCTGGGCATACCCTGCCAACTTAGGGCGAACAAATCAAACACAAGTATTACATCGATATTGTTACCTTGAAATTTATTCAGCTTCTTGTAAATTAATGAAACAGCATGAGACGAAGAGGATACCGTTTGAATATAAATTGTTAAGTCGGAATTTGAATTTGAAGGAATATTATTAGGAAAGGAATCTAGTATAGAATTACATAAAAGCTCATATTTAAGAAAATCAGAAGAAGGTAAGTGCAATTTTGTCTGTAATACATCAAACGATACAAAAGTATTATCATGGTAAATATCTTTTAGGTAAAACCTACCTGTGTTAATCCATGAATGCCAAAATTTAACAGATCGAGAAAGTTTTAGTCATGGATTGTACCATAATGACATCTCTACAGTATTTGAAATAGTTGATTGAAAAAGTGAATTAAAATCATTTAATATTAACTTTGTGGATTTCAAAATAGTAGATTTATTAAATAATACTGAATTGTTAGACATGGTTAGCAAGGTAGACAGTGGAAACGGAGTTACCAAATTCTTTTCTATAAGAAGCCATGTAGGAGGATTATTAAGGTGGGAGTGACTAAACCAAAGAGAGCTTTGTTTTAAGATAAACGCTTTATGATAGTTAAAAAAATCTGGCAGACCAAATCCTCCATTACATTTTGTCATTTTTCGTTTTTTATAGCCAATACGAGGTGATTTATTATTCCAAAGAAACTTAGAAAGATGTTGATCAACAGTTTTATAAAACTTCATAGGAAATTGACGAGGAATCATAGCTAGAAAATAAACATTTTTAGTCCATTTTCCCCCGCCAGGAAAGGTGAAGTGGAGACCATTTGGATAATTTATCATTAATGTAGTTTATAATAGACTCACAATTTAATGTAATTGGTTTTTTTTATAGACGAAGAGAACAAAATGCCAAGGTATTTGATTTTATCAATTTGCCAGATTATTTCTTGTATGGATAACATATCTGGGTATTCAGTTTTATTGGTATTTAACGTATAACCAGAAATTAAGGAATATGATGAGATAATATCAAATAAAGGAGGAAGTGAGGATTCAGGATTACTAATAAACAAAAGTACATCATCTGCATATGCTAATGTTTTAATGGTGACCTCTTTAATATTATTACCAGCGATATCATTACATTTTCTAATGGAAGTAAGCAAAGGTTCGATAACAAGAATAAATAACAACGGGGACAGTGGACAACCTTGTCTGGTACCTCTAAAAAGAAAAAATTGATTCGAAAATTGACCATTAATAAATAAGCAAGCGGTAACGCTAAAGTAGAGAGCAGACATCATGCGAATAAACAAATCACCAAAATTAAATGCTGCTAAAGTATGAAATAAAAATTGCCAATTAACTTTATCAAAAGCTTTTTCAGCATCCAATGCAAGTACTCCAGACGGTAAGGATAGAGTAGATCCCTGTTCAATAGCATGTAACAAAACTCTTGTGTTATTAACAGAATGTCTATTTTTCATGAAACCAGATTGGTCAGGATGGATAAGGGAATCCAATACCGAGGTCAGTCTGGTTGCAAGAATTTTAGCATACAGTTTACAATCCTGATTTATTAAGAAAATAGGGCGATAATTCGATACAAGTGTCGGATCTTTGTTAGGTTTTGGTATAACTACAATCAAAGCTTCGGTAAAGGAACCTGAAGTTGATCCTGAAGCACTAAAAAAGGTAAAAAGTTTAAACAAATGAGGAATAAGTTGCAAATCAAATTCTTTATAAAATTCTGCTGGAATTCCATCTGGACCTGGGGATTTATTTTGTTTAAGAGATTTTATAGCCAATTGTATTTCTTCTTCATAATTAGGCAAATCTAATTTATCCTTGGTGAACTGTGGAACTTTAGGTAATCCACAGGCATATAAAAAATGATCAATCAGGGAAGGATCATCGAATTGCGGTTTATTATATAGGCTAGAGTAATAATTTAGAAATTCATTAACAATATCTTTTTGTGACAATGCAATTTTTCCATTGGGACCATAAATTGAATTTATTTGAGTTTTATCTTTTTTAATACGTAAATAGTTGGCCAAAAGTCGACCAGATCTGTTAGCATTAAAACAAAATTTGGCTTTAGAGTTAGAAGGTTGTATACCAGCTCTTTTACTTAAAATTGAATTAAACTCATAACGCAATTTTTGTAATTTTATTTTAAATTGGGGATCATTAGAAGTAATAAAAAGTCTCTCGAATTTTGCAATTTGTTTGCCCAAATCTTTAATTTTGGAATTGAAAGGTTTTTTTTATGCGCCATAAGAGAAATGGAAGTCCTTCTAATATAGGCTTTGAAAGCATCCCATCGATTCACCATAGACGTAGAGCCTTCTGGGTTAAGTTGAAAGTAATCTTGAAGTGCAGTTAAAAGTTTTGGTTTATTTTGATCATACAGAACAATACTAGTATTCATGCACCATCTGGATTCAGCTTTAAAATTTGAGCTAAGTTGTAATACCATAGAGATCAGAGCATGATCAGAAATATCAATATTACAGATATTAGGAGTAACAATTGTCGAGAAACTAATAGATAATCTAATCTACAATAAGAATTGTGAGGGTTTGAGAAAAAAGTGAACGATTTTTCAGTAGGATAATGTAATCGCCAAATATCCACCAACTTAGTTGTTTTAAAAAAAGATTTTAGAGTAAAAAATGCTCTAGGTGGACGAAATTTAGTGTGAGATGATCTATCTAATAAAGGGTCATATACAAGGTTGAAATCTCCTCCAACTATAAGTGGGACATTACCCAACTTGAGAACTTCAGTAGTTAAAATAGACCAAAAATTAGGGTCATCAACTGTTGGTCCATATACATTAATTAAAAACATAACTGTATCTTGAATTGTAACGTTCGCTATAATATATCTACCTTCTGTGTCAGAATATTTACTTAATATTTGACAATGCAACCTTTTTGCGAAAAGGATAGCAACACCATTTTTGGTACGTATAGCAGGAGAAGAAATAATAGAATCAGCCCACTTTTTCTTCATAAAAGCCAAAACTTTATCTTCAATATGTGTCTCTTGTATGAATCAAATATCTGCTTTATGACTACCAAAATATTCTAACATTTTTGTACGCTTCACGGGATGCCTTAGACCCTTAACATTCAATGAAACAATTTTAAAATTATTAATGTTAGCCATAGTGAGTTAGGGAAAATACAAAGAAGAAGAAGAAATAAAGTTTGAAGCATAAAAGGAAAAGAAGTAGCTCTAGAGAAGGACAGTAGGGAGAAAGGGGGAAAAAAGCCACATACGAAACATAGAGAAAGACAACATATAAACGTATATAACAATCTTGAAAAGCACACACGCTTTGCAAGCATGACCGAACCATTGGAGCCCTGTAAAGAATTAAACAATTAGGTTAGCCAGAAAAAATAATGCATTAATATTCAAGTAGCAGTCTCATGTGTATCCATAGGAAGCTGGGAACGTTGATCCAAAAATATCCGCAGGTCTTCAGGGCGTTGAAAGGATTTTGAAAAACCGTCTTTCCAGATTCGCATTGTCGAAGGATCAAAAAGACCATATTTAAATCCAAGACTTCGTAACCGTGAACAAATGTCAGTGAATTCTTTGCGAGTCTTAACAGTTTCTTTTGCAAAATCTTGGTGAAAATTATTTTTATTGCCGTTTACCATTAATGAAGGAATCTCTCGTTCCGCTTTTCTTGATGATGGTGACGTAAAACTTTAAAAATCATTTGTCTCGGTTTAGTATGATGCGGATTACGATGAGAAGGAATCCTGTGAGCTTTATCAATTTCAAATTTCTCAGGAAATTTTATATGTAAAAGACCAGGTATTAGCTTCTCCAAATACATCCTCCAGTCATTACCTTCTACATCTTCAGGTAAATTAAAAATACGCAGGTTATATTGTCTGTGACGATTTTCAAAATCAAGTAGAAGATTAGACATAGGAGATATCTTAGCCACAAGCGGTGAGAAAGAATCAATTTTGACTTTATTGTCTTGAATTTTAATTGCATTGTCAGATAATTTAATTGACACACTAGCCATATCTTTTCGTAAATTCTTAATTTCTGACGCAATAGTATCAGTGGTAGAGCGAATTGCTTGAATCTCATCAAATAGTAAAGACAAAGAAGGTTCAGTAGATTCCACCACTTTAGATTTAACAGGAGGAGGAGAAATATTTTGTTTCCTTTTATTATGTTGTGCCTGCACATTTTTGGTCTCCATGTTTCTTAAAATAGATTTCAGCAGCCAAAAAAGAATCAAATATGTAGGAGAGAATTAATAATAAAGAAAATCCTTCAATAAAGAGAGGTGCAGCAGCTAAAACTGACTGTGGGAGTGACTAGGCCAAAGCCTCGCCCTTTCCAGAGTATTACTCCGCCCCCCTGACTGGAATGCTGGGCTGTACCTGAATGAAGAGGTCGAGGCAGAACCGGGATGTAAGAAAACTGCCTCTGACGACCTGCAGGACCGGAAAAACATCTCACCGGTTGGTAAAAGGCTCCAAACATTGCTGCTTGTAATACTTTTATAAAATTCTGGCTATTACATGCCAAAAAACCGTCGTTTAAGGGCTAATGTGGTGAGAGCTCACCGGGGGGCGGCCATCTTGAATCGCGCGCTCGCGCGTCTCCACTTCTACTGTTTCTGACCCTGAAAATCTCAGGTGTTCCTGTTATCTGGTTTAATGCAATCAACTTGCCAACATTGCAAGGATGAAAGGCTGAGCTGGCCTTGCCAGGATTCAAAGACAGGGCCTGCAGATCAATGAAGACGGGTGGAGGTGGGGGGGCGCTAGAGGGCGCCAAGCAAGATGGCCGCACCTCCGTGAGGCTCTTGCAGCTCGGGCTGAAATCCGCCATTAATCCTGGTCATCCCCATCTGTAATCGCCCTAAAACAAATGTATTGCGGAGCTGGCGTGTCAGAGACTGAAATGCGCTGACCAGAAGCCGAAATATCGGAGCGGATGAGCTATTAGACAACCCTGCCGGCAGACCAACATAGCGGACAAAATGGCGGACTACTAATTCTGGAGACGGAGCTGAACCCTGCTGCACCCGGGCGCTGAAGAACGCGGTTCGCGCAAGAGGGATGGAAGCTGCCGCCTGAATACCGAGCACGCACTGTGGCTGCCCCGCCCGGGCCAACGACACCGGCGACTAAGAAACACCTGGCGAGGAGGTGAGCCATCGGGCTTCACGGCGGGCTGCCGCCCCGCTGCGATCGACAGGAACGGAGTGACGGACAGCTGAGAGGCCACCTCGGGGACCGGAGCGACGCTGCTGTGGAGGAGGTAGGGAGACAGACAGTCAGACCCCGGGCACACGCCGGCAGAGGGATTAAAGAAACCGGGAAAGCCGCGGTGTCTAATACGGACCGCGCGCGAGGGTGAAGGGTGACACCCCCCCGCCTGCTGATAGCTACCGAAGGCCCAAACACTATGCCAAGGGGTCCTGGAGCGCCGAGAAGACGCCTATGCTGCCGATTTTGAGGTGCAGACGAGCTGGGCCTTTTCTGTGCGCACCCTCGCGCCACCAACAGCACCAGGAATGGCGGCACGCGGATTTCCCCAACGAGGCTGCCACACTTGTAAAAAGAACCACCTGGGGGGCGCTGGGTCCAGGGAATAAGGAACGCGACCCCACCGCCCAGTAGTACGCCCATATACGCCGGCCTGGGGAGTTCCTGACCCCATCTTGGCCCCCCCCTGGAAGCACGGGACACCTTGAAGAGCTGAGGGAGCGCCCCCTACTGGAGAACTGACCGGGGAAACCCTCAGAGGATCTAGCGACAGTCTGCGAGGGTGAACAGCCACCACTGCACGCATATAGTACTGGGAAACTGGGGTGTCCCGCAGACCCACGCACTGCGCGACGAGCCGCCCTGGGAGCTCCATATCTCAGACGCCTCACTGCCGTGCAGAGCGCCTACCGCTCCACCCGCGCGCGGCGCGGAAGATCAAGAATAGTGAAAAGGCCCCGAAAAAACGAGACTGACCTCCGGGATTGGCCCCGTGGCCCCCCGTCTTTGATACCTGCGACCTAGAGGGACACGTCCTGCCCGCCATCGGCCTAACTCGACACTAGCCTTAAATCCTGGACGGAGGATAGCTTACACCGCAGCTTGAGATCTATACCTCATACCACTAATAGAGCCACAACAGACGCCGGATCTCACAATCTGCAACCATGGGAAAACCGGACGGGCGACAACCTAAACTGAACTTTGACACCCGTAAATCGACCCGGTCCCAATCAGAGCCTGATGAAGACCAACAAGATGCGCCGCCTCCCTCTACCGCGGATCTCAAGGACCTGCTTCTGGCAATGCATCCCAGCCTAACCTCCATAGAATCCAAAATGGACTCCATGAACACCAGACTAGAGGGTCTCACGCATAGAGTGGAGAAACACGATGACCGCCTCGTAGAAGCGGAACGGCGAATCTCAGACTTGGAAGATACGACCAACGCAACTACCAGCCGCACCCTTGAGATGGAGAGAGTCTTGAAAGTAATAGCAGCCAAAAATGAAGATTTGGAATCTCGCTCAAGGAGGAACAACCTACGGATCCTAGGAATATCGGAATCCACGGCCACCGGAAAAATGGAAGACTATGTCGAAAAACTCTTCATTGCACTCTTCGGAAGGGATGCCTTTTCACAACTACTGGTTGTAGATCGCGCACACCGGTCCTTAGCGAACCGTCCGGCCCCAGGCACTCCCCCTCGGCCTATCATCGCCAGGATGCTCAACTACCGTGATAGAGACACCACCCTCCGGCTCTCCAGAGAAAAAGGACAACTGCAATATGAAGGCATGGAAGTATCCATCTATCCCGACTTCACTATGGCAGTCCAAGACCAACAACGGAAATTCTTACAGGTGAAGAAAAAACTGCAGCAACTCAATATGCCCTACGCCATGTTGTTCCCTGCCCGTCTCAAGGTAACGCACCAGGGAAAACAGCATTTTTTTACAAACCCGCAGCATGCCCAAGACTTTCTTAAAACGCTGCCCAAACCACCTGCAGGACACCTGTCCCCGACGCATCGACCTGCTGACAGTGGACATTTGTCGGATATCGAATGACATACACGAGGGGCAAACTCCAACCAATCATGCCAGATTCTCTGTCTACTCCACATAGATATCTTCCCCCCCTACAGTGTGGGGAGTGGGAACACTTATCCAAGATATTGTCGCTCCTGCGGACCCGCTCCTCTACTAACGGCGGGATGCCACCTAGTACTGCTACCCGAGCACCCTCGCTTCGACGAGGAGAACTTGACCGCCCTCTGACGACCACCCCAAAGGTGAACCCTACACGCTTTATATAGTAAATGGTTGAACGATTGGCCTGCACTCCCCCTGTTGGGGAGTTGGTATTAGGCCTTCGATTGGTGGGAGGGGGGAGGGATGGGGCACGGCGAGGTTGGGTCGCCGATGTGGGAGGGAGGGGGATACGGGAAATGTTGTTTTTTTTTAGATATAAAACTTTAATGTTTCGCTTCACACGGCTCTGCTCACACAGTAAATCTAAGATGCACACCACACGATTTTCCATCACGTAGAATACACGCCATACATGGGGACGCAACCCGGACCTATACACTATAACTTCTTAACCTGGAATATCAGGGGACTGGGGAATCCGAGAAAACGCCGACACTTAGGCTTTGTGTTGGTGAGGGGGGGATGGGATGGGGCGCGGCGGAGGTGGGTTGCCGATGTGGGAGGGAGCGGGATGCGGGACATATTTGGGGTTTTTTTTATACACAAAGCTTTACTGTTTCGCTTCATATGGCTATGCTCACACAGTAAACCCAAGGCGTACACCACGCGACTCTCCATTACGTAATATACCTGCCATAAATGGGGACACCAACCGGACCCTTACACTATAACTTCTTAACCTGGAACATCAGGGGACTGGGGAACCCGAGAAAACGCCGACACATACTTGCTTACCTGGAGCGACACAACATTCACTGTGCCATGCTTCAGGAAACTCATCTGGCTCCCACCCCGCCCTCTACCTTCATGGCAAGATGGGCCACCAGCACCTGCTTTTCATCCTATTCCTCATATGCCCGAGGCACCCTTATATTGGTGAAGCGTTCACTCCCATACACCCCTATTGGCTCCTATGGAGACCCACAAGGTAGATACAGTATCCTATGGGGGAGACTGTCTGCACAATCCATCACGCTGGTCTCCTGTTATGGACCCAACAACGATGACCCGGAATTCTTCCGCATCCTCTGGGGTAAAATTATGGACATTGGCTCGACACACCTGATATGGGGGGGAGATCTTAACGTAACTGTCAACCCGGCCCTAGACAGATCCCACCCACAGGCCAGGCACTACACTGCAGCGCAAGAAACCCTTCGCAACATTATTGAAGACAATAGCCTCACAGATGCCTGGCGAACGCTTCACCCACAAACTCGGGAAGGGACATGCTACTCCACTGCCCATTCTTCCTGGTCGCGAATAGACACCTGGCTCCTGGATAGGGGATTAACAACTTGGCTAACACACGCCTCTCACCTCCCCCGCACGTACTCGGACCACTCACCGGTCCTCCTTTCCCTTGTGCCTCCCCAGGCCGATCCGCCTTATATCTCCTGGAGACTCAATCCTCAATCGCTACTAGACCCAGTGTTCAAAAATGAACTAGAGCAAGAGATAACGGATTTCTTCCCTCGCAATGAGAAATCAGTTACACAATACTCAACGGTGTGGGAGGCCTTTAAGGTCACTATAAGGGGCATATGCATAGCTAAGAGCAATGGGATATTAAAAGATATTCGCAACACCTTGGAAAAAAATAGAACAAAATCTCAAACAAACGGAGCTGGCCCTGGAAGCCACACCCACTCCGGAACAGAGGGGGCGTCTTCGCGACCTCCTGACTGAGTATCAAGAAACTGCGGAAAGGGAGTGTAGATTCAGAGGAAAATATCATCAGGCGCGACGATACGGAGAGGGGGAGAGACCGGGAAGGGCGCTAGCCTCGGTGATCCGCCCCCCCCCGATTCGCCAATACGGTGCAGGAGATAGAGGGCGATGACGGTCAGCCACAAAGAGACAATTCAGAGATAGCGAATACATTCTATAAATTCTATAAACACCTATATAAAACACATAGACAACAAACGATAGATTTCGCCCCATTCTTTGAGGATACCGCCATAGCCTGGCTGAGTGACGGCCAGAGAGAGTCCCTCCTAGCACACCACGAAGATGACGAGATGACTGCGGCAATCATGCAATTGCAATCAGGCAAAGCCCCGGGGCCAGACGGCCTCCCTGCCGAATTCTATAAAACATTCCGGCCCCTTCTCATTCCTGTCCTGCGACATGTGCTTGAGGAAGCACGCGAGACGGGCATCCTCCCTAGATCAATGCGAGAAGCGCTTATTATATCCCTACCCAAACCAGGAAAACCGACATCGCAGGTGGAATCATATCGGCCCTTGTCCCTCATCAATGTGGACTCCAAGATTTTGGCAAAATTAATTGCAAACCGTATAAGCCCTCTCATGCCTGCACTTGTCCTCCCAGATCAATCGGGATTTGTGCCGACTAGGAGCACCTCCCACAACTTGCGTACCCTATTTGCACTCCTCCATGACATAGACCCTGATATTAACGCGGCTGCTATATTCTTAGATGCTACGAAGGCATTCGATTCCCTGGAGTGGGATTATCTCGCCTTTGTTTTACAGCGCATGGGGTTCCCTATCCCATTTCTCGCATGGATAAACCTATTATATACTGATCTACATGCCACAGCTTTGCTTAATGGCAAACGCACGCCAGCTTTTACTATAGCCAGGGGCACAAGACAGGGATGCCCTCTGTCCCCCCTTCTATTCGCCTTAGCGATTGAACCACTGGCCGCTAAAATACGTCAGCATTTCCGGGACTACGCCATTGTATATCCGCAGTGTCAAATATTAATCTCTCTATACGCCGATGATATTACCCTTTACCTGCAAAATCCGGCGGAAAGCCTAAATCCCATCCTCCGACTGTTCATCCTTTTTGGACGGCTATCCGGCATTAATATCAACTGGGGAAAGTCCCAGATCTACCCTCTTACTGACTCCTCCCCCAGGTTTATATCAGACTACCCCCTTAAATGGTGCGACGACACACTCACCTACCTTGGCATAGTAATATCCCGCAACCGAGAAGAACTTATGAAAGCCAATTATGGGCGCGTACTAGCCTCGCTGACGGACAAAATCACACGGTGGATTGCGATGCCATTGTCAATGGCGGGAAGGGCTGCCCTTATTAAGATGGTAATACTGCCTAAACTATTATACCTATTCGTGAACATACCATATGCCCCCGGCCGTCACTTTTTCTCGGCTATCAAAAGCCAACTCATTAGGCTCACATGGGGAGGAAAGCAGGCCCGACTACGCTGGGACGTCCTTACGCGGCCCTTCAGAGACGGAGGGTTTGAAATACCAGATCTGGAGCTGTATTTCATCTGTGCCCAAGCCCACTTTGCTACATACTGGATACACCCGCCCCCCTATATGCCACATCTGGCAATTGAAGATTGTTACATGAACCCCATCCCCTGCTCTGCATACCTAAGCACTCCCGCGGTCCCAAGGCACCTTGCTTCCACCACTGTCCAATGCACCACCAGCGCATGGCGCGATATGGCGAATATTACACACACCGCACTGCTCTATTCCCCACTTCTACCACTAGCCAGCAGATATGATATTCCAGTAACGCAAGAGGGAGGATGCCGCAAACTCCTTCGTAGACTATCCATACGAATCTGGGGACAATTATACGACAAGGCTAAATTCCTCACAAGTGAGGAATTTTTGGGCTCCACACCCCCCTCCCCTCTGGAGAGATTTTACTATGTCCAATTACGACAAGATGTGAGGGCCCTCTCACCCGAATTTCCACTGGAGCCTCCCACTCTGGCTTCCCTACATGCTCTATTGCAACAAACTACCCCCTCTCATGTCATATCACTGCTCTACCGCACTATACAGAAAGATAGAGCCTACGACCCCCCTCTGGCCAAAGCTAAATGGGAAGCGGAACTAGGATATACATTGACGGAAGACCAATGGACCTTTTGCTGCAGGCAAACGGGAGAAATCTCGGCTAACAGCAAATTCCGTATCCTTCATTACAAATTTATCCACCGCCTCTATTATACACCAACACGCCTATACCGCCTAGGTCTCCGAGATAACGATAGATGCGATAGATGTGGCGGTGCGGCGGCCGAGTTCCAACACCTCGCCTGGGACTGCCCCCCCGTTCGTCAGTACTGGAAAGAAGTTTTCATAGCACTAGACCAAATGACGGGGCTACATATTCCAGACAACCCCCTGACCGCAATCCTGGGATACACTGCACCTATAGCTGCTACAATACGAAAGTACACTTCCCTTGCACTCCTCCTCGCAAAGAGGCGAGTGGCCTGCAGATGGGGTAGAGGGAGGGCACCGAAATTCAAGGTCTGGCTGCAAGACCTCATATACTGCCAAGAACAATTACACCTCTATGCGGAACTTCTGCCCCTTCCCGCCCGACCACGGGACATTTGGGCTCCCCTACAGACATACCTGTTGGAACATACGGACGACGCAGACGCCACTGAACCCCCCCTTCCACCCCGCCGCCATGAGAGAATTGGAAGCATGATGAACCCCCATGTAGGACGTCACACACCCCCCAGGATCGACACTAGGCCACTCTGAAATATAATCTATACGTCCCCTAACTCGGTACAACATGTCCACTACACTTTGGATTTTACGCATACAACATGTGAGCAAAGCGAAAATGACTATCTGTTTTTCTCTTGTTTTATAATAATGTTATTATGAATCGAACATGCACAGGAAAATTCATGATCATTGATAGCACCGCATTACCTCAGACGCGGCCGGCCCGATGTGGTTGTAGGCGACATGCTGTGTTAACCTTCGAACATCAATGGCACACTGAAACGCGCCGCTACGTTGTGCCGGCCCATTTGGGGATGTAGGCATATTACTGTGCAACCTATCCAATTGTCAATAAAGGTTTGCAAAATTTAAAAAAAAAAGAAGACGGGTGGAGGTCATGTGCAGGGTTTGGGTCACCGATGACCAAAAGTACCATGCAGTCAAGGACAAGGCTGGAGGTCACGTAGAGGGTGGTGGGTCACCAATGACCAAAAGTACCGTGCAGTCAAGGACAAGGCTGGAGGTCACGTAGAGGGTGGTGGGTCACCGATGACCAAAAGCAGCGTGCAGTCAAGGACAAGGCTGGAGGTCACGTAGAGGGTGGTGGGTCACCGATGACCAAAAGAAGCGTGTAGTCAAGGACAAGGCTGGAGGTCACGTAGAGGGTGGTGGGTCACCAATGACCAAAAGAAGCGTGCAGTCACGGTCAAGGCTGGAGGTCATGTAAAGGGTTGTGCGTCACCGATGACCAAAAGCAGCATGCAGTCAAGGACAAGGCTGGAGGCCATGTAGAGGATCATGTGTATAAATAGTAGACATAAAAGGGCCATGCTGAACGTACTTGGTTCTCGTAATCAGACATCAAATGTACTTCCTTTTATGCCCCAAATGTTTCCTTATAAGTCATTGAATTAATCTGACTCTTTTTTTCTTCGTATCATTCTGTTAATTCTTTTGCACTTAATTTTGTTTGGTTCCTAGAGTTATTAGATGCATTTGTGTTCCATAGTAGGGCCTAGCTTGCAGATGGAGAAGTGTATCTGGTAAAGGTATTCAGTGTGTGGCCCTTCTTTCTCTGGTATGTTTGCATGCAAATCAGTAGTTAAGGTGGGCTGTGTGTGAAGGACAGTATGCATTGGAAGTTATAGAGCGTGAACCTAGCTAGGAGCTATTGCCTAAATCCAAGGTTTTGTGCCGGCACTCACTTGATGCAACGTGATGCAAAAGATAGTGAGTATGTATTCACAATTATAAAGGCGTGCGTGAGCAGCACTAAATTGCATTGTGCTGGCGAGAGGGTTTGCACAAACTATACCAAATGTGGGCCTAATTGGTGATGGATGCTGTAGCCAGCAGATGAGCTCAGAAAAATTCAAGATTGTCTACAAAAAGAGGGGTATGCGGGTGGAATGAGGGACAGGAGAGTACTCCTGTGATTTTTCGGGTGTGCCAAATTAGTGTGTTATATAGGTGATATACAGTACTTGTAATCACCAATAAGGAACTAGCCAATGCACTGTTTCCCACTTATTTTCATTTTTAGGTCTCACCTGCGACAGCGCATGCGCTCTTGCTTGCAAGAGATATTGTATACAAGAAGGGGTTGCAGCCCACCCACAGCTTAACATCTGTTGGCTTCATTGTCACTTGTATTTCTGCCTTCTAATTGGCCAGAGAATGTTGGCTTGACTTCCTCGTCTTTCAGCTGGAGCACGGACCAAGTACTGATTGCTTCAGCTTACTCGATGTCCTTCCGCCGATCGCGCTGTAATTGAGGCACTACTTTTATTTTTTCTTCTTCTTGTCATCCTTATTGAACTTCTTGTGATTTGTAGCTATGTTTTACTTTGCCACGCACACTTCAAAGAAGACCTTTTTTAATTTGAAAAAGATGTCTATTGTGACAATAGATGTTATCTGCTTTTATTGTGACAACAGATGTTTTCTGCTTTCAAATATATTTTCACTAAGACAGGGGGGACATGGGCACAGTTGCTTTCTTTATGTGATAGGATTTTCTGCCAACTGTCATATATTTTTTTCTTTTTCACGCATGGGGAGATTAACTGATTTGGTCAGAATTACAGTTGTGTTGTACTGAGACCATACAAGCATTGGCTAAGCCATTAGCCCACGCCTTTGAGACTATGGACTCTGCCATTGCCTCTTGTTCATGTTGTACATAATGGGCATTGCCAACTTTCACAAAGAGTTGTAGCCATGTTGTATAGCAGATTGGCTAAAAATAATAATAAGAAAACAATGGACTATGATGCATCCACCACTAACGCACTTAAAAAAAAAAATTATTAGCCTGACTTGCTTCATCATAGCACTTTTTTAATTATTTAGCCACACTGCTGTACAGCATCGCTAGAAAACATTGCCCAAATCTATAGTTCTGATAAGACCTATTGGCTTTGCCAAGGCTTGTTCACTAAAGTAACTCTTTCGCTTATCCATTTAGCAATGTGCTGAGATCAGAACTGCAGCGCCATCTTTGACTAGTGTGTTTGGCTGTGTTTGCTTCTGTGCTTCCTGGTAGAATGCATAAAACCCATCAGTATCTTTCCTCCATTCCCTAGCCTCAGATCCACTCCCTGACACACCTTTCACCTATGTATTCTGTGACATTGATTTTGTTTTTAGTTACAGTCGCGATCACTTTACCGCCTTTCTGAACAATTTCGAAATATATCAAAAAAATCTGAAGCAAAAAGCATGCATGGGGCAGTGTGCCTGCTCCTTGCACATCCACTCAAGGTTTAGTCATATCATGCAATAGACTAATACTTGCATGGGTTGGTTCCCGGTGGAGGATGCAGCTCTTTGTCTCGCCCGGTCTTTGTGTCTGGCATATGCCATGTGTGGGTGGGCAGGCGAACATCGCAGTGAGCCTTCTCACGGTCGCAGGTGCTATGCTATTAGGAGCACACTAGCTTTTTCTTGCCTCAGGGGTGTCGCCAAAATCTATCAGAAACGGTAGTGTTCTCTGTGATCATGTGATTTTGTGCGTCTCCGCGCCATGGGTGGCTTGGCGCTCTTGTGCTGCATAGTTACCGGTTGAGCCTTCCACAGTTTCAGAGTCGTGGGGGCACTGGACGTGTAAGGACTCTGCTCCTGAGTAGCTCTGCACCCATTACTTCTAGGGCTTTTCGTCCAGCTCCTGCACAGGGCGTTGATGGGTGGTTGGCGGGTGGTGTTAACCAAGGGGTCTGCAACCTTTTCTGTAATGAGAGCTACTTATGTTCAATGAAACTCATTGAGAGCTATTATTAATATTGTAATAGTGGCCACCATATGCAAGATTTCCAGCAGTTTACTACCAGCGATCACCTCAGTGCATGAGGCGTGGCTGCCAGCAGTAATGTAATGTAAAATATGGCTTTGTCAGTGTGAAATGCCTCTCCGTGGGTGAGCCATCGCTGCAATGCCTCTACTACCAAGGCAATAACATTTGTAAAAAAGTCTCCTCAGTGAAACATGATTTATCACTCAAATATCAGCTTTAAATATATTTTGGAAATTCAGCCATTTTCCTTAAAATATGAGTTCATGAGTTCTGAAAATAAACACATTTTCATCTCAAATACACACTCTGAATTTTGGCATACGTAAATTATTTCAGCCAAACAATAGCTTCTAAGTTAGTAGGGTTGGCTACTCACAGGAGAGCTACTTCCAGGTAGCGGGAGAACTACCAGTAGCTCACGAGCTAGTCGTTGGAAAAGCCTGTGTAACCGTTTGGATGATTATCTCTAGATGGTTTCTTGCTTGTGTGCTGGGGTTTTACTTCCCTGTTGTGTGTGGGTGGCACACCACTCTTCTGACTTTGCAGTCCTGGGTTTGGAGCTGCCCCAGTGGTTTCTCTGATGACAGCTGGCCCAGAGGTTACCAATCACAAGCACCCCGCCGTGCACGGGTGATACAATCTCCGCGCGCATTGCTCCACAGATAGTTCCCCTCAGCAGAGCTTCACGAGCTTGCACCAGAGGCGCTTGTGCAGGGCAGGAGGCCTCTCACTGCCTTGTTGCACAATGGAAGGATTAGGCAAGGGCAGAGTTGGGCAATTACCAAGCACGTGAGGTGGGGGGCGCAGAAACGACAGACATGGGGAAGAAACAAGAAAGTGGAGCAGGTGACTGCTGCAAGGAGGGCTATTCAAGCGAAGGAGCGCTGTAGAAACAAGTGGCTGAGTGAAGCGCTATATAATTACGATGCAATAGAAACTCGTGAAACACGGAAGGAAATAAAAGCGAGAGTCCGGGTGAAGTCAGTGTCTTAATGAAAGACCAGGGAGGTCTAGGATTGGCGACCCCCCCATTAAACTTGCATGCACCTTGTCACCCCGCCCTTACCTTCACGGGATCTCACAGACAGTGGCGTGACGTAAAAGGATGAGCACCCCCTTCCCAATGTGAATGTTTGCAAGCGGTGGCTAAGGGCAGCCCAGAGAAGTAGTTAGTGGACATGCCCCACTGGACGGCCATCTTGCCTGGTACAGCCACACACCAAAAGATACTCTTCGTCCTGCAGTCCTGTCCTACCCTAACAGGAAGAAATGGTCTGACTTGAGAATGTAGATTTTGACCTGCATCGGGTCCAGATCTACCTCCGGAGAAGTGTCCAGCACAGTTGTTTTTGGCTCAGCATGGCAGGGGGTTCCATTTCTACTTGCCACTCTTACTCTTGGTTGTGCAGCCCTCGGTCACAATCTTACACAATACAGTAATACATTTTTCTCTGATATCTTATTGTCTAAGTACAGTCAGCTGGGCATCACCGTGTGTTTATTTAAAAAATAAAACCTGAGAATGAAATAATGCAATTCAGGCAGTTGTGCTCACCAAAAATTTTGTTTCTCACTAAATCCCAATTTCAAAAAGCGCCTGATTTGAAGTTTTGCAGAAAGGTTACGCCATCACAAACAAGAAGTAAATCCCTTCCCCCTATCACAAGCGCATTCAAATAAAATACACTTGTAATAAACTGGATGGGATATCAGCAGGAAATAGCAAAACCAAATTCACAGTGTGACCAGGACCCCTTCATTACCATGCCAATGTCTCAAATTCAGACATTCATAGAAGGGTCTATGATACAGTGGCGGCTGGCATCTATGGGGAGGGGGGGAGTCAGAGCCGGACTGGGAACAGCAACCAGCCCTGGCAGATTGCTGCTCGACTGGCCCTGGGAGCTGAGGGGTGGGGGGGTGCTAGTAAGAAGCACCGCTCCCGCTTTAGTTACAGGGGGCCGATATTGCAGCACTGCTGCAAAACCGGCCTTCACAGCCACAAAACCGGCTCCCACCGCTCCAGACCACCGGGGAAACGCCGGTGCCCGCTGCGGCCAGTCCGGCCCTGGGGAGAGTGCGCTCGCGCAAAATATTATAAAAAAATAAATAAAACGTACCTAACGTGACGTCCTTGCTCCGGACCTCTTCTTCATCCAGGAACTGGAACCGGATGCTGGAATTCCCTTGCCCAATTCTCCTGATTGGAGGGAGCAGCCTCACTCGGCGCTCCATAGTGCACTGGAGGCCTGTACTTACTCTCAACCCAGCTGTCTTAATACAGATGGGTTAAGAGGCCTAAAGTGCGAATATGTGGCTGGCCGTCGCGAGACGGCTGGCCAAAAAGGCATGCACACTTTTAACAGTGCAATACCAGCTCACCCTCCTCCCTGCTGCTGTCTGTCAGCAGCGGCCCTGCCCCCCGTCGTGATGCTCGGCTCGGGACGAGGATGACAAATAAAATGGTAATGAACTACCATTTTATTTTTCATCCTGGGGCTTTGGGGGGATTTTAAGTGAGGCGATGCTCCTCCGCTCCCACGGAGGATCTGCCCCTGCTATGATACAGAGACACAGTACCCTTTGACAAAGATACTCAAGATGAGATGACATGTGGTAAGTCCATTTAGTTGCTTGGAACAGTTGTACCACCTTCACCAGATCCGTAGATCTTCCCTTAGAGTAAAATGCAAGTGTTTGTAGTTCAGGTCCTTGGAGTGTCCAGCACTCAACTGTGGAGCATGGTGTGTAAAGGAATTGTCAATGCATATGCATTGTTAAGATATTTTGCAGGCTTCTTTGTCATTCAGTTTCATCGAGAAAGACACATTTTACCCTTTTTTTAATGGATGGAAAACATTCCCAAGTCCAATACATGAACGTATCTTGGAGGTGCCAGGTCTAAAGTACTGGTGTGGTTGGCAAAGGCATTTTGGGAGTTCTGTCGCCATCACAACAACAGTTCTTTCATTTTGGGAAGAAATTCTTCCTGTCATCCAAATGGTGGGAGGTTGGCATTTCAGGCATCTATGTGGCAGGAGACTTCATCTAGTAGTTTCCAAACTCTGAATCATCACTGGAGCCTTTTGTCGATAGAGCTTTGTCTCATGTTTGAACTCACAATTGCCCCACTTTTACAGTATCCTCTTTCTCTAGCCATAGAAATGCTCTTCTAAGATTGGTTCACCGGTCACTTTTACACTTTCCCTCCTTTTATTATGATCTATAGGTTCCTGGCTCATATTCTTTGACAGAAGGCCTTTGATGGTTCTCATTTCACCACCATGGATGGCTCAGGCCAAGTTCCAATCTCTCTTTAAAAATGGCTATAGATTTTCCAGTATTTCTTCCATTTCACCATCCCCTCCTCTAAGATTCCCATGGCAAGAGTCACAATCTAATCCTATCTGCTAATCTAAAGCTGATAACTTCAAAACTTCCTGACAGTCTTGGTCACTGTTGTGTGTTGAAACATGTACATTGGAAGTTATGGAGCGTGAACCTGGCTAGGAACTACTGCCCAAAATCTAAAGTTTTGTGAGGGCTCTTACATGATGCAACACGAGTTCCTAGCCTCATAAAATCCTCCTTATAAAACAACTTGGCAAGCTTGCATTTAGACAGGAATCACTGTCTTGTTTTAGCATATGTTACTTCAGTTGTGAATTTCCCAGCCTCATGGTATCCCAGGAAAGTCTTTCAGTACTATCAATGGCTACAGGCCATCCATTCTGCTGGCCCTTGGCTTTTAAGGACAAACTCATAGTGGAACATCTTTTGGTCTGTAAATTGCTGATGCATATTAGGTATTCCACCGGCTAAACCCTGTTATTCCTCATCCTGGGATGTTAAATCAGTTCTGCAATTGTTGCGAACATGGCGCAATAATGACTCCCTATCATTGCAAAACTGCCTCCATTAGTCTGCTTGATGTCCTTTTGAAAGTATCTCAAATGATAGGGGTACAGATTTTTCTAAAATACATCATTCTCCATCAGGGGTATTCTTTTCTGTTATCAGTCACATGAAGAATGCCTCCATAGTTGTGTGTAGGGTGGCCTTTAAGAATATGAACGAATCACTACTAATTTAAGCAGTGGCAGCTGCCTGGTAGCGGGGGGGACAAAATATAAAAAAATAAAACCACTTACCTCCTGTTTATTACAGCCTGGTGGGGAACATGCAAAGTGTGCATGACTGTTTGGCCAGCCCAAGAAGGCCAACCAAACTGTCATGCGCACTTAGGGGCCGATTCCGATGTGGGCAGGAAGGGCTCCGACCGTCGGTCGGAGCCGTCCTGCTCGCATCGGAATGTGCCGTTTGGATTCCTTTCCAACCGAGCCATTCTGATGGGCTCGGTCAGAAAGGAATCCGACTCGGTTTTCTGGATGGCTTAAGATGGGCTCGGAGAGTCCGTCTGCCATCCGGAAACCCTTCAGTACTCCCCCGGCCGGCTGTTTCCGGCCGAGGCAGTACGATGGCAGTTTCCCACTGCCTTTTTGTGCCGTTCTTTCCGACACAAAAAGGCAGTGGGAAACTGTCTTTGGGGGCCCCCAGCAGGGCCCCCATGGGTGCGAGGCCGCCGAATGGCGGCTTAGGGGGCACCTATGGTGCCCACCTGTTGATCCCTGCACCCCGTAGCAGGCACCTTGAGGTGCCTGCCACGGGGTGCAGGTATGAACTGCACCCCTGCTCTTTCAATGAGAGCATGCATTCCGTTCGGAATGCATGCTCATTGAAAGGTATAGGCGTGCGACCGAACAGGGTTCGGTCACATCCTACTTGCAGGTCTGTAACCGACAACAGGAGGTCATTCGGTTACAGTTCCTGACTGATGTCAGATGGACTCCGGTCCGTCCGACATCGGAATCAGGCCCTTAGAGTGTGTAAACCTCTGCTCCCAGGCTCTGACACCAGCCCCGCCCTGCTCTACCCCAACCCAGCCCCGTAGCTACGAAAAATAAAATGATAATAACAATGTCATTATCATGATATTTTTCTGTCTTCCTGCTCTGAGAGCAGTGGGGCAACGCTCCACCACCTTAGCGGGGGAGCCGCACCTGAATTTAAGAAAATCCTCTCCTCAGTTGTTAATCTCCGTAAAGAAAAAAACACACGCCTGTATCTTTTCCTACTTTGCCAATTGGGCTAAAGCTGTGTCATTGGCTGAAAAAGATACAGAAACGTTTAGGGGTTATTCCGCTAGAAGAGACATGGCCTTCGGAGCCTTTTTCATTGATACAAGGTCAGTGGACACTCTGAAATCTGCTGATTGGTCCAGAATATCAACTTTCAGGGCCAACTCTATTCAACTTCTACGTTCAACCATTAGCGGCAGTAGCCAGGAGTAGAGATCTAACTGTGGTATCTTATGCTGACGATACCCAGCTAGTGGTGGCACTATCAGACGACTCCGCGCAGGACGCGCTTAAGTTCAGGAGCGATTTAACAGCCATAGCTGATTGGATGACTACCAACTGTCTCCAGCTAAATGCAAGCAAATCTGAGATCCTGCTAGTGGGGAAAGACACTGAGCTGTGGAGCGAGCGCTGATGGCCTTCGACTCTGGGCGGTTCGCCCGCCCCTAAAAAGGCAGTCAAAAACTTGGGAGTATGGGTTGACTCTGCCCTTAACTTTCAGGTCCAAACTAAAATGGTAGCTGGGACCTGTTTCGGACTTCTGCGCGGGCTCAAACCACTGCTGGGTTTCTTTGACCCCACAGTCCGTCAAGTCATCATCCAGGCCACCATTCTATCGAGGCTGGACAACGCCAGTTCACTTTATCTTGGGGCTAAAAAAGCTGAGATCCTCCGCTTGCAAAGGGCACAAAATGCGGCTGCCAGGACTCTACTTGGCCTACAGAGAGCCTGTCCCACAACTAACGCCATCCGCAGAGTACATTGGCTGCCGGTGGCAAAACGCATAGAGTTTAAGTATCTCTGCATCGCTCACAGAATCCTGAATCTCCACTCCGCGGACATCTTGGCGAATCTCCTCTCACTCTACACACCCACCCGTCAATTACGATCTATGGGCCAGCATCTTGCTGTTGTCCTCCCGGGTGAGGAAAGTGTGTGCGGGAGGGAGCTCTTTTCGCGTCCTCGCTGCGAAACTCTGGAACTCTCTTCCTGTCTGTATCAGAAGTATCAACAATCACACTGCATTCCGTAAAGTAATTAAAACTCATCTCTTTCCGACACCATAGGCCAGGTGTTCTCTCTCTCAGTCGCCTCTTTCAACGGCTGCAGTTGCCAGCGCTGGGACGCCCCTTAGCTGGGCAGCTGCGCGCTTTAGAAAACTCATAACATAACATAACATAACAAACATTGCACTAAAAAATGGTGACTCGTGACTATTTGGTGATAGTGAGTGTGCTTTAAACAAGCACTGTAGGAAGCTGGCTCTGTATATACTATACCAAAGTGAGGTATAGTGTGCACAGAGTCCAGTGGAACCCCAAAGGTAGGCAAAGGTAAAGTTAGATAGCACCTCACTCTCTATTTGTGGTAGTGTGGTCGAGCAGTAAGGCAGTATCAGAGGACAATGTTAAGCATTTGTTGTACACACTCAGTCAGCAAATGAAGTCACACACTCAAAGACTGAACTTCAGACCAATGGTTTTTGTATAAAAATATTCTTTCAGTTATTTTATTTTCTAGAACCAAGCAAGCCTGGCACAGCTAAGCAATAAGTACTTTACAGTAGTAATGCAATTGAAATACAGTTTGAATGATATTGGTATATGCACTTTGATTTGATTTACAGTATGGATGCAGAGAAATGCAATACTTAGTAAATACAGTACATAGACTTGAATAGGCTTTTTGGTAAAATAGCAGGTAAGTAACTTTTGAGATTACTAGGCTTACTCAGAGTAGTATACCTAGATACTACTCTGGGACATTTCCTGAAAACAGGTAAGTAAAATCGTTTTTGTTAGATTATGCAATTTTAAAGAATTTCTTTAGTTTCTCAAACTCCACACTTAGAAACTTTTCACAGAAAAACAGTCAATGTTATCCTATGGAGGAAAATAGTGTTATCGGTTTGGAGGTAAGTATTTGGTAGTGGGAGTTGAGGTTCAGGGGTAGACTCAGGGGTCCCCCAGGGTCAAGGATGCACTCTAGTTACACCCTCAGCGGCACTAGGGCGGCCGGGTGCAGAGTGCTGAGGCCCAATGATATCCAATGTGGGATAGGGAGCCTCCGGTTGGTGGCTGCTGGCAAGCAGGCCACTGGGTTGTGGGAGCAAAGCTCCTGGATCTTAGCTCAGGGCAAATGGGGAAACAAAGTAGCACAAAAGGTGCACCCTCAGTGGCACTAGGGCGGCCAGGTGCAGAGTGCTGTTTCGACGTCGGACGCCCTGTTGTTTTCAATGAAGAACCTCCGGTTTGGAAAGACACTACAGGCTTGGGGACAAAGGTCTTCTGGGTGCGACCACCACTTCGAGAGGTAAGTTGGGAAGTTAGAGGTTGGTTAGGCACCGTCGGTTTGGGCACACAAGGCCGTGGGGCGCCGGGTGCAGGGGTGCCTTTTGGGGTCGGATCTTCTTACCAGCTCCTGGTCACGGTTAGGGGGGGGCCTTCTGCATTTAGATTGCAGGCGTCGGCTGGAGGCTTGAGGCAGGTCAGGGGTCGCCGGATCTCGGTTCAGGATCGCCGGGGTGACCTCCTCGTGGTGTTTGCCCACTCGAGCTCGGGCCGTGGACGGCGGGTGCAGAGTGGGGCGGATTCGCGGTGTCCGGCCGGAGCCAGAGGTTGCAGGTGAACAAATCCGGTGTTCACGGAAGACAAAGTCTTTGGGCTTGAAGGCAGGCAGGTCCTCTGGGGTTTCTAAGGTTGCTGGCTGCAAGACACACCGGGATTTCGCAGGAGCAGGTTCGAGGTGGAGACAGACCGGTAGGGCTGGGGCCAAGTCAGTGGGCGTCTTCCTCTTGATAGATTCGGCAGGCCGTTCAGTCCTTTTTCTTCTTTTCTTGTTGCAGGTTCTTGTCTGTCTTTGGGGTTTCTTCTGAACAGAGCTGCTGTTCACAGGAGATTCGGTCTTTGTTGAAGGAAGTCAGTCCTCCCAGGGGTTCTGGAGGTCGCTGGCTGCAGGACAAGACGATTTTTGGCGCAGGATCTCTGGAAACTGCAGATGGGCCGGTAGGGCTGGGTCCAAGTCAGTTGTTCTCTGCAGTCTCCTCTGCTGGGCGTCTTCTTTCATCCTTTTTCTTCTTAGGTTGCGGGAATCTGCCTTCTTGGTTCAGGGCTGCCCCCTAAATACTGTATTTAGATGGCGTTTTAGGGGTCTCGAGGTCAGTAGCCAGTGGGCTACTGACCTTAGGGTGACTACACCCTTGGTGTGCTCACCCCATGTGGGGGAGTGAGCACAATCCCTAATCCTGTTTGGGGAGTGCCTGCCATCTGCAAGATGGCGGGCACTGAAGAGTGGGCTTCACCTCGCCTCCTCCACCTGAGGGGTGGAGTTGGCAGAGGTGGGCACACCTTCTGTGCTGGCTAGTTTTTCTCGCCTGTCTTCCCGCAGAAAAGGAGAGGAGACAGGAAGGGGGCCTGCTCCTGATATCAGGAGAGGCTGGGGGTCGCATTACAAAGGCTGCCAGGCCTTTGAAGCTCCCCTGCCACAGATGGCTCTTCCTGGCCTGGGGAGGTGTGAACACCTCCGCCCAGGAAAGGCTTTTTCTCTGGGCTCAGGGAGCGAAGGCTCCCACCCTAGGGGTCCAGAAACATGTCTCGTGGTGGCAGGCTGGTGTCAGGGAACCCACCAGAGGCTGGTAGTTTTTCAGGGGGCATCTCTAAGATGCCCTCTGTGTGCATTTTTCATTAAATCCCACACTGGCATTAGTGTGGGTTTAATGTGCTGAGAAGTTTGATACCAAACTTCTCAGTTTTTAGTGTAGCCATTATGGTGCTGTGGAGTTCGTAATGACGAGCTCCCAGCACCATATACTCTAATGGCAGCACTGCACTTACAATGTCTAAGAATGGACTTAGACACTGTAGGGGTACAGGGCTCATGCACCTGTACCCTCACCACTGGCATAGGGCACCCAGCTAGAGGGGTGACTGATCTATGCCAGGGCAGTGGGTTGTAGGCATGGCACACAGGGATGTGTGCCATGTCAACTCTTCACTTTGTTCTGCACCAAAACACGCAGCCTGCAATGTCAGTGTGTGTGTGTAAAGGTACAGGGCCTCTAAGGGTGGCACAATAAGTGCTGCAGCCCTTAGAGGTCTTCCCTGGTCACAGTTCCCTGGGTACCTGTGGTACCATTTACCAGGGGCTGACCTGTGGCCAGAGATGCCAATTGGGTTAGGTTTGGGGAAAGAACACAGCTCCTGGGTACCTGATTGGCAGGGACCCAGGGCACATCAAGTCAAAGTGCATCAGTAGTCTGGCAAAAAGTGGGGGCGTTACTGCAACAGAAACCCACTTTCCTACAAGCACACTTTGAGCTTCAAATGTTGTAACAAAATACAGATGTTCATAACTAGAATAGTGAAAGAAAGTCCTGATTTTATCAAAGACACATTGGCAGATATTATCCCTTTGCTGTCTAAACCTTGTCAGATATTTTGTTTCCCTCCATTAAATTTTCTATTACAAATATTCTTGATTCTTTCTTTCAGCTTCCCTTGCTTCTGCTCCTGATTCTGCCTGAGATTTCATCACAACAGGACACATGCAAGGCTCAAGCATCCAGATTCCCGGCCATTCCTGACGAGTCGTCTGGGGATTCGAAAGAAGTTGTTCTGCTGTTTCTGCTGGGTTTCTTCTTCTGATGTTGAGCCTTCCATTAATGGAGTTAAATTTGTTTTCGCATCACGAAAAGAGGCTGTTACTTACGGGAGGCCGAGCATATGACTCATCGGTGGTTTCACTTCCCCCTCAACCTGTAGTTTGTGTGATTCGTGGCTGCTATAACGAAAGTTGCAAGTTAGGAAAGCATAATATTCACCTCTGTGTCTTTAATAAAATTAGGACTTTCCTTCACTAGTCTAGCTAGAAAAATCAGCATTTTCTTCCCTTGCACGGTGGCGGCAGGTAAGTACAGCTTAGGATGGAGGGGCAGGGGCCCACACACACACTCAATCACACCCATGTATTCACATGCAGATGCACACACACACTCATTCACAACACTCACTCACAAATACACATACATTCATACATAAACGCACGCACCAGTCAATTAAAACACAACACTTACCTGCTGCAGCTCTCGGGCAGGGAAGCCTCGGAGGTGCCAGGAGGGTTGGAACTTCTGCCTCCCCCAATGAGGGGCGGCAGCAGTCTCTACTTCATCACTGAGTAGGATGGGGTCAGTGAGACTGTTGACCCCACTCCACTCTGCGACGAGGAGTCAGCGATAGACACTCGACCATGGGCACTTCAGGGCTTAAAACTGAAGTACACAGGTACTAGGCTATCACTGATGCTCCCCCTGTCTTGAGGGGGGGGAGGCCTTGAGGACCTTTGCCGAGCTGAGGAGGCCACGCCCACAGGAGCTGTGACATCCTCAGCCCAGCAAAACTCAGCTCAGGCAACCAGGAGCCTACGCATTTAGGGCATGCCTAGCTCCTGGCTTCCTGACCTGAAAATAAAGAGTGTCTGTCAGGCTTACCTTTGGTCAGCTTGACAGACACTCATTATATCCAAAAGGTGCAGGGGTGTGGCCTTTCCGCCCTTATGGACGGGCCGCTGCCGCCCTTGCATATACACATTTGCAGAAGACACTCAACCCACATTTTAGTACTGGGAATGAAACCTGCAAATTACACAAAGGTGTTTGCTGGTAGAACTTTACCTGCTGATCTTTCTGGTATAATAAAACCTGCAAAGGCACAAGGACCGACAGAAAACACAAACACACAAACATACATCTCGAAGAGACATGCTAGTTTTTCGCTCAATCATGTGCCATTCGATTGATTTTTCGAACCAGATCACAACTTTACTGTCAGGTGAAACTAACAGGCTGAGAGCCATGCATTGCTATCAATAAATGACTGGAATCACAATATTTTTCAGAGCCATTTCATATTTACTTAGCTCCTAAATGGACCTCTATCGCAGTAGCGGCCCGTGGTGGGAGTGCTGCCGGACGCTGACGTGGGGCGGGGGGTAGTAAACTACGGATTACGGCCGATTAGAGGTAAGTAAACATATAAATAAATAAAACGAATTTCGTTGCGCGCGCTGCATCGCCAAATGCGACGTTACGAGGAGAAGTATCTATATTTCTCCTCATTATTTCCTCCTGCTACATGTGCTGCATTCTTCAGCAAACGTAGAAAGAGGAAAATGCCTCTAAGGATTGTTTTTGTGCACGAAGGTGTCCCTTCCTTCCTCACAAAGTATCCTGCCTGTAGCGCGCACACTCTTGCACACTGGTGCACGAGTGCCTGGGTTGGTGTAAGACAGCACTCAGTGCGCCAGCACAGGGAGAGAGCTGGAATGCGTCATATCTTAGAAGATGTGACACATTTCTGCTCTCTCCCTGTCACACAACACAGCACATCAGTAGGCCCACAGAGGAAGTGACACCAAGAAGGGGGTGCGATCTGATCTCACAGTTTGGGCTTTATCACTCTCAGGCAGTCTCTGTTTTTGCAGAGTGCTTGATAGTTTATCTATTCTCTGCCCTCTTTAGTTTGACATAAAAAGCTGGTGCAAGCATATTTTCCACCTTACTTACTGTGTAATTCGAGCTGCTGTAGCTTATCACCACTATATACATATTATTTCCAGTACTGAATCTATAGTAGTGAATTTATAACGTGCTAAAAGGCATCAGTGCTCTAAAGTTTCCCAGCTCCATGCATAAGTAGCTCATCCAGTCCAGGTTTTACCTTTGCATTTAACCCATTTTAAAAGCATGACTATAAGTCTCCCAATGCAAAGCAAAAACCTGAACTAAATGAGCTGGGACCTGCGACCATTGGGATGTCCATTGGTGTAGGCTAACTGAACACCCTCCCACCTTACAGTCTGATAAGCCCTTTCAAGAATGTGAAACAAGTCTCTGCAGCAGTGCTTAATTTGAGCCGGTCATTGCCGGCGGGGCTCACCGACACTCATTTTTGGGGAGTGGCACTCATTTTTGCTTTTCGGACATTTGCCGAGAGCAAACAAGGGAATAATGCACAAAGGGAAATGAAGGAGAAAGAAAAATATGGAAATAACTTCAAATAAGGGAGAAAGCGGAGACTGGCAAGAGTGAGACAATTGGGTAGGGGGTGTCAGGAAGTCAATTAAAGAGACATGAGGTGGATTCCTGACTATGGAGCCTTGGTATTCGGCGTGCTGGTGCCAGCCGCCTACTTCTGAGCAGAGCTTTTGGCACCGGCACTTATACGTTTACAAATTAAGCACTGCTCTGCAGAGACCTACAGCTCTGAGGGTGTCAGAGCTCTCAAGTTTGCCAATCCTATACGTGATTTGCTAATGCAGTCTAGGCTTTTCTCTTTGCATTCTGGAACATGTAGTGTTAGATATGGTATTCGGACAAAATATCAAGTTAAAAATATCGAGATGCAGAAATATTGAGTTTTTAAAATCATGATCCACAAATATCGTGATGAAGGAAAACAATTGACAAGATTATTGATTTTCTAAGGTAAGTAATATCGATGTCAAAAATATCTATGTTGTTAAAATAGTTTACAAAAATATGTTGTTAATATCGTTTACAAAAATATCTATGTAGTTGATATTGATGTAAAAATATCTATATTGTTAATATAATTCACAAAAATATAATTGTTAATAATATATTTTTTTATTCTCTTTATGTATTTTAGTATATGTTTTAATTCTATATGTTATAAATTGTATAATTATTGTTAAGGTTTTTTAATATAGCTTGTACATTTTTTGTTGTTTTTAAATTAATTGTTTGTTGTTATTTTTAGTGAAGTAGCGTGTTGTGGGGTTTGCAGGGGTACATGGGGGAAATACATTATTTACAATTAATTAATAATTCATTGTTAATTATTATTAATGATTTAATTGACAATTAATTAAGTAAATTGTGTATTAATTTATTTTTTAAGTTGAGTTTCAGGTGTGGGTTGTGTGGTTTGTAGGGTTACGGGGGAAAGTAAATGAATAATAATTAATAAATATTTTTTATTATTAATTATTTAATTGATAATTAATTATGTAGATTGTGTAATCAATTTATTTTTAAGTTATGTTTTAGATGTGTGTTGTGGGGTTTATAGGGGTACAAGGTGGGAAGTCAATTAATAATAATTAATAAATATTTTTTAATTATTAATTATTTAATTGATAGTTAATTATGTAAATTGTGTAATTAAGATCTTTTTTTAATTATATTTCAGATGTGTGTTGTTGGGTTTTTAGGGGTAAAGCGTGAGACGTTAGATAATTATAATTATTTAATTATTAGTTATTTATTATTAATTGTTTAATTGATAAATAATTATGTAAATGTTATCATTATTATAATTTTAAAATATATTTTAGGTGTGTGTTGTGTTTTCAGGGTTACAGGGTGGGAAGTTAATTAAGAATTACTTTATTGATAGTTAATTATTACTTTATTATTAATTATATAAATGATAATTGTGTTAGTTGTGAAATGATCATATTTGTTAAATTATATTCTATGTTGTTTAGTTTGTAGAGGAATAGGGTGGGAAGTTATTTAAGTAATCATAAATAAAAAATATTTATTCATTTGTTAAAAAATGTTTTTTATTATCATTTAATATGTTAATTGTGTTATACTTTGTTTTTTTCCCATAACATTTTAATCGTTGGCTGTTATGTTTGTTGGAATATAGTGTGGCATTATAAATATATTGGTAATATGTGTTTTAATTGCTAATAATTATTAAACATTGTAATATTTGTGTTATTTTATTCAGTTTTGTTAAAATGTGACATTTAATTTTTTATATTCAACATTTTATATTTTTGGGTATTTTATAAAGTTGTTAAAATATGTTATTTGTTTGAAGTGAAGTACTCTCTCTGTACTGTAGCAGTGAATAGAGTGGGAATAGTAAATCTTACCTCTCCTGAGTCCAATGCTTTCCCTACTGTTGCACACACTGGAGTGGGAATAGTAAATTTAACCCCTTCTGAGTCCAACGCTATCCCTACTGTTGAACTGACTGGAGTGGGAATAGTAAATTTAACCCCTCCTCAGTCCACTGCTTTCCCTACTATTGCACACACTGAAGTGGGAACAGTAAATTTGACCCATCCTGACACTAATGCTTTCTCTAATGTTGCACAGACTGAATGAATGAATGAATGAATGACCAATATTTGTATAGCGCACAGCTACTCCGTCCGGAGTGTCCCGGCGCTAACAGTTCACATGTGCATACCCCGCCAGGGTTTAGTTTTTAAATAGCCATGTTTTCAGCTGTTTTTAAAGTGGGAGAGAACTGTTAATGCTCTCAGAGCTGCCGGCAGTTTATTCCAGGTGTGGGCTCCCAGGAAGCCGAAAGATCTGCCGCCTCTGCGTGCCAGACGAGCTTTGGTGATGCAGGCCAGGTCGGCGGAGGATGATCTGAGTGTCCTGGTAGGAACATAACGGCTAACTCATTTTCTAAGGTAAGCGGCGCCTGTGCCATGGAAGGCTTTGAAAAAAATAACCAGGGCCTTAAATTTTATCCTTTCCCTCACAGGGAGCCAGTGTAGGGACTTCAGATGGGGGGTCATATGTGATCTGGGTTTCAGTCTGAGAATCGCCCTTGCTGCTGAGTTTTGCACCACCTGGAGGCATTGGAGAAGGTAGTCCGGCAGTCCTAGGTATAGGACATTAGCATAGTCCAGTCTGGACGTGATCAGTGCCTGAACCACTGTCCTCCTGGAATCCAGGGGGAGAAGCGGCAGAAATTTCTTCAGCATCCGCAAAACTCCAAAACAGGTTCCTACTAGGGCTTGAACTTGGGACCGCATCGAGAGCTCGTTGTCGATGTAGATACCCAGGTTTTTCACTGTCGATTGGGCAGTGCTGGGGGGGAGAGATCTGTGGGCCACCACCGACTCCAATTGTCCTCCCCTGGTTGGCCGAGGAATACGATCTCTGTTTTGTCGGGATTGCCCTTGAGCTGGTTCTGCTTCAACCATTTAAAAACATTGGTGAGGCACGACCTAATTGCATCCCCGTTGAAATCCTCTCCTTTCTTGCATGTAAAAATCAGCTGTGTATCATCAGCTTAGGAGACTATTTTTGCGCCATGTGCCTCTGCCAATGTTGCTAGTGGTGACATGTACAGGTTAAACAGAGTAGGACTAAGAGAGGAGCCCTGCGGGACTCCCACCTTTATGCTTGGCATTGTGGCTGAAAAAGGAGGGGTCCAGATAATCTGTTCCCTGTTTTCCAAAAAGGATGTAATCCATGCCAGTGCTTTCCCTTCAATGCCCATGTTGCTTAATCTGTCTAAGAGCATCCTATGGGGCACCGTGTCGAATGCCGCCGACAGATCTAGCAAGATAAGCATTGCTCTACCCCCACCATCCAGCTGATATCTAAAGTGTTCCGTCACTTCCAGCAGGGCAGACTCGGTGCTGTAGTTCGCCCTAAATCCGGATTGCGTGGGGTGCAGGAGATTGTGTGCCTCCGCGTACTCCATAAGTACTTTGTTGACATGTTTCTCCACTACTTTGGCAAAAGCAGGGAGAAGGGAAATTGGTCTATAGTTAGTGGGAGTGTTGGGGTCCGCGTTTGGTTTCTTTAGGAGAGGCAGGATTTTCGCCTGCTTCCACATGGGTGGCATGACGCCCGTTACCAGCGAGGAGTTGAGTACCCTATTAACCGGCGCGTTTAAGGTAGCCGCTAGTGCCGGTATCAATTTAGCCGGGCACACATCTGTAGGTGATCCAGACTTGAGACCGAAGAGATAGGTAAGTGTCTTCAAGTTTGATGGCGGGGATTTGAGACAGTGGCGGCCTTTGTGAGAGCGCCCCCGAGGAGGAGGGTGGAAAGTCGCATCCCACCTGAGAGTAAGGGGAGGATTTGACTTCTTCCACCTCCGTGGAAAGTGACTGTTGGATCGTTTTTATTTTATCATGAAAGGAGCGGGCCACCTGTTTCGCCCAATCGGCTGATGGCGGAACTTCTTTTGTTCTCAGCTTTTGGTGTCGTGAAAGATTTTACAATTTTAAAGATTTCCTTGCCTCTATTGGTAGTATTTGCAATTCTACTTTCAAAATAACTCATTTTGGCCAACCTTGTCAGCTTGTAGTGTGCTTTCAGAGCTGCTTTATAAGTAATTCTGTCCTCTATAAGATACTGCCTATGCCATTTTCTTTCTAATCCTTTGCATTTACTTTTGCTGGTTCTCAGCGATGCATCGAACCAAGGTGCCGAAAGGCCAGTTCTGTTAGAGGTGCGTTTGGTCATTGGAGCAACTACCTCAATGTTTGTCCTCAGCCAATCTTCTAGAGAGTGGGCATCTATTTCGGGATTGCCACCATAGAGGGGGCCGAGGTGTCAAGCGCATACTGAAGGGATGGTAAATCTATTTTATGGAGAGCGCTCTATGTGAGCTCCGACTCTGCCTCCCCAGGTAGGTTGAACTTCCCTATGACTGGTATCTGAAAGTTTACCAGGAAGTGGTCTGACCAAGTTAGCTGTATTGGAGGATCCACCACCACCTGTAAGCCGCAGAAAATTTGGTCTAAGGTGTGTCCAAATTTGTGGGTAGGACCCGAAACGAAAGGTATAAGATTGCAGGCTGCTGTGATTTCTAACATGGCCATCACATGGGGGTCCAAGGGCTTATCAAAATGCAAGTTCGGGTCCCCCAGTATGAGAAGATGTTTATATCTTAGGGCAAGTGAAGTAATGCATTCATGTAGAGAATTAATAAAATTCCCTGGTGGTCTATAAATAAGCATCTCAGTGATGAATTGGTGCGGTGAGACCATGCAGTGAAACCATAGACACTCTGCGCCCTCCACCTGATCAAGTAGAATAGGGGAGCATACTAGTTCCTGTTTGTAGACCACGGCAACTCCCCCACCGGTCCCCGACTGCCTGTCCATTCTCCGGATTCTGTAGCCAACAGGAATGGCTGATGCAATCATAGGATTGGACGAGTCTGACATCCATGTTTCGGTAAGGAACATGAGGTCAGGAAGCTCATCCAATAAAAGGTCATGGACTTGTGCTTCGTGCTTTTGGAGGGAGCGAGTATTGAGAAGTGCCGCTTTGGATTGCTTTCCCTGACTACCTGCGCTAGTAGTTGTTACCCTCTGGGCTGGTCCCAACTGTGCATCCCCCACCCCTTGACCGGAAGCCAGTTGCAATAAGGGCAAATAAATGAGTTTATGTTGTTCATGCATGCCGCGATATTCCTTCATTTGTGGAAGTTGCCTAAGTCCAGTAGTGCTGCACGAGTATAGCTTATGCTAGTACTTGCCTCACCAGATCCACGTGCAGCATGGCCTGCGCCTGACGCCTCCGGGACGCTGACAGGCGCAGACGGGCTTGCCTTAGGCATGCCTTTGGCACGCCAGTGGCGCGCCCGCTGCGCGTCCGCTGCATGCCCGGGTTAAATACCCAAATGCTGTGTGACAGGGAGGAGACTAGACCGTCTTCCTTTCAAAATGGCGGCCGCTGTGTGGCAAACCGGAAGTGAGGAATCCGGCTGGTAATCCTCCCTCCACTCAATCAGCAGAAGCTGTGGTGGACCGGGAAGGATTAGCAGAGGAAGGAAGATGGCGGCGCTGGAAATTCGGTAAGTGAGCTAGGAGCGGAAATCTCACCCAGCTATGCCGAAATGTACACAGTAATAAACAGATGCCTGCCCCAGCCCCAAAATTAAGAAGAGTTAAAAATATTGACAAGTTAAAAATTGTTAAAATTCCTAAATAGGAGTTTGCACCTTAGCGTGCACGTCTCAGATTGCCAGAATATCACGCCGTCAGCTCTTGATAGCTGCGCGTCCGCGGCATGCCCGGGTTAAATACCCAAATGCTGTGTGACAGGGAGGAGACTAGACCGTCTCCCTCCCAAAATGGCGGCCGCTGTGTGGCGAACCGGAAGTGAGGAATCCGGCTGGTAATCCTCCCTCCACTCAATTAGCAGAAGCTGTGGTGGACCGGGAAGGATTAGCAGAGGAAGGAAGATGGCGGCGCTGGAGATTCGGTAAGTGAGCTAGGAGCCGAAATCTCACCCAGCTATGCTGAAATGTACACAGTAATAAACAGATGCCTGCCCCAGCCCCAAATCTAAGAAGAGTTAAAAATATTGACGAGTTAAAAATAGTTAAAAAATAGTTAAAATTCCTAAATTGGAGTTTCCACCTTAGCGTGCGCGTCTCAGATTGCAAGAATATCACGCAGTCTGCTCTTGAGTGGGAATAGTAGCTTTAACCCCTCCTGAGTCCAACGCTTCCCCTACTGTTGCACTAACTGGAGTGGGAATAGTAAATTCTACCCCTCCTGAGTCCAGCGCTTTCCCTTATGTTGCACCGAGTGGAGTGGGAATAGTAAATTTATTTTTGGTTTTGATATTGTGTCAGAGAATTGTTGGGTATTCCATTATAAACTCAGAATAAGTACCAGAATTCAAAGAAAAACCCGGACTGGACAATCTACTGAAACGCATGGTATTGGAAACAAGAGATCTCAGTGTCTGTGCGCCTGGAGGTCTCAGGCTCCTCGACCAATGAAGAGCCTCTACCACAGGGGCGCAGCGGCAGGATGCCCCTGAGTTTTCAGTCATATGTTTTTAGAAAAGAGTAAATATTCAATGAGGAAAATATTTCCATGAAATTATTTAGGGACTGATTTTGATCTTGGCGGACGGGTTGCTCCATCACAACGGTGATGGCTTTCCCGTCCACCGAAATATAAATCCCATCGGATATAATGAGATTTATATTTCGGTGGACGGAATATCTGTTACCATTGTGACGGAGTAACCCATCCGCCAAGATCTAAATCATGCCCTTAGTCTTATTTAACAGATACATGGTGGATTTCAAGGAATACAAATTGAATGACCAGCTTTCAGACAGGCCTCCACAATATGTTTTAATTAAAAAGAAAATTACAGGGGGCGCTAGGTGGCGCACTTCCAAGATGGCCGCACACCTGTGAGGCTCCGGAGACCTGGTGAAAGAATCCGTCATTTATCGCTTATCTGCCTTTTCTTTTCGACTACTGCTGCCATCTAAGTACTTCTGCAGCCTGTGTGCCGCGACGGTGGGAAAATCAGCGCTCTGTGTGTCCCCTGAAGCTCCTACACTGCCCCGCTGTGGACTGGCGCTGGTGCGAGTCTTCCCGCCGGTTCCCCGCTGGGTGACTGAATTCATGTGAGCCCCCCGGCTCACCGCGTGATCACAGGCCGGGGGCTGCTCTACACACCCATCGCGAGCTCCATCCGAGGCGGGGAGCCTCCTCCCCTCTACGCAGCGGGCCGCCCTTTGACTGAAGGAGACACTCGCTACGAGAGGCGCACGCTGGGCTGTGCAACGCCGACGGCGCTCACCTCTGGACGGCGCGACCTGCTTGTGCCCACTCCGGGATCCTTTTCTCCTGCTGTGAGTCCCATCTCCCCGTGGACCGCCATCACTGCCAGCGCGCGGCGGGAGCGGCTGAGTGCTCGACCAACCCTCACACTTCACACGGAGGCTCTGTAACTGTCGGCTCGTGTTGTTGCCTCCCAGCGTGATCTCCCCCTCCCGCAGGTATTTGTAATCATGCTGCCCCGGCGGCTGTAAACTGACACGTCTGCCTTTACTTCTCTGAAAGGCACGTATTGACTGCTGTGGTGGGCATACATGCGTTGTGTGGCTCCCTCTGCCCCGATTTGTTTTTAATGGAGTGAGTGTCCATGGATAGACTGCAGCTGCTTGTTTAATACGCCAGGAGATTGGTTGCGGGCGCTGGCTGCTGTGTTAGGGCACTCCTTGTGCGATACACCACGTGGCTGTGCTGTCTGGACTTGCTGTCGTCAGGGGAGACCGGGGTGGTGACTACAGGGGAACCCCCCCCTTACGATCTCCCTGCGCACAACTTTGCTGTTGGGACCCAGTCTACATCTCAGTACAGCCACTGCAGCTCCTTGCGACTTCCATCTAATGGTCCCTCCCTGGTTACCCGGTTGCTTACGGCCTGCCATTTCGCCTTGCTGGAGCCAACTACGCTTTTAACCTCTTCACTCTTGGGCTGCTACCTACACGTTTACACCCACGAACGGGAAGAGGCCTCTCTGGGCGTTCCTGGTTGGCGGCCTTTGCGAAGTAAACTAGTGGTTGGCCCCATAATCATAACACCATGGGGAAAACTGATAACCGCCAGCCTCGACTGACATTTGAGACCAAGAAGGCTGCGACGCGCTCTGCCTCGATGGATTCTGTATCCCCGGACGTTGACCCCAGTCAGTCCTCCTTACCGGCACCTGGAGATGACGTCAAGACGTTACTACTAGCGGTCCAGCACAGCCTGACGGACCTGTCCGGGAAAATGGACACTATGAACAACCGCTTAGACTTTTTGGTTCACAAGGTGGATAAACATGACGGCCAGATTAAGGAGGCTGAAAGACGCATCTCTGAAACCGAGGACACCACATCTCATTTGCGGGAACAAGTCACAAATATGGACAAGTTGCTGAAAGTAATCTCGGCCAAAAATGAGGACATTGAAGCCCGTAGTCGCCGCAACAACATTCGCCTCGTGGGTATTCCGGAGACCACCAATACAGGCAGGATGGAGGATTATGTGGAGCGTCTTCTGAAGACCACTTTTGGAGCAGACTCCTTCTCCCCCCACCTTGTGGTGGAGCATGCGCACCGCTCCTTGGGGCCCCGTCCTCCTCCTGGAGCCCCTCCGAGACCCATTGTTGCCAGGCTTCTTAATTTCAGAGACCGAGATGCTGCGCTGCAAAAAGCCCGTGAGACCAAGCCGCTACAATTCGAGGGAACTGCTTTTTCTATTTACCCAGATTTCACCCTGGCAGTTCAGGAGGCGCGTCGGAAGTTTCTTCCAGCAAAACAAAAACTACGTAAAGCCAACATTGAGTACGCACTCTTGTACCCCGCTAAGCTCCGGATTTTCCATGGAGGCAAGCAAAACATCTTTACAAATGCACAACAAGTCGACGACTTCTTGAAGAAGATGGCGAGAAACTCTCCGCGACGAGACCGGGACTCCAGGTCACCCTCTCCTTCCGGCAGCTGGTTGGCAACATGATGATGGCGATCTGCTCCCTGAAAAAGACTCTAATGAATACATTTGGACATGAAATAGCTTATTGTTGAGCAATAGCGCCGGCGCCAGGCTTGGGGCGTACCTGCGACTGTCGCTCAGTCTGGGTCAGATAAGTGCCCTGAGGGCTTCTATGTTATATTTTGTCTTCTGCTTGCTATGTCTTTGCATATATATGCTGTTTTTTTCGATTGGTAGATAACTCTGATGTTTCACCGGGCACCCTCCCCTCCCCCCCCCCACACCGCTGGCATCCCCCTCAGGGGGCCTTTTTTTTCCATCATTTTTGCTTACCCTATGGGTCTGCAATACAGCGGTGAGAGGTTATGGGAGCGGTTTCGTTGCCCACCTGGTGACCCCCTTATGGGAGCTCCCCTTTGTATGCTTGCCTTTTGGGCTGGGATCTATCTGTATTACATGGTCCTAAACCTGTTTTACTGGACTTACGAACTTTCATTGACTCATTGGGATTCTTTGGGTGGGCGGTCGCTTACCGGCACAATTGGGGTGCCGTTGTGGGTGGGGGGGGTCCATATACTGCTGGATTTTCATATGTCAATCTTGCTGAAATAAAAGGTGGGTTAGGGAAGGGTGGGGGGGGTGGTTTTTTTGTTTATTGTTCCGTCATGCGTAATGTACAATTCTCTTATTATGATGACCAGAGCACATGCACTTGTAACACTGTTATACAAGCACACACACAGCATTTCCCCTTTTCCTAATCTCCGACGATGACACATCCTAATGCCCCTAGTATTAAACTGCTCACATGGAACGTCAGGGGTCTACGAGACCCTCGTGAGCGGAGACAGATTTTGGCGTATCTAGATCGACACCAGGTGCAAATTGCATTGCTTCAAGAAACACACATGGACCCCCACTCGCCCCCAAGTTATGGCAGCAGATGGGCCTCAGCTCGTGCATTTTCCTCTTATTCCACTTATTCCAGGGGTACTCTCATTCTGATATAAAAAAATGCACCATTCATATTAAGCGGCACGTACAGCGACAGTTCTGGTCGCAGTTGCATAGTGTGGGGCACCTTGGGCACACAGTCGGTTACCCTAGTGTGTAGCTATGGCCCTAATCATGACGACCCAAACTACTTCTCCACTCTATGGGGACGCATATTAGATACAGGCTCCTCACATGTGCTATGGGGGGGGGATTTCAACTTAACATTACACCATGCGGTGGACCGCTCCAGCCCCCTGTCTCACCATTACACCAGGGCACGCGTGGCATTGCTGGAAATTTCGGAAGAACACGGGCTAGTAGATGCCTGGAGGTACACACATCCCACTAGGAGAGAGGGTACGCATTACACTTCGGGACATGCCACGTGGTCTCGCATTGACTTCTGGCTCTGTTCACGGGGCACAGCACATTGGATTCAGTCTGTCACTCACTTTGCCCGCACATACTCAGACCATGCCCCTGTGTGCCTTGAAATAGCCCTTCCCAATGCCATAGTCTCCCCCCGATTCTGGCGGCTGCTACCAGAGTCCCTTTTAGATACGGTCTTCCAGGCTGAACTCGGGGAAGAAATCAAAGACTTTTTCGACAGAAACAGGGGTTCCGTAGACTTGCTAGCCACACTATGGGAGGCTTTTAAGGTCACTGTCCGTGGTATAGGCATGTCCAAGAGTTTTGGTGTCCTTCGGGATATTAGACGTAACTTACAACGCCTGGAGGTCGAGATACGGCAGCTAGAGACTGACATGTGGAGAGATAGATCTGGCACACATAGAGCACTGCTCCGGGAAAAAATGACTGACTATGTAACCACTGCTGATCGCGAAGTGAAATTCCGTGGCAAATACTTTACTGCTCGCCGCTACGGGGAGGGGGAACGGCCCGGCCGGGCCTTAGCCAATGATATTAAACAGCCCTGCTTCTCTAATTTTGTGTTGGAGGTAGTTGTTGATGATGGCACACGGCACAGAGATAGCCAAGACATACTGGGCACATTCACCTCATTCTACAAGAAGTTATACAAGACACAACGCACCACTCCACCCGACTTCACACCCTTTTTTGGCGACATTACCCTGGGATGGCTTCAGGACGAGCAACGTGCATTCCTGGCCGCACCATTCGAAGACGATGAGCTACGGGATGCTATTATGCAGATGAGGTCAGGCAAGGCCCCTGGCTCTGACGGCCTACCTGTTGACTTTTACAAATTATATATTGACCAACTGCTCCCCGTGTTGAAAGAAGTCTTTCTCGAGGCCCATGAGTCTCAAATCCTTCCACCTTCGATGAGGTAAGCTCTGATCACGTCATTGTTAAAGCCGGGAAAACCCGCTGACCGATGTGAATCCTTTCGCCCGCTGTCCTTACTGAACACCGATACCAAGATTCTTGCCAAATTACTGACGAATCGACTGTGTCTCCTGTTAGACAAATTAGTCCTTCCTGATCAGGCGGGTTTTATACCAGGCAGGGCGACATGCCATAACCTCCGCACTCTTTTTTCCATCTTACAGACAGTCGATCCCAAGCTGGCACTGGCGGCAGTTTTTTTAGACGCCTCCAAGGCTTTCGACTCGGTGGAATGGGACTACCTATTCACTGTTCTTCAATGTATGGGACTCCCTATCGGTTTCCTTTCCTGGATCCGCTTGTTGTATACGTTGCCTACGGCCAGAGTGTTGATTAATGGGCACGCCTCTTCATCCTTTTCCCTCTCCCGTGGCACCCGCCAGGGATGTCCCCTCTCCCCACTCCTCTTTGCCCTTGTAATGGAACCATTGGCGGCAAGGATTAGGCAACACTACCAGCATGTAGGTCTCCGTTGCTTTCTACGTCCTGTCCTTATATCCCTTTACGCAGATGACGTCACACTCTATGTAAAAGAGCCCCGCCAAAATTTGAATCCACTCATGCGGGAATTTGTTAAATTCGGAGGCCTTTCAGGCATTAATATAAACTGGTCTAAATCACAGATCTTTCCACTGACTGCTGCTGCTATTCCCTTCGAAATGGATTATCCTATTGTTTGGTGCGATGATGAGGTCAAATATCTAGGGATCAGGGTCACAACGGACCGTGACGAACTCATGCGTCTCAATTACGGATGCGCCATGGAGCATATCGCTGGCTGCATTACCCGCTGGATAGCGCTGCCTTTAACTATGGCGGGACGCATATCCCTTATTAAAATGGTCATATTACCAAAATTCCTGTATTTATTCCTCAATATTCCTTACGACCCTGGGCGCAATTTCTTTTGCACTCTCCGTTCTGAATTGATTAGATTAGTATGGGGCGGTAAGCAACCCCGTATCCAATGGGACACACTCACTACGACCCTACGAGCAAGGAGGTTTGACATTCCAAACTTTGAGTTATATTACCTAAGTGCACAGGCACACTTCGCTCATTACTGGTTCCATTCCCCGCTTACACCTCCCCACGTAGCCACTGAACACTGGCTATCAGACCCAATCCCATTGGATGGTGTAATACTTTCCAGAGTTGTACCTCGTGCAAAAGCACCTACCTCAGTGGACTGCACGAATATAGCCTGGGCCCGCATCTTGATATACATGGCAGCATCCAGTGTCTATTCCCCTCTTCTCCCGTTCACCTACCACCCTGATATGGCACTGTTGCAAGAAAGTAGTTTTAGAAATGTGGCGTGCACATGAAACATTCATACATGGGGAGATCTCTTTGTTAAAGGTAAATTCCGTACCCTCCAACAGTTGTGTCATGACCCCCCACCTTCCACCATGGACACATTTCTATATACTCGCCTACGACATGGGGTGCGAGCGTGCCATCCCACGTTCCCCTCAGAGCCGCCCACCCTGCTACCTCTACATCTTGTGCTCCAGGCAGATACCGCTGGTCACTTAGTGTCTACACTTTACCATTCGCTGTATGTTGATCACGAATACTCGCCTTGTACTTCCCGGGCCAAGTGGGGGTTGGATCTGGGTCAGGAGCTAACTGATGAACAATGGACATATTTTTGTCAACAAACTAAAGGGGTCTTTTCAAATAGCAGACTGCGTATCATTCACTATAGGTATCTCCAACGCTATTACCACACTCCAGTGCGGCTACACAAATATGGCCTACGCGAATCTGATAGTTGCGCTAGGTGCAAGGCGAGACAGGCAGATTTCCTTCACCTTGCCTGGGCGTGCCCTGGGGTGTATGAATACTGGCAGCAGGTTTTTGGGCCCTTGACTCATGACCGCTACATCCATTCCCAGATCTCCACTCACTGCGCTCCTGGGCTATACTGCAAATATCCCTGTCACACACAGAAAATTTGTTTCATTCAGTTTGGTCCTGGCAAAGCGCCGCGTAGCCTGCAAATGGGGCCGCGGCCATGCACCTAAATTTAAGGAGTGGTTAGGCGATATGATTCTTTGGCAAGACCAAATTTGTACATATGCAGACTTGCTCCCCCGCTCCTCACGCCCCTGTGACATTTGGGGCCCATTGCAGACATATTTGCTAGAACATCCAATTGATGCTGACCCCTGAGCCCCCACGCTTGGTGCATGGTATAAGGACACCCCTCTCTCCCCTCTATTTCTCCTCTCCTGCACTGCCTATGGCGAGACTCCCAGCTATGTCTTGCTATACATGCCAATGTATACGTAGCGCTACGCCATCACTTCTCCTGCTGTTACCGAACGCCTATGATGTACCATGTTGCTTTTTGATGTCTCTGCCTTTTGTATGTCGAGATTCCTCACTTGCTCTGTATGCTTATGATACCGATGTACTTTACTGTACCTGTTGATCGAAACAATTGTACCATGCTGACGGTTGTTTAATAAAGTTTTTTTTAAAAATTTAAAAAAAGAAAATTACATATTTAAAAATGTGTAAAAAAATTAATTGGGTTGTGGGAGAGGTGAACAGAGAGGTCAACAGTTCCCCCTTCTTTCCCACAGCCCCAGGTTGTCAGCGGGGTGAAAGGTGGTGTGGGGGTAGGGGGTGAATTAGTCCTGAACCCTCCCAATGCTGCTCATTTTAATATATATATATTAGTCCCCTTTGTTGTGGTATTTACTCCTCTTATTTTTCACCATAGTAATATTGCTCTCAGTTTTACTCTTTGAAGTACAATAATTCGAAATCTTGGCCTGTGATATATTTCTCCAGGGATTTTATTTCAGTACAACTAATTAAAGATCAATTTGGGGTGTAGAAATTGACACATATAGGATATGGAGGACAAAGCGTACTTCCAAATCCACTTTTTAAGTTAACTGGATCTCTGGTACACTGCATGAAATTTTCATCAGCCTTACTGAACATAGTCACCATGTAAACATATATGCGATTTCTTAATAGATTTACACCTTCAAGCCATCTTTCCCAAAATATATACCTCTCTGCATCTTTAAGCAAACTCAAAAGTCCCACCGTATATATAGCTATGTGCAAGCACAAAAACTATATCTCACCTTTTAAGCATATGCAAAGTGGTCATATATGTTAAAAACCACATTGACAAACACCTCCCAATACATATCTAACAAGCATTACTTCTTTCTAATTCATATACACGAAGACATGTTCTCATCTTTTATTTCTCACTACACTATTCCTGTTTAATAATGTTACTAAGAGTACTACAACTCCCAGAATGCAAATGATAGCTGTATCTATTCTGCACATGATGTTTATACATTTAAAACATTCTTAGTTCCTCATTGCAACTTTCCACAAAGATTTTAATCTTACCCAGAAAACCTTGGGCACAGGAAGGGCTCCAACCAGTGCAGATGAACTGGATATACAACAATTCCACAGGGGCCCAGATACCCAACAATTTGGAAAGTTCGCCCTTTTAGCTAAGGAAAAAGTATTTAGCCTCAGTAATTCAATCAAATCTAGGGCTCCCTCGCACACCTGTCCCCCCCACTCCCCCAGGTCTTTAATCTTATCTCCAGCGCAGTTGCTGGTCCACTTATGGAATTACTGAATTAGATACTGAACACAGGGCAGTTCCCGGCCATATGCAGAAAGGCCTCTATTCTGCTGCTGGTGAAAAACCCTCTCTGGATCGACAAGATGCTAAAAGCTATAGGCCTATATCTCGCCTCACCTTTCCAGCCATTAGAGAAGGCAATGAATGAGGACATTTTATCATTTCTAGATGTCAACCAGTTGCTCGACTCCTCGCAGTACAGTTTCAGAGCAAACCACTGTACTGAATCGGCTCTGGTAGCAGCCTCTGAGGAACTGAAAATGGTGATCGACAAGGGCTGCAAAGCCGCACTGATTTTATTAGATATATCCACCGCTTTTGACACGGTTCGCCATTCACTCCTAATAAACCGTCTCCATTCGCTGGGTTTTAGGAATTCCGCACTGGCTCTGCTGAGTGATAGGCAACAGCTTGTGGACATGGGAGATTCCAGTTCCTCTTCCTTCTCCCTCCCTTGTGGTGTGTCTCAGGGGTCTTCCTACAGCACCACGCTTTTTAATATCTGTGTTACCCCTATGATTAATCTCATTTGCAGTCAAGACCTCGCTGTATTCTGCTACGCCAATGACACACAAATTGTGGTGTCTATATCATCGGACGTTAAAGAGGAGGCAAAACATTTCTGTAGCTGCATGTCTCAAATTGCAAACTGGATGCAAAGAGACTGTCTGAAGTTAAATTTGGGAAAAACCGAGGTCCTGCTTTTTGGAAATGAGACCACCTTCTGGAATTCGTCATGGTGGCCCTTGGATTTAGGCCCTCTACCCTTGCCGGCTCAAAAAGCAAAAAAATATAGGTGTCATCTTTGACACCAAATTATGCTTTTCAGAACAAATAAATCAGACCACCACCTCTGGCTTTTTTGTGCTTAGGGTCCTCAAGAAAATGTTCCCATTCATTCCCCTGGAACTGCAAAAGACAGTGATGATGGCACTTATCTTCTCGTAGATGGACTACAGTAATGCTCTGTATTTGGGCACCCATAAGCATCTGGTGAAAAAACTTCAATATCTACAGAATGCAGCTGCCACAATGTTCTTAAAAATTCCCAAGTTTGCGTCTATATCCCAATCATTGCATGGTTTGCATTGGCTCCCAGTCGGGAAGAGGATCATTTTCAAGGCATTATGCCTGGTCCATAGAGCCATTCATCAGACTGGTCCAGTATACTTTCAGGAACTGCTCTCTTGGTAGGCATCTTAGATCCAGCTCAGCTCGAATGGTAACTATTCCCAGAATAAACAAAGCAAGATAGGGAGGAACGACGTTTTCCTTCTGCGCGGGGAAACTCTGGAATTCACTGCAACTAACTCTACGTTCCCAACCCATCCTGCTGAAAGTTTAGGAAGCAGTTGAAGACCTGGCTCTTTACTGCATCCTTCAGTCAAGTTTAGTGCCTCTTTCCAGCTTGGCTGTTTGGTCTATCGTCTAATTGATAGCGCTAAGACACCCCCGGGTAATTGCGCACTATACAAAACAATTTTATATATACATTTACATGCCCCAGAATGAACTGAATGCAAGACTTATCGAAGAGGCCCCTGTGTGATCTTTCATCCTTCCAGCTGGGCATATGAAATGGAAGGAGCATAATTGTCATGAGGCACTAGGCATGAGCTTCAGACATCAGCCCAACATCCTCCACTCTCAAACTTCAGGCTTCAGCATGGCAGGAGCTCTAACTACCCAACTAAGAGCAGCAGGGCTGGAGCACCAGCTACGCAGCACAGCTGCTTCCTGTCAGGGGAGTAGGGCTTCCATGTCCTGGAAGTATGTAGTAGGAGTACTCTTCTCCATTGGTGTAGCATGATTCTATCTGGGAGGTTCATCTGCTTTTTACTTTATTTTCACCACCTGTTTTAACCTTCCCTAAGGATTGAGGCCCCATTGTTTTTGCTCAACCTTTACGTACTTGAGTTGCAAGTTAAAATCCCCTTTCTTGAATCTTAAGGTATTTTATTCAGTGATACTCAGGGGGTTCAACTAGTGATCCTGGATAAACTGCTGGTACCCCCGGCATTACCCTGGATTACAGCCAGCGTCAGAACAGAGAGCTAACCCGGCTCTCTAAGAGGCCTGCCTACTTTCTGTAGTTCCCACTTTGATCCCACCCCTTGCCCTTCTGCATCAAACAAGAAGCGAAGATTGGGATGAGGGATGGGCATGGGTTGGCAACCTTTGGTCGATCTAGCATAACATCATCGCCAACAGGGTGATAAACAGAGCTGTGAGGGAGCAAAGACTAGCTTCGAGGCCGAGTTAAATATTCTCCTACAGACGTTGCACCTCCAATTGCACCCACAGGCCCTACTACCCCCTGTTTTACCACCCTCTATGCAGGAGAGAGAGGGCAGGATCACTGTGCCTGTTAGTAGGCACAGCGATACGTCACAACAAACTCCTCGTCCTAGGTGACCTTAATATACATTTTGATGAAACTGAGAATCCGGAGGTACTAACTGTTTGTAAAGACCTCATGATGTTTAATTTAGCGCAAAAGGTTAGCGCGCCAACTCATCAAGCGGGTCACATCCTAGACCCAATTTTTACTAAAATAACAGATCTCGAAGTGGGCGCATCCTGGCCAGTACCTTGGTCTGACCACCATATAATCCCTTTCCTTATTCCTTCTCAGAGGCCCTCGGTCAAAAAGCCTTAACAGACAGTTACCCGTAGAAACGGGGTCCATTTTAATCCCTATACGTTTACACAGGCACTGCGAAAAAATGAGCCCGATATTGATAAGGACATAAATATAGCCAATGGACAAGTGGGAGCATGGATAACAGAAGCACTGAATGAAGTAGCGCCATGGACCACAATAAATATTAAGAGGTCGAAGGCATCAGCACCATGGTTTAATGAGACATTAATAAAAGCCAAACAAAAGTGTAAACAGTTGGAACGCAGATGGCGTAAGAACCACTGCACCAAAATTAAGGAGGAGTATAAAATAGAACAAAGAATATACTACACATTGATAAAAAAAACTCGCTGTGACTTCTATACCGGAAAGATCGAAAGGGCAAAAACTCCTCAAAAGAAATGTTCACCATACTAAAATCTTTACAGTCCACTGAAAAATTAACGGAGCCACCAATTACCACGGAGGAGTCCTGCAATAAAATTGCTGAATTCTTTGCAGGGAAGGTGGCAAAGATTTATGACACCTTCCCTATGGAAGCACATCAGGGCAGAAGCAATGAATGCACTTTGGACACAGTATTTAAGGGAGAAACCCTAGATGATTTTAAGGTGCTAGAGCCAGATGAGATGAGGAAGCTAGCTAACGGAATTAAATCTGGATCCCTGAGGGACCCAGCTCGCCCAGAACGGCTGATGCAGGGAGAAAATTGCACTATGCCTTTCATCTCGGAGCTAATCACTCGCTCTTTCCAATTGGGAGAAGTCCCCTATGAATGGAAGCAAGCTATGGTCCGCCTATTAAGGAAAAAACTGCAAATAGACCATTCGGTGCTAGAAAACCTACGCCCCATCTCGTTTTTACCCTTTTTTGCAAAAATGGCAGAAAAAGTAGTAAATATACAGTTGACCAATCATATTGACAGAAACAACCTACTGCACCCCTCGCAATCAGGTTTCCGAGCTGCTCATTCTACTGAGACAGCCCTTCTTCTGGCTACCGAAACCCTAAGACAGCACGCGGACGAAGGACATACAGCTGCACTGATCCTGTTGGATCTCAGTGCAGCTTTTGACACCGTCTCCCACGGCCTCCTTCTCCAAAGATTAGAGACGTGTGATGTTAGGGGCAAGGCCCTATGCTGGATGGTATCTTTCTTGTCATCACGGGTTTTCCAGGTCACACAAGACGCACATACATCCAAGAGTTTCTCCCTTCTACAGGGAGTTCCCCAAGGCTCAATTGTAAGCCCCACGTTGTTCAATTTATACATGGGGCCACTTGCTGATATAGTGGAAGGTCATAAGGTGTCCATTGCATCCTACGCTGACGATACTTAGCTAATTATCACACTGTCCCAAAACCCGGAACACACTGCCTATCAATTTTCCCAATGCCTGGAGGAGGTAACAGCATGGTTGTCCAATCATTGCCTGAATCTAAATGGCAGCAAAATGGAGGTGATGATAGTGGGAAGGGCTCCATCTGTCTGGTCATCAGCATGGTGGCCTGAGACGCTTGGCCAACTTCCTACTCCTAAAATAGAAGTCAATAATCTCGGAGTGTGGCTCGACTCCAAACTGACTTTTGAGAGTCAAATACGGAAAGTCACAGGTAAATGCTTTGGGACATTGAAGGTCCTGAGGAAGGTCCTCGACCTATTGCCTGTGATGCAGCGCGTACAATAAAAACTATTTTCCTCCTAGGTCACTTATCGGTCATCCAGGGGCGACTTATATTTTCTCACATCCACATGACGATGGGGCCCATAACATCGCCTATCACACACACACACACACACCTGGATTTCCTCTACACCTTTACGAAATTCTATACTCCTAGGAGAAACATGAGAACTAAATGAAAAACATCATTTATGTACCGCTGGAAGGAGCCGGGATACCTTATTACCTTAACCTATCGCTTTCTTAGTTATTTCTTAAGATATTCCTGCTCATTGTTTTGTCGATGGATCATCTAGTAAGAAATCAGTTTATAGTGATTAAGACCAGCTAAATCACAATAACCAATTACCAGTGTCACAATCATTTAGTAAAATAACCACTGAGTCGTTTGATTTAAGAATCTTAAATTTTATATAATTTTAAAAGCATGAGAAAGAATTTAGACTTTTTATTCAATTATTCATTCATTATTAATTCAAATATTTATTAAGCAAAATCAATTTTATTGCAGAAAGGAAATTTTGTCATGAAGCAAAACCCTAATTACCTGCCTATCTTTCCTAATTTAGCCTAATGATTTCTAACCTAAGTTTAAGAATTAAAAATAACCTGATTCTCATACTCAACTGGAAAAATAAGACAGCAACAGAAACTTCAGCTCGTCAGCATCAGCTACCGCAACCCGTCTCATCTAACAGTCTTTCAGCATCTCCCGCTCAGTAAAATGGATCGATCTGGATCACCAAGCACTGGAAGCCACCAACTCCAACACCGACTCTGACTGCGACTCTCCTCCCACTAAGAGTAGGCCTTCTTATACCCTAATTCTAACTTTGCTAACTAAATTGTTGCAACATTAATAACGCGCTTTTCTTTCATTGGTTCACTCATTTCATCTATTCATTCTTAATCAAGTTCTCCCGGATCCAGCTTGTTCTTTTGGAATGTATATGTTCATTTCCTTTCTACAGTTCAAGACATGTTTCCATCCGCTTCGATCAGTACATTTGTAACTTCTTTCGATACATTCGAGAACTCTGCAGGCATTGTCCTTTCTCTTAAAACGGTTTCCCACGACTCTTTGCTGATCATGATCACCACGGCACACTATCAGTTCAATTAGGTCACATCAGCCTTGACCATTCTTTTATATTCTATGAAGCATAAATCATGCATTTATTATTTATTTAGTACGCAATTATTTTATGTTATAATTAGACACACAGACATTTGTTAATAGATTATTCAGCCCATATACTTGATTGTTACCCTTCCCTCACGTACATTGTTGATTAATACATTTAAACGAACATTTTATTAATTATTTATAAAATTTGTTAGGGTTAAAACATTTTTATTTTCTGCTCCATCAATCCCCCTTTGGTGATTTTTAAATCACCACATAAAACCCAAGTTATACTTCTTTTCAGGCAGCATTTGTCTTTCATCCTTTTGCTTTTTGTTAGTTATACATCTGTTTCCATTTCATCTTGTCTTCTTGTCTCTTTATACATGCTTTCTTTCATTTTCTAACTCAATTTCACCCATTTCTCTCTCTCTCTCTTCATTAATCTGTTATTTCTTTTATCTTATTTTGTCTTACTTTTCTTTTTATACACGTTATTACAATTTTCAACACCATGGCTAACAATATTGCTATAGTTGCTATTATTATAACTTTCCGTATCATTAGTCTACTCATTCTTGTTAACCAATTTGCTACTGAAGAAAACCTCTACCAAGTTTTCCCAGGACACTTTCAACCTCCAGTGGAACTAGTTCTTTGTGCAAATTTGTAATATTTGTAATATACTTTTGTATATTTTCACTTTTATCAGGAATGTAAGTGCAACAATGTTGGACTTTCAGCATTCCACAAACTCCACCCTCTTTGCCAAAAGAATATCAAGGGTCAAGCCGATTTTGCATCACCATAGCTCTCATGGCAACCATTTCGGTATTTACCATCAAGAACCCTCCCGCAGTATCTGTAGACAAACGATCTACTACTGTGGATAACTTCCGAATTTTAAATGCATTCAAAGATATTCCCACTGCTGGTATTAATGCTCCAAAAATATCACCTACAATTTCTGAAAAACTTTCCTTTTTCTACGTGTAAAGCTATTAATCATCTTGTATGTTCCTTTTCTTCTCTGTCCATATGAAAGATTTTTGGAAAGACCAGGCCTACATAACAAGTTCCATACCAATGGTCCGGTAACCTGTAATAAGCTCTATTCCCACAAATATAATAGATACCTGGAAATATTGGATCTTTTCCACCTTTGAATCCCCAACCTCCCAAAATTTGATAATTGTCATGGCAGATACTGGAACCTACAAAATAATTGTCATAGACTGTCTTATTTCTCCTAATACACAACTTTCCTGTTTGCGGCCAATCTAATGTCATTGCTGCATTTATCTTTTTCCCTTCATGATTTCCTTCCTCAAACGTCCATAGATGTGTTCCTTTCTCTTTATTGCTTCTCTTTGAAATTTCATTCTTCTTTCTTCAACCATTTCTAAAAATACCTTTTCTTCTTTCTTTAACTCACAGGTAAGGTTGTTTTTAGCTATTTCTTCTAATGTTAAAATTCTATGCTCTAAAAGAATTCTCCTAAAACCTTTGCTTGTTTTACTTTGTTAAGTTCTGGAACTACAGGAACATTTGCAAAAATCTTATCTATATCAGTGTAATAAAACTCTAATCTACCTGTTTTATAAAATAAACTTGCTATGACACTACAGGTTATTCCATAAGTTAGAGGTAGGTGATGATAAGACACACCTTCTGACACTGATGCAGGCAACTGCATACAAACATAACAATCTCTCACATCCATTGTCTCTACATATTCGTACAACAATTTTGTAAAAACATTTTTAGAAAAGTCTGTTACTGACTTTGTCTTGTGGATTGTTACCTGCCTTGTTATGTTGGCCTAGGCCTGGCTGCCATGCTGCTTTTCTTTGCGCACGTTACACTGAGCCGGGCCCCCCTCGCCCTTTGCTCGTGCCAAGTTCTTTTGCACTGTCTGCATTTTCTGTTGTTCACCTTTTTGGGCTCCGTCTGCACAAACATGTACAAGGTCGCATAACAATGTATTTTGGTTCTTCCTGATATGGCCAGTCTCGCGCACCCAGACATAACATTAGGTGCAATTGCCATGAAGAATTTGGTATGCTTTTAATACTGTGGTTTACTAGCGCTTAACACACTTGGAGAAATCCCTTTCAGTGAGAAGAGCTATGATGTCCTGCTGATGTAATTCTGCATCTAGAGACTGAGGTATGAGGGTTCGCTAGTCAAAGCCCAGAGGTCTTCTATTTTATAATAAACTATCTTACTGCAAGGGAGGGTGGTAATGTTATTTATACGTTTATCCACTGAGCTCTGAGATGCTTTCCCCGTTTGTATTCTATGGAATTGTAACCATGCTGCTTATATTAGTCATATGCATTATGCTATTAGTACTGACACGTGTACTGTACATTAGAGCACGTAAGTTGGAATAAACATTTTAACCTATCCAGTGTCTCTTCCTACGCACCTTGTGGACAAGTACGAGTGAGTGACGAAAGAGTGTTCTTGCTTCTAAGTAGTCCTGAGATAAAGATACCGTGTTCTGGGTTGTCCAATCATTGGTACTTGGGTGCTAATGGGATGCTAAGCTAGCTGGGTTGGGGTTTTTGGGTGCTACGGTATATGGTGGCAAACCACTGTATTCCGGGTCCCATTTTCCTGTGCATAGCTCTGTGTATGTGCAGAAACCTTATGACATGGCGCGACCACCGTGGGGCGGCTTATCTGCGTAGACGCTTGAGTAGTACTTGTGCTTGTCCACAAACCCTCGCGTACGCTTCCGGAGGCGTATGTGACGGTGATACCTCCTATATTGAATGTTTTATAGGTTCTTTCAAGCTTGATGTTATTAAAAAGGTTAGTTAACAGACCCATTTTTGTGCTCCCTGTTAGGTTGTCGGATATTATTGTTTAGTCATGGCTGGTGTGGCGATTGCTGCACATAGTCGAGGAGCACTCCGAGACCACTTACGGGTGTATGGAGTGCCTGATACAGGGATCGATTTGGTCTTTGTGGTTCAAGCCGATCCGGCTTACCACTTTGAGGTGTTTTACACTTGGATCACTTTTGAAGCGGTGGAGGCAGATGATAATCTGTTTCATGAATATAAACCCACCGTTATTCCTGCTGCCTATCGACCCTATACCACTCTTGAAGTACCTCTCACGGCTTGGCAGCACCGTGTTTGGTTTAATGGCGCCCTACCACAACCAACTACCGCAGTTCGTTTAGGCCCCTTGTCAATTCAGGGGCCACTTGGCCTGTATTGGCCGGGTATACCCCGCATCCAAATTATCTGGCATTACCGCTTGCGGAACTGCGCACTATGCATACCGAATTGGTACGAGTGCATCGAGCCCTAGTGACATACGTTACAGGTAGCTCTACATGGAGCTGCTCCTGTAGTCGCAGGCCAACCAGCTATAGCCGCTGGAGTGACCATAAGTCCTGTCATGGTAAATTCTGTGATGGGCAAACGTCCACAAAATAAGGACGACTATCCTTACTGGCTTGCAGAAAAGTTCGATCAGATAGAAGCAGTGTTTCCCTATACATCCCCAGTAGATAAACATCGCATCCTCACGATAAGTTTGCCAAAAGACATAATCCCCGATTTGACATCATGTGAAAACTGGGGTAAGGTATTCGCAGCAGTTTATTCAAAATGTTTTGGAACTCCTTCCATGACGGTTCTACCCTCTGTAATTAAAAAAGTACAGGATGAACATGGCCCTGAAGCGGCTGTGGAATTAGGGATGAGACTAGTGGAGTGTTTGATGTAGTAGCTGAGCTGATCCTTGGAAATGTCAAGGGCGATGCTATGAACTTTCAAGTAGCGAATGCTTTGGCTTTGGTCCCAGAGTTGGACAGGCCTCGCGACTACCGAAAATTATTGCCCGGGCTTATAAAACAATTGGAAGAAATAGCCTGGGCAACAAGCCTTTTGTAAAAATGCAAACTCAATCGCAAACACAAGGTACACAAACAAAAAGTGCATCTGAGAAAGATGATAAACCAGTCTTCACTAAAAAGAGTTGGAGACAGAAAAACAGGGTAAGCAACAAAAGAAGCCGGGGTCGAGAGGCGCTCTCCCAGTTTCGGTTTCTTCTGAACGTACTTATGATTTACGTGATAGGTCAAGGATTAAATCACCAGAAAGGTTTCAGAGCTCTGATACGCGTTCTCCTCGTTCTTCACAGGCCCAGACGTCGTCACAGGCTGGTGGAGGAGGACGGCAAGATAGAGGAAGGGGCCGAGAGGCTCCCCAGGAGCGAGACCAACCTCGACAACAAGTCAGAGGGAAAGCAGAAGACTTTCATCTTCCTCGACCGCAATTTCAGAAGAAAAGGTTGCCGCTGTCACAGCGAAATATGCCTCAGACCGTGAGAACGAGACTCCAGAATTGGACGTGGGCAGTGACCCTCCTAGACAGCGCCGCGGAAGTTACCATAGTGCGGGAGGCGCTACGTCCTCATATGGAGGCGACAGCAACTGAAACATTCGTTACTGTAGAGACAGCTGACACGAGAGTGGCACTCCCTGACAGACTATATAATATAGTCATACAAATTGAAGGTGACATACCGCGTGAAATAAAAGGGATTTTTTGGGAAAATCTAACCTCTTCATATGACATTTTGTTAGCAGAGGTGGATTGGCCACCCCCATTCGCTCTCGCTGCACATAAAGGAGAGGAGGTAATCCTTCCAAGCTTCTCACGGCATGTCCCAAAAGACAAAGCTGAAGCACTTGCAGCTGAGTGGGCTCCCATGTGGGATGGGATGAAGAATCACCTCCTCATGCAATACCTTTGCGGTCACTACCGCAGCCACAACCCCAATATCCCATCAAACGGCAGGCAAAAGGCCCCGTCTCCGAAATTCTGACACAGTTGGAATATCAGGGAGTAATTGAACCATGCGTATCACCTATCAACAATCCCCTTTTCGTGGTTTCTAAACCCGATGGATCGTACCGCTTAGTTTTGGATTACCGGCATTTAAATACACATTGTCGGAACTTTGCGGTGCAAAATACACACAGTTCTGCGCTTGTAGACAGTCTTGTTCGTAAAAAATACAAAACGACACTTGACCTTTCAAACGGTTTCTACACGCACAACCTAGCCCCCGGAGAGTGGTCAATGGACCGCATTCACTTCCGGTGGTAAATTATTCCAGTTCCGGCGTTTACCAATGGGCTACAAAAATAGTCCGGGTATATTCGCCGCCCGTGTTGTTTCTTTGTTAAATGACATTGATCAAGACGCATGTTCGTACGTAGATGACATCTATCTGACGGACGACGTAATTATTTCCAGCATTTGTCCCGTGTGGACCGCATTATTCTTGAATTTGCGGAGCAGGGTTACAAATTTAACTTTGCTAAGTCACACATTGCTGAATTTACAGTTCTGTTCTTGGGCTATGAGCTCAACAACGAAGGTAAGGGCTTAGCCCCCCATTTCTTGGAAAAATGTGCACATTTGTGCCCCCCAAATACTCTGAAGAAACTTCAGTCTTTGCTGGGTTTCCTGAATTTCGGGCGTACATACATTCCCGAATATGCCCAGCGTATCAAGCCTTTGTATGCTTTGATACAACCTACTTATTCAAGGTCTTGCTGGCTGCCTGAGCATACCTCAATTCTGCAGTCTTTGCAGACAGACCTTTTGGAGTCTAAATATCTTTGACTCGTGATAACCACACAAACCTGGTGATTAGAATAATTCCGGGGCGGTGGGATTTACATACTTAACCTTTAATGAAGGTGATACAGTACCCATCGCATACAAGTCACATCTGTACACTTCCGCTGAATTGCGCTTTACCTCTGTCGAAAAAGTTCTAACTGCAGTGCAAATGGCGATTCTAAAAGAACGCGCACTGGCACAGGGAAAGCGGATTCTAGTGGTAACACCCTGTCCTGCCCTAGAGGCAGTAACAAAGGCAAGTGTACCGAACTCAAAAGCAATGCATCCCCGTTGGATACAATGGGCTACATCCTTGACGTCTTCGGACGTCACTTTTGTTTTTGATTCTTCTCTGCAGACTCAGGAGTTTTTGCAGTATGAATTCGCTCATCCTCCTCCTTTGTTTTTATTACCGCTTGAGGATTACAAATGTGTGATCTACACCGATGGTTCGGCGCAACCGGCCACTGGGTCCAAGCACGCTTATTCAGCTGCATGTGCTATTGTTGCGGGTTCCTTTGTAGATGGAAAGTTCAAATCCTCTGCAGTGCATACTCGCACACTTGGAGATAGTACCGCACAATTGGCCGAGCTGCATGCATTGCTACTTGCACTTGAGTTCGCTTCTCAGGATGAGACCACTCTTATTGTATGTGATTCTTTTACTGTGTACAATCTTACATGACAATCTGTTTTTCTGGTCGAAAAACGACTACAAGGACGCAAAAGGGAGCACAATTAAGCATAAAATGCTTTGGGTTCGAGTGGCAGAATTGCAACAACGTCTGCCCCTCACACAGGTGGTTCACACCTTAGGCCATCAGCGGGTGGGCGCACACGCTATAGGTAACGATCTGGCAGATGAAGCTGCCCGTTCAGCAGTAGTCACGTGTTCAGTAGCAGCGGTTACCAGGTCCATGTCTAAAATAGACCCTGTTATATTAGCAGCTATTGCTGCAACCAAGGAAGGTAATAATTACCCTACAGGTTTCCCTTCCAAGTATTCTTACACATTAAGTCCCGATCAGGTTCCTTATGTAACTATACCTGACGTTGGAGATCGGCTGATCCCCAACGCGGACCGCAGGAGTGCTCTTGATATCAGCTGCACACGAAGGCATGGCTTCGGCTCATGCAGGTGTGTCAGCTACAGTTTCCATCTTGCAGCAGCGTTATTGGTGGCGTGGATTGTATAAAGACACCCGTGCTTTTGTGCTTTCTTGCGATGTTTGTCAACAGATTAAGCCTTCCACGGTAACACGTCCACCACAAACCCCGCTCTGCATTGCTAACAGACCCTTTGGGTGTGTTTACTTGGATCACTGCGGTCCATTCTCATCAGACACTGCCTATAAATACATCTTAGTGGCAGTGGACTCGTGCACACGGTTTCTCTGGGTCTGGCCACAACGGAGTGCTGACGCCCGAAATGTAATCAGGGATTTGCGTGTCTTTGTGGGAATTTTCGCATGCGGCACCTTCCATTCGGACCAAGGTCCAGCGTTTGCCTCTAGGGCTTACAAGGATGCAATGGCTTCGCTTGGGGTGCGGGTGAAATTTTCGTCTCCGTATAGGCCTGAGGGCAACTCTATCGTTGAACGAATGAACCGTGACTTAAAGCAATCCTTAACAGCTAGGGTTATAGGTACTGGCAGGAACTGGCTGGCCCATTTGTATACCGTCTCAGCGTGCACTTAATAATCTCCCTAGAAGACCTCTGGGTGGGCGGACCCCATACGAAATGCTCTTTGGCATAAGAATGTTTGTGCCTGACCTTGAGGGTCCAGACATCGCGGCGCAATCCGCCAAGTTTGATGTAGATAACCATTCTGCTATGTTACAGGACTTACAAGAAGCCCGAGACAAACTTGCAACTACACATTTGCCTTCAGCCACAGATCCTGCGTTGCAGATTCCGGTAGCCGGCTGGCTTCCAAAGGTTGGAGAACTGGTTCGAGAAAAGGTTGAAAACAAAAAAGAATTCGGCCCTCTTTTCGTGCACCGGTTCCAGTTCTGGGCTTGAAGGGAACACGTACAGTCATTTTACCACCGCTTCCTGGTCGCAAGGAGAACAGATACATCTCAGTGGAAAATGTCAAGCTACAGCGCCTGGCCGATCCTGGAATAGTGTCACACCAGCGGTCTCTTGTCCTGCCATTTATCGGACATATGTTCGTGGCCCATCTACACGAACGGTCGCTGATGCTGTAATTGAGATGGTTGATTTGCCTGAAACTACAATTGATCCCCAACTCTCCACCAATATCGACGAGGACGAGTATACTTATCCTGCATCAGAATCGGTGGCACATCAACCAACAACGCCACTTGGCCCGACTCGTTATTCCTTTGATTCGGATTCCACCTCTTCAAAAGTCCCATCCAAGTTCAGTATTTTTGTATCCTGGTTTAGAGACAATTTTTTGATTCCACCCTGGACATACCTCTGGTTGCTACTTTTCTTGATTTTTCTGTTCATGTCCATTGGCTTTGTCACAGTGTTTTTTCTACTAATCAATGGTCACTATTTACCTGAACGCTCTGCTGTAGACTATGTTTCTGGAACTTTGGCTCCTCATTCCTCGTCTCACATCATGAAGCGTGACCACACATTTGTGAACATTTCAGCTTTTCCAGTTGCTGATGGCATCGTATGGGATGCAGTGAACTATCAAATCCATGGTCCGACGGAAATTATTAATGTACCTAATGTCCTTCGTGTTTCAATGGGTGATGTAGTACAAAATAATATTCATTCTGATGATTGGGATGTGCATGCCGTTGAAGCATTGTTTGCCGATTTAAAATATTATGCATCTTTTAATGCTGAAGATTTATATATGAATTCTGCGAATTATGCCGATTTGTATTGTTACCAACATTGGGGTAATCATTTTCTCCATAAGCCAAGTGCCCTGCGTAGTTCTGTTAACTATACCCAATGGGAACATTGTCCAAACCCCTTGCCAGGTAGCTCTCAAACTCTTCGAAATAAGTTTAATTATTTCACTGATTTTAATCGGTCGAACCCTGCATCCTATTATTTTAGACTAAATAACACATCAACTCAGAAAATTATGTTAACACACACCAAATTGCTTTATTCAGGTTCCTTTCTAAGTGCCCTAGCTGTGGGTGGTTATGAGTACTGGGATAATACAGTGGATTTAAAATCTATTTGGGGCTCCAAGCCATGGCAGGTACAGGGAACCGAGGCATTACACCGTGCTTGCCTCATCCCTACACAAATTATGTTCCTCAATGTCTCCATCTATCAGACTACATGTTGGGGCTTAGCAACCACTAAACAATTGAATACTCCATCAATACCATCCCTGTCGAAGTTTTCCCAATGAAAGCTCACGATTCAATATGTCCCTCGTGTCCCTGCAGGCTCTATTACAGAATAATTCATTTAATGTTTCTGAGCTGGTTCAGTCACCCTGGTTAGTATGGCCTATATCATCTAACGCATGTCAAATACGTTTTCACGATTCTGGTACTAGCTACACACAGAATAGGCCTGATCCGAGATTTACTGATTCCCGTACTGTCACTACATATTCTGTTGGTAAATTATGCAAACAATGGCTGCAACATTCGTCCCTTTGATTCTGTTAAACAACATTTGTCCCTCCTTTCAGGCAATATTGATCTGTCCGACTTTGTTTTGGGACCTCGTGGTCCCCGACCTAAAAGATTCATTTATGAGACATATAATGAACTCTGGAAGCTATCACAAATGGAAGCTGCTTCCCGTCTTCGGGAAATAGATCAAGCAAATTTGGAAAAGGTGCTTGCTGTTGTTGACAATAGTATTAATACCCTGTCTTCTCGCATTTACACTTTAGAGAATATTGTGTCCTCTGTTGTCGATATTGTACAAGATGATGTTTCTGTGTTATATCATGGTCAGAATCAATTACGCTCAGTTATGCAGTTTGCATGGACTTTACAAACGCTTAAGTTAGGTAAAGTGCCTTGGCATTTTTTGAACACCTCTGCCTTGTTTCTACCTTTAACTTAACTGACAAACAGCAATTTATGTCCATGAAAGATGCAACTTACACTCTATTACATATCGAAAAGATGGATCCTTTTGTCGTTCTCTGTTGCAGAACTCGATTCTGCTGTGTGGCTAGTTCATGGGGTTATCGCTTTACCTTTTTCCTTGTTTGAATTTGACTCGTGCATGAAACATTATCCTGTGGGCCGTTACCGGCCCTTGGGCAGTGCTTTCCTGCATGAACTCTGGTCCTTGCCTTTCATGTATAAATGCCTTCGGGACGGCAAGGAAGTCTTTCTCACGGGGGAGTACTGCGACTCGACTATGGGTCATTCGCTTATTTGTAAACACATTAAATTGCATGGCTCATGTAGCGTTTCCGCTCCTAATCTTGCTTGTGTGCTGAAGGGTATTCCTGCTCCTGTTATTTCACCTACTTTCACTCTCCTTTCCAATGGTAGTTATTTACTTTTAAATAACGAAAACTGCTGTGGCCTGCAAGCTGGCATTCCTTACATTGTAACAGTTTCGCACAGGGTTGTCTGCTGCAAAAATGTGCTTTTTCCTCCCCTCATGGCAAGGTTGATATCTCTATTTGGCCTTCCATCCCTACCATGGAGGCAGATTTCAATAGACTGAGCAGAATAAAGGCACTATTATTGAACGAGGAAGTTATGCTCACGTCCGCCCGGGAGACATTCATTCTCCAGGTGGCGAGTACCCACCTTGAAATACAGGCCCTTTTAAATACTAATCTCCCCCAACATTTTGGGGAGTTAATACATCGTATTTTTAACGCATCTAACACTGAAGGCCTAGTACACTTTTTTAAGGTCGTGGGGTCGGGCTTGGTGTCCTCCTTCCAAACTATTTTTGGTGCCATCCCGGCTTTCATACATTCTATTTTTTCCAGTGTCTTTGGCGGTTTCCCATTGATCCTCGCTTAGCGGCTGGTGTCTTGCTCTTAATTTGCTTTCTGCGCAATGGCTGCTCCCCAATGGGACCTGCTCGATCCAGAACGCCTCCAGCTGCTCCGTGAGCGCCTTTTGGCCGGTTTTGGTGTCTTGCCATTGGCGACACTGAGTGTGTCATATACTCTTTCATTTCGCTTTGCGTATTTCACTTGCGTGCAACCTGTGATGACTTGTGTCCGCTGTCCTTTCACCTGGACTCTGGATTATTGCCTCTCCAATTCGTCATTGTCTGTTCCGGATTTTGTTCAGTTGATGGGTCCCTTAGAGGCCCATGAGCAGGACTGTTCCGTTGCTGGTTGTATGGCGCTGCGGCGGCTGCACTGGGGATTTTGGCGCAATGGGATATCTGGGCGGCTGCCCAGGATCTCCTACAACGAAGTTGTTTCAATTATCACGCAAGCTGTCCCGCATTGCTTCTGGATGCTCCCTTAGTTGAGGAGCATTCCTGCTCTTTTGATCTCATGGATTGGATGGCAGCTATGTTTTTTGACAATTCCAATGATGAACTCCTGGAGGGTATGGCTTTTCTCTGCACTTACACTTTCATGGATTGACTCTGCCCTTCGCCGTTTGGGCGCTCCCTGTGCTCCAGCGGCTGTGTTTTTCCTCTGATGGGCCTCTGTCCTGGCCGCTGGACTGACCAGGGAGGTGTCTTGTGGATTGTTACCTGCCTTGTTATGTTGGCTCTAGGCCTGGCTGCCATGCTGCTTTTCTTTGCGCACGTTTACACTGGAGCCGGGCCCCCTCGCCCTTTGCTCGTGCCAAGTTCTCTTTGCACTGTCTGCATTTTCTGTTGTTCACCTTTTGGGCTCCGTCTGCACAAACATGTACAAGGTCGCATAACAATGTATTTTGGTTCTTCCTGATATGGCCAGTCTCGCGCACCCAGACATAACATTAGGTGCAATTGCCATGAAGAATTTGGTATGCTTTTAATACTGTGGTTTACTAGCGCTTAACACACTTGGAGAAATCCCTTTCAGTGAGAAGAGCTATGATGTCCTGCTGATGTAATTCTGCATCTAGAGACTGAGGTATGAGGGTTCGCTAGTCAAAGCCCAGAGGTCTTCTATTTTATAATAAACTATCTTACTGCAAGGGAGGGTGGTAATGTTATTTATACGTTTATCCACTGAGCTCTGAGATGCTTTCCCCGTTTGTATTCTATGGAATTGTAACCATGCTGCTTATATTAGTCATATGCATTATGCTATTAGTACTGACACGTGTACTGTACATTAGAGCACGTAAGTTGGAATAAACATTTTAACCTATCCAGTGTCTCTTCCTACGCACCTTGTGGACAAGTACGAGTGAGTGACGAAAGAGTGTTCTTGCTTCTGCGAGTCCTGAGATAAAGATACCGTGTTCTGGGTTGTCCAATCATTGGTACTTGGGTGCTAATGGGATGCTAAGCTAGTTGGGTTGGGGTTTTTGGGTGCTACGGTATATGGTGGCAAACCACTGTATTCCGGGGTCCCATTTTCCTGTGCATAGCTCTGTGTATGTGCAGAAACCTTATGACAACTTATCCTTATGTAATTCTGCACTACTTCTTAAAATAACTGGTTCTTTAATATTAGTTTCTTTTTCTGGTTTAGTATCATTCTTTGCTTCTATTACAGCTATACTAATAGGAATTGTGATTGCTAAAACTATCCATACTGTCATTAATAAACCTGTACAAAAGCAGCACATTTTACACCATCTTTTTACAAACTCACATTTATCCCTTCTATCTCTAGTATTTTCCATTTTGCTTTTATCTTTTGTTAAATCTCAGAAAATTGTGTCACTACACCTCAGAAATGACTTAGATGCCACTCTGCTTTCAAAAGTCTTTGCTTGGTACTTTCTTTTAATTCTTTCCAGAATTCTTTCGTTGTCACATCCGGTGATTTGTCATATCCAGTAAAATTGTCACATCCGGCAGAAGCACTTTAAGCTCTCACTTCAGGTTTGTTGCATCTCACCTTTACCCATTCGGTTTCTTAGTCTCGGATTCTCGTGAGAGTTTCCTTCTTCTTTGTAATCCGTTAGAGCAATGTACAACCACTCAGGTGACTTGTACTTCGAATTCACTTTCTTTGTTCTTTTAGACTTTTGCAGTCGTTTTCCACTTGGCTTTTCTTGTTCCTTTTGACTTGTTATTTCATTCACCTGTTCAGCACTTTTTTCTCCTGTTCTGATTATTCTGTATCTCAATTTTCTTATATAGTTGCTGGGCCAATTGTCTCCTTTTCTTGGCCTTTTGGCTTCACCTTCTTTTTCTCCTCTTTCTGATTTCCAGTTTCTTTTTCTTGATTCAGTTCTTGTTTGCTCTTCTTCTCCGCTTTCTTCAGATTCTGTTTCAACTTTTTCACAATTGTCTCTTATTTTGAAACTTATGATCTCATCTTCTTTCACTGGTGGATCTGTCTTCTCCTTCTTGTGTTCCCTTATTACTGTCCCTCCTCGATGTTCTTCCGAATTGGTATTTTTCTCACTCTCTGCTTCTAATTTTCCCTGTTCTTTTGTTTCACTATCTGTCCCTATTGCTCCTCGGGGTTCTTCTCGATTTTCTAACTTTTTATTTGTCTCTTTCCCTACTTTGTCTATTAATATTACTTTTGAAGGATTTCCACCATAACTTGTACTTGGTTGCTCATTTAGATCATTTTCTTGTTCATTCTCTTCTCTAATTGGTTTAAATCCCCAAGTTCTCCTTCGAAATTCTTCACAGTTTTCAACTGAATCATCAGATCCTGAACTCGTGTCAGATATTTCCAGATGTCGACTTACAGGTCGATCTTCAGGTTCTGGAATTTCTGTAATTCTTCCTTCTTCTTCTTCTTCTTCCTCTTCCTCTTTAGAGGTGCTTGCAGTTGGGGTTTCCAGATGTCGACTTTCAGGTCGATCTTCAAGTTCTGGCACCCTTTCTCTTATTCTTTCTGTCCCAGTCGCTGAACTCTTATCCCACACTTCCAGACGTCGACTCACATGTCGATCTGCAGGTTCTTGAACTCTAATTGTGTGGCTGGCATGGACCCAGTTCTTCACTCCTGCACACTTGACTGCAGTTGTTGTCACTAGGATTACCTGTCGTGGCTCGTCCCAGCGAGGAACTAGACAGTTTCTTCTCCTGTGGATTTTTATGCGGACCCAGTCTCCTGGATTCAAGTCGTGGGCTGGTTTTCTTTCAAGAGTGGTCGCATCCGGTCCAACCTGATGAAACACAGAACGCACCACATCAGCCAGTCCTTTGCAATAATCCAGTACTAGATCATCAGTTATAGTCAATAACTTGTTGACAGGTACTTGTGCTTGTCTCATTGCTCGTCCCATGATCACCTCATGAGGACTAAGTCCAGTTTTCTTTTCAGGAATGCTTCTGATGGTCATCAGGACAAGGGGCAGTGCATCGGGCCATTTGAGTCCTGTAGCTTGACACATTTTTCCTAACCTGTTCTTAATTGTTCCATTAATTTGCTCTACTACCCCAGAAGCCTCTGGTCTGTATGCACAATGCAGTTTTTGTTTAATACTTAATGCTTCACAAATTAATTGAATCAACTCATTTTGAAAATGTGTTCCTCTATCTGTCTCAACCGTGACTGGAAAACCATACCTTGGAATGAACTCTCGCAGCATAAGTTTTGCTACCGTTATTCCATCATTCCTTCTAGTGGGGTATGCCTCCACCCAACGAGAAAACAAACAGACGACCACTAGAACATATTTTAGTCTGTTACAAGGGGGCATTTCGATGAAGTCTAATTGCATTCTAGTGAACGGACCTCCTTCTCGTCCTATTGTTCCTAGACTCACTATTGTCTTTCTTCCTGGATTAAACTGTTGACAAATAAGACATCTTTGACAAAGACTTTCAGCTATGGCTCTGAATTTTGGGTTATACCATGTTTGTCTAAAAAGTCTGATCATTGCATCTCTCCCAATATGAGCTTGTCCATGGTACATCCGTGCCATGTCTGCAATCATGCTATCAGGCATAACTGGTCTTTCATCTCTGTAAACCCACACACCATTGTTTTCTTGTCTTCTACATCCTGCTTTTATCCAGTAATCTTTTTCCTCATCATTTGCAGCTTCCTGTAACTGTCTCACCTCATCCCATGTCTCGACAGTGTTAGTAAAAAGCAAAGGAGAAGAGATATGCTCCCTTTCGCGATTCTTGTTTAGGGATACCATGTTCTCTGCACAATATTTGGCTATCTCATCCGCATAATTATTACCAACAGCTATGTAATCTTCATTTTTCTTATGTGCTTTGCATTTCACTACAGCTATCTGCTTAGGCAGCTGTATCGCCTCAAGCAGTTTCTTAACAAAATCTCCATTTCTGATAGGTGTTCCTGCAGACGTCAAGAAACCTCTTTGTGACCAAATCTGACCAAAATCATGCACGATACCGAAACCATACTGGCTATCGGTCACAATCGTAACTCGTACATTTCTTCCCAACTTACATGCTTGAATCAAAGCAATCAGTTCTGCAACTTGGGCAGACCTTATTCCTTTCAGACAAGACGCTTCCATCACAGTTGCCACTGTGCACACTGCGTAAGCTGCGCTTAGAACTCCTTCTTTCGTTCTCAAGCATGAGCCATCCACAAACATGACATAATCTGATTCCTTTAAAGGCTCATCTTTTATGTCAGCTCTTGGTTTTGTGCAATATTCCAGCACATTCAGACAATCATGATCTACTTCATCTTGTTCAATTATACTCTCTTCATCTGGCAATGATGTCGAAGGATTCACATTCATACATCTATCTATGGTCACATTTTCTGCACTCAAGATTACTTTTTCGTACTTAGTCAGCCGACTATGTGTCATGTACTGTGTTTTTGTTCTTGTCAAAAGAATCTCTACTGAATGGGGAACATATACTCTCAGTGGATACCCCATCACTATACCTTCACTTTGTTCCAGACTTACACAAGTAGCAGCAACAGCTTTCAGACATCCAGGCAACGCTTTTGCTATAGGATCTAAAACAGCTGAAAAATAAGCAATTGGTCTCTTCATTGTTCCATGTTTTTGTACCAGTACTGAAAATGCACATCCATCTCTTTCACTGCAGTACAATTCAAAATCCTTTTCATAGTCAGGCATTCCTAAAGCAGGGGCCTCACACAATTTCTTTTTCAACTCTTTGAAAGATTTCATTTCTTCGTCATTCAACTCAAAAGGGTCTTTTACATCCTTCTTGGTCAGTTTTTGTAATGGTTTAGCAATCAAGGAAAAACCACTTATCCATTGTCGGCAATATCCAACCATTCCCAGAAACATTCTTACCTCTCTTTGCGTCATTGGTGCTCTCATTCCTTGAATCATTTTTACTCTTTCTGTCGCTATCTTTCGCACTCCTTTCTCAATTTTATGCCCTAAATATTGGACTTCTTTTTGACAAAATTGCAATTTCGAAGGGGACACTTTATGTCCTCTTTTCTCTAGATGGTTCAGTAAAGCAATTGTATCGCTTACACATGCTTCTTTTGTTTTCGATGCCACCAACAGGTCATCGATATACTGCACCATCACTGACTTTTCTGGCATTTTCAAATCTTCCAGGGACTTCTTTAAAATCTGATTAAAGATTGAGGGGCTTTCTGTATACCCCTGAGGAATTCGGCACCATGCCAAAATACGCTCTCCGAACCGGAACGCAAATAATGGCTGGCTATCTGGATGTAAAGGAATAGAGAAAAATGCGTGACACAAATCTATCACTGTGTACCACTCAGCTTCATGTGGAATTTGGTATAGAATTACTGCAGGGTTTGGCACTATTGGACAACAAGGCACAACTATTTTGTTGATCTTTCTCAAATCCTGTACTATTCTATATGTTCCGTTTGGCTTTTTCAGTCCCATAATAGGTGAATTACATGGACTGCTCATTATTTCTTTTAGAATTCCCTGTTCAATCATTTTATTTATTACAGGAGTTATTCCTTCAATTATTTCTGGAGTCAATTTATACTGTGGCGTATTTGGGTAAGTTGTTCCTTCTTTTACTGTTACTTTTACGGGATCTACTTCTTTCATCAATCCAATATCTTCTCCTGTAAAATCCCACACATTTTCTTTCACTGCATTTTTCAGTTCTTTTGGAAGTTTTTCTGCATCAAATGCAGGAAACAAACCATTCATTTCAGGTTCCTGATTCATCAATGTTACTTTATACAATACATCTTCATCTGGGGTCTGAAATCCAATTCCATCTGGTGTACAATAAATTGTGCAATTCATTTTGCACAAAAGGTCACGACCTAAGAGATTTACAGGACTACAATCGCACACTACGAATCTATGCATTTTGCTAAAAGAACCAATTTTTACTTCCACTAATTCAGTAAGTGGTGTTTTAATCTGCTGATTTGCTACTCCTACTACTTGGATGTATTCACCTGAGAGAGGAAGGTTTGGAATTTCCACTGATCTAACAGTAGAACGGGTAGCTCCAGTATCGACAAGGAATGTTACATTTGCACCATTCACTTCTCCATCCACAAAGGGACCAGACTGATCTACCTCTAGAGTTGCGCCAAGTACGCACTCTTTTCCCTCTCCTAGGCACCGTCATGAACTTTCATCCGCCTCATCCTCACTCTGTCGCAACCAATACTGAGAAATGTTAGCTGCTCGCGGCAACTGTGTTACCTGCTCTCCTCCGTAGAATCCTGTTTCTGTACTGTATCTTTGCTGGTTAACAGTGTTGGGAAGTGGTGGTTGTGGCACCTGACCTTGTTGAACAACTACCTCATTCTGCACCTGTGGAGTTAATGATTGATTTTCCGGATTAGGTTTAGGTGGGAACTTACACTCGTTTCTCCAATGCCCTAATTTTCCGCAATTATGACAGGGCCATTTCTTCTTTGCCTCCTCTAGACTCACTTGACCTTTCCCTTTACCTATGTTAGGTCGCGATTTATTCTGTCCTGTTTCATTCCCACTATTATTGTCCAATTGAGCTTCTTGCTTTTCTGCCACTTTCACCTGTGCCCACATTGCCTTCTCTTTCAATTTACGCTGTCTACTCTCAATATCATCACTACAATACTTAGCATACCTCAGTACCTCATCTACCGTGCCATTTTGCCAGTTAATCATATGTTGTTTAATCATTTCACTAATCTCTGGTTTCAGCCCAAACACAAATCTGTATACGAAATGACTCATATCTTTTTCACTCAACTCCTCATATCCACTATACTGCTTGAAAACCAACAACAACCTTTCATAATAGGCATGTACAGACTCCTTACTTTCCTGTGTAGTTCTATCGATTTTTACCCAATCTGTTTCTTTAGGAGGAATCTTATTTTTCAAAAAGGTAATCACCTTATCGTACTTCCTCATCACCTCAGGACCTGGAGCTCCTGTCTTAGGATCTCTTGGATATTCTGTAGTTGGCCAGTCAACTGTAATTTTACACTCAGACCACAAATCAGTTGGCACCACTATGTCAAACAATCCATCTAAATCTATCCACAACACTTTTGAAACCTTCACAAACCTCTCCACTTGTCGGTACCATTCAACTGGTTTCTCTCTCAGCTTCGGGAATTCATTTGTAAATGACAGTATATCCTGTCTAGTCCAGGGAACATGCACATAACTACCACCTGGAGTTTCTCTCATAGGGTATTCTCTTGCAACAGGTTCTTTTTCAGTTATCATAAAAGCCAAAGAAGCTTTGTCTGTAGTTTTCTCATTCTTTTTTGTCCATCTAACTTTCCATCTGTCCACATCACCCCATTTTCTCAGTAAAACAATTAACTCTTTTATCTGTGTCAGCCTTCCTGCTGTGTTCAAGTTTTCAATATCTTTCTCACAAAAGTCTACTCTGTACGGTTTCTGCAATGTTTTCACTTTCGCAAAATCTACTCCAATTTCACTTGCTATCTCTTCTAGTTTGTCATGTAAATTTTTAGCTCTCCATGTAATACTTTTGCACAGAAACATTATTTCATCATCCTGGTAATTTTTTAGCTTTTCTGTACCAATCGTCCCTAAAATTAATTCTTCCATGTCAATTTTTAACCTAATTACATCTAATGGTTTTTCTTCTGGTTCTTTTATTTTAAATGCCTTCATCCACTCATTTAACTCATCAGGAGTCGGACCTATGGGTGTATTATTTAGTTCTATCCAATTACCACTCTTTTCAGGAGTCTCTGTTGCAGATTCTGTTACCATATGCATTTTTCTACCATTACACTCATTCACAGTCAAATTTGTAGGTGGACTTGGTCTGTAAGTACTAGCCAAATTACTTGTACTTGCACTTGGTTCCATCCTTTCTTTTTCTCTCTGAAATTGTGAACTCATAGGAATCACTAAGGACCGTTCATCAATTTTCTGATTCTCAAAAACTGGTATTACTGGACCTATTGTTACAGGTACAGTCACAGCTTCCATGTTTTTCGTTAATTCCCTAATTTTCTCAGTCAGTTCTTTTGTTGTCCTTGCTAATTCACTTGCATTGTCACTTTCTACTCCTTCATTTTGTGAAGTTCTTATTTGATCTTGTGACCTATTTATTTCAATTCTTTTTCCCGGACTTTTATTTCGCACAGTCTCTATTAGCGGCGCATTTGGTGTCACCACTGTAGAACTCTGCTGATACGGAGGGGATTTCTATTTAAAATATCTTCCAGCAATTCATCATCCGTTTCACTCTCATGCATATATTTTTCCCTCTCCATATGTTTCTTTTTCTCAGTACGTTTTCTCTTAGTCTCTTCCTCAACTGTAAAAGCCGGAAACAAACCTCCTGTCATGTTAGCACATCTCCATCGTTTTATTCTATCCTCATGATTTATTCCCCACATTCTTCCAGGCATAAACTCATGATCCCTTAAACCTCTGAATCTCTCTCGCTCATACATCTCATCCTCCCATTCCGTCAATGCTTCAAACTGTGTCGGTCTAGGTCTAGGTTCTAGATTTGTCATCTTTTCTCGCAAATTTCGCAAAACCGCTACACTAAATGAACCATTCTCAGGGAAAGCTAATGCACCATCATTCTTCGTATACTTTGCCCAATTTTCTAACCATATGCATGTATGATATCCATATTTCAGCATCATATGTGAAGCTGCTGATTTCGGCGGAGGAATTACTTGTCCCTCTCTAGTCACAACCTTTTTGTCTTTCTTAAAGAAATTCTTAATTTTTGTCGTCCATGACGTTCTCTCCCTTTCATACTCGTAATACGGCATGTTTTCGATTGGTTTTTCTCTTCAAACCAGCACTGGTCCGTGTACGGAACTTCAACCAATCACAGCGCGACTCACACTAACACACCAATCAGAACGATTCCCTTCGTCCGCGGACCAACCAATCCTAGCGCGGCACTTTTCTACGTCACTCCTGTCTCTGTGTTCACGTGACTAGCGCACTATCCAATCCTAGCGCGGCACTGTCGATGTCACTCCTGCTCTTTTACCCCTCCTTTACAAAAATTATCGGCAATTTTTCTTTTCACTGTTTCTTCGTTAGTTACAACAATTAAAACAATTCCATAGTCTGATTCGCTAAACCAAAGTGACAGCTTTGTCCTTTTACACAAGAATCCTGTATTTCCAGTAGGCAGCGCTTACCTCTACCCTACCACAGAATTATTAACTCTCGCCGATAAAGTAGCACTTCCCTCTACCTTACCCTTCTTTCAAGCAAACAATTAACCCGTTTCTCTGGGGATAAGACACATGTGGAGACTATGCTCCTGAGAATTAAGGCCAGAGTTTCACAAGAAAACGTGATTTGCTATCTCAGTTACACACCTTTCATACAGAAATCCCTAACATAACACAACCTGTGTTATTACCAAAATTTGAATTCAGACCATGTACCAAATTCCATGTGACTTCTCTTGCCACACGTGTTCCACTTCCTACATCCCAGAAGCGTGAAAACTCACATATAACATAACACGACTCAACATATAGTATTAGTCATCAAAAATAATCAATAATCAATAATCACCAAACTAATCTATAGAAACCATAACTCTGCTACCAAGAAATCTGATGCAGCGCGTACAATAAAAACTATTTTCCTCCTAGGTCACTTATCGGTCATCCAGGGGCGACTTATATTTTCTCACATCCACATGACGATGGGGCCCATAACATCGCCTATCACACACACACACACACACCTGGATTTCCTCTACACCTTTACGAAATTCTATACTCCTAGGAGAAACATGAGAACTAAATGAAAAACATCATTTATGTACCGCTGGAAGGAGCCGGGATACCTTATTACCTTAACCTATCGCTTTCTTAGTTATTTCTTAAGATATTCCTGCTCATTGTTTTGTCGATGGATCATCTAGTAAGAAATCAGTTTATAGTGATTAAGACCAGCTAAATCACAATAACCAATTACCAGTGTCACAATCATTTAGTAAAATAACCACTGAGTCGTTTGATTTAAGAATCTTAAATTTTATATAATTTTAAAAGCATGAGAAAGAATTTAGACTTTTTATTCAATTATTCATTCATTATTAATTCAAATATTTATTAAGCAAAATCAATTTTATTGCAGAAAGGAAATTTTGTCATGAAGCAAAACCCTAATTACCTGCCTATCTTTCCTAATTTAGCCTAATGATTTCTAACCTAAGTTTAAGAATTAAAAATAACCTGATTCTCATACTCAACTGGAAAAATAAGACAGCAACAGAAACTTCAGCTCGTCAGCATCAGCTACCGCAACCCGTCTCATCTAACAGTCTTTCAGCATCTCCCGCTCAGTAAAATGGATCGATCTGGATCACCAAGCACTGGAAGCCACCAACTCCAACACCGACTCTGACTGCGACTACCCCTCCCACTAAGAGTAGGCCTTCTTATACCCTAATTCTAACTTTGCTAACTAAATTGTTGCAACATTAATAACGCGCTTTTCTTTCATTGGTTCACTCATTTCATCTATTCATTCTTAATCAAGTTCTCCCGGATCCAGCTTGTTCTTTTGGAATGTATATGTTCATTTCCTTTCTCACAGTTCAAGACATGTTTCCATCCGCTTCGATCAGTACATTTGTAACTTCTTTCGATACATTCGAGAACTCTGCAGGCATTGTCCTTTCTCTTAAAACGGTTTCCCACGACTCTTTGCTGATCACCACGGCACACTATCAGTTCAATTAGGTCACATCAGCCTTGACCATTCTTGCATCCTAGCCTCTCAGCATCATCACGTGGTTAGCCTTTCTCCAACTTTTTCTCCCTTGTCACGCGTTTTCCCAGCACATGCGCACTCTAATAACCGGCAGCCATTTTATATCGCCACTCGTTTATACTTAGAAGCACTATTTAGAAATAAACAAAACATAATTAAAATAGAGAAACATAGCCTTTTCGTTTCCCTCCCGTCATCTACGTACCCCAATTAGTTATTACCTAGCAGAAAGCAACATTTAAGCTGTTCCTTACTTACCATCACTATTGTTTTTGCAACGTCACGTTTATATTCTATGAAGCACAAATCATGCATTTATTATTTATTTAGTACGCAATTATTTTATGTTATAATTAGACACACAGACATTTGTTAATAGATTATTCAGCCCATATACTTGCGTGTTACCCTTCCCTCACGTACATTGTTGATTAATACATTTAAACGAACATTTTATTAATTATTTATAAAATTTGTTAGGGGTTAAAAAATTTTTATTTTCTCTGCTCCATCAACTCCCCCTTTGGTGATTTTTAAATCACCACATAAAACCCAAGTTATACTTCTTTTTCAGGCAGCATATGTCTTTCATCCTTTTGCTTTTTGTTAGTTATACATCTGTTTCCATTTCATCTTGTCTTCTTGTCTCTTTATACATGCTTTCTTTCATTTTCTCTAACTCAATTTCACCCATTTCTCTCTCTCTCTCTTTCATTATTCTGTTATTTCTTTTTATCTTATTTTGTCTTACTTTTCTTTTTATACACGTTATTACAATTTTCAACACCATGGCTAACAATATTGCTACAGTTGCTATTATTATAACTTTCCCTATCATTAGTCTACTCATTCTTGTTAACCAATTTGCTACTGAAGAAAACCCTCTACCAAGTTTTCCCAGGACACTTTCAACCTCCAGTGGAACTAGTTCTTTGTGCAAATTTGTAATATTTGTAATATACTTTTGTATATTTTCACTTTTATCAGGAATGTAAGTGCAACAATGTTGGACTTTCAGCATTCCACAAACTCCACCCTCTTTTGCCAAAAGAATATCAAGGGCAAGCCGATTTTGCATCACCATAGCTCTCATGGCAACCATTTCGGTATTTACCATCAAGAACCCTCCCGCAGTATCTGTAGACAAACGATCTACTACTGTGGATAACTTCCGAATTTTAAATGCATTCAAAGATATTCCCACTGCTGGTATTAATGCTCCAAAAATATCACCTACAATTTCTGAAAAACTTTCCCTCTTTCTACGTGTAAAGCTATTAATCATCTTGTATGTTCCTTTTTCTTCTCTGTCCATATGAAAGATTTTTGGAAAGACCAGGCCTACATAACAAGTTCCATACCAATGGTCCGGTAACCTGTAATAAGCTCTATTCCCACAAATATAATAGATACCTGGAAATATTGGATCTTTTCCACCTTTGAATCCCCAACCTCCCAAAATTTGATAATTGTCATGGCAGATACTGGAACCTACAAAATAATTGTCATAGACTGTCTTATTTCTCCTAATACACAACTTTCCTGTTTGCGGCCAATCTAATGTCATTGCTGCATTTATCTTTTTCCCTTCATGATTTCCTTCCTCAAACGTCCATAGATGTGTTCCTTTCTCTTTTATTGCTTCTCTTTGAAATTTCATTCTTCTTTCTTCAACCATTTCTAAAAATACCTTTTCTTCTTTCTTTAACTCACAGGTAAGGTTGTTTTTAGCTATTTCTTCTAATGTTAAAATTCTATGCTCTAAAAAGAATTCTCCTAAAACCTTTGCTTGTTTTACTTTGTTAAGTTCTGGAACTACAGGAACATTTGCAAAAATCTTATCTATATCAGTGTAATAAAACTCTAATCTACCTGTTTTATAAAATAAACTTGCTATGACACTACAGGTTATTCCATAAGTTAGAGGTAGGTGATGATAAGTCACACCTTCTGACACTGATGCAGGCAACTGCATACAAACATAACAATCTCTCACATCCATTGTCTCTACATATTCGTACAACAATTTTGTAAAAACATTTTTAGAAAAGTCTGTTACTGACTTATCCTTATGTAATTCTGCACTACTTCTTAAAATAACTGGTTCTTTAATATTAGTTTCTTTTTCTGGTTTAGTATCATTCTTTGCTTCTATTACAGCTATACTAATAGGAATTGTGATTGCTAAAACTATCCATACTGTCATTAATAAACCTGTACAAAAGCAGCACATTTTACACCATCTTTTTACAAACTCACATTTATCCCTTCTATCTCTAGTATTTTCCATTTTGCTTTTATCTTTTGTTAAATCTCAGAAAATTGTGTCACTACACCTCAGAAATGACTTAGATGCCACTCTGCTTTCAAAAGTCTTTGCTTGGTACTTTCTTTTAATTCTTTCCAGAATTCTTTCGTTGTCACATCCGGTGATTTGTCATATCCAGTAAAATTGTCACATCCGGCAGAAGCACTTTAAGTCTTCACTTCAGGTTTGTTGCATCTCACCTTTACCCATTCGGTTTCTTAGTCTCGGGTTCTCGTGAGTGTTTCCTTCTTCTTTGTAATCCGTTAGAGCAATGTACAACCACTCAGGTGACTTGTACTTCGAATTCACTTTCTTTGTTCTTTTAGACTTTTGCAGTCGTTTTCCACTTGGCTTTTCTTGTTCCTTTTGACTTGTTATTTCATTCACCTGTTCAGCACTTTTTTCTCCTGTTCTGATTATTCTGTATCTCAATTTTCTTATATAGTTGCTGGGCCAATTGTCTCCTTTTCTTGGCCTTTTGGCTTCACCTTCTTTTTCTCCTCTTTCTGATTTCCAGTTTCTTTTTCTTGATTCAGTTCTTGTTTTCTCTTCTTCTCCACTTTCTTCAGATTCTGTTTCAACTTTTTCACAATTGTCTCTTATTTTGAAACTTATGATCTCATCTTCTCTTACTGGTGGATCTGTCTTCTCCTTCTTGTGTTCCCTTATTACTGTCCCTCCTCGATGTTCTTCCGAATTGGTATTTTCCTCACTCTCTGCTTCTAATTTTCCCTGTTCTTTTGTTTCACTATCTGTCCCTATTGCTCCTCGGGGTTCTTCTCGATTTTCTAACTTTTTATTTGTCTCTTTCCCTACTTTGTCTATTAATATTACTTTTGAAGGATTTCCACCATAACTTGTACTTGGTTGCTCATTTAGATCATTTTCTTGTTCATTCTCTTCTCTAATTGGTTTAAATCCCCAAGTTCTCCTTCGAAATTCTTCACAGTTTTCAACTGAATCATCAGATCCTGAACTCGTGTCAGATATTTCCAGATGTCGACTTACAGGTCGATCTTCAGGTTCTGGAATTTCTGTAATTCTTCCTTCTTCTTCTTCTTCTTCCTCTTCCTCTTTAGAGGTGCTTGCAGTTGGGGTTTCCAGATGTCGACTTTCAGGTCGATCTTCAAGTTCTGGCACCCTTTCTCTTATTCTTTCTGTCCCAGTCGCTGAACTCTTATCCCACACTTCCAGACGTCGACTCACATGTCGATCTGCAGGTTCTTGAACTCTAATTGTGTGGCTGGCATGGACCCAGTTCTTCACTCCTGCACACTTGACTGCAGTTGTTGTCACTAGGATTACCTGTCGTGGCTCGTCCCAGCGAGGAACTAGACAGTTTCTTCTCCTGTGGATTTTTATGCGGACCCAGTCTCCTGGATTCAAGTCGTGGGCTGGTTTTCTTTCAAGAGTGGTCGCATCCGGTCCAACCTGATGAAACACAGAACGCACCACATCAGCCAGTCCTTTGCAATAATCCAGTACTAGATCATCAGTTATAGTCAATAACTTGTTGACAGGTACTTGTGCTTGTCTCATTGCTCGTCCCATGATCACCTCATGAGGACTAAGTCCAGTTTTCTTTTCAGGAATGCTTCTGATGGTCATCAGGACAAGGGGCAGTGCATCGGGCCATTTGAGTCCTGTAGCTTGACACATTTTTCCTAACCTGTTCTTAATTGTTCCATTAATTTGCTCTACTACCCCAGAAGCCTCTGGTCTGTATGCACAATGCAGTTTTTGTTTAATACTTAATGCTTCACAAATTAATTGAATCAACTCATTTTGAAAATGTGTTCCTCTATCTGTCTCAACCGTGACTGGAAAACCATACCTTGGAATGAACTCTCGCAGCATAAGTTTTGCTACCGTTATTCCATCATTCCTTCTAGTGGGGTATGCCTCCACCCAACGAGAAAACAAACAGACGACCACTAGAACATATTTTAGTCTGTTACAAGGGGGCATTTCGATGAAGTCTAATTGCATTCTAGTGAACGGACCTCCTTCTCGTCCTATTGTTCCTAGACTCACTATTGTCTTTCTTCCTGGATTAAACTGTTGACAAATAAGACATCTTTGACAAAGACTTTCAGCTATGGCTCTGAATTTTGGGTTATACCATGTTTGTCTAAAAAGTCTGATCATTGCATCTCTCCCAATATGAGCTTGTCCATGGTACATCCGTGCCATGTCTGCAATCATGCTATCAGGCATAACTGGTCTTTCATCTCTGTAAACCCACACACCATTGTTTTCTTGTCTTCTACATCCTGCTTTTATCCAGTAATCTTTTTCCTCATCATTTGCAGCTTCCTGTAACTGTCTCACCTCATCCCATGTCTCGACAGTGTTAGTAAAAAGCAAAGGAGAAGAGATATGCTCCCTTTCGCGATTCTTGTTTAGGGATACCATGTTCTCTGCACAATATTTGGCTATCTCATCCGCATAATTATTACCAACAGCTATGTAATCTTCATTTTTCTTATGTGCTTTGCATTTCACTACAGCTATCTGCTTAGGCAGCTGTATCGCCTCAAGCAGTTTCTTAACAAAATCTCCATTTCTGATAGGTGTTCCTGCAGACGTCAAGAAACCTCTTTGTGACCAAATCTGACCAAAATCATGCACGATACCGAAACCATACTGGCTATCGGTCACAATCGTAACTCGTACATTTCTTCCCAACTTACATGCTTGAATCAAAGCAATCAGTTCTGCAACTTGGGCAGACCTTATTCCTTTCAGACAAGACGCTTCCATCACAGTTGCCACTGTGCACACTGCGTAAGCTGCGCTTAAAACTCCTTCTTTCGTTCTCAAGCATGAGCCATCCACAAACATGACATAATCTGATTCCTTTAAAGGCTCATCTTTTATGTCAGCTCTTGGTTTTGTGCAATATTCCAGCACATTCAGACAATCATGATCTACTTCATCTTGTTCAATTATACTCTCTTCATCTGGCAATGATGTCGAAGGATTCACATTCATACATCTATCTATGGTCACATTTTCTGCACTCAAGATTACTTTTTCGTACTTAGTCAGCCGACTATGTGTCATGTACTGTGTTTTTGTTCTTGTCAACAGAATCTCTACTGAATGGGGAACATATACTCTCAGTGGATACCCCATCACTATACCTTCACTTTGTTCCAGACTTACACAAGTAGCAGCAACAGCTTTCAGACATCCAGGCAACGCTTTTGCTATAGGATCTAAAACAGCTGAAAAATAAGCAATTGGTCTCTTCATTGTTCCATGTTTTTGTACCAGTACTGAAAATGCACATCCATCTCTTTCACTGCAGTACAATTCAAAATCCTTTTCATAGTCAGGCATTCCTAAAGCAGGGGCCTCACACAATTTCTTTTTCAACTCTTTGAAAGATTTCATTTCTTCGTCATTCAATTCAAAAGGGTCTTTTACATCCTTCTTGGTCAGTTTTTGTAATGGTTTAGCAATCAAGGAAAAACCACTTATCCATTGTCGGCAATATCCAACCATTCCCAGAAACATTCTTACCTCTCTTTGCGTCATTGGTGCTCTCATTCCTTGAATCATTTTTACTCTTTCTGTCGCTATCTTTCGCACTCCTTTCTCAATTTTATGCCCTAAATATTGGACTTCTTTTTGACAAAATTGCAATTTCGAAGGGGACACTTTATGTCCTCTTTTCTCTAGATGGTTCAGTAAAGCAATTGTATCGCTTACACATGCTTCTTTTGTTTTCGATGCCACCAACAGGTCATCGATATACTGCACCATCACTGACTTTTCTGGCATTTTCAAATCTTCCAGGGACTTCTTTAAAATCTGATTAAAGATTGAGGGGCTTTCTGTATACCCCTGAGGAATTCGGCACCATGCCAAAATACGCTCTCCGAACCGGAACGCAAATAATGGCTGGCTATCTGGATGCAAAGGAATAGAGAAAAATGCGTGACACAAATCTATCACTGTGTACCACTCAGCTTCATGTGGAATTTGGTATAGAATTACTGCAGGGTTTGGCACTATTGGACAACAAGGCACAACTATTTTGTTGATCTTTCTCAAATCCTGTACTATTCTATATGTTCCGTTTGGCTTTTTCAGTCCCATAATAGGTGAATTACATGGACTGCTCATTATTTCTTTTAGAATTCCCTGTTCAATCATTTTATTTATTACAGGAGTTATTCCTTCAATTATTTCTGGAGTCAATTTATACTGTGGCGTATTTGGGTAAGTTGTTCCTTCTTTTACTGTTACTTTTACGGGATCTACTTCTTTCATCAATCCAATATCTTCCCCTGTAAAATCCCACACATTTTCTTTCACTGCATTTTTCAGTTCTTTTGGAAGTTTTTCTGCATCAAATGCAGGAAACAAACCATTCATTTCAGGTTCCTGATTCATCAATGTTACTTTATACAATACATCTTCATCTGGGGTCTGAAATCCAATTCCATCTGGTGTACAATAAATTGTGCAATTCATTTTGCACAAAAGGTCACGACCTAAGAGATTTACAGGACTACAATCGCACACTACGAATCTATGCATTTTGCTAAAAGAACCAATTTTTACTTCCACTAATTCAGTAAGTGGTGTTTTAATCTGCTGATTTGCTACTCCTACTACTTGGATGTATTCACCTGAGAGAGGAAGGTTTGGAATTTCCACTGATCTAACAGTAGAACGGGTAGCTCCAGTATCGACAAGGAATGTTACATTTGCACCATTCACTTCTCCATCCACAAAGGGACCAGACTGATCTACCTCTAGAGTTGCGCCAAGTACGCACTCTTTTCCCTCTCCTAGGCACCGTCAGGAACTTTCATCCGCCTCATCCTCACTCTGTCGCAACCAATACTGAGAAATGTTAGCTGCTCGCGGCAACTGTGTTACCTGCTCTCCTCCGTAGAATCCTGTTTCTGTACTGTATCTTTGCTGGTTAACAGTGTTGGGAAGTGGTGGTTGTGGCACCTGACCTTGTTGAACAACTACCTCATTCTGCACCTGTGGAGTTAATGATTGATTTTCCGGATTAGGTTTAGGTGGGAACTTACACTCGTTTCTCCAATGCCCTAATTTTCCGCAATTATGACAGGGCCATTTCTTCTTTGCCTCCTCTAGACTCACTTGACCTTTCCCTTTACCTATGTTAGGTCGCGATTTATTCTGTCCTGTTTCATTCCCACTATTATTGTCCAATTGAGCTTCTTGCTTTTCTGCCACTTTCACCTGTGCCCACATTGCCTTCTCTTTCAATTTACGCTGTCTACTCTCAATATCATCACTACAATACTTAGCATACCTCAGTACCTCATCTACCGTGCCATTTTGCCAGTTAATCATATGTTGTTTAATCATTTCACTAATCTCTGGTTTCAGCCCAAACACAAATCTGTATACGAAATGACTCATATCTTTTTCACTCAACTCCTCATATCCACTATACTGCTTGAAAACCAACAACAACCTTTCATAATAGGCATGTACAGACTCCTTACTTTCCTGTGTAGTTCTATCGATTTTTACCCAATCTGTTTCTTTAGGAGGAATCTTATTTTTCAAAAAGGTAATCACCTTATCGTACTTCCTCATCACCTCAGGACCTGGAGCTCCTGTCTTAGGATCTCTTGGATATTCTGTAGTTGGCCAGTCAACTGTAATTTTACACTCAGACCACAAATCAGTTGGCACCACTATGTCAAACAATCCATCTAAATCTATCCACAACACTTTTGAAACCTTCACAAACCTCTCCACTTGTCGGTACCATTCAACTGGTTTCTCTCTCAGCTTCGGGAATTCATTTGTAAATGACAGTATATCCTGTCTAGTCCAGGGAACATGCACATAACTACCACCTGGAGTTTCTCTCATAGGGTATTCTCTTGCAACAGGTTCTTTTTCAGTTATCATAAAAGCCAAAGAAGCTTTGTCTGTAGTTTTCTCATTCTTTTTTGTCCATCTAACTTTCCATCTGTCCACATCACCCCATTTTCTCAGTAAAACAATTAACTCTTTTATCTGTGTCAGCCTTCCTGCTGTGTTCAAGTTTTCAATATCTTTCTCACAAAAGTCTACTCTGTACGGTTTCTGCAATGTTTTCACTTTCGCAAAATCTACTCCAATTTCACTTGCTATCTCTTCTAGTTTGTCATGTAAATTTTTAGCTCTCCATGTAATACTTTTGCACAGAAACATTATTTCATCATCCTGGTAATTTTTTAGCTTTTCTGTACCAATCGTCCCTAAAATTAATTCTTCCATGTCAATTTTTAACCTAATTACATCTAATGGTTTTTCTTCTGGTTCTTTTATTTTAAATGCCTTCATCCACTCATTTAACTCATCAGGAGTCGGACCTATGGGTGTATTATTTAGTTCTATCCAATTACCACTCTTTTCAGGAGTCTCTGTTGCAGATTCTGTTACCATATGCATTTTTCTACCATTACACTCATTCACAGTCAAATTTGTAGGTGGACTTGGTCTGTAAGTACTAGCCAAATTACTTGTACTTGCACTTGGTTCCATCCTTTCTTTTTCTCTCTGAAATTGTGAACTCATAGGAATCACTAAGGACCGTTCATCAATTTTCTGATTCTCAAAAACTGGTATTACTGGACCTATTGTTACAGGTACAGTCACAGCTTCCATGTTTTTCGTTAATTCCCTAATTTTCTCAGTCAGTTCTTTTGTTGTCCTTGCTAATTCACTTGCATTGTCACTTTCTACTCCTTCATTTTGTGAAGTTCTTATTTGATCTTGTGACCTATTTATTTCAATTCTTTTTCCCGGACTTTTATTTCGCACAGTCTCTATTAGCGGCGCATTTGGTGTCACCACTGTAGAACTCTGCTGATACGGAGGGGGATTTCTATTTAAAATATCTTCCAGCAATTCATCATCCGTTTCACTCTCATGCATATATTTTTCCCTCTCCATATGTTTCTTTTTCTCAGTACGTTTTCTCTTAGTCTCTTCCTCAACTGTAAAAGCCGGAAACAAACCTCCTGTCATGTTAGCACATCTCCATCGTTTTATTCTATCCTCATGATTTATTCCCCACATTCTTCCAGGCATAAACTCATGATCCCTTAAACCTCTGAATCTCTCTCGCTCATACATCTCATCCTCCCATTCCGTCAATGCTTCAAACTGTGTCGGTCTAGGTCTAGGTTCTAGATTTGTCATCTTTTCTCGCAAATTTCGCAAAACCGCTACACTAAATGAACCATTCTCAGGGAAAGCTAATGCACCATCATTCTTCGTATACTTTGCCCAATTTTCTAACCATATGCATGTATGATATCCATATTTCAGCATCATATGTGAAGCTGCTGATTTCGGCGGAGGAATTACTTGTCCCTCTCTAGTCACAACCTTTTTGTCTTTCTTAAAGAAATTCTTAATTTTTGTCGTCCATGACGTTCTCTCCCTTTCATACTCGTAATACGGCATGTTTTCGATTGGTTTTTCTCTTCAAACCAGCACTGTTCCGTGTACGGAACTTCAACCAATCACAGCGCGACTCACACTAACACACCAATCAGAACGATTCCCTTCGTCCGCGGACCAACCAATCCTAGCGCGGCACTTTTCTACGTCACTCTTGACTCTGTGTTCACGTGACTAGCGCACTATCCAATCCTAGCGCGGCACTGTCGATGTCACTCCTGCTCTTTTACCCCTCCTTTACAAAAATTATCGGCAATTTTTCTTTTCACTGTTTCTTCGTTAGTTACAACAATTAAAACAATTCCATAGTCTGATTCGCTAAACCAAAGTGACAGCTTTGTCCTTTTACACAAGAATCCTGTATTTCCAGTAGGCAGCGCTTACCTCTACCCTACCACAGAATTATTAACTCTCGCCGATAAAGTAGCACTTCCCTCTACCTTACCCTTCTTTCAAGCAAACAATTAACCCGTTTCTCTGGGGATAAGACACATGTGGAGACTATGCTCCTGAGAATTAAGGCCAGAGTTTCACAAGAAAACGTGATTTGCTATCTCAGTTACACACCTTTCATACAGAAATCCCTAACATAACACAACCTGTGTTATTACCAAAATTTGAATTCAGACCATGTACCAAATTCCATGTGACTTCTCTTGCCACACGTGTTCCACTTCCTACATCCCAGAAGCGTGAAAACTCACATATAACATAACACGACTCAACATATAGTATTAGTCATCAAAAATAATCAATAATCAATAATCACCAAACTAATCTATAGAAACCATAACTCTGCTACCAAGAAATCTGATGCAGCGCGTACAATAAAAACTATTTTCCTCCTAGGTCACTTATCGGTCATCCAGGGGCGACTTATATTTTCTCACATCCACATGACGATGGGGCCCATAACATCGCCTATCACACACACACACACACACACCTGGATTTCCTCTACACCTTTACGAAATTCTATACTCCTAGGAGAAACATGAGAACTAAATGAAAAACATCATTTATGTACCGCTGGAAGGAGCCGGGATACCTTATTACCTTAACCTATCGCTTTCTTAGTTATTTCTTAAGATATTCCTGCTCATTGTTTTGTCGATGGATCATCTAGTAAGAAATCAGTTTATAGTGATTAAGACCAGCTAAATCACAATAACCAATTACCAGTGTCACAATCATTTAGTAAAATAACCACTGAGTCGTTTGATTTAAGAATCTTAAATTTTATATAATTTTAAAAGCATGAGAAAGAATTTAGACTTTTTATTCAATTATTCATTCATTATTAATTCAAATATTTATTAAGCAAAATCAATTTTATTGCAGAAAGGAAATTTTGTCATGAAGCAAAACCCTAATTACCTGCCTATCTTTCCTAATTTAGCCTAATGATTTCTAACCTAAGTTTAAGAATTAAAAATAACCTGATTCTCATACTCAACTGGAAAAATAAGACAGCAACAGAAACTTCAGCTCGTCAGCATCAGCTACCGCAACCCGTCTCATCTAACAGTCTTTCAGCATCTCCCGCTCAGTAAAATGGATCGATCTGGATCACCAAGCACTGGAAGCCACCAACTCCAACACCGACTCTGACTGCGACTACCCCTCCCACTAAGAGTAGGCCTTCTTATACCCTAATTCTAACTTTGCTAACTAAATTGTTGCAACATTAATAACGCGCTTTTCTTTCATTGGTTCACTCATTTCATCTATTCATTCTTAATCAAGTTCTCCCGGATCCAGCTTGTTCTTTTGGAATGTATATGTTCATTTCCTTTCTCACAGTTCAAGACATGTTTCCATCCGCTTCGATCAGTACATTTGTAACTTCTTTCGATACATTCGAGAACTCTGCAGGCATTGTCCTTTCTCTTAAAACGGTTTCCCACGACTCTTTGCTGATCACCACGGCACACTATCAGTTCAATTAGGTCACATCAGCCTTGACCATTCTTGCATCCTAGCCTCTCAGCATCATCACGTGGTTAGCCTTTCTCCAACTTTTTCTCCCTTGTCACGCGTTTTCCCAGCACATGCGCACTCTAATAACCGGCAGCCATTTTATATCGCCACTCGTTTATACTTAGAAGCACTATTTAGAAATAAACAAAACATAATTAAAATAGAGAAACATAGCCTTTTCGTTTCCCTCCCGTCATCTACGTACCCCAATTAGTTATTACCTAGCAGAAAGCAACATTTAAGCTGTTCCTTACTTACCATCACTATTGTTTTTGCAACGTCACGTTTATATTCTATGAAGCACAAATCATGCATTTATTATTTATTTAGTACGCAATTATTTTATGTTATAATTAGACACACAGACATTTGTTAATAGATTATTCAGCCCATATACTTGCGTGTTACCCTTCCCTCACGTACATTGTTGATTAATACATTTAAACGAACATTTTATTAATTATTTATAAAATTTGTTAGGGGTTAAAAATTTTTTATTTTCTCTGCTCCATCAACTCCCCCTTTGGTGATTTTTAAATCACCACATAAAACCCAAGTTATACTTCTTTTTCAGGCAGCATATGTCTTTCATCCTTTTGCTTTTTGTTAGTTATACATCTGTTTCCATTTCATCTTGTCTTCTTGTCTCTTTATACATGCTTTCTTTCATTTTCTCTAACTCAATTTCACCCATTTCTCTCTCTCTTTCTTTCATTATTCTGTTATTTCTTTTTATCTTATTTTGTCTTACTTTTCTTTTTATACACGTTATTACAATTTTCAACACCATGGCTAACAATATTGCTACAGTTGCTATTATTATAACTTTCCCTATCATTAGTCTACTCATTCTTGTTAACCAATTTGCTACTGAAGAAAACCCTCTACCAAGTTTTCCCAGGACACTTTCAACCTCCAGTGGAACTAGTTCTTTGTGCAAATTTGTAATATTTGTAATATACTTTTGTATATTTTCACTTTTATCAGGAATGTAAGTGCAACAATGTTGGACTTTCAGCATTCCACAAACTCCACCCTCTTTTGCCAAAAGAATATCAAGGGCAAGCCGATTTTGCATCACCATAGCTCTCATGGCAACCATTTCGGTATTTACCATCAAGAACCCTCCCGCAGTATCTGTAGACAAACGATCTACTACTGTGGATAACTTCCGAATTTTAAATGCATTCAAAGATATTCCCACTGCTGGTATTAATGCTCCAAAAATATCACCTACAATTTCTGAAAAACTTTCCCTCTTTCTACGTGTAAAGCTATTAATCATCTTGTATGTTCCTTTTTCTTCTCTGTCCATATGAAAGATTTTTGGAAAGACCAGGCCTACATAACAAGTTCCATACCAATGGTCCGGTAACCTGTAATAAGCTCTATTCCCACAAATATAATAGATACCTGGAAATATTGGATCTTTTCCACCTTTGAATCCCCAACCTCCCAAAATTTGATAATTGTCATGGCAGATACTGGAACCTACAAAATAATTGTCATAGACTGTCTTATTTCTCCTAATACACAACTTTCCTGTTTGCGGCCAATCTAATGTCATTGCTGCATTTATCTTTTTCCCTTCATGATTTCCTTCCTCAAACGTCCATAGATGTGTTCCTTTCTCTTTTATTGCTTCTCTTTGAAATTTCATTCTTCTTTCTTCAACCATTTCTAAAAATACCTTTTCTTCTTTCTTTAACTCACAGGTAAGGTTGTTTTTAGCTATTTCTTCTAATGTTAAAATTCTATGCTCTAAAAAGAATTCTCCTAAAACCTTTGCTTGTTTTACTTTGTTAAGTTCTGGAACTACAGGAACATTTGCAAAAATCTTATCTATATCAGTGTAATAAAACTCTAATCTACCTGTTTTATAAAATAAACTTGCTATGACACTACAGGTTATTCCATAAGTTAGAGGTAGGTGATGATAAGTCACACCTTCTGACACTGATGCAGGCAACTGCATACAAACATAACAATCTCTCACATCCATTGTCTCTACATATTCGTACAACAATTTTGTAAAAACATTTTTAGAAAAGTCTGTTACTGACTTATCCTTATGTAATTCTGCACTACTTCTTAAAATAACTGGTTCTTTAATATTAGTTTCTTTTTCTGGTTTAGTATCATTCTTTGCTTCTATTACAGCTATACTAATAGGAATTGTGATTGCTAAAACTATCCATACTGTCATTAATAAACCTGTACAAAAGCAGCACATTTTACACCATCTTTTTACAAACTCACATTTATCCCTTCTATCTCTAGTATTTTCCATTTTGCTTTTATCTTTTGTTAAATCTCAGAAAATTGTGTCACTACACCTCAGAAATGACTTAGATGCCACTCTGCTTTCAAAAGTCTTTGCTTGGTACTTTCTTTTAATTCTTTCCAGAATTCTTTCGTTGTCACATCCGGTGATTTGTCATATCCAGTAAAATTGTCACATCCGGCAGAAGCACTTTAAGTCTTCACTTCAGGTTTGTTGCATCTCACCTTTACCCATTCGGTTTCTTAGTCTCGGGTTCTCGTGAGTGTTTCCTTCTTCTTTGTAATCCGTTAGAGCAATGTACAACCACTCAGGTGACTTGTACTTCGAATTCACTTTCTTTGTTCTTTTAGACTTTTGCAGTCGTTTTCCACTTGGCTTTTCTTGTTCCTTTTGACTTGTTATTTCATTCACCTGTTCAGCACTTTTTTCTCCTGTTCTGATTATTCTGTATCTCAATTTTCTTATATAGTTGCTGGGCCAATTGTCTCCTTTTCTTGGCCTTTTGGCTTCACCTTCTTTTTCTCCTCTTTCTGATTTCCAGTTTCTTTTTCTTGATTCAGTTCTTGTTTTCTCTTCTTCTCCACTTTCTTCAGATTCTGTTTCAACTTTTTCACAATTGTCTCTTATTTTGAAACTTATGATCTCATCTTCTCTTACTGGTGGATCTGTCTTCTCCTTCTTGTGTTCCCTTATTACTGTCCCTCCTCGATGTTCTTCCGAATTGGTATTTTCCTCACTCTCTGCTTCTAATTTTCCCTGTTCTTTTGTTTCACTATCTGTCCCTATTGCTCCTCGGGGTTCTTCTCGATTTTCTAACTTTTTATTTGTCTCTTTCCCTACTTTGTCTATTAATATTACTTTTGAAGGATTTCCACCATAACTTGTACTTGGTTGCTCATTTAGATCATTTTCTTGTTCATTCTCTTCTCTAATTGGTTTAAATCCCCAAGTTCTCCTTCGAAATTCTTCACAGTTTTCAACTGAATCATCAGATCCTGAACTCGTGTCAGATATTTCCAGATGTCGACTTACAGGTCGATCTTCAGGTTCTGGAATTTCTGTAATTCTTCCTTCTTCTTCTTCTTCTTCTTCCTCTTTAGAGGTGCTTGCAGTTGGGGTTTCCAGATGTCGACTTTCAGGTCGATCTTCAAGTTCTGGCACCCTTTCTCTTATTCTTTCTGTCCCAGTCGCTGAACTCTTATCCCACACTTCCAGACGTCGACTCACATGTCGATCTGCAGGTTCTTGAACTCTAATTGTGTGGCTGGCATGGACCCAGTTCTTCACTCCTGCACACTTGACTGCAGTTGTTGTCACTAGGATTACCTGTCGTGGCTCGTCCCAGCGAGGAACTAGACAGTTTCTTCTCCTGTGGATTTTTATGCGGACCCAGTCTCCTGGATTCAAGTCGTGGGCTGGTTTTCTTTCAAGAGTGGTCGCATCCGGTCCAACCTGATGAAACACAGAACGCACCACATCAGCCAGTCCTTTGCAATAATCCAGTACTAGATCATCAGTTATAGTCAATAACTTGTTGACAGGTACTTGTGCTTGTCTCATTGCTCGTCCCATGATCACCTCATGAGGACTAAGTCCAGTTTTCTTTTCAGGAATGCTTCTGATGGTCATCAGGACAAGGGGCAGTGCATCGGGCCATTTGAGTCCTGTAGCTTGACACATTTTTCCTAACCTGTTCTTAATTGTTCCATTAATTTGCTCTACTACCCCAGAAGCCTCTGGTCTGTATGCACAATGCAGTTTTTGTTTAATACTTAATGCTTCACAAATTAATTGAATCAACTCATTTTGAAAATGTGTTCCTCTATCTGTCTCAACCGTGACTGGAAAACCATACCTTGGAATGAACTCTCGCAGCATAAGTTTTGCTACCGTTATTCCATCATTCCTTCTAGTGGGGTATGCCTCCACCCAACGAGAAAACAAACAGACGACCACTAGAACATATTTTAGTCTGTTACAAGGGGGCATTTCGATGAAGTCTAATTGCATTCTAGTGAACGGACCTCCTTCTCGTCCTATTGTTCCTAGACTCACTATTGTCTTTCTTCCTGGATTAAACTGTTGACAAATAAGACATCTTTGACAAAGACTTTCAGCTATGGCTCTGAATTTTGGGTTATACCATGTTTGTCTAAAAAGTCTGATCATTGCATCTCTCCCAATATGAGCTTGTCCATGGTACATCCGTGCCATGTCTGCAATCATGCTATCAGGCATAACTGGTCTTTCATCTCTGTAAACCCACACACCATTGTTTTCTTGTCTTCTACATCCTGCTTTTATCCAGTAATCTTTTTCCTCATCATTTGCAGCTTCCTGTAACTGTCTCACCTCATCCCATGTCTCGACAGTGTTAGTAAAAAGCAAAGGAGAAGAGATATGCTCCCTTTCGCGATTCTTGTTTAGGGATACCATGTTCTCTGCACAATATTTGGCTATCTCATCCGCATAATTATTACCAACAGCTATGTAATCTTCATTTTTCTTATGTGCTTTGCATTTCACTACAGCTATCTGCTTAGGCAGCTGTATCGCCTCAAGCAGTTTCTTAACAAAATCTCCATTTCTGATAGGTGTTCCTGCAGACGTCAAGAAACCTCTTTGTGACCAAATCTGACCAAAATCATGCACGATACCGAAACCATACTGGCTATCGGTCACAATCGTAACTCGTACATTTCTTCCCAACTTACATGCTTGAATCAAAGCAATCAGTTCTGCAACTTGGGCAGACCTTATTCCTTTCAGACAAGACGCTTCCATCACAGTTGCCACTGTGCACACTGCGTAAGCTGCGCTTAAAACTCCTTCTTTCGTTCTCAAGCATGAGCCATCCACAAACATGACATAATCTGATTCCTTTAAAGGCTCATCTTTTATGTCAGCTCTTGGTTTTGTGCAATATTCCAGCACATTCAGACAATCATGATCTACTTCATCTTGTTCAATTATACTCTCTTCATCTGGCAATGATGTCGAAGGATTCACATTCATACATCTATCTATGGTCACATTTTCTGCACTCAAGATTACTTTTTCGTACTTAGTCAGCCGACTATGTGTCATGTACTGTGTTTTTGTTCTTGTCAACAGAATCTCTACTGAATGGGGAACATATACTCTCAGTGGATACCCCATCACTATACCTTCACTTTGTTCCAGACTTACACAAGTAGCAGCAACAGCTTTCAGACATCCAGGCAACGCTTTTGCTATAGGATCTAAAACAGCTGAAAAATAAGCAATTGGTCTCTTCATTGTTCCATGTTTTTGTACCAGTACTGAAAATGCACATCCATCTCTTTCACTGCAGTACAATTCAAAATCCTTTTCATAGTCAGGCATTCCTAAAGCAGGGGCCTCACACAATTTCTTTTTCAACTCTTTGAAAGATTTCATTTCTTCGTCATTCAATTCAAAAGGGTCTTTTACATCCTTCTTGGTCAGTTTTTGTAATGGTTTAGCAATCAAGGAAAAACCACTTATCCATTGTCGGCAATATCCAACCATTCCCAGAAACATTCTTACCTCTCTTTGCGTCATTGGTGCTCTCATTCCTTGAATCATTTTTACTCTTTCTGTCGCTATCTTTCGCACTCCTTTCTCAATTTTATGCCCTAAATATTGGACTTCTTTTTGACAAAATTGCAATTTCGAAGGGGACACTTTATGTCCTCTTTTCTCTAGATGGTTCAGTAAAGCAATTGTATCGCTTACACATGCTTCTTTTGTTTTCGATGCCACCAACAGGTCATCGATATACTGCACCATCACTGACTTTTCTGGCATTTTCAAATCTTCCAGGGACTTCTTTAAAATCTGATTAAAGATTGAGGGGCTTTCTGTATACCCCTGAGGAATTCGGCACCATGCCAAAATACGCTCTCCGAACCGGAACGCAAATAATGGCTGGCTATCTGGATGCAAAGGAATAGAGAAAAATGCGTGACACAAATCTATCACTGTGTACCACTCAGCTTCATGTGGAATTTGGTATAGAATTACTGCAGGGTTTGGCACTATTGGACAACAAGGCACAACTATTTTGTTGATCTTTCTCAAATCCTGTACTATTCTATATGTTCCGTTTGGCTTTTTCAGTCCCATAATAGGTGAATTACATGGACTGCTCATTATTTCTTTTAGAATTCCCTGTTCAATCATTTTATTTATTACAGGAGTTATTCCTTCAATTATTTCTGGAGTCAATTTATACTGTGGCGTATTTGGGTAAGTTGTTCCTTCTTTTACTGTTACTTTTACGGGATCTACTTCTTTCATCAATCCAATATCTTCCCCTGTAAAATCCCACACATTTTCTTTCACTGCATTTTTCAGTTCTTTTGGAAGTTTTTCTGCATCAAATGCAGGAAACAAACCATTCATTTCAGGTTCCTGATTCATCAATGTTACTTTATACAATACATCTTCATCTGGGGTCTGAAATCCAATTCCATCTGGTGTACAATAAATTGTGCAATTCATTTTGCACAAAAGGTCACGACCTAAGAGATTTACAGGACTACAATCGCACACTACGAATCTATGCATTTTGCTAAAAGAACCAATTTTTACTTCCACTAATTCAGTAAGTGGTGTTTTAATCTGCTGATTTGCTACTCCTACTACTTGGATGTATTCACCTGAGAGAGGAAGGTTTGGAATTTCCACTGATCTAACAGTAGAACGGGTAGCTCCAGTATCGACAAGGAATGTTACATTTGCACCATTCACTTCTCCATCCACAAAGGGACCAGACTGATCTACCTCTAGAGTTGCGCCAAGTACGCACTCTTTTCCCTCTCCTAGGCACCGTCAGGAACTTTCATCCGCCTCATCCTCACTCTGTCGCAACCAATACTGAGAAATGTTAGCTGCTCGCGGCAACTGTGTTACCTGCTCTCCTCCGTAGAATCCTGTTTCTGTACTGTATCTTTGCTGGTTAACAGTGTTGGGAAGTGGTGGTTGTGGCACCTGACCTTGTTGAACAACTACCTCATTCTGCACCTGTGGAGTTAATGATTGATTTTCCGGATTAGGTTTAGGTGGGAACTTACACTCGTTTCTCCAATGCCCTAATTTTCCGCAATTATGACAGGGCCATTTCTTCTTTGCCTCCTCTAGACTCACTTGACCTTTCCCTTTACCTATGTTAGGTCGCGATTTATTCTGTCCTGTTTCATTCCCACTATTATTGTCCAATTGAGCTTCTTGCTTTTCTGCCACTTTCACCTGTGCCCACATTGCCTTCTCTTTCAATTTACGCTGTCTACTCTCAATATCATCACTGCAATACTTAGCATACCTCAGTACCTCATCTACCGTGCCATTTTGCCAGTTAATCATATGTTGTTTAATCATTTCACTAATCTCTGGTTTCAGCCCAAACACAAATCTGTATACGAAATGACTCATATCTTTTTCACTCAACTCCTCATATCCACTATACTGCTTGAAAACCAACAACAACCTTTCATAATAGGCATGTACAGACTCCTTACTTTCCTGTGTAGTTCTATCGATTTTTACCCAATCTGTTTCTTTAGGAGGAATCTTATTTTTCAAAAAGGTAATCACCTTATCGTACTTCCTCATCACCTCAGGACCTGGAGCTCCTGTCTTAGGATCTCTTGGATATTCTGTAGTTGGCCAGTCAACTGTAATTTTACACTCAGACCACAAATCAGTTGGCACCACTATGTCAAACAATCCATCTAAATCTATCCACAACACTTTTGAAACCTTCACAAACCTCTCCACTTGTCGGTACCATTCAACTGGTTTCTCTCTCAGCTTCGGGAATTCATTTGTAAATGACAGTATATCCTGTCTAGTCCAGGGAACATGCACATAACTACCACCTGGAGTTTCTCTCATAGGGTATTCTCTTGCAACAGGTTCTTTTTCAGTTATCATAAAAGCCAAAGAAGCTTTGTCTGTAGTTTTCTCATTCTTTTTTGTCCATCTAACTTTCCATCTGTCCACATCACCCCATTTTCTCAGTAAAACAATTAACTCTTTTATCTGTGTCAGCCTTCCTGCTGTGTTCAAGTTTTCAATATCTTTCTCACAAAAGTCTACTCTGTACGGTTTCTGCAATGTTTTCACTTTCGCAAAATCTACTCCAATTTCACTTGCTATCTCTTCTAGTTTGTCATGTAAATTTTTAGCTCTCCATGTAATACTTTTGCACAGAAACATTATTTCATCATCCTGGTAATTTTTTAGCTTTTCTGTACCAATCGTCCCTAAAATTAATTCTTCCATGTCAATCTTTAACCTAATTACATCTAATGGTTTTTCTTCTGGTTCTTTTATTTTAAATGCCTTCATCCACTCATTTAACTCATCAGGAGTCGGACCTATGGGTGTATTATTTAGTTCTATCCAATTACCACTCTTTTCAGGAGTCTCTGTTGCAGATTCTGTTACCATATGCATTTTTCTACCATTACACTCATTCACAGTCAAATTTGTAGGTGGACTTGGTCTGTAAGTACTAGCCAAATTACTTGTACTTGCACTTGGTTCCATCCTTTCTTTTTCTCTCTGAAATTGTGAACTCATAGGAATCACTAAGGACCGTTCATCAATTTTCTGATTCTCAAAAACTGGTATTACTGGACCTATTGTTACAGGTACAGTCACAGCTTCCATGTTTTTCGTTAATTCCCTAATTTTCTCAGTCAGTTCTTTTGTTGTCCTTGCTAATTCACTTGCATTGTCACTTTCTACTCCTTCATTTTGTGAAGTTCTTATTTGATCTTGTGACCTATTTATTTCAATTCTTTTTCCCGGACTTTTATTTCGCACAGTCTCTATTAGCGGCGCATTTGGTGTCACCACTGTAGAACTCTGCTGATACGGAGGGGGATTTCTATTTAAAATATCTTCCAGCAATTCATCATCCGTTTCACTCTCATGCATATATTTTTCCCTCTCCATATGTTTCTTTTTCTCAGTACGTTTTCTCTTAGTCTCTTCCTCAACTGTAAAAGCCGGAAACAAACCTCCTGTCATGTTAGCACATCTCCATCGTTTTATTCTATCCTCATGATTTATTCCCCACATTCTTCCAGGCATAAACTCATGATCCCTTAAACCTCTGAATCTCTCTCGCTCATACATCTCATCCTCCCATTCCGTCAATGCTTCAAACTGTGTCGGTCTAGGTCTAGGTTCTAGATTTGTCATCTTTTCTCGCAAATTTCGCAAAACCGCTACACTAAATGAACCATTCTCAGGGAAAGCTAATGCACCATCATTCTTCGTATACTTTGCCCAATTTTCTAACCATATGCATGTATGATATCCATATTTCAGCATCATATGTGAAGCTGCTGATTTCGGCGGAGGAATTACTTGTCCCTCTCTAGTCACAACCTTTTTGTCTTTCTTAAAGAAATTCTTAATTTTTGTCGTCCATGACGTTCTCTCCCTTTCATACTCGTAATACGGCATGTTTTCGATTGGTTTTTCTCTTCAAACCAGCACTGTTCCGTGTACGGAACTTCAACCAATCACAGCGCGACTCACACTAACACACCAATCAGAACGATTCCCTTCGTCCGCGGACCAACCAATCCTAGCGCGGCACTTTTCTACGTCACTCTTGACTCTGTGTTCACGTGACTAGCGCACTATCCAATCCTAGCGCGGCACTGTCGATGTCACTCCTGCTCTTTTACCCCTCCTTTACAAAAATTATCGGCAATTTTTCTTTTCACTGTTTCTTCGTTAGTTACAACAATTAAAACAATTCCATAGTCTGATTCGCTAAACCAAAGTGACAGCTTTGTCCTTTTACACAAGAATCCTGTATTTCCAGTAGGCAGCGCTTACCTCTACCCTACCACAGAATTATTAACTCTCGCCGATAAAGTAGCACTTCCCTCTACCTTACCCTTCTTTCAAGCAAACAATTAACCCGTTTCTCTGGGGATAAGACACATGTGGAGACTATGCTCCTGAGAATTAAGGCCAGAGTTTCACAAGAAAACGTGATTTGCTATCTCAGTTACACACCTTTCATACAGAAATCCCTAACATAACACAACCTGTGTTATTACCAAAATTTGAATTCAGACTATGTACCAAATTCCATGTGACTTCTCTTGCCACACGTGTTCCACTTCCTACATCCCAGAAGCGTGAAAACTCACATATAACATAACACGACTCAACATATAGTATTAGTCATCAAAAATAATCAATAATCACCAAACTAATCTATAGAAACCATAACTCTGCTACCAAGAAATCTGATGCAGCGCGTACAATAAAAACTATTTTCCTCCTAGGTCACTTATCGGTCATCCAGGGGCGACTTATATTTTCTCACATCCACATGACGATGGGGCCCATAACATCGCCTATCACACACACACACACACACCTGGATTTCCTCTACACCTTTACGAAATTCTATACTCCTAGGAGAAACATGAGAACTAAATGAAAAACATCATTTATGTACCGCTGGAAGGAGCCGGGATACCTTATTACCTTAACCTATCGCTTTCTTAGTTATTTCTTAAGATATTCCTGCTCATTGTTTTGTCGATGGATCATCTAGTAAGAAATCAGTTTATAGTGATTAAGACCAGCTAAATCACAATAACCAATTACCAGTGTCACAATCATTTAGTAAAATAACCACTGAGTCGTTTGATTTAAGAATCTTAAATTTTATATAATTTTAAAAGCATGAGAAAGAATTTAGACTTTTTATTCAATTATTCATTCATTATTAATTCAAATATTTATTAAGCAAAATCAATTTTATTGCAGAAAGGAAATTTTGTCATGAAGCAAAACCCTAATTACCTGCCTATCTTTCCTAATTTAGCCTAATGATTTCTAACCTAAGTTTAAGAATTAAAAATAACCTGATTCTCATACTCAACTGGAAAAATAAGACAGCAACAGAAACTTCAGCTCGTCAGCATCAGCTACCGCAACCCGTCTCATCTAACAGTCTTTCAGCATCTCCCGCTCAGTAAAATGGATCGATCTGGATCACCAAGCACTGGAAGCCACCAACTCCAACACCGACTCTGACTGCGACTACTCCCTCCCACTAAGAGTAGGCCTTCTTATACCCTAATTCTAACTTTGCTAACTAAATTGTTGCAACATTAATAACGCGCTTTTCTTTCATTGGTTCACTCATTTCATCTATTCATTCTTAATCAAGTTCTCCCGGATCCAGCTTGTTCTTTTGGAATGTATATGTTCATTTCCTTTCTCACAGTTCAAGACATGTTTCCATCCGCTTCGATCAGTACATTTGTAACTTCTTTCGATACATTCGAGAACTCTGCAGGCATTGTCCTTTCTCTTAAAACGGTTTCCCACGACTCTTTGCTGATCACCACGGCACACTATCAGTTCAATTAGGTCACATCAGCCTTGACCATTCTTGCATCCTAGCCTCTCAGCATCATCACGTTTGTTAGCCTTTCTCCAACTTTTTCTCCCTTGTCACGCGTTTTCCCAGCACATGCACACTCTAATAACCGGCAGCCATTTTATATCGCCACTCGTTTATACTTAGAAGCACTATTTAGAAATAAACAAAACATAATTAAAATAGAGAAACATAGCCTTTTCGTTTCCCTCCCGTCATCTACGTACCCCAATTAGTTATTACCTAGCAGAAAGCAACATTTAAGCTGTTCTTTACTTACATGTGACTTGTTTTTGCAACGTCACGTTTATATTCTATGAAGCACAAATCATGCATTTATTATTTATTTAGTACGCAATTATTTTATGTTATAATTAGACACACAGACATTTGTTAATAGATTATTCAGCCCATATACTTGCGTGTTACCTTTCCCTCACGTACATTGTTGATTAATACATTTAAACGAACATTTTATTAATTATTTATAAAATTTGTTAGGGGTTAAAACATTTTTTATTTTCTCTGCTCCATCACCTGTCAACGCCAGGAAAACCATAGTGCATGCCATGGTCACCTCTCAGATTGACTACGGAAATGTCCTATATTTAGGCTCTTCTAAAAAAAGGCTAATGAAGCTGCAATCGATACAAAACGCAGCAGCCCGCCTAGTGTTGAATCTCCCTAAAGGATCATTTATAAAAAAAGCCCTAGCCAGACTGCACTGGCTACCGGTGGAGAAGAGAATATTGTTTAAGACAATGTGCTACTGCCACCGTATCCTGACAAAAAAAAGGTCCACGGTACCTGCAAACAATGATAACAGCCTACACACCCAGCAGAAACCTGAGATCCGTAGGTAAAGCACTAGCAAGTGTTCCAAGAATAAGAAAGGCTAGGCTGGGTGGTCGGTCTTTTAGATACCTGTCAGCTAAGCACTGGAATACTTTACCAGTTGATATAAGAACAGAGCCTTGTGAAACAACCTTTCGTAAAAAGCTGAAGACATAGCTTTTCCCTCCAGTAAATTAGAATACTCTTCCGAGACTTCCTGATACATGCCTATGGGCTGAGTTTTAATTGCTTTTTTCTCAACTTTTGCTATCTGATAGTCAGCTACTAGGGCGGGGACACACCAGCGGTGTAACCATGCGCTCTATAAATGGATAAAATAAAATAAAAAATAAGTAGGCAGCTGAATGGGCATCGACATGTGGTTGCTTTCCGCTAACATTTCGACACATGATGCTGCACCCGAGCAGTAAGGCTATGCCCTGGCAAATGAGATTATGGTTCGGTATATAACTAAATGTGTGAAGATGTAAGGTCATATTTGAGAATATGAGGCTCTACTGGGCATTTGGGGTTATACCTGGGCTTAAAAGAAAATAACATGGTATGTGTGTCTAATAAATTGAAGTAAGTCCAGAAACAAACAGGAATGGAAACTTAGCCACAAAAGTAATAATATAAAAAATATCTTATTAAGACCCAAAAGTGTAAAACATTGTACACAGTACTGGTAGCGAAATCATTATGGACCCTGAAAACCGAATAGGGGTGAAACGACAAGTTACCTCACAAAATCCTGCAATATGTCAGGTGCCCTCCTAGACCTACCACCGGTCACACTCACAGACCCTTCGTTCCTTTCCATAGTAGCACTCCTCACCAGTGTACTACAACCATCACCCCTACTACCATCAAACACATTTAACCTCTCCCATCTCCCACAACATTTATTATCTGTCATCAACATTACCTCTCTGCATCCTTACTCACTATTCCTTCTGCCCATGTGCTCTTCACGTGAGCCAGCCCTCTGGAAAAGTGCCACTCTACTTCAGTTCCACCTTTGACCTTCTTCCAATTCCAAAAATTCTTGCTTGTTACACTCACTCTAAACAGTTGCTTCAACTTTTACAAACCATGGGGCATATTTATCAAATGTACACGCAACGCAATGCAGCAAGCCACCTGCGTGAAAGGGAGAAGGCAAAAATGTGCCGTATTTAACATTATACAGCGCATTCCTGCTCTCTGCCTTCGCTGGCACACAAACTGATGCCTAGTGCCAAAACAGGCACCCTTGCACCATGGTGCAAGGATGCCTGCCTTGGAGGCAGGATTGCTTTTATGCAGGAAGGGTCATCTTCCTGCACAAAAAAAATCCTCTGAGGCTTCTTCCTCTTTCTCTGTGTGCTAGAGAAAGCAGCACACATAGAAAGAAGAAAAAACACAGAGAATAAGCATATTTCTCCTAGTTACGCGTTCTCTGGGGAGGCATAATATTTTGACTCATTACCAGGTCTACCAATAATGGTGAATCTGTGAATGTGCCAAAATCTATGGGTGGATGCGTGGGAACAGCCGTGCTTCACCCATGGAATGCCTCGCTTGTACAGAGTAACGCAAGATAGTTACTTGTGCTGCCTTGTGGTACTCCAGATTTATCAAGCCACACAGGTCTTGTTCTAACCCTTTCTACTTCATCATCTAGTACAATCTAGTACCATGTGGCCAGCTTGCATGGGCCCGGTACCAGCCCCAAAAGCCGAGATAAAGAGCCTGGGCATCTGGCTAGATCAGAATCTAACCTTTATGGTGCAAGCTAGGAAGACTGCGGCTACATGCTACGGCTTGCTCAGAATGGCCCGCAAAGGGCTTCCCCTTTTACCTTTCCAAGCAAAAAAAGTGCTAGTTCAAGCACTAATACTCTCAAGGATAGATTATGGCAACGCTCTATATTTAGGCGCCCCAAATTCAGTAGTCGCAAAACTTCAGACTGTACAAAATTGTGCAGCTAGACTGCTGATGGGAGTTTCTAATCGCTGTTCGGCAAAACCCGCACTACATTCCCTCCATTGGCTTCCGGTGCAGGAAAGAATCAGCTTCAAGTCCCTCTGCATTGTCCATAAATCCCTGCAAGGGAACGGGCCACCGATAAACTCAGCCATGATCTGCCCCTACAGGGCTAACAGGAAGCTGCGCTCGGATGAGCTCCATTTAGTAGTGGTCCCCAGGATCAAGAAAGCCAGAAGTGGAGGCCGGCTTTTTTCGTATAATGCCGCCAAGCTCTGGAACACTCTGCCGCTTCACCTTCACAGGGAATCTAACCATCTTGCCTTCCGAAAACAGCTAAAGACCTTGCTCTTCCCTTAAAGTTCTGTTTCCTCTATTACTGCTCAGCGCTGGGATGCTCCCGGGTAGCCATGCGCTATACAAATGTCTCTTCATTCATTCATTCATTCATCATCCATGCTTCCATTTAAAACATCTTTCAGCCAGAAAGGAAGCAATTTCATGCCAGCCTCCTGGCCCCTCATCAATATAAAATGCACCCTATGTCACTGTTAACCCATGTGTGTTAGGCCCTAACCAATTCTTCCATCACTTTGTCCAAATTTAAGTTAGACTTGCAAGCTATCTCTATTACCCCTTTGATGGTATGGTTTGCTCTTTCAGTCATGCCATTTGACTGCAGGTTATAAACAGAAGTACTCTCATGCTGCTCCCTGAGCTCCCTCAAAAAAGTCTTCACCTTCTCAGAACACAACTGTTATGTTATGTGTGGTTGTAGAGAGCACTATCACCCTAGAGGGTATCCTGGCACTGAGCAGATATATGTGCCTAGCCCAGCCTGTGGTAGTTTGGTCAATTGAAAAGCCAGGTCTTCAGCTTCTTGCAGAGTTCAAGAAGAGAGGAGTATGAGTTGCAATGCATCAGCATAGGAGAGGATGTTGATGCATTGAAGAGAGTGGGGCCCAGCGATAAACCCTGAGCCACTACGCAGATGAGTGCCGTAGTCAGTGACCAACAATTTTGGAGCTCACTTACTCATGAAAACAATCCTTAACATTCTTATAGTACTGCCAGTGGTTATTTCTCTAAGCCATTTCACTTACACCCAATAGCTATATACATCAATTATGACCAAGGTGTTAAGCCTTCTTTCTGCCAGGCTCTACATTGGTCCAATTAAGTCCAAAGCAACTCTCATCCACTTGGGTCTTGTATATGCAGTTTCTTGCCACCCCTTCCCCCTGCATCACTACCTTCAATCTCTTCTTTCTTTTGTCTACATGAATTTCAAGACTTCACGTGGGGGTTCTTCACTACCTGGGAAGGGAACATCCATATATACCTCCTCGGCCTTCTGCCTACCACCCCTTCTGCGCCCTTCAGGACTTCCTTGGGGGTTGCTCTCATGGTATAAGATGACCCGCTCAGGGTCGACTGAGGCATAAGTAATGGCAACCTAGGCAGGGGCTCAATGGCGCCCCACTGGCCTGCAATTACAAGCCGATACAAGTTTGAACGGCTATCCGGTGGGTGGTACACTCAGTGCTATGTCCCACTACTAGCCAGTGCCGTACTTGCCCCAGGTATGTGGTGTAACCGCATATGGGGCGCACCTAAATCCATTGCGTATGCACCCCCTGCCTAATGCGGGTGAGGTGGGGGTGTGCACCTTTCCTCTGTCGTACAGTGGGAAGGTGCCCAGATCCTTAAGGTCATGCAGAGAGAGTTGGCAAAGACTAGGAGAAAAAAGCAAAATGTTTTGGGACAAATTCCCCTAAGAAGGGCCATGTCCAACATGACCTCCTCCTAGCCGAAAGCTGGGGCAGTTGAATCATTCCCTTGATAAATGGCCCGGCTCAGGGCCATAGAGCCTTGACTACGCCCACCACCTCCCTCCACCCTCTGATTTACCCCATTGTCCCATACACCCAGATGGAAGATAACCAGCCCCGCCTCCCAGATACTAGGCCAAACGTGGCCAGAGTCACACTTATTCTGGGTCCTCGGGAAGCAGGTGGGGATTTGTAGCAAGTTTTATTTAGGAGGTAGACATAAACAAGGGGAGCTTAGCAGCCACTTGGGAAGTTCACCTACAGGTCTCAAGACACAATGGAATCAAGCAGTCTCTTGAACAGCTTCCGAACTGTCTCTGAAGCGTTCCTTCAACCCAGTCAATCTCTCTCGCTACTACCTGGCACCAAAATGTCTTCGGGAGGGGCCAGTTGCGGAAAGAGGGCAGTTGGTCTGCCGCGATGAGGGTCAAAAGGGAACAGATGAATGGGGAGTAATACAGGGGAGCGTCTTAGTAGAAAGAGGCACCCCGAGCGGTACACTATGACCAGGGTTGTGCCCAGGCAATCCGGGCACAGCGTCTGGTGCATGTTGGTAAAGGTTGCACCAGACACTTCTGGTCTGCAAAACGAAGAGTTACAAATTCCGTACCTCCATGGAAATGAGGCACAATGACCGGTGCACGTTAAGATGGGTTGCACCAGACAAATCCGGTCACACACAATGAAGAGTTGCAAATTCCGTACCTCCCTGGAAATGAGGCACAACGGCCGGTGCACAATGATACAGGTTGCACCAGACCAGTCCAGTCACACACAGGCAAGTTCAGCAGAACTCACTTTGCCACTGGATTGAAGATAGCCTGGCTGATGACGGCTGTAAGCCAGAAACCGGTCCCAGGATGCTTGTTTCCGGTCCAGGGAAGACATGGCTTGGCAGTTCGGGCTGGACTGTTCCCATGAGGCACAGGGTCAGACTGATTTACATATGGCCATGTCTGAACTGGGGTGGCGGAGTGAGCTAAAGAATGATGATGGATTAAACCCAGATCAGTTGACTGGGGGTGAGTGCTTGCAATGTTCAACACTCCGTCCATCATCCCCTTTGGTTTTGCTAAGTTCAGCAGAACCACATGAGGTGGAATGAGGCACAACTACTGGTACACCCACACCTCTGAGGGTCGTACCCTGTGAATCAGACACCGCACTCAATGAGAATGCTTTCAGCATGTTGCATGAGAGAGATGTGGCACGATCGACGAAACGGGCCACATGGGGTCGCGGAACCAGTGATTCTGCTCACTACCAACTAGACCCTGTGTCGGGGTCCCTGAGGTTAAGGCACCATACGCATTAGATGCGGGCAAGATTTCTGGGACTCCGCACTAGACAATATGGTCTCCAGACACAAGTCTTAATTCCTCGCTCACACCGCGCTACCCGATGGGATTTTGTAGTAGATGTGGGCACTTGAGAGGGCACCGCTCTCCAGATTTCACAGGTAGATAGTGTAGGTCCCTCGTGGGATATCTTTGAAGTTCCTGAGAACATGAGGTCTGCCGATGGGCCTTAGGAGAGCACAGTTCAGGGCGCCACATTTCCGGGCCCAGGCCAGCCACTATTCAGAAGAGGCACGCGGTCCCCTTCATGGGTGGTAATTCTCCATGTGCACAACAGATTCCTCTGGCAGTGTGCACCACAAAGTCCAGGGTCTCCTTTCACACGTCTCCACAATCGTATCTCACCTCTTGCTGAAGGATGGCACCAGTAGTGTGTGTCTTTGAATTTAGGGGTGGTTTAAGGAGTTTCCCTTTGAACCACAGATGTCTTCCCTAAATTGCAAGCCTGTCTGCCATGGGGTCGTGGAATGCAGATCTTATTCTTTAGTGGGGCCATGATCAGGGACGAGAGGCTAAGTGTCAAAACCTCTCTCTCCAATCTATCCCATCCGGTCCTCAAATGGCAGAGGTCTTATCGTTCTAGTGGTTTGCCCATGGTTTATGAAGGTCACTGGGGTATGCACAGATGTGCTCTCCTGACCCCTGGTTCCACCGGAGCCAGGCACCATGGCATACAAGACTCTTAGAGCATAGAAATGTCCTTCTTCTATAAGTGGCATTTCTAGGCAGGTTATGCCAAAACCACCTTTAGCATTGGAAAGGGTTTGGCATGTGAAATCCATTGATAGGGAACATCATGAGGCTGCTCCACTACAATCCACTATTGCAGCCCGAAGTAATGCCAACTACTTTCCCATGTTAACCTATGGGAAAAGCAAGCCTCATAGGTAGTGGAAACACACAAGGGTATTCCTGAATACCTGGGTGCATGTGCGTCTGTGTGCACACAGACCTGCGTTGGTAGGTTGGACACATAGTCTCCAGCAGCAGGGGTGCACTAGCCAGAGTCTGCAATGGCAGACAGAGCGCAGGCTTAACTAAACAGGTGTCAGTGTGTACGCACCAGCCTGCGATGGCAGGTGGCACGTGCAATCACAGGACCATTGGTGTGTATATACAGCGGCCTGCAATGGCAGGCTGCTCATGAGGTTACTCATGATAGAGGCCAGAGCGCACACACCGGTCAGCAATGACAGGCACGGACCCACTGGGCACAGGTTGCCCCCACCCCCTTACGGGTGCGATTGCGCACACCTGGCCTGCGAAGGCCGGCCTGACCCTGGTGTGAGACACCGGGGTTGCAGGTATGCCCTCACCGGCACACAATGGCAGGCCAGGTACCTATCAAAAATGCCATAGGTGCCAGGGCGTATCCTTGAACCTGCAACAGCAGACAGGACACGTATTTAAAACAGCATGAGGGCTGGTGCGCACACCCACAGGTGTAAATGCGCACTCCTCAGTCTGTGTTGGCAGACCAGCCCATGTTTCAGAACACTGGATCAGCGTCTCTTCCTAGCCCGTGTAGTAAGGCACACACAATTCCACACCGCCTTGATAGTGAGGAAGTGCTCAGAGTCCTGAGGCCACACAAGAGAACTGGCAACACCCCACGACTATCCCATGGCAAGAGCCAAATTATAAGGCAGGGGAAGGCCCACATGGGAGTTCTTCGCTACCTTGGCAGGGATCATCCATATGTACCCGCCCGGCCTTCAGTCTACCCCCCGCCACCACTGCTCACTTCAGGGCTTTCCTGGAGAGGTGGTCTCATGGTATGAGATGACTCGCTGAGGGTCGACTGAGGCATAAGTAATGCCAACTTAGGCAGTGGTGCAAGGGTGCCCCACTGACCTGCAATTACAGGCCCAATGCAGGGTTGACAGGCTATCCGGTAGGTGGCACACTCAGTGCTACATCCCACTATTAGCCCGTGCTGTACCTGCCACAGGGATGTGGTGCACCTGTTTACGGGGTGCACAGAGGTACGGCACCTAAACCCATTGTGTACACACCTCCTGCCCAATGCAGGCGAGGCGGGCATGCGCACCTTCTCTCTGCCAAACAGTGGGAAGATGCCTAGATCCCTAAGGCCATACGGAGAGAGTCGGCAAAGACTAGGAGGAAAAAGCGAAAAGTTTTGGGGTAAATTCCCCTAAGAAAGGTCATGTCCAAAAATGCACCACAGATTTCTGTGTCTCAAAGGGTAGAAGTTCTCAAAATATATTTAAGGTGCGTAGTAGGGAAAACACATTCCTGTTGTGGTGAGAATTTGCAGTTGAAAAGTAAGTTTATTTTTAAGTTGTATCCCCAGATTTCTAGCTATAACGGTTGGAGAGGGAATGGTAGGCAGGCCCTCAGGCATCAATACTCAATGACAAAATTATTCGACTTTCTAAAAATCAGAATCTCAGTTTTATCAGAGTTACATTTTAAGTAGCTCTGCTGCATCCAGTTAATTACCTAAGATAAGCAACTTTTAAAAGATGATTCTGAGACATCTTAATCTCTATCCATAGATACAATCAACAGCGTGTCACCCGCATATGACATCACTTTAATTCCAAAGGTCTCTATCAATGTGGCCAAAGGAGCCAAGCAAACGTTAAAAAGTGTGGGGCTAAGGGATGATTCCTGAGGAACGCCAAACTGGATTTTGAGACAGAAAAGTCCTCTGCATGGAAAGAGATGTGTAACCCTGCCCTGAGTGCCCAACAGTACTGTTGTCTGGATCCCTATTACTGTTTTTTTGTAATTGGCGAACAGGAATCATGCGTGTGCGCCATGACATAGGCCTGTCTCATGGATTGCAGCCTTGTTGGACTGGGAGGGGCCCCAAAGCGCTGCCCTCACAGTGATGGAAGGCTACAGAGTTAAGCATTGTGAGCACGGTGGTGGCATCATACCATGTAATGATCAGTAGTAGTGAACAGGCTCACTCAGGCTCACTAACCTTTTTAAAAGTTCTACTGCAGTGTGCTTAAATCACCCCTGGGCCTACATCAGGTAGATGAGGAGCACTGAGCAGCGCAGGAGTAGTCAATCTGTGCTGAATGTATATGTGCCTGGAAGGGTGTAGTACAGGGATAGAGTAGTACAGTGCAGTGCATGTGTGGTTAGTGCATGAACTGGGTGTATGTATGCTGGTGAACAATGCAGTACATGAGAGATGTAGTGTTGTGCAGTGCGACTGCAATGAAAGCATATGCTGGGTGTATGTGTGCTCCTTTGAACTTGAACTTGACAGCACAGAAGAAAGAGAAGGGGAAATGGAATGGAAAGAAAAGAAAAGAAAAAAAAGACGAAAAGGAAAGAGAAGAAAAGAAAAGAAAAAAAGATGATAAAAGGGGACAGAGAACAAGAGAAAATAAAGAAGTACATGAACAAACAATTGAACAAGCAATGGCAGAAAAAGACCTAAGCTTTAAATTAGAAACCGCACAAAGCCCTATAGATTAAAGGAGCTTGAGAAAGCAAAACAACAGGGACCAAGATAACAAATGAAACACAAATAATATAGTAAGAGGACAATAATGAAAAGTGAGAATTATAAAAAAAAAAAGTGAAATTGAATGAAATAAGGGTAAAGGGAAAATTATGAAAATGGACAGAGAGCATAAGAAATATAAACAGAATTTTTATGTTAAAGTCCAAAATACAATATATAGGCCACTGATCAAATCTTTATTAAATAGCCCAGTGTCTTACTATACCAACTCTAGAGTCCCACAAATAGCCTGCAAGTCACAAATTCAATATCATGTTATGTTATATGTCATGTTATGCTTTGTAGATTTGTAGAGCGCGCTATCATCCAGGAGGGGATCCTGGCGCTGATTAGGTGTGTCTAACTACACCTAAAGACTAGTGGGACTTCTCGAAAAGCCAGGCCTTCAGCGTCTTCTAGAATTCAAGAGGTGAGGAGGAGGCTCTTATGTTAAGCGGAAGGTCATTCCACACTTTAGGAGAGATCTTGTTTTCTGTATTCGTGGGATTTGTAGAAGTAGGAGTTCAAATGAATAGAGGTGTTTGGAAGGTTTCTGAAAGCAGATGTGATTGTTGAGGTATGCTGGGCCAGTGTTATTTAGGGCTAGATGTACCAACATTAGGAATACTGATTTCCTAATTGCGATTCTCTCTCAATCGTGATTAGGAAATTGCTATTCCTAATGTATGAAACTCTTTTGAGTTTCATTAGAGATTCCTAGTGGGTCGCAAATAGACCTACCTCATGCATATTACCGAGGTTGGTTGCAATTTGCGACCCATTAGGAAGCGCAGACTTCATAGGAATGGTGGCCTGCTGAGGTCAGCAGGCCACCATGCCTGTGATTGCTTTCTGATAAAGCAATTTTTTTTTTCCAATGCAGTCCGTTTTCCTTGAAGGAAAACTGGATGCATTTATAAAGAGAAAATGAAACTTTGCAGTTTCTTTTTTTAAGAGTAGGCAGTGGTCCATGGGCCCACTGTCATCTCTTAAAAAATATTTTTATTTTCATTCTCAAAGGGCAAGGGGTCCCCAGGGGACGCCTTACCCTTTGCGAATGGGTTGCCACTAGTTTTAAACTAGTGGTAAAGTATTACTGTTTTTCCATCGGAATTTGGTTGTAAAACAGTAATACATACCATACTGATTCGGTATTTGAAAGGGACGCCCTAAACACGCCCCTTCCAAATGCCAAATCGCAAATGCAAAATGCAATTCAGAAAAATGTTTGTGAATTACATTTTGCATTTTATACATTTAAAAAAGTATTTTTCCGGTCGCAAATGGCCCTATTCTGCAAAACTTGTTGTTTGGGACCAGAAAAATGTATTGTATCTCTGGACTTTAGTGCCTTGAAAGTGTGGGTGAGGAGTATGAATTGTGCTAGTTTGTGAACGGGGATCCAGTTGAGCTCCTTCAGGTATAGTGTGATGTGAGTACTGCATGGGAGGTTGAGGGTGATTCTGGCCACCAAGTTCTGATAGGTCTGCAGCCTTTTGGTGAGTTTTTTGCTGATCCCGACATATACCGTGTTCCTATAGTCCAGCTTAATTGTGACTAGGCCTGAGCGGAATCTGAGGAATTTAGTAATTTCACGTTACTCCTGTAACAGGGAATTACTAATAACTTTTGCGGCTCTGCCTGCGGAATAAATCTGCAGAGTTTCGTTTTTAAACAGGGCTGCAAGAGGGAGCAGTCCCTTTATGTTTAAAAACCATGGCAGATTAAAGTTTAAGCAGTGATTTTTAAACATAGAGGGACAGCTCCCGCTTCTGGCCCTGTTTAGTAACCACAGCATGCAATATGCACTTGATGGGTATGCACCAGAGGGCATACCCCCGGTGCCCTTACATGCTCTGCAGTAATGACTGCAGAGTATGTAAGGGCGTCTAGTGCAAACCCCTTGGTGCCCTTATACTCTGCAGTAATTACTGCACAATATGTAAGGGAGCCAAGCGGTATGCACTTCTGTGCATACCCCTCGGTGCCTTAACATACTCTACAGTAATGTAATGTAATGTAAGGGTGCCGAAGTGTATGCACTGCAGTACATTTGGTATTTAACAGCTCTAATTATTAGAGCAAAATGTATCACTGCATCTATTTTTGGACGTGAGGGTGCATTTTGCGCTAAGGAAATAGCTCAAGATGCCCACTCCTCCCCATCACGGAATTTTAGTGTAATTCCACAGAATTCAGCTGAATCACATTCCGCCAATTCTGCCCACCTTGACTTGTGACCAGGGCGTGCGTGACGGTTAACAGGGTACTGATTGGGAGCCATTTGCAAATCTTCCTCAGCATCTTCAGGGTACGATAGCATGAGGCGGTGACGGCATTGATTCGGGCAGTCATGTCGAGTTTGCTTTTGATGATGATCCTGAGGTTCTTGTAATTTGTGGTGGAGGTGGGTGTCTGTCCTAGCTCTGTTGGACACCAGATGGAGTCCCACGGCGATGCGCTCCTCCCAAAGATCACAATTTCGGTCTTGTTGGTGTTCGGTGTGGTTGCATCTTCTAGGATACAAACCCTCAGGGAGAAAAGCATGGATTATTTTATAAATACAGTGGTTTAAAGGGCCTACTGCTGAGATTTGTGTATAAGGTATCAGTCACATGTTCTAATCATAGTGAGATAGATCAGTGGGTTAATGCAGCTACTTCACAAATCAGTGTGTGACTTGTATGTCACAGGTTCCACTCTTATTGACATATCTCCTTACTAGAAGGGCAACTACAGCGTGGAGCTTTCTGGGACTGTTGATTAAAAATTGCAATTTTCCCACATTTTGTGGATGTGTTTAAACATCAAAAATGTTTGCTTTAGAAATTAAACAAAAACTTGTGTAGTGATCAGTTAAGTGAACTGGCGGACCATGGAGGGGCTCGATTCACGAACTTCCCTTTATAAATACCCTAACATATATATTAAATGAATATAATGTAACTGTTATTATGGTGGTCAGGTATGATGACACAGTGCTACAGCTGTCCAGTGGGTGACCAGGAGTTTACGTGGACAGTCCCAGTTTATCACCACTTGTCCTGGCAAATTTCAGTAAATTTAGCGTGCCATTTTTTTCAGAAAGGGAAGCCTAACACTCAGAGAGGCAAGTTTTCATGTGTTCCTGGCAGTGGTGGAAGTGGGCGGGATCTGAGGTGCACGACGTGCCCATACTTTAGGAAAATTTGTGAAAAGATAACCGTCCTGTTACTTTTTTTTTTGCAGTTTTATATAGGGCGATCTCAACCCTAAGGTGTCAGAGCGCTTTACATGAGCACCAGTTCATTACAGACAGTTGAAATGCTTCAGCTGAAGTGTAAGGCAGGGACCGTCGCCTGTGCTGTGAAACCGAGGGAGGAGCAGACAGCTAAAAAGCCTCCTTGCCAGGGTCCCTGTCTGCCTGAAAGAAATGTAAATGTGCACAACTGGTCAAACTGCAAATGTAAAGGGTGCTCAGAAGCCGATATTGGCTTTAGCTGATTGAATCTCTTGAAGATTCCTGATGACACATATTCATTCTTTCTGAGTGATACTGAAGGGAGTTAGCAGCTGAGCTGTCAAGTGTGTGCCTTTAAAGGACAGTTATAAAAAAAAGTGCACTAGATGCAGTCTGGGTATTACTAAAATCTATATTTTGGTAACACTTTTTTTATCTTTAATCTTTTTGCACATTTTGTAGCAGCCTATCTTATAGTGTGTGTAATGCAAGTTTAAAATAATGACATATAGTCACAGTGCTTTCTGTCTCAGACTGGAACATAGTAGTACTAAACATGCATAAGTCACTATTCACCACAGCACCAACCAGGATTCAGTTCTGTGGGACTCTGGTTAAAGCCACAGACCTCTGCAGTGCATAAACTAATAGATGATTCATAATGTAGGATACTGCATTTCCCACTGATTAACTTAACTTGAATGTATTTTTCATTTAAGCCGTGAGTTATTTTACATATAGCTTCCTGAAGGTGAAAGACAGAAAAAAGTTATAGAATAGCTTTTTTTAGCAACGCTTTTGACCCCGCCCCCAAGGCAAAGGGTCACCCTTCATTGGCTCTCCATTTACCCTAATTTTAAACACTATGGGGCATATTTATGGGGATTGGCGCAGGGCAGGGCAGCGCAGCAAGTCACTTTGCTTGACTGCGCAGCATCAAAGTAAAAGGGCAGGAATGCGCAGTATCTATGGTATACAGTGCATTCCTGTCCTTTCCCCCGCAATGGCGCAGTTTCGGCAGCCTAGCGCCAAAGCAGGCACCGCAGGGTGCCTCGCTGCAGACAGGATTGGACGGAGCACCTTCCTGCACAAAAACAATCCTGGGAGGCATTTTCCTCTTTCTATGTGTGCTGCAGGATGCAACACACATAGAAAGAGGATATAACGAGGAGAAATAAAGTTATTTCTCCTCATTGCGCCTCCCCTGGGGAGGTGTAAGGTTGTGGGTCATACCCAGGTTTACATGGTCTTGTAAATCTGGGGATGCGCCAGAATCCATGGGAGTTGTGTTGGAACACCCATGGAACACCTCCCTAGTGCAGAGTAAGACAACGCAGCCATTCGCACTGCCTCGCCTTACTCCATATCTATGAGGCCATCAAAGGCGTGGCCTCATAAATATGACATGGTGGTTTGTGCCGCCCTTGCGTCACAACGGCGGCGCAAGGGGCTGGTAAATATGCCCCTTTGAATACACCTGAAGTGCTTGACTCTCCCCCTCCCCTTACCACCCTCCATCATTTCGCGTTACGTCACTGAAGGGAGGGACAAGGCTACAGTTCTGATCTCCTAACAGATCCATAATGAAATGAGGAGACTTATGAAAGAAAGTGATGAGAAAGCAACTACTTCTGTTATCTGTAGAGACAGCATCAAGGAAGGAACAGGCCCATGGTACAGGACGCACATCACTCGGCTGTGCAGGAGGGCTCATGGGAGATGCAGCGCTGCGGGGGCTTCAAGGAACGGTTCCTTCTGTTTACGACAGAATCAAGTGCTGCTGCTGTGTCACATACAAGAGAGAAGCCTGGGGGCGCGGAAATCGAAATTACAAACTGCGCAACTTGTGCCACCAGGGGGAGCTCGTTAGAACACAACTGAAGCCCAACTCAGGTCATTGCGTCATTGCTAACTTTGGAAAGAAGCTGCAATACTGTACAGACCGGCAGCAGCATTGCCAGTGTGGCACGGGCCCTAGCACATAGAAGGACACGCGCTGCTGTTTGAACTGTGAAGTACAGCAATAATCAAGCTTCAGGGGGCCGGCCCCTCGCACCTCTGGGTGTCGGTGCCACTGCACCTGCTGCACCAACGGAAGCTCCTCCCCTGGCTGGCAACTGTAGTGAAAATATTATTTCATTCCCGATTTCATAGAACAAAGTCCACCAGTGACTGCCCCAAATGACCCCCACAGAAAAGACTGTTCCCCGTAAACAAGATTGTGCTGTCAGAACTTTCCTGAAGGAACGATCTACAGAGACTCACTACAGTGAGCTGTACAGGGGGTCACTCTGAAGTGGTCTGTTGAACTTGCATTCCATATTGACGCTGCACTGCAGTGTAACATGGAGGCTGTCTGCACTGCCAGTGGTCTCTTAAAGGGACAGGGCCCAGACATGCTTCACGACAGGTGTGAGCCGCCAGTGATCTCTTGAACCACAACACTTACTGATCTCTTAAAGGGACACTCCAGAGAGATGCTTCACTACAGTGCAACCCAAAGAGGAATCTGCAGTGCCAGTGGCCCCTTGAAATCATATCCTATAGAAGTGCCTCGCTGCAGTCAAACCAAACCAGGCCCTGCACTGCCAGTGGCTTCTTCTACGGACACATATAGCGGTCTCCACTACCAAGTGACAGAGGTGGGCGAGCCATCAAATTAAGCTGGAGAGCCGAGCCAGAGCCGGGCCGAGGGTCTGGCTGGGCTCTAAAAGCTCATGGAGTAGCCCAGCCCTTAAAATGTTTGACATGTAAATCATGTAACAAACATTATGTTATGTTACTATGGGCCAGATGTACGACCAATTTGCAAGCTCACAATCAGTTGCAAACCGATTTGCGCATGCAAAATTGGCCGTACGCAATGTACGAAAGGCACTTGCTAAGCCAAAAATACCAAAGCAAATGAATACCGACTCGCAATAAAAACGACCGGTATTTGCGCACCAAAAGTAGCGAATCACAATTTGCGACTCGTAAATTACAATGTACAGACCATTCGCAAATAGCGAATATGCGCAAAATGGCCCGTTTGCGCATGCAATTTACCATGAATCAGAAACAGGTGGAAACCAGGCCCAACCTATCAAAACAGGCCCAGAATGCATCTGAAACCTTCCCACAATGGCTGCGAGGAGGATGCGGATACTGGCTGCTCAGCAGAGGAGGCGGAGACAGGAGAGGATATTCAGAGTCAGGCTAACCTTGTTTGAGAAAACAGAGGAGGAGATATATGACCAGTACAGGCAAAATAGTGGCAACATGTGCCATGCTCCACAACATGGCCTGCAGGGGTGGCTTGCCCATGGATGTGTCTGACTCAGACTCGGAGGATGATGACCCAGGACCACCTGCCCAACAGCAGAGGGATGGTAGCTCTGCAGCAGAGGGGAGGAGGTGCAGGGACCAGATAGCCAACAATTATTTTTCAAAGTACGTCCAAAGTAATGACACACAACCCTCTACATAAGACAGTACAAAATGTGAATGTAACTTTGAATTTAGCTTTAATGTGCAAGCTTGCACAAACAAAATATGGACAACCTGTCCATATAAAAATGCATAAACAAACAAATGCAGCAGTGTATTGTGGATACAGCACCACATATGCAAACAATGCTATGGGAACATGACTGTGCAGTTACTGTCCACAAGTCACTTCCTGCCTTTATGTCCAGCCTGGTTAGAGCTTGTACCTGGTACACCTGCCTGGCGGCTGCTGCTTCTCCACAGCATTGGTGTGTCCGCTGCAGACATGCTACTGTGGCTTGAGACCTCACTGTGAGCTCCCTCAGTTGCACCCCCACTGGCACACATGTGAGTTTGCAGTGTTTCCGTTGCTGCTGTAATTTGTTGCAGGCCACGTGCCGCATCACCACTGTAGTGGCCCATCTCCACCTGGAGCCCCATGGTACGCTTCGTGAGTTGGGTAGTTGCCTGCACTAACCTTCCAATGGCCCTGGTGAAAGCGTCCATCCTGTGTCCCCTGCTGCGCTCCATGCGTCTTTGCTGCCCCCTCTCCTCAGCCAATTCCTTACACAGATCCCCAATTGCACCTGTGAGGGCATCCAATTTCTCCTCCATGCTGCACTGGTTATCTGCCAACTGCTGAGTTATGTCCCTGAATCCCTGGCTCAGTTTCAGGTTCATCAGCCTTACTTGTTTTTGTTGCAGGTGCTGAATTCGGAGCATTGCCTGTTCCAGGCCGCCAAACAACACCTGATTGGATGTCCCAGCAGGTGCCTGGGTGTTCAGATTGGCTTGCATCCGCCTTCCAGACTGCTGGGTTGAACGGACTAGCCGGACGCTGGTAGCAGGAGTGCATCGTGCTCGTGCTGTGTGCCGTGATGCTGTCATCACACTGGCTGGAGCCTGTGTTGAGGTCGATGCAAACTTTCTTGGACTTCGTGACAGCTTGGACCACTTGATGTTCCCCCATCCTACCCTTCCTCCATCTAGGCCTGCTCCTGGCGTCCCTCAGTGTCCTCTACACTGTGCTCTCCTCCCAGAGGTGTATCTGTGTGGCAAATGATGTAAGGAGACAATAAATTATGTGAGTCACTATCTCAGTGGTGTTGCAATGTTTTTCAGCTTATGTAATTCCATAACGTTTCAGTGACCACGTTTCCCATAATGCATCACTTGGGTTTTTTGGGTGTGGCGATGGACTTTAGTGTGCGGATGATTGGCATGCATGTCCAGAACAGGCTTGAGTGGTGGAGTCAACACATCTTACACATTTCACACTTACCAGTGTTTGTTGTTGGCTGTGATGTGTCGAGGGTCCCAAAACCAACAACTGCCTCCCTCTCCAGGGTACTCTCCACCATGACCTCTGCTGCAGATGGTTACGATGCAGTAGATGGCCCTCCTCCTGTCCTTTGGACTTCTTGCAGCCGTGCGGCCACCCTCTCCTTGGCCCTGGAGCGCAGATCGTACCATCTTTTTTTTATGTCGTCCAGGGACCTGTGTGCCACACGCAGGGCATTGATGCGCTGCTGCATTTCCCTCCAGATCTTTTGTTTGTCCACTTCTGGGACACTGTGCGAGGCCCTCCCAAACAGCTGCTCATGTTTGTTGCTGCATTCCTCTATTATGATGTCTATCTCCTTTTCTGAGAATGTCAGCTTCCTCGGAAGCTCCTTTCCAGCCTTGTCACTGCCCTTGCTGCTCATGTTTTTTCAGGGAGCCTGCCTGCAGTGTCGAACTATGCAGCTGCACCTGACCATGTGCTTGCTAATCTGCTCAGGGACACCACTTCCTGTTTTGGGGTCCTTCAGCTCTCCCAGGAAGTATTTCTGCCTTTTTTTTTCTTGCGTTCACAATTTGCGTGCGCTAACTGGGCTTGTTTTGGGTGCTCTCGCTATTTGGGCACGCTATAGGTCCTTTTCAACCGGGGATGCTATTTGCGAGCGCGTACTGACTCGCAAATAGCCGGTACGCTAAATTGCGATGCGAGTCATTAGCGACTCACAATCGTGATACCTTTTTGGTACATAGGTTTAGTTTTGCGAGTCACAAATTGCGAGTCGCAAATTGGCACAATTTGCGACTCACAGTTTTGGATGGTCGTACATCTGGTCCTTAATGCTATGTTACTATAATTTGTAAAGCGCCTGAATCACCCCCAAGGGGTATCCCCGCGCAACTATGGAATCACAGGCAGGTAGTGTTAGTTACTGAAAAGCTCAGTTTTGAGAAGCTTTCTAAAGTGAAGATGATCTGTGCACTTCCGAAGGTGAGAGAGTAAGTTGTTCCAGTAAGGGGGACCAGGAAGGAGAAGGCTTTTCCCCCGGAGCATGTTTTCTTAAAACGAGGAATGTTGAGGAGAGATTTCTCCCCAGATCACAGAGATCTGCTCGGCTGGTAGAAGGTACGTTTTTCTATCAAATAACTAGGTCTTCTGCCATTCAGTGATTTATGTACTATACAGCAGATCTTGAACGTGATTCTCTTGCGTATAGGAAGCCACTGTAAAGAGCGCAAGAGGGGGAGAGAGGCAGTTCTGAATGGCCAATTCTGGACTAGGCGAGCCGCTGTGTTCTGGACCACCTGGAGTTTGTTCAGTAGAGACTCACTAGCCACAGTCAAAAGAGCGTTACAGTAGTCCAGGCGGCTGATTACCAGTGCCTGAACCGAGTTTTTCACACTGAGCGTGGGAGGAGTGGGAATACTCTATGCAGAAGACTCATCATATGAAAGCAGGTGCCAGTGGTAGCCACTACCTGATCTTTATAGTAAGAGTCTGGCCCAGGCGAACACCCAGATTTTTTAACCACTGTTTTGGGGACAGGTGCTGCACCCAAGTCTAGAGGCCACCACTCCGGAGACCAGAGCACTTGGGCTTTACCAAAAAGCATAATTTCTGTCTTGCAGGCATTCAGCTGGAGAAAGTTTTCCGTCATCCAAGACGAGATGGCTTTCCTGCCGTCAGAGAAGCGTGCTTTAGTGGTAGTTATATTGTTATTAAAGGATAAGAGAAGTTGGGTATCGTCCGCATATGAGATGGGGATGAATCCAAACTCTGATGGTTTTCGTAAAGTGGGGCCACATATGTGTTGAACAATTTGGGGCTAAGACAAGAGCCCTGCGGCACTCCCTTGTTAAGCTCAATGGTGCGGGATCGGAATGGTCCAAGATTGATGGTCTGTGTACGTTGAGTTAGAAAACTCAAAAACTATTGTAGAGCTAGGCCACAGATACCTATCTCTTCTAGTCTTTGAAGCAGTCTACGGTGGGACACTGTGTCAAAGGCTGGCGACAGATCCAACAGCTCTAGCAGAGCAGCCTGGTTGTCATCTAGGGAATATCTGATATAGTCTGTTACCGCTCTTAGAGCTGATTCAGTGCTGTACATAGGTCTTAATTATATAAAAATATGGTAAAGGCTCTTCAAAGTTCAAAAGAGAATTTCTTCAAAATGCAAAAGCGTTTCAACTTAGTACGCCAGATTATATCACCGCATTGAGAGGCATTTATTAAAAGTGGCAGTTTTTAAACTTGAACTTAAAAATATTGAACCCTCCCCAGGACGGCAATGCCATTAGTGAACTAGCCGGTGAATCCGTTGTCATGCACACCCTGTATGTGGCCTAGATCAGTGGTAACCTTTTCACTTCTGTGAACCCCCGCTTAGTCATTGCTGGAACCCGGGGACTCCCACTGAATCATTATTGGAATCCAGGGGCCCCCACTAAGTCATTACTCGAAGTTGGAGACCCTGGCATAAATATTTTTGATTATTTCCACCAAACAATACACAAAAAAGGCAGAAACAAGTATTCATCAAACAAATACACAAATGAAACATTTTATTTAATTTGCGAAAATATATAACAAAACCAGAATTTTACTAGGAAGTTTGGAGATTAATTTGCACTGCTCCTGCTAATTGATCTGAGGATACTAATTTAAATTTTTAGCCTACAATTTCAAATTCCTTCACATTTACAGAACATTTAAAACATTTTGATTGTATGTTTTGTTTTTTATTTCTATACACTTTATTAATCTGTTAATATTATTTAATTTTCTAAGCATTCACAGACCCCTGAGCAGGTTTCGCAGACCCCCATGAGTCCCTGGACCACAAGTTAAAAAACACTGCCCTAGATTCTTATATGTGGCAACATTATATTAAACTTAAATCAAACATAAGAAAGGTGTTTGCATAGCACACATCCTGGTCTCAGGTAATTCAAAGTGCTCTCAAATGCAACGATGTGGAAAAAGGAAGTACAGTGAAATAAAATATTTGCCTAAGATCACGGAAGCAGGGATGAATCACAAGTGTTCTGGCTTCACATTGGGCCATTCAGCCACTAGATTGGCATCTCTTTCCCCTCTCCTGTTTTACCTCCAAGGTTAATACGTTTTCTCTTTAATTAATGGCACATTAGGTTAGAGTTGAGTGGCTGGGAGAAGCCACATGAAAGCTTGGCTCGTTTTGAGCTCGAGGGTCCCAGAGGACCTTGAGCTGAGTCCTGTGATGTAATCCTGTAAAGTGACTGCACTGCCAGTGATGTAGGACACTGAAGTCCACTTATTGATCTCTTCAGTGAAGGCTAAGTAGCAGGAGTCCATTTATCAACCCCTATGTGGTTTATACTTTGTGATCCCTCCCTCTTCCCCCCTGAAGGTGATCTTCACATCTGTGCATCACCTGAGATGCAACAGTCTGTAATCCACGGCTCTTTTGGGGATCCCTTATAGCACAAGCTTTTTGTCATCCCTACTGCAGAACACATAAAGGCAGGTAAACCATATGTGACTGCCCTGGTGTGACTTTACAGAGCAGCATCACTCTGCTGAGCAAGTCTGTCTTCCCGATTGCAGACTGATATGGAGTCAGCTTGACTGTCAGTGGCCCTATGGCATTAGCCCAAAGAGACTCTTCCCCACAGCTTGCTCCTTAGAAGCTTCACCCAATTAGCTGTAATGATAGTACAAGATAGAGTAAGCCCCTCATTGCAATCTCACTGCCCCACCGGGCAGCCTGTAGAATTTCTTCTACACCAGCCCACCTCCTTTCATGAAAACCAACAGATCAGATGCAGCTTGGACCCTAAACACACCCCAGAGTGAACCCCTGCAGAGCCCCTTCGTGGCCGGCCGACCCATCACTTCTTCTTCAGTCTACTGCATCGATGGAGTGCCACCCTACAGATCAGCTGATGCAGTATTTACTCCCTAGAGCACCACCCTAAGTAATGACGTCACAAGAGCATGCTTTAATCGCACTCCACTTCAGAGCACTTTACATTTTTGTACATATGCCTTGATAGCAATTGTTATCCAGTTGCAGCTGATACTAATGATAAATCATACTAGGATAACAGGATGAACTACCAGGACTTGACCCCGAACTTTATAGGTCACACATATGTTATGTTATGAGTATTTGTAAAGCGCATGGCTACCCGTATGCGTCCCAGCGCTGGCGGAGGTACCTGGTAGATCACAGCAGCTTAGTAGGTGGGGTTTTGAAAGAACCATGTTTTTAAAAGTTTACGAAAGAACAGGAGGTTGGGTTCTGAATGTAAATGGAGGGGGAGAGCGTTCCACAGCTTGGCAGTATTGTAATGGAAAGACCGACCACCACTTCTCATCCTTTTAATTTTAGGGACAGATGCTAAATAGAGGTTGGTTGATCGGAGGCATCTGTTAGGATGATAGGGGGAGATGATAGAACGGATCATGGAAGGGCCTTTCTTCCAGAAAGACTTGTGAGCAATACATAAGGACTTGAATTCTATTCTTTCCATAATCAGGACCCAGTGCAAGGTCTTCAGAGCAGGTCTTGCAGAGTGACTGTTGGGAATCTTAAGGAGCATACGTGCTGCGCAGTTCTGAATAAATTGCAATTTGTTTGCGGTTGCCCCTGGGGCTCCTAGATACAGAGCATTTCCGTAATCGAGGCGGGAGAGGATCAAGGCCTGGACCATGAGTCTCCTTGCTGAAAAGGGGAGGAGCCGGAGGACTTTGCGGAGCATTTGTAGAATGCCATAGCAGGAAGCGGCCAGTTTCGTCGCCTGATGATCAAATGTGAGTGACCGATCTAACCACATGCCCAAACTTTTGATCTGGTTTTTGGGCATGGGCGGGGAGCTGAGACAGCTTGACCATGCTGATCCAATATCAAAAATGGGTGAATTACCCAACAGCATAAGCTCCGTCTTGTCTCCATTCAATTTAAGATAGGAGGATTCCATCCATTTAGCAACTCTTTCCAGGCAAGGACCTAGACAGGGCGAGGTGTCTTCTGGGTGGTTTAAGGCCACCACTAATTGGGTGTCATCGGCATAGGTGACAATTTCAACCCTGAGAGGAAGGACAATCTGTGCCAGGGAGCTCATATAAACATTAAACAGCGTCGGGCTCAGGGACGAGCCCTGAGGGACGCCGCAGCTGAGTGAGATATGTTTTGAAATATTGTCTCCTTCAAAAACCTGGAAGGTCCTATCCTCAAGGAAGGACTGCAGCCAGGTGATAACACCGCCCGATAATCCAACATTCCTCAGCCTGCGGATCAAGATGTCATAGTTGACAGTGTCAAACGCGGCACTGAGGTCCAAAAGGATGATAGCTGTCGATCCACCTTGGTCGATAATCTTTTTGGACTTTTCTACCACTGCCAATAAAGCAGTTTCGGTCCCATGTTGGGGGCGGAATCCAGTTTGCAAGGGGTGCAGTGCATTGTGGGATTCGAGGAAAGTAGAAATAACAGAATTTACATGCTTTTCTAGCATTTTACTGATCCCAGGGAGAAGGGAGATGGGGCGGTAGTTTCCAAGAATGTGGGGATTAAGGCTGGGTTTCTTCAATAGTGCCTTTACCATGGCGTGTTTCCACAGTGGCGGTACTAGTCCAGGCGAGATAGAGGAATTAATCAACTTCAGTATCACCGGGAAGACTACTTCCCCAGACTTACTTAGAAATTGAGGGGATGCCGGGTCACTGGGAGAGCCGGATTTTACTGAGGCAGAGATGTTTACTAAAGTGTCCATATCCATCAAGGGGATTTCCTTGAGAGAGTGCTCACCGGACACGGAGTCCTCCATCAACAACAGATTATTAGAAAAGGCAGGAGGGAGAAAAGAATTGTAGATATCCTGAATTTTATTAGAAAAGAACTCTGCCAGTTTATCGCACCGGGCAGGAGACCCCTCGTGGGGAGCATCCATGACAGGCAGTTTTAGGAGATTCTTCGCAATCTTGAAGATTTCGCGGGGGAGTTTGAGACTGAGTTAATTCTTTCCCCATTGTAGGATGCCTGTGCATCTTTCACTTTAAATTGATACGTTTTTATGGAGTACCTATATTTCTGTTTACTTATTACATCATAGTCTCTTCTCCATTTCGTCTCAAGTCTCTTGCAGGTTTGTTTGTACTCATGCAGCTTGGGTGAGTACCACGTAGAGGGGTTATTCCTAACTTTTTTATGAATGCATTTCTTAGGTATGACTAGGTCCAGGGAGGAATTGATCCAATGGTTAAATTTATCATTCGCGGCAGTGGGATTGGAGTCTAAATTAGGGATTGTGTTTTTCAAAGTTGAGCTACAACAGTCCAACGAAAGATTGGACCAAGAACGTTTCCAGCTGCTGGTTGTGCCGCTGACAAGGGGGGGTTTCGGGATATCCCAGGAGAAGGGGATCAGAAAATGATCTGACCATGGCACTGGGATCGGGTCTCCTACTGAAAGTTCCCTATTGTTAGAAAAGATAGGATCTAGGAGGTGCCCTTTCTCATGGGTGGGGTCATTAACATTTTGCTTCATCTGAATGGCTAGGAGATTCTGGACTAGGTCAGACACTACTGGGTCCGAGGGGTCATCAAAGTGCAAGTTGAGATCCCCTAGTGAAGTGAAATTGGAGGGGGAGCTTGCCAAGTTGGCGACAATTTCTGGTAAAACTTTAAAAAGTTGTCCATGGACTCCAGGGGGCGATATATAAGAATACCCGAAAGGATATGGATGGGAGAGAGCGTGATGGAAAAGGAGAAATTTTCACAATCAGGTAAAATATTAGGGACAATACTGCATTTAAAACACTCTTTTAAAATGATGGCAATGCCTCCTCCCTTCCCCTGCTCCCGGTCTCTCCTCAGGATATAATATCCCGGTGTAAGACATTGCACCAGGTCTGGTTCGGACTCACTATTGAGCCATGTTTCGGTAAGAAACAACACATCGGAACACTCCCCTTGAAGCAGAATAGAGATTTCAGTGCCGTGTTTGGATAAAGATCTGCAGTTTAAAGACAGCATTTTATAAGTTGAGGAGGTTGCTGGAACCGGACGGAGTTTAGGTTTGGGGAGTGGTTTATAAAAACAGTGTGGACAGCTAGGATCATCCATGGCTGGACAGATGGAGTGTAGACATTTCTCACTAGGAGAGCCCTTCAATCCCCAGAGTTGCCCTGATGAGTAAGTATATTGACTTGTGTTAAAACGGGCAGGAGGGGTGGCCCCTGGCCCGGGTCGGACGCGGACGGGCACAGACGGGCTTGCCGTACGCGCGCCCGCTGCGCGTCCGCGTTCCGATGTGCATTAACTAGGGGAGGTGCGGCAAACTAGCCCGCCCCCTGCCCGGAAGAAGAAAGATTGCCGGGAGTGGCCGAGAAAGCTCCTATCACGCCCTCCACTCAACCTGCACTGAGCCGTGGTAGACCGGGGCGGCGATAGGTAAGTGCAAATGCAATTTAAAATGCAAATATGGTTAAAAACAAAGCAAGCACAAATTAAAACATAGCGGAGTCACTATCGCGGTAAAAAAGTATCAAGCGGCAGCAGCTCACCACAGTACCAACAGATGGTGCAGTGACCTGTTGAGCTATTTTATTGGCTACTGCAGGAAACCACGCACATCAAAAGGGTTCTGCAACTATCTCAAATATTGCAGTTAGTTCACACAGAGATCTCTCTGGGAAAAGCGGGGCCTTAATCCAGATCAAGATGTGGCATGCTTCATCATCGGGCTTCCCACACCCTGGACCCAAATGAGTCCAAGGTGGGCTCTACCACACAAAGTGTGGGAGCAAGGGTTTTTAAAGTTTTTTCCCCCAGGTTAGGCAAGTTTCCTTTTTTACCCGAATCATTGATCTTCAGAGTACAGGGATGTAAGAGCATCCCTTCGTGCTGCTCACATAGCTTCCAGGCCAGTGGTTCGATGATGACACATTTGTGAGAAGTTGGCCTGGTATATGCTGTCCACTAATTAAAGTGGGCACCTTGCACCAGCCCAAACGACCTTTATTGATGATTAGGTTAAAGACAACCTTTATTGAAAGCTATCCTAGTGGTAGCTATGGAGAGCAGCCTTCAGGCTAAGTCTCGAAGGAATGTAAAGCAGCTTGTTTTACCAGTATATAACCTCCTGAATGACCAAATGAAAGGAGAACCACACAAGGTATATATAAAATATATGTATTTATTACTAAACACTCGCTACTAACCTCTTTATGAGATTAGAGAACAAGGCACACAATATTAAATCACTAGAACGACAGTAAATAGCACAATACACAGTGGGCTCCAGGGGGAGAACAAACCATATACTAAGAAAGTGGTATAACAACCCGGACTTGACTAGACACAGTGCCTAGAGCACGTAGAATCGCTGGGACCCCAAGGAACCACCCAAGGTAGTGACACAGGGGACCCACGGAGGACGGGTGCAGTGTGTGAACACAGGCGCGAGCTCCGTACAACTCTATGGGAAAGTCGCGGTTGGAAATTTAAAGATTAAGGACACTTCAGAGAGGACTTTAAGCAAACCCAGCTAAACATAGAAGGTTCTAAGGCCAGCACCCTTGAGAGTACCGAGGTACCCGTGTTACCTATCCCAGAGGAGCCGGGTGCATAGGGGTCAAGTGATGTCGGAAACCCTCGTCGTTTTCAATGGCGTGATGCGAAAAAGTACTGCTGCCGTGGAGAAGAAAAGTGTCCGGTGTGATCCAAGCCTGGATCGGAGATGAGAAGAACCTGAAAGCAGAGGGGACAAAGTCTGGGTCACTTCACATGACCAGGAGCGGAGCAATCGAATGCTCACCAATGTCGGGTGCTTCAGGTGAGAAGAGGTGAAGCTTGACTCTGCAGCCACGGGGACCAGGAGGTGCTGACGACAACCAAAGTCCGGAGGGGAGCTGCCCACGAAGGATGTTGAGTGCTGGGGGGTCAGTGACCGGATTGAACACCAACAAGCCTTGGCAACTGCAACCCACGCAGTCAGACGAAAGATGCTTCTGTGAGGACCAGCAAGGTCCTGGGGCCTCTCCAAGCGATGGAGAGTCAGGGCATGTCTGGAGCAACCAGGAAAGCCCACTGAAAGTTAAAGTTGCCTTCACAGGGACCCACAGGCCAATGGACCAGGGATCGCGAAGGGACCTCAAGCTGAATCACTAAATACCAGCCCACGGAACACTCGTGGAGTGTAGGCCGGAAATCTTCAGTGGAATTACTGCTCGGGGTTAGGACTACAAGTAGCCCAAAGCACAGCCTCAGGGATTGCCGAAAAGCATATTCTGCTGCAAATGTACACGGTGCACAGGGGTACGGGTTACACGGTCCCCACGAGGGATACGGGCCTCAAAATTGCTGAGAGCGCAGATCAACCTCAGAGACCTTGGGAACCCACCTCCTGTGTTGCAGAAATCTTTGGAGTCCTTCAGGAGCTTCATAGATGCAAACGGGTCAGATGCGTTTAGGTGCCTGCTCAGCAGGGGAGTAACTCCTTTACTCCAAGGGAGATTCTTCAGTCATCCAGCGTTGTGCAGATAGTCGAAGTACTTGGTTTCTGTAGCAGAGTTTAGTCCAGGTAATATCCAAAGTCCTGTAGTCAGGGGTTCCTACTTTATACCCAAGGAAGGGGTGGGACAAACTCTGGGGACCCACCTATGGGAGGGTCAGGACAGAGGGGTGGCTACACCCATGTCCTTTGTCCAGTTTTGCACCAGAGCAGGAGCAAATGGCTCCTGCAACCGGTTTGAGCTGGACTATGCACAGGGACACCAAATGTGCCCCCAGTGCAGACATCAAAGCACTCTCAGAGTGCACCCACCCAGCCCCAATACACTAAAGCCTGTCTGGGACGTGGTCACACCTCCCTGTGACAGGAAACCTATTGTCAAACCTTCCCCTGCCGGAGTTTCGTCCAGCAGCAGGAGGGCAGACTCGTGTCTGTGGCTGGCAGCATCCATTTTGTGATGCCAGGGTCATGAAAGCTGGTACCGGGTGTACCGGTGTTGTCATATTTCTCCCTCTAGGAGGGTGGAATCATACCTCCCACACCAGTTACTGGTGTGGAGGTATGATTCCAAGGTTTTGACACCAAACACGACATGTTTCCATGCAGCCGTTTTAAAGTTAGCATTTACCGCGAGGTTATAATGCACTTAAGTATATATGGTTGGCTGCATCACAAACAACCCCAGAATATAGGTTCCGAAGGCTGCAGAGGGGCTCTGCTCATGCATGGGCACCTCTCACATAAAACCCAGCACCCTGTCTTCAGGATTGATAAGGCCTGCCATAGGGGTGACTGATAGGTTTATATGTGCAGTGATTAGGATAGATATAGTGAACCTATATCTAAGTAAGGGGTGCATGCACCACCTTACACAGGCTGCTGTAGCAGACCTGTTGTGTCATTTTAAATGGTCTCTCAGGGGTGGCATAATACATGTTGCAGCCCCTGGGAGGCCTCTGGGGTACCTAGGCCCTGGGTACATAGTATACCAGATACTAGGGACTTATAAGGGTACCCCATAATCCAATCTGGAGTGTACCTAAAGTACATGCAATCAATTTAGAGGAGAAAGCAGCTAGACTGGGGTCCTGAATAGCAGGATCCCAGTCAGACTAAGTCGAAAACAGTGAAACATCCCCAAAAAGTGTGGGTAACTATAAGAAGCAGATCCTACTCTCCTACACAACCCCCCCACCCCCCCCAAACGTCAGGACATTAAACTAACCTTGACCAGTTGAGTCTTCATGTTCTAAGTGGAAATATCTGGAGAGTCCATCTGCATTGGCATGGTTACTCCCAGGTCTATGTTCCACTGTATAGTCCATCCTCTGTAGGGAAATGGACCACCTCAAAAGTTTGGGGTTTTCACCCTTCATCTGTTTTAGCCATAAGAGGGGCTTATGGTCTGTCTGAACAATGAAGTGAGTGCCAAACAAGTATGACCTCAGCTTCTTCAGAGCCCAAACCACAGCAAAGGCTTCCCTCTCAATGGCTGACCAACGTTTCTCTCTGGGGGTCAGACTTCTGCTAATAAAAGCTACTGGCTGATCCTGACCTTCATCATTCAATTGTGATAACACAGCCCCTACCCCCAACTCAGATGCATCTGTTTGGACAATGAATTGTTTGGAGTAGTCAGGACTTTGCAGAATGGGAGCAGTGCACATGGCCTGCTTCAGGCCACCAAATGCCTTTTGACAGCTAACTGTCCACTGAACTTTCTTTGGCATTCTCTTGGAAGTTAAGTCATTCAAAGGGGTCACTATGGATCCATATCCTTTGACAAACCTCCTATAGTACCCAGTCAGGCCCAAGAAAGCTCTGACCTGAGTCTGGGTGGTTGGAGCAACCCAGTCCATGATGGTCTGGATTTTGCTCTGCAATGGTTGAACCTGGCCTCCACCCACAAGGTGGCCCAGGTATACAACTTGACTCTGCCCTATCTGGCGCTTGGTGGCCTTGATAGTGAGGCCTGCTTTCTGCAGGGCCTCCAAAACATTTCTCAGGTGGACCAGGTGATCCTCCCAGGTGGAGCTAAAGACAGCAACATCATCAAGATAAGCTGCACTATAGCCTTCCAGGCCTGTAAGGACTTTATTCACCAACTTTGAAAAGTGGCAGGTGCATTCTTCAAACCAAAGGGCATCACCACAAATTGGTAGTGCCCACTAGGGGTTGAGAATGCTGTTTTGGCTTTTGCATCCTCAGCTAATCTGATTTGCCAGTAGCCAGCTGTTAGGTCAAATGTGCTCAGAAACTTGGCTGAGGCCAAAGTATCTATAAGCTCATCTGCCCTAGGGATTGGATGGGCATCAGTCCTAGTGACTGCATTGAGACCTCTGTAGTCAACACAAAACCTCATCTCTCTCTGACCACCCTGGGTGTGAGGTTTGGGTACCAAGACTACTGGACTAGCCCAAGGGCTATCTGAGGGTTCAATCACTCCCAAATCCAACATCTTCTGGACCTCAGTCCTGATGCAGTCCCTGACATGGTCAGGTTGCCTGTAAATCTTATTTTTAACAGGCAGACTGTCCCCAGTGTCCACTTCAGGAGTGCACCAGGTAGTCTGACTTCGAGTCAGTGAAAACATATGTCTAAACTGATTAGGAACTTTTCTGCAATCAGTTTGCTGCTGGACAGTGAGGCTGCCTGCCAAGGCTACACCATCAACTGAACCATCATCAGGGTTCTGTGAGAGCAGGTCAGGGAGTGGATCACTCTCCTCCTCCTGTCCTTCATCAGTAGCCATGAGCAAGCCCATGTCTGCCCTGTCAACATATGGTTTGAGCCTGTTGACATGGAGCACCCTATGGGGGCTCCTGGGAGTTCAAAGGTCCACCAGGTAGGTAACCTCTCCCTTTTGCTCAACAATTGTATGAGGGACACTCCACTTGTCTTGGAGGGCTGCTGGGGCCACAGGCTCCAACACCCATACTTTCTGTCCTGGCTGATAAATAGTCAATGTAGAAAAAAGAGAGAGGAACCCTAGTGTTCAGAATAGGGATGGGGTCAAGCCACAGTAAAAAAAACAGAAAACCCTATTCAGTCTGAATACATGTTTGGATCATGGGCTACCTACCACATTTTAAATGATACCGATGTGGTACACAATGCAGAGAAGTCAGCACCACTTTAAACAACACAATGCAGAGAAGTCAGCAACACTTTAAACAACACAAAGTTCAATGGATAAAACAATATGGGAATGTATTCAATATATCATAATAATCACATTACACATTACACATTTCATATTTAAAATACAATATCCAATACTATACATCACAAGAAAACTAAAAGTCGACGCAGCGTTTCGGTGAGATGTTATTCTTTCACCTTCTTCAGGACAGTTTTCTGAGTGGTAAGAAAACACTTTATTATTATCACTTCATGTAAGAGTTACCAATAGTTACTAAACATCAGTATCTATATTTCTTTGTGTTGGGGCTGACTTTTAACACATCATAGAATCAATTTTATATCATTAAAACACATTTTATTTCTTTAAAAAAGACAAAATGACACATATTCTAAGAACATTCAATTTAAAACCTAATCTTAGCGCCAAATAATCCAAACACATATGTTGAACTATGTAGAAGATAAAAACCTACCTAGAATAGGTGGTTTCTAGAGGTCTATTTTATTACAGACCAAAGGAGGAAATGCAGGGATGAGTATTGTCCCTCCGCAGTTTTTATTAGGGATCAAATTCTACCCTAGAAATAAGCATAAGTGGAAAATTACCACACATGGTGTCTCCATGTACTCGCTACTAAAGCCGTACCAATTTGGTTTAATAACATACCTTATTAATAACCACGTGATGTGGGTAATGTTCGTTGGTGCCACCGAAGTTCAAAATAAAATAAAATCTGCAACAATATACAAAATCCCATTGAATTGTCTGAAAAATTAGTGGCCAATATCATAGGAAAACCTTTTATCCAATTGGGCTTACCAAGTATAGACTGTAACATTCATAGATGCAACAGATGTTCCGTGATTGGAAAATTCTAAATCTTTTTTCGCCGTTTATCAATTAGGGCGATGAGAGAACTGCATAAAAACATAATTGCAAGTCTACAATTGTCAAATAGTCTTTCACTGGCTCAAAAAACAATTTATCATTAAAAGTTTTATGAGGAATTATTCAATTACCTGTAGCAGTCGCTTTGAAAATAATGCGACGGATAATGGTACGAGGCCTGTAACAGAAATAGTGCAATTTACTTCTATGCCCATTGCAGGACACAGTAAGCACAGTAGGTTATCTACTTCAAGATACCCTTAGCTAAGTCTAAACCTTTCATATATAGTATCAGTACTAGGTTAATGTGAGTACTGACATTTCTTGAGAGCTAGTTTAAATGCTAACCAATGCGGACTGCATGCCGACTTCCGGGGGATTCACCCTGTCTAGAAGTCCCTAGCTGTGTGTCAGCATACTTGTCGGCTATGGCAAGCGGTCCAAAGATAATGCATACGGGAACGGGGGTGTTTCAAAATCTTATATATACGTTCCCCATCTTCACGAGACGCTAAATGGACGCGCTTGTGACGGAACTATCCACGCATTGAGTATTTGAATATGCGTGCTAACAAAATTGTTACAAAGCTAGCAACTTCAGTAATAACAGTGCATGGCTGCCAGACCATATCAGTTACTCGAAGGGATAAACGCTATAGTATAGTAAGGAGAAATCCCGCCGTCAGCGCCATCACGCTTACCTGTTGAAATCAACCGGCCTCCTGCGACCAATCAGCTTCGGTCAGGATACACACTGGCGATGACTCCGGAAGGCCGTTTAAATTCATGTGCATCTGGTCATGTGACACACAGTCGAACAACTAAACCCATTTGCTGAATCGAAACAACCTATTTTCTGCTTTCTTTAAGAACTGGACTATAATACTTGATATCATCCATAAAAACAAACGATACGGTACTCACGCACTATAATCGTAATAAAATAATTTTATGTATATAATAATGTGTTATGTTTCCACATCCGATGCGAATCGGTGCCGCGAACATGGCGGCCATCTTAAAGGGGTAATAGATCACAGTAATGCTGCAAGGTTTATTTTCTCATCGACACTCCCTACTACCACGGACACTAGCTATTTATCTGACCGATAGATCTCACAAATATAAGGAGTAGCAAAGATATAAAATACAAAAATATAAAATAGATTTAAAGATGTGCAAAGGTATTTTATATCTTTGCTACTCCTTATATTTGTGAGATCTATCGGTCAGATAAATAGCTAGTGTCCGTGGTAGTAGGGAGTGTCGATGAGAGAGAATAAACCTTGCAGCATTTACTGTGATCTATTACCCCTTTAAAGATGGCCGCCATGTTCGCAGCACCGATTCACATCGGATGTGGAAACATAACACATTATTATCTACATAAAATTATTTTATTACGATTATAGTACGTAGTACCATATCGTTCGTTTTTATGGATGATATCAAGTATTATAGTCCAGTTCTTAAAGAAAGCAAGAAAATAGGTTGTTTCCGATTCAGCAAATGGGTTTAGTTATTCGACTGTGTGTCACATGACCAGATGCACATGAATTTAAACGGCCTTCCGGGTCATCACCAGTGTGTATCCTGACCCGGAAGCTGTTCGTTGGTCGCAGGGAGGCCGGATTGATTTTAACAGGTAAGCGCAATGGCGCTGACGGCGGGAGGTTTCTCCTTACTATACTATAGCGTTTATCCCTTCGAAGTAACTTGATATGGGCTGGCAGCCATGCACTGTTATTACTGAAGTGCTAGCTTTGTAACAATTTTGTTAGCACACATATTCAAATACTCAATGCGTGGATAGTTCCGTGATTAGCGCGTCCATTTAGCGTCTCAGTGAAGATGGGGAACGTATATATAAGATTTTGAAACGCCCCCGTTCCCGTATGCATTATCTTCGGACCGCTCGCCATAGCCGACAAATATGCTGACACACAGCTAGGGACTTCTAGACAGGGCGAATCCCCCAGAAGTCGGCATGCAGTCCGCATTGGTTAGCATTTAAACTAGCTCTCAAGAAATGTCAATTAACCTAGTACTGATACTATATATGAAAGGTTTAGACTTAGCTAAGGGTATCTTGAAGTAGATAACCTACTGTGCTTACTGTGTCCTGCAATGGGCGTAGAAGTAAATTGCGCTATTTCTGTTACAGGCCTCGTACCATTATCCATCGCATTATTTTCAAAGCGACTGCTACAGGTAATTGAATAATTCCTCATAAAACTTTTAATGATAAATTGTTTTTTGAGCCAGTGAAAGACTATTTGTCAATTGTAGACTTGCATTTATGTTTTTATGCAGTTCTCTCATCGCCCTAATTGATAAACGGCGAAAAAAGATTTAGAATTTTCCAATCACGGAACATCTGTTGCATCTATGAATGTTACAGTCTATACTTGGTAAGCCCAATTGGATAAAAGGTTTTCCTATGATATTGGCCACTAATTTTTCAGACAATTCAATGGGATTTTGTATATTGTTGCAGATTTTATTTTATTTTGAACTTTGGTGGCACTAACGAACATTACCCACATCACGTGGTTATTAATAAGGTATGTTATTAAACCAAATTGGTACGGCTTTAGTAACGAGTACATGGAGACACCATGTGTGGTAATTTTCCACTTATGCTTATTTCTAGGGTAGAATTCGATCCCCTAATAAAAAAACTGCGGAGGGACAATACTCATCCCTGCATTTCCTCCTTTGGTCTGTAATAAAATAGACCTCTAGAAACCACCTATTCTAGGTAGGTTTTTATCTTCTACATAGTTCAACATATGTGTTTGGATCATTTGGCCGCGCTAAGATTAGGTTTTAAATTGAAGGTTCTTAGAATATGTGTCATTTTGTCTTTTTTAAAGAAATAAAATGTGTTTTAATGATATAAAATTGATTCTATGATGTGTTAAAAGTCAGCCCCAACACTAAGAAATATAGATACTGATGTATAGTAACTATTGGTAACTCTTACATGAAGTGATAATAATAAAGTGCTTTCTTACCACTCAGAAAACTATCCTGAAGAAGGTGAAAGAATAACATCTCACCGAAACGCTGCGTCGACTTTTAGTTTTCTTGTGATGTATCGTATTGGATATTGTATTTTAAATATGAAATGTTTTTAATGTGTAATGTGATTATTATGATATATCGAATAAATTCCCATATTGTTTTATCCATTGAACTTTGTGTTGTTGAAAGTGTTGCTGACTTCTCTGCATTGTGTTGTTTAAAGTGGTGCTGACTTCTCTGCATTGTGTACCACATCAGTCTCATTTAAAATGTAGTAGGTAGCCCATGATCCAAACATGTATACAGACTGAATGGGGTTTTCTGTGTTTTTTTACTGTGATAAACAGACAACACAGCCTTTTGGTCATGCCAGGCCTTTTGCAATTCCTGGCTAGCCTCAAGGTTTTTAGTTGCCTTCTTCATGTACTCAGCCATCCTGGAGCGGAGACCAAGTACATAGTCCACAATATCCTGTTTAGGGGGTTTGAGAGGTAACTCCCATCCCTCCTTCACTAGACAAAATGGACCCCTAACTGAATGTCCAAACAGAAGTTCAAATGGGCTGTAACCAACCCCCTTCTGAGGAACCTCTCTGTAGGCAAAGAGAAGGCAGGGCAAAAGTATGTCCCATCTGCGCCTAAGCTTTTCTGGGAGACCTTTAATCATGCCCTTTAGGGTTTTGTTGAACCTTTCAACTAACCCATTGCATTGTGGGTGATAAGGGGTGGTAAATTTGTAATTTACTCCACACTCCTTCCACATAGCAGTCAAGTAACTAGACATGAAGTTTGCATCTCTGTCTGATACTACCTCCTTAGGAAAACCCACCCTGGAAAAGATTCCCAGGAGGGCCCTTGCCACCACAGGAGCTGTGGTAGTTCTAAGGGGAATTGCCTCTGGATACCTAGTGGCATGGTCCACCACCACCAGTATAAATCTGTGCCCAGATGCAGTTTGAGGATCCATGGGACCAACAATGTCAATCCCCACCCTCTCAAAGGGAACCCCCACCACAGGTAGTGGTATCAGGGGGGCCTTTGTAGTACCATCTGCCTTACCACTGGCTTGACAGGTGACACAGGAGCGACAAAACTCCTTGGTGTCTTCAGACATGTGAGGCCAATGAAAGTGAGGGACAATTCTGTCCCAAGTCTTGTTTTGGCCTAGGTGACCTGCTAATGGGATGTCATGTGCTAGTGTCAATAGGAAGGCCCTAAACTTCAGAGGTATAACCAACCTCCTGGTGGCACCAGGCTTGGGGTCTCTACTCTCTGAGTAAAGGAGTCCATCATCCCAATAGATCCTATGGGACCCACTAGCACTCCCAGTAGCCTCAGCAGCAGCTTGCTGTCTGAGGTGTTCAAGAGAGGGGCAGCTAAGCTGCTCCTGGCTCAGATCTGCCCTGGAAGGGCCCCCTGTCCCCAAGAACTCAACCTGATCAGGTTCAAGCTCATCTGGGACAGTTCCTTCTTCAGGACTAAGATCAGCTCCCTCAAGAGACTGGTCTGGATTCTGAGGCAGGGGGGAAGACACTGCCTTAACCCTACTGCTCCTTCTCTTGGAAGGCGCCTGGTCCCTTTTTCCAGGATCCAGGGCCTGTTCAGTGTTAGACATTTTTGCCTGTGACCTAGTCATAGCAAACACATCTGCAGGGATACCCAACATTTCTGCATGAGTCCTGAGTTCCACTTCAGCCCAAGCTAAAGTTTCTAAATCATTGCCCAACAAGCATTCAACAGGGAGGTCTGCACTTACCACAACCTTCTTAGGGCCAGTTACCCCTCCCCAGGTGAAATTAACAACTGCCAAGGAATGGTCTGTCCTGACTTTGCTAGCATTGGTCACTTGGTACATCTCACCAAGTATGATTTGTTCAGGAGCCACAAGATCTTTTGTCACCATTGTGACACTTGCTCCTGTGTCCCTGAATGCCAAGGCCTCTTTTCCATTTATCAAAGGCTGCTGTCTGTATTTACCCAGATTACTGGGGCTTACAAATAAGGAGGCAATATCCATGCCTCCATCACAGACCAACACAGCCTGAGTTGGAACTCTGACTAGGCCAGAGTCCATCTCAGATCCCAGGGTTAACCCTACTACACCCTTATTCTGAGTACCACCACTTGGAGCTGGACTAGGGGGAACAGTTGCCTTAGGGGCAGTGGTGGTTGGAGTTGAGTCCTTGGACTTGGTACAATCACTTGTCCAATGGGTCTTCTGTTTACAGATTTGACACCATGGCTTCTTCTTGCCTTTACCCTTGTTTGATTGTGGCTCCCCACCAGATGCAGATTTTTGGGGCCCTTGAGAAGACTTCTGGTCTTTACCCTTCTCCCCACCCTTATCAGAGTTTTTAGAATCTTGCTTCTTGGAGTCACCACCTTGGTTCTGAACCTTCTGCCTCACCCTGGTTCTGACCCATTTGTCTGCCTTCTCGCACAATTCTTGGGGAGAGGTCAGATCAGAGTCCACCAGGTACTGATGCAACAGCTGATTTTGACAATTATTAAGGATCTGCTCCCTCATAATTAAATTGTACCATCCTTTAAAATCACACACTTTACTGCCAAGTAACCAGCCTTCCAGAGCCTTAGTAGCACAATCTACAAAGTCAACCCAGTCTTGAGTCTGTGCCTTTTGGGTATCTCTGAACTTAATCCTGTATTGCTCAGTGGTTAAGCCAAACCCATCAATCAGAGCACTCTTCAAGACTTTGTAATTATCAGCATCCTCTTCTCTAACAGTGAGGAGCTTGTCTCTACCTTTGTCTGCAAAGGAGAGCCACAGGATTGCTGCCCACTGCTCCTGAGGGACCCTCTGTACCTTACAGGCCCTCACCAGTGCAGTTATCCTTTTGTGGATGTCATCCCCACTATGGTAGGGAGGGACAATCTTGTTCAGGTTCCTATGGTCATGAGTATGTTCTCTACTCCTAGGGACACTGTTGCTGCCACCATGGGGCTTTAGCCCCAACTTTTTAGAAGCTCTCTGAAGCTCCAGGGATTCACTATCCAAGGACAATTGCTCTCTCTTGATTCTGAGCTTAGCTCTCTCAAACTCAAGCAGTTGGCACTTCCTCTCATAAGAGGACTCCCTTTTATGAGAAGCAGAGGTCCTATGAGAAACAGAGCTCCCTACAGAAGTACCAGAATGATTAGATTCCTGAGAAGGAGATCTTGATCTTCTTGGTAAACTGTTAACCCTTCCAGGAGGGATAAAGAGAGGGCCACTGAGGCCTTCTTCCTCACCCTCAGGAAGAATTGGATTGTCCAGGTTAGGATCAGTTTGATCCTCCTGGCCAGCATCAGAGTCCAGGTCTTAGAAGTTTTCACTTCCTGGCCTTTCCTCTTCTGCTGCTCCACCCCCTTTGCCTGCCTCATCAGACCCTGGGGTCTTTCTGAGGTCATCTAAAAGCAAAGCCTCTATGAGGCGTTGAGTGTTTGGGTTTTTCCCTGTCTTCAGTTTTCTAGATGTACACATGGTTCTCAATTCCTGAAATGAGATGTGGTCATACTTAGTTGGCAGAGGCCCACTGGCTTCTGGCCTAGAAGACATACTAGTGTGGTGTGGTGTAGGCACCTACCTACCCTTGTGGGAACTGAAACTCTCTTGAGTTGGAGAAAGGGTGTGCTAGGCCCTTGACTTACCCAACTCTAAGTTCAGTAGAACTTACTTTATTCTAGTCTTGATTTATATGTACCTAAGTACCTTTAGTGGTTTTCAGTTAGTCACTCAATGAGATTATCTGGTAAAACAATAGCAAGCTTGAATCCCAACCGCTGCACACCAATGTGAGAAGTTGGCCTGGTATATGCTGTCCACTAATTAAAGTGGGCACCTTGCACCAGCCCAAACGACCTTTATTGATGATTAGGTTAAAGACAACCTTTATTGAAAGCTAGCCTAGTGGTAGCTATGGAGAGCAGCCTTCAGGCTAAGTCTCGAAGGAATGTAAAGCAGCTTGTTTTACCAGTATATAACCTCCTGAATGACCAAATGAAAGGAGAACCACACAAGGTATATATAAAATAAATGTATTTATTACTAAACACTCTCTACTAACCTCTTTATGAGATTAGAGAACAAGGCACACAATATTAAATCACTAGAACAACAGTAAATAGCACAATACACAGTGGGCTCCAGGGGGAGACCAAACCATATACTAAGAAAGTGGTATAACAACCCGGACTTGACTAGACACAGTGCCTAGAGCACGTAGAATCGCTGGGACCCCAAGGAACCACCCAAGGTAGTGACACAGGGGACCCACGGAGGACGGGTGCAGTGTGTGAACACAGGCGCAAGCTCCGTACAACTCTATGGGAAAGTCGCAATTGGAAATTTAAAGATTAAGGACACTTCAGAGAGGGCTTTAAGCAAACCCAGCTAAACATAGAAGGTTCTAAGGCCAGCACCCTTGAGAGTACCGAGGTACCCGTGTTACCTATCCCAGAGGAGCCGGGTGCCTAGGGGTCAAGTGGTGTCGGAAACCCTCGTCGTTTTCAATGGCGTGATGCGAAAAAGTACTGCTGCCGTGGAGAAGAAAAGGGTCCGGTGTGATCCAAGTCTGGATCGGAGATGAGAAGAACCTGAAAGCAGAGGGGACAAAGTCTGGGTCACTTCACATGACCAGGAGCAGAGCAATCAAATGCCCACCGATGTCGGGTGCTTCAGGTGAGAAGAGGTGAAGCTTGACTCTGCAGCCACGGGGACCAGGAGGCGCTGACGACAACCAAAGTCTGGAGGGGAGATGTCCCACGAAGGATGTCGAGTGCTGGGGGGTCAGTGTCCGGATTGAACACCAACAAGCCTTGGCAACTGCAACCCACGCAGTCAGAGGAAAGATGCTTCTGTGAGGACCAGCAAGGTCCTGGGGACTCTCCAAGCGATGGAGAGTCAGGGCATGTCTGGAGCAACCAGGAAAGCCCACTGAAAGTTAAAGTTGCCTTCACAGGGACCCACAGGCCAACGGACCAGGGATCGTGAAGGGACCTCAAGCTGAATCACTAAATACCAGCCCACGGAACACTCGTGGAGTGTAGGCCGGAAATCTTCGGTGGAATTACTGCTCGGGGTCAGGACTACATGTAGCCCAAAGCAACTATCGTGCTGGCTTAAAGGACGTTTTTTACGGACCCGGCTCCAACAAACTCATGTGGCTAATACCGTTTGAAGTACACCATACTATATATACTCATAGGACTTCGCTCTACCATGAGCCTCACCTATGCGCCCTAGGATTAGCTTCAATCCTCTTTAATATACGCGTCTGAGGATACATTCAATTTCTATATCCTATTGCCCTGAAGAAGCCCATTTTTTGGGCGAAACGCGTTGGCTGGTTCTATCATACGAAGCACAACTGAGAATAAAAAGACCAGAAACGTTTATCTGCAAATACTTTTTATTGACGTGTTTTTGTGTACTTAACTGCCTGTGTCTATATATTGCCTCTCATCCAACCAATTCACTTAGCTATGGAGAGCCGCCTTCAGGCTAAGTCTCGAAGGAATGTAAAGCAGCTTGTTTTACCAGTATATAACCTCCTGAATGAGCAAATGAAAGGAGAACCACACAAGGTATATATAAAATATATGTATTTATTACTAAACACTCTCTACTAACCTCTTTATGAGATTAGAGAACAAGGCACACAATATTAAATCACTAGAACGACAGTAAATAGCACAATACACAGTGGGCTCCAGAGGGAGAACAAACCATATACTAAGAAAGTGGTATAACAACCCCGACTTGACTAGACACAGTGCCTAGAGCATGTAGAATCACTGGGACCCCAAGGAACCACCCAAGGTAGTGACACAGGGGACCCACGGAGGACGGGTGCAGTGTGTGAACACAGGAGCGAGCTCCGTACAACTCTATGGGAAAGTCGCGGTTGGAAATTTAAAGATTAAGGACACTTCGGAGAGGACTTTAAGCAAACCCAGCTAAACATACATGGTTCTAAGGCCAGCACCCTTGAGAGTACCGAGGTACCCATGTTACCTATCCCAGAGGAGCCGGGTGCATAGGGGTCAAGTGGTGTCGGAAACCCTCGTCGTTTTCAATGGCGTGATGCGAAAAAGTACTGCTGCCGTGGAGAAGAAAAGTGTCCGGTGTGATCCAAGCCTGGATCAGAGATGAGAAGAACCTGAAAGCAGAGGGGACAAAGTCTGGGTCACTTCACGTGACCAGGAGCGGAGCAATCGAATGCCCACCGATATCGGGTGCTTCAGGTGAGAAGAGGTGAAGCTTGACTCTGCAGCCACGGGGACCAGGAGGCGCTGACGATGAGCAAAGTCCGGAGGGGAGCTGCCCCACAAACGATGTCGAGTGCTGGGGGGTCAGTGTCCGGATTGAACACCAACAAGCCTTGGCAACTGCAACCCATGCGGTCAGAGGAAAGATGCTTCTGTGAAGACCAGCAAGGTCCTGGGGACTCTCCAGGCAATGGAGAGTCAGGGCACGTCTGGAGCAACCAGGAAAGCCTACTGAAAGTTAAAGTTGCCTTCCCAGGGACCCACAGGCCAACGGACCAGGGATCGTGAAGGGACCTCAAGCTGAATCACTAAATACCAGCCCACGGAACACTCGTGGAGTGTAGGCCAGAAATCTTCGGTGGAATTACTGCTCGGGGTCAGGACTACAAGTAGCCCAAAGCCCAGTCTCAGGGATTGCCGAAAAGCATATGCTGCTGCAAATGTACACGGTGCACAGGGGTACGGGTTACACGGTTCTCACGAGGGATACGGGCCTCAGAATTGCTGAGAGCGCAGATCAACCTCAGAGACCTTGGGAACCCACCTCCTGTGTTGCAGAAATCTTCGGAGTCCTTCAGGAGCTTAGTAGATGCAAACCGGTCAGATGCGTTTAGATGCCTGCTCAGCAGGGGAGTAACTCCTTTACTCCAAGGGAGATTCTTCAGTCATCCAGCGTTGTGCAGATAGTCGAAGTACTTGGTTTCTGTAGCAGAGATAGGTCCAGGTAATATCCAAAGTCCTGTAGTCAGGGGCTCCTACTTTATACCCAAGGAAGGGGTGGGACAAACTCTGGGGACCCACCTATGGGAGGGTCAGGACAGAGGGGTGGCTACACCCATGTCCTTTGTCCAGTTTTGCGCCAGAGCAGGAGCAAATGGCTCCTGCAACCGGTTTGAGCTGGACTATGCACAGGGACACCAAATGTGCCCCCAGTGCAGACATCAAAGCACTCTCAGAGTGCACCCACCCAGCCCCAATACACTAAAGCCTGTCTGGGACGTGGTCACACCTCCCTGTGACAGGAAACCTATTGTCAAACCTTCCCCTGCCGGAGTTTCGTCCAGCAGCAGGAGGGCAGACTCGTGTCTGTGGCTGGCAGCATCCATTTTGTGATGCCAGGGTCACGAAAGCTGGTACCGGGTGTACCTGTGTTGTCATATTTCTCCCTCTAGGAGGGTGGAATCATACCTCCCACACCAGTTACTGGTTACTGGTTACTGGTTACTGCATGGTAACATGTTACCATGCAGCCGTTTTAAAGTTAGCATTTACCGCAAGGTTATAATGCACTTAAGTATATATGGTTGGCTGCATCACAAACAACCCTGGAATATAGGTTCTGAAGGCTGCAGAGGGGCTCTGCTCATGCATGGGCACCCTCTCACATAAAACCCAGCACCCTGCCTTCAGGATTGATAAGGCCTGCCATAGGGGTGACTGATAGGTTTATATGTGCAGTGACTAGGATAGATATAGTGAACCTATATCTAAGTAAGGGGTGCATGCACCACCTTACACAGGCTTCTGTAGCAGACCTGTTGTGTCATCTTAAATGGTCTCTCAGGGGTGTCATAATGCATGCTGCAGCCCCTGGGAGGCCTCTGGGGTACCTAGGCCCTGGGTACATAGTATACCACATACTAGGGACTTATAAGGGTACCCCAGAATCCAATCTGGAGTGTACCTAAAGTACATACAATCAATTTAGAGGAGAAAGCAGCTAGACTGGGGTCCTGAATAGCAGGATCCCAGTCAGACTAAGTCGAAAACAGTGAAACATCAGCAAAAAGTGGGGGTAACTATAAGAAGCAGATCCTACTCTCCTACAACATTGCCCCGGTGTTCTTCGCATTTTGACTCTCAATGCTTCCTCAACGGTGCACAGCTCGGAACCGAAGCATCACCTACATCTGTGAGATCGATGACAGCTCATCGCCTCCCTTGCTCCCAGCATCGCCCTCAACGTCGATGCATCCATAGTACTGTTCAGTGGACCAGGGCTGGTCCCTGCATCCAACCCGCGCTCCACGCGGTCTTCCTGAACTTTTGGATTTGACCCAGTCTAGTGCGATCAAATAGCACCAGTTGGCACTTTATGCTTTTAAGCACTACAAAACAGTTTATTCTTTAAAAATTCATATCTTGACCTCTACATGTTGGATTTTTGTCGTTTTGGTCATGTATTATTCATAAAAATACAATCTATTTTTTCTAACTTGGTATGGAGTCTTTTTGTGGTGTTTTCACTGTGTTACTGTTTGAGGTTTTGCACAAATACTTTACACAATGCCTTTTAAGTTAAGCCTGACTGGTCCAAGGCAAGCTACCAAAGAGTGAGCACAGGTTAATTTATGGGGTGTGTCGGACTTACCCTGACTAGGATTGTGGTTCATTCTTGGACAGGGTACATACTTCTGCCAACCAGAAACCCAATTTCAAACATGTGTGTACTAGTAATGGGAGGATAAGGGTTTTAGCATACATTACCTCACTCCCTTTCATGTGGAAGATACTGCAGGAGACCATCATAACCAATGGCTCAATTATAAAATAATCCAATGGTGAGGATCCAGGTTTCTTCCTCGTCCCCTCTTGTTCTGTATGAACAGAAGGTGTAGGCCACGCACAGCTGAAACCTACGTCTGGATAAGCGATTTGCAATTGTTGCTAGTGTAGATGTAAGTCACGCATGATTTTAGGAACTTATTCACTGAAATGGGTGGGTCTCGCATGTATTCCTGGCCTACTCCTGCTTTACATATATCTACTTGTACAGAGTCTCCTTGGTACACAGTTACAGCACGGCTAAGTACAATGTGATATTAAAGTTTAATAACTATTAATCTTTTTTTCTTTCCTGGAATATATTTTTCATGATCTGCCTTCCCTTCCTGTGAATATGGGAAATAACGATGCACCGTCCACCAGTTTGCCCTTTTGTGCTTATGCCGCAGTCACTCAAAAAGGGGAGAAAGTGTTGAAATTATCATGTGGTTTATCACACTGTTACTAGCTTATTGGTGCAAATTGTGAGTCTGGGCCACACTCTGTATCCCCACACTATTGATCTGAAGACATTTGCTTCTAGGAGAAAATCTGTGGCTAAAGCCATAAAAGGGGTTTTCAACTAGTGTCCATCAAAGAATTTTGAGGGCCTCATATTTTAGGTCTCGCCTACACAGCACGTGCGCAGTGTTGTAAGATGAATTGTTCACAATTCAGTGAGCTTACAACCCACCCACACCATACCATTGGTTGTTTTAGTTTTCACACTCACTTGCAATCTTTTGATTGCTTAGCTCCCTTAGGCTTCCCTTCCTTTCTTGTGTTAGCTTTATTTTCTAAGCATTTCAGTATTATTCCTGGGCATGCAATGTACTTTTCTACTTTTAACACAGGCATACGGCTTCTTATTTATGTTGCTTTCACTCAATCTGCCTTCTCTGTTAACGCTTTAGTTACTTACACTCACAACTGTACTACTCTACACCACTCTACTCTATGCCATTCCACTTTACACAAGTCCACTCCATTCTACACCACTCACCTCTAAGCCAGGCCATACACCACTTCACTCAACTCGACGCCACTCTACTTTATGCTACTCCACTCTAATCTACTATATGCCACTCTACTCTACATCACTCTTTCCACACAATGCCACTCTACGCCACTCTACTATTCACCACTCTACTCCCCTCCACTTTACTATACGCCACTCCATGCAACTTTTATCCACTCCAATCCATGCTACACTACTTACGCCACTCAACTTCACTCCACCCCCACTCTATGCCACTTTACTCTACCACACTCTATGCCACTCCAATCTGCACCACTCCACTCTATTTTACACCACTCTACACCACTCTGCTTCACTCTATTCCACTCTACGCCACTCTACTCTATGCCACTCCGCTCTATGCCACTTCACTCAATGACATTCTATGCCACTCCACTTCACTCTACGCCACTTTACACCACTCCACTCTTCTCTACACCACTCCTCTCTACTCCACGCCACTGTACTCCACCCCACTCTACATCCCTCTATGCCACTCCACTCTACTCTACGCCACTCTACTCTACGTCTTTTTACACCACTCTACACCAGTCCACTCTAGTCTACACCACTCTACTCTATGCCAGTGCACTCTACGGCACTCCACTCTATGCAACTCTCCACTACATGCCACTCTACTCTACATCACTCTACTCTATTGTACTCTACTCTACACCACTCCACTCTACTCTGCATCACTCCACTCCACACAATGCCACTCTATGGCACTCCACTCTATGCCACCCCACTCTATGCAACACTACTCTACGTCGCTCCACTCTACACCACTCCACTCTAGGCGACTGTACTGTATGCCACTCCATGCAACTCTACACCATTCTACTTCACTCTACGCTATTCTACTTCACTCTACGCTACTCCACTCAACTCTATGCCTCTCTACTCTATGCCACTCTAATCTATGCCACTATACCGTACGTCACTCCACTCTATGCTACTCCATGCCACTCCATTCTCCCCACTCACTTCCACTCTCCACTACGCAACTCTCCTCTATGCTACTCTACTGTATGCCAGGCAATTAACTTTTAGCTATGCTGAACAGCAGCCACACTGCTGTACAACATGGCTAAAGGACATTGGCAAAGCCAATAGCTCTCACATAGGCAACACCTATTGGCTTTGCCAATGCTTGTTAGATGTAGTTGTGCCATACATAAATTGACCTTCTCTTCATTTCTAGAGGGGTTCAGACCTTGAAGATTACCAAAAGGAAGGGTAATAATATCACTTATTTTAGGCCCTACTACTAAAAGGTTGAAACAAAAAGTTGTTTATTCCACTTAATCCTTGGTGTCTAAAAACACTCCTTTAGATGAAGCCAGGTTGCTACATGAATTGTTAACATCTCGGAAGGAGCACACAGATGCTGGTATAGGATGCAACTTGAATTTACGGGTGGATCTGAGTGTGTAAAAGTGAATGATGGGTGTATACCTGAGGCAGTATTGCAGTTGCTGATTGTGTGTCTTGGTGTTCATGATGTCCAATATGGCTCCCATGTCAACCGTTTCCTACTCGTGTCCCGTATAGTTGCATCCTTCTTTCTACGTGTCTGCTATGAAGCCCCGAAATACAATTACACCTTTAAGTTCAATCTTCAGCTTACAACCCAGATAGGGAACAACCCAACCTACAAACTACTTCTATATGCAGGTGAGCCAAAATGAGCTGACCTATGGTTCAACAGTGTACAATATTCCTATGTCAATTCATATATATCATTTCTGGCCCAATCTAATAGTAATGCCATAACACTCAGTTGTCTGCAGCCAACTGTATCTTACTCCTGACACACTCACATTAAACACATCTGCACGAGGCTTGTCCATCACCCGTACTGTACCAGTCAATAAACTAGCTATGACCAGATGAAAAGGCATGGAATAACTGAAGAGACCTATCACATACTGCTAGTCAATTGCAGGACTTTAATCTAGTCCACCACTGCAGGTCCCAAATAGCTATAAAGTATGGCTGCTTCTTTACATTTTACAATGACACAGATGGGATATGATAGTAACAATACCCATCCCTGCAGATCTCTCCTCTTTTTTCTCTTTCCAATCATGCCAACTCAAGACCAAAACTTTAAACAAAATTTCAAGTTGGACTACCCACCTCAGTAACCATATAAGTAGACTACAATCATAAGAAATACCATAAAGGGACTTGTAGAGCTGCTCAAAGCAGCCATCTTACTGAAACCATAAACTGGGAGTCTATCTCCACATTCCAGAACCCTGTAACTGCACCCCGGTGGCCATCACGCACGACATGGAAACACTAGGATCACAAAACAAAGATAACTACCTTCCAACCGCACACCCTACATGCTGGCCATGATGACAAGCGCTTAAGTGCCCCCAATAGGCGTAGTAAGCGCTATATAAATGCTGCAAAACAGTACAGTATGGCACTGCACTTGTCTCATACAGTTTTGAGTTCCAAACCTACTGCTACCTGCAAGAGTGAGCGACTGCTAACCTAAGCTGCCACCATTGAGGGTCAAACACAGAAAGGGAGTAACTTGATGCATAGCAAGAGCAGTAAAGCAATGTACACATAAAGGATACTGCCCAGTAACCACTGACTGCCACAGATCTCTCTCTCTCAACCTCCTTGTGCTAAGGGAGAGAGTAGGCCTGTACAGGTTTGCTTGGAAAATAACTCTTGCCCTGCTGGTGGATCATGCCAGTTTGCCCCAGAGCTACAACCTTGGAGTCCATCAGTGGACACCAAGACAGAAAAAGACAGCAAAAGGAGAAAGGAGGAGGAAAAGAAAGGCAGGAAAATATTGAGAAATGGAGAAAGCAGGGATGTAAAAGAATATGCAAGTGTGAGATAAAGAGATAGTAAGTGTAGGGTCATGGAAGAAAGAGGCACGAGACGGAATCAAGTCGCAGTGGCCTTGGAATTCGACAACAGAAGAGTTTTATTTATGGAGTTTAATATAGCGTGCACTTGGCCCGAGGGCATCAGAGTGCTTCAAATAGGAAAAAGCAGACACAAATGTTACACATGGGGTAAATACCGTTACATATTGACTGTGTGGAAAAACAAAATCCAGGCAATTACATGTGTTTCAAATAAAAAACAAGCAGGTACAGGAGAGACAGACTTTAACATCAAGAGATGTGCGTTGGCATAACGTGAGCATAGATAAAGGCTAACTAGGATACAGTGTAATATAATCTACTGTCTTGGCAGGGAGTGTGCATGAAGCATATAAGCACAGCATAGCATACTACATAGTTGAGTGGCAACAATGCAAATCGGGAATACTAGGGGGCATGACTTATTAAAAAAAAGAATGCAATAGAACCTGTGGTATAAAATAATCCATAAGTGTAACATATTTGCCTGAAGCACTGTAGGATCATTGCTGCCGCAATGAGTGTGAGTTACCAGATCGTCCTATACCAGACTAGGGTTAATAGTGTTAGATGCTAAATATTTTTCAGGGTATGTCCGGGCGCCCCAGCTGCTAGCCTTGTTACATTGACTGAATAGCGGGAAAGGGTTCTGCAGCAGCCAGCTTCGAAGAAAATCTTTGGATCTCGGCACTTACGCTTTTTACAAGTTAAGCACTGCCTTTTACTATTATCAGGTGGACCAGCTAGTAATCGATATGGGCTCACTGCCATTCAGCTAACTGTGATTCCTGAGAGGTAGGTCCACTATGCACCAATCATCATGCGCAGAAGATTTCTGGCCCAAGGGGCAGTGGTTCTATGCTGTGCATTCGCAGACTGTTCCGTGGCCCCTGATATATGGAACCATGGCAAGCTGTTTTTTAGGTCGAGCCTAGGCAGCGCATGCACTGCTCTGCGAGGCATGCTTTATTCAGGTATGGACTTGAAGCTCCGCCCACTCTCCGCCCATGTTTTACATTGGCTTGTGTCATTGCCAACTGTAAACTGTAGCTTTTCATTGATAAATAGGCTTAGTAGCCCCTCCTTAGTACCACCTTGTCTTATTTTGTAAACTCCCATGAGGAAACCTCCAAGCACTATTTTCTCAAATAGCTTTGTCATGCCTGCAACGCTCTCTCCTAACACTTTTTTTAAAAATCTTTATAGCACGGTCGCCGAACGCATTTGCAATGCAATAGGTCTCGCATTTGGGAGAGTTTAAGCTATTGGCATTGCAAATTATAATGCCTTTTATTTATCTGTTTTAAAAACAACATATAAATAAAAGGTATTGTAAATACAATGCCAATAGCTCAAACTCTCGTAAATGCCAGACTTATTGCATTGCAAATGCTTGTTTATGTGAGCCCAGAGAGACTTGGACATATTCTTGAACGACATTTAGTTGCCTTAATAGTGCCCAGTTAGACTGCAAAATAAAGAATTTGGGAAAACCTGTTCCAATAGAGGTTTAAGAAACATTTGTGTTCAAGCCCCTCTTTGTTTAGCCTACACATCTGTACCCAAAATAGTGATTTGTCTGTGCGTCACTCTATAAAATGGAGCTGTACATGTGCGTAATATCAGCTATGCAGATGACGTCCTGTTATAGGCTAGCAGCGGGCTTTGGATATTGACTCTAATCACACAGAGCGAAATGCACCGTGACCACTTAAACTAATGCCATGATGATAGGCTTTGTTGCAGTTGATAAACAGTGCCGGATTAAACCCTGTGGAGGCCCCTAGGTAGTCGAAATGTTCGCCCCCCCCTCACAAATTATCTCCTAATGCACCAGATTTTTTTTACAAACTGACAGCTGCCAGAAGATGAGCTTTTAAGAGACAAACTGTTATGTGAATCTGATGTCTCTGGTTTATGTACTTTAAGTTGTATTTTGATCTGTTGTTGCGGGCCCCTAAAAAGGAGTGGGGCCCATAGGCCGCTGCAATCCGGAACGGTAAACAGCCCTCACAACGAAGCCGTCACCCCGCATGCAATTACAACGCGGTCGTTACAACGACCGCGTTGTAACAACGCATACCATTACCCCGCAAGTCGAAACAACGACTTGCGGAGGGGGGAGAAGGTGTTGGATTTAAAATCCAACACCTTCCCTACTGTCCACACAGACTGGAGTTGGAATAGTAAATTATACTATTCCAACATCCAGCGCCCCCCTCCGCAAGTCATTGTTCTGACTTGCGGGGTAATGGTATGCGTTGTTACAACGCGGTCGTTGTAACGACTGCGTTGTAATTGCATGCGGGGTGACGACATGCGTGAAAAGGAGGCATATTCATCCGGAACTGTTGATAGAACAAATGTTGATCAGTTAAGGGAGTTATGCTTAAAGGGTGCCCAGTTATAAATGTTTTGCCACCTTTGTGCACCACTATTACATTTCCATGCTTGTTAGAACTTTAAAAGATGCGCTATTATGAATAGCAGAAATGCTCTGCAGCACTCTAATGAAATATAAATGGGGTTAGACCATGGAGCCCATTTAAAAGGGTATGAGGCAAAGCTGATTCCAGCTCTTACATATGGTTACCCTGTATGGCTTCCCTTCAGCTGATAGTCCATCGATGCTCTCCCAAGTTTTGCCTCTGGAATATTTTTTTCCATCTGCTCGGCTCAACCACAGTAGTTGTCATTAGGATAGAATTTAACTTGCCTTTGTTCTGGTGCTTAGTTTTGCTCATAGAGGATGTAGCCTTACGGCTAGAGCAGTCGACCTTGAAGCTGGGGAGCCAGGTTCGAGTCTCGGCAATGACGCTCAACATCCTGTGATTCTGGGCAAATCACGTAATCCCCGTGCCTAACAAAAATGAATGTGTCCATCTGTAACGAAACTGGTGCTCATGTAAAGTGTAAAGCGAGCTATATAATACTAAAAAAAAAAAAAGATGAATTTCAGGGCTATGCAAGCAGGTAAAGACACTTTTGCAGCCACATTTGTGCAGATGTAAGGAGACAGTATGAGTGAAAATTTTATAATTGTGTATTTGTCCCTGATGGTTAGCTGTCTGGCACAAAGTGTGACTCTTTTCCTTCAACTGATGGTTCAGAGGTCTGCCATCAGCAAGGAAGCTGACTCGGAAGATATTCGCTCTGCAGGGTCTTATACTCAGTACATTGCCTTGGTGGACAGGGTTCTAGTAGTATCTACCTGGTCATTAGTTTACGTCTGAAACTTAGGGCCAGATTTAGCACTTGCTCATGCAGTGCTGTGCAGCAGCCACAAATGGTACGCTGCGTGAAAAGGAGAGCGCCATATTTACAGAAATATGGCACTCTCCTCCTCTTTCCCTAGCGCCGGCGTTGAAATCAGCTGCTGTGCGCCACGGAGACACCTTTGCGCCAGGGTGCAAGGGTGTCTTCGTAAGTCTAGCATAGGTTTTGTACTGGAAGGATACCCTTCCAGTACAAAATACTATGCTTAGACTGACTTCAACCCTTTTCCCTCTTTGTATGTGTGCTGTACAGTACACGTACAAAGTCGGAAAAGGAAGGAGAATTTGGAGCGCGCGCCGGCAGCAAAACAAGATGGCCGCCCACTGATTTTCCTCTGCGGGAACCGAGGAATCCTCTACACACTGCCGGGTGGTTTCTGCTCGTATTTACATTCTGGCAGCATGAACAGTTATCGGAAATGGCAGGGAGTGGCTTAGTAAGCTTTTAGGCTCATAAACTGAGCATTTCTGTAAGCTTTGCCTGCCGCTCCTGTCCTGTCAGGATAATAGCTGCCATTTTGGAGGGCTCTCAGCCTGCTTCAATAAATATAATGGCTTGTCTTTTGCCCATTAAATCTCCTTTTTCTCCCTACTAATTACTTAGATTGGCAGCATTACTGATTTTTCGCCTTTTTTTCTCCTTTGAGAGATATCTCAAACTCCCACTCACAGCGAATCTTTAATTTTTTTTCTTTTGTGTTCACTTCCAACGCTGGTCACACTCTGTTACCTGACCCATCAATCCTCGCAGGGCGAAGTTATATCACAGAGCTTCAACATGGATATTGCGCACTCCTCCAAAATTGCGGCTTCTACTGCTTCAGGCGCTCGCAAGGAGTCTGGGGGTGTTGCAAACAAAAGAGTAAAGAAAGACCCCTCTTCACCCACAAAATCTCCATTACTCTTGACTCTGGATGATATTATGGACGAATTAAAAAATATGAAACCTTTCATGGTGGAGACTAGTGCGACTTTACAACGGATTGAGGATAAGTGGTCCATCCTGGATTCAAGACTCACAGAGGTGGAACAACGGGTGAGTGACACCCAAGATGTCGCGGCCAAGGTGACCTATTCAACTAAGGAGGTTACGCAGCTTAAAAGACTGGCTGAGGATTTGGAGAATCGTAATCATCGCAACAACCTGCGCATTTATGGTATTCCGGAGGGATCAGAAGGTCAGGATATGATTAAATTTCTCAAGCTGCACATCCCCAAAATTGTGGGGTTCATATCTTGTGCGGAATTGAACATTCAACGAGCCCATAGGATCGGTCCTTCTTCTCCAGAATCTTCTAACAGACCTAGAGGTATCATTGTCCTGTTTCTACAATATTCTGACCTCATGGAAGTCCTTATGATAGCCAAACAATGCAAGCAGATGCTCTGGTCGGGGCCCAAAGTCTTCTTCAGTCAGGATGTGGCCATGGTCACTGATGCAAGGCGTAAAGAGTTTTTGGAACTAAGACCAGTTCTGAGATCATGAATGCACGGTATGGGCTTCTACATCCATGTTTTTTCAAGGTCACCTACAAGGACAGGACGATCTCCTTAGAAGACCCTAAGGAACTTAAGCAATTCATCCGTGAACACAAAGGAGAAGATATGGAACTCAGTAAAACCTAATTTGTGTAAATTTTATTTCTGTTTTCTTAAAGTCTCTCTTTTTGTTGTTTTGTACAGGCTCTGCATTTCTTTGGTTAGTTGGATCGTGCTGTGAAGGTTGATGTCGTCTTCCCACTTCCAGTCTTCATGTTTTCGTGTATGCTGTATCAAGTTTTTTTTGTTGTTGTTTTTTTATCACATGGCAGGTCTGTCTGAAGTTCCTGGTTTATTTGGATATGTAATATTCTATCTTCTATCAGTTTTGTATCAAGTCACCATCTCCGACTTCATATGTTTTTTTTTTCCTCATGGCCTCCCTTGCGTTGGACATCTTATCTTGTTCCTCGCTCCTTAACTAATATTCTTCCATTCCTCATTCTCTTGAACGTTATGACTGAAGTCTTTCAGTTTTTTGTCATTCTTTTTCTTTTCTATACACTGGGGAGTTATTTTCTTCACTTCCCGCTGCTCAATATTCCCCTTCTATCTCTATTTCTTTTTTTTCTTTATACTCTCTCTTTTTCTTCTTTACTACTAATTGTGGCTCTCCTTTAGACTTTATTCATCCCTCTATATTCCTGTTTACTCCATCAGTTTATTGTACTTTTTATTTACTTGGTGTCAGGTTAATTGTTGCAAATTTCATTCATGTTTCACTAGTCATTTTATATGTTATTCATGGCTCATTTGCATACTGTCTCCTGAAATGTAAAAGGACTTCGTAATCCTGTTAAAAAACAGAGGGTCTTAACTCACCTATCCAAGTTGAATTGTCAGATCGCTTTTTTACAGGAGTCACATCTTAAAGATATTGACATTGATTGTATGCGTAGGCAATGGGTAGGTTCTGTTTTCCGTTCTTCTGCTGTTAATAATAAGAATGGTGTTTTAATTTTATTGCATAAATCCCTGCATATTTAAGTGATTAAGGAAACCAAAGATGGTGCGGGGAGATGGTTACTATTGAGTGTCAAAATGAATAACACCCCTTTCTCAATATGTAATGTGTATGGCCCTACAGGTGTGGATTTACAATTTTGGGAACAATTTTCTACTATCCTATCCGATTGTTCTTCAGATTATTTTATAGTAGGGGGAGATTGCAACCAATTAATGGATCCTTTTATTGACCAGCGTTCTAAAGTAAGATATATCCCCAATAAAATGCAAAAATCCTTCCAGAGGTTTATTTCCTCTAGAGGTTTAATCGATGCCTGGCGAGCTGTTCACCCAGATGTGCTGAAATTTACATATTTTTCTCCTGCACACGCCTCACAATCCAGAATTGATTACTTGTTTGTCACTCAAAATGTTATCCAATCATTTTTGAATGTTGAGATTGGCTCCATTCTGATCTCAGATCATGCCCCTGTTATTTATGACCTAGATATCCTTAATAACAATCCTCGACCTAATAGGTCCCTGCAAGATAAACAGTTTACTGATTAATTTTCTGATTTCACTATCAATTTCTTTGCTGTTAATCTTCCTGGTGATTCACAGATGAATTGCATATAGGATGCATATAAAGCGACCACTAGGGTTTTTTTTAATATTGACTATGTTGCAGTAAAGAAAAAGAAATCACTTAAGGATTTTTCACAAATGCTTAAACAGATCAAAGCGTTGGAACATGATTAATTTTTCCGCCAAAAAAGCAGACACTAAATTAATCCAAGCTAAACTGCAATATAACAAACAATCTTGTATTGATGCACGTGGTACTTCACTTGAAATCAATGCCAAATTGTTTGGCGGCTGTAATAAAGCTGGGAAAATGTTGGCCAATTATTTGAAAATTAAAAAACAAAAATCGAAAATACAAGTTATTACAGACAAAGATGGATCAACTCGCACTAAAGATATAGAAATTCTAGAATGTTTTACACAGTATTATACTAACTTATATTCAGTAGAGTCTTCTCCCACGACTGACCAATTAGATTCTTTCTTTCAATCTATCCCCAAAATGACGGTCAACACACCAGATCTTTCCGTCCTAGATGCTGACATAACTGAGGAGGAGCTCAAGAATGCTGTTGTTCAACTCCCTAAAGATAAAGCTCCTGGTCTCTATGGTTTTTCTATGGTTTTTCTGTTCAATTTTACTCACATTTTGCACGTCTCCTACTTCCAAAACTAATTCTTTTGATTTCTTATTTTGTTACTCGAGAATGCACACAAGGAACCTTTTCACAGGCAATGCTTTGCCTGCTCCCAAAGAAGGGTAAGGACTTATCCAAGTGTGGGAATTATAGGCCCATTTCCCTTATTAATACGGATTGCAAAATATTTGCAAAGGACCTAGCGTTACGCATTAAACAGGTTATCCCAGATTTAATAGACATCCATCAATCAGGTTTTGTGAAAGAACGTTTCATCTCAGATAACTCCCGAACCTTCCTTAATATAATCCATATGGCCTTTAAATCCAAAATTCCTCATGATGCCATAACTTTGGATGCTGAGAAAGCCTTTGATTGTGTTGGGATTTTATGTTTGGTGCATTAAAATGGCATGGTTTTAGTCCCCATGTTCTTAGATATATTCATCTTCTATACTCTCAACCTTCCACTTTAATTTATGCTAATGGCATTTAGTAGTCATATTTCCCTCTTTTCCGAGGCACCAGACAGGGTTGCCCTCTATCTCCCCTCCTTTTCATTCTTTCTCTGGAACCTTTCCTAGAAAAATTCGTAGATCTCCGGCTTTCTCTGGATTTAAATACAAGCATTTGGAAGTTACATTCACTGCTCATGCAGATGATGTGTTTTTATATGTCTCTAACCCACTAAATACGCTTCCTGCTTTTTTTCAATTATTAAACAATTATTCCCTAGTATCCGGATATAAACTCAATATAGACAAATCAGAGGTACTGCTGTTAAATAAATACTGTCTCCCCGATAGGTTTAAGCATACTGGCTTTACCTGGACATCTAAACCCATCAAATGTTTAGGCATTCTATATTCCAATACCATTAAAGAAATCATTCAAATAAATTTGAACAAGTAAAGTCAAAAATCTCCAATATGTCGCTAGCATGGTCCCCTCTTTTCTTATCTTGTTCGGGTAGATTAGCTACGATTAAAATGATTATGTTACCTATAATTAATATTTATATGTCCATGCTTCCAATCAAACTCCCTCTTACCTTTTTCAAGTTTGTTAATTGTTTACTTTTATCTTTTCTGTGGAACAAACGTAAGTCGAGAATATCGCTATCTCATCTTCAGCAGGCTAGGAACAATGGAGGGGTAAATTTTCCTGTGATCAGCAAATATCATTCTGCTTTTTCTCTAAAGCAGATTTGGACCTCTCTTTCAGTTCCTTCTCTGGATGAATGCACAGTCTGGTACCAATTGGAGCAAGCCCGCATTGCCCCTTTTTCACTTATTCAAATGGCCTACTTATCCCAAGCTCCTAGGAATTTCCTTTCACCCCTACTTACACACTCTCTCTCAGCTTTTACACCTTTACTCCTTAACTCTAATTCCTTACTAGAGATTGTTTTACAAACTCCGATATGGTACAACAAACACATTAAATTAAATAATCAGGCCCTCTTTTGGAAGGAATGTATAGAAAAAGGAATATTAGTATTTGGCCATATAATTTTCAATGATTCGTGTTAGAATTTAGGGACATCCAACTTAAATACGACATTTCATCCTGTTATGCAGCTCGATTTAACCTTATTAGGCTAACCATTCTTCAGCTCTATTCTCAATCCTCCTCTTCATCAAGTCTTCCATCATCTCCCTCACCTCCCATTGATTTCTCCTCAAAAGGGAAAGCTTCCTATACATACAAACTCTTATGTCTTCCGCCTAAAAGTAGACCCAAATCAAAAATTGAATTACGTTGGGAACTGGACCTATATCAAGAATTTTCTCAACACATTTGGGAAACAATTTGGGCCAAGATACACACTACTTCCCGCTCTGATGCCACCACCCAAACTCTATATTATTTCTATAATATACTTTTTTACACTCCCATTCATCTATTTCAGTTTCATCTAATCAACGACACCAAATGTTGGTCCTGTGCCCAAGAAAACTGTGGGTTTTTGCATATGTTTTTTGATTGTCCCCGAGTTCAGAATTTTTGGTTGCTAATATGGAATAAGCTTAATAACATATTGTCTACGGATTACACGTTTAACATCGTATTTGGGTAGCGTGTCCCCTCTATGGCAATCTCGCAAGGCTATTGGGAAATTTATTGCTTTGACGATAGCCCTTGCTTTACAAATTATCACTTCCAATTGGAAAGACACTTCAAAAATCACCTTCATTGCCTGGTGGAATTTATTATGTCATCATCACTGGTCAGATAGAGCCCTTGCTACCACATTACCCTGTTTTGGCTAGAGGAACATCATACTTATCCAGAACTGTTGCCCCCGCTGGACCTGTGAGCACCCTTTTGGACTCTCATGAGTAGCCACTATATCGTTTGGTTACCCTGGTAATACCAGTTGATTGCTAAGTATGTTATTTCAACCTCATTCTGAATATTCTTCTTTTCTTTCCTTCTCCCTTTCCTCTTCTTTTCTCTCTTTTTCTTCTTTCATCTTTATTCTTTAAAATTCTTTCAAAAATGCTATAGTTTTATATTAGTACTATGTCTATGTAGGGGTATTTGTAGAGCGCACTGTTACTCTCAAGAGTGTCCTGGTGCTAATGGTTGAAAGGAGAGCAGCGGGAAGGAGAAAATTATTTCCTCTTTCGTTGTTTATTCTTAGTTGTTAATCCTTTTTAAGCTGTTTCATATATTATTCTTACAAAATGCTTGAGCAAATGTTTATCATTATACTATGTATTACTTACAATTCCATTCAATAAAGCATTGTTAACAAAAAAAAAAAAAGGAAGGAGAAATTAAAGCATTTCCCCTTTGTTGCGCCTACTTCAAAAGGGCGCAGGTTTCTGACACTAAACCCTGTCTACTTTAGTTAGTTAACAGGGTTTAGCATCAGAAACGTTGGGTGGTTGCATGAGAACGGCCATGCTCCACCCATGGTACACCCCCTTGACGCTAAGTAATGCAAAGCAGCTCTGTGTGCTGCTTTGCATTACTTTCACGTTATTTACAGTACTATACAAGTTATTGCTGGGCAGTAAATCAGGAAAAAATGATTTTGCGCCAATTTGCGTCACTTATGTGATGGAAACACAGCGTAAAACCTTAGTAAATCTCCCCCTTAGACTCAGTTATTTGAAACCTCGACTAGACCTCACCATGACCTGCAAATGGACGGGTAGATGACGTGGTATACACGAGATCACAAAAGATGCAGATTTTTGTTTATATAAGTGAGGTAGAAATGCAATTGCATATAACGTGATGCTGTCAGTATGTTAGTTAAGCCCAGAATATATTTTTCAGTGAACTGACAATGTTTTAATGAATAAAGGCTAATATAGTATGCACGTTTTGGGGTGCTCGATGAATTTCTGACTCTATTGCTGTTAATTTAAAAAAGGTTCCTAATTCTGTTTGAAAATGTTCATATCGTTTTCTAATAAACCAACATAAACTATTACAAATACGAATACAAGTGGTTCCGATTAATTCAAGCATTTGCCTAATGTTACATTTAGGCTGTGTGTGGGAAGAGGCCAGCTCATTCTGCAATCAGAAGCAGGGATCTCCCACACACCCCTGACGAGGAGATGGGCACCACCAAGCATTAGTGGATGCAAGGGAGTGAGCTCAGCCACAGCTTGAGGCATGGTCCTTACCTCTGGGGAAGGAAGGGCGGGGTGGTCTAGTGACCATCAAATGGTGGTGTTCACTGAGGAACAGGGTAGTCAGTACAAACTTGGAAGAGTGGTAAAGCGTGTATCGTGGGGAGGGTTGTGGTGCATTTGACAGTGAAGGACAACTGTTTTGTTTCCATTGAGTTGCAGGAACTTTTTTTATTGTAAATCGTTTTATTAAACAGTTGCTCAGTGTACAACAAACATAATTCATTGATCATTTGCACAATAGACATTGCAAAGATACACGTCACAGTGCAGTCACAATATACACCAGGATCAAATGAAAAGTTCCCAACGTATTTGTGTATCAACATCACAGTAGGTCAAAGCTGAATCCAGGCCTGGGTGTAACCCTCAGAGTGTCACTCATCTTTGTGTGGCAACTATCCATTTTCCTCTATAGTTGCGCCAACTATCCCAAACTTTCTCCCATTTCCTGGGTCACCCTGACTCTGATATACCACATGTTCTGCCCTTTCACACCAGTCCAAGTTGGTTTCCCAATCCGCAATGCGTGGGGATCCACTCACTCCCCAGGCCACCACTATGTTCCGCTTAGTGACCCCTGCGGCCAGCGCAAGCCATATCTTCTGATATTTAGCCCACACCTCCTCACCCGTTATACTCAAGAGGAGCCATCGAGCCTCAATGGCACATTTAGTCTCATGACAAGGGCCATAAGTTGAACCACACCCTCCAGTATTGTTGGATTACAGGACAGTCCCATATATGGAAGAAAGAACCCACCATGCCACATCGTCTTGCACACAGGTCTGCATCACACATCACCAGCCGATGCAGGTGTGATCTAGAATAATGGGATCTATGTAGTATCCTCAGCAGGATTAAGTAGAAATGGGCCCGTATAGCAACCTCACTAGGGCTCTGCACCTCCTACACCCAGTCGTCATCTTCAGTAAGCCCAATGTCTCCCTCCCATGCGTCCTGTAGTGCCTTCAGAGGGTCTGGGGAGTTGTTCATTAATCTCCTATAGGTCAGAGAGATGGCTTTGTTTGTCAAGGGATCTAAAAGGAGGCGGTCCTCTAGTGGCGCTGACTCTGGCAATTGTTCACCCTCCAGTATATGTCATCTCCGTGCATGCCCTAACTGTAGATGTCTAAAACGTTCTGACTCTGCCATCTCGTATTCTTTCTGCAGTACCTCAAATTTGATCAAAGCCTGCTCTCTCCGTGTATCACCCAGGTGTTCAATGCCCAGGAGCTCCAATCTGGAAAACGCCTTAAGGACCCCAACCTCCCGCAGGAGGTCACTGTCCCACAGTGGAACCCTGTCCGTCAGTTTGTTCTCCCACCGTCTGAGTGTCGGTCAGGAATGCTCTCTCTCGTCTTCTGCTGTATAGGATTGGGAGGCTACCCATGGCCTCCCAATCCATGTGTTATGCCGGCTCAGCGCTATCCGGGAACACCTAGTCGTTAATTGCTATCAACTGGGCAGCCCAGTAATACTTGTGTATGTTCGGGACTGCAAGCCCCACCTCATATACCCCTCTCTGGAGCTTATAGAGTGCAATTCTAGAACTACTCCCATTCTACAATAGTTGCCGCAATTCACTATCGACTTTTGTAAAGAAATCAGGAGGTTTTTGTATAGGGTGTTCTGTAGAACAGATAGCAGGTGTGGGAGGGTCATCATCTTGAAGAGGACAGCCCTGCCCATCAAGGACACCGAGAGCACCCGCCAATGGGCGACATCACTCCCGAGGCGATCTAATTGAGGGAGCAAGTTTCTCTTCAGGAACTCCCCTGCATCACACGTAATATAGATGCGTAGGTATTAAAAAAACATCTTGTACCAGAGGGGCTACACACCATGATGATAGGGTAGGGATGCCTCCTTCCAGGGGAAATATAAGGGACTTACCCCAATTGATCTGGTAGCCGGAATAGTCTCCGAAGAGCTGGAAGATATGCAGTATTCTGTCAACCGTGAGGTGGGGCTGCGTGACATAAAGCAGTATATCATCTGCATAAAGGAAGATCCTTTCTTCGCAGTCGTCCTCTCCACTGATACCCCATATAAGTGGGTCCTGGCGCACCCAGGCCGCCAAGGGCTCGAGCGCAGGTGCAAATATCATTAGGGACAGGGAACAACCCTGCCTCATGCCCTTATGAAGGGCGAAGAGTCTGGACAGCGTGTTATTGACTCACACCCTTGCCAGCGGGTCCTGGTAGATGAGTTTGACCCAGACGCAGAACCAGGGACCAAATCCCAGCTTAGTGAGGGCGGCAAAGAGATAGCTCCATTCGATGCTATTGAATACCATCCTAGCATCCAATGAGTGCAGTACAGCTCTTTCAGTGTAAGGAGTTGCAGTCATATGAAGTACTCCATAGAGACGTCATAGGTTTAATTTGGTACCCCTAAGCGGCATAAAGCCGGATTGATCCAGGTGGGCCACCATGGCTATCACTGCCCTAAGCCTGGTAGCCATGGCCTTCACCAGAACCTTGGCTTCTAAATTGAGTTGCAGAAAACTCTTTGTCATGAATGAATGTGGTGTCAGAGAGACAAGTCTACGGTGCTTGGTTGTTTGACAAGATGGATAGGAAGAGGACAGGATCGTCAACTCATGAGTGGCAGTGGTAGCTGTGCTCATCACCGATCTAAAGAAGAAGGAAGAGGCAGATGTTGAGTGCCACTGGCGACCGAGAGATGCTTGTGATGCCCAACTAACCACCTGACCTGCATCACACAGGAAGAGACTCAAATTAGGTCCTGGAAACAGGCCGGAGAGCAAGAACACACACAAGAGAAGAGAAAAAGGTGTATTTGCTGTTGGTTCTAGACAAGTGGTTTTAGAACTAGGGGAGATGATTTAGAATAGCTCATGAACAATAGTTTGCACCTTTATGAGTTTTAAGGAGAAAATTACATTTTTTGCAACACTCATTTGTGGTATTCTTTGGTGGTTAGATGACTTCACTTTGTACATAGATGAGTTTGGTGGCATGTTCTGTCCAATCCCTTCCCTCGATGGTACCCTACACCTCCCCTGCCCTCTTCTTGGACTCTGTGTTGAAACCCCTATCTTGCTTTGCAGCTTGGTCCTTTACACGCAGATATATAGGCCCAGGTTTGCTGAGGATTTGCAATGGCACTAACACAATGCTGCATGCTATTTGCTATCAACAGAGTATTGCATTGGAAACCTGAATTTTCATAGCAGATAAAATGATCTGTGATGCTTTGCACTGCTTTGAAACAAGGGGGTGCTATTGATGCATATTAACACAATCACCCATAGGTTCTGACGCAAAGCCTGATCTAAAATAGCCATGACAGGGCTTTGTGTCAAAAACTAATGCCTGGTTAAAGCATGTGGAAACAGGGGAAATGTGTCCTTTTCTCCTAAAGAAACAACACATTGCATGAGTGCTGAAGTATACTTCAGTGCAATGCCATAAGTGGAATGGGTATGCCCGGACGTGGGTCCTGTGCATACTGTGACAAAGGAACCAAGCTATACCCAACTGAGGAGCCCTAACGAGAGTGAAATTGGTCCTGGGTTGCTTGTGTTCTGGTTCAGGCAGGACCTGGCCTGGCAGTTCAGGCTGGAGTGTTCCTATTGGAGCAGGGTCAAGACTGATTTGCATATGGATGGGTCCAAACTGAGATACCATGGTGTGCAAAATAACAGTGGACTGGGATACGGCCTACAAGTGGCTGAGATTAATTCAAGCACTCCATCTATCACTATTTTGTATACTTCTATACTTCAGTGTGGGATCCATTTATATTTGTCTACAGTGCTTTTAATACAAATATATCAGTGCTGCTACTCACTGTGTCATAGTTTCTTTTTGGCCCTTTTTGCAGGGCCTTCCCCAGATTTGGGCCCTTGATTGCTGAACCCATTTTTGGGGGGCATTAGGACTCTGTGCACTTTACCACTTCCAACCAGTGCTGAAGTGCTTGGTAAAATTGGCTTACACCTAATTGGCACATGTAATTTACTTGTAAGCCCCTAGTAAATGGTACTACATGTACCCAGAGCGTGTAAATTAAATACTACTAGCGGACCTGCGGCACTCATTGTGCCACCCACTAAACTAGCCCTTTAAAACAAGTCACAGGTCTGCGACGGCAGCCTGTAGTGCACGTTTCAAGTGCCATTTCGACCTTTGCAAAATAAACCTTTTGCCAGGTCTAAACATTCTTTTTAATACTTATAAGTCACCTCTAAGGTAGGCCCTAACGGCTCACCCGGCAAGGTGCATTGTATTTAAAAAGTAGGACATATGGATTTGGTTTTTACATGTCCTAGCAGCAAAAAACTCCTAAAATCATTTTTCGCTGTTGCAAGGCCTATCTCTCTCATTGACTAACAATGTGCTACCTTATTACATTTAATAAGTGCTAACTTTGGATTGCGGGCAGGTAGAGATGTGCTGTTTAGACTCAAATTGCAATTTAAAGTCAGATTTTAAGTCACAATTCTGAAAATGTCACTTTTAGAAATTTGGCATTTTCTTGTCCTAACTATTTGTGCCTTCTGCCAATATCCTGGGTCACATGACTGTGAATGGCTCTGCTGTTTGGGTTAGTGTATTCCTTCCAGACAGTGACATAAAATGAGATTAGGTGTAGACAGAATGAGCCATCCTGATAGGATTGCTGCGGTGGAGCTGTACCCAGCCTCCGTTACATTTCAAAGGGCTATTGCTCCTGCACACACAAAGGAACCTGACCGTAATCTTTTGTCACCCTAGATTTCTAGGAGCTTTGACAGGAGAAGGGAAAAACTTTCCAGAACCAGATGTGGGGCCGAGCTCTCTGAGAAGGGAGACTGGACCTGCTCCCTTCAACCCAGGCTACCTAAGTGACTCCATGGGTCAGTTGGCTGACCTCTTGTCTGAGCTACAGGGACATAACAAGCTCCAGAGACCTCCCTACAACTACGCAGGTGACTTGCTGCAACTGGAATTGCCTGGTCCTGCAACTGTACCTGCCTGAGCCCTGCTGGCCTCGGTAGAGTGAGTCCATGATCCACAAAGAGACCTAGACCCTTGGCTAGCGTTAGCGCGTACTCATCTCTAATAAAAGGTGAAATCCTGGCGCTTTGGGCTCCCTGTGACCACGAACGGGCACCTTCACGCGAGACTCTGCCATCTACGACAACTGCCAATGGGAAGCTTTGGTGAACCTGACTCTTCGTGTTACAGCAACCACTAGCGATGACGGTGAGCGCGAGATCTGTACTTTGCGCTACAGCAGTGACAACCTGCAGTGACCGCCAACATGAAGCTCCAGCAACAACCATCCATGGCACTCGACTGGCTTCTCACACTACAGAGACGACAGCCCGCGCCATCCAGCCTTTTCTTTGCGCTACAGCTATGACCATCTGCAACACTCTCCCTGTTCTTCACCGCCTCCTCCACCGCGAACGGAACTCTTCATGCCAGGCTTTGAGAAGGTAACTGTTTCAGCAGGACTAACCCTGTCCCTGTATCCGGCCTGAGCTCCATCGCGGTAGGCCTGAACTTGTGACTTTCCCCCAGTTTAGCATGACCTGATGACTGCTTGTGGTGCTTTGCACTTTTAGGCGCTATACTTACCTAAAACTTTGAAATCGAATATCTCTGGTTCTACTGATTGGATTTTTGTTGTTCTGGTATCATTTTTTTGTCTATTTTTTTATATTGGTTTGGGATTTTGGGACTTTGTTACTGTTTGGGTGTTGCATGAATACTTTACACAGTGCCTCTAAATTAAGTCTGACTGCTTTTGTGCCAAGCTACCAGATAGTTAAGCACAGATTAATGTAGTGGCTTTTGTGGTTCACCCTGACAAAGATTGCAGTTGTTGCTTGAGTGGGGTCTTAAACCCCTTTACCCCCCCCACACACACATCCACTAATCCAATTTCTTACAGTTACTCTCCCATTAAAAGTATTTCACCAGAGCTGAGAAGTGGAGGTACTCTCCGTTACAAAGTAAAGAAGTGTAGGCACTCAGTACCTGCTATTACCTGCCTATTTAAAGCATTGTCTAGACATAAAGTTTGTTCTGCAAGTGGGCGCTCCCAGTTCAAATCCTCAACACTGCATTGTCCCCTCTGCACCACGGGAAGCTGTGTGTTCACTGGAGGGACGTGTTGCCTCTGGCAGGACACTATAACTCAATGAGTGTCTGCAGGTCTGAGTCAAGGGCAGACAGTGTTTAAAAGGCGCCTCGTTAACAATAAAGCCAGCATGCAAACCTTACCCGGTAGCGCTCTGAAGTTACCGGGACGCTTTAAGAAGAATGGTGCAAAACTCCCAAACAAGTAAATACTTAAATGAGTGCTGTGCAAATAAAACGTCTCTACAGTTACTGACAGTGTGCCCATACTGAATGCAATTACTACCAAACACCGCAAAAAGCGTAGCTTCACCAGGGTCTTTTGTGTCGCATTTAATAAAGCGCTGAGTGGGAACAAAGGTATTGGGAAGCGCTTCACAGGTGCGTCAGTCATATTAAACAAGGTCATATTCTGTTTTTTGTTTTTTTTAAAGAACATGGATAGTACGTGATTTGCCCAGAATCACAGGATATTGAGCCAACGCCGAGAATAGAATCTGGTTCCCCAGTTCCACAGTCGGCTCGGTGCCGACCTGAAAGAAACAAGAATTAAACGACCACAGGAAGATTCTGGTCCGAATAACCTGACCTTTAACCCGCGACCTCCTTAGCTATCAGTCCTGTCTTAACCGAGGGAAATCGTGCTCGAGCCTCGAAGCCTAATATTTTGGCAGGGGAGGGGCGATTAATTCAGGAGGGGAGCCCAGTAAGGAGGGGCTCGCCGAGGCTGGCGGGGCAGGGGCGGGTGGGGTGTGAAGCGTGCCTCTCCGCAGGGGTGGGGGCGGGGGGTGTCTCTGCAGCTGGGCCCCTTTGTTTGCACAGCCAGCACTTTCCACATCAGCCCACCCTTATCTCTCTCCGAGCCCCGAGCAGGCCCGGGTCTGCCATTGTCCCAAATTTCCATTAAACGACCCCCAGAGGCCAATGTTACTTCAAAGGAGGCCAAACGGCCCGAAATAGACACAGACGGGGAAGGGGGTCAGGAAACAGATTTTCCGTTCCCCTCCCGCGTCGCAGTCTTGAACACAAACACCATCTTTTAACGATCCGAAAACACGCGCGAAATAAGAGCCACATTCCTGCGTGGTCCGGGGTGTAACGCCCAAATCTGCACCCAGACTCTCACGAGAATGGAGAGGGGTGGGGGGTTGCTGTCGAGGGGTCAGGGGGTGTACGTACCCCTGCCTCCTTATTCAGGATCATTAAGCCTTCTTTGACTTGTGTGCAAATTGTGAATGAACAAATATTGCTGTTATTCGTCAAACGCGGGAAAAAAGGACTTCCCTTCCGCTGGAAATACTAGGGCTGGAATAATGTTTAAAGGCCAATCAGAATAGCAAGAGATCAGTAGGGCTTGCTGGAGATCACACAACCTGCCACGACCGAGCCGGGCACTGCTTGACTTGACAAGCCATGATTTAGCCGCATTCATTTAAACCGGGCACACATATAGGTCAGCAATCATGCTCCCCGCCACAAGTGCCATGAGGCGGCCTAACCAGCACGTAGTGCTCTATAACCAGAATGATGACCTAGCTTAGAATAAGAATGATTTTCATGTAACTGCAGTATATATTCCCTTTGTTTTTCAGGCTGTCTCTAATTCCATTGAGCCTTCATTCTTGTTCTTGTCCTTGTTGCAGGTCTCACAGAGTGTATTGAGCGCAGATCTGGAGCGAGCACCTGGAGCATTGCGCCAAAATCTAGAATCAACATCTTGACTACTGTGTCCATCTCTGAATGCACCATCTAGAACAGTGTGTTTATCCCCAGAGTCAACATCTGAATAGTGTGTCTAGGTCTGAAGGCAACATCTGGAACACTGTGTCTAGTTTTGGAGGAAACCTCTTGAGCACTGTGTATAGTTATGGAGGCACAGCAAACACAAGATGATGGATGAAGTGCTGGAACCTGTCAACCACTCACCCCCAGTCAAGAGATCTGGGCTTAATCCATTGTTCTTTTGCTCACCGTGCCACCTCAGTTTGGACCCAACCTAATGCAAATCAGTCTTGACCCTGCTCCTCATGGGAACAGTCCAGACCAGGTCCTCCCTGGCCCGGAAACAAGCATCCTGGGACCAGTTTCGGGGTTTCACCGCTCATCAGCCAGGCTAGCTTGAATCCAGTGGCACAGCGAGCAAGGGACCCGCGTCTGGGCTTACCCTTGTCCACTTAGGGTGAACATAGCAAACACAACAAGATGATGGACGGAGCGCTGAAACTTTTCAACCACTCACCCTCAGTCAAGAGATCTGGGTTTAATCCATCGTTCTTTTGCTCACTATGCCACCCCAGTTTGGACCCAGGCATATGCAAATCAGTCTTGACCCTGCTCCTCATTGGAACAGTCCAGCCCGAACTGCCAGGTCAGGTCCTGCCTGGACCGGAAACAAGCATCCTGGGTCCGGTTTCGGGGTATCACCAATGCCAAAAAGCCAACTACAGGCATAAGTTGTCACACATGATCTACAGAAAATGCATAGCTCCTGATCTCCTTGTTGGGACAGTGTTGTCTAGCATAGCTCCACGACTGCCACACTGATGCAAATTTTCAGGAAATCCAGATGAGGTAAATTTACAAACACTAATGCGGATCAGCTAAATCTCACCTAGCTCCCCTCAGATCAACTCTGAACGCAGCAGCCAGAATGGTCACCGGAGTAAAGAAATATGAACACATCTCCCCTGCGCTCAGAGAGCTCAAATGGATTCCAATCGAAATGAGGGCCAATTTCAGAACCGCCTGCCTCACGCACAAAGCGCTGCACACAGGCAAACCCGCCTACCTGGCCGCCAAACTCCAGAAGGCCGGTCAGACAAGAAGCCTAAGGAGTACCAACACCCTACTCCTTATCCCTCCAAGAACTCGCAAACAAAAAATCGCATCCCGATCCTTCACAGGAAATGCTCCCAAAATCTGGAACTCCATACCAGTCCACATCAGGACCAACCCCTCCTACCTACAATTCAAAAGGCAGCTCAAAGAACTCTTCCTCAACCGATCTCTCCTGTATAGATAGCTACAACCTAACCATCGAAGCAGGCCAACAACAGCTCACAAGACACTTTGACATTAAGAACTCTACCTCACTATCCCCTATCCCCCCCACCCCCCGGGCCAATCCCGTCACGAGCACTGTGCTCTCTCTGACGACAAGGCCGTGTACATACTATTGTGATAACATACCCTGCAAGTGACATTGTGCGCTCTACGACGATATTACTATGATACGTCTGGAGCCATTGTGCATACTAGTATGTCTATGTATCTTACGAGTGATCATGATGTAAAGCGCTCCAATACCTTCGGGTCTGGCCAGCGCTATATAAAACTCTTAAATAAATAAATAATGCTAAAAGAAACAATTTAACCTTGCCAGTGCTTATCTGGAAAATCTAGCATGGACCAGTTCTTTCTGACCTATGTTGGGCCATAGACTAGCATGATTTTACAATCTCCTGGACACTGATTCGATTGAAGCCCATAATATCTTCAAACAATGGCTGCTTCTAATATAAACTCTCTCCTCAAGCACAGCTGTCACCCAGTCTGAAGTCATGAAAATAACTTTCAAGCAGTGTTCCAATCCCAGCAAGCTTGGCATGACAGGGTTTAAAACCAGTGCTGACCGAAAGTCACACTCATCATGTGAGTAATTTGAAAGACATGCATGAGTTTTTTTCTCAAACATTTTCCCATCCCACCTGTAAACAAGCATTGGTAAATGCACAGGTTTCGCCTATGTGTTTCTTAATACTTTTTTTTAAGCTTTAGCTTGGTGAGCAGTTGAGTAATATAAATGAAATAGATGAGGCAGAAGAAGGTGTGGGCTTGGGGGGTTGGAAACACATGAGAGCAGGAAGGGGGTGGGAGGAGGGCGGGGTGGGTTGACATGAGGCAGAAGGAGAGCCACAGATAGCCCCTGAGATACTTTAAATGGTAACCGGCATAACAGGTCATCCTTTGTCACCGAATGATGACTGAAATCTCAAATCTGCAAACAGTCCAATAAACACAAATTTAAAAGGGGGCTTGACGACCGCCTGTTGCTTTAATACTGCACCAGAACCATTCACCTTTATAAGACAGCTGCTGTTAATGGAGGGGATGGGCAGGGACTTCATATTTTTTCGTATGAGTCCATCTGAGATGAATGGGGCCCTGGTGGCGCAGAATAATTTAACACTGAGTCACTGGTAACTTCATCAGATACTGCCCCCCGGGGATCATAAGGTGTCAGTCTGCTGAGTACAAGCCCTGATGCCGCAAGTGGCTGAAAGTGCTAGACTCTGACGAGAGCGATCCCAAACATCATTTAGTGCTTGCTGTTTTTGCAACAAGAGAATCCCTGTCTCGCCCAGTGTGTTGGCGTGTGGCGCCAGCAGACACATATTTACAGACTTAGCTGCACAATCATGTAACAGTGCAATTGCCTGGATGCAAATGTATGGGGGGACGCTGTTGATGACAACATCTTTTATGTATGCAAAGGCGCGTTAGAGTAGCAAGGGAAAACAACCGCTCGCTTTTCCTGGTAGAAACTTTTCTAGAACAAGCGAAGCCAGGCACACAGCTGCGAGGGGTGAAAGCTCGCTCTTCCTGCATGCTTGATACCTTTGATTTGGCCGCAGCATGGTCTCTGCAAGCGCCAGCCTCTGCAATAAAAGGGAGCACTAGAGTGTGGGCCTGCTTCAGCCCCGGGGGGACTGGTGAGTGCCATGCCAGACCAGGATTCACGAGGTCTCCACTGAGACCAGCAAATCGTGCTGAGCCCACAGCACTCGGGCAGCGCTGTAACTTTAAAGCAAGGGTGTAGCTCTTTCCGCCATCACACAGGAAATTCCCACCGCCGAATTAGGATGGCGGTGGGAATACCAATGTGTCCGTGGCGGCCGCAAGGCAGTCCTTTTCCGCCCGCCTTGCGGAACCAGGACACAGGGCAGCATTGCTGCGGTGCCTTGCAGGCACCGCCATAGGGATTACGATATCCCTTTCTGCCTGTCTTTTCGCGGCGGTCATCCCACCGTGAAAAGACAGGCGGAGGCTGGGTTCGGGGGCTTGTTGCGGGCCCCCTCTGTGGGGGGGAAGGGGTGCACTGGGGGGGGTACCCATGCTACCCCCCTGCATTTTCATGCACCAAGTTGCAGGCACCGCGTGGTGCCTGCCACGTAGTGCAGGGAAATGCAGTGCAAGCACTTTTAACATTGCGTACGGTGCTGCAGCCAGCAGCACAGCCCGCAATGTTAAAAGCCCTGGATGCGCCCGCCAGTATGGCGGAAGCATCCTAATCCCAGAGGTGGGACCGCCGCATGTCTGGCGGGTGGTTCCAAACACCGCTACGATGGCGGGCGGACCAAGTCCACCCACCATCATAATCAGCCCCTTAGTGAAGACGACAATGTCCCTATGGGCCACGTGACAATAGTACACAGATTGTCTTCTATCATTCAACATCTTCTTTAAAAAACTGGGCACAGGTACAAGGTGCAGAGCATGGAGCAATTCATCTTCTAGTAGCATATGTCTCAGGAATTCCCATCTCGCACCCAACCACCGCTAACAACAAGCATGTCAGCTGGTCAACGTCCTGCCACTCTTTCAGCAGTTTTTCTATTCCAACCAACAAAGTATCACTATTGCCAAAGTTGGTGGTCAGTATATATTTACTGAACTTAGGTAAAAGACAGCATATCTTTCTTTCTACAAGGATCCCACCCCAACTACCAGAGACTATAACCTACCCACTGACTCTTGGTGCAGCTATACACATTTTAGGTTTCTGTTCTCATGCAGTGCTTTGAAGGAACCTTAGGCTGCACATACCAAAGCCTTATTAGTTAATATGAGGATGTATAATGTAGAGTGGTACTTGCACTCCGAATTATTCTGTGTGCTGAACCGATTTTGTCAGTTATGCGTGCAGTTCGGGTATCGTTCTCTGGTCCACGAACGTATGAATAAGCTATAATCAAGCGTCCCCCACGGGGAGACGTCCCCTTCATGCACAGCATCTAAATCCAAGAAAATGGAGTATTGAAATTAAACAATCTTGTATTCCATGATTTCTTCTCATAGAAAATTTATTATCTTGTCATTCTCTTATTTTCATGTGTTGATATGTACATCATATCATATTCTCTTCAAGTCATACATATAATACTGTTCTTTGGCAGAAAATAGAAATCATCCATATATCAGCCCAATGCATTTCGGGCTCCCTGAGCCCTTCATCAGGGGAAATTCTGCTTGAACTTAATCATTTTTACTACCACAGTAACGATGGCAGCTCACCATCACTCGCTTTTACACTCTGTGGTTGCATGACGACTACGAAGGACACGGAACGTCGGACCTCGTATTCAGAGGCATTAAGTTCGAGCAGAATTTCCCCTGATGAAGGGCTCAGGGAGCCCGAAATGCATTGGACATGTGTAATATATAATATAGGGCAATATATAGGAAGGGAATATAATTAAGAAGATAAATAATGATCAATCGGTTTCCAAAATTAATGATAAGAGTCACAATTATGAGAAATACCAGGCAGAGATAAATTGGCACCTCTTCTAGTGAAAATAATCCATGACCACCAAGCATGAATGGATAATAATGACACATCTTTCCAACAAGTTGTAATAGACTTTAGAGCGGCTGACACCAAAAAATTAAAAAGTTTACAATCTAAATCAGACAATTCTCCAGAAAGAGCAACAGATTTACATATCAGCAAGTTAAATGAAAGTCCATCCGAGATATTAAGTGTTTTTTGTATAACATCCCAAACTTCTTTCCAAAATTTTAAGATAAACGTACAGTCAAAAAGCATATGTTTTAACGAGCCTGTGTGTGAGTTACAATGCCAACAATTCGAATTCGGAAGAAGCTTAGCTTGAAATAACTTTAAGGGGGTCCATAAGCAATTAAACAGAATATAAGAATTTGTTTGATGAAGTGACACAGGTAACCATCCTGAAATATTATTCAACCATATTTTTTTCCATGTATCATATGAAAAAGATATTGAAAGTTCATCATTCCAAAACGCTGAAATCGTATCAATATTGTTACCTTGAAATTTATTCAGCTTCTTATACATTAATGAAACAGCATGTGACGAAGAGGATACCGTTTGAATATAAATTGTTAAATCTGATTTTATATTTGAAGGAATATTATTAGGAAAGGAATCTAGTATAGAATTACATAAAAGTTCATATTTAAGGTAGAAATCAGAAGAAAGTAAGTGACATTTTGCCTGTAAAACATCAAACAATATAAAGGTATGATCATGGTAAATATCTTTTAGGTAAAAATACCTGCATTAATCCATGAATGCCAAAATTTAACAGATCGAGAAAGTTTTAGTCGTGGATTGTACCATAATGACATCTCTACAGTATTTGAAATAGTTGATTAAAAAAGTGAATCTAAATCATTTAATATTAACTTTGTGGATTTCAAAATAGTAGATTTCTTAAATAACATTGAATTGTTAGACATGGTTAGCAAAGTAGACAGTGGATACGGAGACACTAAATTCTTTTCTATAAGAAGCCATGTATGAGGATTATTAAGGTGGGAGTGACTAAACCAAAGAGAGCTTTATTTTAAGATAAACGCTTTATGATAGTTAAAAAAATCTGGCATACCAAATCCTCCATTACATTTTGTCATTTTTAGTTTTTTATAGCCAATGCAAGATGATTTATTACTCCAAAGAAACTTAGAAAGATGTTGATCAATAGTTTTATAAAATTTCATAGGAAATTGATACGGAATCATAGCTAGAAAATAAAAAAATTTAGGAGCTACAGTCATTTTTATTGAGTCCATTTTCCCCCACCAGGAAAGGTGAAGTGGAGACCATTTAGATAATTTATCTTTAATATAGTTTATAATAGACTCACAATTTAATGTAATTGTTTTTTTTATAGACGAAGACAACAAAATGCCAAGGTATTTGAATTTATCTTTTTGCCAGATTATTTCTTTTACGGGTAACAAATCTGGGGTACAATGAGGGTTTAAAGGGAAAAATTCAGTTTTATTAGTATTTAACGTATAACCAGAAATTAATTAATATGATGAGCCAATATCTAATAAAGGAGGAAGTGAGGATTCAGGATTACTAATAAACAAAAGTACATCATCTGCATATGCTAATGTTTTAATGGTGACCTCTTTAATATTAATACCAGCGATATCATTACATTTTCTAATGGAAATAGGTTAAGGTTCGATAACAAGAATAAATAATAGCGGGGACAATGGACAGCCTTGTCTGGTACCTCTAAAAAGAAAAAATTGATTCGAAATTTGACCATTAATAAATAAGCGAGCGGTAGGGCTAGAGTAGAGATCAGATATCATACGAATAAACAAATCACCAAAATTAAATGCAGCTAAAGTATGAAATAAAAATTGCCAATGAACTTTATCAAAAGCTTTTTCAGCATCCAATGCAAGTACTCCAGACGGTAGGGACAGAGTAGATCCTTGCTCAATTGCATGCAACAAAACTCGTGTTATTAACATATCTATTTTTCATGAAACCAGATTGGTCAGGATAGATAAGGGAATCCAATAAGGAAGTCTGTCTGGTTGCAAGAATTTTAGCATATAGTTTACAATCCTGATTTATTAAGGAAATAGGGCGATAATTTGATACAAGTGTCGGATCTTTGTTAGGTTTTGGTATAACTACAATCAAAGCTTCGGTAAAGGAACCTGAAGTTGATCCTGAAGCACTAAAAAAGGTAAATAAATGAGGACTAAGTTGCAAATCAAATTCTTTATAAAATTCTGCTGGAATTCCATCTGGACCTGGGGATTTATTTTGTTTAAGAGATTTAATAGCCAATTGTATTTCTTCTTTAGCAATAGGCAAATCTAATTTATCATTGGTCAACTGTGGTACTTTAGGTAATCCACAGGTAAATAAAAAACGATCAATCAGGGAAGGATCATCATATTGAGGTTTATTATATAGATTAGAGTAGTAATTTAAAAATTCTTTTATAATATCTTTTTGTGACAATGCCGTTTTGCCATTGGGACGATGAATTGAATTTATTTGAGTTGTTTCTGTTTTAATACATAAATAGTTGGCCAAGAGTCGACCAGATCTGTTAGCTTTAATACAAAATTTGGCTTTAGAATTAGAAAGTTGTATACCCGCCTTTTACTTAAAATTGAATTAAATTCATAATGCAATTTTTGTAATTTTATTTTAAATTGGGAATCATTAGAAGTAATTAAAAGTCTCTCGAATTTTGCAATTTGTTTGTCCAAATCTTTAATTTTGGAATTGAAAGTTTTGTTTTCATGCGCCATAAGAGAAATGGAAGTCCCTCTAATATAAGCTTTAAAAGCATCCCATCGATTCACCATAGACGTAGAGCCTTCTGGGTTAAGGTGAAAGTAATCTTGAAGTGCATTTAACATTTTTGGTTTATTATGTTCATTCAGAAAAATGCTAGTGTTCATGTACCATCTGGATTGAGCTGTAAAATTTGAGCTAAATTGCAATACCATAGAGATCAAACCATGATCAGAAATTTCAATATTACAGATATTAGGGGTAACAACTGAATTAATTAATTGTCGAGAAACTAATAGATAGTCTAATCTTGAATAAGAATTATGAGGTTTTGAGAAAAAAGTGAACGATTTTTCAGTAAGATAATGTAATCGTAAAATATCCACCAACTTAGGGGCCGATTCCGATTCGGGCCGGAAATCTCTCCGACCGAGTCGGACCCGGAGAGATTTCCGACCGAATCGGACCCGTGCAGCCCGACCGAATGAGTACGATGCGCACGTATGCCATCGGACTCGAGTCGGTCAGACTCCCATTGAAGTCAATGGGAGCCTGTCGTACAACGCGTACGCGGGCTCCCATTGACTCAATGGGTGCGAGGCGGACAAGGGCGCCCCTACAGCGTGTACTGCGGCGAAGCGACTCGCGCCGTACACGCACAGGTAGGGGGGACCCATGGGTCCCCCTGTGTGCGACTCGCGCGGCTAGGCATACAGGGGTCCGACACGGACCCCCAAAGTACGGCTCTGACTGCTCTTTCGAGCCGGAGTGCGCGGCTCGGTCAGACTGCTCGCGGCGCGCATCGTACTTACCCGGCCGGGGAACGTCTCCATTGCGCGGTGCGAGTCGGTCGGTGCGGTTAGACCCAGGTACGAGTCGGTCGGAGCGGTCGGGACGCCCGGACGAGTCGGTCGGCGATTTCGCATCGTACTCGCTCGCCCGGACGCGCGTACGAATCGGTCGGGCAATAGGGCTCCGAATCGGATCCGGTTAAGCCGAATCCGATTCGGAGCCCTACCGGCCGAGATCGGAATCGGCCCCATAGTTGTTTTAAAAAAAGATTCTAGAGTAAAAAATGCTCTAGGTGGACGAAATTTAGTGTGAGATGATCTATCTTATAAAGGGTCATGTACAAGGTTAAAATCTCCTCCAACTATAAGTGGAACGTTACCCAACTTGAGAACTTCAGTAGTTAGAATAGACCAAAAATTAGGGTCATCAACTATTGGTCCATATACATTAATTAAAAACATAACTGTATCTTGAATTCTAACTTTCGCTATAATATATCTACCTTCTGTGTCTGAAGATTTACTTAATATTTGACAATGCAATCTTTTTGCGAAAAGTATAGCACCACCATTTTTTTTACCCATAGCGGGAGAAGAAATAATAGAATCAACTCACTTTTTCTTCATAAAAGCCAAAACTTTATCTTCAATATGTGTCTCTTGAATGAAGCAAATATCTGCTTTATGACTACCTAAATAATCTACAATTTTTGTACGCTTCACAGGATGCCTTAGACCCTTAACATTCAATGAAACAATTTTAAAAATATTAATGCTAGCCATAGCGAGATAGGGAAAATACAAAGAAGAAGAGGAAATAAAGATTGAAGCATAAAAGGAAAAGAAGTAGCTCTAGAAAAGGACAGTAGGGAGAAAAGGAAAAGAAAGACACGTACGAAACATAGGGAACGACAACACATAACATATATAACAATGTTGAAACGCACACACGCTTTGCAAGCATGACCGAACCATTGGAGCCCTGTAAGGAATTAAAGAATTAGGTTAGCCAGAAAAATTAATGCATTAATAATCAAGTAGCAGTCTCATGTGTATCCATAGGAAGCTGGGAATGTTGATCCAAAAATATCCGCAGGTCTTCAGGGCGTTGAAAGGATTTTGAAAAACCGTCTTTCCAGATTCGCATTGTCGAAGGATCAAAAAGACCATATTTAAATCCGAAACTTCGTAACCGTGGACGAATGTCAGTGAATTCTTTGCGTGTCTTAACAGTTTCTTTAGCAAAATCCTGGTGAATAAAATTTTTATTGCCGTTTACCATTAATGAAGGAATCTCTCGTGCCGCTTTTCTTATCAAGACTAAATGATGGTGACGTAAAACTTTAAAAATCATTTGTCGCGGTTTAGTATGATGTGGATTACGATGAAAAGGAATCCTGTGAGCTTTATCAATTTCAAATTTCTCAGGAAATTTTATACGCAAAAGACCAGGTATTAGGTTCTCCAAATATATCCAGCAGTCATTACCTTCTACATCTTCAGGTAAATTAAAAATACGCAGATTATATTGTCTGTTCCAATTTTCCAAATCAAGAAGAAGGTTAGACATAGGAGATATCTTAGCCACGAGCGGTGAGAAAGAATCAATTTTGACTTTATTGTCTTGGATTTCAATTGCATTGTCAGATATTTTCATTGACATACTAGCCATATCTTATCGTAAATTCTTAATTTCTGACGCAATAGTATCAGTGGTAGAGCGAATTGCCTAAATCTCATCAAATAGTAAAGACAAAGAAGGTTCAGTAGATTCCACCACTTTAGATTTAACAGGAGGAGGAGAAATATTTTGTTTCCTTTTATTATGTTGAGCCTGCATATTTTTGGTCTCCATGTTTCTTAAAATAGATTACAGCAGCTAAAACAAGCATAGGCATAGCCAATAGGTCTCGCCTTTGGGACCTTATAAGTGTTTATCTAGAGCTATTGGCATTTGTTTTCTGTCTGCATTTATTTTTAAAAGTGGAAAAATACAGAAAATTGGGATTCTTATAAGTGTCTCTTCATGCTGTCTTTCATGACATGTCTGTCATTCAATTTCCTGCTTATAGTGCAGTCCAGCTCCATGCACACTGTAGAGAACAGCCATTTATACTGCAGTAGATCTCAATGCACACTTTCGAGAATATCCGGTTATACTGCAGCGGAGCTCAGTGCACACTGTAGAGAATAGCCATTTACACTGCAGTGGAGCTCAATGCACAATGTAGAGAATATCCGCTCATACTGCAGTGGAGCTCAGTGCACGCCGTAGAGAATACCCGTTCATACTACAGAGAAACTCAGTGCACACTGTAGAGAATATCCGTTCATACTGCAATGGAGATCAGTCCACACTGTAAAGAACCGTACACACCGCTAACGGGCGCAATGCAGACTGTAGAGAAGATGTGCCCAGAGTCCACCGGAGCTCAGTACACACTGCATATCAGATGTGTTCAGACGAACGCAGGGGGGACGGGGTGCTGGGTAGCCCGTGTGAAGGGTGTGGGGGCTCTTGGTGCAGGCACTGTGGAAGTGGAAGCCCCTGTTACACCGCAGGGTGGCCCAAGGACCGCGTTGAACTCTGGTCCTTTACATCTGTATGGCCCGCACCGCACGAGTTCGAGTTCCGCCAATGCCACCTCAGCTCTTCATCCTTTAAAGCTCGGCCAATTGAGTAGCATCAAATTGGAAATTGGCGCCACCTCATATTTACCGCACTCAGATGTTCTCAGAATAATAAGATTATACAGTGTCTGGCGACTATGGGAGACAAGCAAACTGATCCATTCACAAGTTCCCCCGCCACCGACAAAAGAAACACAACAGTGTGCTGTATTTGCCGGGCCTGCGCCTTCACATTTAATAAGCACGAAGAGAGATTCACGTTCTGCCCTGAAATGCAGAATTGACACTATCTCGGTCAAGACGAATTCTAACGCCAAGTAAATATGTAGTCCGATCACCCCGCTACAATAGAGCGGAAATCACCATCATGCCGGGACTCAGCGAAGAAATCCACAGTATGTAGAGGCGGGAACCTTACGTAGCAGAGAGTAAATCTCCCTGCCACTACTGATCGAGACAGAGCGGAAACCACAGGCAGAAGAGGTGGAGGGAGGGGATCGGAGCACACGGGGAGGGAAAGATGGGAATTTACGCACTCAGCCAGGCGAGGTTATTATTTGTTCGGGGTTCTGGGAAGAAGCGAGACTTCAACGTGATGTATTCACGGGCGGGTTCCTTAGTGGTAATTATTTCAATCCCGGAGCCTTTCAGGCGCGGCCGATCAAACGGCAAGCGATGGATCCCCCGCCCGGCGCCGGGACACGCGGAGGCCGGCCGTGCTCGCCTGTTTTAGGGAACAAGGGCGCGATTAACAGGGCATGCATTCATAGAAAGGCCGCTTCTTACCCTTATCAGTCGGCAGTGAACATACATAGCAACCGCCCAGCCTGCCGAGCGTAACGATGAGATGGAAACTCCGGTGAGATGGAAAAGTAAACAAGAAGACCGCGAGTGGTGCGCGAGCACTGCAAAGAATGTAAAGAATGCAGCTGCCACCCTGCGCGCCACTGCTCTCTCCCGCAAGGCAAAGGCTGTGGGAGTGAACATTTGTCAAAAAGTTGGGACATGCGCCCGCGTTTAGCCATTGGTAGGCTACAAAAACAAAATGACACAGGCAACAGCCAACAAAATGCGTGGGGGGAGTCTGAGCCACACTGAAAAGTTTAGAGTGATTACATGAAGCCTCCCATAGAGCAGTGCATGCGCGCTGCGCTAGGGTCGACCTAAAAAGGAAACAAATATGCAGGAGAGAATTAATAATAAAGAAAATCCTTCAATAAGAGAGGTGCAGCAGTTAAAACTGACTGTGGGAGTGACTAGGCCGAAGCCTCGCCCTTTCCAGAGTATTACTCCGCCTCCCTGACTGGAATGCTGGGCTGTACCTGATTGAAGAGGTCGAGTGGAACCAGGAAGCAAGAAACACTGCTCCTAGCGACCTGCGGGACCAGAAAAACTCCTTACCAGTAGGCAAAATGCTCCAAATGCTGCTGGTAACAATATTTTATAAAAAAAACTGGCAGTTAAATGTTAAAAAAACGTCATAGAAGGGCCGACATGGTGAGAGCTCACCGGGGGCGGCCATCTTGAATCGCGCGCACACGCGTCTCCTCTGAAAACTTTTGATTTTACATTTTGAAACACATCCCGTTTTCCTTTAAGGAAAATGGGCTGTATTTTTTTTTTTTAATGCTTTATTTGAAAGCAAGCGCAGACATGGGGGGCTGCTGACCCCAGCAGGCCACCATCCCAGTGATTCTAGCAATTCCCAATGGGTCGCATACCAAGACCTACCTCATGAATATTAATGAGGTAGGTCTATTTGCGACCCACTAAGAATCGCAAAATGTGTCAAAGACAAATTAGTACTTGGGTGTTTGCGATTCCCAAATAGCGAATCGCAAACATTCGATATTTAGTTATCACAAATCCAAACCTATGTACATCTGGCCCATAATCCCCCTTTCTACCCCCATCTTTCTGAAATTCTCCCTGTGCGTATTCATACCTTACTCTTTCCTCTCGAGTGCTATCTTATCTCTCCTCTGTTCATCTCTTCGACTCTATGGAACGCACCCACTCACCTGTAAGCACTGCATTTTCTTTTCCTTTGGCACTGTCCGTCTTTGACAGCTGTCTATCTCCGTCTTACACTTTCCCATAGAATCACAATTAGAATTAGCACATATGTGAGCACCTCTCTGTGCGTTCTGCAGAGAGGCCAAGAGCTGTATGTGCATGACGTTTGACCATCTCTGAACCTCTGACAGGCACTGTGCTAAACTCCCACTGCGTTCAGCCTCTGCCCCACCCTCTCAATCTTTCCCTGTCATGGACACCAGCCACAACCCAAACTCACCCTGACAACGGGGGTGCGACTCAGTTTACAAAATGCGCTACACAACTGTCATAAAGTGCACAAAAAATAATGAAATAGATCTGGAAAAAAAATACTTGCAGGGCATGCAAGGTGAAGTCAAACATGACGTGAACTGAGACTACAGTCATTTAAAACTTTAAAGAAAGGTGTGTGATGTTTGTCGGATAACTTTTTATTAGGTCAAAATTCATGTTTTAGGATGTTAATCATGGACAGTGTTCAGCTAAGCTCAGCACAGACATTAAACGCTTCTATTAACAGGCTGCAGGCAAAGACAAAAAGAACATTATTTTGATAAGCCGCGGATCATTTCAAACGAGCTGCTGTGCAGAGCCGTCCCTCCCTGGGGCAGGGTAGTGTGCGCGCATCTGGAGAGGCACAGGGCGCTGGGGAAAGGTAGGCCGCGCGCGTGCACGCGAGTGTCCAGGGAGCATAGACCTGGAGCACTGTGTCCAGTTCTGGGAAACGCATTAGGATATGGTTTCTGGATCAGGACACAGCCTGTTGAATGATGTGCCTGACCCTGGAAGCCATATCTGAAGCACTGTCGGCACAGCCAGCCAACACATCTGGGGCACAGTTCTTGAGAATCAATGTATATATGTATGATGGACACAAAGAAAGGATTGGTGTATGAAGAATGCATGGTCTGTAGTGTGAATGTGATGTCAGTAAAGAGTGTGATAAGGGAGGTCAAAGGAAGTTGTGGGTTTTCTGAAATATAGCTGTTTTAAAATTTGCAAAATTAATGTGTACAATGTAATAATAATTGGAAAATCTGAAATACAGTGTATGATGTAAAGCAGTGCCTATTTATCTGAAGTCTAATAAGTAACAGATAATTAATTCTTGGAAATGACGATAAAAAGAACAAAAAATAAAAAATGGCACAGTAATATGCTAAATATAAAAAACAGGTAAAGTGTGGTCTGGATGTGTTGTATCTGTTGCTTTGTGAAAGAGAGTAAGGCAGGTAGGACCCTCTATTATATAAATAAATGTGTGTGTTTTCCCCCCTGGTCCTATGGCTTTTCTCCTTAAAAGTGAGGGTCCCTTCTGTGTATTAAGCAGTTCTTGAGGACACACTGAAAGGACTGCGCCCAGTAGTGTCATTCACACCTAGAAGTTCTGGCCTGGTGCTGGAGGTCATGGCTGGGGAGTTGTAGCCAGTTCTGGAAGACTCATGATGATCATGAGGCCCAGTTTGGAGACCTCACCCGGTTTATTAGGCCCAGTTTTGAGACCTCACCCGGTTTATTAGGCCCAGTTTTGAGACCTCACCCGGTTTATTAGGTACAGCTTTGGAGACCTCATGTGAAGGACGGGATATGCTACTGCTAGTCACACATGCTCATCTCTGTAGGTCCTCATCTGGAGTGAGATCTCCAGATCTTGGATCAAACCCTGGAGTATGTTGCCCAGCTGTGGAGGTTGTAGTATCCAAAGTGTGTTCAGTTCTAGAGACCTCATTTCATACTGTGCATTCAGCTCTGTAGGTCACTTCTGGAGAATTGTGTCCAGTTTTGGACGCCATGTTAGGCGTTCTACATCCCTTTCTGAAGACTTCTTGCAGAGCATTGAGCCCAGTGCTGAAGGCCACAACTGAAGTTGTGTCTAGTTCTGGGGCAAACTTGGAAGTATTGTGCCAGTTGAGAAAACCACCTTTCCAGGAATGTAATTCTGAATTAGAGACAGCCCTGAAGAGTGTGACCAGTGACGTAACTCTGTGTAACATCGAGGAGAAGGGGGTGGTGGGAGCCACATACCTCTGGCGAGGTGGAAAGAGGAGCATAAAGACAGAAGGAGAGGAGAGGGGGACACAATATATGTATATCTATGTAAATATCGTAGAGGCACGAGAGGAGAGAGACACGGCCCATAGTAAGACATCAGGGGTGTAAATGAAGAGGAGGTGACATAGTCTAATGTAAAATTGCTCGCGGTTTTACTATTACCCACGCACCTTGCAACTGGCATTCAGGCCGGAAGTAGCGTCACCAGTGTTGCAGCTGCCGTGAAGCGGGCAGACTGAGAGGGACTGGCGCGTCAACCCTAATACATAAACTGCCCCCGCACATCAGAGTTTCAGCGTGCCCTGCCCAGCCCTATCTGGCACTGTTTAATCGTCGGCTCTCCCCACCCCGTTCCTGACACCCAGACCTCTTCCATCTGATTTTCCACATTTACAGATAATCCGGGCTTTGATTTGAAGTTGCGGGGGGCGGTTGGGGGTCACGTTGGGGCATATAGAACGGGCAGATAATGGGCCTCATTATCCAATCCGACGGCAGCCCCTGCTGCCAGGACTTCAGTCTGCGCTGTCGGGGTGCGAGGTATCATTTATCTGATGTGGCCCTCTACGGCCACCGTCCGCCTGGAGAGATCCCTTTTCTGTCCCATGATACCTGCCTGTTCGGCAGGGTAGCCAGGACAGGGCAGCGCTCCCTGCCCAGCTCAGGGCACAGGATTTCGTGACCAAGCGTACACACGAGTGCCCCATGTTAATCCGAAAAAAACTGCAGCAGCGAATTAATCCACTACAGACTAAAAAAACAAACGAAAACAATACTGAAAGCGTAATCAGCCAAGAAACGTCCAAGACTAATTACCTCCCAAAACGTTTGGGATGAGAACCAAACACCTTTCGACTTCTGTCGTGCAGAGGAAACACAATGTGCGTGCGAATACTATTCTGACAAAAGGCTGCAGCAGAAAAAGAATCTTTTTTTGTTTGTTTTCAGTATACCTCAGAATAAAAGTGACAGAAAACCCTGCGCCCCACATACTCCATGAACAAAGTACCCACAATAACGAACAACAAGCATTGACAAAGCCAGTAGGTCTGATCTTGGAAAGGCAGTGCAATCGTTTTTTCTTAATTTTTATTTCACGCATATGGCACAAAAAAGATGAAAACAAAGGAAAACTTGACGCGCCTACATGGGGCGACCTTATGTTTACATTAAACGTTTTATATTTTTGAAAAAGAAATAACCATTGTATGTAACTTTAATAGAATAGCATGGGTGCTCCATTCAGGTGTACTTAGAACCGGTATAGAAACTCTTTTTAATGCTTATGCACATTACAGGATGGTTCATAGTGGTGCAAATGAAAGGTACTATTGTCTTTGAATTACGGTCCGTAAAGACATAGATTACACACGCAAAGATGAATAAAAACAAGCATTGTAAATGCTAATAAGGCTGGCAAGCTTACATATTTTTTAAAAGCTTACTATAATGAAAGCGTTATTCATGGGGTAGCTCGACTAACCCCTATGGAACCTGTACAAATGTACAACTATTCAAAAGGAGGATTCCCCAAGGCAGTGGTTCTTAACCTTTTGACTTCTGGGGACCCCCACTTAATCATTACTGGAAACCCAGAGACCCTGGCTGAATCATTATTGGAATCCAGGGACCCCCAGCGGCTTCATTTCTGGAAGCCTGGGACCACGGCCTAGGCATTTCCAATGATTAGAACTACAAAACAATACAAAAAAATACAGAAACAGGCATTCATCAAACAAATACACAAATAATTTTTTTAAAAATTAAATTCACAAACGTGAAAACATTTTTTAAAAATTTTAATGGAAAGGTAGGGAGTTTTCTAAATTCAATTGAGGCCACTCATCGTCCATACTATCTTCTGTTTGGTGCACTTGCACTACTCCCAAGAATCAATCTGATGATACTAACGTGATTTTTGGTCTCCAACTTCAAATTTCTTCGCATTTATAGAAAGTTTTAAAATGTTCAATTTTCCATTTTGCTTCTTTATTTATATACACTTCATTAACCTGTTAATATTATTTCAATTTCTTAGGAGTCGCGGACCCCCTGAGTAGGCTTCGAGGACCCCAGGGAACCCCAGACCACAGGTTAAGAATTACTGCCCTAAGGGATAAATTCCCAATAATGACAATAGCATTATTGATGGTCAAAAGATTTATCTGTATGTATTCCTTAGGAAATCCCATGTTTGTATAGTTGTAATTAAAAAAAAAAGCTACAAAAAAATTATTTCTACATAAAATGCATCTATGAGACCAGGAATGTAATGTGCGATTATTAAAATTTTGAAGTGCAAAATAGTGCTTGATGCACAGCAATGCAAGAACTGGTGGAAGTCACACGAAACAGACAAGAGCAAGAGGTAACAGAGAGCAATACTCCTCAGGGTGGAGCCAAAGCTTTGTATGTGTATAACGTTAAAGATTGATTACCACAAGTGGACCAGACAGCAGTGATGTCAAGACAGTCCTATAAAAAAGAATAAAGAATGAAATGAAAAAAACACTTAGCACTGATGTGAACTTTTTAGGCAGATATGTTCACTCGATCAGCCAAAAGGCCGTCATTCACAGTGCCAGAGAGTCAATGGATGAAGCTTTTGGCCCACTGTCCCATGATGTGTGCTGTGGTGGGCGGGACCAAATTGTGAATGGCGGTTCAACAGACCTATAGATAGAGAGGGATGACCAAAAGCCTCACTATGTATGTCTATATGTATTTGTACTTATATTTTTACTACACAAGGTTGGCAAAACATCTAAAAGGGTCTATAAGGTAGACTTAAAAATAGACACTACACAATACAGTCTTGTTTTTAGTACAGCAGCACAATATGAGAAAACAAGGAGGAACTAAACCCCTTCAAGTACATTGGCCACATCGAATTAAACACTGTAAAAAGTTGGGAAGAATCTTTCTGACTTTCCTAACAGAGTCCTCCAGTCTTGAACTGCTGTTTTAGGTATTCGTGGGAGGTGGACCTGGAGATTGGCTCTTAAATAAGTCTCTCTCCCCCAAAGAAGTGATATATTTGCACACAGTGTGACAGAGGAAAAGCCTATACTAACAGGTAGTGCACCCATAAAAGCAAGGTCCTGTACAAGTGAGACACTGGCTTTGCACTCAGTGTGACAGATGTGAGGCTAGATTTTGCACCCGGTGTAACGGCAGAGGCTGAGAGTGGCTGAACTCTGCACCCACCCAGTGTGACAGCTAAGAAAACCAGAGAGGCCAGGTACTGCACTCAGTGTGAAGAAGGACAGGCCAGTACTATGCAGCTCTGCTTCCATAAAATCAAGCCTCTGCCCCCAGGGGAAACAGCCATTACAACGCAGCTGTTTCCACGCATGCCATTACAACGCATGCTGCATTACAACGCATAGCCTTTACTACGCATTTTTTTCTACACATATGCTTTTACCAGCATGCCTTTACAACGAATTTTGTTGTAAAAGTATGTATGTAAAGGTATATGTGTAGTAGTAAGGGCATATGCTGGTAGGCAATCCACTTCGTTAGGGGAAACAGAGAGACTCTTCCAGTTCCTCACAATGATGTGCACTGCCCCTCAGACGAGCTGCCTGCATGAGGAGAGAGGTAAGGGGGATTGGGCCTGGGGCGGGGGGCTACTATTTTCGGTGTTTTGGTTAAAGAAGGGCTGGGGATGGGTGGGGAGCTTAGGGGAGGTGTTTTAGGGTTTAGGGTAGGGGAAGGGCTGGGGGTCAGAGGGGGCACAGGGGTAGTGGTTTAGGCTTTGGGGAAGGGCTGGGTTTTAGGGTTTAAGGCAAGGGAAGGACTGGGGCAGGGGTCGGGTAGGGGCTTAGGGGAGGAGCTGGCAGCCGGGGGGGGTCACACAGGGGTAGGTTTTTAGGGTTTAGGGCAGGGGAAGTGTATTTCTTTAAGAGGGCTGTGGGGTGGAGTACACCAGGGACCGGGATTAGGGTTTAGGGTAGGGGTCAGGGAAATCTTTGTCCCGCATATGCCTTTAACATACATGCTTTTACAACGAAATTCGTTGTAAAGGCATGCGTGGTAAAGACATATTAGTTGAAACAACATCCGTGGTGAAGGTTTGCATTGTAATGGCATTCACGTTGTAACGCATGTGTGGTAAAGGCATGCGTTAAAACGGAATGTGATGTAACGTCATACATCAATCAATCAATCAGGGGGTTTATAAAGTGCGCTACTTACGCGTGAGGGTCTCAAAGCACTGGGGGCGGAGGGTGTGCAGCTCAAGGTCAGCCGAAAAGCCAGGTCTTGAGGCTCTTCCTGAAGGTGTGCAGGGTGGGGGAGCATCTGATGTTGACTGGGAGTTCGTTCCAGGCTTTGGCTGCGAGGTGGGAGAAGGCTCTTCCCCCAGCTCTGGTTCTGCGGATGCATGGGGTTGTTGCTAGGGCGAGGTGGGCGGAGCGGAGGTTTCTTTTGGGTGCGTGGAAAGAGATTCTTTTGTTAAGGTATTTGGGACCGATGTTGTGGAGGGATTTGTAGGCGTGGGTGAGTAGCACCCAGAGATGACATTCTCTACACTGAGAGTGACTGCGAAGAGGACCAGAGACAACAAACTCTCTCAGCACCTAGTATGACAGCTGAGAGACCCAAAGAGACCAGGCACTACACACAGTGTGACAGAGGCGAGGCCAATGCTATGTAGCCATGCTTTCATAAAAGCCATGCAGAAGGAAGTGACCTGATTAGGGCCACCCGGGTCACTCGCGACCACCTCTCAGCCTTCCATACAAATGAAGAGTCGGTCAGACAGTAGAGAATACAAACCAAGTATATTTTATTCAGGTACACTCGAGTGGAGTCCAGTCTGACCAGCTTCCTGGGATTGCTGCAGAGGGACTGCCTTCAGCAAGCATGGCGATACATTAAGTACAATTCAGAACCAATAAAGACACGCCCTGACTGGAAATTTCCAGTTGGTAGCTGGAGAACAAAGGAGGTACAGAAGGATGAGCTTCGATTCTGGGACCGGGCACATGCTATCTCAGCACCAAGGTCACTCTGCCTGCGCCCGCCGCTCTAAGGGTGGGAGCAAGCCTATCTAGTGAGAAAGGTATGCATAGACAAAAACAGTGTATTCATTAGTACAGCAAGACTGAACCTTGAAGAAACAAAAACTATCGCAGCTGCTTTCAGCTGGGACAGAGAGACAGAAGTTAGCTTCGATTATGGCTCCAAATGGCGGCTGAATATAAAATGGTGCCGCAAGTGCTAACTTAAGACATACAATGCATGCTAAAACATTTTTATTCCAACAATGCTCTAAACCAAGTGTGACAGCTGGAAGGACCAGAGACACCAGACTTTAGCAGAGGGGCCCAGAGATGCCAGGCTTTGAAAATAAGTCCACAGGAAAGAGACATCTGAGATTTCAGGCTCTGCATTAGTGTGACAGCAAAGTGTCCCAGAGAGGCCAGGGTCTACACCCAACACAACTGGGAAGAATCCTAGTGATTCCAGGCTCTGAATGAGAGTGAGATTTACTTACTATCTGAAACCTCCATGTCTTACTGTCCCATAGATGCCAGGAAGAGGCAGGGCTGGACTGTATCACCATTCCAAATTCAACAAGCATTGGCATAGCCAATAGGTCTCGCCTTTGGTACCTTATAAGTGTTTAGTTATCCAGCACAATATCCTTGGTGCAACAACATCAACTGTTGCATGGCTAAACACGTATAAGGTCCCAAAGGCAAGACCTATTGGCTATGCCAATGCTTGTTTTGAAGTTGCAACTAGTGATTTTTGAAAAGTGGTGGGCCGTAATACTTACCCACAATTGTAGTGAGTAAAGAGCCTGACATCCTGAGTAGTGGCGGGGTTCATCGCGCTACATCTACCCTTCACTCAGTGTAGAATGAGTTTCTCAAAGGAGTGAGTGATCCTGCCATGTGATGTACAAGGTACCAATTGACCCTTTCCACCGTGTCTGACGGCCTGGCTCCCTTGTGCTGACACAATGGCATCTTCCTTTCACCTTGTCCTATTCTTCACGCTCGCTTACTCATTCAGTGTCTTTTGCTTACTGTGATGTTCTCTAAAATATATTATTTTAGCTGTGATGGCTTCAATTATTTTACACTCGCACACAATTCAGAGTTTCCACGCCCTCTAGCGGTTGACGAAGAAAAGGAACTGCTGATCTGAGCTCTATCATAGTTGGCTTGGTTAATTCTCTTTTGTGGTTGAATTAAGGATATGCATTATGGCAAGTGTTAAGGTGTTGTTTAATGGGAGAAAAAGAAAGAATAAGGTGTGTACAACTAAAACTGAACCGTAATTATTGTTCAACTATGCAAGTATAAAGCAGGAGGTAAAGAGTATACTTATATCAAATCACCGCATTGTGTGCACTGCGTACATTAATTACCGCGGAAGCTTACTTGTGGTTCAAAGGAAAAACTGAAAAATAGGTGAAACTGGCCTTTGTGCATTTAGTTTAAAGGAAGCCTGATTCTTAATAATATACTACAAAGGAACGTGAAAAATAGCATTTGACAGTTTGAAATTTCTATTGCACGGAAAAGTCAAAATGCCTTTGTTCTAGTTTGTTACTTTGAAACGCCGCATGTTATTACAACAATAGCAGAATGTGCATCTTTGAGAAACATATGACGTCGCACAGGGACGGCGCAAGTTATTTTAATCACCGACCTTTTTTAAAGTACATTAAAAAAATCGGTACGTGCAAATAAAAATAACAAGCTTAAATCAAAGCAAGCAAGACGCGCGGCCGCGAGACGCGCTCTGTGGTGGGGGAGGAGCGTTGAAGCGCGCGCTTGGGAGAGCAAGTGAGAGGAAAGCCAGATGGCGCCTGATCGAGCGATGCGAGGAATGCGCGTTACTGTGCGCGTAACCGCACGCTCTAGGCCACACAAAAAGCTGTGGTCCACTCACTAAATGTCTCACCAGAGCAGCGCATGCGCTGGCTCAGGCCAGACCTAAAACAAGCATTGGCATAGCCAATAGGTCTCGCCTTTGGGACCTTATAAGTGTTTAGTTATCCAGCACAATATCCTTGGTGCAACAACATCAACTGTTGCATGGCTAAACACTTATAAGGTCCCAAAGGCGAGACCTATTGGCTATGCCAATGCTTGTTGATAATATGAGGGCCTGATTCCAGAAAACCATTTGTACATGTAAGTTCATTTTACATGTAGACATGCCTCATCAGGGGTAGTGATCGCTATATAAATGCAATTACAATTACCATGGTTTACACGTACTAAAACTTAGCTAAAACTATCCCACCCTGAAAACAGCCGGCCATATACTGCTCTTTGAAGGAGTAAATCCATTTAAAGGGGTTCATGGGAAGGAAATACCCCCACATGTGAAAGTGTAATGATACGGGTTTCTCCATTACGATGCATTTTTTTTTCCCATGGAGAAATACTAAATAAATGCTCTAACGAACATGGGTAAAGGCATTTTAATATATGCAATTATACACTACATTCAGTTACTCATGATAAACTTCCTTCACTTGCATGTAAAAAGGTAGTTTTCCACGAGTTCTCCTGGAATCTGCTCTGAGACTTTTTGGGGGAATTCAAAACGTTTACTGATCTGCACCAACGCGAAGGGGGTTGGAGCTGTAGAATGCGAGTTTTTAAATGCAGGCCCTCGATATTGACTATAGCTAAGATTCTGGCGTCCATACAAAAGTGAGTGAGTGGTTTGCCACGGAAAGAAGCAGAAGGGTGGGTGATGTGCAGAGAATGCTATGCAAATAGCTTAAGATGACGATCTAAATGCTAATTATGTATGTGCTCCGTTAATTGAAAGGCGATGGTGATTTGAGGAGCTGACAGGGAATAATACGCTGTTCATTCATAGGTCTTCCTTTGACTGAACAAGCTCAGTCAGCCCCCGCCCCTCTACCAGAACAACTAGGAGCAGAGCGACGTTTGTGATGCAGATAAAGTCTTTGAGTCAGCATACTATGTAAGTGGGTAATTTCACAGATCCTTGCTTTGAAGTTTGGCTCTGCCCTTGCTCCGCGAGGTTCTGCCATTCGGGAGTGCTGAAGTGAAGAGTAAATGATGAGGTGTTAATACAGCGCGCGCTTCCGAGCCACGGTCCCGGAAGATCTTATCAAGGAAGCAGCGTAATGAGGGCGGGCGCGCCTCCGCTTGGCACAAGCCACTTATTTTTACATAAAAAAGGGAATCCGTCTAAAGAACCTCAACCCAAGATGTCAAAATGGCTTAACGAATTTAGTGTGAATTCCAAGGCGGATTTATGCCAGTTGCCCAGGATGGGGCCAGTTTGAAAAGAGACTTGCCCAGTGCAGAATATTTAAATAGTGTCTCCCGGGTTCAAAACGTAGGCCCAGCGCACGCTGCTAGTCTTCCTGTGCCCCAGGCCTCGCTTTAGAATGAGGCGCGCAATCCATTTCAAAGAGAGGGGGTGAATTTATCATAGGCGCTCCCGGCAGTGTCAGCGAAGAATCAAGAGGTTATTTATTGCTCTTGTAATAACCGTCTTGACAGAAACTAATAATTACATTTAATAACAAGCCCGGGAGTTTTGTGTGCGCGCGCGAGCTAAAAGGAAGCTTAACAAGCATTAGCCGCGCGGCCGTAAAAGTGAAAGTGATCGCGATCGCGGGCTGTAAGGGTGCCCGCGAGCGATGCACTTAATGAGCCATGACGAGAGAGGAAAGCCAGATGGCGCCTCTGCTCGTAACTGTGCGCGTAACCGCACGCTCTAGGCCACACAAAAAGCTGTGGTTGGCTTTTTAAAGCCCACTCACTAAATGTCTCGCCAGCGTAGCTGTGGTAAATTAAATTTACTTATTACCTCATTTCTGAATTTCTATGCTTAATAAATCATAATTTCTTGTCAATGCAAAGCGAGGAGTCCGTGGTGCTCAAATGAAGGAGGAGAAGACCAATAACTCGAGTTAAAGGGAGCGCTTCCAGCACCAAGCGGGCACAGGAGCAATCTCTCAAGTCCCTCTCTTTAAGTGGGGGTCTTTATTTTCAACAGCAGAATATTTATACAGTCTTGGTCACGAGGCAAAATAGAGGAACAAACAGGTCGTGGCAGATAGAGGAACAAAGATTCAGCAAGAGGAGCAGAGTGTGAAGAAATGGGGGCGTGTCTTAGGCTTCGTGAGGGGACTTGCGATGTGAAATAGTCTGACAGTTGGAAGGGGAAGGCTTCCTCATTTGGGGGTTTGTGCTCGTGCTTCATGTCAGAAACATGAACCATCTCTGCGGGGGAGCAGGAACTCATGTACTGGTTTCCCGGACTTGGCAGAAACCACAGAGACAGATGGTGAAAATGAGGAAAACCAGGTGCAGGGGTGTCGTGCTCGTGCTCGGGGTCTTGGGACACCAAAGGGTGAATTAAAAACAAAATGGTGCCGGCTTTTAATGTGGGCAATTATTAATCGCGCAAAGGGGATCGCGCAAAGGGGCATAATTAGATCGCGCAGAGGGCAGCGAAGGGGCATAATTATAGATTTTATTTCCACATTCCCTCCTTGCCCCAGAGTGTACCTACATTATATCTCAATTTGCATGAGATCATTTATACATTCTTGTAACATGATTCTTTCCCTTTCTCTCTGCTGGACAAGTGGTTTAGGAATGCATTTTGCAGCGCATAGACCGCATAGGGCAGGACCACATTGGATGCAAAGGCAGCATCCAGTTATTATCAGGAATATTATGCCTGCTGCTGACAGCAGTTGCCATCCCCAGGACGATATTATCTTCCAGAACCAGTCAGACCACGTCCAAGTGCCAGGTTCTTGATGTAAACTTACGGCTATCTTGTGTAATTTTGTTATGGCCGTGTATACAGATGGGGAATTATCAGGAATAAATATACAGCAGCTAGAGCCTATAATTTTACAGGCTCCGCCTCTGTCAGCCAAGATGATGTCAAGGACAAGGCGATTTTGGAGAGTAACCAATCGTATGGCAGACTGCTCCTGGGTTAAGCTCCCCAGGGCAGACGCCGTCTGGTTTACTACAGCCTCTAAGGTCCTTGTCAACCTGCGTATAAGCTTGCTGTTCTGTACAGGGCCAACAAAGAAGAAGAACCCTTTGTTAAAATCTGTATACTGTTCCCATGAGGTTTCCGTTTGGTCAACCAAGGAGGTATCGATCGTTCTTTTATGTCTGACATGGGGCACTAGGAGGTCTCTGTGGTAAGTGGATGGGGCCACAAAGACAGGGGGTAACAGGAATGCTATATAGCAAGTTCCCCCCAGTTCAAGGGCAGCTGCACATAGGCCGTTTGGCCACAGATGAAATAAGTATGGCGAGATGCTAGAAATGAGGACTTTCCTCTGTCTTCAAAACTTATAGTGGTATGACAGTCACTGTGTCCTAATGGAACAGAGCCATTTTTCTGGATGCACAGGTGTCCTTTTACTGGTGAGACCGAGATGGAAGGGGAACCAGCATTCTTTTTAGGTTTGGTATTTAACATCTTGTAGGACATGGTCATGTTCCCTTGCTTGTATTCTTCACTTTCTAGGACTGTACCGGTCGCCTGAGGATCTCCCTCCTTATTAGGGTAACAGGCAGTATTGAGTACCTTGTTTAAATCCCCCAAGGCCACCCATTCTTGCATGAATTATTTCCGTCAGGGCAGGAGGTGGGGGTAGTAGCGTCAGCTGTTATTAGGGCGAACCAGGCTTCACAAGTTCCATTATAAGAGAATGGGAAAGAAAAAAGAGGCATCCCTCCCTTTTTCTGATGAGGTGGGATGCGGCAACATATCCAACAATTGGTGCTATTACTGGCTTGCTGAGTGTGGTGTAGCATCTGTATGAAGGTATTGTTTCGCAAGGCTAGTCTATGGGCTTGTTCATGAGGGGGTAGGTCGTGATAGGTGTGTTCCTGAGTGCTGTTGGGTGTATGAGAGGTGTGTTGTGTTGGGGGAAAAACAGTGTGGAGAATCCAACCAAGACACGTCATAACTGCCATGAGGAAAAATAATACTGTCAAACATATAATAGGACCATTATGTCTTTTTCTAGAGTTCATTTTTTTTTTTTCTCCCACATAGTCAAGGTGTTAAAATCCATTCCCATGCTCCAACCGCTTCACCACTGGACCGACGCCCAATGGACTTAATTAGCCAGAGTCCGAATGGCAGACCTTAACTTTGATTTGTAATCCTGTTGTGGGGTTAGTTCCAAAGGCAATAAAGATTGTTCAGTCACAATGTCAGTGGGATTGGCAGGGCCATCAGCAACAGTGTCTTTTTGTCCAAAATGTTTCCGGCAGTGGCTTGCGTGGAGCCAGCCCTTCCTGCCCTCGACCTTCACTGCTGTCCGTGTTGTTAGTAGTACGAGTCTTGGCTTCTTCCACCTGGGCTGGAGGGGACTGGTCCGGTCGAAGTTCCTCACGAGGACCCAGTCCCCGGGTCGGATGGCGTGTTCTTCCGGGTTGGTTTTGTCAGGGAAGGTGGCAGCAACCTGAGAACGACAAGATTGGAGTGCAGACATCAAGGAAGCCAGGTAGTCAGTCAGCATAGTACTGTCAACATCAGTTATTCTTTTAGGCCTTGGCGTACCCCACATATTTGGTGGTCTGCCAAAGACCACTTCATATGGAGATAAGCCAGTTCTGGAATGGGCTACCATACGCATGTAGAAGAGGGCAACCGGTAAGGCTACCATCCAGTCCACGCCTTTGTCAGTGCATATCTTGGCCAATTTTGTCTTCAAAGTTTGGTTGTGCCTTTCTACTAGACCTGCTGCATGAGGATGTCTTACACAGTGAAACTTCCAAGTGTACCCTAACAGAAGAGACACTTGCTTCATGAGTTCAGAGGAAAAAGGTTGGCCGTTATCTGAGTAGATGACACGGGGCAACCCATACCTCGGAAAAAACTCTCTAACTAATTGTTTAGCAGTTGTCGTTGCAGTGTAATCTGGGACGGGATAGGCTTCTGTCCATCTGGTCAGAGCACACACTACAACTAGCACATACTTGTGACCTCTACATCTCTCCATCTGGATATAGTCCATCTGGAGAACTTCAAATGGATGGTCAGGGGTTGGAATCCTCCCTGTTCCACCTTTGTGCCTTTTCCTGGGTTGAACTGATTACAAATCATGCACGTTTTAACTTTTTGTTTGGCTGCAGCTCTCAAATGTTTGTTGTGCCATATATTCTGTATGCTGTCTAACATTGCTTTTTCTCCCAGATGTGCTGGTCCATGTATGGTGTTTACCATAACTTGTACCATGGCATCCGGTAGAAACCATACTGCTCTTTCAGGTGTCATCCAGCCTTGATCTGTAAGGACCCCTCCTTTTTCCTTCCATTCTAGCAGTTCCTGTGGTGTGGCGTGACTTTGGACATCCTGGATGTCAGAAAAGGGGTCTCGTATTGTATATTGGCGGTGTGGTATACTTAATTCTGTGTTTGCTGCTAACTTGGCTGCACTGTCTGCAGAATCATTTCCTTTTGATATTTCATCTGTTCCTTTTGTGTGCGCTTTACATTTTAGCACTGCGATTTTCTCTGGTAACTGACTGGCCTCTAAGAGGGCAGTGATGAGTGTAGCATGCTGTATTCTGAACCCATGTGATGTGAGAAATCCTCTCTCTTTCCATAATGTACCGAAGTTGTGTACAACTCCAAAGGCATATTGTGAATCAGTGTAGATGTTAACTGACTTTCCTTTTGCTAAGTGACATGCTCGTGTTAGGGCTATGAGTTCTGCTGCCTGTGCCGACAGTATCTCTATCTTGTTTGCTTCTAAAGTGTCTGTACCATTTGTGACGGCATAGGCTGCTGCTAATTCTCCTGTGGGGAGTCTCATACATGAACCATCAACAAAGAGTGTCATTTCTGCCTTAGCAAGGGGAGTATCTTGTAAATCTGGTCTTGGTTTGGTCACTAAATCAATTATGTCAATACAATCGTGAATTTCTTCAGTAGGAGAGGTCAGTGGCAACAGTGTTGCTGGGTTTAAAATGTTGCAGCGTCTAATCTCAATGTGTGGCTGAAAAAGTGTCATCTCATATCCGGTGAGTCTGGCTATTGTCAGATGCTGTGTTTGTGTTCTGTTTAACAGAAGTTCTACAGCGTGTGGGACCTGAACTATCAGATGATGTCCCAATACAATAGAATCGCTTTGTCTAATAGCTTGTGCAGTAGCTGCTACTGATTTTAGACATGCAGGCAATGCTTGTGCTACTGGATCTAATGTGCTTGAAAAATAACCACATGGTTTATGTTTGTCTGCTTGAAGTTGGGTCAGAACTGATAGTGCTGTACCTGAGTTTTCTGTTACAAATAATGTAAAATCTTTGGTGTAATTAGGTGTTGCCAGCACTGGGGCTTGACACACAGCTTTTTAAGAGACTGAAAGGCTTGCGTGTGTTCATCTGTCCAGGGTAATTGTGGAGTAGCGCCAGCTTCGAGTGTTGTCAGCTGCACTAACGGTTTGGAAATGAGTGCAAATTGTGGGATCCACTGTCTACAATATGAGGTGAGACCAACAAAGGCTCGAACTTGTTTCTGTGTTGTTGGTTGTGGTATTTGTTGTATGAGTTGGATGCGTTCCTGTGTAAGCTGCCTACCCTCCTTTGACAGCAAGTGCCCTAAGTATGCCACTTGCTGTAAACAAAATTGAGCTTACCAGGGGAAACTTTATGGCCATTTGCAGCTAGGAATTCTAGTACTAGTAGTGATGCTTCAGCACATGCTGCGTCAGATCTGGCCGTAATGAGGATATCATCAATATATTGTAGTATGGCTGTATCTGTGGGCATTTGAACAGTATCTAGTTGTCTTTTTAATGCTTGGCTATATACGCTTGGACTCTCTGTGAAACCTTGAGGAGCTCTTGTGAATTGGAAACTTCGTCCTTGTAAGGAGAAGCCAAAAAGGTATTGACTGTCTGGGTGAATAGGTATGCTAAAGAATGCGTTTTTCAAGTCAATGACTGAAAAATGCGTTGCTTCCGCATCTATGGCTGTGAGTAGGGTGGAGATGTCTGGAACCACAGGGTGTTGTGGAACGACACATTTATTGAGCTCTCTCAAATCCACCACTAGTCTGTAGACAGGTGGTGTTCCTGGTTCCACTTTTTTATGAACTGGTAAAACAGGGAATTGCAAATGTTAGAAGTTGTTTCCTTAATCACACCTGACTGTATTAGGTCCTGAATAATTAACATTAATGCTTGTTCAGCCTGAGGTGGAATTTTGTATTGCCTTATGCGTGGTAGTTGGGCTCCCTCTTTCAGTGTAACCTTGTGAGGTGTTATTTCCATACATCCTACTGTGGTGGAATCAGTGGCCCACAGGGTGTGTGGCAAATCTTTCAAACGCTCATCTAATTCTCTACTTGTGTAGTGGCCCTTGAAATCTCGCAGAAATAGTCTGACATCTGTAGGTGAGCAAACAATGACAGCTCCTAATTCTTTCAATGTTTTTATACCAAGCAAGTTTTCTGGACATGATTTTGTCAATATAAGATCTGTAGTTGTCATGAGGGGACCAACCTGCAAGGGCAGTGGCTTTGACGTGACGTTTGTCACAGGTTGTCCCGAGAAACCCAGAGAAATACTTTTTGAACCCGAGAGAGGAGCCTCTGGGACCTCTTGATGGCTTATTGTTGTTTTACTGGCCCCAGTGTCTAGTAGAAACTTTCTATCCTCCCCAAGAAGTCGGACCTCTATAAATGGACCTGTCTGATCTACTGGAATGGGGATTAAGGGCAGTTTGTCATCTTCTCTCTCTGGGCAACATCATGAGAAATCTGGGTAATATTCAGTGTAGGCGCTGTCTATAATATTCATTTGGGCCATTTGTGTTGTCAGTGGAACTGAAGGTGTTGAACTGTCTAGGGAACCATTCTGTTTTGGCTGATATGGGCGTGGCTGGGTCTTACCAGTAGCCAAATTGTGCTTTAAGACAGGGCAATCTTTAACGAAGTGTCCCATCTTTTTGCAATAATTACAAGTGCTTTTTATATTTGTCTGGCTACTTGGTGTCTGTTGACGCTGGGGTGCAGTTTGGGCTACTAATGCTTTCATCTTTGTGTCTTTCATGCGTTTCTTATCATTTTCTTCTTCATCCCTAATGCGATTCTGGTGATATTGTAGCATTTGTAACACCTGTGGAGGTGTATGTGCTTGCCAGATACATTCTACTTTTAGTACTCTGTCCTTAATGGCTGGCAAGGCGTTATCTACTAATTTGGAAACAAACAGATGCGGGTAAGCTTCACTTGTTGGCGTAAGGCCGCTATTTACCGCAAAACACTTTTCAAGTCTAGTGTAATAATCTCCTATGTCTTCACCATGTTTCTGTTTGCAGGAGGAAATGGCATCCCAGTCCTCCTTTTTCACTGTTAGTAACTGTGGTAGCACCTTTAAAATAGTGCCAGGAAGTGCTTTTAGTTTGTCTCCTATACCTTGACCTGCTACTCTAGTATTTTCGTCATTCTGAAGTTCAGTCCATTTAATGTGTTCACCTGCTACTTCCCAATCTTTTTCTCTTAGTTTGTCATATATACCTGATGGCAACAATAATTTCAGAATTGCTGTGATATCAGAAAGAGTATATGTTCCCATCATTAATACATCTCCTAATTCCTTAAAGAATCCAGCAGGATCCTTTGAGTGGGAGGGAACCATCTCTTTCATCCTTAGTAACTCAAGTTTTGTCAAGGGTACATAAATGAAGACGCGTTGTAGCGCGCCATTCGTGTCAGCTCTGGGGTGGACCTCTCTCATGGGGAACTGGCGTGTTTGAGGAAGTCTATTAGTTGATCCACACGTATTATGGGGAGATCTATATCCAGTCACTTTCTGGTATTTCTGTCTAAAATCTATAAATGTGTTAAGAAAAACTGAACTATTGTGGAGGAACATGTTATCAGCGCAGTCAGACAGAAAATCTTCGAGTCTTGGATCATGTTTAAAATGAGTGTCATTGAGTGTGATGAGATGTTGTACCATGTAGAGACTTGCTAATCTTTGATGTGAGCGTGGTAATGCTAGAAAAAGCTGGGCTATGAGATCATTGTCATATATCTTATATTGAGAGACCCATAGGGTCGCAGTTCTGGCTATTTCCTCCTCCTCCGGTGTAAGCGGAGGTTCCTGGTCTAACCAGTAGTCTAATGCATTGGATGTATTTTCAAATAACTCATCTGGAGATGACCGTTCAGAGTGACCTTGGAGGAATGTAGGCGGGGGTGTTCGTGAATTAGGGGCGGAAGAACGAACGGGTAGGACTTTTTCAGTAGGTTCAGTAATTTCCTCCTCAAGTTTCTTATTCTCTTCATTTGTTTGCAAGTTTTGCAGAATACGGGTCACATTACGGGTGAACCTGTCTAGTGCATCATTTATAAGTTCTAGACTAGTGTGGTCGGATGCGGAATCTAATAAGTCAAAAAGTGAAACTGGTACATTTCTTTCCTCTGCTTGTATGTGTTTTATGAAACAGCAAAGGAGGAACCTATACATGTGCATTTTTACAGGGTGTGATCTTCTTGTAGTCATAGCGTTAATGGCTCGTGAGTTCTCTCCAGTACGAAGAAACTCAGAGGCCGCTTGAAGAAACGTGTCAATTGCTGGTAGATGTCTTATTTCTTCCCAGGAGTCATGAAGTATTTTACTTATTCGGCCCGCCTCCCCTGTGTTGCTCGGAGTCGGGTCATAGGGGCAGTCGGGAATTGTTTTACCTGGGTCTGGACCTACGGCACCCCCTTCTGGAGTGAGAGGTGGTGCGTTATGTTGTGAAAGGGGTGGCGGAGGCAGAGGGTGTTGAATGACTGGAACTTCATAGGGTGGTGGAGTATCTAAGAGAAAATTAGTAAAAGTATCCTCTGGTGGTGGGGCTGTAGGCTGTGCTGATGCAATGTTAAGGTTTTCAGGTGCAGATGGCAATACAGGATAAAAACCAGTAGAAATGGCTGATTGTTCCCTTTTATTCCTTTCACTAACTACTTCTTTCCCTATTTCTTGTAACTGTTCTTTCTTGGCCTGCTCTGACATTCTCTTACCCTTTTCAACTTTATGCAATTCCTTCTGTTGCCTCCTATGGGCTTCTTTTCTCCATAATTCTACTGAGTCACTCTGTGACTGGCGGACTCTCTTTTTCTTCCATAACTGTTCCTCTAATTTCATAATACACTCCGTATCAAAACTACCATTTTCAGGCCATCTATATCTGAGTTCTAGGTCTTTAGTATATTCTACCCATAGATCACAATAAATAAGTGCACCGACACCATGTTTTGCATACATGAAGTGTCCTGGAGTATCCCGAGGAGGAAGGGGCATTTCCTTCTCAAGAATACTCCTTTTGGTTGCCATCTTACGTATTTTCGAGAAAATAGGCATGATGGCAAGACTTTCAAAGATTTTAGAAGTGAGAAAAACATAAACAGAACAAATATCTTTACCGTACCCACGAAAGAGGTGAGTCCGTCTTTTATACTAGTTTAGTAGTCCTCACAAAATAAGTGAGAAACCCACAAAAAACATGTATCTTTACCGTGCCCACAAGGTAGTGAGTCCGTCTTTTATACTAGTTTTAGTAGTCCTCACCAAAGATAGGTGAGAAACCAAAAAAACGCGTATCTTTACCGCCCCCACAAAAGCTGTGGGTTCGTTTTTATACTTTTCAGCAGTACTCACCGAAAAGTAACTGGAAGGCCTCTTGAAGATTTTGGGAAAACGCGGCGCGCAGTTTCAAGGTGGGATTTGTAGAACCTCGGACTCGTCTGCTTCGCAGGTTGGGCTTTGGTTCAGGACGTTCCGCTATTTCCTCACCGCCTCGTGTGGATGCTGGGCCGCAGTCGGTCCCCCTCTTCGCCTCGAGGGAGTTAGCGGGAATTCCCGCGTTGTGCACTTTTGAAGTCCGTCAACGGTCAGGAGGGGACAGTACCGGGTCCAATATCGCCGGCGCGTGGGGAAAGGGAAGGTCCCTGTTCGGGCGCCAATTACTGTGGTAAATTAAATTTACTTATTACCTCATTTCTGAATTTCTATGCTTAATAAATCATAATTTCTTGTCAATGCAAAGCGAGGAGTCCGTGGTGCTCAAATGAAGGAGGAGAAGACCAATAACTCGAGTTAAAGGGAGCGCTTCCAGCACCAAGCGGGCACAGGAGCAATCTCTCAAGTCCCTCTCTTTAAGTGGGGGTCTTTATTTTCAACAGCAGAATATTTATACAGTCTTGGTCACGAGGCAAAATAGAGGAACAAACAGGTCGTGGCAGATAGAGGAACAAAGATTCAGCAAGAGGAGCAGAGTGTGAAGAAATGGGGGCGTGTCTTAGGCTTCGTGAGGGGACTTGCGATGTGAAATAGTCTGACAGTTGGAAGGGGAAGGCTTCCTCATTTGGGGGTTTGTGCTCGTGCTTCATGTCAGAAACATGAACCATCTCTGCGGGGGAGCAGAAACTCATGTACTGGTTTCCCGGACTTGGCAGAAACCACAGAGACAGATGGTGAAAATGAGGAAAACCAGGTGCAGGGGTGTCGTGCTCGGGGTCTTGGGACACCAAAGGGTGAATTAAAAACAAAATGGTGCCGGCTTTTAATGTGGGCAATTATTAATCGCGCAAAGGGGATCGCGCAAAGGGGCATAATTAGATCGCGCAGAGGGCAGCGAAGGGGCATAATTATAGATTTTATTTCCACATAGCGCATGCGCTGGCTCAGGCGAGACCTAAAAAGGTGGCTACGGCGGATTCCTAAGGGTGCTTCCTAATCCAAGATGGCTCATATACTTACTGTGGTGTCCTGTGTGCCAGTTTCTATTTCTGGAATCTTTTGCATGTCATAGTTCTCCATGAAGATGCGGAGGAGGATTATATCGATATTTCCAAGCAAATATGGTGGGCACAGTGGATTCCCAGGGCTGCTTACAAATCCACATAAAGGGCTCCTGTACTTCCTGTGATGTCACTTCCTGTCTCTGTGGTGTAAAAGGCTGCTGAATGCAGAGGATGGTGCGCTGCAATGTGGATAATAGTATTCTTCATTGTGATGTTAATCACTTGATTAAGAATTTTGTCCCATTGTTTTTTCCTCAGGATTTTCCTTGGAATCAAGAATTTTTGCAAGATTCTCCTGGAATTCTCCTTATTCCAGAACCTTCAACTCAGTCTAAAGTTGTTGTGTTCTGATATTCATCTTTGATCTTCTTCAGCTGCCTAAGGAGATTTTCTCCCTTTGGGATTTTCCTCCCTTGCAACCTTTCTTGATGGCCCCTGCTTACCACACATGGTTAGCTCTGTGTAGGGGGTACCATGGCTAAAGAAAGGAATCGTGCTAGGGTTAGGCAGCACCGAAGTCCAAATAGAAGCCTCGGTCCAGTTCTAAAACCAGCAATCCAATGTGACATGGGAGCAATAGAAACTAAAAGGTATTTCTTACTACATTGCCCATACGTAAAGAGATATTAGAGAAACAACCTACTTATTCACTCTGAAATGGAAAAATAAATAAAAAAAGAGCTTATCATTCATGGAGAACCCACACTGAAAACATTTAAATGACATTCAGTCATCTAGAAATACACAAAGCTGTTTCATGTATATATCAGACCTCTGTGACAGGCTTGAAAATAAACAATGAATTTATCTTGCAGTTTGGTAAGTTGATTACATGCAGGACCACAGCAAATATGTGTCAATGGAGGCCGAAATTATGCATCACGATTGAGTAAAATGTGCTGCAAGAAAGGGAAACTAAGCAATATGATAAGACGGATTCTGGTGCAGTATTATGTCCCATTGTTGTCATTTTAACACACATTAATACTGTCTGCGAAAATGTTTCCCCTCATTCAGATTAACACCTTAATACATTTGACAACTGAAAGATGATCGAATAACCTCTGCAAAGGATGTGAAACTGCGTGACACCACCTGTGGTACTATGTTTCAGTACGTTTTGATCCGTTTGAGTTAGAAACATCAATGCATCTTTATGAGGGCCTTGGATCATGCTTGCACCACGCAATGTGGTACATGCACGACGCAAAGCCCCAAGTCATTTTTATGAATCTAAAAGGTGGCTTTGAAAATATGGAGTAATGCAACGCAGTGCTAATCGCTGCGTTGTCCTACTCAGCGCAAGGGAGGCGTTCCTTGGGCATTGCAGTGGGTGTTCCCATGCATCTTCCATGGTTTTTGATGCATTCCCAGATTTTAAAGGACTTGCAAACCTGGGAATGCGTCTAAATCTTACACCTCCGCTTTATTTCTCCTAGTTTTTTCTTCTTTTGATGTGTGCTGCGTTCTTGGGCACAAATAGAAGGAGGAAAATGCCTCTATGGATTATTTTTGTGCAGAAAGTTGCCCCTTCCTACACAGAAAAAATCCTGCCGACAACACAGGCACCCTCGCTCCATGGTGCAGGGGTGCCTGCGTTGGCACTGGACGGCCAAAGTGGCGCCAGTGTAGGGGAAAAGGACAGGAATGGACAGTATTGGATAACTACAGTGCATTCCTGCCCTTTCCCTATGGCGCAGGGCAGCGCAGCACAGTAAGTTGAGGCGCTGCCCTGCCCCACCAATCCCATAAATATGCCCCATCATTTCTTTTTGTTGATATTGGCAAATTATGGAGCAGATGGTGGATTTGTGATAAGTGTGATAGATCCATAAACAGTCAGAAAACGCTGTGGTTGTATGTCTTGTGTTAACTTCATTAGCACTGATATAACTTGGCCTCTTACTAATGTTTCTGTGAATTTGGTGACCCGTCTCTAAAGCCACGCTCTGACAAAGACAGGCTGGCCTGTAGTTTATGGAAGTATCATGCAGGTCACTGGCTCTGAAGGGGTGGTTGGGCTGGGGTAGAGTAAGTTCTGTGTCAGGTCCTACGTCAGAAATGTTTCTCTGTCTGCTCCAACCCTACTAGCCCCTCTGTTGCAGTTGCCTTGTGGAAATTCTCCTAATCATCTTAGAGGCTAGTCTACCTCTGCTGTTATATTTTAGGAAGACACCACGATTCTCACCCATCGTGAGTGAGTATTTTACATTTTTGATTGTATAGCGCTTAGAGAGCCAGGTACCTAAGTCGTCAAGTTTTTATGGCATTTTTAGGCAGTGTTTCCCCTAGTGAGAACAGGGTGCTCAGTCCCACCTTTTTGACATTCTGAACCCCCTTTTCCTCCATTGACTTAATTGGACTTTAATGGAGTCACTCCTGGTGTCCCCTGGACCTCCCGAGCTCTGTAGGTAAAGTGCGCATTGGGCAGGGATTTAAGTCCCAGTATCTGTAAATACTCGAAGCCGAAGGCTGGGAGCGCACCATTGAGGTGCAGAGAATGTCCAGCCTTTATGCAGAGGTCTCTCTTTTTTTGGACAGAGAGAAAGGCTTTTCTGTTCCTCCCAGTTTTTCTGCAGTACCATAACGTTCTTTCCTTCAGCACGGCCTCCTTAGTCCATCAGGACTTCTCAGGAAGCCATGGCCCACCTCTATCACATTATCAAACCAGAAACAGGGCCATTGAGGAGACATATCAACCTTACATACAACTAGACCCAGCGTTGAGCGGTTTATTAATATCTCCAAAACCCCAAAATACGTTTGCAATCAGAAGAGCATTTATCTTCTCTTTTTCCTTCATTTCGCTCCCCTCCTTTACATCTGGCTCATTGTCTTTCCCTCTCCTCCCCTCCCCTCCATCATTGCATTCCCCACTCTCTCATTCACTCAAATCTTCGCTCCTCTACTCTTCCTCCATTCTGTTTCCTCGATTCCTTCTTTGTCCTCCTCTGACTGTTTATCCCTTTAATTCCCTCACTTGCTTCCACTCCAGTTTTCTTGTTTCCTCTCCGCTTCTCTCCTCTCACTTTCCCTGTGTTTCTCTTGTGCTCTCCTTTCATTATCTCTAAGAGTAGAGTGGTGCAGTTGCGTAGAGTGCAGTAGAGTGGCATACAGTGCAGTGGCAAAGAATGTAGTGGTGTAGGGTGCAGCCAGTACAGATGAGTGTTGTACAGTGCAGTTTCATAGAATGCAGTGTCATAGAATGTAGTGACTCAGAATGGTGCATGGTCCAGTTTAGAGTAGAGTGGTGCAGAGAGCAGTGAGGTAGAGTACAGTGGTGCAGAGTACAATAGAGTGGTGTAGAGTGCAGTAACATAGAGCACAATGGTGTAGAGTGATGTAGTGTGCAGTGGTGTGGAGTGCAGTGGCATAGAGTAGAATGTTGTAAAGTATAGTGGTGTAAAGTGCAGTGGTGCAAAGTTGTTGGCATAGGTACAGTGGCGTAGGGTGTATTGGTTTTGAATAAAGTGGAGTAGAGTGAATTGGCATAGAGTGCAATGGTTTAGAGTAGAGTGGCGTAGCGTAGAGTACAGTGGCATAAGGTGGCGAAGCGTGGAGTGCAGTGGCATAGAGTGCAGTGGCGTAGAGTGAAGTGGAGTGGTGCGGGATAGAGTACAGTGGTGCAGGGTAAAGTGCAGTGGCATAGAATACTGGCGTAGAGTGCAGTGGCATAGAGTAGAGTGACTTTGAGTAGAGTGGCACAACGTTCATTGCAGTGGCGTAGAGTGGAGTGGAGCAGAGTGAAGTAGAGTGGCGTAAAGTGCACTGGCATAGAGTAGATTGTTTCAGAGTAGAGTGAAGTGGCATAGAGAGGAGTGGTGCAGAGTAGAGTGGAAATATCATCACTCAATGTGTTGATTTGATCATCAGCACAGTTCATTTACAGACATTTAAATTTTGTTGTGTTCTATAAACAAAATAGTATCCTACAGCCTTCTTCAAGCCCTTCCCAGTTGCCAGCATGATTGTCACATAAATCCTCTCACTTTGAAGTCAGAAAAATAAAAATAAACACCAAGCTCCCTGGAAGAAACAGCCTGACATTTGACCTTATGTCAACATGATGTAAAGGCCTGTTTACAGAAAGCAAGTTTGTGTAAGGATACAGTAAAGAAGATTTAGGCAACGGGAGGGACAAACTCGAGCTGGGCAGCCTAAAGCAAATAAACCTAGCAAACAGAAAGCCAGAAAATGTGAGTTACAAGCCAATAGTAAACAAGAGGCAGAATGCATTCCTAGGTCAATTTTCTGAATGTCTCCAAGATGTCTTTAGCAAACCTTTGGTAGGCTGCAACCTAAAAACCAGAAACAGTAACAATAAACCCTAAAAAGTCTAGCTCCCACACGCCCCTCTGCAAGAAGGCTATGGAAATTACAAGGTTTTCAAGGACAGCCTAAAACTTAAGGTGTTAAACTATATGCGGAGATGCAACATTGAGCCACAACAGCAGAAAACGTACAACTGCCCAGCATGAGTGTGAATGAAGATACCACTCAAAAGCTTGGCCAAAACAGATCCATTGGTCGCTTAAACAGGCTCGTGCACAAGACATGATTAATAAAAAAAATGCTCTTTAACAGGTAACCAATGCAGAGAAGCCACAGAATATGAGATGTGATCTCTTGCTCTTAGGACTTGTACCAACCTAGCAGCTAATTTTGGACTAGTTGAAGATTATGAGTCCGATAATCAGGTGAAGCCAGATATACAGCATTACAGTAGTAAACACACCGAAAATCATCACTTTGTGCGAGAAAGAAAGCAAATGTAAGATTCTCTTCAAGGTTTGCAACTGGAGAAGGCAAGAACTGGACATAGATTTGACCTGTTCAAGAAAGGATAATTTTGAGTCCAGCTTTACACCTACTTATCTCACGGAGTATACGGGGGGGGCGTTGGTCCCAGAGAGGGAAGCCAAAATGGAATACTCTGGAATGGGGTGGCCCCAGGGAGCAGCGAATCTCTGTTTTCCTTTGGTTCAAGGTGGTGATAGAAAATTCATGGTTCAACCTGAGATAGCCAGGAAAAAGGTCTATTAGCTGTGTTTATTAGCTATGTTGCTTGTGTCATTAGATCTTCAAACTGATATTAGGTCCGACCCTTCACTTGCAGGGCAGGGGCTGTAAACCTATAATGGTTCGGAAATGGTCTGCTCTTACCCAGGTTGCCTTTGAAGATGCTCTGGCGAGTTGTCCTCCTGATTTAGGGGACAACAGCCAGGTAGCCGATAACTCTATTTTTAGATGGATGACGAAGGCGGTTGACTCCTTGATACCGCTCAAACAATGTAAAAATGCCCGTACATCCGCTTCGGCGAAGTGGTTTTCGGAAGAGTTGGCACTAATGAAAACCAGATGTAAGCATCTTGAGCGCCAGTGGAGGAAGAACTATCAGGATGTAAATAAACAGAAATATCTTGATGCCTTGAAGCTCTACCATTGCCATATTAAGAGAGTGCGGAGGGAACATTATACAGGGCAAATCGAGTTAGCCAAACATTCTTCTAAGACCATCTTTCAGGTAGTGAAACAACTGTCCTCTCTAGAACGAGTGACTGTTGCACTCCCTGCCTCTACGGAGTATTGTGATAAGGTCGCCAATTATTTTATTGATAAGATCGACCGGATATCTGCCTCCTTCCCAGATAGTAGTAGGAGCTATGCTCCTGTGTCTAATACGGAGGCACCTTTGACCGAGGATAAGTTTATCCTCTGTCCTCTGGTGGAAAACGAGGTTTTGGGGTTGATGGAGGCTGTGAAATCGGGATCACCTTTGGACCCGATCCCCCCTAAATTTCTCCAATTAGGGAAAAATATAATTGCCCCTGTTCTCACCTCACTTATGAACCTGTCCTTCAGTACTGGTCTGGTTCCTAGCAGATGGAAACACGCTATGGTGGTCCCGCTGCTGAAGAAACCATCACTGGACCCCGCTATCCCTGAAAATTTAAGACCTATATCTCTTCTTCCTTATGTGGCAAAAATTGCAGAGAAACATCTGAATAGCCAACTGTAAATGTTTTTAGAAGAGAGGCAGGTTCTTCATGACACCCAGGCCGGTTTTAGGCCAATGCATGGCACAGAGTCTGCTCTTCTTCTAGCAGCTGAAGTGCTGAGGATTGCTGCTGATGAAGGTAGAACAACTGCTCTGGTTTTGCTGGACTTGAGTGCCGCGTTCGACACGGTGTCCCACGGCCTCCTGTTGGAGAGGCTAGGAGAGGTCGGGGTCGGAGGTGTCACGTGGATGTGGCTGAAGAACTTTTGGAGAACAGAACCTTTCAGGTGCTGCAACATCCATTCAAGTCCAGAGTTTGTCCTTTAAACCAGGGGGTGCCGCAGGGATCTGCGCTAAGCCCCACCCTATTCAATATATATATGCGCCCGCTGGCAGATATTGTGTTGAGACATGGAATCAAGTTGGTATCCTATGCTGACGACACTCAGCTAGCTGTGACCCTAGAACAACAAGAATCAGGAAGGGCTGCTGATTTCAAAACATGTCTGAGGGAGCTTATGGACTGGATGAGACTGAGTTGCCTCCAGCTGAATGCAGGGAAGACAGAGGTGTTGGTTGTGGGAAAACAGCCCTCTTTCTGGTCACAGCATTGGGGGCCTGAGGAACTGGGACCTTGCCCGGTGCCGAAAGCTAAGGTGAAAAATCTGGGGGTGTGGTTCTTTCCTTTACTCAGCAAATTTCTGCTGTGGCCGGAACCTGCTTTGGCATCCTGAAAATGCTGCGGAAGATTCTGGACCTTCTCCCCCTGGATGCTAAAAGAACTATTGTACAGGCTTTGGTCACGTCTCGTCTTGACTACTGCAATGTTCTGTATCTAGGGGTGACCGCTAAAAATCTGAACATCTTGCAGAAGGTCCAAAATGCTGCAGCTAGGCTTATCCTGAATATTCCCAGGAGGGCTCCGGTAGGAGAAGCTTTAAAAAAACTTCACTGGCTCCCAATACAGGCTAGAGTTACATTTAAGGCTCTCTGTATCAGCCATAGGATCCTTAGGAAAAAAGGGCCGCGCTTTCTGACCCCCCCTTCTGACGGTTTATCAACCTTCTCGGAATTTGAGATCTCTTGGCAGTATGAGAATGACTGTGCCTAAGGTGCGGAGGGCCAGGGTGGGTGGAAGATCTTTTGGTTTCCTGGCAGCTAAGGCCTGGAATAAGCTTCCTGTGGACTTGAGGATATCTGAGTCAGAACCTTGGTTCCGTAAGAAATTGAAAACCTGGCTCTTCCGTGACTCAGGGGGCGGTCGTTAATAACTCTGCTGCCTTCCTTGCTTAGAGGTTATGTAGGTAGTCGATTAGTGTGGCATGGGTTTGGGGTTCTCAGTTGTCCTAGCGCGGGGACACTCCGTTGGGAGTAACCATTGCGCTTTACAAACTTCCTAATAATAATAATAATAATAACGGAAAGTAATCAGCACACAAAAAGCAGTCAATAAAAGAGATTACATCAGTTTCACTAGTGAAGCCATGTAGAGATCAAACAACAGCAAAGACAATATTGAGCCTTGGGGACTCTGCATCATAGATAAAATACAGTAGAGGAATGGGAGCCCATTCCTACCTGGATTAACCAGTGGCGGCTCACACAGGTAAGAGCGGTGGGCGGGGTGGAGGGTGGTGGAAGTTGACAGACGACGGGATAAGTCATATTGCGATCCGGCAAGTGCAAAGTAAGTGGTTTTATTTATTTATTTAATATTACTTATCCCGTCGTATGTTGACTTCCACCACCCCGCCCCCACTCTGCCCAACGCCCTTATCTGTGCGAGCCGCTACTGGGATTAACCTATCAGATAAAAAGCTGCGAAACCACTCCACTGCTCTGCCACCAATCCCAAGAACTCTCATTCGAATCAAGAAGAGTCAGAGGGTTCATGATATCAAAATCCACAGAAAGAGTGAACATAATTAGAGCTGCAGAAAGATTAGCATCCATGTATGTATGTAATTCATCTAAGGTGGAAGCGACAACTGCTTCAGTGCTTCCACCGGCAAGAAACCCAGCTTGGAAAGGGTTAGTAAACTGTTAGTTTCCACAAAGGCTGGAGTCTGATGGAAAACTGCCCTTTCCAGCACCTCAGCCAGATAAGGTAGCTGGGAGATTGTGTGATAATTTGACAAACCTTCGGGGTTTAAAGAAGGTTTCTTAAACAATGGAGTTACAACAGCGGCGTTGAATCTATTGGGGACAAGCCCCGGTGACAGAGGCATCAATATTGGCCAACGGTCTCAAGTTCGCTCAAGTTGAGCAGGTGTATCTGAACATAGGTACTGGCACGGGATCTTGCACTATGTGATGGAGCTGGGTCAGCATGCATCCATGCTATCACAATGCCCAGGGAGATTTGGTGCCAGCCAGAAGAGTGTGCTGGTCAGATGCGGGCATGGACCTCCATCAAATCACTCTGAATGAAAATTATCCCTGCAATGAGAGTATGTGTCTTGTCAGGGTCCACAGCATCACTTCAACCAGACTAACTGTAGGTGTTGGATTGGGTTGGTGTTAGTTTACTGTGTTATGTGTTGCGGTGAAAGCATATTGTTCATGAAGAGTGGGGTGCACCGAGGTCCAACTATGGTGCCTTTGCGTTGTGATGGATGAATGTGCAATGTTCTCTCCAATCCAGGCTGTGGGTAATGCCACCTGACAGGGTGCCTGCTGGGTATCCAGGTGGGACTTAAATATGCTCCCATTCACCTCTTACCTGAGGAATCTGTTATGAATCTGGTATCTATGCTGGAGTGGGTGTTAGGAGGTCATGTCCTACTAGTATTAGGTTTTACAAAGTTGAGAGCCTGAGGGATGTAGAATAAATTTGACCTTTTCACCAAACAATAAACAAACAATTAGCCTGTATTGATAGGAAAAACATGTCAGATTTTGGGCAGGTGCCAACCAAATTTCTATGGTTTTTTTTCTGTTTGTCAAGTTCCTTTATTTTGAGGAAGGGGATGTGTTATGTAGGTGCTGCCACTGTGTTAGGCATAGTTTAAGGGAGAAGCCTTAACATCACCAACCCAGAGATTCTCGTCACTGGCTGTCACACCGCTCTCTATCACTGGTTGTAGCACCACTCTCTGTCACCATACCACTGGTTGTCACACCACTCTCAGTCACCCCAGTAACAGTTGTAACACCACTCTCTGTCAACCCAACAGCAGTAGTAACAGCACTTACCAGTTGTAATACCACTCTCTGTCACATTATTACCGGTTGTAACACCACTCTCTGTCACCTTATCACTGGTTGCATCACCACTTTTTTCACCCTATGCTAGATCGTGACAACACTCTCTGTCACACTATCACAGGTTGTGATACAACTGTCACCCTATCACCGGTTGAATCACTACTGTCTGTCACCTTATCACCGGTTGTAATACCACTGTCTGTCACCCTATCACCATTTGTAACACCAACATCTGTCACCCTATCACCAGTTGTGATACCACTCACTGTCAGCTTATCACCAGTTGTAACACCACTCTCTGTCCCCTTATCACTGGTTGTAACATCACTTTTGTCATCCAATCACAGGTTGTAACACCACTCTCTGTCACCCTATCACTGGTTGTAACACCACTGTCACCATATCACTGGTTGAATCACGACTATCTGTCACCTTATCACTGATTGTAACACCACTCTCTGCCACCGTATCTCCATTTGTACACCATTCTCTGTCACCCTATCAACAGTTGTAATACCACTCACTGTCAGCTTATCACTGGTTGCAACACCACTCTCTGTCACCTTATCAATGGTTGTAACACCACTTTTTGCCACCCTATCACAGGTTGTAACACAACTCTGTCACCCTATCACTGGTTGTAACACCACTTTCTGTCTCCCTATCACCAATTGTAGCACCACTCTCTGTCATCCTATCACTGATTGTAATACCACTCTCTGTCACCTTATCACCGGTTGTAACACCACTCTCTGTCACCCTGTCACCGGTTGTAACACCACTCTCTGTCACCTTATCGCTGGTTGTAACACCACTCTCTGTCACCTTATCACTGGTTGTGATAGCACTTTCTGTCACCCTATCTATGGTTGCAATACACTCTCTGTCACCCTATCACCATGTGTAGCACCATTCTCTGTCACCTTATCACTGGTTGTAACACCACCCTCTGTCGCCCTATCACAAATTGCAACACCACTCTGTCATCCTTTCACCTGTTGTAACACCACCCACTATAACCCTATCACTGGCTGTAATTGCACTTTCTGTCACCCCATTACTGGTTGCAACACCACTTTCTATCACTCGATCACCGGTTGTAACACCACTTTCTGTCACACTATCACTGATTGTATTATCACTCTCTAGCACTTTGTCACTGTTTGTAACACCACTCTATGTCACTCTATCACCGGTTGTAATACCTCTGTCACCCTATCACTGGTTGTAACACCACTGTCTATCATCTTATCACCGTTTGTAACACCACTCTCTGTCACTCTATCACCGGTTGTAACACCACGCTGTCATCTTATCGCCGGTTGTCACACCACTCTCTGCCACCTTATCACCGTTTGTAACACCACCCTCTGTCAACCTACCACAATTTGTAACATCAATCTCTGTCACTCTATCACTGGTTGCAACATCACTCTCTATCATCTTGTCACCGGTTATAACACCACTCTCTGTCGCCCTATCACTGGTGGTAACACCACTCTGTCACCTAATCGCCGGCTGTAACAACACTCTCTGTCACCTTATCACCAGTTATAGCACCACTCCGTCACCTTATTCATGGTTGTAACAGCACTCTCTGTCACCTTATCAATGGTTGTAACACCAATCTCTGTCACCAGTTGTAACACCAGTCTCTGTCACCCTATCACCAGTTGTAACACCAGTCTCTGTCACCCTACCACTGGTTGTAACACCAGTCTCTGTCACCCTACCACTGGTTGTAACACCAGTCTCTGTCACCCTACCACTGGTTGTAACACCAGTCTCTGTCACCCTACCACTGGTTGTAACACCAGTCTCTGTCACCCTATCACCAGTTGTAACACCAGTCTCTGTCACCCTATCACCAGTTGTAACACCAGTCTCTGTCACCCTACCACTGGTTGTAACACCAGTCTCTGTCACCCTACCACTGGTTGTAACACCAGTCTCTGTCACCCTACCACTGGTTGTAACACCAGTCTCTGTCACCCTATCACCAGTTGTAACACCAGTCTCTGTCACCCTATCACCAGTTGTAACACCAGTCTCTGTCACCCTATCACCAGTTGTAACACCAGTCTCTGTCACCCTACCACTGGTTGTAACACCAGTCTCTGTCACCCTACCACTGGTTGTAACACCAGTCTCTGTCACCCTACCACTGGTTGTAACACCAGTCTCTGTCACCCTACCACTGGTTGTAACACCGCTCTTTGTCAGCCTTTTCTTTATTTCCCTGACTTTGGACTCTGCCCTGAACCGTCCACCACAGTCAAGTCTTGGGGTGAAATTCGGTGCTTCACTTCATTTGGACTGTTACATCCTCATGTACTTTCTATCTGGTGAAAATATACACTATTGTCTACCAGCTCTGTGAAGCTAACTGGCGAGACGCCATTTCAGAGATCTTCGATTTAGGACTTGGCCACTGTAAAAAAAAAAACTATTTAGGTATTAGGTCGTCTCTGATCGAGCGGCTTAAGTCCAATTCAAAACCCGGCTGCACCAGAGGTGGTAGTTGCCTGGGCCTCATAGACAACGAGGTACACACCCTGGTACTCTTTCCTGAAACAAGACACCACTGCTGTGGCGAACTGAGAGGGGAAGAGAATTAGGTGGGCGAGGAGAAGGAAGCAGGGAGAGAGTCACATTCATGTACTACCGCCTACTACATGTACACACAGTCTCACAAATACAGTTTAAAGTATCTGTTTTTGTATGGTCATATTCTCGTACAACTATCTACTATATACACATATATATCGTCACTGATTTCCGGTATAGTGCTTTGTAAAGTGCCCATTTCTCACTTTGGAATACAAATATATACATAATATGCATATATATATATATATATACACATACATACAAAATACACGTACGTACTCATAAATATACACATACAAAGAAACATATCCATAGGTTTGCATACTTAGACACACATGTACAAACACATTTCACACACACAACAAATACCTACAAACATACACATATGAGTGTATGCAGGGACACACATATATATGTATAAATGCAAACGCACACATATGCAAATATTCATAGTTAAGTATATATTACATACATATTTATGCTGACACACATATGTTGACATATGTGGACACATACATAGATAAGCATTCATAAAAATATATATGCAAACACATGGTTTGCCTACAGTGTGAAACATAGATAAATCTACATATACTATCAGACACACAGTTATAGGTATGAATACATACATATTCACACACTCACACATATATATAAATATTCATATAGGGAAGTACATATACATTCATATGTACAAGCAAAGGCACATATGTGCTGCATATATCAAAACGTATATATTTGCTTATAAATATAAGGCCTGATTCATATAGAGCCTCTGCACTCGTGGTGGAGGCCGCGCAGCCGTTGGGGAGTCTCCCCACTCAGTGTAGAATCTCATCAATGAGAGCTCTCGTAGCAAAAATGTGCTGGGTGTCTGAGTGGATGTGTGAGTGCCTGTGTGTATCTGTGAGTGGATTTATGAGTGGTTCTCTGGGTCTGTAAGTGGGTGTCTGAATGGTTGTATGGGTGTCAGAGTGGGTGTGTGAGTGGTTTTCTGGGTCTCTGAGTTGGTGTGTCAGTGGTTGTATGGGTGTGTGAGTGGTATTCTGGATCAGTGAGTGGGTGTGTAAGTGGCTGAATGGGTGTGTGAGTAGGTGTGTGAGTGGTTGTGTGGGTGTGTAAGTGGTTCTGTGAGTCTGTAGGTGGCTGTGTGAGTAGGTTTGTGACTAGCGGTGTGGGTCTGTAGGTGGCTGTATAAGTGGCTGTAGCTGTGTGTGAGTGGGCGTGTGAGTGGTTGTGTGAGTGTGTAACTGAGTATGTGAGTGGGTGTGTTAGTACTTGTGTGAGTCTGTGAATGGGTGTGTGAGTGGTCCTCTGGGACTGTAAGTGGGTGTGTGAGTGGCTGTATGGGTGTTTGAATGGGCGTGCGAGTGGCTATCTGAGTTTCTGAATGGGTGTGTGACTGACTGTATGGGTGTGTGAGAGAGTGGTTGTGGGTGTAAGTGTGTGTGTGATGGGTGTGATGGGTGTGAGTGTGTAAGTGGCTGTGTGGGTCTCTGAGTACATGTGTGACTAGCTGTATTAGTGTGTATGTGGGTGTGTGAGCATCTGAGTGGGTGTGTGTTTGGTATTGTGGGTGTGTACATGGTTGTGTGCATGTGTGAGTAGCTGTGTTGGTCTGTGAGTGGGTGTGTGAGTTTTTTTGTGGGTGCGTGAGTGGGTGTGTGAATGGCTGAATGGATGTGTGAGTGGTTACGTGGGTGTGTGGGTTTGTAAGTGGTTGTGTGAGTGGGAGTGGTTTTGTGAGTGGCTGCATGGATGTGTGAGTGGGTGTGTGAGTGGTTACGTGGGTGTGAGTGGGTGTGTGAGTGGGTCTGTGAATGGGTGTATTTTTTTTAATTTGGGTCTGGTCCGCAGATTCACAAGCGGGCCGTATTGAGTGCCACAGTGTATCCGCAGATCCTCACGCAGACACAAAAAAACATTTTTTCACAATTTCTTCTCCATAAGTCCCATGGGGTCAGGATACCTCTATCCTAACCCCTTATATCCTATTTTCACTTCATGCCACACCCTCCCGGAAGTTATTAGCAATACAAAAAATGCGTTTCCTATATAAGCTAGGTCCTAACTATAACTACTATAACTCTATATATATATCTATATATATCTATATACACACATACATATATTCACCAGTAATTTCAGGTGATGTTATGGGTACCTCACTATATTAATAAGCGACATATATAACACTGGGCATGCACACATATAGAGACATGCATATAGCACATTGATTCTGACATGCCTATAACTACACAAGCATATGCACATAATAACGCACATCCATATAGCACGCCTGCCTGCCTCACATTTCGCTGCTCTGCAATCCAGCCCCCACTCCCCCATAGTGCAATCTGACTCCCTGCCCTGATGGGCTGCAGATGAGTGGGCATGTGAGTGGTTGTGTGGGTGTGTAACTGAGTATGTGAGTGGGTGTGTTAGTACTTGTGTGAGTCTGTGAATGGGTGTGTGAGTGGTCCTCTGGGACTGTAAGTGGGTGTGTGAGTGGCTGTATGGGTGTTTGAATGGGCGTGCGAGTGGCTATCTGAGTTTCTGAATGGGTGTGTGACTGACTGTATGGGTGTGTGAGAGAGTGGTTGTGGGTGTAAGTGTGTGTGTGAGTGTGTGATGGCTGTGAGTGTGTAAGTGGCTGTGTGGGTCTCTGAGTACGTGTGACTAGCTGTATTAGTGTGTATGTGGGTGTGTGAGCATCTGAGTGGGTGTGTGTTTGGTAGTGTGGGTGTGTACATGGTTGTGTGCATGTGTGAGTAGCTGTGTTGGTCTGTGAGTGGGTGTGTGAGTTTTTTTGTGGGTCCGTGAGTGGGTGTGTGAATGGCTGAATGGATGTGTGAGTGGGTGTGTGAGTGGTTACGTGGGTGTGTGGGTTTGTAAGTAGTTGTGTGAGTGTGAGTGGTTTTGTGAGTGGCTGCATGGATGTGTGAGTGGTTACGTGGGTGTGAGTGGGTCTGTGAATGGGTGTATTTTTTTTAATTGGGGTCTGGTCCGCAGATTCACAAGCGGGCCGTGTTGAGTGCCACAGTGTATCCGCAGATCCTCGCGCAGACACAGAAAAAACATTTTTTTCACAATTTCTTCTCCTTAAGTCTCATGGGGTCAGGATACCTCTATCCTAACCCCTTATATCCTATTTTCACTTAATGCCACACCCTCCCGGAAGTTATTAGCAATACAAAAAATGCTTTTCCTATGGAAGCTAGGTCCTAACTATAACTACTATAACTCTATATATATATATATATATCTATATATATCTATATACACACATACATATATTCACCAGTAATTTCAGGTGATGTTATGGGTACCTCACTATGTTAATAAGCGACATATATAACACTGGGCATGCACACATATAGAGACATGCATATAGCACATTGATTCTGACATGCCTATAACTACACGAGCATATGCACATAATAACGCACATCCATATAGCACGCCTGCCTGCCTCACATTTCGCTGCTCTGCAATCCAACCCCCACTCCCCCATAGTGCAATCTGACTCCCTGCCCTGATGGGCTGCAGATAAGGGCAGGGTCTCAAGGGAGGGGAGAGGGGTCTGAGTCCAGAGTCGTGATTTACCCCCTGCAGCCCCGGCCCTCTGACGTCACGGAAACCCTACCGCGGCAGAGTCACGAAGCAGCATCTCATCATCAGCGGGACAGCCAATCAGAGAGGAGTTCAGGGGTATGAAAGGGGCTCTGTGGGACCCGTGCCAAGAACTGCTGGGCCCGGAAAAGAGAGAGGGTGCGAGGGAGGCACGAGAGCGCAGTGACAGAGGGGAAACTGGGGCAGAGACAGACGTGAAAAGAGACTGACAGTAGTGAAGGAAGCACTCGAAGATGCAACAGCGCTAACTTGGGAGAGTGCTGTACAGAGAAGAGACTCCAAGGGACACATCAACGATAGAGGGCGGTGGGGTCGAGACAGCCCTGCAGAGGAGAAACGCGACTAAGTGGGAGGGAGACTGCCAGGCGAGACAGACAGGGTTGGAACGACGTTAACCGAGAGAGACTAGTACAGAGAGGGTAGACGGTCGGAGAGACGACAGTGATAGATGCATCTGGTTCCGAGACTACTGTAACCACCAGAGACAAATCGCAGGGAGGAGCGATCTTAGAGCAGAGAAGTGAGAACTGCGACAGAGAAGAGACAGCTTGCAAGGAGGACGTGTCTGGGCTGCAGAGACTGCTCTAAAATAGAGTATCCGAGACGCGAGGCACCGGTTCTGAGACAAAGAGAGAGGCTGCCTGTGAGGAGTAGAGTTTCTTTGAAGTTCTGCGGAGCAGCGGAGGCGGAGAGGGGGTGCAGAGACCGGGGCTCCCCTCCCCCTGCAGGAAGGGAGCGCCAAGCGAGCCGGAGGCAGAGGACCAGAGGCTGAACAGAGCGCCTGCTTCACTGAGGTGAGTGAGAGGCAAGAGCCGTGAGTGAGACCTCACAGGGGGGAGTGAAACCTCACGGGGGGGGGGGTGGGGACAACAAAGAGTCAACGAGACTCCAGGGAGGGGTTCAGATCTAGGAAAGGCGAGTGAAACTCCGTGGAGTGAGCCCTCTGAGAGGTGAGTTAACTCCGTAGAGTGAGTCTGGAGGGGGTGAACTCATAGGGCAGAGAGAAGCCTCCGAGGCAGAGCAGGACCGCAGCGAGTGAGTGAGGCCTGCTCTGAGAGTGGATTGAGACTCCATGGAGTCAGCGAGACTTCAGGGGGGAGTGAAACTGCTGGGAATAAGAATCAGGGGTGTGAGACCTCAGAGAGGCGAGTGAAACTGCTGGGAATAAGAATCAGGGGTGTGAAACCTCAGAGGCGAGCGAAACTCCCGAGAGCGAGAATCAAGGGTGTGAGACCTCGGAGAGAGAAGTCTCAGACAGGGAGTTAGACCAGAGCAAGAGAGTGAGTCCTTTGCGGGGGTTAAGAGTTCAGGAAGATGAGTGAGATCTCAGACAGGAGGGTGCGATTTCAGGGAGTAAGTGAGACACCAAAACGGGGTGAGACTTCAGCGCGGGAAGTGAGGATCTAAGGAATGTTTGAGACCTAAAGAGAGGGGAGTAAAACACCAGGGAGTGAGGCAGCATAATGAGACTCCAGGGAGTGAGAGGTGTGAAACCTCGGATAGACTAGGGAGTGAGCCGTCAGAGAAGGGTCAGTTAGTTCCAAGAGAGTGAGACATCAGAGAGGGTACGGAGAATCAGTGAGACCTCAGAGGGAGAGACCCGCCGAGAGAGATTGAGACCTTACTGAGGGAGGCTAACGGGTTGAGATTCCAATTAGCTGTGGGGTGAGTGCACTCTTGGATGGTGAGGATAATGGAGTGACTGTACTCACAAATACTAGGTTGATGGGTAACTACCCTCACAGAAGCTTGGGTGAATGTGGGTGCAACGTACCCCCGGGCGCTTACGTCACTGAGGTAAATGGGGCAAGGACGTGTTGTGCCCTCTGGTACTTGGGTTAATGGAGTGACTTTAGATTCAGATGCTTGGGAGAGGGTTGATGGGGTGTGTGCCCTCAGGCGTAGAGGTTGATGGGGTGAGTTTACCCTCAGGCGCAGAGGTTGATGGGGTGAGTGTACCCTCAGGCGCAGAGGTTGATGGGGTGAGTGTACCCTCAGGCGCAGAGGTTGATGGGGTGATTGTACCCTCATGCGCAGAGGTTGATGGGGTGATTGTACCCTCATGCGCAGAGGTTGATGGGGTGAGTTTACCCTCATGCGCAGAGGTTGATGGGGTGAGTGTACCCTCATGCGCAGAGGTTGATGGGGTGAGTGTACCCTCAGGCGCAGAGGTTGATGGGGTGAGTTTACCCTCATGCGCAGAGGTTGATGGGGTGATTGTACCCTCATGCGCAGAGGTTGATGGGGTGATTGTACCCTCATGCGCAGAGGTTGATGGGGTGATTGTACCCTCATGCGCAGAGGTTGATGGGGTGAGTGTACCCTCAAGCGCAGAGGTTCATGGGGTGAGTGTATACTCAGGCGCAGAGGATGATGGGGAGAGTGTACCCTCAGGTGCAGAGGATGATGGGGCGGGTGTACCCTCGGGCGCAGAGGTTGATGGGTGAGTGTACCCTCGGGCGCAGAGGTTGATGGGTGAGTGTACCCTCGGGCGCAGAGGTTGATGGGTGAGTGTACCCTCAGGCACAGAGGTTCGTGGGGTGAGTGTACCCTCAGATGCAGAGGTTCATGGGGTGAGTGTAACCGCAGATGCAGAGGTTCATGGGGTGAGTGTACCCTCAGGCACAGATGTTGATGGGGTGAGTGTACCCTCAGACGCAGATGTTGATGGGGTGAGTGTACCCTCAGACGCAGAGGTTGATGGGGTGAGTGTACCCTCGGGCACAGAGGTTGATGGGGTAAGTGTAACATCAGATGCAGAGGTTGATTGGGTGAGTGTACCCTCAGGCGCAGAGGTTGATGGGGTGAGTGTACCCTCAGACGTTCGTGTGGTGAGTGTACCCTCAGGCGCAGAGGTTGATGGGGTGAGTGTACCCTCAGGCGCAGAGGTTGATGGAGTGAGTGTAACATCAGGCATACAGGTTGATTGGGTGAGTGTACCCTCAGACGCAGAGGTTCATCGGGTGAGTGTACCCTCAGACGTTCGTGTGGTGAGTGTACCCTCAGGCGCAGAGGTTGATGGGGTGAGTGTACCCTCAGGCGCAGAGGTTGATGGAGTGAGTGTAACATCAGACGGAGAGGTTAATAGGGTGTTCCTACCCTCAGAGGTTGATAGGGAGACTGTATCCTGTGTGAGAAGTGTGGCTCAATGGTTAGAGCGACAGACCCTGATGCAGAGATCTGGCCCGGGACCAGGGTTCAATTCCCGCCTCGGCGGGTCTTGGGCTCAATTTCCTCAGACCTGATAATTCTCGCCTCGGTGCCTATTCTAATCATGGTTCCCACTCTGCAACTCTGGGCAATAGCTTGCTTAATCTCCACAACGGCCCCAACAGCGCTGGGATGCCTGGCTTCACCCTGGGGGTGCCCAGGAGTGGACATTTCACAGGGAAAAGCCAGGAAGGGTTCCACAGCGGTATGCGTACAGCGCCAGGACACCTCTTTGGGGGTATAAGTGCGCTTTACAAGTACAAATTTCATTATCCTTCGATGCAGAGATTGGTGGGGTGAGTGTACCCTCAGACGCAGAGGTTGTTGGGGTGATTGTACCCTCAGGCGCAGAGGTTCATGAGATGAGTGTACCTCAGATGCAGACGCTGATGGGGTGAGTGAACCCTCGAGCGGGTAGTTAAATGGAGGTGAAGATGGGATGGGAAGCAATGGAAAGTCCGGTGACGAGATACATAAACAAGTCCAGTTATGTTTCGACAGCACTCGCCTTGTTTATGGGCCATTTAGCCGGATGCGGGAACTGATGCTCTGGCGAGTTGCTCGCCTCCTCTCTGACTATCTTGAACTAAAAGGCAACATGACAGTTTCTAAGCGCCAAAAGAACAAACAGCCGGTAGGAGACGCTATAGAAATAGTGAGGCAGGATCACACAGGAGTGAGAAAGTGTGCTGAGGAGGGGCACGCGGCGTCTAATGCTTATGCTGTCTTCCTGTCCTGCCTCAGATGGAGTCCGGAGGTTACTACTGCGAGGACCTGTCTCTGCAGGAGGTGCCTGGCCCCAAGATGGAAGCCCCAGGTGAGAGGGCCGCTCTGCGCTGCAGCGTGGTGAAGTGTTCAGCCGTGCGTGTGATGTGAGGAAATGAAGGGAGCAGCAGCGCGCTGCGGGGCGCTGGTTTGTGCAGCGTGCTGTGGTTTGGTGCAGTGTGTTGCAGGGCGGTGAAGGGACCTACAGTGTACTGTAAAGAAGTGTGCTGCACTGCAATGAAGTGAGCTTCTGTGTGCTGCAGGGTTATTTGGCTACATTGCTCAGTAATGCAAGGGAGTGGGTCAGCTGCTGCTGGGTGCAGTGTGACGGAAGCTTTGGTGGGGACATATCTGATATCAGGATATCCGATATATCACACCAAAGTCTAGCCTCTAATGTGATGGGCTGTGTCTTCGTTCCCGCCTTCAGAGATGAGCATGTGACTGCGTGTATTAACTGACCTACCGCAGAAATTGGATGTTCATCTTTAAAGACGGGAACCAAGATACTGAAATACCACAGTTTAAGTTTAATACACACTTGCCAGGAATGTTCACAATGACATAAGGAATGTTCACAATTACATATACTAAGCAGCAGGCATAGACGAACCGCACCCCTATCCCCACCCCTCCTTGCTCCAAATTTTATTCTAGAAAATAATGTGAAATGCATTAAAGAGAACAGGGCACTTGGTCAGGCGAAGTTCACGTACACGCCTTCCTAATGCCCACATTTGACGTGACACCGTCAGGAAGTGCTTCCTTTCACTTAACTCACACTGCATTCTGGGAGTTGCAGTTTCGCTTCAACCGCTAAGCTCAAGAATCCGGGCATGCTAAGCGTTCCTGAAGGTGTCGCACATGATGGGGCCGTTGGCTTCTTTGCTCCACCCACACACATGACCCATTCACACACCAGAAGACCCCAACCACAAACAACCTAAGTGTTCAAACCAATTCGATTGGTAGACTCTCAGATGCGCTTGGAAGGGCGACCAGCTACATAATGCGCTAAGTTTCCATTCCTACGGCGCTTTGGCGCTATACACATGTGACTACCGGGCATAACCGTCTCCCCTCTCAGCGCCGGACATCTATTATCATTTAGTTCAAAAGTAAAGACTTAAAAGGAGCGAGCCCAGGGGCGTAGCTTCAATTAGCTTCAATTAGTGCGGCAGGTGCAGTGGCACCGGGGCCCACTGAACCCTGATCATTGCTCCATTTAACAGTTCAAACAGCGGACTGAGGGCCCATTATACACTGGCCAGGCCCACTGAGCGACTTAGTGTATCAATGTGCTGTTTGCTGTACCGTAAACACTGACTTCAGTGGTTGGAATTCATGGCTCGTGCTGGTCTGCAGACATCACATTAGCACCTGCGTCACGGGGTGGGAGGGCCCGCGACGGAGACAATCCACGGATGCAGCCTCCTACCCTGGGGCAGGAAGCATGACCAGCCCCAAGCCCTAGGGCAGGAAGTACCCAAACAATGGCCCCTCTGCCCCCTGAAACGCTGATGCATCAGCCTTCCGTGGCCATCAACACACGCTTATTCAGCCTCCCGAACAGGGACATAAGTGTCTGTGATTGTTTGATCTCTTTCACAGATGACGGTGCGTGTGACGGGCAAAGTCACTTTAAAGTGGCGCTACGTTTAGATAGTGGCGGTATTCCCAAAAGGGGTGTGAAAGTTGCACAAGTCGTTTCTTGCAACCCTGGTGAAGTTGGTGTTTTGCAACTTCACAAATTTGTACAGTTTGAGATTTTTCCCAAATTTGTTTACAAGTCGCGACACTTACGACAATCCATTCTTTTCAACAATTTATCTCGTCAAGGGTAAACTTGGAGAGAACACTTCCATATAAGGCCAACTTGCAATGAAAAGTATCACGCAATGCACAGAAAAACTTGAACCCGTAAACTTAACAAATTGTGAAAAAGGTAACTTTGTAAAGCTTTTCTGGCGTAAAAAAATGGAGATGCATTCTGACAATTCTCCGCCCGCCACTTCTGCTTTGATTTTGGAAAGTAATGTCACAGTATGGGGACAAGCTGTGACTGGAAACGAACATCTTATCTTTCTTCTGCTTGCTTCTCACTCACTAACAGAATGAACTTGTCTTCTGTTCATAACAAGCGCTGGTAAAACCAATAGGTCTCACCTTTGTGGCCTGTTGTTTTTACCAATGGTTGTTAGCCACGCTGTAACATCCGGCACGCTAAAGTACAAAAAAAAAATACGTAGCCACCGGCGTCATATTGTCATTTTGTAGGTGCGCACGTCTGCAAAATGATGCGGCTACTTTTGTTTTTAGTTACCGATCAAAGTCAGTTGGGTAACTAAAAACAAAACGCTCAAAAGGGTTTTTTATTTTACATTTTTTAAAGCGGGTAGGGGGTGGAAATATAGGGCGGGGGTGAAGCAACAAGGGGGGGTTGTTAGCAACAAGGGGGGGGGCGGGAGACAGAATCAGAACAGGGGAGGGCAGGGGGGCACAGAGGCCACACGGGGCAGGATTGGGGGCGGATGCAAAATGGAGAAACACAGACGAGCACACAGGAAGGGGGCGGGGAGAAGCATACAGGGGCAGACAACAGCACGTGAGCAGGGCAGTACAGGAGAGAGACGTTTCTAAAACGCATGCACTCAGAGTGCTTACACACAAAGAAAAAATGTAGTTCTGTGACATTGAGCACAGACAAAAACCACACATGGTAAAGAAGCAATGCTCCATAGGAGGGCCAGACACAAGATTGGCATGCAGGGACACCAATTAGAATGAGGCGAGTGACCAGGGAAGCCAACCACTGTTAAGGAATGGGTGTCCTCCAAGCCCTTCTATGTTCATGGTAAACCACAGTATGCCTCGTAACAGACAATACAAACACAGTCTAGGAGGCTAAACCTAAAAGGACGTCCGATCAAGATTTGTGATAAATGTTCCAGGGAGCGGTTTTAGATGGCACCCTCCTTTAATGAAACTCCCGTTCACTTAGCTGCTCTTTGACAGCCTTTGTGATGATGGTGATATGCAGACTATGATGTCATAGAAAGAATGTTAACATTCCACAGATCAATTGCGATGTCATGGACACAATTGACAAATCACTGGCAGTTGTGATGTTACAGAATCTTTACAGTCCACCGACTATATCTGATATCGGAAACTTCACAATAGAGATGATGATAACAAGAATATTTACAACCCTTAGACTGTGTGTGATGTCATAGACAGCCTTCACAATTCTTTCAGTTGTTTACAGTCCACATGTATTGAGGAACTGACTATGTTGTCTAACTTTACTCCAAAGTCTGGGGCTCGTCAAATGAAGGAGACTCGCTCTGGGGTTAGGGGTGTGAATGTACCCTCAAAGGACTAGGTTACTGGTTTAAACTAACCATAAGATTCTGATTTAATTAAGGTAGGGATGTGGGTCCCTCTCCCACCCCCAGGCTAGGATTATTTGAGTGATGAGATTGTATGGCTTCGGGGTGTCTGGGTTGGTACAAAACCTGATCAGTGTGCTCGTGTCCAGTGGCACAGATGCGTGACACCTACAAGCTGCCTTTGGGGTTGCGGTGACCATTAGTCACCCTGCACCTTTTTTTCTGTACAGCAGACTTCGGACTGGACTCCCCCTTCCTCCTGGAGAACACGGGTCCGAGGAATGGGTACTATTCAGATGTGAGCTTTGGAAAGGAGATGGAGAACTTGCAGAGTGCCAAAGGTAACAGACTCGAGACCCTCACCCCTATAATCATTTCTAACCATGACTTATGCAACCTTGGACCAGTCCACGCCATCCATCGATCCTCCGTTGCCAACTGTAATGGACCAGTCCACACCTTCCATCGGTCCCCCGTTGCCAACTGTAATGGGCCAGTCCACACCTTCCATCGGTCCCCTGTCGCCAACTGTAATGGACCAGTCCACACCTTCCATGGGTCCCCTGTCGCCAACTGTAATGGACTAGTCCACTCCTTCCATCGGTCCCCCGTCGCCAACTGTAATGGACCAGTCCACACCTTCCATCGGTCCCCGTTGCCAACTGTAATGGGCCAGTCCACATCTTCCATCGGTCCCCTGTCGCCACCTGTAATGAACCAGTCCACACCTTCCATCGGTCCCCTGTCGCCAACTGTAATGGACCAGTCCACGCCTTCCATCGGTCTGCCGTCGCCAATTGTAATGGACCAGGTCACTGCGTACATCAGTCCCCTGTTGCCAACTGTAATGGACCAGTCCGCGCTTTCCATCGGTCCCTTGTCGCCAATTGTAATGGACCAGTCCACACCTTCCATCAGTCCTCGGTCACTAATTGTAATGGACCAGGTCACAGCGTACATCTCACCTCTGTCACCTGTAATAATGAACCAGGCCAGATATAGTAATTAATAGGCTACTCTGGATTTTATTTCTGGTTCTGCCGTCTAGCTCAATATAACAGTGGAAAATGTACATTCGAGGTAACTCGGTCTCCTATAATAGTGGATCAGTCCAGCCCATAAATATCGCCCTTAGTTCCCAACAGAGTGGCCAAATCCATAACTTGCATATGACCCCTATCTCTGTTAATGACCAGACCAAACCATACATCTGTTCCCTGTCACCAAAAATAATGGATCTAGCCATACCATACATCTGTCCCCTGCAGCCTATGACAATGGACCTGGCCATACCTTACATCTGGCCCCTGTCACCTGTGACAATGGACCTGGCCATACCTTACATCTGGCCCCTGTCACCTATGATAATGGATCTAGCCATACCATACATCTGTCCCCTGCAGCCTATGACAATGGACCTGGCCATACCTTACATCTGGCCCCTGTCACCTATGACAATGGACCTGGCCATACCTTACATCTGGCCCCTGTCACCTATGATAATGGATCTAGCCATACCATACATCTGGCCCCTGTCACCTATGATAATGGATCTAGCCATACCTTACATCTGGCCCCTGTCACCTATGACAATGGACCTGGCCATACCTTACATCTGGCCCCTGTCACCTATGATAATGGATCTAGCCATACCATACACCTGTCCCCTGCAGCCTATGACAATGGACCTGGCCATACCTTATATCTGGCCCCTGTTGCCGATGATAATGGACCTATCCACACCTCACATCTTTCCGCTGTAGCCTAAGTCATGGACCTGGCCATTCCTTACATCTGACCCCATTCGTGTATGATAATGGATCAGTCCAATCGCATTAACCAGCTGTGACAGATTGTGAAGTCAGTTCCGAGAAACTAATGTACTATTTTCATGCATCTCACTTGCTCTGTGTTCAGTCTAGTGACTGACTGCTGCTCTCTCGCTCTCCCGTAGGACCCCTTACCTTCCCCGGATCTGGAGATTATGGCGTGTCCCCCTACCTGGAGCCCTCCTACTGGGCCCCCTGCGAGATGGGTAAGGCACCGGATGTGGTTCCTCTGCTGGTTCCTGCTGTGTTTGCCTGTATGGTCGTGGTCCTGTGTTCTTGGTGTTGGCATGGCAGCGTGAGTGGGCAGCTTCCTCCCCCTGTGTTCTGCAGCGTGAATCTTGGGGTGTTACTGTGTGGCTCGGGAGACCTCCTTGTGGCGTCCCTATGAGTGACCCAGGTTCCTTGTTCCCCACAGGCAGTACCGGAAGTGGTTACATGCAGGCCAGCTCGCTGGTTCCCGATGGGGACGGCTTTGGGCAGTCCTACGAGACCTTGCTGCCGGTGCCAGAGCGGGAGCTCGATCTGATACCACCACCACCACCACCACCACCTGTCCCGCTTGGCCCACAGGCTGAGGCCCACGCCGCTGCTGTACAGGGGCACCACACACTGAAAGGTAGGTCCTCGCCGCTTACTAAGAGTTCATACGGGGGGGGGGCAGTGTGGGTCTCTAGCTATCGAGGCCTGTAGCTGACGGGTGTCATACAGTGGGAGCTCTGTGGGTCTCTCTAGCTATCTAGGCCTGTAGCTGACGGGTGTCATACAGCGGGAGCTCTGTGGGTCTCTAGCTAACTAGGCCTGTAGCTGACTGGTGTCATACAAGGGGGGCTTTGTGGGTCTCTAGCTATCTAGGCCTGTAGCTGACTGGTGTCATACAGGGGGGCTCTGTGGGTCTCTCTAGCTATCAAGGCCTGTAGCTGACTGGTGTCATACAGGGGGAGCTCTGTGGGTCTCTCTAGCTATCTAGGCCTGTAGCTGACTGGTCATACAGGGGGAGCTCTGTGGGTCTCTCTAGCTATCTAGGCCTGTAGCTGACTGGGGTTCTCTGTGGGTCTCTCTAGCTATCAAGGCCTGTAGCTGACTGGTGTCATACAGGGGGAGCTCTGTGGGTCTCTCTAGCTATCTAGGCCTGTAGCTGACTGGTGTCATACAGGGGGAGCTCTGTGGGTCTCTCTAGCTTTCTAGGCCTGTAGCTGACTGGGGTCATACAGGGGGAGCTCTGTGGGTCTCTCTAGCTATCTAGGCCTGTAGCTGACTGGGGTCATACAGGTAGGAGCTCTGTGGGTCTCTCGCTATCTAGGCCTGTAGCTGACTGGTGTCATACAGGGGGGAGCTCTGTGGGTCTCTAGCTATCTAGGCCTGTAGCTGACTGGGGTCATACAGGGGGAGCTCTGTGTGTCTCTCTAGCTATCTAGGCCTGTAGCTGACTGGGGTCATACAGGGGGAGCTCTGTGTGTCTCTCTAGCTATCTAGGCCTGTAGCTGACTGGTGTCATACAGGGGGAGCTCTGTGTGTCTCTATAGCTATCTAGGCATGTAGCTGACTGGTGTCATACAGCGGGAGCTCTGTGGATCTCTCTAGCTATCTAGGCCTGTAGCTGACTGGTGTCATACAGGGGGAGCTCTGTGGGTCTCTAGCTATCTAGGCCTGTAGCTGACGGGTGTCATACAGGGGGAGCTCTGTGGGTCTCTCTAGCTATCTAGGCCTGTAGCTGACGGGTGCCATACAGGGGGAGCTCCGTGGGTCTCTAGCTATCTAGGCCTGTAGCTGACTGGTGTCATACAGGGGGAGCTCTGTGGGTCTCTCTCGCTATCCAGGCCTGTAGCTGACTGGTGTCATACAGGGGGGGGCTCTGTGGGTCTCTAGCTATCTAGGCCTGTAGCTGACTGGTGTCTGTGTGTGGGCTTGCACCAGTCTCTGCATGTCTTTCCTTCTCTGCGATTGCTGTCTGTGTGTTTGTCTCTGCCTGGTTGTCCCGATTTAGATTTGTCGGTCAGATATGTTTGGCTGTGGGTCCATGAACGTCTCTGCCACTATACATGTCTGTCCGTATATATCTAGCTGTGTCGGTCTCAGTGCTTAATTTGAGCCGGAGCTTTCCGGTGCTAAGCACCAGCACTTAATTTGTTTCCGGTGCTCGGCACCGGCACCTAATTGTCAACACCATACTTAGAACAGTCCACCACATGGTGGCGCCGCTCATCTAATTTAGAGATGAGCAGAACAATGGTAGTTTAGTAATACAATATACATTAACATTGCTAATACCTGCCTCCCCAGCCATTCCTTTAGTTTTGGGGACCTGGAATTATCTGAACTGTCGCATTTACATGTGAGAGAGATGGCTAGTAGCTGTTTTGGCAACAATGACAAGGGCGATGGGTGGTGCAAGCTGCAGTGGCCTCCTGGTCAGAGCCCTGGCACTCAGGGCCGGCTTTAGGGCAGTGCGACTGGTGCGGCCGCACTGGGCGCTGACCTGTGAAGTGGGCGCTGACCTCAGGGGGGCACTATGTTTACCAAGAACGTTCGATTGGAGAGACGAGAGGCACTTTTGCCCGGTGGTAGTGACGGTATCCGAGGAGGCGGTTATGGGATGTGGGGGGCGCCAAAAATTGTTGCACCGGGTGCCACCAGCGCTAAACCCGGCCCTGCTGGCACTTATTATTTTACAAATTAAGCACTGGTCTGTCTGTGTGTCTGTGCAGCACTCTGTTTATCTAGTTTGTTTCACGCCATCTCCATGACCATGTCCGTCTGTGTGTCTGAAGATTTCAGAGTCTCTGTGTATGTCTGTTCAAATACTGTCCTATGTTTACTTCTGTGGCTGTGCATGTCTCTGTGTCCATCATCGTGGCTGTCTGTGTGCCTGTCTTTACCTGTCTGTGCTTCTGAGCATGCCTGCATCTTCCCTTGAGGCTTTCTGTCTCTTCTGTGCAGCCATGTGTTTGCACGGGTCGCCGCCTGTCTCTTGTGTCTGAATCTTAAGTCTCTCAGCATAAGCGTACGGACTGTACTCTGCACCTGCCTGTTTCTTTGTCTGTTAGTTTCTATGTGCCCATCTGTGCCACGTTTCCGCTTGTCATCCTATCTGACTGCCTTTCTTTGTGCTTGTTTGTATCTGTGTGCGTGCCCAGTTAATTAGCTGTTCTTTGCATTATATTTAAGGAAGGGTGTGCGCATAATGTGTCATGCAGCATGAAATATCTTCTAGATTCACAAGCTTTGCACAATCCTGCCATCTAGTGGTTGGGGTCCAGAAGTTGCAGAGAAGGAAAGCAAATGAGTGTTAGCCGTTTCGTTGCACCTGGCAGTCTGTTTCGAATGTGTTAGCGCCCCATTCCTGTGGTCACTGAGGTCCTCTCCTGCTCTGTGTACATCTGTGTCTGCGCCCCACTACTATCTGTGTCTGCACTGCACTCTGAGATCGACTCTTACCCTTGTCTACATCTGTGCTAACCTCCAAACTCCTGAGGTCGTCTCTTACCCGTGTGTACATCTGTCTGCGCCCCACTTCTGAGGTACTCTTGCCCTTGTGTACATCTGTCTGCGCCCCACTTCTGAGATAGTCTCTTACCCATGTGCACATCTGTGCTAAGCTCCACACTCTTGAGGTCGTGTCTGGCCCTTGTGAATACTTGTACTAAGCTCCACACTTCTGAGGTAGTGTCTTACCCATGTGTATATCTGTGCCTGCGCCCCACTCCTGAGGTCGTCTCTTACCCTTGTGTACATATGTGCCTGCGCCCCACTCCGGAGGCCGTCTCTTACCCTTATGTATACCTGTGCCTGCGCCCCACTCCTGAGGCCGTCTCTTACCCATGTGTACATATGTGCCTGCGCCCCACTCCTGAGGCAGTCTCTTACCCTTGTGTATATATGTGCCTGCGCCCCACTCCTGGGGCCGTCTCTTACCCATGTGTATATCTGTGCCTGCGCCCCACTCCTGGGGCCGTCTCTTACCCTTGTGTACATATGTGCCTGCGCCCCACTCCTGAGGCCGTCTCTTACCCTTGTGTATATATGTGCCTGAGGCCGTCTCTTACCCATGTGTATATCTGTGCCTGCGCCCCACTCCTGGGGCCGTCTCTTACCCTTGTGTACATATGTGCCTGCGCCCCACTCCTGAGGCCGTCTCTTACCCTTGTGTATATATGTGCCTGAGGCCGTCTCTTACCCATGTGTACATCTGTGCCTGCGCCCCACTCCTGGGGCCGTCTCTTACCCATGTGCACATCTGTGCTAAGCTCCAAACTCCTGAGGCCGTCTCTTACCCTTGTGTACATATGTGCCTACGCCCCACTCCTGAGGCCGTCTCTTACCCTTGTGTACATATGTGCCTGCGCCCCACTCCTGAGTCCGTCTCTTACCCATGTGTATATCTGTGCCTGCGCCCCACTCCTGGGGCCGTCTCTTACCCATGTGCACATCTGTGCTAAGCTCCAAACTCCTGAGGCCGTCTCTTACCCTTGTGTACATATGTGCCTGCGCCCCACTCCTGAGGCCGTCTCTTACCCTTGTGTATATCTGTGCCTGCGCCCCACTCCTGAGGCCGTCTCTTACCCTTGTGTATACCTGTGCTAAGCTCCACCCTCCTGAGGTCGTGTCTTGCCCTCTCTCCTCAGAGGAAGCCTCACTGGGAGAGCAGAGCTTCTCCTGGGCCTCGGTGGACTGGAGCGGCTGGAACGAATCTCCCTGGGACAGTACCTATTCTCAGAGGAGCACCTCAGACTGTGGATATTACCAGACCTACAGTGCACCCCACCCGAAGCCCCCCAAGCAGCACCCGGTGCCCAGCACAAGGACCTCACCGCAGCCTGGGGCAGCCAGAGTTCTGCACAGCGGTACGTAGGGTGGTGTATGTGGGACCTGAGGATAGATGGAGGAGACCGGGGAAAGGTGGAGTGAAGGTGACCCAGGGGAGGGTGGAGTGAAGGGGACCCAGGGAAGGGACAGACCAGGGAAGGGTGAGGTGAAGGTGACCCAGGGGAGGGACAGACCAGGGAAGGGTGAGGTGAAGGCGACCCAAGAGAAGGGTGGAGTGAAGGGGATGCAGGGGAGGGACAAACAAGATAACAGTGAGGTGAAGGAGACCCAAGGGAAAGGTGGAGTGAAGGAGACCCAAGGTAAGGACAGAGGATACCAGGTAAGAGTGGGGTCCAGGGGTCCCAAAGGAAGGTTCTTTGCATGTCCACAGTTCAAACTGACCTGCTCTCATTGTGGTCACCAAACACCAGGACCCGGCAAAGCCTCTATACACTGGTACATAGGTGGGGTACTGTGGACTCACTAGAGGGGATTCAAGAAAGGGTCTCTCAGCATGCCCTGGTCATCTTCTCGTACTAACGTCGTCCCATTCTGGTCTCTCTTGCAGGCTCAGGTCCTATCCAGCTGTGGCAGTTCCTGCTGGAGCTTCTTCAAGACCGGTCCTGCCAGACGTTCATCAGCTGGACTGGGAATGGCTGGGAGTTCAAACTCTCCGACCCCTCAGAGGTAAATACAGGGGAGGGAGATGTGTGCTTCACCCCAAGAATCTTCTCTGCCACCCATAGTTTCTGGACCCACCACAGATCCAGGCTCTTGACCTCTACTAGTAAACATTGGGTGGGGGGGTCACTTCCAAAGCTCCAGAGTCCTTTAACTTCCCCATGGGACCCCAAGGTCAGAATACTAGGGCCAACCATTCGCTGCACATTACCCAATGGGACCTAGTCATAGTGTACCTCCCATCTTCTGCTCCAGGGGACGTGTCCCCCACACTGATGGTTGCTAGAACTGTCTAATACCTATCTGCTAATTTACTGCACCAAGCAGCATCCACCATCTTGGATCGGTTGGCACGCACATACGTGGTGATGCATGTGTGCTTGTACGTCCTCATGCATATGCATGCTAACTGAATGACGAGGGCACAATATCATTCTACCAGGATTGTATTTTACCCAATTTCCTACTCCACAAGGCGAACCTCCTCACTGCATACCAGCCTGACCGGGGCAGAGCCACAAAGTTCCCTGCAATAACACATTTCTTCCTGTGCCTTGCCCTCACACTGCCTGTGGTGTTCTCATCCCGACCCCTCGCCAGGATATCATCTACCCTTTCTTCATCATGTTGGATTCTCGCCTCCTTACCAATGATTCCATCTCCAATACCAACTCCCCATGCTGCCATCTTCATTCTCTTCATTGCCATACAGCCATCTCCACCCACCTTCTCGCCGTGCAGCCATCTCCACCCACCTTCTCGCCATGCCGCCATCTCCACCCACCTTCTCGCCATTCACCCATCTCCACCCACCTTCTCACCATGCAGCCATCTCCACCCATCTTCTCGCCATGCAGACATCTCCACCCATCTTCTCAACATGCAGAAGTCTCCACCCCTTAATCCTCAGATTGCCACCTCAAGCACCTTCTTCACCATGCTGCCACCTTATTGCATTCGCCATCCTGCCACTCCTCCCCATTTCTCAAACTGCTATCATCCCCTCCCAACTTTACCCTCTTTCCCACAGTGCTGCCCTCTCTACCCCTTCCTCGCTTTTCTGAGTCTTCACCCTGTTCCTCACCAGGCTGCAGATGAAAACATCTCATTCACGATGCTCCAATTTCCACCATCTGCTCCTTCATTCATCACTTTGCCATCTCCAGGGTCTCACTGATCATGTTGCCATCTCCATTGCTTAATCACAATGCTGCCCTGACCACCATCTTGATTCCTCACTAGTTTAATTACAACTTCTTTTGCCCGGTTCCTTCCCAATTCCTGTTCACCTCATCAGGCTCACACCCTCCAAAGACATGGCTGCTTATGTGTGGTGTCTTCTCTAGGTGGCCAGGCGCTGGGGCAAGAGGAAGAACAAGCCTCGGATGACCTACGAGAAACTGAGCCGTGGCCTGCGCTACTACTACCACAAGGACATCATCCACAAGACCGGGGGCCAGCGATACGTCTACCGCTTTGTATGTAATGTACAGCACCTCCTGGGGAAGACGTCACACGAGATACTGCAAGAGATGGACGTCCCGGCTCTGGATGGCCAATGCAGGAGACCAGAGCCAAATCCGAGAAGCCATAAAACCCAGTGCCAGGATCTTGAGAACCTCTGAACCTTTGTGACGGGCCATGACCTGAACAAATACTGGCTCCCGAACCTAGTGCCCTCAGCAGACACTGAATACTTGTGATCCCAGGAACCAGGGAACCTACCCATGGATCCTAAGACAATCACCAGATCTAGAGCACTAATGGACCATTGGTTCACCAGTGGGTCCTGACTGACGCTTTACGGTGGGGTGAGCAATGCATGCTGGGCCTTGCAGGTCTGGTCTCCCAAAACTAAATGCACTGGACTGTGTCTGAACAAAGCTCTATGTCTTACAAAGTCACTGTGGAGCTCCACTATAGCGGCTGGAACCAGGACAATCGGAGCAAAACTCTGTGGCTATGGTGTCGAACAAGTACAAGCCGCTAAGAATTTAGTGCCTTAAAAATCACTGACAAATAAACTATACAAGCTGGATTAAGGACTATCGCAGCTTAACCCTGTGCCCAATTACTGGATGCACTGATCCAATGCTGTAAGCCGCTGGCAAGTTAGTGACTTACAGAAGTCATGCCATGAAGTGGCACCTTAGGCATTGTGATTTGGGCTGCAAGGGTGTTGTGCTCCTGGAGCCCCGAAACAAGTGCACTGAAACAAGGCGAACCGTCTCAGGGAATAGCAGCCAGAAGATATTCAGTATAAAACCCCATTGACCTACTTGGGCCTTGAAAATCACTGTAAGGTAATGACACTTTTGCTCCCTAAAAATAATCGCTATGCAATATCACTCCTGGTGCTTGGTAATGGAGGCCCGGTCCCTTTCCACAGAAGTCTGGCTGCAAATCAGGCATAAGAATGGGAGTCCCTACAAGGTGCCCTTGCTTCCTACTTGCCCAGTACGGGGCACATGCTTTGACAATCTCTACTTGGGCTGTTGGCCCCAAAAGCCAGTCACTGCCTAGGGCAGCTACTAATGGGGTATGTCCTGCTATGGTAGCCTTTGACCAAATGAAGTTTAGCACCTGGTCCGAGTACCTGGTAATGTTATTGTTGGCCCCTCTGAATAATGGCCATTAAGAGACAGCCCTCTCCTTTTTTTCTAAGGATGCTAGCTTTAGTGCCTGGTTGTGGTAGGCAGACCCTGCCTCCTGCCTTGCATCAACCATGCGGGGCCTTTAAACCAGGGCCCTATGAAGTATTGCGCTCACGCTTCCCGTAGTCCTGCCAAGTCGCAAGCGACTTCATTACTGAAGGGGACTGCTACCTCATTTAGAATGTTATGTTATTAAAATTATTATATATGTTAACTATATTATTACATTTTGTTATTCTCATAACCTATGATGCTCAGAATGTTTGTACAATAAAGAGAACATATTTTAAATTGGGTTCTGTCTGTTTTAGTGGCCTCAAAATTCATTCAGTCAATGAAAAAGCAGTAATTTTACAGACCCTCCTCTTTTAAAGAACACAACCTCAAGACAATAATAATAACCACCAACGCAAATTGTCTACACAAACAGATAATGACGATGCTACACACCAATAGAAGCAAGCAATCCAACATTACAATCTATAATTACAAATCAGATACCTGGCACCACCATCACACACCAGCACTAACCCGTGACAGTCAAATCTTTCAATACACATTTTCAGGCTACGAGCAAGCATGGTCTGACTGGCATATAGGGCAATCAGGCAGTGTGCGAAGGGCTGGTCTGACAGGCCAGTGTGGGCCGGATTTCTGGTATGGTGGTCTAGTTTTTACTTTTGAATTCTATGATATTAAAACAAATGTTCAATCAATCAATCAGGGGTTTGTTAAAGCGCGTCTACTCACCCGTAAGGGTCTCAAGGCGCTAGGGGTGGGTGCAGGTTCCATTCCATCAAGGAGGGGGTCTGTCGAAGAGCCATGTTTTGACGTTTCTTGTGAAGATGGGGAGCGATGTCTGTCTGAGGTGGAGCGGAAGGGCGTTCCAGGCTTTGGCCGCGAGGAAGGAGAAGGAGCGGCCTCCCGATCTGGTCTTTCTGGTGTGGGGGACCACGGCGTAGGAGAGCTGGGCTGATCGTAGGGTCCTTTGGGGTGCGTGGAATTTGAGTCGGCTGTTCAGGTATGCTGGTCCGATGCCGTGGAGGGCCTTGTGTGCGTGGGTGAGCATCTTGAAGGTGAGTCTCGCCTCGACGGGGAGCCAGTGGAGTGTGCGCAGGTGCTGGGAGATGTGGCAGTGTTTTGGCAGGTTGAGGACCAGTCTTGCGGCGGCGTTCTGGATGTTCTGTAGCTTGCGGGTGAGGTTTTTGTTTATTCCGGCGTAGAGTGCGTTGCCGTAGTCGAGTCTGCTGGTGACCAGGGCGTGAGTGACGGTCTTTCGGTGTTTGAGGGGGATCCATTTGAAGGTCTTGCGAAGGAGGCGGAGGGTGTGGAAGCAGGAAGACGAGACAGAGTTGATCTGGCGGTCCATTTTGAGCTCGGAGTCCAGGATGATTCCCAGGTTGCGTGCGTGGTCCGTGGGGGTTGGCGGGTTTCCGAGGGCGGGGGGCCACCAGGTGTCGCTCCAGGCGTCGGGGTTTGGGCCCATGATGAGTAATGTTGCCTGCAGCAAGCTCAAATCCATGCAGTCTTCTATACCTTGCAAAACACTTATACAGCATGTCTTTACAAGTTAAAAACTGCCTCAGTGTGCAAACAGATCACTTTTTAAGTCTCACCTGCAGGCAGCGCATGCATGGGTGCCGTCGTTTGCAAGGATGTAGTGTTAATTTAAAAAGAAAAGAAAAGAAAAAAATCGGAAAAGTGCCATTTAGCCCACCCATTACTTACCATTGGTTGGCTTCTTTGTCACTCATTTCCTTGATCCTCCGTGGTCAGTGCATGCAGACGTCACTTTGATGGAGTATGGGCCGAGTACTGATTGATGTCTTTATTGGTGTCTCTTCCTTTGCTCAGATTGAGGAACTTTTTTTTGCTCTCCCAGTCCACCCCTCCCCCCGTTGTCGATGCTCCGTCTTTGATGTTTCACGTATCAGCTTACTCCTTTGTTACTGAACTGTGCCTTGTGATTCGATTGGTTGAAAAAAGATTCTTGATAGACGTCACTCTTGCTAATGCATGGTGCTTCCTCCTTCAGTTTATTAGTTTCAGGGCTTCAAATGGGGCAGCTTTGTAGGCAGGAGTGTCAATATATTATCCTATGCTGCATTAAAAATTCACCAGATCAGTTCTTTGTGGTTTCCATATATATATATATATATATATATATATATATATATATATATATATATATATATATATATATATATATATATATATATATATATATATATATATATATATATATATATATATATATATATATATATATATATATATATATATATATATTTTTTTTTTTGTCCAATGTACGCTGCAAAGCCTTTTCCGACTGTGTTTCCAGAGTATTTCCATGGAGTGGCAAGTCAATGCAAAAGAAGATCATTACATTTGCCGCATCCCAGTGTGTCTTTTCTTTCCCTTTATGGTTTATTTAGGCCAAAAAAATGTTGACAACATTTAAATCTAGTGCCTTGTCCTGGTTTTTAATTGCACCCCTGTCTAGGAGATGCACTGTGCATTTTTCTTTAAATATGATCCATAACTGCATAGTATGTTTAACTTCTATGACACAGCACTAACAAAATAAATGAGTCAACTGGGACCTCTTAGCCATGTGAATTATTCTTAAATGGTTGCAGCCTTTGGAAATTGTGCCCTTAGTGCACCTTCACACCTTAGTAAGGGAGTGCCCTGGATGGTCTTAATGGTTTGATCTGTTTGTGTTTTGTCAGCACGAACAGCAGTTACTGTGAGTTAGACTGACGCCCCCAGTAGATATATACTAACACTTGCTCTTAATTTCCCCTCATACTGGACCGAATCATCAAGGCCCAAGTTTAAACGTTGGGTAATAGCACCAGTACGATTACCTCTACAGGAGCAGATTTCCAAAGGTCAGAACAGATTTCTAACCTTTAAGGTGTACTTAAATAATCCCAGGATACTAGGTTGCGGAGATTTAGGTGCATGACTTTGCCCTTTTGCTGAACCAGGAGGTTCTCTGAAGTGGGAACGGTCCGGCTCAGATGCTCTGGACCCCAGGCTCTCCTGGCTCAGTCTAAGGCAATCAAGATGACTTGGTACCGGTCCTTTCTGATCTTCAATAACCAATGCAGGAGAGGTTGCGGTGGGAATACGTACAAGAGCCCATCATTCCATCCCAGCCAGACTGCATCTCCCACTGAGTGCTTTGGAGGAAACTCAAACCTGCAAAACTGCTGACACTGCGCATTCTGGCCAGTGGCGATTGGATCTAGCCAGGACTCTACCACTGACGAAACATGCCCAGCAACACCTGCAGGTGGAGATGCCACTCGTGGTCCACCACACACCAGCTCAGTTTGTCCCTCTGACATTTAGGCACTTCACTATGAGGTGGAACACCATAAAGATGGCCCAGGAACATACTCGACCCCTACTTGTTGCAGTACCACATGGCAGTAGTGTGGCCTGTGAGACCTGTACCAACCTTCCCTTTATAGAAGTCAGGAAGGCTTGTAGGGCCAAGCAAATCAATTTCTGCACGAGATCAGAAGCTTCTAGTCTCCCACTTTCCCCAAGTGGCCTCACAACCAAGCAGCAACACATTTGTCATCACCATGAGCTCTTGGTGGAGGAGGGAGGGGCCTATAACAGGTAATGTTGTCATCTGTCAGCCACCACTGCAGGTCCTGAGTTGTCTCCTATGAGATCAGTATGGTGTTGAAGAGTTGGCCCTGATGTTGAGCTCACTGGGACCTCAGGTTCTACTGAAGGGCCTTGTGTGTCATCTGGCGGACAGGATAAGAAGAATGCACAAGGCTAGGAGTACAAGAAGCCTCAGAGCCATCTTCACTATGACCCAGGACTGATTCCGAAACATTTGGATCATACCCTGAATATCCCAGACTCGCTGGAGTAGGGGGTGGGGGGGCAATGCCGCTGTGGGAAGCAATGCTCCAAAGAACAGAGTTCTCAGCAAGGGATTCAGATGTGACTTTGGCACGTTGATGGAGAACCCAAACGATGTCATGAGGTGGGCAGTTGTCTGGATGTGATCCACGACCGACTGGTGAGCCCACCTTCAGCCAGTCATTGAGATATGGGACTACCCATACACCAAACATGAGCTGAGTCCACTGACATTCGATGAGGCATAGTTAGTCCAAAGGGAAGCATGGCAAAGTGTTCTTGTACCCCCTCCTCCCCTCTTGAACCACAGGTAACACCTGTGACTACAGAACAGGTATATGGAAAATACACATGCTCCATGTCCAAAGATACCATCCAGTCTTCTGGGGCTAGAGCAGATAGTCTGAGCCAGCATGAGCATCTTAAATTTTTCCTTGCGTAGGAAGGCATTCAATGGTTGAATGTCCAAGATAGTCATAAAGCCCCATCCTTTTTCAGGACGAGGAGGTATTGGGAGTACCATAATCTGCCTTTCTAGACCCCGGTACCCTTGGAAAGTAAAAGATTCACCTCCTGCATTACGTTTGTCAGGGGCTCCTCTGAAATTTGTTCTGGTGTGGGAGGAAGATGGGGGGGAATAAAGGGTAGGGCGTAGTCCCTTTGAATGATCTGTAAGACCCATTTCTCTGATGTAATGGATCTCCAGCCGAGGAGCAAATGTTGAATCCTGCCTGGCATGACCCGCTATGGTTAAACTAAAGCAGCTTGGTAGCTTTTGTAGCAGGGGAGAAAGAACTGGAGGATTGCGTCCCTGTTGCGATGTGCAGTGTTTGCCACATCTACAAAAGGTGGACTGTCTGCTGTGCCACCACTTGGGAAGCCTGGTGTTGCCAATAGGAAAATCTCCTTGAATAGATTTCTTAGAATGTTTTGAATTGATGAGGAAATTGTGACACCTTTTGTCAATGACCCAATACAGTAAATCTTTCCAGTGCCTAGTCTCCTCACCCTCTGCCCCCCACCACTCCCATCAAAGAGCATGTTCATTAAGGATGCTTGACTATCTCTAGAAAATCCAACCAACCTCATCCATGCGTGCCTTCTCAGCAAGACACTCGCTGCCAGTGCAATCGGTAGCATCTAGGCCTGTGTATGTTACGTACTTCGCTGCATCCTGCCCATCATGGATCGACTGCGCAAGGGAAGATTTGAGGCCTTCCTGGACAGCGTCAAGACCTTGCTGGCGAGAACCCACAGAGCATGCGTGCACCTGCTCAGAAAACAAACCAGACGTATACATCCAAGGGCCAAGCTTGCAGAAGGACATTGTTTTGCCAAATGTGTTAAAAATATTTGATTTCCTATCTGGAGGACTGTTTGGGAGGGAATTCGTAATGCTATATATATTGCTGCTGGAGGCTCTCAGGTGTAGGGTGCTTGTTGTGGAAGTCTGAGTCTCTGGGTGCAAGTCTGTCGCATGGCTACTGGCCAGCAAGCAAAAATCAAGTCTTGGACTATGTAGCCATCACGCAAGAACATCAATTTCACACAGTTTGTTACTGCAAATAATACTTTGCATTCTTCACAAAACTTTGCAGGGGTTGTAAAAACTTCACACGGTTCTAGTGAGAGAAATCTTCGCAAGATCAGCCGCCATGAGTCTCATAAGGCTCCATGGGATATACGGAGGGCCATCTGTGATGCATCTTTTAAAGGCCTCAAATCATGAACCAGAAATTGTAGTAATGCTGGGGGCCACATTTGTGGATCTGGGTTGCACAAAAAACCGTAAGTAGAGCAGGGGAAAAGACCGTGAAGACATCTAAATGACTGTCCGGTCCACAATGAAACCGCTGTGGTCAGTGTCGTCTAACCAGCTGTAATAGTATTTTTTTCTTTCTTTCGCTGGTTAAGGTTGTATACATAATTCCTCGTGTGCAATTTTCGAATAAAGACTAAACAACAAGGCAGTGAAGCCAACTGTGGATCGAATCCACCTTGCATCACCGGTGGTAGCCAAAAAAGTACGTGTCTGTGCATTGTCCGAGGTACTGAGACCTTATCCTTGTTGGAGTTTGTGACCGTTCAGTTGTGCGGAGGACGAAAAAAGCTGGAACTGTGTTCGGTACCCTTGATTAGATGTTGACCTATCCTTTACGGAAGAGCAGCCCGTTTGACAAAAAAAATAACACCTCTGTACGTCTATTCATAGTGTTGTGATGATCGGATTGGTTTATGCATTTTGCGTTGGTGTAATTGCCAATAATTGTGTTGTGTTTCCTTTTGTAACTATAATTGTCGTTTTTTCGCTACTCGCTTTATCTGTGATCTCCATTAGCCCAGCAGCAGATAATGAGGAATAACCAATCCCTTTGTAAGCAACGAAGCGTGACTCAGTCCTGAACTGGGGGTTATCTAGGAAGATTCTGGGCTCGTTCATTTGTGCGTTCTATTAAAGCTCAGTCGGTCACGAGCTGTCAGTGCTCTGTACATAGAAGTGGTGGGAGTCAAAGCCGCAACGTACATGTAAGAGGTGAGAACAAATATGGCCAGGTACTGCCTATACCCCCTCCTCCCTTATCTTACCCGACAGATAGATAGCTGAGACGAGTTTGGATGAGGGGTCATAAACCCCGGCCGTATTTATTAACATAAAATTACCACATAGTTAATATACATATTTACAAAATTTTACGCAGAAAATACTTAATGACATTGATTACATTGATACTTACAGATGTCAGATGCCTAACCTTAACATATCTCTAATACAAAGGTATTCCTATCCGAATCTAAGTTATCTCAACATCAATAAAAAGCATACAATAAAATTTTCTGCGTAACAAAAAATTTGAGCCTACGGCAAGGTCAATAACTGGTGTCAGATCCTTATCAAATAATGCCACGCCCTCCTACCGGAGTGCGCATGCGCAGAGGGCCCGTTCACCGTGAGGGTACTTCCCCTCCCCCCCCCCGGTTACCCTCGTACGTTCTGTATAATATCTCCATAAGGGGCCCTTGCAGTTCTGCGCCGTTTACTGGCGCCATTGTCCACGTGCGGGGTGGCCCACTCGCCTAGGGAAAGCGTTACTCCTCCCTCCCCGCACCCATCCAGCCACCGGCTGTAACTGCCCCTGGAGTTCTAAGAGAGACCACTTGTCCCTCCCCTTGGGCGAGCCCATTCAAGAATGGCGCCGCCCTCGAAGGACCTTAAATTTACTGCTCACCAATCATGACCTTACCACCACAGGCCAGCATAGTTGACCGACTATCTGGCCCCCCCCCCCCACTTGCTCACTAGTAGGTCATATCCTGTTTCCAACACCACCCAACCATGCCAGCAGATTCTCCAGGAGGATTTCATTCCCTACCTTTGACAAATGGACCCCGTCCCTCACGTAGCAGGGCTCCCCCCTAATACATCCATGGGCGATCGTTTGCAACTGTGGACTCCTGAACAGCCTCTCTATCTTGCTATTGACCCTCCTTACCGAGTGGTTCAGTGCTTTCACTGACTCCCCCCCCCTCCATTGGAGCCTGGGCACCATCTGCGACCATGCGATGATGCACCCCCTGCATATCCGGGATAACCACCCCACTTCAGTGATTATGGTTTCCACCAGTCCCCGTCTACCCAGATTTGCCAAGTCGTTCCCTCCCAGGTGCAGTATGATGATACTGGGGAGGGTGTCCCCCCGCTTCAACAGTTCATCTACAAAGACCCTGAACTGGCTAAAACGGAGACCCCCTTTCCCATGAAATGAAACCTGAAAACCTGCCTGCGCCGCTCTACACCTGTAATTGCCTGTAAGAAAAAAGTTATTTAGACGGTGTACATATGAATGACCCATAACCCAAACGATATGGAGTCCAGACTTTTGTGCAGGTGCTTGTCCTTGCGTTGCTTGATGCCGCTGTCGTGTCATCTCCAGTTTCCCCCCTGCGTGTCAGGTTTGAGAAACTGCAAGGTAAACAGAGAAAGGAACAGCATCAGTACCGGGTGACTGACCCACTCACAACATATGCAGCCGCACATAACGTCTATAACAATTGGAGGACCATCTCCCAATCCTTTGAACATTGCCAGTGTGAAAACCTCTCGCTGTTGCCTCAGTGGCTGCCCCTATTCTGAAGGAATGGGTCCCGAAGCAACCCGGATCCAAGCCTGCTTTCAGTATTGTCATATCCATGACTCTCTTAAACTGGAACCTTGTCAGTGGAGTACCATCCGCATGTATCAATAATGGCCCCCCCTCCTTACTAGGTCGGTGCCGCAGGAAGGATTCTAGATGAGCGACGGGGCAGCAGGGATTACCCTGCGCCCGGTGCAGTACTATTCCTACCCCACGAGCCTCCTGGTCGGTTTTGGACTTCCGGAGTGATATCAATAGCACGTCCCCCTGAACCTTCACGCGGTCCCACTGTAGACCACCCTCTTTGTCCTGCTTGTTCTGCGCCACCAGCTCCCCTACCCTAAACGCTCCGTAAAAGGCCAGTGAAAATGCAGAGCTGAACAGGAAGGCTTCTTCTGTGGTGTTGCAGATGATGTGGAGGAACCCCAGCAATGACGTTAGTAGCTCGACCCCTATCGGACGCCTTGTGTCTGGTGCTGACCCTTGCATACGCTGCCACCCCTTCAACGCCTTTTTGACTGTGAAACAGTTGGTTCGGTCCCCCCTGTCTCTTGTTTGCGCAAAGAATGAGATTGCCGCTATATGCCGCCTAGCCGCTGCTGCTGAACGTCCCCCCTTTTTCAAAGCCCCTAAATAGGCCAGCAGTGACCCAGTGTCCGGCCACTTCTCAGACCACTCACTCCCCAAAAAGGTACAGTATGCCCAAAACGCCCCTTCATATGCTTTCCTGGTCCTGGGAGCTAGGCTAGCTGCCACGAGGTCCGGCAGTTGGGGGCACCAATCTGCCAAAGCCAGTCTGGGAAGGGTGTGGGAGTCGCTGCTGCAGCCGGGAGATGTGCCCTGAACACCTGCATCTTGAAGCGAGAAAGAGCGTCAGCCGCATGATTCAAGACCCCTGGCACGTGTTTAGCTTTGAATTGCATGCTCAATCTCATGCATAATAACACTATCTCCTTCAACAACCGGAGAATCATCTTACACCGTGCTGTTTGATTATTAATGCATTCAACAACCGTCATGTTATCAGACCAGAACACCACTGATTGATTACGCAATAAATCTGGCCACACTGTTAATGCCACCCAAATGGGGAACAACTCCAAAAATCCGATGTTAATCGTCAGCCCAGATTCCACCCACCAAGTCGGCCACCGCTGCGCCACCCACTCAGTACCGAGTATGGCGCCAAATCCCTCACTCCCCGCAGCGTCAGTCATTAAACCTAACTCTGCCGATGCAGTGGGTGGACTGGGCCACACTACCCTGCCGTTAAAGTCACGCAGGAATGCCATCCAAATCTGCATGTCCTGCCTAACCTCAGCCGACAGTCTGGTATGATGGTGTTTCTCCTTGAGACCGGACATGGCTTGTGCGATGGACCTGGAAAATGGTCTCGCCATAGGGATGACCCTTAGGGCAAAGTTCAACTGTCCTACCGTCTGCTGCAACTGGTGTAGGGTGACCCTCCTTTTTGCCAAGCATTCCTGCAAAGATCTCTTGAAGTTGGCAATCTTATCTGCAGGCAAACGGAAGCACCCTTGCACTGAGTCTAGCTCAATCCCCAAGAATTCGATCGTTGTTGCTGGCCCGACTGTCTTACCCGGTGCCAGCAAAACCCCAAGAGACCGCATGAGCGTGCAAAACTCCTGCAGCGCCCACTCACACTCCCGGGTGCCCGCTGACCCCAAGACAAGGAAGTCATCCAGGTAATGCATGACAAACCGGTGCCCTGTCACCTGTCTAAAGACCCATTCCAAGAATGAACTGAATTGTTCAAAATAGGCACAGGAGACCGAGCAACCCATAGGCATACACATATCCATGTAGAACTTGCCCTGAAATTGGAAACCCAGGAGATGAAAATCAGATGGGTGGACCGGCAGCAAACGAAAGGCGGACTCTATGTCAGATTTAGCCAACAAGGCTCCCGGGCCCAATTCCCTGAGCATCACCACTGCCTGGTCGAAAGAGGCATACTTCACACTGCAAAGTTCATCACTGATAGCATCATTTAATGAGTTGCCCCTGGGTGCTGACAGGTTATGTATCAACCTGAATTCTCCCACCTCCTTCTTTGGGACCACCCCCAGTGGGGAACAGACAAAATTTGTAACCGGAATGGAGTCAAATGGCCCCGCTATTCTGCCTAAGCGTAGTTCCTTCTCAATCTTTGCTGCCACCACCCCCGGATTAGCCCTAACAGAGAGTTGATTGCTGCATTCCGCCGCCCCTACATAGTCAGGTGCTGGGATCCTGAAACCAAACCTGAAACCATCAAGCAATATCCTAGCGGCAGCGTGTCTATGGTATTTGTTTAACCAGGGTGTCATAGCCGTTACATCAATGGGTGACCAAGCCTTGTGTTGTGTGATGGCCTCAATCCTGCTTCTTTTTTCCTCCATCCTTGGATTTCTTGAAGCATTTTGACTCCGGATGGGAGGTGTTGGCACATATAGAGCAAGCGTGTTTAAACTTGCACGTGCCTGGAGGCCTGGAGCAGGTGCGCCTATTAAAGTCCCAACATGTTCCCTTCTTTGCCCCCGTTACCTGTGTTGCTGGAAGGGCCCGTGGATGAGTGTGGCCGAAAGGACTGAAAGGACTGATAAGACTGGCTTCTCGTGTTGTCCTGAGGTGTCCCACCAAAATGATCTAACCATGCTATTGTGTCGATGCGATCCCACGAGAGGGATGGGTCAGATGCCTTAGCTCTTCTGAAACTCTTATCATACTCCTTCCATCCCAAACCACCATATTTGTCGTGCGCCGCAGTGATCCTGCTTTGATAACACGCCATCTCTGCCTGCATATTAGGGAAGCGCTCAGCCATTACTGCCATAAAGATTGAAAAACCCCTGATCCAGTTATTCAAACTCTCATCAATCCGGAACTTCTGTAACTCACTTGCCCATTCTCTTGGCAGCATCCAGTCTTTCTTTTTCTTAGCTTCCTCCCTTTCACTCTCATCAAGAAGCAATGAGAACATGCTGAAATAACTCCCAGCCCATATTTTCTCTTTGACCTCCTTTGTGACATGTCTCGCCACATGTTCCCTTTCTGAGCGAGATTCTCCCACTCCTAACACCGGCAATGTCAGCGGCTTACCTGTTGGGGCTGCCCCTGTCGCTTCCGTCAGCTTCTCCTTTTCCGTGCCGGGCGCTGCCGCTCCTTTTGTGGGCTTCCCTGGGGGCGCTCCACCCGCTGGAATGGCTGGGGGAGGTGTCCTCCGACCCCCAAGTGGCCTATCCCCTGGTGTCCCCTCGAAACGGGCTACTATCCGTTTTGCCTCTGCAAGTACATCCTCCCCGATGCCCGTGGCCCCCACTGCTGGGGACAAAATCCCTACCTTTCCCAACCAAGGCAAGACCATCGCTAGCTGTGCAGCTAGATCCTGAGGGACCGGGTTACCTCCCGCGGGGATCACTGGAGTTTGGGGGCATTCACCTGACGGAGCCCCCCCAGGAACTGGGTGTGGCTGAGGGCAAAGGTCACTTAGAACCGGTAGGGTTCTCCCCCCCCCCCTAGGCCCTGGCTCCTCCCTGGGCTGCGGGACCGGCGCAGGCGGCACTGGCGGTTCATTTGACTCCCCCCTTTTGGATCTAATCCGCTTGGGGAGAGGGGGAAACGCCGCCCTAGGCAGCACCATGCTGCGCCTAGCCCTCTCCTCTGGCCCTTCCTGCCCCTCCACTTTTTCCTTGAGGTCTGCCAGGCCCTGGCCCAATTCATCAACCTTCTTCATCATGGCTTCCATGAGTTTCTCCATACGGGAGCGCTGGTCTCCCCTCTTTGCCTTACTGGCCATTGCTACTTGCACGACTTGGCACACACCGTCCAAGCCCTTACCTCACGCTGGAGGCACACAGAGCGGCTCGCGCACACACCACCAGAGCCACCCCACACCAGCTAGTCTAGTGGGGCACGTGAGATTGCTCAACACGCGTGGCTCCCGGTGGCGCTGTAATGCAGGGCCGTCCGTGTCCCCAATGATCCTCCAAGGCACCGGAACCGGACTCAGGTTCTCTTGGTTATTATCCCGTGGTGCTCCCAGCCTGTGAATACAAAAAAGATCAAGGGAAACCAACAAGGAACCTCGCGCTGCTTTTAATGATGCCCTGCTAGATTCGCAACTGGCTCCCCGTCTTCTCAGTCAGCCAAAACCCTCTGGTTGCGATGAGGAAGGGCTTCAGCTGCAAGCAGGAGCCTGCCAATCCTCACAAAGCAGGCCAAACAACCTTCCAGCAGCGACCTAAGGAGCTTCCTCCCCTGTCAGCCTGCCCACCCCTGCTAACAACAGAGCTCTCGGTGGCTCAGAAATGACTCAGCTGCTCCCGGTGAGGCCCGCTATCCCAGCCTCAACATGAGTCAGTGCCCAAAGACCAGACCCTGGCACCTACCAGCAAAAGCACCCGCGCACTACACAATCACCACAGCGGCCCCCAAACCTGCTGAGTAGCACTCCAAGTAATCCAACCTGAGATGTAAAATAAAGAAAATACATTTCCAAATAACAAGAGTTGGGTCTAAGGAGGGGTTATGTGCAGTTGCTCGAGGTCCAGGTTGGAGACTATATGTGGGGTTCGTAGGGGGGAGGGGTGGGTCTGAGGTCGATGGTGGGCTATATCCACCAGTAAGTGTATGACATCACAGGAAATGACATCACGGCACATAACATCGCATGTGGCATCACAGGATGTGGCATCACAACCCATGACCTCACAGGAAGTGACATCAGATCTTAAGACCTTTTTAATTTCGCTTACTCTCCCAGATGGACAAGAAATAATTGTAATCCAACCTGAGATGTAAAATAAAGAAAATACATTTCCAAATAACAAGAGTTGGGTCTAAGGAGGGGTTATGTGCAGTTGCTCGAGGTCCAGGTTGGAGGCTATATGTGGGGTTCGTAGGGGGGAGGGGTGGGTCTGTTTAGCAGGCCTATCATGAGTACATGTGAGCGCATTGCAATATTTAACAAATTAAATTTTGCTTTGGGGTTGTGCCAAAATATTGACGCAATCCCGACGCAAAATCTGGCCCTCAACTTATACGATTTTTTTAAAACCCTGCCACAAAGAAGCTGGCAACAAGGAGAAATTTTACAGTAAATCTGTTGTGCTTAATTGGTTGCAATGTCTGTATTTTAAAATATCTTATGGGGTTAAGGCACCTGCTACAGAGATTTTTGTGTACCAGCTAAATCTCAGGTAATAATGGTAAGATAACTCTGGAGGTTAATGCTCTTGCTGGAGAGACGGGAGTTTTGTCTACTCTTAATTTTGAATCAAAGTAGCATAGAGGGTTAATATGTCTCCTGCAATGCACATTATGTAACACGCAGATAACAGGTTTTTATTTTATGTAAGTGGGTTACTGCATTTAAGAGAGCTTTTTTTTACTTGCAGTTCATAATTTGTAATCTTTCTAATACAGCACAGCGAGGTATGAAGGACATGGGGCTCCTACACTTTGTAACCCTCACTGTCTTATGTAACACATCCTTTATATTGATGTCCACACATACTATTGACAATGTGTATCCTGTAGGTGTCATGTAAAGTGCTCTGACATCCTGCATTGGGATGAGTAGTGGCACTACTCACACCAATGCAGGGTGTCAGAGCGCTTTACTCCACACGTACACAAATAACAATTTAACTACAACTATTTAATTTTATTTCTTTTAGTGCGCTTTAGCACTACTATAGTGCTAGAACTGTGTAAAAGAAATAAAACCAAAAAGTGGTATTTAAATTGTTTGTGTAAATGCTGGGGCGACCAACACATTTGACATTCTTACAGTGTATGCATATCTCTTATATTCAGGAACTGAATAAAGTCAATAGCATTTGTCTTATGTACCTGTGAAGTGATAAGATGTGAGACTTTGTTTCCCCTCCATTGCACCTAGGTGTGAGGCTCCCGATAGCTCCCAGCCAGGATACTCCAACAAAAAGAGGCCTGATGGCCCCTTAACCTCAGCTTTTGTTATGGGCGCAGATGGAATCTGATGAGCCCCTTCCCCGCCTGCACCTTGCTGCTCGGACAAAAGCAGACAACGTGCAGGCACTGCTGAAAGTGTCCCAGTGTCAGAAAATTGTACAGGGATGAGTTCAGCATATTGGGAGAAGTAGGAAAGGATCGTGGCACTCGGCTGAAAGTGGCCATCTTTTTAGCAGGGTAGACGGCATCTACCCACATCTACCCTCTACTTGAGCCCTGGTGATGCTGTTGGCATTACCTTAATGCACACAGCTCTGTGGACCCCTCAAAATATTGGCACCTATGCCAAAGGCCGGCTCTGGCTACCATGTCACTTGGGCTATGGGCTGTGCCGTTAAAAAAAGATTCAAAAAGTATTGGCAAAGCCAAGAGTCCTCCCATTTAGACTATGCTGTATAGCATCAGAAAAAGGCATTGAAGTTTGCGACAGCATTTAAGATGTTTTTTACTGAGAGTTAATACAACATTTTCTAAGCCTCCTGAAATGTTCGGCTTGCTTGCAGGCAGTGGTTTAAATTTCACATTTAGTTTACATTTCTTTGGAAATAGACTTACAACAAACTAGAGCTTTTCACTGTTATATACTGTGAGAATTGAACATTATTTCAGTCTGTGGAGTGCAGCTGTCCGTTAGGTCTCTGAAATAAATCCAAAAGGCAGGTGTTACTGGAATATGGATTTACCTTGAAAGAAAACAAAAGACTAGAGGCGTTTGGCAAAACAGGAACAGTTGGTTTAATTAAACACTTCGGCCGGGAAACAACCACAGAAACGGGTCTGAGGACTGTCTCAACATACATTTGTTCGGAGTGCCATATATACAGTCTTTGGAGCATCGTAAAACAAATTAGATCTTATTTTAAGGAAAGAAATGCAGGCCTAGTCATGGAGTTGTAAATCAGGCCACCTGATGATGAATGCAGGTGGGTCTTGACCTTGCGAGGATACAAGGAGGACCAGTGTGTGAAGTGTCCAGAAGTCCAGTATGGGGAGCGCTTGATCGCTGTGTTTACTGTGCCCTGATTGGCTGAGTGTTCCTAACTTCATGTGGCATCTAACTTTATGGGGTTTTGGGTACGCAAGCACCCCTGGCCACATGTGCTTTATTGGGGCCAATCTCCTGGGACCATTGTGGTGTTGCTGCCTATCTGTGGGACTAATGAACAAGTTACTTACCTTCGGTAATGATATATCTGTAAGAGACATAGATTAGTTATAGATTCCTTACCTTTAGAATTACCCCCAGGCGTCAGACTGGATTCAGAGAATTATTTTGTCAGCAGTACCCCTGCGTGTCGAAAGGTGGCGTCGGTCGGCTCCGCGTTCATCGTTGGCATCGTGGTTGCCGGTATGACATCGCGGTAGCTACTTAGACGCCGCCCTCATGCGCTGACGTCAGTTCTTTTACATGACATTCTACGCCAGAAGCGCAGAGCCATGCAAAACACTGACCACTTGTGCACAAAACTAGGACCCTGAAAGGGATTCCGTGACCCTAGAAGTCAGTTCGCAGAATGGGGAGGATGGGTGGGGTGGTAAGGAATCTATAACTAATCTGTGTCTCTTACAGATATATCGTTACCGAAGGTAAGTAACTTGTTCATCTGAAAGAGACAATTAGTTATAGATTCCTTACCTTTAGAATAGATACCCCAGCAATACCAACCCCGGAGGTGGGTCTGCAAACTAAGTTCACACCAGAAAGTCCTGGAGAACAGAAAGGACCAAAAAAGCCGTCCCTCCAGACTTGGCTGTCCAGGCAGTAGTGTTTTGTGAATGTGTGCAGAGATGCCCACGTAGCTGCCTGACAGATGTCATTGAGGGGGACTCCCCGTCCCAAAGCAGTGGTAGCTGCCATCGCCCTGGTGGAATGGGCACGCAATCCCACTGGAGGCTCCTTCTTTTCCAAAGAGTAGCAAGCTTTAATGCACAAAACGACCCACCTAGAAATGGTCCGTTTTTGCGTGGCCGGACCTTTTTTGGCGCCCACGTAGCCAACAAAAAGCTGGTCATCCACCCGGAATTGCTTGGTGTGATTCAAATAAAATGAAAGCGCACGTTTTGGATCCAGACGGTGGAGCCTCTCTTCCTCCTTAGAAGGATGCGGAAAGAAGGTGGGCAAAGTGATGGTTTTACCAATGTGGAAAGAAGTAACCACTTTGGGAAGAAAAGAGGGTCGAGTTCGAAGAACAACCTTGTCTGGATGAACCGCCAGAAAAGGAGGTTTTGAAGAAAGAGCTTGGAGCTCACTCACCCTGCGAGCAGAGGTGATGGCAATCAGAAAAGCAGTCTTTAAAGTGAGGCATCTGAGAGGACAGTTATGCAGCGGCTCAAAGGGAGCGCACCTAAGATAAGTAAGAACCAAGTTCAAGTCCCACTGAGGCATTACGAAGGGAACAGGAGGAAAAAGATGAGTAATGCCCTTAAGAAAGCGATTTACAACAGGCGACTTGAAAAGAGAAGGCTGATCAGAGAGCCTAAGAAAGGCTGAAATGGCTGAGAGATAGCCTTTAAGAGTGCCCAGAGCAGAGCCCTGCTGGGCCAAAGAAAGGAGGAACAAGAGAACCTCAGAAAGAGGGGCAGAAAGGGGATCCACAGCCTTTGAGGCGCACCATGCCACAAATCTGTTCCATCTGCAGGCGTATACCGTCTTAGTGGAGGGACGCCTGGCTGCCAAGATAACATCACAGACTTCGGGAGGAAGGTCGAAGTCTGTCAACTGTCACCGCTCAATCTCCACGCAAGGAGGTGGAGGCTGGACAGGTTCGGGTGGAGGACCGTCCCCTGCTGCTGCGACAGAAGATCCTCCCGAAGAGGCAGCCTGATCGGAGGATCGATGGCCATGTGTAACAGCTCGGGATACCAGACTCTTCGTGCCCAATCCAGAGCCACAAGAATGACTTGGGCCAGGTCACGCTTGATCTTCTTCAGGACTCTGGGCAGAAGTGGTATAGGCGGAAAAGCGTATAGAAGACCGCAACTCCACTAGCGACAAAAAAGCGTCGCCTAGCGAGTGCCGCCTTGGAAATTCCAACGCGCAGAATTGCTGACAATGCGCGTTCTCTTCGGTGGTGAATAGATCTATTCAAGACTCTCCCCACTGCTGAAAGAGACCTTGCACCACCTCCGAGTGAAGACGCCATTCGTGATCCATCATGCACCTGCGGCTGAGTTCGTCCGCCCTGGCGTTCAGCAGGACGGGGATGTGAAAGTAAGCGTCCTGCAAGTCCAACGCTTCCATCCAGTCTCCAGGGTCGAGGGCAGACAGGACCTGAGCTAGTGTCAACATTTTGAACTTCTCCTTCCGGAGGAAGCGGTTGACGTTCATGAGATCCAAGATAGGACGCAGGCCTTTTTCCTTCTTGGGCACCAGAAAGTAGTGGGAATAGCAACCACGACCTACTTCTGGAGCAGGAACTCGCTTGATAGCCACCTTGGCCAAGAGAGCCGTACCTTCCTGTTGGAGAAGGGCCAAATGATCCTCCGACATGCGATGGTGTTGAGGTGGCATGGATGGAGGGCTAGTCTCGAAGGGGAGGGAGTAGCCCCTTCGGACTATCTGCAAAACCCACCTGTCCGACGTGATGGTGCACCAGTGTGGAGGTGATGGCGAATCCTGCCGCCCACTGGCGATTGGTGGTCCTGAAAGGTCGGACTAGGAGGGTTTGGAGGCTGCTGCAGAAGGGGCGCTGGTGGACTGGCCCGCTCGCTGGCCCCCAGACCCAGGACGGTGGGTCCCACGTCCCCGGTCACGCAGGGGCTGGACAGCTTGCGCCGGCCTGTGGCCCTCGGTGGAACGTGGCGGGACACCCCTTCCGTAGCCACGAAAGGGGCAAAAAGCAGTCTGCGCAGGGCGGGTGTAGAGGCACAAGGACTTGGCCGTAGCCCGGGAGTCCTTGAAGCACTCTAGCGCGTTGTCCTCTTTGTCACCGAACAGGCGACGGCCATTAAAAGGCATGTCCAGCAAGGTAGTTTGGACATCCCCGGAAAAACCAGTCAACCTCAGCCAAGCGTAGCGTCTAAGGGCTACCGACGTTGAAATTGTCCTGCCTAGCGAGTTGGCAGTGTCCAGTCCACATCTTATGGTGAACTTGGCTGGGTCTCTCCCCCCGGCGACTGCACAGGAGAGCACAGCCCGGCCCTCCTCTGGGCACTGTGGCAGCACCTGCGCTACCGTATCACACACAGAGTGGGTGTAACAGCCCAACAGACATGCAGTATTCACCGACCGCAATCCCAAGCTGGAGGAAGAAAACATCTTCTTTCCAAGATGGTCCAGCTTTTCTGATTCCCTATCAGGTGGTGCGTTAGGGAATGCGCCTTTGGACGTAGAGGCTTGGACCACCTAGCTCTCAGGGGTGGTGTGTTGGGAGAGGAAAGAGGGGTCACCCGGAGCCGGGCAGTGGCATCGGGCAATTATCCAATCCACAGGAGCCCCTGTGTTGGGCCTGGACCAGGTGCCCAAAAGGATGTCAGTAAGGGCTTCACTGAAAGACAGCAGGGGCTCCGAAGAGGCCGCTGCCGGTTGAAGCACCTCCGTCAGGAGATTCGTCCTGACCGCCACCGTAGGTAGCTCGAGGTTGAGGGCCTCGGCCACCTTACGCAACACCACTGCGTATGAAGCACCGTCCTTCGTAGCCACGGTAGGAGGAGACAGCATGCCAAGGTCTGGGGAGGTATCCAGACCACTGGCGTCCCCCAACTCCTCTCTCCAGTTCGGTTCAACTAACTGGTCAGCCAAAGGGTCTACAGACCCCTCCCAGCCCTCCTCACCCTCCTCTGGTTGCCAATCTGGCCTGTAGGAAACACCAGGGTCGAACAGAGGTACAAAAGTACCGCTCGGCGCCGGCGTCGATCGACGTCGGACCGGCACCGTGTCCAAGTCAGGGTGGAGGCCGGGGTCGACGCCGGCTGGGGATCCAACAGGTGTCGGAAGCGGACGTGGTGCCGGTAGAATCGGCGCCGGGGGAGTTGTTATAAGGTCGACCGGCACCGATCCGGATCCAGGCCTGGATCCAAGGGGACCCTGCGTTGCCGGAGCTGCTGGCGTCGAAGGTCCAGGGCCCCCAGCCGAGTCCGCTGGGCCCGAAGGCGCGCTGGTGGAGTCGGACTGCCCAAAGATGGCATGCATCGCTTCGTAGAAACTCCGAAGCTGGGGAGGGGTCGCTCCGGCTCCCGGAAAAGGAGGGGAACTCTGAGTCGACCCTTCAGGCTCCACACACGGAGCCGCAGGACGGGCACCGTCCTCATCCCTTGTCGCATCGGCCGACGGACGGGGAGAAGTCGAAGAGCAACGATGCTTCTTCGACTTCTTGTGCTTCGACTTACCTGAGGAGTGCGAAGACTTCGATGACGAGTGGTGGTGACTCCGCGACCGGTCCCTCGACCTCCCACGCAACCGGGACCTCGAGTGGCACGGAGCAGACTGCCGGGCCTCAAGAAGCTTTTGGAACCGCTCCCGCAAAGACTTTGGGTTCATTGCCCGGCAGTCGGAGCACGACTTCGGGTCGTGGTCGCGCTCCAGGCACCAAAGGCACACGAGGTGCAGGTCCGTGACCGACATCAGTTTGTGACAGGAGTCACAAGCCTTGAAACCGGTCCGACGTGACATCCCTCCGTGCACCAGGAGTCGATCGACTCAAAAAAGGTGTCGACAAAAGTCGCAAAAAACGGAGTCAAAAAGTGACTCAAGGTACCGCTCTCTTTGGATCTGCGCTGGCTGGCACAAAAAAAGAAAGAACTGACGTCAGCGCGAGGGCAGCGTCTAAGTAGCTACTGCGACGTCATCCCGGCAACTACGACGCCAACTATGAACGCAGAGCCGACCAACGCCCCTTTTAACGCGCAGGGGTACTGCTGACGAAAAAATTCTCCGGATCCAGTGTGACGCCTGGGGGTAATTCTAAAGGTAAGGAATCTATAACTAATTGTCTCTTTCAGATATGGGTTTTTCCTGTTCGTGTGTTTGTCTGGCTGGTTACGTGCCAACCCACCTGTGATCTGTCAATCAGTAGCCTCAGGCCTAGGTTGCAGGGCCTGCCTGACCACATATTTCTTACTTTCTTGGGGTTGATGGAGAGGTCATCTCGGGAGATTTTGACAACAGTGATTTGATCTCGTTTATGAATATACATGTACTGCTGGATAAATTGACATTAATATTAACATTCCCCCTCTAGTTAAATTTTCAACTACATCATTTACCCCACACTTCATGACAGTTGCATTGTTGGGGGCTTGTTGTATTTCAGTTTTGATTACTACTACTTATCTATTTATTTGCATTCTACCCAATTTGAGGACTGCGGTTTTACTACAGGAAACCCCCAATTGTAGGAAATCACACAAAAACAGTATTAGAAAGAGAACCGGCAGCAATTACGTACACAGTCCTGCAAACTATTGGGAAAGCCAGGCAAACCAGCCTTCATACCATTCCTGCTTTGGGGCACCTCCCTCCTTAAGCATGTCCGTTTGCAATCAATGCAGTGTGTGGATGGCAAGTGTGAGCCTCCCGTTATCCATGTCATTGTTTAGGATGAAAGTACAGCAGGACGCGCCAATCTCAAGACCAAGACGAGGTCCCTCGTACTCTCACATCAGCTAATGAGGTTGGCTCTTTCCTAGGGGGATTCTTGGCTATACACCTACATACATGCTAGGTACATCTAGTTAGGGTTTGCATCGTAGGAGTACGCATTATTACTGTCATGTATCTATATGCCTGCATATATTCATTGTTTTACCAATATGGTAGAATTTTACCTTTTATTTACTCTGTTGGTGCTACTAACCGTATATATCAGTTTCTGTCCTTTGGTTGTCACAGCACATGTATTTTATACTAGAATGACGCGGGTTCAATAAATGCTTATTGAAAATGTCCCCATCGTTTATTCTGTATATCTCTCTGAGACTTAGTGAGTACGAGTGACTGAGAGAAAAGCACTGCACTGTTTCCACGATCCCTGAGGGGTCAGGGTTGTCATGTTTGATAGTTGGCAGAAACTATTCGCTCCTTGGTAAGGGGCTCATAGTGGCACTGTGAGCTAGTTGGTCTTCAGACTAACATATCCTTTGGGGGTCTCTGGAATCAGTCAGGACACCAATCCCTTAGTTTTTTTTGTCTAAATGCGCAGATCCTATATAGATGTATAGGAACTGCACGACATGGCGACGCCAACTTTGCTTTGGTTCTTATTTAACAGTCAAATCTGAGTAGTTCAGTCATGCTTTCTCAGAAACCTCTAATCACATTTATCCAGAGACGTCTGTAGTGGGGAGGGAAAAATTTGCCACAGCCGAGTAGGTATACCCTACTTATTAGCTGCAGGTATATTCAAGCTTGTACATAAAACCGTATCTCATTTTTCTTGAAACTCTTTCAACGTCTGTCATAGCTAATGCTGCGGCAGCATTAAATGCTAATGCAGTGGAGGATGGAGAGCAGGAAGGTGCTATAAACATTTCAGAAAATGTCAGAAATGCTCTTACTTTAAAACTAGCAGAGTTTGGAGTCTCAGTCTTAGGTGGGACTGTAACTTTCGTGATTGAGGCACACGAGTCATACAGGACAAAGGTATTCTATTCATGGGTCGAATTCCCAGCAGCAGATGCATGCACAAATACATTTCATTCTTACACTCCAGATGAAAAACCAGACGAATACTGTCCATATGAGGACATAGAAGTTCCGCTCACGTACCAAGAGCATATAAACTGGTTTAAATGCGTCCTCCCACATACTATAGAAAAAGTGAGGCTCGGTCCGCTCAGCAGAGACAGAGCGACTTGGCTGGTCCTAGGTGCTTACACACCGCATCCAGAAATGGACATATTGCCAATAGCAGACTTACGTACACTTCACAAAGAAGTAATAAAACTTTACAGGAATTTAACACAGTTCGTTATGAGAACTCTCACACTTCAACCTACAAGGGTTACACCAGGAGGTCAACTTCAAGGGATTGCAACTAAAATCACCCTACAAACGCTGAACGCGGTTATGGGAAGAATGCCCACTAAACGTGAGCAAATGCCATTCTGGATACCACAGTAAAATAGCACAGTTAGAGGCAGTGTTTTCACACATGGGCCCACAAGAAAAACACAGAATACTGATATTTGCTTGCCAATGGGGATAGCTCCCCCGATAGAGGATTGTACCTCTTGAGGTACAGTTTTCGCTGCCATCTATACCAGGACTCATGGCATCCCTTCAATAGCAGTGATACATAAGTATTAAAGACAAATACAGAATGAGTATGGAGTAGAACCTGCTTGATGAAATTATTAGGCAATTATTCCCAGCGAGCTACAATTATGTTAGCAAACATAAAAGGGGAGGCAGCAGCAGTGGCTTTACGCCTACGCCTGAGGGATCACACTTATGCACAACAGGAGCGAGAATTACCTAAAATTATCAAAGATACATACGCCAAATTAGGGAGAGATAATTTGGGAGCTAGTGATGGATAGTACTGAAAAGGATAACACCAAGCAAGCACCCGATTATTCAAAAAGAAATGGAATCAAACAACAAAATAATAGAAAGAATAGATCACAATCAAGGGGTGGGTCTCCTCAACAGGAGCCCTCCGAAAGGAGGTATAACCTTAGAAATCGTGATAATATTAAAAAACTTGACGGGTATCAGGATACTGATACACGTTCCTCTCGTCCCTTTCAGGGTTCATCAAAAAACTGCGAGAGGTAAGGATGGTTAGAACACAGACCAAAAGAGTGAATAAAGTCCAGAGAAACACATCGTACTTCAGACTATAATATCAAAAAAGAAGATAAACCCAAATCTAAACCTCAATTTAAAAAGAGCAAAGTAGCTGGCCTTAAAATAAGAAATGCACAGGCTACTGAGGACTCAACTTCTGAACAGGGAATGGGCTCTGACGATGCTAGACAGCGCAGCAGAAGTAACAATAGCTCGCCAGAACCTGATGGAATTTCTGGTGACAGCAGCGTTTAATGAACATATCACGGTGGAGACACCTGATACTAGGGTAAGTCTCCCTCACCAGTTATACGAAATAACACTCCATATGGAGGGGGACATACCCAGGACAGTTAAAGGTTTCTTTTGGGAGAACCTGTTCTATGGATACAACATCCTTTTAGCAGAAAAAGATTGGCCGCCTGAGTTTGTTATGGACTACCCAAAGGGAGAAACGGTAATTTCACCAGCCTTCACCGACCTCATTCCAGAATCACTAAAATATTCATACGCGTAGGAGTGGACAGTAGCACTTGCTCCTGCATTATAGCGCAATCATGTAGGGTGGGATGATGAGTCACCTCAACATGTAATCCCAGTAAAAACTACTCCTTCTCCACAGAGACAGTACCCAATAAAACATGACACTAAAAAACAAGTCAGGGAGATCTTAGACCAACTTGAATACCAGGGTGTAATTGAGAATTTCACCTTTTCAATGAATAATCCTTTGTTTCCCATAATGAAACCCGACAATTCATACCGTCTAGTTTTAGACTACAGGCATTTGAACACTTGCACAAAGACATTTGCAGTACAGAATGCACCCAGTGCCGCATTAATGAATAACATTGTGCGAAAGAAATACAAAACAACACTAGATATCTCAAATGGATTTTTCTGTCAAAATATAGCACCTGAAAGCAGACATTTGACAGCATTCTCAGCCCTAGGCTCTCAGCGTCAATTCTGTAGACTGAATAACCCAGGGTTGTTCTCTGCAAGAGTAACAGAGTTACTTCAAAATTTTGATGAAGAGGCATTGTCCTTTGTAGATGATATTTATCTGATGGATGATGAATTATTGGATCATTTGACCAGGGTGAACAACATAATTTTGCGGTTCGCCTCTGAGGGCTACAAATTCAACTTTAAAAAAATCTAAAATTGCCCACCTCAATGTCCTATTTTTAGGATATGAGCTATCAAGTGAAGGGAAAATCTTTGCAGCTAATTTTTTAGACAAATGTGCTCTGTTCCAACCTCCTAAGACTCTGAAAAACTTACAGTCCATTTTAGGATTAAATTTTGGCAGAACATACATTTTAGATTACGCAGAAAAAGTAAAACCTTTCTACGATTTAATGAGACGTGATTTTTCAGTTTAACACTGGACACAGGAACACACAGGTGAAAACACCACGAACTTGGTGATCCATGTAATCGGGGACCAATCAGGGTACACGTACCTCACCTTCAATGAAGGAGAAAATTTACCCATTGCATACAAATCTCATTTGTACACAAATACTGAGATGCGCTTTGCATCCACTGAACTTTTTTTAACAGCAGTACAGACTGCTGTAGTGAGAGAAAGAGCACTGGCTCAGGGGAAACTAATAATGGGCGTGACTCCAGTATCGGACTTAGAGGCTGTTACAAAATCAAGTGTTCCAAACGCTAAAGCACTGCATCCACGGTGGATACAATGGGCTAATTCTCTCACTGCAACAGATGTAGAATACAAATTTGATTCTACATTAAAAACCTAAGCATTCCTGCAGTACGAACAAGAATATCCTCTCCTGAATGAAATAATGCCTCTAGATCAGTATGAATATATCATTTACACTGACGGATCTGCCCAGCCAATCATAGGAAGTAAACAGCAATACAGCGCAGCATGTGCGATTGTAAAAGGACGTATGCGGGATGGCAAATTCCGTCCTAGCAGCACGCAAACGCAGTCTCTCGGAGATTGCTCGGCACAGCTAGCAGAACTAAAAGCCCTGATACTGGCACTAAAAAATACGTATCGAGAATTCCCCACACTAATTGTGTGTGATTCATTTTATTGTGTCCAGTCTTACAATGAATATCTTCACTACTGGGGCCAGAATGGGTTTGAAGACTCAAAAGGTTACACAATAAAGTAGAAGTTGCTTTGGGAACTAGTGGCGGAGCTGAAAAAGGGCTTACCGCGGGCTCACGTGATTCATATGCGGAGTCATCAACGTGTTGGCGTGCACGTTGAAGAGAATTCATTGGCTGACGAAACCGCCAAGGCGACAGTGCGAACTGCTGCCGTAGTTGCAATCACTCGTTCTAGCACGAGACTAGACGGACAGATAATTGCTATCATCGCATCACGAAAAAACAGCACAGCCGTGCCAAAAGGTTTTCCACTCAAGTACTCCTGCAACTTAGATGTGCAAAATATTCCATATGCTCAAGGAGTGGGGGATAGAGTAATACCAAACATGGATCGCAGATTAGGTTTAATTCTAGCTGCACACGAGAGTCTGGGTTCAGCACACACAGGTATTATTGAGACCGTTTCACTACTGAAACAACGTTATTGGTGGCCAGGTCTAACGAAACAGACAAAAGCATTTGTCCTTAAGTGCGACATCTGTCAGCAGATGAAGGGTTCCACCGTAGCACGTCCACCGCAAACACTGCTCTTGATATGGGACAGACCACTCGCCTGTGTCTATTTGGACCACTGTGGCCCCTTACAATCTGATGGGGCTTACAAGTATATCTTGGTGGCAGTGGATTCATGCTCTGGATTCCTGTGGGTATTCCCTCAGCGCTCCACTGACGCCCGAACTGTTATAAAGGATTTGCAAGTCTTTAAAGGGACATACGCGATTGGTACATTACATTCTGACCGTGGCCCCGCGTTTAGCTCTCGAGCTTACAAGGAAGCCATAGGAAGTTTGGGTGTTGCATTGCAGTTCTCCTCTCCATATCATCCAGAGAGAAATTCAATTGTGGAAAGGAAAAACCGGGACTTAAAGCAATCCTTAACAGCAAGGGTATTAGGCGCGGGTGGCAGTTGGGTCAATCACCTATATGAGGTCCATAGGGCACTTAATAACATGCCAAGAAGTTCCCTAGGAGGCCGTACTTCTTATGAGTTCCTGTTTGGGACGAGCATGTGGGTACCCGACCTCGATTGTGGCAGCACAGTGGCGGATGAAAAAGCATTTGACATCAATGATCGTTTGCCTGTTTTACAGGAACTCACTGAATTCCGGGCACTACAAAGCAACGCCCAAGTGAAACGCACCGCTACTGTGGAAGTCAAATCTGTTAAGGCAAGAATGACCTGGGTCCCAAAAGTCGGACATCTGGTCAGAGAAAAAATTGTGGAAAAGAAAGAATTTGGGCCATCATACAGAACAACTGTACCTGTCCTGGCTGTCGAAGGAACAAGAACAGTACTTCTTCTCCCTCTTGCTGGTAAAAAAGAAAAGAGATTTGTCTCCATTGATCTAATAAAACCACACTATGTGGCCAATACTGAAAAGCAGGCCGCGTGGGCTCCTGGGTAGCTGCCGATCTACTCTCCCTACCATACAGGAGGTTCAGACAGAAAGATTAATAACATTTGAAGATTCTACTGTACGAAGTAACGGAGTTACCAACAATGAAATGGAACTCGCACCTGTTGAAAGTGAACAGTAACAAAACAGAAATGAAACACAGATCTCAATTCGGCCTAACACCGACATCTACATCAATATGCCTCTACAGGAGACATTTGCCAGTTCAACAAAACCTGCTGAACTACCAAAGATAGATCGAACTGCATCTGGCTATTTCATCGATTAGGACACCTTTTCTCTGGATCCAAGTGAACATGAGTCACCGCAAGCTCTAGCTTCCCGCATAGAGCAACTTCATAATTTCTACCTTTGGCTGAAAAAGCCCTACCTTGCTTCACCCTGGCTACAGCTCTGGATTGCAATAGGTCTACTGTTTCTAGTCCTCTGGATAGGTTTAGTGACTGTCTTTTTCTTACTCCTCAATGGACATTACATCCCAGAACGCTCTGCAGTATCATATGGGATCTTGGTTCTGAAACCACATACGTCATCTCATCGTGAACAATGAGACCTGTCCTTCGTGAATATTACAGCAGTTCTCATTCCTGAAGGAATAGTGTGGGATAGGGTTTCATATGATGTATTTGGTCCCACTGGACTTTTGAAAATACCACATGTATTTAAAAGTTCTTTGAATGATATCATCACCTCAAGTACATTCTCTGACGATTGGGACTTTGAAACTGAAAATAGTATGCAGTCTGATTTAGAACAATCTGCTGCATTTTCAAAAAATGAATTGTACGATAATACGTCTGATTTTGACAACATGTATTGTTCCCAACATTATGGTCATCATTTTTTATGCATAAAACAAGTATCCCACGTAATGTTTTTACATACCACCAATGGGAACATTGCCCAACACCACCAAAAGGTAGTTCACAAACGTGTGCCCAGAAGTTTGCTTATTTTTCTGAGTTTAACACATCAGATCCGCGCTCATTATTATAAGCTCGCACCTTCATCTGCAAAGAAAAATATGCTCATGAACACAAAACAGATATACTCTTCATCCTTTATTTCCCAACTGTCTGAACAGGGTTTCGACTTATGGAAAGACACCATAGACATAAAATCAGTCTGGGGGACTAAGTAATGGCAGGTTCAGGGACCTGAGGCATTATTTTGAGCGTGCCTCATAGCACAGCAAAAATCTTCCTGAACGACACTGTGCAACAGACTTCCTATCGTGGGTTAGCCAAGATCAAGGATATGAACACACCTCGGATACCCTCCCTTTCACACTTTGAGGGATGGCAAAACTATACAGAACATGGTGAGTGTACGTTAGATGACATCATGCATGAGGGTTCATACAATTCATCAGACCCCAATTAGAAGGGATGGTTAGTTTGGCCTATCAACACAAATAGGTGTCAGTCAAGATTCAAGGGCACCACCGAAGGGTTTAGTATCCATAGGCCTGACCAACGCTATGTACAACGAGAACATCCGGGGGTGGTGACATCATACAGTGTTGGGAAGTTATGCCTAGATTGGCTAAGAACCTCAGTACTGTCCTAGGTGAAACAACACTTGTCCTTACTCTCAGATGACTTGGATTTGAGGGATTTTTTGCTAGGTCCCCAGAAACCACATCGTAAACACTTCTTATACGCTACTTACAACAAAGTTTGGAAAATCTCTCAACAGGGAGCTGTGGAGAGATTGCGTGAAATTGAGAGTTAACCTAGAAAAGGCTTTGGCAGTGGTTGACAATGGCATGACCACACTAACATCCAGGATTTATTCACTGGGCAACATTGTGTCTTCTGCTATAGATATAATGGAACAGGATCTGTCCATCTTACAACATGGGCAATCACAGTTATGATCCATTCTATTATGAAGCTGGACGCTACAATCATTGCATTCTGGTTACGTGCCCTGGCGATATATTAACAGTACGTCACTGTTTGCTCCTTAAAATTTATCAGAAAGGCAGACAACAATGGCACAAAGAGATGCACAATATACATTGCTGCACATTAAAAAATTGGACCGATTACCTTTCACCGTGGCTGAGTCACTGTCCACAGAACGGTTAATTCATGGCCATATAACATTGCCAGTAACAACGTTTCAATTTCATTATTGCCTACAATAACACCAAGTAGGCAGGTATGAAGCGTTGGGAAAGGAATACATCCATGAATCTTGGGAATTACCGTACAGATTTAGATGCAGGAATGGGGACACTGAAGTATTTCTCAGCGGTACAGTCTGCGAGACTTCGTTAAGTGGGTCTCTAATTTGTCAGGATGTTATGCTTCACGGAGCCTGTAATGGTTCCGTTGCAAACATGTCCTGTCATTTAAAAGGATCCCTGGCTGCCGTGGACCATCCAGTGTTCCTGCTGCTCTAGAATGGGAGTTACTTAATACTGAATGATCAAGGTTGTTGTGGGATGCTTCCAGGCATCGCATATCTTGCACAGTGAGTTCCAGCGTTATGGCCTTCGTTGAATGTTTCCTTTATACGGTTTGATTCTCTGAGCTGACTGAAAGCCATGCTTTTACAGAAGGATGTCCCCGTAACATCAGCCCAAGAGACTTTTGATCTTCAGGTTGCAAAGTCCTCAGCTGAGATACAGGCACTAGTAAGAACTAACTGCCCTCTCCATTTCAGAGAAATGGTACATCATATCTTTAACATGTCTGATACAAAGGGAATTGTACACCTATTTAAGACCATAGGTTCTGGACTGTTAAGCACCTTTCAGACAGTCTTCGGAGTGATTCCAGCTTTCATACACTCCGTATTAGGAAGCGTTTTTGGAGGGCTTCTGCTAATCCTGCTACTGGTAGTGGGAATCCCGATTTGAATTTTTCTGCTACGCAATGGATGACCCAAATTCCAAGGAGATAGAAAAAGCGCTCTTGGAGTGACGTTGCTGTGAACGCATGGTATTCCATCTGGGCACACCTCGGCTTCGGGAGCTAATCTAGTATTAGTTCCCATCATTCCGACCAGTCTGGAGTGACTGTGTTTTGGCTGTTCTCCGCTGCTTATTCTGCGGACAAGAATGCGTGTGGGACCTCTGTCTAACACGTCCATCAGTTGCGCCTCCGGACGTGGATGTGCTGCTGGACCTATTAAAGGCCCACGTAGTGCAGTGTCCTCAGTGTATTCCGATGTTGATGTCGGCATTCTTAGAGTGACCACGGGATGCTTCAGCTCCTGTTGGATTGGACACTGGCTCTACTGCAGGCATACAGGCTTTGGATGTTTCAAATGCTGCCTCAGCATCTGCTGTGGGAACTGAAGAAGATCACCTTTGCTCTATTGACCTGATCAATGAGGTGTTACAGGGACCGTCGTCTGCGAAGGCAAACAGCAGTGATGTTGCGTCTCCCACACAGGACGCACACATTTGGCTCTCCGTGTGCTGGGAACAATTCGGCCTCTTTTGCAAAATAACCGAAATTGGAATTTCATAACAATTTTTTCTGAGCACCATGGCTTTCAGGCATGCTTGGTTACTCAAACTATATATGAACTATTTTAAAGAACTAATAGAGCTTTTTACATATTTAAAGGACTTCTAAAGTTTTTTTTTGCATTTTTTACATATGCCGTGCTTTTAGATATTTTTTATGCTTGATTATAAGGACATTCCTTTTTAGGTCTCGGCCTGCACCAGCGCTTGCGCTGGTCTGGCCGAGAGTTTTAGTAAGTGGGTTTTGGAAGTGCAAACACTGGCTTTCGGCTGGCGACCAGCTTGAGTTCACGATGGCGTGCACGCGCAGTTGGCATCTGGGTTTCCGATCTCTTCCTCATTTCCTCGTCATGGCTCATTAACTCTCTGGACTCTAATGTTTCAATCACAGCAGCAGCTCACATTACCAACTGAGGGCCCTGGACTACAGTCACATGAAAAACAACAGCGATTAGCATTGAAATGCAAGCTTTTTTTTGTCTATTTAGAAATATTGCTTCAGTGGGTTGATTTCACCTTATATCGCTATTTGTTTTATATTGGGAGTCACAGCCTAATTACCAGTATTTTTGTCTCTCACAGTTTTTTTAAATTTTTTTATATTTATTCGCGCAAAGCACAAAGCTATATTTAAGGTTACTTTTTCCGCGTCACTTCTTCACTCTATTTAAACTCTACACCCCCCACTCTTATTGTCTCTCTCTCTTCCCTCTCTAATTCTCTCTACTTAATTAACTCTCCCCTCTCTATCTTTTTTAGCCTTTCATTCTCTCTCACCCCTTTATCTGTTTCTCTTTCAAACTCCTTCATTCACTCTCTCTCCCCTTCTTTCTCTCTCTCTCTATCCCGCTCCACTCTTTATTCTATGTACACCCTTTCTCTCTCACCACCCTCTCTAATTGGGCATTATATCTTCACTCTATCTCTCACTCGGCAACACCACAGCATCACTCAGCGCAACCACAGCATCAATCAGAGCCAGCACAGCATCAATCAGAGCCAGCACAGCATCACTCAGCACCAACACAACATCTCTCAACGCCATCACAGCATCACTCAGTGCAACCACAGCATCACTCAGCACAACCACAGCATCACTCAGCGCCACCACAACATCACTCAGCGCCACCACAACATCACTCAGCGCCACCACAACATCACTCAGCACCACCATAGCTTTACTCAGCGACACCACATCATCACTCAGGGCCAACACTGCATCACTCAGCACCACAACAGGATGACTCAGCGCCACCACAGGATGACTCAGCGCCACCACAGGATGACTCAGCGCCACCACAGGATGACTCAGCGTCACCACAGCATCCCTCAGCGCCACCACAGCATCGCTCAGCGCCACCACAGCATCGCTCAGCGCCGCCACAGCATCCCTCAGCGCTGCCACAGCATCCCTCAGCGCCGCCACAGCATCACTCAGCGCCGCCACAGCATCACTCAGCGCCGCCACAGCATCACTCAGCGCCGCCACAGCATCACTCAGCGCCGCCACAGCATCACTCAGCGCCGCCACAGCATCACTCAGCGCCGCCACAGCATCACTCCGCGCCGCCACAGCATCACTCAGCACCGCCACAGCATCACTCAGCGCCGCCACAGCATCACTCAGCGCCAAGACAATATCACTCAGCGCCGCCACAGCATCACTCAGCGCCGCCACAGCATCACTCCGCGCCGCCACAGCATCACTCAGCACCGCCACAGCATCACTCAGCGCCGCCACAGCATCACTCAGCGCCAAGACAATATCACTCAGCACCACCACAGCATCACTCAGCGCCAAGACAATATCACTCAGCACCACCACAGCATCACTCAGCGCCACCACAGCGCCACCACAGCATCACTCAGCGCCACCACAGCATCACTCAGCGCCACCACAGCATCACTCAGCGCCGCCACAGCATCACTCAGCGCCGCCACAGCATCACTCAGCGCCGCCACAGCATCACTCAGCGCCGCCACAGCATCACTCAGCGCCGCCACAGCATCACTCAGCACCGCAACAGCATCACTCAGCGCCGCCACAGCATCACTCAGCGCAGCCACAGCATCGCTCAGCGCCACCACAGCATCGCTCAGCGCCACCACAGCATCACTCAGCGCCGCCACAGCATCACTCAGCGCCGCCACAGCATCACTCAGCGCCGCCACAGCATCACTCAGCGCCGCCACAGCATCACTCAGCACCACCACAGCATCACTCAGCACCACAGCAGTATCACTCCGCAACACCCGAGTATCATTCAGCATCGTCTCCGCAACAGTCACCACCACCTCAGTATCACTAAGCACCACCTCAGCCTGCTCTCGGAATCTGGCATCTGTTGATTCTCCCCTAGCGTCTGGCCGCTGCTAGTGTTATAATACAGGTACTAGTTCCCAACCTTCACCCTCCGATTGTTTATGCCCCCTCAAAAAAAAAAAGCTTTAACAAATAACCATTGCAATAGGCAGAAACAAGTTGCCAGCATTGCAAGAACAAAAGAAAACTGAGGAAATTTTTTATTGTAAATACTTTTTTTAATATGGTCGTTCAGTTTTACATAATGCCTTCTTGGTCATATATAAAGTAACAAAAATGCTTCTGACATATTTTATTATAACTTTTCAGCATGCCGCACAGCAGCCACACTTCTCTACAGCACAGCTTGAAGACATTGGCAAAGTCAATAGCTCTGGCTAAACACTTATAAGGCCCCAAAGGCGAGACCTATTGGCTATGCCAATGCTTGTTTCATTTGGTAGTATATTGTCCAGTCGGATGAGGAGTTTGTGTTATGATTCCTAATGTACCCCAATATAGGCCTGGGTAGTCTCTAAACCTTTCACCTGCATTCACCCTGCCATTGTACTACATAACAATTTTGGTGCTGACCTTTTACCTAGTTAGGTGCTGCATAAATGTTGTGTGGTTTTCTCTGAAAACTAGCCTCATTTATTATGCATGACGATTCTCAGAATCAGCAGGATTACCATCTTCTGCATAATAACTCTGTATAAGGGTCATCACTATTGTCATCCTCGGCCGACATGACACAGCAAGGTAGAACCCCTGAGGGTACCTTTTGGGTATATAAGCACCACAACTTCGCTGGGCCAGGCAGAGGAGAAAGACTTCCATGCTGACACGAGACACTGAAATCCCTACACGCAGACACTCCAGCACGCAGTGGTCTGACATCCCTCGTGGGGTGTTCAATTCGAGACCAAGACGGGGTCCCTCGTTCTCTCACATCAGATAATGGGGTTGGCTCTTTCCTAGGGGGAGAGGCTATACACCTACATACATGCAGGTACACTTAGTTACATCTAGTCAGGGTTTGCATCATTGGAGTATGCATTATTACTGTCATATATCTATATGCCTGCATATATTCATTGTTTTATCACTATGGTAGAATTCTACCTTTTATTTACACTGTTGGTGCTACTAACTGTATATACCTGTTTCTGTCTTATGGTTGTAGCAGCACATGTATTTTATACTAGAATGTCGCTGGTTAAATAAATGCTTAATGAAAACGTCCCCATAGTTTATTCTGTATATCTCTCTGAGACTAAGTGAGCACGAGTGACTGAGTGAAAAGTACTGCACTGTTTCCTCGATCCCTGAGGGGTCAGGGTTGTCATGTTCGATAGTTGCCAGAAACTATTCGCTCCTTGAAGAAGAGGGGCTCATAGTGGCACTGTGAGCTAGTTGGTCTACAGACTAACACATCCTTTGGAGGTGTCTGGAATCAGTCGGGACACCAATCCTTAGTTTATGTTGTCTAAACGTGCAGATCCTATATATATTTATAGGAACTACACGACAGTATCCTCCCCTATGGTGCCCCACCTGCGCATCCTAACTATCTAGCTCTGTTTGAATCTCACTAGGCTTGGTGTAAAGGTATAGTGCTGTGGGAGTGGTCTTGTATCGAGTCAAGTTGACCACTAGTCTATGGGGTTCTACTCTGTTGGATTGTATCTTGGCCCTAATCCTACATAGGCACAGGTGGAGGAGGCTTTTTGCTTTTTCATGGGCTACCTCTTGAGATAAATAAAGCCTGTCTGCGCCTACTGCATGTGGTATCAGTGAGCATACATAACAGGACTGGGCTGATGTCTGGGCACCCACAACAGTCATGATACCAGGTGTTGTGTAAGAGTGCGCTGTGTAGTGCATGTGGAATCCTAGGGTTGGGTTCAGTGTAATTGTAAGTGGTGTGGAAGAGGCCCCTGCACAAGTGCTGTAGAAATGCCGGGATAGGCTTCATTTGACTAGGCAGACTTCTTGTTACAGAGAGATGTGGCCACACCAATGCCAAACAGAGGGTATACAACGCTATAATAATACATAACTTTAGAAACATTGCAGGCCTTGGGATGGTTTCCAGAAGCGACATCTGCAGTCTTCTGGAGATCGGGGTGTCTTTTGCTTTGGCGAAAGTGCTAAAAAAAAAAGTTAGTTTGCTAATGTCCATAAAAAAACAGTCTGCGGTCTTTGACTTGCACACTTGGGCCTGGTTGGGGCTCTGAAAGTAGTCTCTGCACAGGTGGTGGCCCACTGTAAAGGTGGTACACTTTTGGATCGACTGTAGACCTGTTGGATAAAAGCTGTTGTTTGTAGGTTAGGTTTGAAAAACATGCTTCCTTATGAACTATTATAAATCAATGTTGGGGTTTCCTGTACCATTCCTGTTTGGGATTTTACCCTCTTTTCCTAATTATTTATTCGCGCAATTTTAGTGGGGTACTGGAAGGCGGCCCCATTTGTGATAATTATTTAAAAAACAGTGGTGAATGGTTATTCATGGGTCACCTAGATCTTTACTCATCAGTCATCGTCTCTCCCCTCTCACCACAGCGGGAAGAGACGTTTTTGTACGCGGGTGATCTCGTCTATTTAGCTGCTTGTTATTGGCGTTGTCAGTGTTCTAACCTCCCAGCTTCCTTAATGTGTGCGGAGGCAATTTTATTGATGCAGGTGGTGTCTTTTGACCTATGCGTGCGCGGGGCAGTGTAGAAGAGGGGGTGGATCGCAATTGGGTGTTTGTTACAGCACATCGTCCTCTAAGGTCAGTGTAATTCTTCCTAGTGGCGCGAGGTGTCCTGGTCATGCCCTTTTTCTAGAGCCTTCTTTTGGGCTGGTTTTGGGCTTTTTTTTGTTGTAGGTCTTTTGGGCGCTTCCCTAGGTTCTCAAGTGATTAGGTTATTTCCATTGTTGTTTACCGAAGGGAGTCGGAGAGCTGCCCCGCGGCCCCCATGAGTTTCTGCTGGGGCAGTGTTCGAGATTGGGCTTACTTGATCCCCCTAGACAGTGTGTGTAAGGCCTTGTGTGCTGTCAGCTTGGTTGCTAGGCTGGGTACAGTGATGAGCCTATTTCTGACCTCGCACAGAGCTGTGATGGATTTTTGCAGACCTTCCCCTTCCTGGCACCCCCTCTCCCTTCGACGATGCCCCACCCAAGATGTTGGGCCTGCTGTCCCTGGCTGTAGCCAAAGACTACCAATCCTGGGACACACTACCTTCGATCTTTTCGAGTGACATGACAACGAGTAGGCTTTGGGTGTTTTTGAGAACTTTGAGTGAAAGGAGGCGGCAGGATATTGTTCAACTGAGAATCCGGTGCAAGGCCTTAACTTTGTCGTATTTTGCTCGATGCAGGTTACGGACTGGGATGATCGATTATTCTGATAAGCTCCCTACTGACTCGACGCCATGCAGCGGTTTGTGAATGGTTGGAGTTTTATCGGGGGCACCATTATCCCAAGTGCGTGGGAAATCTGACTCCCGATACTGGAACATCGCCTCGTTTTGGAACCAAAAGGGAGCCTCCATTGGCCTGGAGGCAGTTGAAGGCGGTCAGGACCCAATGCCATGAGGACATTTCGGTCACGGGTCGGAGGCGCGAGAATGGGGTCCCCTTGATCTCATAATAGGAACCCTTTATAACTGGACTTGGATGAGGGGACCTTGGTGCCTATTTTTATGCGCTGGTCAGGGGAGCCGTCCTCCTCCCAGGGCTTGGCCAGCCAACCCTGCCCTGGTGGATCAGCAGCAGAATGGGGCCTAGGCTCCTGCGGCACCCGAATGGTGGACTCTAGTGTGGGTTTCCCAATCGACACAACATACGGTTTCTCGAATGTAAGTAGACTTGAAATTCCTAATGTTGTCTCAAGTCTTTATTCTGAAATGTCTATTGAGGTGTGCATGAAGTGTATGTTCTGCATTGGGGGTTCTAATCTACTGCATATTTGAGTTTTGTGTTGGTGCGCAGGTCCTGCCTCCCCAGGCAGTTACCCCTCCCTGCTGTGGTTGCAGCTCCTGTCCCTGTTGGTCTGGGATCCTGTCTGCTGCTGCTGTGGCCACGTGTTCGGCCAACCACCTGGTCCTTGATGCGGTGGTGTGGTCGCTAACTGATTTCGCTGGTGCTGAATGTAAGGAGCATTCAGGTTGGTCTAGGCTTGATTTTGTGGATGGGGATTTTGCAGGGACTGGCCTAGGCTTATCGATTTTTGCTCATGATATGCCTTAAACCAGCATCAGTCGGCCATGTGGCCCATTCTGTGTCAATAGAAACATTCTATGGGGTCTGGCTGCTGCGAGCCTCACTGACCTCTGCCATAAGTACTGGGAGGAAACCCTCTGGGGTTCTGAGGTAGAGCTCCCTTCAAGACTGGTGCCATTTGTATGCTTGTGGCCAATGTGGCCCCCTCGAGGGCAGTCTTTTTAAATTTGTGTTGGACCAGCTTAGAGGTGTCTCATTTGGCTTCCTCCTGTTTTTCCCTGTCCTTTTCCTGTTTCTTTCTGTAGTAGCGTAATATGTGGGCCTGTATTTCTTAAAAAACAAATTTGAGAGAAACCCTTTGAACACAAAGCCTTTGTCGCTGCTCTCCTTGAGTGCGCGTAAAGAGGCCATGTTACTTCTCCTACATCTTATTTGGGTTTGAACTAGGCTACCTTGATCCCTTATTTCCTGATCATCCCTTCTCCTACGCTGATGATCTGGTGAGGCTCAGGTTCCCAATGGGGACCTACCCTCTGGCTCTACTTCAGACTCCTCTCCATGTAGAGCCTTGCGCTTGGCCCTGTTCTCCCCCAGTGGAGGGTGTGCTGCTCTTTTCTTGATTGGCGCTCCCACTGCGAGATCTCTCTCTCTTCCCATCCTTAACTTGCACCCCTCCTCTAACATCCGCCTGGGCGGCCTCCTTCGTTCGGTGCTGTGCGAGGTCCTTCTTGGTAGGAATTTGCACTCATACTCACTCTGTCACCTGTTCCACTACCTGAGCAGACCCTTGGGGAGTATACTCCGTGGCTTCCCCACTTGATGTCAGATCCTGGTAGACTGAGACCTTCTTCCTCACCCCAACTAGTGATGTCAATGTCCAGAACCATTATGAACCTCCCGGTCACCTGAGAGCATTCTAATGGACTGGTTGGAGTGCAGGCTCCCTGCGCTGCTGGGGCTTTGTGTTGAATGCGATTGATGGGTGGGGGGCGGGGGGGGTCGATCTTCGGGGAACCCGTGCCCCCAGCTGGGGTGAGGCTGGAATCGCCTGGGCTTGTCATTCTGGTAGCCTTCCAGTCCTAGATCTAACAGCTTGCTACATGGTAGGGAGGCCTTCAGCTCCCACAACCAGCAGGTTGGTGTATCCTATTGTGGGAGCGGCAGGCATCAGAGAGCACCTCCACTCCCGTATACGGTTAGGGAGGAGCGGATGCCTTATTTGCGTGTTCTGAGACGGGATTGTCAGTCTTGTCCACCTCGAAGATGGCCCACAGTTCTAGCAGTGCCTCTCTTCTAGCTTTCTTTGTCCTACATATTTGGTCTGAATGTGTATCCTATTATGTTGCTGTCAAATGTTCCCCCCTCTTGCCAGGGGAACGCGTGTACATGCCATTCATGGCAAAACTTATCTATTTTTTAGCCTGTGTAGGGAACCTAGTTTGTATGTGGGTTAGAGGCGACTCCGTGGTTCGGTTGGGAACTTTTCAAAGGAACGGTATACTCTTAACTTCTCGAGTCAATATAATCCTAAATTTCCTACTCTGATCGTGGGGAAATATGTACACAGGATTATGCCGGTAATAACTACTTTACTACAAGCTCAGCTTTAGACAAAGATGCATCGAAAACGGACTTTTCACAAAAATCAAAACAATGCATATGAAGGGTCACAACCTGAAAGAATGTGCTATGGTTAAATTCAAAACACTGTGCATTTTTAGCAGCGAAATAGCAGATATGGAACAACAGTTAGCGGAAGGTGTAACTTCTTAAGTACATTACATCACTTACAAGACACAATATTCAACATAAAAAACAGTTGCAATAATTTACCAGCACCACAACATCAAGAATATCCAAAACATTGTGAATGTAACATCTGAACACTGCAATGACGAGAGAGAGAGAGAGCAATAAAAACGGATAGAAAAAATGGTGACTGTTAAAAAAAACCTTAGCGCGCTCCTAGCACATGCTGCCTAATGATGAGGGGAGGCTCTGCACGGCATTCAGGACTAAGTGAGCCGGTTAGTCTGTCACTTTTCTCATCATGTTCGATGTACCACCAACTTGGTGTTCCCGAACAAAACACTCCGGGAACTTGGCGATCTTCTTTTTGTTTAACACATTACTATTACTCAATATTAGCGTGTACTTATCCATTTTCAAACCTTTTTTTCTTTTTTTTCCCAAGGAATATTTTGTTGGTTTCAACAAATACAAACCGGCGCCAACAGGTACCAAACTACTTGCCACAGGCCATGATGTCACAATAAAGGTTAACGTCTTACAGTAGAATCAATTTAACATCACAGAGATGATAAGCCCAGCATTACATCTACACAAGCCCACCAAAAGTATTATCCCACCCTCACCCTTTCCCAGCCTTCCACTCAGCACAAAAAACATAATAGGATAATTTTATGCCTCAGTAGAGTTCGAGGGCCCTTCATCGTCTGACGTAAAGGAAGAACGTACCCCTTCTGGATGAATAAACCTATCCAATAGTCCCACCCAGACCTCAAGGTCCTCCTGAGCCCTCTCATCACTTCTACACCTCCTCAAACAAACCTCCTCTGATGCAGCACATTCAACCACATTCGCCACCCACTGTTCTTCACTCAGTCCAACCTGAGCCATCCACGTAATCGCAACCTGTCTCTTGGCCAATAATAATATCAAATGCAGAAACATAAAGGCTATTTTGTGGCCCTTTGGTCAATGGACACCCCCCAACAAGCAAACAAGAGGGTCCATAGCCACAGGGATCCGCACTACAGTCCTCACACAAATCAACACATTTCCCCAGCAGTCATACACCTCAGAACATGGCCATGCTAAGTGCAGGAAGGAAGCCATCGGTGCACGACACCTGTGACACGACTCAGTCCTACCAGGATCTATTCTATGCATACACACCAGTGTGAAATATGTACAATGAAGGAAATGGAAATTCAGGAGTTTGAATTGTGCATTACTCGACACGGTCTTCACCAGTACACACATAAGGTGCCAAGAGACATCATCGTTCAGAACCCCCGGCTCCCCTACTCAGCCCTCCTACCCCCCAGGCCGGGAACGGGTCCCGCCTACAGTCTGAAATCAATGCCTTCTAAAGGTGCGATATCAAGTGACGGCTCCTGGCCAATTCCAACAGGCATCTAAAAGTAAGTGAGGTAGTCAGAGCCCTGAGAAACGTGGGCCATATATCCTACAAAATAGCCGCAATGCCTGGTTCTGCAAAAATTGGCCTGGCCCTACTATGAAGCACTCCTCTACTGCCTCAAAATCTGTAAACTTATTAGGACACAGGTCTCCCATCACTTCACAACCACCTGTCCTCCAGGCAGTCAAGTCCACAAAAGCCCCCCACAGTCTAAGGGCAAGGAGATCCCGGAAGACCAAGTCATGAGGAAACGGTGCTCTGCCCAGAACACTTAACAGTATGTTCCCAGTAACGCAGTGTCTCTGACTAAATAAGAGACGTTCTCTACATCCCTGCCCCCCCCCCCGCCATCAAGAGCTGAGGTAGGGTCGACTGCCCTCCAAATTCTCCCAACAGTGACTTCTCCCAGTTGCCCTCTTCAACCAACCAATGCGCCACGTGTTGTATTGGGGAAGCCCAGTAGTATTGCTCTAGATTAGGTACCACCAGACCCCTCTTCTCCAATGACAGCATCATATGGACCCTAGCCACTCTACTCCATCCTCCCCACCCAGATCAGAAATGTCAGAAGAGAGTTCCGCCTATGAAAGACAGCCCCCAGGGCAGCACGTCAAAGGAATGCTGGATAACGTAGAGGCACCGGGGCAAAAACACCATAATCGCCACAGTCTGGACTTCCCTTCCGCTGTCTCTCATGGGTTGCCTGAATCGCACCGACGAGCTCAGTCCCTCAATTATCCTCTCTATGTTGCATCGTTTGCGCCTTTGTGGGGTACGGACAGTAACCATCTCTTGATAGCGGAAGGAGTCCAGGTTCCATCAAAGGGGAGCCACTGGCAATTCCCCCTCTCCGCAGGTAGCGAAACACCCTAATGGATACACGAGGGACTTACCATGATTAAGGTGGAGGCCTGATATTTTCCCAAAGGCAGTTAAATACGACAACAGGATGGACAGAGACCACAGAGGAGATGATGAAAAAGAAAAAACAGTATTGTCCACATATAAGGACACCAATTCGGTGCCCCCCTCCCCGACACCAATCCCCTACTTTGCCGGATCCGAACCACAAGAGGCTCTAGTGCAGTAGAAAAGAGGAGTGGGGACAACCCGTGTCACGTGCCTCTCTCCACCTCCCAGAGAACCTCAGTCCCACCCTTATCCGAGCAGTGGGCTTTGTATACAATAGACATACCCAGGAACAGAATTGGGGTCCAAACCCCATAGCTTTCAACGCCTGCATGAGATATTGCCACCTAACTGTATCAAAAGCTTTAGCTATGTCTATTGACACCACAGCTAGTTCTTCGTCACTACCCCCCACCTCAAGTAACACATACATCAATCACCGCAGGTTCATAGAGGTACTGCGACCAGGCATAAATTTGCATTGGGATGCGTGAATCAGTCAAATAATGACTGGGTGCAGCCGAAGAGCAAACACTGTACAAAGTATCTTGGTGTCTGTATTAATCATCGTAAGTGGCCTATACGCCGAGAGATCTGATGGGTCCCCACTGTGCTTTGGCATCATAATAATTCAGTCCTCCCTCATAGACTGTGGAAGCAAGCTCCACTCCCGTGCCTTTAGGTACGCCTCCAATAAATGCTGTGTAAGCACAGATGAAACGGCCTGGTAGAACTCAGCGGGGAAACTATTGCAACCCGGTCATGCAAATTTCCTCCAACGTGAGGGCTGTGTCCAAATTCTGTGCCTCCATGTCTCCCAGCTCCAGTAGCGGCAATGACGCTATGAAGGTCTTGACCGGTGCCCGTGAAGAAGGAGCAGGGTCACGGTACACCGGTTTCAAGTAGGTATGCAGCGTATCCACTAGATCTATCTGTGTGCAAACCTTACCCTGAGATGTATGGAGGTGCAAAATGACAGAGTGCGGGACCTCTCTCCGAAAGAGCCAGCCAAGGAGGTGCCCGGATCTGTTCCCCTGCCTATGGAGAAGCTGGCGATACGATCTAAGGGTGATTCGCTCTAGTCTATCCCTAACTTCTGTCACCGCTCTCAAGAGTTGCAACTCATCCCAGCGCTCCTACCTGAAATCCGGTGCCAATTGCTGGGCCCGCGTCAGGATATTCTCCTTCCGAATGAGCTCAGACTGCAAAGTGTGCTGCAACCCACACGACAGGCGAATACAGCGGCCTCAGAGCACCGCCTTCATGGCCTCTCATTTGGTCGCTCGAGACTGCATCGTGGACCCATTGAGTTAGAAAAAGTCTTGCAATGCCCGAGACAAGATTTCCCTCCCCTCAGGGTCCTGCAGGACCTCAGGGGACAGCCTCTGTGTTCCCGGTGTCTGCCTAATCCCCTCATGCAAATTCACGGTAAACCGGACCATGATCTGACAAATAGCAGGTGAGATGTAACACCTCTATAACATCCGGGCCCAGTGAAGCTGGCATAAGGATGCGGTCAAGCCGGCTAGAAGTTCCATGTATCAGTAAATAACAGGTATAATCCTTGGACAAGGGGTGTTTAGCCCACCAAACATCGCAGAGACTCAAGTGTACCACTGCCTCACCGAGGGCCGCTGTCATTCTAAGTTTAGTGCCCCATTTCGGTGGGTGCCTGTCCAGCACCACGCAATTAAAGCCCCCCCACCAACAGTACTTGAGTATCAAGTGCTGGCACAATAATATCTTGCACCTTCGGATAGAAGGCCTTGGTGTCAACACTGGGGCCATAAGTGTTGACCAGGATCACCTCCTTCCCCGCAAGCCTGCCTTGAATCTAAATGTACCTCCCTTTCACATCCACCTCCATATATGTCAGTGCGAAGGGAATTTCAGGCACCATACATATAAGCACCCCATGAGAAAAGGTGCAATAATTAGCACTGTATGTCTGACCTCGCCATTTCATGCCTATTTTGCCCGCCTCACTATCTGCCCCTCCCCAAGTCACCCCCTCGCTTTCACTTCGAGAATCACATCTCTGCACCCTGACAACACTCAAGCCAAGTGCTCCCCAAGCATCCTACTGTGACCGGAAGACTAAAAGCCCAAACATCCACACCAACCCCCAGCCATCTGGCATAATGCCCTTTCCAAAGTAAGGAGAACTCAAGGGGGGGGGGAGGGGTAGGGGAGAGGGAGAGTAACAAGACCAGGAAGTATGCCGCCCCTACACCCCGAACGTCTCACAACTGGCCAGATCATGCAAATACTTCCGGGCATCCTCCAGTCAAGGACAACTGCGTCCCACAATACCACCCGCATCACACAAGGTACCCACGTCAGACAGTTCCTCGTCCCCCGCCAAACACAAAAAAGAAAGAAAATCAATGTTCACTTCAACTCCTCAGTGTGGAACAGTGTCCTGCACAACATCACTGTCTTGGGAATGTGCCTCCAGCATCCCACCCTCTTTCACAGCCCCACTCATCAGAGTCTCAGGAATCTGCAACGCATCAAGTTCAGTAGCAGCCATAGTACCATCCTTGTGGACCACGATGCAGCCAGTACCTCCCGTTGGAGACCTAGAGCCACCCCGCTGGTGCAGGCACTCTCTTAACGTGCAAGCAGGGCAAATATCTGACATGTACAGCCAGCACCAAACCTCCTCTGGGCATTCAGAAAATGGGACCACCCCGAGACAAGAACATGGAGTTTGGCTGGATATAAAAGCATATACCTGAGGTTTAAAGTACGTAGTTTCCTTTTAACCTCAAGGAAAGACATGCACTTTTCCTGCACCTTTTGAGTATAATCAGGATATATGGCCATACTGCAATTTTAAACTGTGGGATGAGAGCCTCCCTAGCCATTCTCAGGATTGTGTCGCTATCCCTGTAGTTTAAAATCCGAGCAATAAACTCCCTTGGGGGTCGGGTAGGGGGGCCTGGTGGTGGGACTAGTACCAGTGCCCTATGAGCTCTTTCAATGATTAAAAAATTCGACAAATATTTAGGGCAAAACACAGTCCTCACCCAGTTCTCCAGAAAACGCTCAGCAGATTGACATTCCACCCTCTCAGGGAAGCCCAGCAGGTGCACATTATTCCTCCTCAAATGCCCCTCAGCATCCTCAACTCTATGCTCCAGGGTCCTCGAGACTGGCTGCAACTGGGCAACCTGTTTTTTTAGCTGCCTCACTTCAGTCTGTAAGATAGTAATGTTGATCTCAGCGTTCTCGACTTTGTCAGCTACCTTGCGCAGCAGGTGAGCCTCTATGAATACCCCTGCAATCCGCCCCTCCAAGGCCACTCTCGACCACTGTATTGCCTCCAAAAGTGCAGCACAGGAGGGTTCGCTCTGGTGAGGGCTCTGGTGTAGACTGGTGCTCTGAACAAGTGAGTCTATTGGTGGCCTGACAGGATGTAGTGTACTGCACAATAGTATTCCGCTGCTGTTGCCACTGAGGCCTGTCCTTACCCACCTTGGGAGGATGAAAGATGAGTGACAGTACAACGCCCTATCTGAGCCCACAAATTGCCAAGAGTCCTCCTGTGTCCTGCCACTCAGGTCTAGCACCCCAGCCTAAGACATAACGCTGTATCTCCAGTCGGTACAGGGGGCCAGGCATGCAGCAGTTCTGTAACCTTGAGATCACCGACTCATCAGCAGCTACCTTGTCTCTGCTGCCAATCCACAGTGGCATACACACTCTCCAAGTCACTCCAGCCTGACCAGCCAAGGTGTGTCCCCAGCTGTGAGGGCCCCCTTGCAGGATCACAGAGCTTGGACACCAACATCAGGCCCCCGGCAGTCCACTGGCCGTCTCAGGAAGAAGCTGTGTCAGGGCACTCCACCTCCAGGCCAAGCAGGCTGCATCTATACACCCCCAGTGGCACCCTGTGCCTGTCACCATCAGAGTAGATCTACGGAGACCTGGTCAGTCCCTGTGTTGCAGAGGCAGGAATCCCACCTGTTCTACAGTGCCACTGTCTCACGACACTGGAAGCGCTGTCGCTTGATTCACTGTATCTACCACCCAGGCACTGGCTCTCCCCAGGTCCATTTGCCGCTAATCTCGGCAAGGCCACAACCCCCTCTGCATGCAGGCCCACCAGAACGCTGCTAGGCAATCACATGTCGGCCGACCAGTCAGAGGCCTGAGGCCCTCCAATAGCTCCCTCCTAGCCACCAGTACCTCACTGTCGCTGGGGCACTCTTCTGCCCCCGGGCCACACAGCTCCAGCATGTTGCTCTTCACCTGCATCCCACTAAGGCACCGATCTCCGTCGTAGGGCCACTTCTCCAGCCCCCAGGCCTGCAGGATCAACAGGCCACACCTCGGCCGCGGCATTCTCTGGCTCTGATCCCATTGGGGTGGCCTGCCTCTCCCTCCCAGGCACTGCTATATGGGCGCTCCCCGGCCCCAGGCCAAGCTGCCCAGACAGGCCGCACTCTACCTGTGGCTCTTTCTGGCCTCACTTCTTTGGGGTTGGCAGCACCACCTCCGCAGTCCATTTAATACTTTAATAAACAGAATTAAAAAAACAAAAAGATATCTGGACAGTTGGTGTTCAGATATGCTTGGATTGGCTGCAGAAGAGGGGAATAGTGAAACCTTATTGGTTGGTCACAACCTGAATAATATCTTGTAGCAGCCAATACAGGAAACAGGGACATAGGCCCTGTGTCCTGCAAATGTATTAAAAAAATATATACAAGGGAGCAGGGTGAGCATTACCTTATACCAAAGGGCATGTAGGACGGGGAGTTCACAAAGAAACCTCCCCCTTGATTGGCTGGACACAACTAACAGGGTGAAGCAGCCATTACAGGACTCTGGGAAATTGAAATACAATATAGTGAAAGCCTGTTTTTGAGGGTCACAAAAAGGAATATATATATATATATATATATATATATATATATATATATATATATATATATATATATATATATATATATATATATATATATAGTGTTAACAAATTTTAGTCCCAATATAAATCATTTGTTGGTGGTACCATACTAATTGAAGGACTTGTGGTGTATTTAAAAGTGATTTTACCCTGTGTAACATGCTGATCCACTCATTGGATTTGATGAACTATGTTTGACAGAAAACTGGTTTCGCTCATGATTTTCTCATTGTTAAGCTAAAACGAGAGCATATTTTTCTGTAAATTCACAGTATCCACCTCAGCCATATGAGAATAAAGTCTGACAAACTGAGTAAAAGATGTACTTCCAACAGCGGCAGCCTGTTCGTTGAAAAATCTCTCCCAAGACGGCAACCTGAGAAAAAAAAGAACTTAACTGTAGCTTAAATATCACCCAGTTGTAGCCGAAATATATAATAATGTGTGCAAAACGCTTAAGTAGCTTGTACAACTAATAATCAATTGATCTATTAGCTATTAGATAAAAAGACCTAAAACAGCAACTAGTTAAAAAAGTTGTCACTATTTGAGAACTCAGAAAATGTGTCCTCATTTAAGCTTCCTAGACACTAACCATACTTTCTTTGAGAAAAAACCCTAATTTTGTTAATTTCTAAAGGAAATGCTTTAGGTTATACAGTTTGATTCCATCAAGCTGGCTTCATAAATACAGAACATTAACGCTCTAGTTCATTATAGCATGGTGGGGACAGAGGAGGCAGGGGCACAGGCTAGGACATTGGAGGGTAGGGAGTGATACAGAGGCAGCAAGGTGACTACGCTGGGCAGGTGGGAGGTGCAATGGCAGAGAACAGACCAATGGAGTGTAAAGGGGATCAAGCGGGATGCACCATTACCGCTATTTGTGTGCGGCCAGACCACAAGTTCCAGGAGCCCTTAATGCAGGAGGGAGGAGAATCCTTCTACTGCACCACTGGGTGCATAAAACCAGGCCCTTGAGCCCCGCAACGCAGGACGCGCCCAGGTGAAGACCGTGCCAAGAGTGGGCCTATCATCTCTAGGATGAGGCTGGGTTGTGCCACCCCTTTTGCTCAATCAAAAGCACTGGTTAGGTGCGTTCCCCTAAGGTCCTGTTTGTCAACTTCGCAATATTTCTTTTTTCCTTTGTGTGAAGTATTTTTATGTGGACTTTCTGTAGCTCCGTCGGGATGGGGGAACTGCAAGACTTCAGCCAATTTGCCGAAATCCTAGTCAGGCTCTTCCCGCGACAGGTCTCTTCAACGTGTAGTAGGTGTTATTAACAAGGAAATCGAACTTGCAAAGCGCCATCTACCCTTAACACCTGCTTCATCAGTACAACATTGATTGCCAAACAGAAGAGGCCTCTGCATATGGGGTCCCCTGCTATTGAACTGCAGATTCCTAGTTCTCTCCTCCCATTGCCCTCAGTCATTATTCAATCCATCCAGTTCTACAGTTAATGGCCAGCCAGAAAAAAGAAAGAGGGTTCAACCTTGTGCTAAATTTAAAACTACCAGCTCAACTACTGTCCGCTCAAAGCGGGATCCTGCTGGTTGTGGTGAGGTAGCCCCTGCCGAGGTGGTCGGTGTTTTCTGCAGCAAAATATCCGACACCCTGGAGGCCAAATTAGAGTCAGTTTATGAACGGTTGGGGGTTATCGAGGCAAAACTTTGCAAGCTGAATTTGGTCAAGTTGCCCCCATATTCTTAGTCCCTCTTTACCTGTTGCCCCTGGACCTGGTGATACTCCTTCAACTAGCTGCTCGGCCAATGACAACATTGGACAGACTCCTAACTATTCATCTCTTAAGGTGGCTTCGAGGCCCAAGTACCTGGCCATTCTTGCCTCTCAAGGCATTGAGCGTGCTAGCCTTCATGCTAGAAGGGAGGGGAGGGGGGGAGGGGGGTGTAAATATTTTATTTTTGTATAGTTAATTAAAACCAGTGCAATACAGCCAAGTTAAAAAAAAAAAAGAAAAAATACATAAAACCACCCATGAAATAAAAGCATTTTGACCAGCAGTTACATTACAAGGGAGCCGATTTGTCAATGTTCCGACTCTTTCTTGCATAATAGAAGGTGCAAAAGTGTGGTGCATTCCTGAGAGGAAGTAGTGAGTATCCTATTGGCCTGTCCGTAGAAGGGCTGAGAGTTAGAGGCCAGATCACAGGGTAAAAAGTGCGGTGGTTGTGAACCCAGGCATAGATTGCAGATTAGAGGTTGCTTGCTTCTGTAGCGGCTGCGGACCGTAAAGTGTGTTTGCTGCCACTTGCCATTTTCTTTCCTGCTAGTGTGAGAAATTTTACCAGCCTGCAGTTGAGCTGCGGAGCCTCTGCGTTGAAGCAGGCTAGCACTGCCTGTCTCCGCTTGCGGATCCCTTTTAAGTTAAACTGAGTTTTCAGCAGTCAAATCCATTCATCCTTCAGCTTGATGCAGAGCAGGTGCGGCAGGTCTTCAGTGGGTGAGCTGCATAGTTGACGGCTGTTTGAAAATTGTACCCTTTGCATTGGTGGGGGATGCGGAGTTGAAGGGATGATCCCCAAGCGATGTTTTAAGAACTTTTCTTTTACGTTTCTTAGGTAGCCTAGGCTGAAGCATTTTTGAGGGGTAAGTGATCGGTATCCATTGATCGTCATCCAGGCGTGACTGCAGGCTGAGAACGTGGCCTTGTCTTCTACCAGTGAAAGGCTTTTTATTGATTTCCAAACAAGTGTTTTTGAAACGGCCCGTTGTTTACAAGGGATTCCTGGAGAAAGTTTCTGGCAGGTGATATGCTCCGATGCTGCAGCTCTTGCCATAAAAGGTGTTTCAGGGTGTTTGGAGCGGCGTTCCTGATCTTATGCCAGCTGACAATGAATGCACATTTGCCTTGCCAGGGACTGTTTTGTAAGACTGAACTCCAACCGGATCTGTGCCACAAAGGAGTAGTTTGGAATGAAAAATGCAAGTCTGTAAGCCTTGACTAGTGTCCTGTCTAGAATCTTAGAGTCTCTACCTCTCAGGGCTTCGCTTCCATAGGTGATTGCTGGTAGTGTTTTTGATTGAGCCTCCCGGAGGAGAGATGACAGCATCAGATCTGTTAGCTTCAATTTGAGATTCCTCACTGTCACTGCCAGTGCCATCCCTTTTCTTTTGATCGACTCTTTTCTTTCTGCATGGCTAATTGTCCCCCCCACCCGTATCTATTTCAATGCCTAGGTACCTGTATTTTGGATCCGTGTCGGCCCCAGGTACCAGGCAGGGGGTTTCTTCCTGCCGCCGTCGACGGTCATTGTTTTCATTTTCTCAAGATTTACTTCCAGAAAGTTCTCCGTGTATGCCTGCATTGTGGTGAGGAGATGTTGCATGCTCACCGGTGTGTGGTTCACCAGGACCACATCGTCCGTGCATAAACAAAATGGATAGTTTGCCTCCCAGCCTGGGGGCATGCGAGTCACTAGAGTTGAGAATTTGCTTCCGATCCGCCATGTAGAGGTTAAATAGCGTGGGGGCGAGCACACACCCGTTTTAGCCATTTGGTGGTTGTCACTCACCTTGAGAGGTGTGTGCCCTTGCCCAGCTTCACCTGCACATAGGTGTCTGTATGAAGTATGATCAGCATATCCAACAGAGACCGCGGGACCTTCCAATCAGCCAATTTCCTCCAGAGACTGGCCCGGTCTATGTTATCAAAAGCTGCTATAAAATCTATGAAGCAACGATGGAGAGACTGCTTAGAGCATCTTGCTGTGTCAATGAGCATCGACATGGTCAGGGTGTTGGTGGTTGTGCCATTACATTTTGAAACAACGGTTTGATTAAGTGGGATAATGGTGTTTGCTGATTCCCAGGCTTGGAGTTCCTCTAATAGGGTGCCTGGGAAGTACTTTGCCTCGTTGATCAAAGCGACCAGACAGTAGTTTTTTGGCATTGCTTTGTCATCGCTTTTATCGATTGGGGAAATAACTGAGCCTTCCAAAGAGGCTGGGAGTTTCCCCAGCGATCTGACCTCTCGGAATAGGGAGTCTAGGATTTCTGCCCAGTAATCTTTATCTTGCCTGAAGAGGGCCGGAGGGATCTGTTAGGTCCCGGGGCCTCATTTGTTCTGCCTTTGGTGGTTTGTTGCTTGATGGTAGTGATGAGAGGCTCTTGAGTCATGCTGATTGCGGCTGTTTAGAGAAGCGATTCTGCTGCGTTGTCGGTCCATGATCGGGGATGTGTCCTCGCAGTTCCTATTGGCTGGCTCGAGGACTGACAGTTGAAGTGGGCCCTAAGAAAGCCTACCCAAATCTACTGGAATGTGAGAGGTCACACCCTCCTGGGCTAGGCTCATTATCTTGTTTACCGTTCCCCAGAATCGAGTGCTGTTATTTGATTGGATATCTGAGAATAGTTGAGCCCAGAAGTCATCTTCTTGGGTTCTATGGACGTTCCATTTCAGTTTCCTAAACAATCTCCTTTGTTCATGGAGTAGTGTTGAAGTGAGAGTCCCCAGGTTTGAATCTCTCCAATCTCATTGTTCTGTTTATGGCTGTTTTGAGTTGTTTCAGTTGATTACAGTGAGCAATGGATATCCGACCTGCTTCCCTAATGTTTTGTGGAATCTTGCTTTGGCTGTCGTGGAGAAAGAGTAAGCTAGGTTTGTAGTAAAGCTTTCCCATCTATCAGTAAGGCTACCTGCTGACATTTCGTGTGCTTGTAATAGAACCTTTGATGATTGAAGCATCTCCTCTGTGTTTGCCAGAGCAGTTTTGATTCTCTTGAAATTGGTCGTATAATTAGAGTGTGGAACTTCTACAGGCAGTTCCAACTCAGGCACCTCTGCTAGGAGGAGGGTCTCCTGTGGCCTATGGTCGCTATCTCCTTTGTACCCTGGGCGGAATGTGGAGACACTGAAATAATGAAAGCCAGATGAACGTACAGTCTAAAATTGAACAGGTGGAGGCAGAATAAAAAGAAGTCCTCAGGGAATCTTCAGTTTAGCCCCAGAGGTTGATGTGCTCCAAATCTTCCAGTAGGCGTCTGGCTGTTTTGCTTGTTCTGCCATAGGGACTCCTGCTTTGTTCTGGAATATTCCAGTATGAGGCCTGTCCTTTTAATTAGTCTTCCTCTGAGGAGCATAGGAGATGTAAATTCAGATCCCCAGAGAGGATGAGGTTAGGGGCATTCTGATTGCTTAAGTGTGCCAGGAGCTGATCCACGCGGTGTTCCGGATCATGTGTTTTATGTTTCGGGTGTACGTAGGTGTTGAAAACGATTACCTCCTCCTTGTGCCCATTAAATACAAGACTGATCTTGACTGCTATGATGGCTGTTGAGGGAGATGGTACTCTCTGCCTTGGTTGTACAGGTTAATGGCACATAAGTTGCCAAGCCCCCTGATGGGAGGCTGCATTGAGAACACTTAACTGCTCGGGTGCAGAAGGGCACAAAGTCCTATGGTTGGGGCGGGTCGGCTAGCCAGGTTTCCTGGAACAAGACGGTTAGAAATGGGGTTTCTGGTTGGCTAGGGTATGCACCTAAGCCAGCAGAACCCACCACTCCAGTAAGGGAAAGGGAGTTACACACCCAAGATAACCATTGCTCACCCCCTTGGTAGCTTGGCAGAGCAGTCAGGCTTATCACAGAGGCAATGTGTAAAGCGTTTGCGCAACGCACACAAACACCAGTGACACACCACAAAAGAGACTCCACACAAGGTTATATTAAAATATCTCATATATTGTATATAAAACACAGACCACAATCACATAAATCACTTTGCCAACTAGGCAATTGTCATAACATCACATTTAGTGCAATAAAGCCAATACTTATAAGTTGCACATGCCATAGAAACATTATGGAAAACACAGACATAGGCCCACTGATCCTCCCATTAGTGGAGATACAGTAGACTGGTATGGGCCCAATTGAAATGGGTGCAATAGAGCGACATGTGGGGCACAGAAGCATCTGCGCACCTACTAGAAATAATGCGGTAACTGGTTGTTCCAAACGAGACACGTATCCTGCAGCCAATTGGTTCCACCGTTGAGGTATCAACCCGTCAGGAGACAGGAAAGTGCCCCACACAGTATGTCCAGGGTAGGGGGAGGGCGTGCGCACACCCTGCATCGATCTGCAGGGAGACCGTGCTGGCTCATCCCCCTTTGCGTGTAGACTAGGCAAATAAAGCTGCCCGCGAGCGCGGTGCAACTGCGAAACACCCAAGGAAGCCTCTTGCTGTGGACCAGCCCTGGACAGTGCTCCTACCCAGGAGCTTCCTCAAAAGAACACCGCTGGGGCAGTGCCTTCTCCTCAAGGTGAGAGCCTGTCTCTCTGGTACTCTCACATGGGAAGGTGGTGTGGCAGCAACCCCCAGCTTTGGGGCAGCCGTGGTCCGCTTCAGGGCTTTCTCCAGCCCCACTCACCACCGAGGCTGCGGTCAGATCAGGACGGGACCGCGTCTGGCCGTATTCCTCACCGTGAGGCGCCCACAAAGCAACGTCGGCAGCCTCCGTTGGTCTTGATCACTTTGGCTTACTGGGGCCACATTTAGGGAGGTTCCCGAGGTGCGGCCTCAGGGCTGGGGGAATTGGCGGCTTCCTTTCTCTCTTCGTCTCCGCATCGCGGTTCCCTTTCCAAAGAGAGGGGGGCTGCTCTGAAGAGGGATTGCGTGGTGCGGTGCTGAGGCGAGCCGCCAGCGCTTCATTCTCTCTTTGTCGCCGAGTGAGCACATGCCTCGGGCAGATGACTTTAAAGCGCTCATTATGTGCTAGTTTGTAGACAATGGACTTGCATAATGTAGCGCTTCCCATCGACAAAGAGCTTTCCACACTCTCTAGACTGGGAAGCACAGCACTATTATTTTCACAGAGGTCGGGGGCAAGGACAAGCGCTACCCCTGTGCTGAGCTGACAAAGAATACAGCGCTCCTTTCACGTTTTCAAGTAATAGGGTGAAGAACAGTCCAGTCCTCCTTCTGCTCTAGGCAGGAGCAGCAACTGCAGGCCTGTCCTACCCCACACACATCAGGGGCAGCGCTCCCCACACAGTTTCTCCAGCTCTCCTCCCAGGCAGGTTACTTGGTTTGAAGGCTTTGATTTCTCAGAGACTTCTAACAGGAGGCAAGCACACACAAGCCTTGCAGATTCTTCCCCAAGCAGGATACCACAGCAGGGCAAAAAGAGTCAGTCCTTTTCCTCCACTATAGACAGAAGCAGCAACTGCAGGCCAAACCACCCCTCACACAGAAAAGGCAGCGATCCCCACACAGTCCTTCCGCTCTTCGTCTTGGCTGGGTCCTCTTGTTTCTTGAAGTAATCTAAAGTCCTGGGTCTTAGGTTTCATACATATACCCCATTTTGTCTTTGTGGCAAGGGTCTCTGTGCCCAATCCAAACCAGTCCTGTCCTCCCTGGTCCAGCATGACCACAGGAGGTGGAGACAGCATTGTGAAAAGGAGACACAGCCTATTCAGGTGCTAGCAAAACTCCTCCCACCACTCTAAATGCAGACCAGGTCTATTCAGCCCAGCGATAAGTCACCCAGGCAAAACACACCTCAATCCTCCTTGTGACTGTCTAGAGTGAATGAACATCCCCAGCTCCTGACACTCCAAAACCAGACAGTGAATACACAAATAGGCAGAGGCCCACAGAATAGTTCAACAAGAAAATGCCTACTTTCTAAAAGCGGCATTTGCAAACACAATTTAAAAACCATCTTTACTAAAAGATGTTTTATTAAATTCTGAGTTAAGAGAGCCTAAACTTCATTTCTCTATATTGTCCCAATCGAAAGTTACACTTGTAAGATGTTACAGGGCAGCTCCCATCCTATCCTATGGGACAGACAGCCTTTCAATAGTGAAAAACGAAATGCACAGTATTTCACTATCAGGACATGTAAAACACACCAGTACATGTCCTACCTTTCACATACACTACACCCTACCCATGGAGGTACCTTGGGCCTACCCGAGAGGTGCCTTTAATGTAAGAAAAGGGAAGGTTTGGGCCTGGCATGTGGGTGCACTTGAAAAAACTGAGATAAAGTATTGTGCACAATTATTGTTTGTTTTACATAAGATATACGATTTTCATTCCATTGGTGGAACGGGTCTGTTCTTCCTTTTTTCTTCTCTTCTGCACATTTTTGAGTAATTCGGGAGGTTGATGTTCAGGAGACTTTTTTGTCTTTTTCTGGTTATATCTTGGCAGCAAGAAAGTTATTGGCAGGAGACCCATTCAAACGGAGCCAGCATTAGAGCAACAATAAGCGTAAATGGAACTAGGTTACAGTTTTCAGAACACAGTTCCATGTTTCAGTCCTATAGCGTGGTACATCCTTGGTGTTTTAATACAGAACTATTCCATGTGTCAACTTTCAGGATGCATATATTTTTCCAAACATCAAAGATATAGTGAACTAGAAGCGATAGGTTGCTATTTTTATTCATTGTCTATGTTGTAAGACGAGGGTCTTAATAAAGCTTGAAGCTACTGTTGAGTTCATTGACGTTCAGATTCAGTCCAGAATGAGGGATACTTTTCTTCCAGCGTCATCGGTATGGTGGTATTAATTGTGAGTATTCTGGTAGCATCGTTTACCATTGGTACGGGATAATAGCACTAGAATAGATTCAGAAGAGAGCTTTTTCGACTTTCAATATAGTTTTTATTCCTGTTCAACATGGCGAATGTATTTTGAACTCTAGACGCGGCGCACGCAGGTGAGTTATAGAGTCCTTTTAGTGTTGGGTACCTTTAGGAGGTTCAAAAACTAACACGGCGGATGCCGGGTCATTCGCGTTTTGTCAGGAACGACCAGCATTGCCGGAGAACAGAGGTAAGATTAACTTCTAATAGACATTTGAGTAATAGAACTTTTAGAAGGCGGCCAGAGGTAGTGAATATGGGGTTTCTTGTGTTTACAGCCGCATTATTTTGAATCGAGTGAATAGCTGCTCGGATTAACGTTTGGTACAGCGCGAGGTGTAGATTGTGGACTCTCCAAGACAGAATTTTGTTGGTTATCAGTCGGTTTAAGCTTCACTATAAAAGTGTATTTTTATTAAATTTTGGAGGCTAGATTATGGATAGGCACTTAGAGTATGTGTTTTATGGTCTTTGGCTTAATAGATACTGAGCAGGGTGATTTTCAGCAACGAACAAGTTACTTACCTTTGGTAACAATATATCTGTAAGAAACATAGGTTAGTTATAGATTCCTTACCTTAGAATTTTTTGTCAGCAGTACCCCTGCGCGTCGGAAGGTGGCGTCAGTCGACTCCGCGTTCGTCATTGGCTTCGTCATTGGCAGGGATGACGTCGCGTAAGCTACATAGACTCTGCCCTCACGCGCTGACGTCCGTTCTGTATACGATTTTCCACGCCAGAAGCGCAGAGCCATGCAAGACGCTGACCACTGGTGCACAAAACTAGGGCCCTGAAAGGAAGTCCTTAACCCTAGAAGTCAGTTCGCAGAACGGGGAGGATGGGTGGGGCAGTAAGGAATCTATAACTAACTTCAGTTTCTTGCAGATATATCGTTACCAAAGGTAAGTAACTTGTTCATCTAAAAGAAACAGTTAGTTATAGATTCCTTACCTTAGAATAGATACCCCAGCAATACCAACCGCGGAGGTGGGTCTGCGAACTAAGTTCACACCAGGAAGTCCTGGAGAACAGAACGGCCAAAGAAGCCGTCTCTCCGGACTTGGCTGTCCAGGCAGTAGTGTCTAGTGAACGTGTGCAGCGATGCCCATGTAGCTGCCTGACAGATGTCATTAAGGGGGACACCACGTCCCAAAGCAGTGGTAGCAGCCGTCGCCCTGGTGGAATGGGCACGCAACCCCACTGGAGGCTCCTTCTTTGCCAAGGAATAACAAGCTGTAATGCACAAAACGACCCATCTAGAAATGGTCCGCTTGTGCACGGCCCGACCTTTTTTGGCACCCACGTAGCCAACAAAGAGCTGGTCACCCACCCGGAATTGTTTTGTGCGATCCAAGTAAAAGGAAAGCACACGCTTTGGATCCAGAAGGTGGAGCCTCTCTTCTTCTTTGGAAGGATGCAGAGGCGGAAAGAAGGTGGACAAAGTGATGGTCTGTCCAATATGGAAAGGAGTAACCACTTTGGGAAGGAAGGAAGGACGAGTTCGGAGGACAACCTTGTCCGGATGAACAGCCAGAAAAGGAGGCTTAGAAGAAAGTGATTAGAGCTCACTCACCCTGCGCGCAGAGGTGATGGCCACCAGAAAGGCAGTTTTTAAGGTTAGAAGCCTGAGAGGACAGTTATGTAGCGGCTCAAAGGGAGCACACATAAGATATGTAAGAACCAAGTTCAAGTCCCACTGGGGCATTACGAAGAGAACAGGAGGAAAAAGATGAGTAATGCTCTTAAGGAAGCGATTTACAACAGGGGACTTGAAAAGAGAAGGCTGATCAGGAAGCCTAAGAATCCTGAAATGGCCGAGAGGTAGACCTTTAGAGTGCCCAGAGCAGAGCCATGCTGGGCCAAAGAAAGGAGGAACAAGAGGACCTCAGAAAGAGGGGCGGAAAGGGGATGTACAGCTTTTGCTGTGCACCATGCCACAAATTTGTTCCATCTGCAGGCGTATACCGTCTTAGTGGAGGGACGCCTGGCTGCCAAGATAACATCACAGACTTCAAGAGGCAGGTCAAACGACGTCAACTGCCGCCGCTCAATCTCCACGCAAGGAGGTGGAGGCTGGACAGGTTCGGGTGGAGGACTATCCCCTGCTGCTGTGACAGAAGATCCTCCCGAAGAGGCAGTCGGATCGGAGGATCGATGGCCATGTGTGGCAGCTCAGGATACCAGACTCTTCGTGCCCAATCCGGAGCCACAAGAATGACTTGGGCCCGGTCGCGCCTGATCTTCTTCAGCACTCTGGGCAGAAGTGGTATAGGCGGAAAGGCGTATAGAAGACCTCAACTCCACTCGCGACGAAAAGCGTTGCCTAGCGAGTGCCGCCTTGGAAATTCCAATGCGCAGAATTGCTGACATTGCGCGTTCTCTTCGGTGGCGAATAGATCTAACCAAGGCTCTCCCCACTGTTGAAAGAGACCTTGCACCACATCCGACTGAAGACGCCATTCGTGATCAATCATGCACCTGCGGCTGAGTTCGTCCGCCCTGGCGTTCAGCGAACCTGCCAGGTGTTGAACCACCAGGGATATGCCCTGATGTTCCAGCCATGTCCAGAGGCGGAGGGCCTCTTGACATAGGGTCCACAACCCCACCCGCCTTGTTTGTTGCAGTATTACATGGCGGTGATGTTGTCCGTGAACACCTGCACTACTCTTCCCTGGACAGAGTGAAGGAATGCTTTGAGTGCAAGACGAATCGCCCGAAGCTCCAGAAGGTTGATGTGGAGCCCGGACTCCGCCGGAGACCAGAGGCCTCTGATCTCCGCCTCCTCCATGTGGCCGCCCCATCCCAGAAGTGATGCATCGGTCACCACTGTGAATTCTGGTTGGGGAAGGGAGAGGGATCTGCCGTCGACCCAATACTGGTTCGTTAGCCACCACTGCAATTGGTGTGCAGTGCCCTCCGAGATCTGGACGCAATCGGACAGGTTCCCCTGATGTTGTGCCCACTGGAACTTCAGGTTCCACTGCAGAGCCCGCATATGCCAACTGGCATGATCCACCAGCAGGATGCAGGAGGCCATCAGGCCCAGTCATCCTGACCCAAACCCGGGATAGAAGCTGAAAGATCGGAATCATAGCCCGAATATCCCGGACTCGCTGTTCGGGAGGATAGACCCGAAACTGCGTTGTGTCCAGAACCGCTCCAATGAAGAGGAGCTTCTGAGAGGGAATCAGGTGAGACTTCGGCACGTTGATAGAGAACCCCAGCAAATGCAGGAGGTCGGCCGTAGTCTGGAGGTGGGAGACGACAGCCTGGGGCGAGCCCGCCTTCAACAGCCAGTCGTCGAGATAGGGGAAGACTGGAACCCCTGATCTGCGCAGATGAGCTGCGACCACCGCTATCACTTTCGTTAACACCCGAGGGGCACTGGTAAGGCCAAAGGGGAGCACGGTAAACTGAAAGTGCTCGTGGACTACCGTGAACCGCAGGTAACGCCGGCGGGCCGGCAGGCATGGGATGTGAAAATAAGCATCCTGCAAGTCCAACGCTACCATCCAGTCTCCAGGGTCGAGGGCAGACAGGACCTGAGCTAGCGTCAACATTTTGAACTTCTCCTTCCGGAGGAAGCGGTTGACGTTCCTGAGATCCAAGATAGGACGCAGGCCTTTGTCCTTCTTGGGAATCAGAAAGTAGTGGGAATAGCAACCACGTCCTACTTCTGGGACAGGAACTCGCTCGATGGCTCCCATGGCCAAGAGTGCCGAAACTTCCTGTTGGAGAAGGGCCAGCTGATCCTCCGACATGCGATGGTACTGAGGTGGCATGGCGGGAGGGGTAGTCTCAAAGGGGAGGGAGTAGCCCCTTCGGACTATTTGCAAAACCCACCTGTCCAACGTGATGGTGCACCAGTCGGGGAGGTGATGGCGAATCCTGCCGCCCACTGTCGTTTGGTGGCCCTGAAAGGTCGGACTAGGAGGGTTTGGATGCTGCTGCAGAGGGGGCTGTGGTGGACTGGCCCGCCCGCTGGCCCCCAGAACCACAGCGGTGGTTCCCAAGTCCCGGCCGCGCAGGGGCTGAACAGATTGCGCTGGCCTGTGGCTCTGGTCGGGGAACCCCTTCCGTAGCCACGAAAGGGGCGAAAGGCAGACTGCGCAGGGCGGGTGGTGGAGAGGCCCAAGGACCTGGCCATAGCCCGAGAGTCCTTAATGCGCTCCAGTGCGTTGTCTGCCTTGTCGCTGAATAGGCGACGGCCATCAAAGGGCATGTCCATAAGAGTGGATTGGACATCCCCTGAAAAACCATTCGACCTCAACTAGGCGTAGCGTCGAAGGGCTACCGATGTGGAAATCGTCCTGCTTAGTGAGTCGGCGGCATCCAGCCCACAGCAGATGGTAAACTTCGGTGCGTCTCTCCCTTCGGCAACCGCACGGGAGAGTACGGCTCGGGCCTCCTCCTCTGGGCACTGGGGCAGCACTTGCGCTACCGTATCCTACACGGAGTGAGTACAACGGCCCAACAGACATGCAGTGTTTACCGACCGCAGTCCCAAGCTGGAGGAAGAAAACATCTTCCCAAGATGGTCCAGCTTGTTGGATTCCTTATCAGGTGGTGCGTTAGGGAATGCGCCCTTGGAGGTAGAGGCTTGGACCACCAAGCTCTCAGGGGTGGGGTGTTGGGAGAGGAAAGTGGGGTCGCCCGTAGCCGGGCAGTGGCGTCGAGCAATCATCCTATCCACAGGAGCCCCTGTGTTGGGCCTGGACCAGGTGCCCAAAAGGATGTCGATGAGGGCTTCATTAAACGGGAGCAGGGGCTCCGAAGAGCTCGCTGCCGGTTGAAGTACCTCTGTCAGGAGGTTTTAGTCCCGACTGCCACCGTAGGTAGCTCGAGGTGGAGAGCCTCGGCCGCCCTATGCAACACCACGGCGTAAGACGCTCCCTCCTCCGTAGCCACGGTAGGAGGAGACAACATGCCAAGTTCTGGTGAGGTATCCAAACCACTGGCTTCCCCCAGTTCCTCTCTCCAGTCCGGTTCAAAGCCCAACTGGTCAGAGGGTCTCCAGACCCCTCCCAGTCCTCCTCACCTTCCTCTGGCTGCCAATCTGGTCTAAAAGAGCCAGGGTAGAACAAGGGCACAAAAGTACCCGTCGGCGCCGGATCCGGTGTCGGTCCGGCTCTGTGTCTGCATCAGTGTGGAGGCTGGGGTCGAGGCCGGCTGGGGACACAACCGGCGTCGGCTGCGGACGTGGTGCCGGATGAATCGGCGCCGGGGTGTGGGGGGGGGGGTGTAACAAGGTCGACCGGCGCTGATCCGGATCCAGGCCTGGATCCAAGGGGACACTGCGGTGCCGGGGCCGGAGCCGCCGGCGTCTAAGGCCCAGGGCCCCCAGCCGAGTCTGCGGGGCCCGAAGGCACGCCGGCGGAGTCGGGCTGCCCAAAGATGGCATGCATCGCTTCGGAAAATTGGCGAAGCTGGGCAGGGGTCGCTCCGGGTCCCAGGAAGGGAGGGAAGCCCGGAGTCGACCCTTCGGGCTCCGCACGCGGAGCCGCGGGAGGGGCACCACCCATCCCTCATCGTGTCGGCCGACGGACGGGGAGAAGTCGAAGAGCGACGATGCTTCTTAGACTTCTGCTTGTGCTTCGACTTACCTGACCCCGAGTGCGAAGACTTGGAAGAAGAGTGATGATGGGTCCGTGACCGGTCCCTCGACCTCCTACGCGACCGGGACCTCGAACAGCGCGGAGCCAACTGCCGGGCCTCGAGAAGCTTTCGGGACCGCTCTAGCAAAGACTTCGGATTCATGGTCCGGCAGTCGGAGCACGACTTGGGGTCGTGGTCGCGCTCCAGGCAAAATAGGCACACGCTGTGCAGATCCGTCACCGACATCAGTCGGCTACAGGAACCGCAAACCTTGAAGCCGGGCATCCCTGACGTGCACCAGGAGTCGAAGACTCGAAAACGGTGTCACAAAAGTCGGGGAAAAAGTCAGTCAAAAAGTGACTGGAGGTACCGCTCTCTCCGGATCTGCGCTGGCTGGCGCAAAAAAAAAAAAGAACTAACGTCAGCGCGCGAGGGCGGCGTCTATTTAGCTACCGCGACGTCATCCCGGCGACCACGACGAACGCGGAGTCGCCCGACGTCACCTTCCGACGCGCAGGGGTACTGCTGACGAAAAAACTTTCCAGAGCCAGTCTGACGCCTGGGGGTAATTCTAAGGTAAGGAATCTATAACTAACTGTTTCTTTCAGATCAGTAAGTTTCTCATTCATACATAATTCACGGTGTTGATGAGACTTTTTCTAGATGACTACTTTGGGGCGCAACGTGTAGAATTACTATGTTGCACGCAGTAAACTTGGTTTTCGGGACTACTATCTTATTTTGTCACTTGCAGGATATCTGTACACAGTTACTTTTCAAGAACTTGAACACGCTCTTTTTCTTCAGCTATAGTTTTGACTTTTTAGTATGTGGAGAGGTGTGGTGCAGCGGCCAGGGCAGCTGACTGCGGAGCACAGGGTTCACGGTTCGATCCCCAGCTCCGGCGGCAGCTCAGCTCAGCACCATGTGACTCTGGGCAATAGCTCACTTAATTTCCACTACGGCCCCCAGCGCCTTGAGACCCGTAAGGGTGAGTAGCTGCGCTATATAAAAACGGACTTACTTTCTTGTGATCTTAACTATTTGCTTTCCTGTTGTAGCAGTGTAAATTTGTTAGTTGCGCAAATGAATCCATTGCCATTTCGAAACAGTTTACATGTATGTTTATTTATTTTCCTAGTTGAAATTTTCCAACCCCTGAAGAAGGGAGTGCATCCCGAAATGCATTGGGCTATCGGATCCTAGCAGTCGCCACTTCCTCCAGGTCAGGGGGGACACCCTGAACCTGCCATCCAACCCAGTCTGCACCCTTAAGCTGGATCTGTGCCTGGCAAGCCAGGACTTCCGGGGAAGTACACTCACCCCCCACAAAGGGAAACACTCCTCATGAGTTGTGCGAGAGCCTGCCTGTCGCAGGTCTCCAGCCTCCTGTCCACCTGACAGTGCATGACCCCCCCAGGCCAGACATGGCCTCACCAGGGTCAGTCCTGGGGTGCTCTGACCTCAGAGCTGGCAACCCCTGATACACAGGTCCGTCCGCTAGGGACTGTCTCTACCACCTCACCCCCTTCTCTGGACTCATGCACCCTCCCTCTTGGAGTAGTGCCGCCAGACACCAGAACTGGTGGGACACTTGTGACAGCCGCCCCATCCCCCCCCAGCTCACCTGACACCTTGAAGTCCCCCTCAGGGGATGGCCTCCGGGTACAGACTAGGTCCCCCTCCTGGTGTTCACTCATGGAACCGACCAGGCTCTGGGACTGGGTTTCGGGCACCTTGGGACTCAGCTCACCCCCACTCCCTCTACTCAGATAGGACATGGGCCCCCCTCACCCATCCCACTACACTGGGATTACTACCAACCTCCCCTACCTCACCTGGTTGGGGAAAACCTGAGCCACCTCCTTCAGGATCACTCCCAAAAGCCTCGTCAGACCCTCTGGAATCCATAAAAAGGTCTGCCTCCAGTGCAAGCTCCCTGGTATCAGAGAACTCACTCCACTGGGTGTTGGCATAGCTCTGGAAAACAGGGACTGAACATATGCTCTCCAAAAATTGAGTTACACAGCCCCTCACATGTGTTAATCTCACTACCCTTCACCTCACCTTCCAGTGCCTTGCAAAGGTACCTCCCATCATCCTCCTGAGACTGGTAAGACAGTGTCTGACTGTTCCTGTCATCCACCCCACACTCTTCTGGGCAGTCTCCATACACATGTACCAGAGCTTCTACCAAGAGGGAACCCCTCTCCCTGAACCTCTCATCTAAAGTCAGTAGAGTGCCCCTCCCACTATTAGGACTATGAACCCCTGTGCCAATTCCCCAATCCACCGCAGGGACACTGCGCACCACTGGAGCTACCTCATAACCTTGAACCCCCCCTAGTGTATGTCAACCCCCTCCTTCAAGTCAGGAGCCACATCTCTGGGTGCGTATACTTCGCCCTCAGCATAAAATATCAAATTTTTGCTCCCACCATCTGAACTGGACCCTGCTCTCATGGCTTCCTGCTTCAGCTCTAACTCAACATTTCGAGCTCCTCATCATGCGCCCTCATTCTCAGCGCATGCTCCACATCGAGCTCTCTCATTCTCGCCTCATGAGCCAGAATCATTTCTTGTCCCTCTCGTTGGCATTTCTCTTCCAGCATCTTAAATTCGCGTTTTGCCATCTACAACTCAAGATCCACCGCCCTCTGCCTGCCCGTCAGCTCATCTGAAGACAGACCTACAAGAACTCCTACTGCATTCTCAGGAGGGCGTCTTCCCCCCAGGTTGAGACATGATGGTTGCAAGTTTGCAAAAACTCGCAAAGAGACAAAGCAAAAAGGAAAAAAAGAAGAAATAATATGTGGTTGCCTTCTGGTCCAAGTGCAGAGTTTGTATTGCAACAATGAGTCACTGTGGTACTGCTCAAACGCAAATCCTATCCTCGCCACTGATCACCAATGTTAGAAATGGGGTTTCTGGGTGCCTAGGGTATGCACCTAAGCCAGGCAGAACCCACCACTTTAGTCAGAGGAAGAAGTTGCACACCCAAGATAACCCCTGCTCACCCCCTTGGTAGATTGGCAAAGCAGTCAGACTTATCCCAGAGGCAATGTGTAAAGCGTTTGCACAACATACACACACACACACACCAGTGACACACTAGGCACACCACAAAAGAGAATCCACACAGGATTATATAACATTATCTTGTATATTGTATATAAAACACAGACCACAATCACATAAATCACTTTGCCAACTAGGTAATTGTCATAAAATCACTTAAATCAGAAATCACTTTGCCAACTAGGCCATTGTCATAACATCACATTTAGTGCAATAAAGCCAATACTTATAAGTTGGACAGGTCATAAAAACGTAATGAACAACACAGACAGAAGCCCACTGATCCTCCTATTAGTGGAGATATGTTAGAGGGGTATGGGCCCAATTGGAAAGAGTGCATTAGTGTGACATGTAGGGATCAGGAGCATCTGCGCACCTACTAGAAATAATGCAGTAACTTTGGTTTTTCCAAACAGGACACGTATCCTGAGGCTGATCATGTCCTCCGTTGAGGTATCACCGCGTCCGGAGACAAGAAAGTGCCCCACACTGTATGTCAAGGGTAGGGGGGGCACACACACTGTGGAGATCTGCAGGGAGACCATGCTGGCCCCCCTCTTGGGTGTATAATAGGCAAATACAGCTTCCCAGGAGCGCGGTACAACTGCGAGACACCCAAGACAGCCTCTTGTTGAGGACCAGCCCCGGCCGGTGCTGCTACACAGGAGCTTTCTCAAAAGAAAGCCGCTGGGGCAGTGCCGTCTCCTAAAGGTGAGTGCCCATCTCTCTGGGGCTCTCCCAGGGGAAGGTGGTGTGGCGGAAACCCTCGGCTTTGGGGTGGCTGCGGTCCGCTTCAGGGCTTCCTCCGGCTCCACTCACCACCGAGGCTGCGGGCAGATTGGGGCAGGCTGCCTCAAGGCGCGACCACGTCTGGCCGTATCCCTCACCGTGAGGCATCCGCTGAGCAACGTCAGCAGCAGTTGTTGGTCTTGATCCCTTCGGTTTACTAGGGCTGCGCTGAGGGAGGCTCCTGAGGTGCGGCCTCAGCGCTGGGGGAATTGGCGGCATCCTTTCTCCCTGCATCGCGGTTCTCGTTCCAAAGGGAGGGGGCCATGCTGAAGAGGGCTTGCGTGGTGTGGTGCTGGGGTGAGCCGCCAGCGCTTCGGTCTCTCTTTGTAGCCGAGTGAGCCCATGCCTCGGGCAGCAGACTTTAAAGAGCTCACCACACACTAGTTTGTAGACAACAATGGGCATGTCCAATGTACCGCTTACCACGAGCTTCCCATCGGCAAAGAGCTCTCTACACGCTCTGGACTGGGAAGCACAGCAATATTATTTTCACCGAGGTCGGGGGCAAGGACAAGCACTCCCTCTGTGCTGAACTGACAAAGAAAACAGCGCTCCTTTCACGATTTCCTCCTGCTGCTCTAGACAGGAGCAACAAATGCTGGCCTGTCCTACCCCACACACATCAGGGGCCGCACTCCTCACAGTTTCTCCAGCTGTCCTCCCAGGCAGGTTACTTGGTTTGAAGTCTTTGATTTCCCAAAGACTTTCAAAAGGAGGCAGTCACACACAAGCCATTGGAGATTAACCCAAGCAGGATACCACAGCAGGTCAAAAAGAGTCAGTCCTTTTCCTCCACCATAGACAGAAGCGCAACTGCAGGCCAACCCACCCTTCACACAGAAAAGGCAGTGCTTTTCACAGTACTTCCGCTTTTCTTCTTGGCAGGGTCCTCTTGTTTCTTGGAGTAATAAAAAGTACTGGGGTCTTAGGTCTCATACTTACACCCCAATTTATCATTGTTCTCTTTGTGGCAAGGGTCTCTGAGCCCAGTCCAAACCAGTCTTGTCCTCCCTGGTCCAGCATGACCACAGGAGGTGGAGACAGCATTGTGAAAAGGAGATACAGCCTATTCAGGTGCTAGCAAAACTCCTCCCACCACTCTAAATGCAGACCAGGTCTATTCAGCCCAGCGATGAGTCACCCAGGCAAGGCAGGACCCACCTCAACCCCTCTTGTGACTGTCTAGAGTGAATGCACAAGCAAACCAGTCTAAAACCCAGACAGCGAATACACAAACAGGCAGAGGCACACAGAATGGTTAAACAAGAAAATGCCTACTTTCTAAAAGTAAAAAAACTGGGGGGGGATAGGCCCAAAGGACCAGAACTAGGTAGGGCCGTACTAAATTGAATACAAAAAGGAGAACCTGGCTCCGTTTGACGTTATGCTCTTATTATTTTTGAGCAACAAACAGACCACTATCTTTTCTGTTTGAATGGAATTTTTATTAAACCATTCCTTTCTTTGCAATTGTTTATATTTACCAAATGATTTTAGTTGCATGAGAAGTGAAGAGACACACATTTTTCAAATTAACATACAAAACATGAAAAATACCTATGACAATTCACAATAGACAGTGCATGAAATACTTATATACAAACACATTTATATACAAAAACGTTGGACTTTTGCATCATGACATCAGAAACTAGAATACTCTTATCGCTATCTTGTTTTAGGGGCCAAACATATGCCAAACACGGGAAAATATTTAGAGTGTGTGCGTGGGGCATACTATTCAATACAAATCCCTCACGTCACAACAGGTTTATTCAAATTCCATCCGTGTTGAAAAAAAGTGCCAGACGCGTTTCAAGACCCAGTCCTCTGGTACCGGGACTCTCATCAGGGCTTCATGTTAATGGTCAGCGATTTCTAAAAAACATAAATGAATGATGCAAGCTCCACATCAGTGAAAACGAAAAATAAACACTACTCTCCTTAAAAATGCTTAATTCAATTTTCTGTACCTGATTGCCTGATTCTCTGACAGAGCTGCTGCTCTGACTCCTATTTGCGTGGTAACCAGAATTTCTCAACGAAAATTACTGCAGTGCGCTTCGTAATTAATGCCGGGGGAATTTCTACAAAACATTAAAATGATTGTGTCTATTTTAGTAATTTTAAATACATGGACATTGGGCAACTCGACGGGACAAGGTTAAAAAGTACCTTTCAAACGTTCCCGGGTTGCTCAGAGGCAGGCGTCTATTTCTGTATTCATTCCATCCCTACAAACGAATGTGGGACATATTACTGAAGCCATCAACTTGTTAACGATATTATAAACATGCTAGATTCCAGCATGAAGCGCACTTACTGTTTTTAAGTCTGAGCACATCCATATTCTAAATCCGATATGAACCACAACTTCACTGTCAGCTAGGCATTCCCGTGTGAACACTTCCTGTATTTTTACCCTATGGATCATGGGAAAATGTTTTGGACCAATCACATTGAAGTTCAGGTCCCATTGTGGTAAATACCAGAATAGTGCATTCTGGGACATGCAGTTCTGAGCTATACTCTTGAAAGTTCTGTCATCCCATTCAACCCAGTTACTGCGCTGTTAAACTTTAGAATTAGGTAAGCTTCTTTTTGTAGCAACGCGTTGTCGATGTCTATCAGACGTTTGGTTGTATCCAGACCTGACAAAACTGTCCACTTGAAGTCTCTTTCACTGTGCAAGTTATCCATGAAGTGTTGTACCATTGGTGCAGTAACCACCTTCTTTTTGATCCTGGAACGATGTTGCGTGATGCGCTGGTTGATCTGCTGATTTGTCTTGCCAATATATAATTTCTCACAGGGGCAAAGTATCGCATAAATAATGTTCTTGGATTTGCAATTCGTGAATTCGGAATGACGCCATTTAATGTCTTTGTGTGAGAACTCAATCCCCTCTATTGTGGAGTCACATGCAGCACAAGTTCCGCATTTGTGATGCCCCTCAACTGGTTTTAATTGCCATTGTGTCCTTAGATTTTGTTTGCTTAGCGATGGAAAAATGTCAGCTCTCACAATATGCTGGCCAATGCTCCTGTTTTACTTCATGGCAAAGAGTGGTTTCGGGAATGGACACTCCAGGTTTTCCAACAGGTGTCAATTTTTTAACACAATTTGTCTGAATTTGTTGGTATCTGGACCGAAAGTTGTAACACAAACCAATCTTTCCAATGGTGGTTTGATTTTCTTTTGTAGCAAATCATCTCTAGGCGTGTACCACGCTCTTTTTATTGCATGCTTAAGTAGTTTCTTAGGATATCCTCGCAAGATCATCTGTTCCTTGAAGATTTCAGCATGCTGTTCATAATCAGATTTTCTTGAGCAGTTTCTCCGTATCCACAACAGTTGCCCATACGGCAAGTTTTCTTTCAGGCTCCTTGGGTGAGCACTTCTGTGATGTAAAATAGTATTCTTATCAGTAGACTTTGTGTAAAGTGGTTGTCAATCTTTTCGCATTGGGGGACACCTCCACGTCAAGGAACGTCAGGCTCGTCCTGCTGGTGTTCAAGCTGAATTTTATGTCCTCATGGCGCGTGTTAAGCCATCCATAAAAGCTTTCTAACTCTTCCTTGGACCCACTCCATAGACACCAAATATCATCTATGTAGCGCAGCCATTGCGCGATTTTTTCTCTAAATGGGTTGTTGTTGAAGATGAATCTATCTTCATATTTCGCCATAAAGAGGACCGCCATCTCTGGAGCGAAGGGACAACCCATGGCAGTACCCTTCACCTGGATGAAGAATGAATCTTCGAACTTAAAATAGTTCTTCCTTAAAGCCACCTCCGCAAGTTGTAGAATGAATGCTGTTGGTACCTGATGGGGACGTGGTCTTTCATCCAAAAATGCCTCTATTACTTGGAGCGCCTCATCTTGGGGTATCTGTGTATACAAGGAGGTTACATCAAAGGAAACCATCCATTGTGAAGAATCATCAAACTCTTGGCCTTCAACCTTGTTGATGAAATCAGCGGTGTCTCGCAAGTATGATGGCACATCCACCAAAAACGGCTTGAGGAAAAAATCAACATATTTCGAAATTGGTTCTAAAGGGAATCACTTCCTGAGACGATAGGTCTCCCGGGAGGGTCATCAAGTCGCTTGTGTATTTTAGGTAAAAAGTAAATTACCGGGATCCTGGGAAATTTTTTAGATAGATAATCAAATTCTTTGGGACCCAAAAACCCACTATCCAGTCCTACCTTCAATATTCCTGAAATGAATTCCTGTGTGGACCTAGTTGGATCTTCTTTAACCTTCCGGTACCATTCCTGATTGTATACCTGGTTCCTTCCTTCTGATATATACATCTCCCTGGGCCAAATAACTAAGGCCCCGCCCTTATCGGCTTGCTTTATCACTACAGATGTGTCTTGTTTCAGATTGTCGATGGCCATCTGTTGTTTTCGGGTGATGTTGCGTTTCATGTAGGATTTCTTCGTCTCCAACTGGCTAATCCCAGACAGGACTACCTGTTCATAAGCCATAATTTCTTTGGGAACAGTATGAATTGGAGGAATACATTTTGATTTATTCGAAAGACCAGATACCTCTTTAGTGTTGGAGTATTCCTTCCCTGAAAAAAATGCCTTTAGGCGAATTTTGCGACAAAACTCTAACGCTTCCAATTTGAGTTTTGTGAAGTCAGTAGATCTATTGGGGACAAATTTTAGGCCCAATTCCAGCACTGAAGCCTCCTCTTGGGTTAAAAGCCTCTGAGATAAATTGATAATGGTAGAGGGCTTCATGACTTGTAGAACTGCCGTCTCGTTGTCATCTCCCAGGGTTGGGGTTTGAATCTGCCTCTTTGCTTCGGTTCGCCTTTGTCTAAAAGCAACCTGCTTTCTCGAGGGACCTCCTCTTGAACCCGAATCACTGGAAGTATCTGAAGACGATGTTTCAGAAAATGTAAGAAAGCGATTCCTGGAGCGTCCTTGGAAGTTCGACAGGGCTCTCCGAGATTCAGCAGTTGTGTAAAATTCGTCTTTCAGAAAGGGGTATACTTGATCTATATTAAAGGACTTTGAGTCTCTCTCAAACTTCGCTGTTTTGAAGCTGATCGTATTGTCTTTAAAGGTTAGTATCTCTTTTTCAATTTTGTCTAATAGGCTTTTGGCTTCTGGAACAGTATGGTTGTCTTTTATTGCTTGAGTTAATTTTTCAAGTTCATCGGCTTCTTTCTGACTCAATCTTCGGGCAGTTTCGATAGTATGCACCATTAGGTCACGGCTGCATTTAGTATTTATGTAGCTGAAGCCCTTCCTATACTCAGGATCATCGGTAAATATAACAGGTATATTCTTAACCTGAAGGCCCCAGGGAATGGTGCCCGCTCTCAAGTGTTCTAACAGGAAATGCCCGTGAAGTTCAGTGCGGATGTGTTTTTGTGTAAGCGGGTCAATTTTTCAGCCTCGTTTTGTTGTTGGGCTGAGGTACTTAATGTAACTGAAGAAAAAGGAGAGGGAGTTGATATCAAGTTTTGAATATGTGCTTCTGAAAAGAATAGTGTCTCCTTCTCAGACATTATTTAACAGGAAGGCCTGTCTAGATTTAAGCAATCTAATTTTGTTAGTAGGGCACCAGCGCCCTGGTGTCCAAACCCTCGCGAGTAAAAACCCGCTCTCAACTACAAAAACTGGGGGGGATAGGCCCAAAGGACCAGAACCAGGTAGGGCCGTACTAAATTGAATATAAAAAGGAGAACCTGGCTCCATTTGACGTTATGCTCTTATTATTTTTGAGCAACAAACAGACCACTATCTTTTCTGTTTGAATGGAATTTTTATTAAACCATTCCTTTCTTTGCAATTGTTTATATTTACCCAAAAATTTTTAGTTGCATGAGAAGTGAAGAGACACACATTTTTCAAATTAACATACAAAACATGAAAAATACTTATGACAATTCACAATAGACAGTGCATGAAATACTTATATACAAACACATTTATATACAAAATACATAAATACTAAATGCAGCCGTGACCTAATGGTGCATACTATCGAAACTGCCCGAAGATGGTGTCAGAAAGAAGCCGATGAACTTGAAAAATTAACTCAAGCAATAAAAGACAACCATACTGTTCCAGAATCCAAAAGCCTATTAGACAAAATTGAAAAAGAGATACTAACCTTTAAAGATAATACGATCAGCTTCAAAACAGCGAAGTTTGAGAGAGACTCAAAGTCCTTTAATATAGATCAAGTATACCCCTTTCTGAAAGACGAATTTTACACAACTGCTGAATCTCGGAAAGCCCTGTCGAACTTCCAAGGACGCTCCAGGAATCGCTTTCTTACATTTTCTGAAACATCGTCTTCAGATACTTCCAGTGATTCGGGTTCAAGAGGAGGTCCCTCGAGAAAGCAGGTTGCTTTTTTAGACAAAGGTGAACCGAAGCAAAGAGGCAGATTCAAACCCCAACCCTGGGAGATGACAACGAGACGGCATTTCTACAAGTCATGAAGCCCTCTACCATTATCAATTTATCTCAGAGGCTTTTAACCCAAGAGGAGGCTTCAGTGCTGGAATTGGGCTTAAAATTTGTCCCCAATAGATCTACTGACTTCACAAAACTCAAATTGGAAGCGTTGGAGTTTTGTCGCAAAATTCGTCTAAAGGCATTTTTTTTCAGGGAAGGAATACTCCAACACTAAAGAGGTATCTGGTCTTTCGAATAAATCAAAATTTATTCCTCCAATTCATACTGTTCCCAAAGAAATTATGGCTTATGAACAGGTAGTCCTGTCTGGGATTAGCCAGTCGGAGACGAAGAAATCCTATATGAAACGCAACATCACCCGAAAACAACAGATGGCCATCGACAATCTGAAACAAGACACATCTGTAGTGATAAAGCAAGCCGATAAGGGTGGGGCCTTAGTTATTTGGCCCAGGGAGATGTATATATCAGAAGGAAGGAACCAGGTATACAATCAGGAATGGTACCGGAAGGTTAAAGAAGGTCCAACTAGGTCCACACAGGAATTCATTTCAGGAATTTTGAAGGCAGGACTGGATAGTGGGTTTTGGGTCCTAAAGAATTTGATTATCTATCAAAAAATTTCCCAGGATCCCGGTAATTTACTTTTTACCTAAAATACACAAGCGACTTGATGACCCGCCCGGGAGACCTATCGTCTCAGGAAGTGATTGCCTTTTAGAACCAATTTCGAAATATGTTGATTTTTTCCTCAAGCCGTTTTTGGTGGATGTGCCATCATACTTGCGAGACACCGCTGATTTCATCAACAAGGTTGAAGGCCAAGAGTTTGATGATTCTTCACAATGGATGGTTTCCTTTGATGTAACCTCCTTGTATACACAGATACCCCAAGATGAGGCGCTCCAAGTAATAGAGGCATTTTTGGATGAAAGACCACGTCCCCATCAGGTACCAACAGCATTCATTCTACAACTTGCGGAGGTGGCTTTTAGGAAGAACTATTTTAAGTTCGAAGATTCATTCTTCATCCAGGTGAAGGGTACTGCCATGGGTTGTACCTTCGCTCCAGAGATGGCGGTCCTCTTTATGGCGAAATATGAAGATAGATTCATCTTCAACAACAACCCATTTAGAGAAAAAATCGCGCAATGGCTGCACTACATAGATGATATTTGGTGTCTATGGAGTGGGTCCAAGGAAGAGTTAGAAAGCTTTTATGGTTGGCTTAACACGCGCCATGAGGACATAAAATTCAGCTTGAACACCAGCAGGACGAACCTGACGTTCCTTGACGTGGAGGTGTCCCCCAATGAGAAAAGATTGACAACCACTTTACACAGAAAGTCTACTGATAAGAATACTATTTTACATCACAGAAGTGCTCACCCAAGGAGCCTGAAAGAAAACTTGCCGTATGGGCAACTGTTGCGGATACGGAGAAACTGCTCAAGAAAAGCTGGTTATGAACAGCAAGCTGAAATCTTCAAGGAACAGATGATCTTGCGAGGATATTCTAAGAAACTACTCAAGCATGCAATAAAAAGAGCGTTGTACAAGCCTAGAGATGATTTGCTACAAAAGAAAATCATACCACCATTGGAAAGATTGGTTTGTGTTACAACTTTCAGTCCAGATACCAACAAATGCAGACAAATTGGGTTAAAAAATTGGCACCTGTTGGATAACCTGTAGTGTCTATTCCCGAAACCACTCTTTGCCTTGAAGAAAAACAGGAGCATTGGCCAGCAGATTGTGAGAGCTGACATTTTTCCATCGCTAAGCAAACAAAATCTAAGGACACAATGGCAATTAAAACCAGTTGAGGGGCATCACAAATGCGGAACTTGTGCTGCATGTGACTCCACAATAGAGGGGATTGAGTTCTCACACGAAGACATTAAATGGCGTCATTCTGAATTCACGAATTGCAAATCCAAGAACATTATTTATGCGATACTTTGCCCCTGTGAGAAATTATATATTGGCAAGACAAATCGGCAGATCAACCAGCGCATCACGCAACATCGTTCCAGGATCAAAAAGAAGGTGGTTACTGCACCAATGGTACAACACTTCATGGATAACTTGCACAGTGAAAGAGACTTCAAGTGGACAGTTTTGTCAGGTCTGGATACAACCAAACGTCTGATAGACATCGACAACGCATTGCTACAAAAAGAAGCTTACCTAATTCTAAAGTTTAACAGCGCAGTAACTGGGTTGAATGGGATGACAGAACTTTCAAGAGTATAGCTCAGAACTGCATGTCCCAGAATGCACTATTCCGGTCTTTACCACAATGGGACCTGAACTTCAATGTGATTGGTCCAAAACATTTTCCCATGATCCATAGGGTAAAAATACAGGAAGTGTTCACAAGGGGAATGCCTAGCTGACAGTGAAGTTGTGGTTCATATCGGATTTAGAATATGGATGTGCTCAGACTTAAAAACAGTAAGTGCGCTTCATGCTGGAATCTAGCATGTTTATAATATCGTTAACAAGTTGATGGCTTCAGTAATATGTCCCACATTCGTTTGTAGGGATGGAATGAATACAGAAATAGACGCCTGGCTCTGAGCAACCCGGGAACGTTTGAAAGGTACTTTTTAACCTTGTCCCGTCGAGTTGTCCAATGTCCATGTATTTAAAATGACTAAAATAGACACAATCTTTTTAATGTTTTGTAGAAATTCCCCCCGGCATTAATTACGAAGCGCACTGCAGTAATTTTCGTTGAGAAATTCTGGTTACCACGCAAATAGGAGTCAGAGCAGCAGCTCTGTCAGAGAATCAGGCAATCAGGTACAGAAAATTGAATTAAGCATTTTTAAGGAGAGTAGTGTTTATTTTTCGTTTTCACTGATGTGGAGCTTGCATCATTCATTTATGTTTTTTTAAATCGCTGACCATTAACATGAAGCCCTGATGAGAGTCCCGGTACCAGAGGACTGGGTCTTGAAACGCGTCGGCACTTTTTTTCAACACGGAGGGATTTGAATAAACCTGTTGTGACGTGAGGGATTTTGCCCCACGCATACACTCTAAATATTTTCCCGTGTTTGGCATATGTTTGGCCCCTAAAACAAGATAGCAATAAGAGTATTCTAGTTTCTGTCGTTATGATGCAAAAGTCCAACGTTTTTGTATATAAATGTTTGTATACAAGTATTTCATGCACTGTCTATTGTGAATTGTCATAAGTATTTTTCATGTTAATTTGAAAAATGTGTGTCTCTTCACTTCTCATGCAACTACATTTTTTTGGTAAATATAAACAATTGCAAAGAAAGGAATGGTTTAATAAAAATTCCATTCAAACAGAAAAGATAGTGGTCTGTTTGTTGCTCAAAAATAATAAGAGCATAACGTCAAACGGAGCCAGGTTCTCCTTTTGTATTCTACTTTCTAAAAGTGGCCTTTTCAAACACAATTTAAAAACCATCTTTACTAAAAAGATGTGTTAATAAATTGAGTTCAGAGAGCCTAAATTCCATTTCTCCATCTTGTCCCAACAGAAAGTTACACTTGTAAGATGTTACAGTGCAGCTCCCATGCTATCCTATGGGACAGACAGCCTTTCAATAGTGAAAAACGAAATACACAGTATTTTACTATCAGGACATGTAAAACACACCGGTACATGTCCTACCTTTCACATACACTACACCCTGCCCATGGAGGTACCTTGGACCTGCCTGAGGAGTGCCTTACATGTTGAAAAAGGAAGGCTTGGGCCTGGTAAGTGGGTGCACTTGCCAGACGCAGGCACTACAGTGGCAGGTTTGAGATACATTTACAGGGCTACATGTGGGTGGCACAACCAGTGCTGCAAGCTCACTAGTAGCATTTGATTTACCAGCCATAGCACACACTGTGCACTTTACTGGGGACTTAGCAGTAAATCTAATATGCCAATTATGGATAGCCAATCAGAATCACAATTTACATAGAGAGCATACGCACTTTAGCACTGATCAGCAGTGGTAAAGTGGCCAGAATCCTTTAGCCAACAAAACAGGGTCAAGGAAATAGGAGGCAAAAGATTTGGGGATAAACCTGCAAGAAGGGCCAGGTCTAACAAAGATTATATCAAAAGATTTGACGTAGAGCAGAAAGTCAGGATCCGTGACTTAGCTTGCTAGACCGCTGAAGTTCTATGTGCACAAGCAGAGGGTGGGATTAGTTTTCCAGAGTGGTACTGGTCGATGTGGGTCTCCCATTGGGTGTGGGTTGAGACGTTATTGGTTCTGGATATCCACCTACGGTCTGAAAGCAGATTTAATGTCTGTGGTGGATACTGCAGTCGGAATTGCTCATCATGGGGCGCTCACTTCCTTGTGGGCGACTCACCTTGGGCTCCCCTAAGAACAGAGCAGGTGGTTTTTGCTGCAGCATGGGAGTAGTGACGTGGGTAGCCTATTGTGGTGGAGATTGATGTTTATGCCCCATGCCTTGAATGTTTGTGGCTCCGATAGCACTTTTTGGGCAACTGGTGATTTTCTCCAGGTGGTCTTGGTGACTTCGTGAGCAGAGGTGATTACTGGTTTGATAAACTCAATTCCAAGCAAGCCAGTGGACCTTAAGTTGGCTAGGGTTGGAATAATTGCCATCAGCAATAGAATGTTACCCCTATTTAGCACGTCACAATTTCCTCTTGACTTGTACTTGGGCTTGAAAAGTAGGATGCAAGAGTCCACCTGTGGGATGACGAAGGAGGGTGCTGTGTGACCTTGCCCCCTTGGTGCTGACTGGTTGAGGCGGGAACTGTTGGCAGAATTTTCTCCCCTTCAGTTTCAATGATTTGCCTTACCGGTAAGGTATGGTGACTGGCATTTAGGGGCCCGGCGCGAGCTAGCTGTTGACCATTCAGATTTTCTAGGCGGGCGACCTTTGATGGAAGGCCCAGATTGTTCTTGGGCAGTATACAGGGGCCTGAGCCAGAGACGCCTTCTGTTGAGATGGGGTAGTTGGTACCAACTTCCTGTGATGCCTGAGGCTCATGATGGGTCCAGCCACTGATCTGGTTATTCCTCTAGCTTTTGTCTGGTTCCTGTCGAGGCTCCCCTCCTGTGTTGTTTCATTTTGGAGTGATGCCAGGGTTGTTGTCATACTGCAGGGCATGTAAGAGCTGTCAGTGGTCCCTGAAGAATGACTTGTGGAGATCGAGTAATCCTTGTGCGTGAGTGTGGTGATATTCTTTTCTTTGGGTGATGCAGTTTCAATTTCTTTCCGCGTATCTGCCCTTCCAGGTTTGTGACGTAGAGAGAGTCAGTCCTCTTTGGTGTGCTGATTCGAGGTTACTAGGGGGACCAGTGGCTGGGGTGCAGGGCAGGAGGGGTTGACCTCCGAATGGGTTTGTTATGGGTAGAAGAGGGGTTACACAGCTGGATGATTCATGACTATTCTGTTATTCTGGCCCTTCCTCCTCTGCAGCCGCCTTTGTTTTGCATTCTGCTTTTCGTTTAGCGCCGGGGCTGCCTCAGGAGGTGGGGTGCTGTAGAAGGGGATTCCTTAATGGTCTTTCATAGGGAAATGGGCTGGAACCTCAGTGTTTGGTATCGGAGTGTTGGTCTGCACTGGTGCCTCAAAGCAAGTCGCCCTATGATCTGGTGCCCTTGGGACAGGGATGCTTTCCCTGGCAGAGTGCTGCTTCTTGAGCTCGTTTAAGATGTTGTTGAGCGTAGGTGGGAGAGTTGGCAGCTTATTCACGAAAGGGCCACAGCTGCATTTCAGCTTTGCCTCCAGCTGTGTCCGCTTAACCAATTAATTTAGATCCCCCAGCTTCTCGTCTATGTCGGCGATGTAGAGAGCCAGGGTGTTGAGTAAGGTCAACTGAATGTTCATCTTGTACTGATACTGGAGGGCTTCCACGGACCGTTGCATGGTATTTAGCAGGGATGCCCACGCATTACCCATCTGTGGTGCAGCTGTTCTTCTTGGGCCGACACTCTTCCTGGTGTGCGATTCTGAGCCTGCCTTGAGGACCTCGGCGGCGGCAGAGGGGGAAGCCCTTTGTGGGGAATCCAATTTGTAGGTGGCCAGCATTTCTGCCCACTCCTGGGCGTCCAGGTATGACAGGTGATCCTGTACCTCGTGCTGTTCTTGGAGTTCAGATGGTGGCATGTTTGAGGCAGCATTATTAAAAGTTGGATCCGGACAAAGTTTTGGGGCATTTGGACTGACGTCTTGGTCGATGATGACCTCCTGTGCCTTGGCCCTGCTGCCGTCCCAAGGCGATGTACACAGATCTTACCGGTGGCGTATCTGGTGTCTAGCTTGGGTAGTCCAGTCTGTCGACTCCAGCGCTGCCCCTTGGTTTCCTATAGTGTGAAAGACCTCTTGATGTTCTTGGCACTCTTGGGTCAACTGCCTTGGTTGGATAACTTGTGCCAGTGTTGGCATACTGCCCTTCCTGGTAGACGCCTTCGGGTTGTTGTAAGACGTAGGGTTTTTAGGGGTTTGATCGTTTGCAGACTGTAGGGGCTCAAGTGGTGGCTGCAGATCTTGGATTTCACTGCTGGGTGAGAAGATGGCGGAGCCGGCATCTTTCAAAAAGCAAAACTTTGACAAGATTTTTGGTTAAAAGGAGCAAGCCAAGTTTCTCTTGACTTAGGCCGCCAACTGTTGCGTGGGCTAGCCCTGCATGTCCATGTCCTGTGGGACTGGGCCAATTGTTACTAGGGGGACTGATTGTTGCAGTTGCCCCCTGCCTTTTGCAGCGTGTGTCTTCTTTCGCTTTGCCCTTCCCATGCTGGGGGGTGGTCCCCTTGTCTTCCCTGACCTCATTGGGATTGGGTTTTTGGTCCTTGTAGCGGTAGAACCCCTTGTTACGCGTTATAAATCTGCTCCCCTTTCTCTTTTATTTTTGCTCTGATGTTTTACAGTTCCCTTGGATTGGTACTTCGATGCTCTGCTTGCCTTAGGTTGGCTGGCTGATGGGCTTACTCAGGCCTTCCCTCACGTGTTTTTTAATTTTGTTTCCTCTTTCCTTTTGTATTCTTTGCTTTCCCCCCCCTACTTTTGCTATTGTTGTTAATAAATGTATATATGTTACTATAGTTAATTATTAGTAGTTCCTCTTGGAATATAGAGAATGCCTGGTCATTTAATGTAGGTAGCACCAGTCCGTAGGTAGCAGCCAGATCAGCGCAGTCTGTCCCCTTCCTGTTGGCTTCTATAGGATCTTGTAGCCTTATTGAGCGGGAGGGGGGCACAGGCACGCTGTCTAATTACAGTCTTGTTTTCCAGCCTTAAGGGGGCTGAGGCTGGAGTAACCGGCGCAGGCAGATGGGCGAGTTGAGACGAGGTGTAGGGGGCCCCACAGTAATGCGTTTTTGGTCGGTAGTGGGATGGGAGTTAGCTTGGGGAGTTCTCAGTTGAAGGCAGCTTTGGCAGTTCAAACAGCTTAGGATGGCACGGGACGGCAGGATGCACAAAGACCTAGCTCGGCCGCCTCCACCGTCCTTCATGCTGTTCCCTGGCAGAGGCCTCCCCTACCGGGGACCTCTCTGTGTGGTCCGCTTCCGCTGAGCTCCCCTCGCCTGTTCTGCACCAGAGTGCTGTTACCCTGGTGCACTGATGGTGCGCTGATGTCCCTGGGGCTACAGCTGGGCTACAACGGGGGTTAATTGCCTGCTGGAGCTGCCCAATGCACTAGCGGGTGGGAGCTTTTCCGCACTCACGCCCGGCCAGCCAGGGGGGCCTCCTGCTCCATGGCCCGGCCTCACCTCCAGCCCCTGCAGCTCTGCGCTCACCTCGGCGTCCGTGCCATCAGTCGGCTGAAGCCCCGCCTCCCACGCGGCCGTACAGCAACAATCCTCGTTCTGATTGGGCTATCTGCAAGCATAAACACCTTTGAGATCTCACCAGTAGCCACAGTAAGTTGCCAAAAGGGAATCGGAATGCACTGCAAAATATATGAAGGGCAGAGCGGGAGGAGGAGGGGCAAGAGTAGTTGAGGCAATGCGATGTTCTCTGCCCAGCATCAAATGTTCCTTGCCTGGCACAAAAAGTGTTGAATCCTTTGTCCAATTAAAAAAATGAGGTTCAGCCGCGTCTGATATTTTGATAGTCCATAGAGAGGGATGGTTACACCTTTTGGAAAAGAGTCCAACAGGCAATTGTGTGATTAATAACATTCGATATTTAGCTATTGCGCAGAAATTGTTGTGCAACTGCCCGCCTACCTATGGATCTCAAACTACTATCACTCTTCTACCATTGGGCTTCTTTTACCGGCACTTGCAGCTGGCGTTTGTGTCTCCTGCATATCAATTGTGGCCTCCCTGTTCAAGTAGTGTAAACACAACCTGCCATCTGGTGCCTTCCACTCTCACTGAAGTTGATTGATTGGAGTCAGATCGAAACACCAGGGCCTCCTTGTTTTCTCTTGCCCCAGTCTGTTGTATTTTGATGCCTGGGCCCTCCATGTTGGCTTCTAACAAAGTCCATGCGAATTGCATTAGAGTTTGGTTACCGCCACCCCTTGGGACAACCCTAGAAACCCCCACTAGGATTCATGCTGATCCTCCGCAAGTATCTTCTGCTGCTGCATACTCACCCAGGTCTACTACTCTCCTCCCGTTCAGCTCCTAATCACCCACCTCCTTCGATGTTGGCATTAAACTGCACAGGTGTTATCAGATGGAACATCGCTGGGATAAATGAAAAACTAGAAGATATAGAGTGGGGTCAATTTATAGATGACCATGTGATTTCCCTTTTCCAGAAAACATGGGTGACTGAAAATTTCTTTAGAAGTGACCTCAAGAGTTACTGTGTTCCCATCATTAGGTCCTCAGCAGGACATCCACCAAGTGGACTGTTTGCTTGGGTGAATGCCGAGCTGCCTTGCTCCATATAGGAGAGCTCTGCACTGTGTTATCCGACATCCAAGGGTTAATTATCATCATTACCAAGGGAATCCCTCTCCTACTGATTAATATTTACAATCGGAGCCTTGGAAATTGGAAGGAATGTCAATCCCTTTATTTATTGGACGAGATTCCCTACATTCCAAGTCCCACTACGTCATTGTGGCAGGTGACCTGAACTCAACTTACAAACCGAATGGTATTACCCAGGACCGGTGCCACGAAGAAGACAGTGTGTGGAATCCAGAACTAACATCTCCAGCAAGGTGCAATCTCCCAAGGGCCGCCCATTAAATGGTAGAGCCTTCCCTTGCATATGGCCTGCAGGCCTGTAATAGACGCTCGCCGTCTGATGCTATTCCCATACCTACCTTCAGAAGAGGTAATTATTCAAGCCACATTGATTATATTATCGTGGACGTCAATATATGGCGATTGATGGATGATATGAAAGTCATAGAGAGGCAGAAGAGAGACCACAACCCCTTCGTCCTAGCTGTGAAGACTAGATCCCTCGTGTTTCGTTGATACTCTCCCAGTCCTGTGGTCAACTGTTAGCTGAGACAGCAGCCACTGTCTCCTTCCGGAAGCATGGTAAGGCGTTAGGACTGGACAAGATGCACAAGTTACTAACTTGTGTAACGATATATCTGTAAGAGACAGTAGTTAGTGACAGATTCCTTACCTTAGAATATCCCCAGGCGTAAGGCTGGATCCGGAAAGTTTTTGCGTAGCAGTACCCTTGCGCATCGGTAGGCGGCGTCGTGCGGCTCCGCGTCCGTCGTCGCCGTCGTGATCGCCGGGATGACGTCGCGGGCAGTACTTAGACGCCGCCCCTGCGCGCTGACGTCAGTTCTGTACACGACTTTCCGCGCCAGGAACGAGAGCCATGCAAGAAGCTGACATAGGTGTCTGAAAAATACTAGGGCCCTGAAAGGGATGTCCTTAACCCTAGAAATCAGTTCGCAGAACGGGGAGGATGGGTGGGGCGGTACGGAATCGGTCACTAACTACTGTCTCTTACAGATATATCGTTACACAAGTTAGTAACTTGTGCATCTGAAAGAGACACGTTAGTGACAGATTCCTTACCTTAGAATAGATACCCCAGCAATACCAACCCCGGTGGTGGGTCTGCGAACAAAGATCAGACAAGGAAGTCCCGGAGGACAGAACGGCCAAAGAAGCCGTCCCTCCGTACCGGACTGTCAAGGCAGTAATGCTTTGTAAACGTGTGCAGCGAGGCCCACGTAGCTGCCTGACAGATATCCTGCAGCGGAACACCGCGGCCTAAAGCCGTGGTAGCAGCCGTTGCCCTGGTGGAATGGGCACGCAGCCCAACAGGAGGCTCCTTCTTAGCCAAAGAATAGCAGGCTTTGATACACAAGGTTACCCAGCGGGAGATGGTTCTCTTGTGCACCGCCCGACCTTTTTGGCGCCCACGTAGCCAACAAAGAGCTGGTCATCCACCCGGAAGTGTTGTGTGCGGTTGATATAAAAAGAAAGCGCACGTTTTGGGTCCAGACGGTGGAGCCTCTCTTCCTCTCTGGAAGGATGCGGAGGCGGAAAGAAGGTGGGCAAAGTGATGGTCTGCCCATTGTGGAAGGCAGTAACCACCTTTGGCAAGAAGGACGGGCGCGTCCTAAGAACAACCTTGTCTGGCTGGACAGACAGAAAGGGAGGTTTGCATGAAAGAGCCTGGAGCTCACTCACCCGCCGAGCGGAGGTGATGGCCACCAGAAAGGCTGTCTTCAGAGTGAGAAGACGAAGAGGACAGTTATGTAGCGGCTCAAAGGGAGCGCACATAAGAAAGGTAAGAACCAAGTTCAAGTCCCACTGAGGCATTACAAACGGAACAGGAGGGAAGAGGTGTGTAATGCCTTTCAGAAACCTGTTAACAGGGGACTTGAAAAGGGAGGGCTGATCAGGAAGCCTGAGAAAGGCTGAGATGGCACAAAGATAGCCCTTGATGGTACCTAGGGCAGAACCCTGTTGGGCCAGGGAAAGAAGGAACAGAAGAACCTCAGAAAGAGGGGCAGAAAGGGATTCACAGCCTTTGCTGTGCACCATGCCACAAACTTGTTCCACCTGCAGGCGTATACCACCTTAGTGGAGGGACGCCTGGCTGCCAGAATCACATCACAAACTTCGGGAGGCAAGTCGAAAGGAATCAACTGCCGCCGCTCAATCTCCACGCAAGCAGGTGGAGGCTGGACAGGTTCAGGTGGAGGACCGTCCCCTGCTGCTGCGACAGAAGATCCTCCCGAAGAGGCAGACGGATCGGGGGATCTACGCTCATACTGAGTAGCTCGGGATACCAAACTCTTCGAGCCCAGTCCGGAGCCACAAGAATGACTTGGGCCCGGTCGTGCCGAATCTTCTTCAACACTCTGGGTAGAAGTGGTATAGGCGGAAAGGCGTACAACAGACCGCAACTCCACTCGCGACGAAAGCGTCGCCGAGCGAGTGCCGCCTTGGAAATTCCAAAGCGCAGAACTGATGACATTGCGCGTTCTCTTCGGTGGCGAATAGATCTAACCAAGGCTCTCCCCACTGTAGAAAGAGTCCTTGCGCCACTTCCGAGTGAAGACGCCATTCGTGATCCATAATGCACCTGCGGCTGAGTTCGTCCGCCCTGGCGTTCAGGGAACCTGCCAGGTGTTGAACCATCAGGAACATGCCCTGATGTTCCAGCCATGTCCAGAGGCGCAGAGCCTCCTGACAAAGGGTCCACGACCCCACCCCGCCTTGTTTGTTGCAATACCACATGGCGGTGGTGTTGTCCGTGAACACCTGCACTACCTTCCCTTTGACAGAGGGAAGGAATGCCTTGAGTGCAAGTCGGATCGCCCGGAGCTCCAGAAGGTTGATATGGAGCCGGGACTCCGCCGGAGACCAGAGGCCTCTGATCTCCGTCTCTCCCATGTGACCGCCCCATCCCAGAAGGGACGCGTCCGTCACAACTGTGTGCTCTGGCTGGGGAAGGGAGAGGGATCTGCCCATGACCCATTGCCGGTTCGAGAGCCACCACTGCAACTGTTTTGCAGTCCCCTCCGAGAACTGGACGTGATCGGACAGGTTGCCCTGGTGCTGCGCCCACTGGAACTTCAGGTCCCACTGCAGAGCCCGCATATGCCATCTGGCATGAGTGACCAGCAGGATGCAGGAGGCCATGAGGCCCAGCAGCCTCAGGGTCATCCGTACCGAAACCCAGGATAAAGGCTGAAAGATCGGAATCATAGCCTGAATATCCCGGACTCGCCGTTCGGGAGGATAGGCCCGAAACTGCGTCGTGTCCAGAACTGCTCCGATGAAAAGGAGCTGTGGAGAAGGAATCAGATGCGACTTCGGCACATTGATGGAGAACCCCAGCGAGTGCAGGAGTTCGGCCGTAGTCTGGAGGTGGGAGACGACTGCCTGGGACGAGCCCGCCTTCAGCAGCCAGTCGTCGAGGTAGGGGAAGACTGGAACCCCTGCCCGGCGCAGATGAGCTGCGACCACCGCCATCACTTTCGTGAACACCCGAGGGGCACTTGTAAGGCCAAAGGGGAGCACGGTGAACTGAAAATGCTCGAGGCCTACCGTGAACCGCAGGTAACGCCGGTGGGCCGGCAGGACGGGGATGTGAAAATAAGCGTCCTGCAAGTCCAACGCTACCAACCAGTCTCCAGGGTCGAGGGCAGTCAAGACCTGAGCTAGGGTGAGCATCTTGAACTTCTCCTTCCGGAGGAAGCGATTGACGTTCCGGAGGTCCAAGATAGGACGCATGTCCTCCTTGTCCTTTTTGGGCACCAGGAAGTAGTGGGAGTAGCAACCACGCCCTACTTCTGGGGTCGGAACATGCTCGATGGCCCTCTTGGCCAAGAGGGCCGTGACTTCCTTCTGCAGAAGTACCAAGTGATCCCCTGACATGCGGTGGAATTGAGGTGGCATGGCTGGGGGGGTGGTCTCGAAGGGGAGGGAGTAGCCCCTTCGGACAATGTCCAAGACCCACCTGTCCGAGGTGATGGGACGCCAGTGGTGAAGGTGATAGCGGACCCTGCCCCCTACTGGCGTGCTGTGCACCGGAAAGGAGGGACTAGGAGGGCTTGGAGGCCGCGGACGGGTTGGAGGTGGTGGCCTGACCCGCACACTGGTTGCCCGAACCGCCACGGCGGTATCCACGTCCTCGGCCACGCGAAGACGCTTGCTGCGCGGGCCGGTGGCTGGGCAGCTGACGTGACTGGGCGCCCCTTCCGTGGCCACGAAAGGGGCGAAAAGCAGAGGTGAGCGGAGGGCGTACAACAGAAAGGCCCAGGGACTTGGCAGTAGCCTGTGAGTCCTTAAACCGCTCCAGCGCATGGTCTGCCTTTGAACCAAAAAGACCGACTCCATCAAAGGGCATGTCCATGAGTGTATTCTGGACATCACCCGAGAAACCAGTTGTTCTCAGCCAGGCGTGGCGACGCAGCGCCACCGTCGTTGCAAGCGATCTGCCCAGCGAGTCGGCGGTATCAAGGCCACAACGGATGGTGTATTTAGCCGCATCTCGCCCTTCCGCAATGGCGCGGGTAAGCAGTGTCTGGACCTCCTCAGAACACTGCGGCAAAACAGCCGCCACCGAGTCCCACAGGGAGTGGGTATATCGGCCCAAAAGGCAAGCGGTGTTGACGGACCGCAAGCCAGCACTGGAGGAAGAAAAGCCTTCTTCCCAAATTGGTCCAGGCGTTTGGATTCCCTATCCGGAGGGGCGGTAGGGAAGGCGGTTTGGGAGGCAGAGGCTTGGACAACCAAGCTCTCGGGAGTGGGATGTTGGGAGAGAAACAAGGGGTCGCCCAGAGCAGGGCGATGGCGTCGGGCCACGTTCCTATCCACAGGAGCCCCTGTGGTGGGTTTGGACCAGGCACCCAAAAGAACGTCAGTGAGTGCATCATTAAACGGCAGCACAGTCTCCGAGGAGGAAGCCGCCGGCTGAAGCACTTCTGTCAGGAGGTTAGTCCTGACGGCCACAGTAGGCAACTGGAGATGTAAGGCTCCAGCTGCTCTCACGCAACACCGTTACAAAATTAGCTCCCTCTTCCGTAGCCACGGGAGGAGACAGCATGCCAGTGTCAGGGGAGGTGTCTAGACCACTGGCATCCCCAAGTTCCTCAGCCCAGTTCGGATCATACTCACACTGTTGTGTGAGAGGGTCCTCAGACCCCTCCCAGCTCTCCTGGTCCTCCTCTTGTTCAAAATATGGAGGAGGAGGGACATTTGGGACCCAAGGTCTCATGGGCGCCGGAGCCGGCGTCGAGCGACGCGGTCCGGCTCCATGTCCGGAGCCGGAGAGAGCCGGGGACCGACGCCGTCCGGAGCCCCGGATGGCGTCAGGAACGGCACCGGGGACGTCGGCGGAGTTAGGTCAACCGGCGTCGATGGGGGTTGCGGTACCACCGGAGCCGGGATCGAGGCCGGGGCCGGAGCCGAGGCCGGGATGAAGGCTGGTGGGACAGGCGACGCCGGGACCGGAGTCGACGGCGGCGCCGGGGCAACCCCATCAGGGCCTTTAAAATTGTAACCGCGACTTACCCATTGACTTGAATTGAGCCCTCAGTCGTGTTCCCACTCTGCACACTGCCTCCGTGGGGTTTCTGGATACTTACCTCGGGTGGTTCCTTGGGTCCCCAGCACTTCTGCGTCTTCTGGGTATAGTCTCAACTTAGGTCGTTGTTCGCATTCCACTATTTTAGTATATGGTTTGGTTTCCCCCTGGCAACCACTGTGTATTTGTGCTACTTACCTGTTTCTATTGCAAAGTATTGTGTGCATTGTGTTATATCTCCGGGTAGGAGATATTATGTGTTAGTGTATTTATAAAAATAGGTATTTATTATAAGACACTCACTGTGTGGTTCTTTTTCACTTAACCTTATACCAATAAGATTAAGATCTGGTAAAACAAGCTGCTTTACAGTCCTTCTGGACTAAGCCTGAAGAAGGCTCTCCACAGCTACCACTTAGAGAGCTTTCTAAGGTTGTCCAAGACCACTAAAATCACCATAAGGATTGTCTGGATTAGTGCAGGGTGCTACACTTAAATAAGTGAGTACCAAATACTAAGCCAGCCACTCACACTAGTCTATGTTAAAACAATCATTATATGACCTGGATTTAGGTAATTTTTGGGAAGAGTCTTCTTCCATCACGTCTACTGTGATTATTGCTGTCAAATCAAGATATTGGGAGAGAGTTGCGGCCCAGAATGAATCTGCTATTTCCACTGGCTGCTCTACTAAGTCATTTTTACTGCATAAGAGCGTGCCCAGGGCAGAGGATTTTTTTTTATTCCATACGCCCAGCACATGCAAGTCCACTTTTTCTGCAGTTGCTGTGTTTACATCACCATGGGTCTCTTCACAGGCAAGGTCTACCTTGTGACAGTCATGCATGGTTTCTGATGAGACCTAGGAAAATTTGCTATTCTTTTGCCCAAAATATTTCAGACCAAGAGCTAGGTGGATTGTGCCTCTGTTTTGTCTCCTGAGATTGTCAAATCACACAAATGCTCTTAGAATTTGTAAAAGCGATTTTACAAGCATGGTAGTGTCTGTGATATCTAAATTTCTCTCCGCTGCTGGGTCCATTAGACACAAAGTGACTGTCCGACCCATAAATGATTAGCCCTATTTAAGGGCTCGCATTTGCTTTTTTTTTTTTACGAAATAAACTCATTCGACAATCTATGCTAATTGTATGTCGACTAGCAATATCAGCGCTTCTCTCTTCGTATTCTTAACGATCTTTTAAAAAAATGTTACTTTACCATTTTATTGAACATTATCTTAAGAAAACATTACAGAAATGCAATAAAAATAGGTACGAGAAGTAAAAAGCACTGTGGTATGTTATGTGATACATGAGAAGCCGATAAAAGACAGTTGTAGATCAAATACATAATGTGGAGGCCCTGAAAAGCAAATCAGTGAAATTAATTGGGTAATCTAGCTGCCATGGTTACTTTCCATGTTTTGGTGGTGATGTACTTACCATGTGAAAGAAGAATAGAAGGGTTTTTAAAGTGCAAGTTAGAAACAGGGATAGCAGAAGAGGGTAGGAGTGAGGGGGTGGGTATCCCAAGATCCTTATTGTGGGGATTAGGTAGTTAAATAGTATTCATCTTGTGTGTGATAACCTATCATAGGAATTGGGTCTCCATTTAAGCTTTCCAGTTTACCAACCAGAAGGTAGTATTTGTTAACCAAACACCCTGAGCAATGTTTCTCCCCAGGTCTCCTAATCAATATGGTGCATGGCCATTCTGAATCAGCTACAATCTGTATCTGCACCCCCAAACTTAACTTCAATGCAGACCTAAGCAGTTGTTTAGCAACGCTTAATCCACCACAAATCATCTCAGCAAAAAAACTGCTCACATCAACTGGAAGGAGCAGAACCACCATCTGTGCCATCTCGCTAAGAGTATGGGGATAGTGGGCCAAAAGGTATATAGCATTACCAAACAGAGGGCCAGATCACATTGTGAGACAATTTTTCCAATCTACATCCAGAGGATTGGATGAAGATAGAGGAGGGGGCGCTGTGTACAATACTGAGATGGAAGGAGATCTACCTTACTGACTGTCAGACTCAGTATTAGAAGAACCACGACCCAGGTCACCATGATCCAAACAGTAACACCGTGCAACTCTCGTGCAACGCTACTCCAGACAACTGGAGCAGATCGGTCTATCCAAAATATACTTAATGGGTTCCATCAGTGTCAGACCAGAGTCATTTACATCAACAAATTAGTTTTTCCTCTGTGACGGGTAACTAAAAAACCAAGACCTGCAGCTTTGCTCAGTATCTCATAAAGAGGAAATTTTCTCCAAATGATGATTTGGTGCCCATCCAAGATCAACCTCAGACTTGGACTTCACTGGCACAATAGAAATCTTCCTGAAAGTTTAAAGAGGAGAAAGTAAAAACGTTGACTTTTAAATTCTCACTCACCTTTCTCGATTCGACAATGAAGTAAGCAGATGACCCAGAAGAATAAACAGAGTACCTGGGGTTTTGGGTAAAGTGATTACGAGCCACAAGGTCACATGGTGTCAGGATCACCTTAGGTCTCTGGCCAGCTTCAACCCATGGAACATCTGACACCTGGAATACTAGTTGTGGGTTCTGCGTCTGAACCAGCCACAGAACGCCATTGGTCCAGACAGCGAAATTCAGCCAATCCATCGGAGGCAGAATCGGCCAGGAGCCAATCTTCTGTCCAAAGCAGACGGGGACAAGGGTAGAGACAAGAGGCATACCATGGGCTATGAAGCTCTTTAGGGTATGAAGGTGTACCAGATGGGGTTAGAGGGGCAGAGCCTAGGCAGCAAGACCAGGCTGAACACCACTTGAGCGGGGTCAGCTCCAAGTGCTTGGGGCAGGTGTGGAAGCACTGGGCACCGCTTCAGATCAGGGAAGTCCTAAGAAGACATTGAGATCTGTGTCAATGAGCACGCAAATATGACTTCCTACTAGAAGGGAGAAAGTGATGGGTAGGAAGAACGACTGACAAAGAGGATGATTCCTTGAATATATTTTGGGAGCCAGAAAGAGATCTGGCTGACGTCACCTTTGCTGTCTTATGCAATCCATTGGATGGAACGTCTTCCATTCACCCGGGTGTATGGAGATGAAGCCAGAACTGTACAGGGCCCAGGAAGACTGAGCTTGGATTCGCAGGGATGATATCTGAACAGTGAACAACCCCAAAAAAATTGTGTAATGTAACTGGTGCTCATGTAAAGTGCCCCAAAACCTTCAGATCGTGTTTGAGCTATATAAAAACTGCAGAAAAATGTAAAAACAAAGCATTAGCATAAAAAGATAAGACAAATACCCTTCTAGAGGCTGATTTTTACACAGTGAAACCAGAAACCTGGATAAATTGTGGCTTCTCCACTTAAACAGTGTGGTCATAGGCAAATATTTTATTGCACCTAAACTTTTTTTCTTCATTATAGTGTATGAAAGCACTTTCAAATATGTGAGTTCAGAATACTAGTTGTACAAAAACCTATTGTGTTTGATTTAATAGTCGGACAAGTTAGTTACCTTCGGTAACGCCTTATCTGGCAGAGAAATGATCTAGCCGCAGATTCCTTACCTTTGAACTTTCAGGCGTCAGGCTGGATCTGGAAGATTTTTCTTAGCAGTACCCCTGCGCGCCGGTCGAGTCCACGTCGTCAATATAACCGGCGCGCTGACGTCAGTACTTTTTTCACAACTTACCATGCCAGAAGCACGAAGCCATGAAGTAACTGACCATGGTGAGTTAAAAAATGAACAGCTCGGGCCCTGAAGGGGAACATCCCTGACACTAAAAACAATTCCGCAGGGTGGGGAGGATGGGTGGGTCAGTAAAGAATCTGCGGCTAGCTCATGTCTCTACCAGATAAAGCATTACCGAAGGTAAGTAACTTGTCCATATGATAGAGACATCTAGCGCAGATTTCTTACCTTTGAACAGATGCCCAAGCAATACCATTCCCGGAGGAGGGACTGCAGAAAGGTTTAGACCAGAAAATCCTGCAAAACGGAATGACCAAACAGGCCTTCTCTGCGAACCTGGGAATCCAGGCAGTAGTGTCTGGCAAAAGTGTGCAGCGATGCCCACGTGACTGCTTGCCAGACATCAGAAATGGGAACACCACGCTGGAGAGCCGTGGTGGCCGCTTTTGCCCTGGTGGAATGGGCCTAAGCCCTTCAGGGAGATCTTTCTTCACTAAGGCTTAGCAAATTTGATACAGAGGATAACCCAGCGGGATATAGTCCTCTTTTGGACAGCACGCCCTTTCTTTGCATCCACGTACCCTATAAAGAGTTGGTCATCCACCCGGAACTCTTTGGTGCGATCGAGATAGAACAATCACGCTCTTTTTGGGTCCAGATGATGGAGATGCTACTCTTCCTTGGAAGGGTGCGGTGGTGCATAGAAGGTGGGAAGAGTAACCAACTGTCCCATGTGAAAGGGTGTCATCACCTTAGGGAGAAAGGATGCCCTTGTGCGGAGCACCACTTTATCCTAGAAGACTGTCAGGTAAGGAGGCTGTGATGACCGTGCCTTCAGTTCTCTCTCCCTTCTGGCAGATGCTATTGCCATTAAGAAGGCTGTTTTGATGGTGAGCAGCCGTAGAGGGCAGTTGTGCAGAGGCTTAAACGGCATGCACATCAGAAAAGTGAGAACCAAATTAAGGTCCCACTATGGCATAATAAAGGGTGAAGGGGGAAACAAGTGCGTTAACCCCTTCAAGAATCTCTGCACCAGAGGTGATTTGAAAAAAGAAGGCTGATCAGGCAGCCGGTGAAAAGAGGAAAAGGCTGAAAGATAGCCCTTCAAGGTGCCCAGAGCAGAGCCCTGCTGGGCCAAAGAAAGTATAAACAGGAGGACATCAGATAGAGATGCAGATAGAGGGTCAATAGACTGGCCTGTACAATATTTACAAAATTTGTTCCATTGGCAGGCGTATACCGATTTAGTGGAGGGATGCCTGGTAGCAAAGATAACCTCACAGACTTCGGGAGGGAGGTCGGAAGCTGTCAACTGTCGCAGCTCAATCTCCACGCAAGGAAACGGAGAGTGGACAGGTTCGGGTGGAGGACCCTCTCCAGCTGCAGCAACAGAAGATCCTCCCGAATGGGCAACCTGACTGGAGTATCGATGCTCCAGTCTAGAAGCTCGGGATACCAAACTCTCCGTGCCCAGTCCTGAGCCAAAAGAATAACTTGTGCCAGGACGCTCCTGATCTTCTTGAGAACTCTGGGCAGGAGTGGTATGGGCGGAAAGGCACATGGGAGGCCTGAGCTCCACTCGTGGCTTAAAGTGTCGCTGAGCGAGAGCCGCCTTGGAAACTCCAACGCGCAAAACTGCTGACACTGCGCGTTCTCTTTGGAGGCAAACGGATGTAGCCAATGCTCTCCCCACCGCTGAAAGAGATCTTGTGCCACCTCCGAATGGAGACGCCACTCGTGATCCGCAAGGCACCTTCGGCTGAGCCCGTCCGCCCTGGCTTTCAGAGAACCGGCTAGGTGTTGAACCACCAGGGAAATGCCCTGTTGTTCCAGCCAAGTCCAGAGATACAGGGTCTCTTGACAAAGAGTTCACGACCCCACTCTGCCCTGTTTGTTGCAGTACCACATGGCGGTAGTGCTGTCCATGAACAACTGTACAAGCCTTCCCTTTATCGACGGCAAAAAGGCTTTCTGTGCCAGTCAGATCGCCCGAAGTTCCAACAGATTGATATGGAGCTTGGCTTCCGCCAGAGACCAGAGTCCTCTGATCTCCACCTCCCCTAGATGGCCACTCCATCTCAGAAGGGACACATCCATCACTACTGTGAGATCTGGGTGGGGAAGGGAGAGGGGTCTGCCCTTGAACCAATCGCAGTCTGTTCGCCACCACTGCAGGTCTCTCGCAGTGCCCTCTGAAATCTGAACCAGGTCAGTGAGATTTCCTTGATGCTGTGCACATTGGAACTTCAGGTCCCACTGCAGAGCCCACATGTGCCACCGTGCATGGGTCACTAGCAGGATGCAGGAGGCCATGAGGCCCAACAGCCTCAGTCATTCTCACCGAAATCCAGGATAGAGGCCGAAACATCGGTATCATAGCCTTAATATCCTGGACTCGCTGTTCAGGAGTATAGACCTGAACCTGCACCGTGTCCAGAACCGCTCCAATGTAAGGAAGCGTCTGAGAGGGGGTCAGGTGTGATTTCGGCACGTTGATAGTGAACCCCAGCGAGTGCAGGAGGCTCGCCGTATTCTGGAGGTGGGAAACAACTGTTTGGGACGAGCCCGCCTTCAACAACCAGTCGTCGAGATAAGGGAAGACTGGAATCCTTGATTTCCGCAGATGAGCTGCGACCACCACCTGTAGGAAGCTGGCTCTGTATATACTATACCAAAGTGAGGTATAGTGTGCACAGAGTCCAGTGGAACTCCAAAGGTAGGCAGAGGTAAAGTTAGATAGCACCTCACTCTCTATTTGTGGTAGTGTGGTCGAGCAGTAAGGCAGTATCAGAGGACAGTGTTAAGCATTTGTTGTACACACTCAGTCAGCATATGAATTCACACACTCAAAGACTAAACTTCAGACCAATTGTTTTTGTATAAAAATATTCTTTTAGTCATTTTATTTTCTAGAACCAAGCAAGCCTGGCACAGGTAAGCAATAAATACTTTACAGTAGTAATGCAGTTTGTAAACAGTTTGAATTGTAATTGTATATGCACTTTGTTTTGACTTGCAGTATGGTTGCAGAGAAATGCAATACTTTGTAAATACAGTACATAGACTTGAATGGGATTTTCAGTAAAATACCAGGTAAGTTACTTTTTAGATTACTTTTCTTACTCAGTGTAGTATACCTGGATACTACACTGGGACATTTCCTGTAAACTGGTAAGTAAAAGCGTTTTTGTTAAACAGAACAATTTTAAAGAATTTCTTTAGGTTTTCAAACTCCACACTTGGAAACCTTTCCAAGAAAAACAGTCAATGTTATCCTATGGAGGAAAATAGTGTTATCTGTTTTAAGGTAAGTATTTGGTAGTGGGAGTTGAGGTTCTGGGGGTAGATTCAGGGGTCCCCCAGGGTCAGGGATGGACTCTTGTTACACCCTCAGCGGCACTAGGGCGGCCGGGTGCAGAGTGCTGAGGCCAAATGTTATCCAATGGGGGATAGGGGGCCTCCGGTTGGTGGCTGCTGACGAGCAGGCCACTTGGTTGTGGGAGCAAAGCTCCTGGACTTTAGCTCAGGGCAAATGGGGAAACAAAGTAGCACCAAAGGTGCGCCCTCAGCGGCACTATGGCGGCCGGGTGCAGGGTGATGTTTCGACAGCAGACGCCCTGTTGTTTGCAATGGGGAACCTCCGGTTTGCAAAGGAACTGCAGGCTTGGGGACGACGGTCTTCTAGGTGCGACCACCACTTCGAGAGGGAAGTTGGGGGTTGGTTAGGCACCATCAGTTTGGCCACCCTAGGCCGTGGGGCGTCGGGGTGCCTTTTGGGGTCGGATCTTCTTACCAGCTCCTGGTCGCGGTTGGGGGGACCTTCTGGATTTAGGCTGCAGGCATCGGCTGGAGGCTTGAGGCAGGTCAGGGGTCGCCGGATCTCGGGTGAGGATCGCCGGGGGGACCTCCTCGTGGTGTTTGCCCACTCGAGCTCGGGTTGTGGATGGCGGGTGCAGAGTGGGGCGGATCCGCGGTGACCGGCCGGAACCAGAGGTTGCAGATGAACAAATCCGTTGTTCACGGGAGACACAGTCTTTGAGGTTGAAAGCAGGCAGGTCCTCCGGGGTTTTTGAGGTTGCTGGCTGCAGGACACCCCGGGATTTCACAGGAGCAGGTTCGAGGTGGAGACAGGCCGGTAGGGCTGGGGCCAAGTCAGTGGGCGTCTTACTCTTGTTAGCTTCTGCACGGCTGTTCGGTCCTTCTTCTCTTGTAGTTTATTCTCGTCTCAGCAAGCAAGGTTCAGGGTTGCCCTTAAATACTAGATTTAGGGGCGTTACAGATAGGTAAAAAGGTTGGGACCAATGGGTCCCTTCCCTGGGGTGGGTACACCCCCTATTATGCCACCCTCCAGTGGGAGGGGGGCATAAGCCTTTCCCTGGTTGGCTGAGTCCCCCCCATCTGCAAGATGGCTGGGACAGAGTTGTGCTTCACCTCGCCTCCCCCATCTGAGGGGTGGAGTTGGCAGAGGTGGGCACACCTCTCTTCCTCACTTCTTTTTCCCGCCGGTTCTCCCGCCCAAAGTGGGGGTCAGAACCAGTGGGGACCAGTTGGTGTAAGCAGCAAGTGGCCTGGAGAAGCTCACAAAGGCGGCAAGCCTTTGAAGCTTCCCCTTCGTGAACCCTGCCCATCCTGGGGGAGGAGGCTTGGCACCTCGTCCCAGGATGTGCATTGTTTCAGGCCCCAGAGAGCAGCAGGCTCTCGACCCAGGGGTCCAGAATCATGTCTGGTGGTGGCAGCTGAAAGCAGCCACTCAGCCTGGACACTAGTGGTAGGTTAGTATTCAGGGGGTATCTCTAGGATGCCCTCTGTGTGCATTTTTGATCAAATCCCACACTGGCATCAGTGTGGGTTTAATGTGCTGAGAAGTTTGATACCAAACTTCTCCGTTTTCAGTGTAGCCATTATGGTGCTGTGGAGTTCGTAATGACAAGCTCCCAGCACCATATACTCTTAAAGGCAGTACTGCACTTACAATGTCTAAGAATGGACTTAGACACTGTAGGGGTACAGGGCTCATGCACCTGTACCCTCACCACTGGTATAGGCCACCCAGCTAGAGGAGTGACTGATCTATGCCAGGGCAGTGGGTTGTAGGCATGGCACACAGATGCCATGTCGACTCTTCACTTTGTTCTGCACCAAAACACGCAGCCTGCAAAGGCAGTGTGTGTGTAAAGGTACAGGGCCTCTAAGGGTGGCACAATAAGTGCTGCAGCCCTTAGAGGTCTTCCCTGGTCACAGTGCCCTGGGTACTTGTGGTACCATTTACCAGGGGCTGACCTGTGGCCAGAGATGCCAATTGGGTTAGTTTTGGGGAAAGAACACAGGCCCTGGGAACCTGATTGGCAGGGACCCAGGGCACATCAAGTCAAAGTGCATCAGTAGTCTGGCAAAAAGTGGGGGAGTTACTGCAACAGAAACTCAGCTTCACACACCACCATCACCTTTGTGAACACCCGAGCGGCGCTGGTGAGGCCGAAGGGGAGCACTGCACATTGAAAGTGCTCGTTGCCCACCGTGATCCGCAGGTAGCACCGATGGGCAGGCAGGACGGGAATATGAAAATAGGCATCCTGCAAGTCCAAAGCTACCATCCAGTCTCCCAGGTCCAGGGAAGACAGGACCTGAGCTAGGGTGAGCATCTTGAACTTCTCCTTTTAGAGGAAGTAGTTGAGGGCTCCGAGGTCTAGGATAGGACAAAGGCCTCTGTCCTTCTTTGGGACCAGAAAATAGTGAGAACAACCACCAAGGCCTTTTTCTGGCTTGGGAACCCTCTCTATAGCTCCCTTAGCCAAGAGACTCTGACTTCCTCGCGGAGCAGGGCAAGGTGAGCCTCCGTCAGCCGATCGCACACTGGAGGCATAGATGGAGGGGTACTCTTGAAGGGAAGGGAATAGCCCCTGCGGGCTATGTGCAACACCCACTTGTCCGATGTGATGTTCCGCCAGTGGTGGAGATGATGGCTTACTCTGCCACCGACTGGCTGAGAATGATCCTGGGGGAATCGGACTAGGAAGGTTTTGCAGTGGAGGAGGCTATCGTGGCATGGCTCGACTTCTGGCCTCCCGACCCACGGGGTCGGGGTGAACCGTGTCCATTGCCCGCAGAGGCTGCTGAATTTGCGGGGCAGGCTGCCCGGAATAGGGTTGGCGCAGTTGATAGCCCATTCCGCAGCCACGAAAGGAGCGAAAAGCAGATGCAGCCCGGGGAGTTGTAGTGAGGCCAAGGACTTGGCCGTGGCCCGCGAGTCCCTGAAGTGCTCAAGGGCAGTATCTGCTTTGTCTCCGAAGAGACGGGAGCCATCAAAGGGCAAGTCCATGAGGTTAGCTTGGACATCACCCGAAAAACCAGATGTCCTCATTCAGGCATGGCAACGTGCGGCCACCGTCGTGGAAATCGCTTTGCCCAGTGAGCCTGTTGTGTCCAAGCCACATCTGAAGGCAAACTTTGCTGCATTTCTCCTGTTTGAAATAGCTTGGGAGAGTAGAGCCCGGTCATCCTCCGAGACTCTGGACAGCACCTGCGCAACCGTGTCGCATATCGAATGGGAATAACGGCCCGAAAGGCATGTGGTGTTCACCAACAGCAATGCCAGACTGGCGGAAGCAAAAAAGTTTGTCCCGAAACTCTTCAGTCTCTTGGATTCCCTGTCCGAGGATACAGAAGGGAACGCACCACTGGAAGTGGAAGCCTGGGCCACCAAGCTTTTTGGGGTGGGGTGAGCGGTGAGGAAAACTGTCACCCTGTGCAGGGTGGGCAATCATCCTATTCACAGGAGCCCCTGTGCTGGGTTTGGACCAGGTGCCCAGAAGGACGTCCGTTAAGGCCTCATTAAAAGGCAGTAAGGTTTCCGATCTAGAGACCCAAGGCTGCAAGACCTCTTTCAAGACATTAGTCTTGACTAATACTGTAGGGAGCTGCAGGTCCAGAACCTCTGCTGCCCTACTCACCACCATAGCAAATGATGCTCCCTCCTCCGTAGCCAGGTTAGGGGGAGATAGCATACCAGAGTCTGGGGAGGTGTCCAAACCACTGGCATCACCCAGTTCCTCGTACCAGTCCATATCTTGTGTGTGCGCGATCCTGCTCCCCCTCCCAATCCTCTTTCTCCATCCTTAACCTTTCAGAATAGGGCAGGTTCAACGGCATGGAGCCGTACGGCGCTGGTCTCAAAGGGCGCCCAACCGGCTCCGTGCCGTCGGGAATGAGGATTGGGGAGGTACCGCCTGTGAGCGCTGTGGATCTGCAACCGGCATCGGTCCGTACCCGGGAACGGGTCCAATTGGGGGCCAGAGCTGCAGGCGTGGGAACCATGTAGGCCCCTCCATCCTCAGAGCCTGCATGGCCCAAAGGTGCGCTGGCATAGTCAAGCTGCACAAATATGGCACACCTGGCATCATAGAACTCATTCAGCTGGGCGGAGTCGCTCCGAGACCCGGAAAGGCAGGGTAACGCGGAGCCGACCCAGGCACCCGCTGCACGGAGCGGGGCCTCGAATGCACAGGTTCCTCCACCGCATCATGAGACTGGTGGGGTGAAGTCAAAGCATGCTATGACTTCTTGTGTTTTTGTGGTGCCTCTTACCTGACTTGGACGACGAGGACTTCGATTCACCGGAGCGGTGCTTGGACTTTCCTCTCGACCGAGACCTGGACCGAGACCGACGAGGCGACCTCCGCGGTGCCGGACACCGGGATGCGAGCACCTTTAGGGACTGCTCCCTCAAAGCCTTCGGCGCCGTGGCCCGGCAGTCGGAGCATGACTTCGAGTCATGGCCGCGCTCCAGAGACACACTAAGTGGGGTTCCGTGACCGACATGGCGCGGTGACAGGAGCCACACAACTTGAACCTCAAAGTCTTTTTTACTTGACATGTCCTACACACCAATAGAAGTAGACAAAAGGTCTAAAAAAGTCTGTCCAAAATTGACAGGGGGTAGCTCTCTGGTTGGTGCGGAAAGAAAAGAACTGACGTCAGCAGACTTCAAAACGACGAACACGACAGTCATCGACCGATGCCACCTACCAGCGCGCAGAGGTACTGCTAAGAAAAATCTTCTGGATCCAGCCTGGCGCCTGGAAGTTCAAAGGTAAGGAATCTGCAGCTAGATGTCTCCATCCGATACAATCAATCAGCATTTGTAGAGTGCAGCACTGTCACCCCTACGGGTATCTGGGCACTGTGCCTCCATCAAAGAGCCAGGTCTCGAGTCTCTTTCTGAAGTTTTCTAGCAAGGGGCCTGTACGGAACTGGAGGGGAAGGTCTCTGGGGGAAGATCTCTGAAGAGGGTCTTGGCAGCGATGTAGGAGGAGGAGTGGCCACCGCTGCGGCGGATGCCAAGGGTGTGTGCGAGGACGAGTGAAGAGGAGCGCAGGTGTCTAGCGAGTTGGTGGAAGTTCAGTCAATGGTTGAGGTATGCAGGTCCAAGGTCGTGGAGGGCTTTGTAGGCACGAGTGAGGAACAATAGCGCGTGTATTGGTTTTGTCTGTTTGTTCTTATATTTGAAGGTGGGAAAAACAATTAGTCTTCTGCATTCTATGCCTATGAAAGTTTTGAATGGTCAATGTATGTAAAGTTTAAAGGTGGAGAACAGCTGCAGGTTGTGAAATGTTCTAGTATTGGTTAGTTTATGGGTCTGAAGACCTCTGTTGAGTCAACATCCAGGGCAAAAAAAACAGGAAATTCCAAATGGCAAAAGAGTGAAAGTCACAAGGATCTGTGCAGAATAATCTTTGTCTAGGCAATGAAAAACTGCAGAACAGTTTTCTGCATTAAAAAAAATAATCTTATTATCCTAAACAGTTAACCAAGCCTTGGGTACTCATCCATGTACTCCATCCTGGAAATTAGGCTGAAAATCCAAGTAGGAAAAGGAGGAATGTAGTCTGATACAATGTGGGTGATTGCAACCTCGTCTTCTTCTATTCTAAGTCACACAACGTTTTACTGCTATTTATTTTACGTTCTTATTTACGTCTATTGTTTGGTCCTGACCTTTTCCCCTTGGGTCCAACCAATCACCACAGCATATTCAACATTACGGTGGAGGTTCTATGGGTATGAAGGATTGAATGGTCCATGCTGCCTCTGCAATCCTAGCAGAAGAAGAATGTATAGTTTGAAGTTTGCATATAGTAGGGTCCTTCTCCTTTCACTGGACAAAACAAAAAGTTACTTACCTTTGGTGATGCCTTATCTGGTGGAGACTATCTATCCGGAAGTTTCCTTAACCTTAGAAATATACCCAGGCATCAGACTGGGTCCGGAACTTTATTGTGAGTAGTACCCCGGTGCCCTGGTAGGTGGTGTAGTTCGGCTCCACATGGCGTCCGTGCCGGAAGTGACTTGCGCAGTGCCTATATAGGCGCCACTCCAGTGCACTGACATCAGTTTCTTTTTGCGGCTTTCCATGCCAGGAACGTGGAGCCACGAAAAACAGGGACCACTGGTAAGGAAGACTAGGACCCTGAAACAGGTACTGCCCTGTCCCTAGAAATCCATTTGCAAAGCGGGTAGGATGAGTGGGTCAGAAAGGAACTTGGTCATCTGATAGAGACTTCTAGCCGCAGATTCTTTACCTTAGAATCGATACCCAAGCAATACCACCCCAGAGGTGGGTCTGCGGAATGAAGTTACACTATAAAGTCCTGCAGGACCGAACGGGCAAAGTGCCCATCCAGACAGACCTGACTGTCCAGGCAGTAGTGCTTGGTGAACATGTGCAGCAAAGCCCATGTTGCTGCCTGGCAGATGTCCAGGACAGGAAGCCTTGGCTCTGGTGGAATGACCACGCAAACCCTCAGGGGATTGCCTTTTAGCCAGTGTGTAGCAGATTTTAATGCAGTGAATGTAGAGGTGAAACATTAGCCCCCGTGGTGCAGGGCCCTCCCCCTGCCCCCCTCTGGAACTGTGCATGGACAGCGGGCCCCTGATTTGAGAGGTCTGAGGGCCGGTATACTTCAGGGTCTAGTGGCCCCTCCCAATCCTTCCCAAGTCCCAGTACGTAGGAATAGGGCTCATGCGCTAGCCTGGAGGGCAAGGGTCCACTTGGCGCTGGAGATGGCATCAGGCAACGCCCCTCCGGCTCTGTGTCGGAGTCGGGAATGAGAATAGGGACGGTGCCATCGGGAGTGTGGATGGCGGGGAAGGTCAAGGTGGTATGACAGGCACCGGTTGGATCCATCTGTGGATCCAAGGGGCCCGACAGGTTTTGGGGGCGGACACGCTGGCAGGGAAACAGTAGGGGCCTCTCCCGAATCTGCAGGGTACAAAGGTGTGCCAGTGGGAATGGGCCGCCCAAATATGAGGTGCATGGCCTCATAAAATTTGCGAGGTTGGGTGGGGGTCGCTCTGGTAACTCAGGGAGGAGTGGAGCCGGACTAGGTGCAGGCTCAACCGCGGAGCCAGGCCTTGAATGATGACGCTCAATCCTCTTGTCAGAAGACTTCGTCAAAGGTCTCATCAACTTCTTACGCTTTCTTCTTGTGGGACTTACCCGAATGCCTGAACGACTGCGACAATGACTCCGCAACCCATCCCAGGACCATCCTCTCGATCAAGATCAAGACCGTTGCGGCGTCGAACAGTAAGGAGCTAGAGGGACCACTCCCTCAATGCCTTGGGGTGCATGGCGCTGCAGTCGACGGAGGTCTTCACTTCATAGTCGCACTCAAGGAATCAGAGGCAGAAAAGGTGCGGGTCAGTTACAGACATCTTTCAGTGACAGGTGCCACAGGGCTTGAAGCCAGCTTTCCTAGTGGACATCCCTGCCACATCAGGAGAAAGATCTAAAAAATCTTTGACAAAAAGTCTAAAAAGGTCAGTCAAAATATGACTGGGGGTAGCTCTTGCTGGATCTGCGCTGACTGGCTTGGAAAGTAAAGAACTGATGTCAGCGCGCTGGAGTGGCGACTATATAGGCACTGTGAACATCACTTCCGGTGCTAACGCCTCCAGGCGGAGCCAAATGATGCCACCTACTGGCGCGCAGGGGTAATGCTTGTGAAAAATGTCTGGATCCAGTCTGACGTCAGGGAATATTTCCAAGGTAAGGAATCAGCGGCAAGATGTCTCTGAGATAAAAGTGAACTGTCAATCCATGTCTTTACAATGTACATCCAGTGTGCGGTTTCTGCACACACCAACTGAGCAATAACTAACTTGCTGCCTGTGGTCAGTGGAACAAGTTTCAGCCATTGTGTTGTGTTCAGTGAACTAAGGCTTTTCTTAAAAGGACTCAGCATGCGCTGAGATCACATGTTCCACAATCCCAGGTACATACTCTGAGGCAATACACCCAAGACCTCACTTTCAAGCCAACTCTCCAGTCCTGATAGTGGCAAACCAGAAACCATACTTGCATGTTACTGCTCTTTTCCTGAAAGGCCAGCCTGTAACCTCAGCACATGCTGTGCCACGTCACATTTCCCCTCCAAACACAAACTATTCCCTGCACCCGGCCCACAAATGCAGAACCCCATACTGCTTTATCTGTGGGGTGAAGTCAGTGCACCCATACTCCTGATCTTGAACCAGTGCTCCAATCCTGGTCCGAGAGCTTCATCTCCCAAACCTGCGGCAGAGACATGCGTAGCACCAGGCGATCCATTTGCACTCCTGACTCAGTTTTACAGGAGTTTTCATCTGTGAATGTCAGAGAGGATGCAGTCGGGTGAGATTTGAACCTAAAGCACAGAGATCCTAGAATGGTGTAAATAAAGGATTCTATTGAGTTGAAACTATTAAACTACCCACTGCTGCTGCTTGCAAATGGATCAAATGACTCATCCAATCACATTTTCCATTTCATGTTTCCATTTATTTACAAAAAAGAGATAATTCTTCAGTCACTGTAATTTTCAGCTCGGGTGTTTGAAAGCATCATGACTGACCCACTGCCCACATAAAAACTTCTCTTAGACTCCTGACCACTGTGCACAAGAATTTGATGTGTAGGACCATAAGACCTGAAGTCTATCTACTCCCAGAACCCACACGCTCTTAAAGAAGGAAGTGTCAATGTCATGAGTTCCACGCTTCGAACTGAAATTTATTTTTTAGGATGGGAAGCCTGCGGCCAGGCCCTGCGCCAAACCCCCCGCATGCAAAGGCTGTGGAGAAGAGCGCAGAGAATGCGGTACATCCCTAGTCACGTGATCATGCCCTGGTTTCCCTATCACCGTTAACAGTGGTTTTCTTTCTAACTTTACCCCCTATTATCTCTGCCCCCTCCCCACCACAATGCACTGAGAACACAGGCTATCAAGGCTGGAACAGGAGGCGTTGGATCTGTTGGGAAGGCACAAGATTGGGAGTCAGGCTAAAAGGCATCAGCCACTTGCTTAGCACCTGAGAATAAATGGCTTAACTGCTTCTTCGAAGAAAAATGGAGAATATAAGAACTAATTATACTTAAAATTTACCACAGAAACTGCAATTCACATAGGGGCAAGTTGGGGTGTGGGCTTGTAATTTCTACCCATTCAAAGGGGAGTCCTTATCCATACAACTCGGAAGGGACAATACAGTTGCTAACTTGCCTGATAATATTGACTAAATACCTCCCCTATGATGGAGCTGCCCACCACAGCAGACTCTGCAGTCCTTAAAGGGTAGTTTATACAGGCAAACCAAATCAGCCTCAATTAATAGAATATTTTAATGTTAGTTTATGGAGTTTAGAGTCTACCCAGAAACCCTTTCAGAAAGTCCGGCACACTATACTGCTCCTCTGCTGCCCAAGGGTCACACTACGAGGACAACGATAAGGTGGAAAAGCAGATAGTAGTAACGCATCTGGGCTAGCTCCTCACGCCCAAGTGTTCTTCATAGCAACGAGCCATCGATCCTGCCAGTCTCTCATGTTAAGGCCATAGCGCCTCTCATCAGGAAGCGCAAACTGAGCTGGCTGCACCCACCTGGGGAGAAAAATAAAAACACAGTGACTGAATGGAAGCCAGATGTAGAAGAGACAGGTGATAAGTAGAAAACGGAAACACAGGAAGTCAGAGCGAGCCAGCAAGGAAGTACCAATGAGAGCTGTGATGAAACAAGCATTGGCAAAGCCAATAGGCTCGCCTTTGGGAGCTATTAGCTTTACCAATGGTTTTAGGGAAGCTGTGCATCATTGGTACTTGCAAACATTTTCCCAGTGGCCAAAAAGAGTAGCTTGTGGTGTGGTCGGGGGTCACATTGATACCAGCAGGGTGGGGCTTAGGTGAGAGTTAGATGTAAAGTGGGCGTAGGTGGAACAAAAGATGTACATGGTGTGGACTGTGATTCATGGAGTTATCTTGATTGTTTCATTCCATACTGCCCTCTAAATTATGCCCCTAGTCTCCAAAAGAGACACAGCTTTGACAATACTGTAGTATGCTGTATGTTAGTCGCTGTCTATCTACCGCACACACTGGGGTAAGCCTTCTGAGCTTGCTATCGCTACCTTTAGTGAGTCAAGTGTGCAAAGGAAGTAACTTGATTATTAAATTGGAAAGAAATAGAATCTTAGGCCTCACCATCTCTTTATTCCTTTAGTCCCTTATCTGTAAACTTTAGGAATGCTGAGAAACAGGCTCAGATAAGGTAGCAGGTGCTATAAACGCTCGCTGACAAAGAACCTTCACTTTGCCGAGACTTGCACTATATGTGTTGCTGGTAAAGAGTACATTGGGTTGTTCTTCTAACTGTTGTTTGTAATGTCCGTAAACACGCTTCCTTTACTGCTTCTGATTAGATTACTGTGTATTTTTAGAATTTTGTGAAACGTTCTCTGAATGTATCCCTGCACGGTTTTATACGGGTTCTATTAACATCCGTTAAAATGTTTTGAAGAGATGTGAATTACAGATCGTAATACAGCAATGCTTCACTGATGACGACTAGTCTTTTTCAGCACTTGTGTGTTAACATTTAATTCTGAAGTATAAAAGCTGAGAAGTACACATAAGATAATTGAGCAAATGCTATTTAAATTACAGACGCTGCTTCCTTCAAGACCTAAATAGAAACAGGATCGTTGAAAAGTGTACCAAGAAGGACTCGTGCACTAATAACATTTTACAGCTGGCATGCACTAGTAGTGCTGGAACAATTTTCAGAGTGGGAGTGCTGCTATTAATATTACATCACTGAACTCCTAGGAATTGTGAAAAATCCATGCTTCACACAAACAACAAGTGTAGCACATGTATTCAGTAGGAGAGTGGCAAGGGTGTAGTATGTAGCTGGGGTACATTTTTGAGCAAACCATATGTGGAAATTTGGTCTCCGCTAATATTTCATTTGGGCATCACCAATTGTATTGATTTATTTTGTTCCTATTAAAATCGTTGATTCCACCACACTTCAGAATTACAATGTGCTTAATTTTTTACTTTTCTAACTGCTAATATATTATGAAAAATGTGTACAGTTCATTTAAAGGTATTTAAACTTTGTGTGTGCTTGACAAAAATGACATCCTGCAGCCTTTTCTTTCGCACTCCCTGTACCCCGCAAGTTTGTTGCTTAGTTCACTTTACAAAATCCACTCACTTTGCATTCAGAGAACGAAAAGTAAACACCAACCTCCCTTTTTAAAAAATTACAGCAATTTGCCAGAAAGCATAGACTGACATTTGACCTCCGTCTTCGAATGCACAGCAAATGTGCCAAAATAAGAACAAAATTTAAAGGACTCTATTACTCATTCGCCTTCTGAACTCCACCATGGTCACAGGCATGAGTGATTGATGAACTCGTAGTGCCAGAGATACGTAGAATCAGTCATGTAGAAAGATAGTTCTCGTAGGAAAAGAGAACTGCTAGGCACTAAGGATGTAGGAAACCTTTTCAAAGAGAGACAGTACAGTTATTACAACCCACCGAGCTGTAGAAGCTAGTCCGTGAACTAGCCTAGAAGGAAGAAAGCCAGCAGAACACAAACAAGCACTCTCAAGGAGTGGCTCACGCAAAAGAAAAACAAGCATTGGCATAGCCAATAGGTCTCGCCTTTGGGAACTTATAAGTGTTTAGCCAGAGATATTGACTTTGCCTATGTCTTTAAGCTGTGCTGAACAGAAGTCTGCAGCTTGCTGAAAAGCTATAATAAAGAAGTGTCAGAAGCATTTTTGTTACCTTAGATATGACCAAGAAAGCATTATGTACAACTGAACGACCATATTAAAAAAGTATTAACAATAAATAATGTCTTGAGTTTTTTTTTGCCCTTTCAATGCTGGAAACTTGTATCTGCCTGTCCCAATGGTTGCTTGTTATGATTTTTTAGGTCTCGCCTGGCGTTAGCAGCGCACATGCGCTGCTCTCGCCATGCGAGGGCCTTTTGGAATCGATACAGATTCTGACTTGACTTAAAGCCACGCCCTCGTTTGTAATTGGCGCGCATCATCGTTTATGGTAAACGCTGACGCGTGATTGGAAAACGGCCTTTGTGGTGACCGCCTTGTCCACTTTTAGGACGGCCCATGTGGACAAGCCGATGCCATTTTGTTTGTGCTTTAATTTGCTTTGTAATTTGCATTTGTTTTTCCAATGTACGCTTTGTTTCAGCCTTCCAGAATTTTTGCTTACAAGCCGATGCCATTTTGTTTGTGCTTTAATTTGCTTAGTAATTTGCATTTGTTTTACAAATGTACGCTTTGTTTCAGCGTTCGAGAATATTTGCTTACTAGCGAATGGACACAAACAAAAGGTAGTTTTTTTTTGGGGTTTACGTAATAATGTTTTGTTTTACTTTGCGCTACCTGTTTATTCTTTTTATAACAATTACTGTTTGTTTAGGACTTGTGGTGATATATTTTCACAACAGTTAAGCACACGCAAGCTTGGAGCTTGTGCCCAGAATTACATACGTTCGTGCTACTTTGCGGCATTGAGCTTGTGACCAGTGTTACGTGCCTTTTGGAATAAATACGGATTCCAGATGTGCACGCGGACGGACAGAAGATGTGCACGCGGACGGACAGAAGATGTGCACGCGCGTTTCTGCACAATGCGCGCATGGCGTGCTTTCGCTTGTTATCTCTTCCAGCCAGGTCTCTCTCTGTCTCTGTGGTTCCATCTTGGCTTGGTCGGGCCAGTTTTGTTTTTTCGCCTTGGAATACAGTCTGAGTGTTGGAACTGTTTTTTGCTTCATTTTGTTCTTTGCCATTCTTGTTGTGCTTTACGAAATGTGAGATGCCCCCTTTGGTTATTTTGCTTTACTGGGCTTTGCCTATGTGCTTTTCGGTGACTCGAAGCGGAGGCTTTCCACATATAAATGCTCACAAGATAAACAGCCGTGCCTGTGATACTTTGCAGCGCTTTGCCTCTTGCGATGGCTGTGATAGCAGATTAATCAGATGGTGGTAAAACGAGGACCCAGCAGGCAGCTGTTGTGTTTTTTAAAGCTCGCAGCGGGGAGCGGGAACCGACCACAAAAAATCCGCACCTTTAAAGCTCGCAGCGGGGAGCGGGAACCGACCACAAAAAATCCGCATTTTCAGAAAGGAAAGCTAAGAACCAGATGCCACAAGCATTAAAAATGCAATAGGTCTCGCCTTTTATTAAGTTAAAGCCATTTGCTTTGCTAAACAATACCATTAGCAAAGCAAATGGCTTTAACTTAATCAAAGGCGAGACCTATTGCATTTTCAATGCTTGTTTTTTTATGGGGGCATAAATGACAGGAGGGTGAAGGTCAGTCAGTCAGTTAGTGAGAGAGTCAGTCAGTCAGGGAGAGAGTCAGTGAGAGAGAGTGAGTCAGTCAGTCAGTGAGAGTGAGAGAGTTAGTCAGTTAGTGAGTGAGAGTCAGTCAGTCAGTTAGTGAGAGTGAGAGTCAGTCAGTCAGTGAGAGTGAGAGAGTCAGTCAGTCAGTGAGAGAGAGTGAGAGTCAGTGAGAGAGTCAGTCAGTGAGAGAGTCAGTCAGTGAGAGTGAGAGAGTCAGTCAGTCAGTGAGTGAGTGAGTGAGAGTGAGAGAGTCAGTCAGTGAGTGAGAGTAAGTCAGTCAGTCAGTGAGTGAGAGAGTCAGTCAGTCAGTGACAACATGTCTTGACGGAAGAACCAACAACTGAAAATCAAACAGCATCCACATATCAAGTACAGACCAGACCCCAAACAGTGATCACCAGCACAGGTGTGACTGCTAACCCACCAAACATAGGAACCAAGACCACCAGCACAGATGCCAATGCAAACCTAGAAGTAACACGAGAACAAGTCCTGACTGAAGAACCAACTGTAAACCAAACAGCACCCACACATCAAGCACAGACCAGAACCCAACAGTGATCTCCAGCAAAGGTGACACTGCAAATCCACCAATGACTGTCGAGAGGGCAATCAATCCAGCAGTGACTGCAAAGCAAGCCAACGAAACTAAAACAAGATAGCATACCACAGATGGACAACAACTTCAGCAGCAACAAACCGAGCTGCAATAACAGAGACGCAGCTGCAACTAAAAGGCACATAACTTCTAAAAACTCAACTGTGACCACAACCGGGGGGTGCCTGTGCAAGAGCAACGCGGACATTGCAATAATACGTAAAACCTTATGTTGTCAATTCCGTACCTAACGTAACGTAACCACGCAAGTTATTCTTTGGCCTTCAGAAATAAGGCCTTGGCATAGGAGATGTTTGCCAATCACTCACCATCCTACAGACTTTGGAAATAATGTCCATTTCGAGGCGAGGATCAAGTAGAAACTGGCTTTTTCTTCATCTATATACCCCAAAACTGGCAGCGGCCCTTAACTCGGGATTGCACCACAGTATAGAAGCGCAGGATGGCACAACAGAAGCCTCGCCCAGGGGAAGAGGAGGGGACGCACTCCTCACGCAAACCTCTCATTCAGTTACATTAGTAAAATATGCCCCAAATACCCCTCCTGCCCCGTTGCAGCTCCTGGTGATTTTCACTGGTCCACAGCATGAACACTGTGCCCGGGCGAAATGAGGATAAAACTGCCCACTGCCCCCGAGGACTCACGCTTCCATCACAGCATCCTGCAGGGGAAGGAGGTCTAATTCCAGAAACGTGGCGACAACCTAGTGCTTTAATTAAAGTCAATTGTAACCAAGCAGAAAGTTCCGTTTCCAGGCGCCTCAGAGCGCCCAGAGGCCATTCTACTCACGGCACAGCACTATTATCTTAATTTAAAATGCAACATAAATCCAATGGTTTTAGGTCCTCTTTTAATACAAGAACAGGTAAGAGTCATTTTTGCGTTTTTAAGGTGAGGGGAAAGTCATCTCCAGGCGCTACAAATGTTCCCCTGCACATTTTTTCATGTGCCCCAGGTTATGTTTGCACTCTCTAAACGCAGTGAATAAATTAACCAGCGCACTGATGAATACATAAACGTAAAACAAACAAATACAGATGTCAACTCACCATTCCTGATCTTTTTGTGCCTAAACCTGTGCATTGGAACACATGGGTCGGAGGTAGTTCAGGCGAGGGGGGTGATTCCCCTGATGGGGGAGAGGGGCCACTCTCCCGGGTTCCTGTCCCAGGGAGGGAAGGGTGGTCTGCGCGCCGATTGCAGGGAGCTCCACAGTCTGGGAGGGGGTGGTGGGGAGATAGCGATCCCAGAAAGGGTGGGTTTCCGCACAGATTCCAGGGAGGGTATGGTGGTCGTCTCGTGGGTTCCAGGGAAGGTGGTGGTCTCAGCACCGGTTCCAAGGGGTAGAGGGGTCTCGGCACTGATCCCAGGGAGGGGAGGGGAGGGTGGTCCCCGAGCAGTCCAGGAAGGGGGGGTTAATCCAACGAGGCGTGAGTGGTCGCAGCACGGATTCCACGGACGGCAGGGTGGCCTCACCAAGAAGACCCTCAGTCCAAGACCTCTGAGCGCATAAGACCTCCTCGAGTCAGAGCGCAGGCTGCTCCTCCCAGGCTTGCATGGGTGCGCGTGAGTGGGGCGGATCACTTACACAGCGCCCCCCACGCATCCACCCGTCCAGCAGCATGGTCCATCGGAGGAGTCAGTGTGTGGGAGGGTAAGGTTTCTGTGGCACAGGGCAGCGCACCCAGTCCGGCGAGCTGTCTGGGGCTGCACATGCCCCCTACAGGGCGGCTCCAGCTGCGGTGGGCTCAGAGAGGCCCCTTAGCCCCTCCCCGGGCTGAACACATGTCCCTTCCACAGCTGTGGGCTGCGCGAGAGGTGGGGAGGGGCAATAGGATCGGACTGTACACTCTAAGTCTGTGTGCGAGCTCGCACTGCAGACATTCCATACCTTCCCCTGCCACAGCGCTGGCCAGTAAGGGAGCTAGCTCATAGACAACTCAGAGGGTCAATGCGCCCGCTCCAGAGATCTGTGCGCAACGCACATTGGCTCTATAGGATTACGAGCTAACTTAAGTGCGTGTGTGCCTGAGGAAGAAAAGGGTGAGAGCGCATGTGCAAAGCAACAACTTTAGGTAAAACAGCGCAGTGCGTTTAGGCGCCTGCTGTAGAGATCTGTGTGAAACGTAAACGTTACTGGCACGGACGACTTCCTTATATGTGGGATAAAAATAATGTGGCCTTCAGTTGGGTATGAATTACGTCTAATTTTAAAGTTCCCACAAACAATATAGTCTGTGTGCCCGTTACATAAATCTTTAATCCTAGTGACTGAAGGGCTGTGTAGTGCAAATTCCAGGAAACAGCAGTGACTGGCGCTTTTGACCAGTCAGCAGGGAACGATGCTGGTAATGGAGGGTGGGTGTGCATTGAATGAGCGCGAGGTGTGAGTCTTGTGTGTGCTGATAAGCAGCGAGGGGGGGGGGGGAAGAGGGAGTTGTGTCTGCGGATGCCTGCTGCGAGGGTGCACGAGACGGCCGGGGCAGGCAGGCAGCGCGTGCTGGTTTTAGTGCAATGAATGGGCAGGTACTGTCAGGCTTCCCCAGACAAAGTAGTAACCTGATCCACAACAGATGGCGCCAATGCTCGCTCCCGACAGCTGTAGGCCATGGGAGTGAACATTTACAGAGAAGGTGGGACATGCACCTGCCTTTGGCCAATTGCGTGCTGAAAGCCACACGCAAAGGCCAATAGAAAGTGTGGGAAATAAAAAGCCACACGCACAAGTTTAGTGAAAGTCTGGAGAAGTCTGTAGTGATTCCAAGAGGCCCTCTGCTTAGAGCAGTACATGCGCGCTGCGCTAGGCGAGACCTAAAAGGAGTTCCTGGAAAGCATGCATTGATTGAAGAATACAAGGAGCCAGTCAGAGTGGTGGTAAAGAGGCTATGTTCCACAGGAGGAACAAAGACACATTGGATGATTTACAACAAATAAAGCCAGCATACAGAATGCAAGCAAATGTGAGTTACAAAAGCCAATGGTAAGCAATGGGCAGAATGAATTCCTAGATAAGCTTCCAGCATTTTCCAATTATGTCTTCTTAGAGAAAGGAGAAGGGCAAAAACTAAGAAAGTACAGAGAAAGGAGACAGACTTTAAAAAAGGAGACAGGCAAAGAAAAATTAAAAGAGCCATGTGAAAGAAGGATCCCAAAAAGATCTCAGAGAAAGCAGAAGGAAAGTAAAAAGATGAGAATGAAAGGAGAAAGTCTCAGACAAAGAGCAAGGGCAAAGCAAAGAGAAGGGCCCGAGAAAAGCGCAAGACTCAGAAAAGATAAAATTACTTGAAAAATTAGAATGAAATAAGAAGGTCTCAGAGAAAGAACAAAGGCAAAGACAAATAAAAACAAAATAAAGAAAACAAAGGAGGAAAGCAAAAAGAAAGGAGTAGGGTAAAGAGAAAGGAGACAGTCAAACAGATAAGGAGACAGTCAAACAGATATGGAGACGGCCAAAGAGATATGAGATGGGCAAATAGATAAGAGACATGCAAACAGAACAGAAGGAAAGTGGAAAAATTAGAATGAAAGTAGAATGTCTATTAGAAAAGACAAGGATAAATAGAAAGAAAAAGGTCAGAAATGAAGAAAGCGAAAGAAAAGGGGAAAACAAAGATCGGAAATAGAATGAGGGGATGTAAATAAGAAAAGAAAAAGAAAAAAAAATAGAGAAAGGAAATGCGGCAGAGGCGGGCAACAAAAATAGAGCCCGCACAAAGGATAGCAGTAATGTCGAAGGTGGAGCAATAATCTGAAGGAGGAGACCTAAGAAAGCTACAGTTGGAGAGTGGGGACCAAGGAGAGAAGATTTGAGAAAGGAAGAGCAAATATGAGCAGCCATGAAGGAGTAGACAGAGGGAATGAATGAGCACAAAGCATTAATGAGCATAGAGTGGCAATAATGATAAATAAGGAGAAAAGGGGAAAGAACAAGAAAGAAGGGGACAAAGGAGGGCAGCTATGAGAGAGAAGATAAAGATTTGCACAGCACTAACTATGGAAGCCCACTCTTGGGGTTTTTCTAACTGCTGCCTATCCCAGTCAGCCCTGAAGGATTCTAGGCCGCAACGCGAAGCATCCTCAAGTACGTTAATGTCCTACAGAGCACGCTGTGCTGCTAGGAGTTAGCCATACCTAGCTCAAGTCTAGGCCAAACCACTCATAACAAGCCAGCAAACCCCACCCAGCTCTTCTCAGCTGCTACAAACAACTCCCAGGACAGCCAGCTGCCACATAACTACAATGCCCTTAATTTCCTCACCTTCCAAATGACAGATAACTGAAAAAGCATACAGCTAACTTATCACCATCCACAATTCACACTCACTGCTTACTGATGTGGTGATCTGGAGGCCATGAGTTCGAATCCCAGCAAGGCCAGCTCAGCCATCCATCCTTTCGAGGACAGTAAACGGAGTACCAAAAATTGGGTTATAGTAACTCCTCTTCCTACAACCTTAGGAACCGCAGACGTCTGCTATAGAACGCTACATAAAAACAAACAAACATTATTTCTTATTAAAATCCATCTGCGCCATGCTGCTCCCAGGAGCAGAGCGACTCGAGAGAGCCATCAGCCACCTCAAAAGCACTAGCGCAAAACCCACACATCTGACCATCTTATAAATTATGCAACAGGAATTTTGTAACGAGCACTGTCGTCCTAATGTTTCCTGGTCTACATTTATAAAACAAACACTAAAATAGTAAAAGCTAGTCTACTTAAGGCAGTTTGCCACTGCATCCACCCCCTCTCACATCCCCTAATCCTACACTCAGGGCTTTAAGTGGGATGAAAAAACTGGGGGGGTCTCTCAAAGGGGCGTGGCCAGTGTCATTTAAGGGCGTAGCTTAAAAACACGTAAGCTAAAAATCTGTGCTTAGCATAGTGTGTCGCCTGACTTGTATTTTGCTGTTTTTGTCATTGCATCCAGATATATGATACAACAAGTAACATCATACCTACAACAAGTGAGGACTATTGGCTTTGTCGATGGTTGTTAGTTGCATAAGAAAAATAAGCAGCAACTATGGCTTGTATATAATATTGAAAAAGCTTCCACTTAAAGCCCTGGTGACACCAGGACAATGTTGCTGCTCCTGAGTTTCAAAAAGCGAAGGGAAATCCAGAGAGAAAATGTCTCTCTTTAAAGGATTTCCATTCCCCTACAACGCTCACCTGGCATGACGTCATGCTGTAACTGAAGTCCAGAAAAAAACGGACTGCGTGTGCCAGAGCACAATACAGAGCCCGATAGAGACCCGTTTCGTGCCCCCCTTTGAAAAACTGCCAGTGCTCAGCACCGGTGAGACCCGGCCCACTTAAAGCCCTGCCTACACTACATCTAGACGTAAAATCAAAGTGAACATCGCTAAAATCACACCTATCAGCATCACTGCTGGTCTGTTGCCTGCTGCTCTAAGGTCATTTCACTGCAGGTGTCCAGGGCAGGCCTTTAGCATGAACGAGCTGGGCCCAGGCCCAGGGCGCCAATACTCAGAGGGGCGCACGGAGCTGTGTGCATTAAGGTCATGCATACAGCAGAGTCTCTGTAATCTTGCGCCAGCCTTGTCCCTGCCTCTTCCTTTCTGTTTGATTTGCCAATTTAAAGCGGTTTTGGTCCTTCATTAGCATATGGCGAGCGATGTTTTTAACACCCCTTTAGCCCCTTTTCTTGTCCTCCCTTCACCCTCTGACCCCTGCTGGCACACATCAACAAACCCATCATCTGCGTGAGGCAGCTCAGTTATCGGTGATTAAGGTGAGCTGGGGGAGGTCCGGGGATGTTTGTGTTCAGGGGCCAGTTCCTGCTCATCCAGGTACTGACCAATGAACACAAGAGGGACCCCCTGCTGCCTCATTTAATTTATTGCTATCAACAAGGGCGCCAAATTTCTCTCCACCCAGGTAGCTATCTCAGCAGAGGCCGGCTCAGGGTGTCCTCTTGCTAGCAACGGTAAAGATGAAGAACATGTCCTTAATGCTGCATGTGGCCCATCTTTTGTGATGTAGCTCCTCCCCCGAGACTCCTTGTAAACTAAACCTGGCCTCTTATTGCACTGCTACAAATGCCAAGTGGAACCCTGGGAGAGGACTGCATTGGAATTTCGCTCCTGTGAAATATATTATTCTGACACTAGAGGACACTGTAGTCTTACAAATGGGCTCGACCATGTCATAATGGATAGAGAGGCTTCGCTCTCCTAAAACAGGAAAACTGTTCAGGAAAGGGGTCCATGCTGGCCCTGCCCTATGCATATAGTTAGGACTAGGGCTTTTTATGCTTTTAGTTATAGATGAGGTCCACTGCTTTTTAGAAAATTAACCAGTGATCACTCTGTTTTGTGTGTGTCCAGTTGATCATTTTCTATGTTTTTTTTTTTCTTTTTTAATTTATATCATATATAGGGTTACTGTATAACTTGTGTGCACTTGTGGGTCTAAAACTCTGCAAACAACATTTGAAATTCTCCTAAGACAGGTAAGTGGTGAGCGACTTTATGAGCAAACAAAAGACCGTCAACAGAAAGCTATGTTTAGACACACATCATGTCCATGCAAGCTGCTGAGGAGTCCCTCACTTTACCCTGGGTCAGCCCTGCGCTTGATTCTCCGGCCCCCTCCACTATCCGAGGCCAGTGTTCATCCACAGCTGATCCCAGCCTATAAAACCTCCTTTGATTCTATCGTAGGGGACGGGGGACGGGGGAGGGGGTAGGGGGGTATGAGGATGTGGCACAGCGGCCAGAGTTGCCAACTGGGAAGCTAGGGTCCCGGGTTCGCATCTCGGCGTCGGCTCAACATCCTGTGATTCTGGACAAATCACCTTATCTCCCCCTGTCATGGACAGCGCCTGGATACCCTCACAGGTGATAAGCCATACTAAATTTGGCAAAAAGTCAGAACTAAAAGCATGTTTTCTGTGATTTGGTATAAATCTGTTCAGCCGTTTGTGAAAATAGTGGACATGAAGGGGTTAACTCACAGAAAAAGTTAGAGATATATGGCTGTTTGCGCCTGCTGTTCTCCCAAAGTACAAAAAAAAAAAATAGGCCCTTCTGATTGGTCGGGGGAGCCCTGAAAACGATTTGGAACAAGCATTTGGAATGTAAAAGGCCTCGCATTACTGAAAGTTTAACCTATTGTCGTTGCAAATAATAATGCAACACCAATAGCTCAAACTTTCAGTAATGTGAGACCTATTACATTGCAAATGCTTGTTGAATTAGGGGACGGCAAGATTTCTGCAGGCAGCAGACCAGAGCGCTCGAGAGGTATAGGGTTTAAAGTAGTGAGTTAACTCAATAGGACCCTGGACGTGCAGGGTCTTGAAAGCTATACACAAGGTTTTAAACTGAATTTTTTTTACAATTTCGAATCATCTGCCCAGTACAGACAGAGACTTCTGTGGTCCCCACTGCCTGTTGAAAGAGATGGAGGGGGAAGAAAGGGAGCAAGAGGAGGGACAGGGACTGGGAGAGAGGGAGAGAGAGAAAGAGAGAGAAAGAGAGGGAGAGAGAGAGAGTGTGTGTGAGAGGAGGGATACAGAGCAAGAAAGAGAGACAGAAGGAGAGGAAGCATCTTTGTGATAGATGTGGAAAGGAGGAAACAGCTGCAGATAGAGTGTGTGTGTGAGAGAGAGAGAGGGATTGGGAGACAGAGGGCAGCAGTGAGTGTGTGTGTGTGTGTGTGTGAGAGAGAACGTCACGGACGGACATCTTGCATGCAAGCACGTGCATTTCTACGTCACGAGCTGGAGCCGCGCGTTCATAAGGGGGTGCAGAATCAAATCATGTTGAAGAACTGGGTGAATTCAGCGGCCTTGGAAAGCTAAATCTATGTCAGGACCCAGAGGCGAGGATTAGGCTTGTCTCTCTTCACTTTTATTACTATTAGATTACTCCAGCAGCCATTTTTAAGTACGTAAAATTCATCAAAAACTACATTTCCCATGAAAACTAGGGATTGACATCAACATAGTTCAACCAATAACATAACAGTCCATTGTATAACGTCTCACGTCGCCCTTCTAGATCCCTCTTTCTTCACTGCTCCAGCAGCAATCAGATAAGTGCGCTTTGTTTTTCTTTGATATTATCTTTGGTAATTGTGAGCGCAGCGGGAGCTTTCCACTCCGCGGCCGCTTTTGCTGTTGTTTAATTGCCTGTGATTATCGCCGCAGGAGCCCTCGCTCCTAGGTGGCTTTTTCCCCATTAAGGCCCGTTCACGTGGTGCTTTCTTCCGACCGGCAGGGGGCTCGTGTTATTGATTTACGCGTGCAGCGCGTCCTCTACCCCCCCGCAGCCGGAACACATCAGTTTCTGTCATTGACACTGACGCATTGTTCCAGCTGTGGTTGTCAGACACGGGGAAGGTGCTGTAAGCGCGCGCGTCCTAAAAGAATTGAAATTGACATTATCCACACGCGAGCTGATAGATTTTCAAGATCAGCTGATTCGACACTCGCATAGTGGTTTAATTAAACAAGCCGGTGCCTGAAGGGACAACAACCTACGGGGTAAGGTATTTTTACTGTAAAAGGGACACCCCAGGCACTTTCTACCCCACAGAATTAAGGGGGCAGTTCCTACATTAACCTATACTTGTCTTTAAGACTTTAATCCCTCAATTTACGGTGGGAAGCTTTTTCCCTCAACTAATTTGACCTCATGGAGTAGGAGGAGACTGGGGACTATATGGAAGAGGAGGAAGTTACCTACCTTCCTATAGATGACCAGTTTTGCGAGGTCATGGACGCATCCATCCTCAGGGCTGCGACGCAGGTGGTGGCCCCCCTGGAGAAGAGATTGGCGGCACTCCAGGCGCAGTGCCAGCAACCCCTCAAAGTGAAGGAAGATTCTAATGGGCCCCCTACCTCCTGGACAGGCGGCTAATCCACCGAGAGCCCCCCCCTCACGAGTGTGGAGAAGCGCAAGCGCACAGACTACCCTGGGGTTGACTTCGACGCTTTCGCATGCCTTAAGAAGGCCTTTCTAGGGGGGGGAGGGGGGGGGCGTGGCTTGAGCAGCCACAAGATGGCGGCGACTCCCTGAGGCTCCGTGCGTCGGCTGGGGCCGTTTTACTCTCGGAGCGGCAGTTTCCCGTTTCCTCCCTCATGGTGTGAGGAATAATGAAGCGCTGACGCAGGGGCACAGGTAGATGTTGTTTTTTCCATTTTTAAACATAAGAGCAAACATTCCCTTTTCCCAAGTTTGAAGAGAAGACCCTAAGACTAGTGAATCAGATAAAATAAATCCGTGATCTAAATGTATAAGGACAACAATAAATTTCCAAGTTGCTAAAGTACAAAATCATGTGTGAAGAGAAACAAATGTAAATATATAAAATCAAACAATATTAAAAAGAAATGCTTATAAAAATGAGTTTATTAAAAAGTTTTAACAATGATACCACAAAATGTACTGTAAGTGATTAGCTAGAGCACACTGTTTTTACATTATTAAAAAACATTTGTCAATTTACAAATATTACAAAAAGAAAAAAACTTGACGCGGCGTTTTGGTGATAAAGTATTTCGTCACCTTCTTCAGGACAATAGAGCAATTTAAAAATCTGAATAACAATAAAAACACTATGTTAGAAGCAAAGAACATTCCTTTTTCTACAAATAACGAGAACACACATTTTTTTAGCAACTTAGAAAAATAGTTCTCATTGAACTTTTATCAAGCTATATCATGGTTATTTACAGTATCTGAGGGTTCTACTGGTTATTTTAAGATTTTCTTTAAAAAAATATATAGCAGCACCATAACGCTGCCTCACATGAATTATTTAGTATGAATATTAATATTAACACGACATACCTTTGGTCATGACTCTGTAGCCTCTAGATTATCATATTTGGCTATCAGGGGGAATCAATTTCCCATGTGTCGTCTTTAACGACCTTGAGGACACTGTTACTGCTCCTGAAAGGGTATGATAACACAAAATTCATAACCTCTTCTCAGTCCGTTTTATACAAAAAAGTTTTACAAGTGAACCCTGAATAAGTCCACCCACCTGTATACTCTGTATTTCTTTAAAAACCCGTATTATTAAATTTTGGGTCTCCTTTTCAGTGTGTTACACCGTAAATAGCTATACAAAAAAATGGTTACACATTAGTCAGTCACTTTTCTTAGTCTCTGGTTTAGCTGAAATATTAATGAAGCAAACCTCATTGAAAAAGACATCTGCCCACCTGTATAATCCACTATTTCTTTGCAGACTTGGACTGTTGATGGTCCCCTTTATTTTAAAAAAAGTTCAATTCACTGTAAAGTAAGAAAATAAGAGACCTTGGCTTATAAACTGCCCATTGTGGTCGTGTACCCGATCATTTCTAGTTCTCATTGCGATTTCTCACCTTATTCAATTTATGAGATACGTAGAATATATTAATTGGCAGAATCCAGGAAAGTGGATCTCTGGACAACCTTTTGCCTAGAAAAATAGACCCGCTATTATAATTGGAACCACCTCTTGAGACAAATATAATAAGTATAGCAACAGCCCGATGAGTTTTAAACTTACCTCACAGGTCAGGCGTTTTTAAATTCAAGCCTTTAAATGTGGAGTCTGCAGTCCCCAGAGAGTGAGATGACCCCAAATATCTACGATTGACTAGAGGTTTGCTTCATTAATATTTCAGCTAAACCAGAGACTAAGAAAAGTGACTGACTAATGTGTAACCATTTTTTTGTACAGCTATTTACGGTGTAACACACTGAAAAGGAGACCCATAATTTAATAATACGGGTTTTTAAAGAAATACAGAGTATACAGGTGGGTGGACTAATTCAGGGTTCACTTGTAAAACTTTTTTGTATAAAACGGACTGAGAAGAGGTTATGATTTTTGTGTTATCATACTCTTTCAGGAGCAGTAACAGTGTCCTCAAGGTCGTTAAAGACGACACATGGGAAATTGATTCCCCCTGATAGCCAAATATGATAATCTAGAGGCTACAGAGTCACGACCAAAGGTATGTCGTGTTAATATTAATATTCATACTAAATAATTCATGTGAGGCAGCGTTATGGTGCTGCTATATATATTTTTTTAAAGAAAATCTTAAAATAACCAGTAGAACCCTCAGATACTGTAAATAACCGTGATATAGCTTGATAAAAGTTCAATGAGAACTATTTTTCTAAGTTGCTAAAAAAAAGTGTGTTCTCGTTATTTGTATAAAAAAGGAATGTTCTTTGCTTCTAACATAGTGTTTTTATTGTTATTCAGATTTTTAAATTGCTCTATTGTCCTGAAGGTGAATAAATACTTTATCACCGAAACGCCGCGTCGACAGTTTGTTTTTCTTTTTTGTAATATTTGTAAATTGACAAATGTTTTTTAATAATGTAAAAACAGTGTGCTCTAGCTACTCACAGTGAATTTTGTGGCATCATTGTTAAAACTTTTTAATAAACTCATTTTTATAAGCATTCCTTTTTAATATTGTTTGATTTTATATATTTACATTTGTTTCTCTTCACAGATGATTTTGTACTTTAGCAACTTGGAAATTTATTGTTGTCCTTATACATTTAGATCACGGATTTATTTTATCTGATTCACTAGTCTTAGGGTCTTCTCTTCAAACTTGGGAAAAGGGAATGTTTGCTCTTATGTTGATATATACCCATCCCTTTTCCGAGGATCAGGGTACCTCCCTTATATTGTGACAGTTTTCCGTTTTTAAGCCATTTTTTGCCCTGTTCCCCCCGCGTCACGCTCCCTTCACAAATGCTGGTTCCGGCCGCCATTTTGTATGCAGCGGGAGGCTGAGGTGTTTGTCAGGAATCTTGGACTGTTTTTCATTCTGACCTACATTTGCTCTTCACTGCATACTGGGCATTCAGCTGCTTTACCTCTTCAATTTTCAAGGCAGTTTAGTTGTTCTTCACTATAAGTGTTTCTTACCTGCCAAATTGTGTGGAGACTTATTTAAATAGCGGTAAAGTGAAGTAGTTATTACGCTGCTCGACAGGTAGTTTTTGAGGTTGTTGTACAGCTGTGCTATATCTCTTCTACATATTTATGGAGTCTTCTCCCTCCTCTAATCAGAAAGGTCCCTCTGCAACCATGTCTTCTCTACGCAAAGAGCCTAATACTGCTGCCTCAAAGCGTCACAAGAAGGATCCTAGCTCCCCTACAAAATCTCCATTACCCATCACGTTGGAGGATCTTATGGAGGAAATCAAGCTTATTTAACCCTTTGTTATTGAGACCAACACAACTCTTCAGAGGCTTGAAGAGAAATGGTTCAATTTAGAATCAAGGGTTTCGGCGGTGGAGCAGAGGATCAGCGATGCTCAGGATGTGCTCCCTAAGGTTGAAGCGATGTCTAAAGAAATAGCCCTTCTCAGACAACAGACGGAGGATTTGGAAAACCGTATAAGGCGCAACAACCTTAGAATTTACGGTATTCCCGAGGGAGAGGAGGGACCGGACATGCTTGCCTTTCTTAAACTCCACATACCTAAAATAGTTGGCCTTAAGGAGAGTACCACACTTAACCTGCAACGTGCTCACCGTATTGGACCCAGACCTGGTGGGTTCTCCTCTACATCGTCAGTCAGTCGCCCGCGAGGGATAATTGTCCTCTTTTTGGAATATACTGAGCTGTTGATGGTCTTGTCTGCCGCTAAGCAAAGAAAGCAGATGTTGTGGTCTGGCTAAAGAATCTTTTTCTCTCAAGACGTGGCGCGAGCCACCGCCGCACGTCGTAAAGAGTTCCTTTCACTTTGCCCAGCTCTTCGCTCCATGAACGCCAGATATGGTCTGGTACATCCTTGCTTTTTTACAGTTACATACAAGGCAATTTGACTGCCCAGAGGACTTACAAAGGTTTATTCTTCGTCACAAGGGTGATGAAATGGATCTTGGCAAAGCATGACTTTTGATCTTTCCGCCAGGTCTTATTCCTTCTTTGCATAACCCTTCTTAATTCACAGGTTGTGTTTTTTTTTTTTCTTCCTGTGGTCTTATGATGATTTACTACTCTCCGTAAAAGAGAAAAAGTGGACTACCGGAAAACCTGTATATTGTTTTTTCTAATAAGTTTAGTTCCTTTTGGCACATCTTCCCTCAGTTTGCTGGTTTTTGGATGGCTATTGTTAGTTGTCGCTGCTATCCGTTTATTTCACTTGTGTTTGTTGTGTGTTTGCCTTCTCAGGCAGTTATTCCTCATTAATTATGGGGTTTCCCTTCACAGATGTCTCTTGTCCAGTACGGATACCTCTCCTCGATGTTTCCTCCTTCCCGTTCCTTCCTTCCCGCTCCTAGTGTTCATAGCCCTTACTCACGTTTGGTAAGTGTCACTCCTCATATTAAGTCAGTTCATATTATATGTTTGTGTATTTTTAGTTTTTATCTCCATATACAAATATGTTCATTATACTTCTCTAGCTGCTGCTCCATTCCATATTCTCTCTTTTCCCATTCAATTTTTTCACGGTCCTCGCTGTTTCTCGCTGACCTTGCTGATTCCGCGGTCTGTCTTTCCTTCACGGCTCCCCGCTTCCCCATGCTATCTCTTTTATTCTGGAAATTTATTCTACTCACCTTGACTGAAGTCTTCTGGCTTCTTGTCAGCTTCTTTTTTTTTACCCTCTTCCCTTTTTTCCTTCTGTCTTTTTCTTTTTTTCCTGTTCTTTGTTCCCTGTCTTTTAGCTTTTCTCCTCGTATCCTTTTTTCATGTTTGCTTTCATTGCAGTTACTTATTTATTGACTTCAACTTTTGCATGCTGTATTTTTCGCTTTTACCAATTTTAGAAATTTCTCGATGCCGTTTAATGCCTTTTCCCTTTTGTGATGACTGATAATATTCGCATTGTTTCCTGGAATGTAAAGTGTTTACGTAACTCCATTAAGAAGCAGAGGGTACTTACCCATTTATCCAGATTACGTTGTAACATTGCGATGTTACAAGAGACTCATCTTACTGACAATGATATTAATTCCCTTAAAAAACAATGGGTTGGTCAGGCGTATTGTTCCCCTGCTAAAGATAGGAAGAATGGAGTGGTGATATTTCATAAATCCCTTTCCCTTACCGTGGAGGGGGAGGAGAGGGATACAGATGGACGATGGCTTCTCCTCCATACACTCATAAATGGCTCCCCTGTCTCTCTCCTTAACATCTATGGTCCCACTGGTATTGACCCAAAATTTTGGCTCTCCATGTCACATACACTCCATGCACTTGGCGACTCAAATCTCATAGTAGGTGGGGATTGCAATCAAGTCATGGACCCTTTCACCGATAGGAAATCTGCTTCCAGGTACATTCCAAACAAAATGCAAAAAACCTTTGTCAATACAATCCGCTTGAGAGGATTGGTAGATGCTTGGAGGATATATAACCCTGATTGCTAGGAATTCACTTTTTATTCCCCTTCTCATAATTCCACTTCTCGAATTGATTATTTTTTTTTAAGCCCTCTTCTCCCAAATCTTCAACATGCTGAAATTGGATCAATACTTATTTCCGATCATGCGCCTGTCCTTATTAACTTGGATCTTCCTTCGACAACCTCCAAATCGCGTAGATGGCGATTCAACAATTATCTCCTCAAAGATCCTACTTTCGTTGAGCGTTTCAAAGATTTCGTGTCAGAATTTTTTCTTTTTAATGCCAACCAAGATACCCCCTTTCACACAGTTTGGGACGCCTTCAAAGCAACAGATAGGGCTTTTATCATCGACTATGTGGCCGTCAAGAAGAAGCAATTCCTTCGGGAATCTGCTTCTACTCTTTCTTATATCAAGCAATTGGAACATACTTATTTTTCCTCTAATGACGAGGCTATCCTTGAGAAACTGGTCCGAGCGAAATTGAGCTTTAATAAGAAAACCACTGAGGAGGCTTCTGGGACTCTACTCAAAATCAACTCCAAATTTTATGGTGGCCGTAATAAAGCGGGAAAATTGCTGGCAAATTATTTGAAGGTCAAGTCTCAAAGGTCTAGAATAGTCAACATCATTGATGATACTGGTGTCAATCACTTTAAAGATGAGGATATATTGAAGTGCTTTACTGATTTTTATATGTCCTTGTACACCCCTGAATCTTCTCCCTCAGACGTTGCCCTAGACAAATTTTTTTGATTCGCTGCCTCCTCAATCTCCCCCAGATTGTTCTGTTTTAGTGAAGGATTTGTCCCTTTCCGAGATTAAGTCTGCTTTAGCTAAGCTACCTAGAGATAAGGCTCCCTGTCCGAATGGCTTTACCGCCGAATTTTATTCTTGTTTTTCACAAATTCTTTTGCCACGTCTTTTCTCTTTTTCAATATTTTATTTCTCATAACGAAGCTCGTGGTTCCTTCCTTGAAGCTATGATTTGTTTAATTCCTAAAAAAGATAAGGATCCTTCTTCATGCGCCAATTATCGCCCAATTTCGCCAATTAATTTAGATTGTAAAATCTTCGCTAAAATTTTGGCCCTCCGTATTAATCATGTACTTTCGGAATTGATTGGGCATGAACATACAGGGTTCGTTAAAGGAAGGACGTTGGCTGACAACTCCAGGACTTTTAATATCATTCATCTTGCCTCTAAGAGTTCCTCTTCTGTTGCGGCCATAACCCTTGACGCGGAGAAAGCTTTTGACCGCATTCACTGGCTTTTTATGATGCACGCCCTTAAACGGCACGTCCCTCTATCCTGTCTTTTATTAATCTGCTGTATTCCTCTCCAACTACCTCGGTCTTCGTTAATGGATCCCAATCTTCCTATTTCACTTTACAACGAGGTACCCGCCAAGGCGGCCCTCTTTCTCCCCTGCTCTTTATCCTTTCTCTTGAACCTTTTCTCCACTCCCTGCACCACTCCTCTATCTTTCGAGGTTTTAAACATAAGGCAATTGAAATCAAATTTACTGCTTATGCGGATGACATTTTATTATACGTATCCGATCTCCTTACCTCTTTGCCCGCTTTCTCAGACCTTTTATCTTCCTTTGCCGCGCTGTCCGGTTATAAGTTAAATTTCTCCAAATCCGAAGTACTTCCATTAAATAAATACTGTCTTAAAAGTATGTTTGACGGAACTGGTTTCAAATGGAACACTAACAGTATTACTTGGGAATCAGGTATTCTTCGTCCATTGCCCAAACGGTTCAACTTAATCTGGAAGATGTTCTATCTAAGGTGAACAGTATGGCAGGAAAATGGTCCCCCTTATTTTTGTCATGGTGGGGTAGACTTGACAATCAAAATGATGATGCTTCCTTTGATCAATTTTTATCAGTCCATGTTACCAGTAAAACTTCCATTGAAATTTTTCAAAACTCTTAATGGTATTTTAAGTAAATTTCTTTGGAATAATCGAAAGGCTCGTATTTCTTTGTCCTCCCTGTCTGCTCCTAAGGATCGGGGCGGGGTCCATTTTCCCAATTTTCGCCAATATCACTCTTTTTTAATGCGCCAAACGTTACCTTTTCTGTCCTCTTCTGAAGAACTCTCCATACCGATATGGCATACATTGGAGGAATCCCTGATTCATCCTTTTCCTTATTCTTCGCTGGCAAATCTCTCTCATCCCCCTCGTTCTTTTAACTCTCCAGTTATTTCCCAATTTATTCTAGCTCATAATCCTATCATAGGCAAATCTCATACCCCTTTACAATTGTTCCCTGATTCATCTCTTTGGCATAATAAATCTATTAAAATCTCTAATCGTACTATTTGTTGGAAGATTTGGGTGGCTAAAGGAATCATTCAAGTTCAACATTTATTACAAGGTTTGCATTTTCTCTCTTCCCAGGAAGTCCAGACTAAATCTCACCTGCCTGCCCCTTCTCTTCTTAAATATGACTCCTTGCGATCGCTTTTAACCCACCAGTTTTCTCTCCTCTCTGGATCTCCTTTCCCCTCATCAGAACCTCTTTTTGATCCTCTGGCTCCTTCTCCTCTTCTCCGGGCCTTTCATATTTACAGATCTCTTTATTTCTCTTCCACCACTCGCTCTAAAAGTAAAATTGAACTTATATGGGAATCGGATTTGCAGCGTACCATTTCTATTCATACATGGAATTCCATCTGGGCACGGATTCATCACACCTCTTGTACTGCCAGTACTACCCAAACTCGATTATTTTTATCAGAGGTTATATTTAACTCCAGTGTCTCTTTCTGACTTGTCCCAAAACTGCTGGTCCTGCAAAAATACCCCTGGCACATTTCTACACTCCTTTTTTCTTTGTCCCAATATCACTTCGTTCTGGATCAGGGTCTGTAAGTCTATTTCCTCCATCTGTTCGGTAAATTTTCCCTTTGATATCTACTCCATTTTTCTGGGTAGCAACTCTATACATTGGTTTGGTGCTCACAAGATGGGTTTGTTTGTAGATTTGTTAATTGCTATTGCTTTTCAGGTAATCACCTCTAACTGAAAGGATGCCACCAGGGTATCTTTTGCTGCTTGGTGGAACCTTCTCTGTTACCATCACAGGTTGGATAGAGCCGCTGCCACCACATCGCAGCAACTTCTTCGAAAGGATGCCTTGTGGTCTCCACTTACTAACTATTTATCCTCCTCTGCATTGCGTAATAAGGACAGTTCCTTTGCTTTCCAGCTGCCTTGAATATTTTGCTTTATTGTTTATTATTTAGACCTTATAAGCCTATGTTTTGTTCGTATTCTGTATTAATAACTGTGTAGTGATTGTTTTTAGACTTTCCAACATACAATATCTGGTAAAGACGTTGTTTCCCCCTTTGCCCTCTTCTACCTGATCTTTCTTTTCTCCTTCTCCCCCCCTTCTCTCTATTCCTCCCTCATTGAAAAATTTTAAAATGCTAATCTGCTAAGGTGCATAACCGATTACCATTGCTTTCATTTTTTGGCTCTAGTTTCAGGTATTGTTGTTGTCTTGAATTTCCATTTTGCCTCGTTTATATACTTTGTTTGACACTTTTTGCAATTTTTCTACATTGCTAATGTAGTGTTGCACCTCTGTTTGTATTTGTTTTAATAAAGCTCTTTAAACTTAAGAAGGCCTTTCTAGATGCCCAACCCATCTTAGATGCCCAGACACCGGGTCCTCTGGGGTAGTTCCGCTCTCACCACCGCAAGCGGACTTAGGAGAAGGAGATGACTCCCCCCAACACTTCCGATGGGGATGGTTCTAGACCATGGCGCCCGACGGCCAACTCCCTGGGTGGGTCAGACCTCCCTGCGGACACCAACTTCACCGCCCATGGGGATTTGTTAAACCCAGATGATCTCCTGCACCCTAGGTCAGCAGAATGGTGTCCTGCTCCCTAAGTGGCGGCCTACATGGACAGTCGGCTCAGGAAGCCCTTAGATAAGGAGGTGAGGGGTTGCCTCAAGGCAGAATGTCCCCGACAGGTATTGCAGCTGGAGGCCAGATCCACAAGCGACAGCCTTGGACGCCTTCCTACAGGATTGGAGCAAGGAACAACCTTATGCCTTTCCCCCCTTCGCCATGATAACCAGATTGACGGCACAAGTACGCAGGCAGAAGGCGGAAGTAGTGGTCATAACCCCAATTTGGAGATCTCAAGTCTGGTTTCCAGTGATAATGGAACTTTCTTGGGATTTTCCAATCCCTCTACCCCTATTTCCGGATCTCCTCTGGGATCCCCAAGACAATCCTCACCCGCTGGTCCTAGCCGGGTCTCTTCGCCTTATGGCCTGGAGGGTTATAGGTGACGTTGGCAAGTCCCAGGCCTTTCAACAGAAGCTTCCTCCTTGCTCGCTAAGGCCTGGGCAGACAATACAAACAGACAATACAATTCCGCCTGGTCGCGATGGTTATGTTGGTGTCATCAACACCAAATTGATCCCTTGGAGGCAGACGTTGTCCACGTGTTAAACTTTCTAGCGAGCCTGGCTTCCCAGGATTTCGAAAATCGATCTATCAATATTTATAGATCAGCGATTTCGGCAGGTCACTTGCCAGTGGATGGTCACCCAGCCGGGGAACATCCGTTGGTCGGGAAACTGTTAAGGGGTATTAGACTCTCAGTTCCTCCTGAACCCAAGTACACATCCTTATGGGATGTTAACAAGGTCCTATCCTTATTTCAATCTTCGCCTCATAATAAATATCTGTCCAGAAAACAGCTGTCAGCAAAATTGGCAATGCTTCTATTTCTGTTATCCTGTCGCAGAGGTTCGGATGTCCGAGCCATGGATATAACAGGTAGAGTGTTTACCCCGGAAGGGGTCTTGTTTCATATTTCTTGCAGGACAAAGTGTAATTCTACAACTGTTTCTTATCCAGCTTTACGAGGAAATCCTAAATTATGTGTAGTTCGCACTAGTAAGGCTTAAGAAATTGTGACTGAAGAACTCCGCCCTCATGGGGAGAAACATTTGCTAATTGCACTCACAAAACCTCACAAAGCGGTTTCGTCCCCTACGATTGCCAGATGGGTTAGGTGGGTCATGCAAGAAGCAGGGATTAATACATTCCGTTTTGGAGCCCACTCAGTCAGAGGGGCCATGGCCTCAAAAGCATTTTGTCTAGGAGCTCGCCTTGAGGATATCCTTAACACGGCAGACTGGTCAAATTACTCTACCTTCAAGACCTTTTATTTTAGACCATTTCCCTCTCTGGCAAGCGTGGTGGTGGATAAGCTTTGAACTAGTCTAATCCTCGCCTCCGGGTCCTGACATAGAATGAAAAATTTCCTAGCTAACGTAAAGGAAAGTTTCAATTCTATTAAGGACACAGAGGCGAGAGTGCTCGCCCGAAGAATTCTTGAAAAAATTCTCCCTTTCCCATTATTGGAAACAGGTTGATGTTATTACGGAATGTTTATGGCTTAAAGATTTGCATTTGATTTATGGATTTGTTGTCATTATTTCGAATCATGTTGTGTTATGGTACTTGAACTTATCTTTACCGTAGCAAGTAATGGGTATCCCTTTGTTACAGGGGCAGATTCTACCAAACAGGAACAATGAAAGTGGCGATTGACAGCCTTCGCAGGAAGAAAGAGGGATCTAGAAGGGCGACGTGGGAAGTTATACAATAGACTGTTATGTGATTGGTTGAACTATGTTTATGTCATTCCCTAGTTATCATGGGAAATGTAGTTTTTGATGAATTTTACATACTTAAAAATGGCTGCTGGAGTAATCTAATAGTAATAAAAGTGAAGAGAGACAAGGCTAATCCTCGCCTCCGTGTCCTTAATAGAATTGAAACTTTCCTTTACGTTAGCTATGAAATATTTCATTATGTAACATGTTATGCAAGCACATGCTCTGTTGTGGAAAATTCTGTGGCTTACTTTGTAGCTACCAATCGCATATTCACAGGCTTATATATTGAGGTCTAACATATCTCAGACCTTTAAAATGCAGAACGTTCTTCTTTTCAGAAAGATATCTATACCCTCATCAGAGAGCACACAAAATGCTTTTCAGCATAATGTAGAAAACCGGTTTTCCACACAACATGCAACTCTTATGATGAATATGTCAACTATGTTTCAAACCCCCACCCCCTCGTTTTGTGTGTGAAACTGGTAGAAGGATTTTGTAAAGACGCCTTGTGACTTCTAACATGAGGGTGCAGCAGACGGCTTTAAGAAGACATCCTCTTTACAGAATAGAAGGGAGATGAAAGAGAAACGAGAAAACATAAGAGCGTTTTTGTAAATGAAACTAAAGAGTAAATAAAAATGGGAAAGTCAATTTGGCACATCGTGTAGTGCAGCTGGTGTGGACTGGAACCGGTCACAAAGGGGTACACGAGCTGTAGAAACCGAAGGGTACCACCGTTTCCAGGAGAGGAGCTGGACATTATCTCTTCTCATTTTCGGAGGCCATCCGGCGCCTGTGCCGGGAATGCAGATTCGTTAAAGAAAATAGTGCTTACAGACGTACCGTGTAACAACCAAAGTAAAAGGGCCAGTCCTCATGGGAGGTTACAAATGAAGACAAGGTGGTACTAAGGAGGGACTAACAAGCCTATTTACGAATCAGAAGCCAACATTTACGAAGGGCAATGACACAAGCTAATGACAAATATGGGCGGAGAGTGGGCGGAGCTTCAAGTGCATACTTTAATACAGCATGCCTCGCAGAGCAGCGCATGCGCTGCCCTGGCTGGACCTAAAAAGCACAGGGCAGGGTGAGCACACGCCGACTACCCAGCCCATGGGAAATTTGGTGCGGAGGGAGCCTGGGGGGAATGAGGGGGGCATAGGGACACCCCCACCATGCTGCAGTAACTATATATATATTTTAAAAAAAAGCAAATTGTAGTCAGAAAACTCTCAATAAGTTCAAACGTGTTCCTGTAGCGTGTGCTACAGAGGCTGTGGTGAGACAGGGGAATTTCATGCTATTTGGGAGGCAGATGCATCAATACAGATTGTAAAGCCATTGTGAAAAAATGACCTGCCTCTCATTCCAAGGGCTAACTGAGATCTGCGATCATTATATCCCGTTTAATGAGGTTTGGCATCAGTGTCTGCATAAAAGGCAGTCTGACAGAATGTGCGAGTATTTATCAGTCTTGGCGAGTATATGCGAAACACAACAGAATTTATCTTTAAGTGATAAGTTACAAACGTACTGGAATTAGATAGGTTGCGGTCGCACTCTCTATGTTCGACAAATGTTTATCAATTATTCCTTTTATTATCCTCTTTGGTGCTGAGGAGTATCACCTCCTGATCCATGAGGTGTGAAGTGTATATAGAAAAAAGCGCCCTCCAGCAGGGAAAGAGCGAACTCAATTAGCACTCGTAGCGACGTGTTGTCGCTTTCCGAATTCCTTCAAACCACTTGAATAAATGTTCAGTCTGGTTATTTCTTCATGAATATTGCATTTATTGTTTCTTCAATTACGTAATTCATATGATATTTCTCATATGCGTATGACAATCATACTGGTCATCTGATTGTACAGGTACCCCAATGCATTTCGGGCTCTGCCCTTCTTCAGGGGGTAATTCCTTCAAGGGATGTTACACATATTATTTACACAAAACCAAGAACTTGCGAATGCATTCAAAAGTACTTAACGTGCTCCGGTGTGTGAGAAAATACAAATATGAAATCAAAGAAAAGTGAAATCCGTGAAGTAAGCATTTACTGCTCAAAGTGATTAGAATAACTCCACTCGTCTGGTAGCAAAATTTACAAGTAAAAACGAAAGCAGCGTACGCGTTCAAAGAGTGCGCGCTACGTTACAAAACGAAACTTGTCCCTGTGAACATCTGTGCAACAACTTAATCCATGTCTACAAAATACCTAACGATTATTTCCTGTGGTGAGCCAAAGATATTAATCCCGCAGGGTGTACCAGAAAACGAAGTTCACCTTATAAACCAATACTAAAAAACCGGTGTCAACAGTGCGCGTTACCGTAAAACAGAACTCATGCACGACCATGCAGGCAATCAGTGCATGCTCACAAGTGAAATACCCCCCATTTCACTACGAGTGACCAACCGTTCCTTCACTATCTATCACGTACCTGCCGTACTTCAGTAACATCGCCTAGCGTGTTTCCAACTGGAAAGGATCTCAATCTAAATTACTACAAGCTATAACTGACATTAACTCTATCGACGATAGAATTCAATTCACACACAATATCAGCATTGAAAGGATCTCATTTTTGGATGTTGACATTATGCTACAGGACAAAAAACTGATCACTTCAGTATTTACCAAGTCTACAGATCGGAATAATTTCCTCCATTTTTCAAGCTTCCACCAAATGTCTCTAAAAAAACATCTGCCTTATTCGCAACTGCTTCGAATTAAACGGATTTCATCTTCTGAGGAAATATACAGTAAAAACAGCACTAAAATCTTGCAGAAATTTGAACAAAGATCGTTTCCAGCACCCATTCTACAGGGAGCAGTTGACAGAGTTAAGTTGAAGGACAGAGCTTTGTTGCTAACACCTAAAATTACTAATGTTACAAAAGAGGAGACAATGGTGTTTGTGTCAAAATATTCTACTGAAAGCACTAAAATCAAACAAATAATTCGAAAATATTGGCCTTTGGTACAAGCAGAACCAGACTTTAAAGGAATATTCCAACAATTCCCGATTTTTGCATACCAACGGACTAGGAATTTGAAACAATTACTCACTAAGAAAAGCAGTCAACAAGAACAGAACTACAAAGGTACAGTTCCATGTCACAATTGTGGAAGTTGCAACAACATTATAAAGGGTACTATCATTAGGCATCCTACTCAAGGTACCCCCATCAAATTGAAAGTTACAGCCACTTGTGACACTAACAACGTAGTGTACCTACTTAAGTGCCCGTGTGGATTACCTTATGTGGGTAAGACTGAGCGCAAAATTAAGACCCGCCTCACGGAACACAAAAGTAATATTCGGACTAGAAAGCAAAAATCTACTGTGGCAGTACACTTTATGGAAATGAATCATAACATCAGTCAGCTAAGGTTCATGGTGCTAGAACAGATACAAGAAAGAGAAGGAAGAGACAATAAACATCTCTTACAACGTGAACTTTATTGGATCAGCAAACTTAATTCCACACACCCGAAGGGGTTAAATGAACGCTTAGAGTATAGTTGCTTCCTATAAATTTTGAAGACTCAGCAGCATTTTGTAAAATATTCATGTTTTGTAAAAAATTATTTATGTACAATAATGATGTTTATCCATTTGGTATTGAATGTCTTTCCTTAGCTAGTATAACACTACTCAACACTCTTTTATCTTTTCCTTTTATAGCTATTAAAATACAATTCTTAACACTTTGAGCACACTGGGTTTTCACCTATTTCATCGTCGACCCTCTGTCATGTTGGAGTTGATAAAGCTTTCTCGTTTTGAATTACGTTAAGGTGGATCTTGGCGAATTTCACTTTATTTAATTTTTTAGTTTCATCAGCCATCCTTACGGAACGCTACTGATCTAGTATCTAGAATTGATTAATTTTCAACTTGAGTTTTATTATTTTTTGAATTATAGTTGGTCGGTTTTTCTAGCAGAAGAATCTCGGTTTCATTTTTTTGACTACGGGTGTAGTCTGTTGTTCTTATCTATAGCCATTTCCGGCGTAAGACAGTATTTCCTTCCGGGAGACTTGTGGCAAGAAAGAACACTGTTGGAAACACGCTAGGTGATGTTACCGAAGTACGGCAGGTACGTGATAGATAGTGAAGGAACGGTTGGTCACTCGTAGCGAATTTTTTTTTTTTTGGGTATTTCACTTGTGAGCATGCACTGATTGCCTGCATGGTCGTGCATGAGTTCTGTTTTACGGTAACGCGCACTGTTGACACCGTTTTTTTAAAGTATTGGTTTATAAGGTGAACTTCATTTTCTGGTACACCCTGCGGGATTAATATCTTTGGCTCACCACAGGAAATAGTCGTTAGATATTTTGTAGACATGGATTAAGTTGTTGCACAGATGTTCACAGGGACAAGTTTTGTTTTGTAACGTAGCGCGCACTCTTTGAACACGTATGCTGCTTTCGTTTTTACTTGTAAATTTTGCTACCAGACAAGTGGAGTTATTCTAATCACTTTGAGCAGTAAATGCTTACTTCACGGATTTCACTTTTCTTTGATTTCATATTTGTTTTTTTCTCACACACCGGAGCACGTTAAGTACTTTTGAATGCATTCGCAAGTTCTTGGGTTTGTGTAAATAATATGTGTAACAATCCTTGTAGGAATTACCCCCTGAAAAAGGGCAGAGCCCGAAATGCATTGGGGTACCTGTACAATCAGATGACCAGTATGATTGTCATATGCATATGAGAAATATCATATGAATTACGCAATTGAAGAAACAAATGCAATATTCAAGAAGAAATAACCAGACTGAACATTTATTCAAGTGGTTTGAAGGAATTCGGAAAGCGACAACACGTCGCTACGAGTGCTAATTGAGTTCGCTCTTTCCCTGCTGGAGGGCGCTTTTTTCTATATCAAGTTACAAACGTAACCATTCAACATTTGAAACAAGAGGTGTATGTGTAAAATCATGGAATATCACATGTATTTTGATGCTCTACTGTTGTGCTGTGGCCACAATGAGATGCGTTTGCATGTTTCAGGTGTGTGTGCGTGTGTATGTTTGCGCACATATGCACACAACGATGAATGCATAACAATGGCGTCTCACTTGTGCCTGTGCTCTCTGTGAGCTCTGGTATCACCCCACAGCTGCACAAAGATGTGTTTAAGATTCCCTGTTCAGCTGGTGCATCTGTGTACGTGTGTTGTCCGAGTGTGTACACGTATGTGGACATATGAACAAGGATGGTGGACAGCAATGAAATTACAACCCTCATCCCCGACTGCAATATCGTGACGTAGTACTTACCTTTCCACATTTTTCTCTGTGATCATTTCTAATTCTGGCATTGTGCAGGCATGCGTCTGTCTGTCTGCCTTGACTGATAGCATTCCAGCACTTCCCCCACCCATGCCCTCATCTACCAGCTATGACTGGCTCTATAGTAAGTGTAGCGCCACAATGAGGTCACTACATGGAGTCTCCGTTTTGTCCCCTGATAAGACACCGCCATTTTGTGCGTTACGTTTCTCCCCAGATCCCAGTTTACTCTTGTGAACAGTCCAGTCCTTCGCTCCAGATCCGTGCCCGACTGTCTACAGATCCGGGAGGAGATCCGAGGAGCGGTTCCACTGACCGAGCCAGAGCGGCCACGACAGCTATGCTTAGCCGGCTGACCCCTCTTGCAGCCTATCTAGCCAGGAGCCGGGTGACTGGCCACACCTCCTCGTCAATACCAGCACCTTCATGCTTGTGTGGTGTGTACCGGAGTGATCACAAGAGAGCTGGACGCCCTTCCAATTCTACCATGTGTACACACAGTGACCCACCTGCACTCCAGGCAGCTACACGGCTTGTAAGGTTACAATAGGGAAGCCATTAATAACTCCAAGGATGCTGAAAGTGCTGTGCCTCAGCCTGTGATGTTAAAGGATTCTAGGTAGAGTACATAATGCCTCTATGTCCATTAACGCCAGCTGTGTCAATGTTTTTTACTTCTGTGATACTATGCTGGTAAAAACAAGAGACCGTGCACATCAGGCTTGGCTGATTTGTATTTTACTTTGTTTCATTTTGCTTAAGCATGCCTGAGAGTGGAGGAGTTTCTCATCTCTCCCTCGTGTGCCTCTCCCTGACCAAATATCTTCCTGCAGTCCGTGCTGCAAGAGTCCTCTCATCTGCTTCTACCCCTTGCCAAACACCCCCTCACCCGTGCTCTGTGTCCCTTTCTTGCGTGTGTGCTTCTCCTCCTGCCCTGGATTGCTGCTTTTGCCCTCCCATGCCCACTCCACATTGCTTCCTCCCCCACTCCTCTGTTGACCCCTAACCTTGGGGTCATTTTTTTGTTTTAATATATAATTATTTTTTTTAGGAAGGGAAGCCAAGCAGCAACCCGCTGCCGATCCTCTGCCTTAAAAACGCTCTCGCGCTACTTCTGTTTATTCATTTTTTAATTTATCAATCTCAAATCGGTAATAATAATAAAAAGACACCCACGTTATTTTGTAGGCGTGTATGTCCATAATGACGCATACCCACACACATCATCATGCATGCCTACAAAATGATGCGACCCCTCGTTGTGCCTTTTATCCCTTTCTTTCTTTTGGCTGACGCTGTACATCATCTTGCCAGTGCTATAGAGCAGTCAATCAATCAATCAATCAGGGGTTTGTTAAAGCACGACTACTCACCCGTAAGGGTCTCAAGGCGCTAGGGGGTGGGGGGGTGCAGGTTCCATCCATCAAGGAGGGGGTCTGTCGAAGAGCCAGGTTTTGAGGTTTCTTGCGAAGATGGGGAGCGATGTTGTCTGTCTGAGGTGGAGCGGAAGGGCGTTCCATGCTTTGGCCGCGAGGAAGGAGAAGGAGCAGCCTCCCGATCTGGTCTTTCTGGTGCGGGGGACCACGGCGTAGAAGAGCTGGGCTGATCGTAGGGTCCTTTGGGGTGCATGGAATTTGAGTCGGCTGTTCAGGTATGCTGGTCCGGTGACGTGGAGGGCCTTGTGTGCGTGGGTGAGCATCTTGAAGGTGATTCTCGCCTCGACAGGGAGCCAGTGGAGTGTGCGCAGGTGCTGGGAGATGTGGCAGTGTTTTGGCAGGTTGAGGACCAGTCTTGCGGCGGAGTTCTGGATGTTCTGTAGCTTGCGGGTGAGGTTTTTGTCTATTCCGGCGTAGAGTGCGTTGCCGTAGTCGAGTCTGCTGGTGACCAGGGCGTGAGTGACGGTCTTTCGGTGTTCGAGGGGGATCCATTTGAAGGTCTTACGAAGGAGGCGGAGGGTGTGGAAGCAGGAAGACGAGACAGAGTTGATCTGGCGGTCCATTTTGAGCTCGGAGTCCAGGATGATTCCCAGGTTGCGTGCGTGGTCCGTGGGGGTTGGCGGGTTTCCGAGGGCGGGGGGCCACCAGGTGTCGCTCCAGGCATCGGGGTTTGGGCCCATGATGAGTACTTCTGTTTTGTTGGTGTTTAGTTGTAGGCAGCTGTTTTTCATCCATTTGGCGACGGCTTCAATGCCTTCTCGAAAGTTGCGTCTGGCGGTGTTGGGCTCGTTGGATAGGGAGAGGATGAGCTGGGTGTCATCTGCGTATGACACTATGTTGAGTCCGTAGGTTCTGACGATGGGGGCGAGTGGAGCCATGTAGTCGTTGAAGAGCGTCGGGCTGAGGGAGGAGCCCTGGGGGACTCCGCAGGTGGTAGGTGTGGGGTCCGAAAGGAAAGGGGGAGTCTGACCCGCTGCGTCCTGCCGGAGAGGAAGGAGCGGATCAGTCGAGGGCCTTGTCCTGGATTCTTGCGTCGTAGAGTCTGCGTATTAGGGTGCGGTGGGAGACTGTGTCGAGACGCCGCTGATAGGCTCGAGGAGGATGAGGGCTGTTTCTCCTTTGTCCAGTAGGGTGCGGATGTCATCTGTTGCGGCGAGGAGGGCGGTTTCCGTACTGTGGTTTTTCTGAAGCCGGATTGGGAGGAGTCGAGGATGTTGTGTTCTTCAATGAATGTGGTGAGTTGGCTGTTGATGGCTTTCTCGATGACTTTTGCTGGGAACGGGAGCAGGGAGATGGGTCTGTAGTTTTTAGGTCGGTGGGGTCCGCTGAGGGTTTCTTTAGGAGGGGTTGACCTCGGCGTGTTTCCAGTCGTCGGGGAACGAGGCGGTCGCCAGGGAGCGGTTGATGGTGTGGCGGAGCATGGGTGCGATGGTGTCGGCGGCTCTGTTGAAGATGTGGTGGGGGCAGGGGTCCGTGGGGGCCCCTGAGTGGATTGACTTCATTGTCTTCAGTGTGTCTTCGGTGGTGAGGGCTGTCCAGTCGTCAATCGCTGGTTTCCGGGTGTCGGGGTGGTTGGTGAGGGTTCAGTGTGTTGGTTGTCTTCGTCGAAGTTGTCGTAGATGCTCTTGATTTTGTGGTGGAAAAAGGTGCTGAGTTTGTCGCAGAGGTCTTGTGAGGGAGGGATGTCGGTAGACTCGCTAGTGGGTTGAGCGAACTCCTTGATGATGCTGAAGAGTTCCTTGCTGTTGTGCGCGTGGGTGGAGATTCTGTCTTCAATCGCTTTTTCCTCGTTTCTCTGATGAGTTGATGGTGGGCGTTGGTGGCGGCTCTGAAGTTGTCGTGGGCTTCTGTGGATTTGGTGTTCCTCCAGGCCTTTTCGAGGCGGCGGCATGTGCTTCTGGACTCTCGAAGTTCGGTGGTAAACCATCTGGCTTTCTTGGTGGGGGTATTGTTTTTCTTGAGGGGGGCTATGGTGTTGGTGCTGTCCGAGATCCATCTATGCAGGGTTCGGGCTGCTGTGTTGGGGTCGTCGTTTTCCGCGATGGTTGGGGTGGAGTTGTTGAGTGAGGAGGTGAGCTGGTCGTCAGTGATTTTGGTCCAGTTTCTTCGTGGAAGCAGGTGCTGGTGTCTGTGGATGGTGGGTGTTCTGAAGGTGAAGTGGACGCAACGATGGTCGGTCCATGGGAGTTCGGTGGTGTGGCTGAAGGTGATGGAGTTTCCTGTAGTGAAGAGGGGGTCGAGGGTGTGTCCTGCTGAGTGCGTGGGCTCGGTCACGATCTGGCGCAGTCCAATGTTGTGGAGGTTGTCCAGGAGGGATGTGGTGTTGGTGTCCAGTTGGTTGTCGAGGTGGAAGTTGAGGTCTCCCAGCAGGGTGTAGTTGGTGGATGCGATGGCCTGCGGGGAGATAATGTCCGTGATGGAGTTGGCGAAGGGTCCGCAGGGTCCAGGGGGTCGGTAGATGAGGGTTCCTCGGAGGGTGGCGGTGGGGCTGGCCAGTATTTTGAAGTGAAGGTGTTCCATCAGTTCTGTGGGCTCGTCAGGGAGTGTGCTCAGGCGGAGGCTGGATTTGTGGACGATGGCGATTCCTCCTCCTGGGCGGGTGGGGCGGTCCTTCCTGGAGATCTTGTATCCTTGGGGATGGCGATGGCGATGTCCGGTCCCGAGGTGGTGTTGGTCCAGGTTTCGGTGAAGAACGCTACGTCCGGGGTGGTGCTGTCGAGGAGGTCCCAGATTTCTGTGGCGTGTTTGTGGAGGGATCCGACGTTGAGGAGGATGCATTGCAGGGTCTTCGGTTCGGTTGTGTTCTTGTGGGCGGGTTGTGCTGGATCCGTGTTCTTGGCGGTGCTGCAGGTGTGCCGGCAGCGGTGACAGCTGAAGGGTCCGTGGGAGTCGGCTGGTGATGCTAGCTTGCAGTTGTTGTTGCGGCCTGGGTTGAGTGCGTGGAGTGCTGCTGGGTCGTAGCGTTGGCAGGGCGGAGGTCCAGGGTTCCTGGCGCTGGTCGCGGTCGGGTCGCGGACGGGCGCAGACGGGCTTGCCTTTGACGCGCCTTCGTCGCGCCAGCGGCCGCGCAGTGGCCGCCATTAAGTAGGGGTCGGGGAGGGCTGGACAGCTGGGAGGCGGGAGCGGGGAGGGGAGCTGGATTGGGCCTGTCGCGCTGGGGGGCGGGGCCGCGGGGGCAGCAGCGGCAGGGAAAGGTAAAGGGAGGAAATAAGGGATAAAGAAAAGAGGGAAAATAGGCAGAAATAAGGCACAAAAGAGCAGAGATGCAGAAAGGTGAAAGATAAAGAGGGTAGAAAAACGAGTGAAAACTAGTGAAAGGGCAGAGCGAGAGGAAGGGAAAATGAGCAGAAATAAGGCACAAAAGAGCAGAGATGCAGAAAAGTGCAGAAAGGTGAAAGATAAAAGAGGGTAGAAAAACGAGTGAAAACAAGTGAAAGGGCAGAGCGAGAGGAAGGGAAAATGAGCAGAAATAAGGCACAAAAGAGCAGAGATGCAGAAAAGTGCAGAAAGGTGAAAGATAAAAAGGGAAGAAAAACGAGTGAAAGAGCAGAGTTAGAGGAAGGAGACAGAGGTCCACTGGACCACCAGGGATGAGGCGCAGGAAACCTGCGGGTGGAGGAGGGCCTCGATCACCAACACTCGAGAGTGCAGGGGCAGGCCTCACTTAATGGTGGAGCTGCGAGAGTGGGAGAGCAATTTCACTGACAATGAGTCAGTGGTCTTGCTCGCCTGTCCCCGCAGTGGCCGCCATTAAGTAGGGGTTGGGGAGGGCTGGACAGCTGGGAGGCGGGAGCGGGGAGGGGAGCGGGGAGGGGAGCTGGATTGGGCCGGTCGCGCTGGGGGGGAGGGGCCGTGGGGCAGCAGCGGCGGGGAAAGGTAAAGGGAGGAAATAAGGGATAAAGAAAAGAGGGAAAATAGGCAGAAATAAGGCACAAAAGAGCAGAGAGGCAGAAAGGTGAAAGATAAAAGAGGGTAGAAAAACGAGTGAAAACTAGTGAAAGGGCAGAGCGAGAGGAAGGGAAAATGAGCAGAAATAAGGCACAAAAGATCAGAGATGCAGAAAAGTGCAGAAAGGTGAAAGATAAAAGAGGGTAGAAAAACGAGTGAAAACAAGTGAAAGGGCAGAGCGAGAGGAAGGGAAAATGAGCAGAAATAAGGCACAAAAGAGCAGAGATGCAGAAAAGTGCAGAAAGGTGAAAGATAAAAAAGGGTAGAAAAACGAGTGAAAGGGGAGAATTAGAGGAAGGAGACAGAGGTCCACTGGACCACCAGGGATGAGGCGCAGGGAAACCTGCGGGTGGAGGAGGGCCTCGATCACCAACACTCGAGAGTGCAGGGGCAGGGGCAGGCCTCACTTAATGGTGGAGCTGGAGGGTGGGAGAGCAATTTCACTGACAATGAGTCAGTGCTTCTTAACCTGTGGTCTGGGAACACCTGGGGTCCGTGAAGCCTATTCAGGGGGTCCAAGACTCCTTTTATTTTATTTATTGCAGTTTTATATAGCGTGGACTTTACCCAAAGTCAGAGCGCTTTACAATAGAACCAAGTATGTTACATAAGGAGAATTACACACTAACAAGTTACAAATACAATCAGCATAATTAATAAGGTAAAGATAAAATAAGAGGTGCAAGAAATCGGTTAATACAGATATAGGAGACATATGTACAACGTTGCATTCAAATGAAGGCCAAGCAGTCTTGAGGGACATGAGAGAGAGTTGAATTAAGCCTGGAAGTGTCTTATGAAGAGAAGAGATTTAAGATCTGTTTTGATGGTCCGGATAGAGGCTGTGGTTCGGAGGGTTGGAGGAAGGGAGTTCCAGATTCTAGCCGCATTGCCCGAGAAGGATTAAGCCATACATTTTTCCCTTTTGAAAGTAGGGGGCTCGAGCAGTAGTTTTTCAGCATTGCGTGAAGGTCTAGAGCTGCTTGAGATTTTGAGTTTATTCTCCAGATAGCGATGGGTGGAAGTGTGCAAGGCTTTGTGGGGATACAGGCAGTCTTGTAAATTGACCTTGCTTCGATGGGAAGCCAGCGAAGAGAAGATAGTATGGGAGTGGTGATCATATCTTTTAGCCCCATATATGAAACGTGCCGCTGAATGGAGGATGGATTTAAGAGGAGAAAGGTGGGTTTTGGGGGAGGCCAGCAAGGAGAGAGTTGCAGTAGTCCGATCTGGAGAGAACCAGTGATTAGAACAAGGTTTTTAGGTCATGCACAGGAAAGAGACGCCTAACCCTCCAGAGAAGACGCAGTTGGAAACGTGCATTCTTGGCGATGGTATTGTTATGGAAATGTAGATTGAGCCTTTTGTCAAGTATGACACCTAGGGATTTAGCGCTGTCGACAACGACAGGTTTGTTGTTAACTAAGTTCAGATTATCCATCCATGATTGAACAGGAGGAGGAGAAAGTGAGGTAGAGAGAAGCAGGAATTCCCTTTTGGAAGGATTCAGAATAAGTTGATGAGTTGACATCCAATTTTGGATGGAGTTGAGAGTGATGTTGAGGATTGAGATGTCGTGTGCGGAAAACACCTTAAAGTAGATTTGGGTGTCATCTGCATAGAGGCAATAGCAGATCCCAGCTTTTTTAAGGAGATTTCCCAGTGGTTCCATGTAGAGATTGAACAAAGTGGGTGCGAGGATAGAGCCTTGAGGGACGCCTTGTCCAACAGACATTGAAGTAGAGAGAGCGTTTCCTATTTTGATAATTTGAGATCTATCCGAAAGGAATTAATCGAACTATTTGAGCACGGTGCCTTCAAAACCCATTCTTTGTTTTAGAATGTTCAGAAGAATTTTGTGGTTGATAGTGTCAAAGGCTGCGGATAGGTCAAGAAGAATCAAGAGACCAGACTCACCAGAATCAATTCGATCACTTGAAGCAGGGATGTTTCAGTGCTACAGCCTTGCATGAAACCAGATTGGAATTCGTTGAGGATGGTATTGATATGGGAGTGTAGATTGAGCCTTTTGTCAAGTATGACACCTAGGGATTTAGCGCTGTCGACAACGACAGGTTTGTTGTTAACTAAGTTCAGATTGTCCATCCATGATTGAGCAGGAGAAAGTGAGGTAGAGAGAAGCAGGAATTCCCTTTTGGAAGGATTCAGAATAAGTTGATGAGTTGACATCCAATTTTGGATGGAGTTGAGAGTGATGTTGAGGATTGAGATGTTGTCTGCGGAAAACACCTTAAAGTAGATTTGGGTGTCATCTGCATAGAGGCGATAGCAGATCCCAGCTTTTTTAAGGAGATTTCCATGTAGAGATTGAACAAAGTGGGTGCGAGGATAGAGCCTTGAAGGACGCCTTGTCCAACAGACATTGAAGTAGAGAGAGCGTTTCCTATTTTGATAATTTGAGATCTGTCCGAAAGGAATGAATCGAACAATTTGAGCACGGTGCATTCAAAACCCATTCTTTGTTTTAGAATGTTCAGAAGAGTTTTGTGGTTGATAGTGTCAAAGGCTGCGGATAGGTCAAGAAGAATCAAGAGACCAGACTCATCAGAATCAATTTGATCACTTGAAGCAGGGCTGTTTCAGTGCTACAGCCTTGCATGAAACCAGATTGGAATTCGTAGAGGCGGTTGTTATTCTTGATGTGAAGGCAAAGTTGCTTCGCTACACAGCTTTCTGTGATTTTCACAAGAAAAGGGAGGTTGGTGATAGGGCAGAAGTTGTTGAGGTCATTCACATCAGCAGACGTTTTTTTAAGAAGTGGGGTAACCGGTCCTGTTTTAAAGGCAACAGGAAGAGAGCCTTGGTTGAGGAAGAGGTTTATCAGGTTGGTCCAGTAGGAAAGAGTGTGGGTGTGGAAGTCAATGGAGATGTCACTGGGTTGGGGTCGAAAGAATGATTAGAGGGTTTTGTTTCTAGAATGCTTTTGTGGGAGGGCATCCTCAGTGATGACGTCAAAGTGCTGCCATGCGACTAATGATTTGCAGTCCTCATGGGGGGTAGGGTGATCCACAAGTGATTTCACTTTCTCATCGAACAATAGAGCTAATTCTGCTGCTTTCTTGGAAGGGTCGTCAAATTTGATGGTTGAGTGAGAGATGTTGGTGCTTTTGATGAGGTAGAATAACTTTTTAGATCTATTTTTGGCTGCGTCGAGGAGGGTACTGAAGTGCAGCGCTTTTTCAAGGAAGATGTGTTTGTGGTAAAGCGATCTTGCTAAACGTAGATTAGAGAGATTAATGGTGCAGGGAGATTGTCTCCATAGTTTTTCCAGATACCTCAAATTCTTCCTTTTTTCATAGAGGGATTTAATGAACCATGCTGCAGAATGAGTAGGTCTTTTCTTTTTACTTTGTAGTGGAGCAACCTTATCAATTTCGATTGAAAGACTGGAAAGGCATTGGGAGGTGAGATCGTTGACAGAGTTGGGGTCTACGATTGAAGTGATAACTTAGCTGGGTTGCACAGAATGTCAAGGTCGATGTTTTTGGTGTTACGGAACCAGGAAGTAGTCCTTTTAGGTTGGCCAAGGGTTAAAGAGTGGGATAGGTGCAGAGAGAACGGGATGAGGAAGTGATCAGTCTACTGGTATAGGGTCAGCAGAAGTTAGCATATCTGCTTTAGACATGACAAGGTCAAGAATGGAGCCCTTAGAGTGTCGGTTTCGTGCTGTGTAACATCATTTCCTAAGAGAAAAGTGGCCAGCCTGTTGCCAGCTGAGTCTTCCAGAGAGTCCCAATGCAGATTAAAGTCTCCAAGAAAAATCTGACTGACGTTTTGAGAATATTGGTCGCTGGCAAAGTCGGTGAATTCTTCTGTGAAGGCGGAACAGTTACCAGGAGGGTGATAAATGGCATGAATCCTGAATGGGGAGCAGTGTTGTACTTGGAGCTCCAGGAGAGGGTCATTCAAATGTACGGAAGGAGCTGTTGGGAAGAGCCTTGAGTTGAAGGGAGTTTATGAAGTTAACTGCCATGCCTCCCCCAACTTTATCTGCTCTATCATTTCGGATAATGAAATAGTCAGAGGGGAGCAAAAGATCAAAAGAAGTATGAGAGGTGTCATTGAACCAGGTCTCAGTTTGGAGAAGTATATCAAGATTGTGAAGCTTGATGGAGTCTGAGATTTCCAACTTGTGTTTGTTTGCACATCTGCAGTTGCAAAGCAAACGGTGCAACTCTGAAATGACTGTTTTGGTAAAGGGGGTGTTAGGGCTTTTAGGGGGCGATAGGGATACAGTTCCTGACTGATGTTGCCTGGGTAGAACAGCCCTGATGTTTAGTTCGGGCAAGGGAGATGGTCGGAATAGTGCAAAGATTAGAATTATCTGGAGAGGAGAGCCTGAGGGAGCTGACGTTAGAGGTCTTGTAGCTAGCCAATAAATTAGAGATGTCTGTAGGGGACCGATTGTGTGTGGCTTTTTTGGGGTGTGCGAGCAGGGTGCTCCTCGGGAGTTTGGAGAAGTGAGTGTTCGCCAGGGGGATTGGGCAGTTGGGTAACATGGAGATTTTAGCATTTAGGAGTGAGATGGTAGCTTCAAGCTGGGAGATAGAGGAGATGAGGTAAGCTAGTTTATTTTCTAAGGAGAGCAGGGCTGAGCACGGAGTGTTACGTGGCTCGACAGTTCAGGAGAGAGATCAGCTTGAGAGGGATAGCAAGGAGAGGGGGGTGGGGGAGGAAGAAGTGTTGGGGTGTGGTAGAGTAAAGTGGAGGGAGACTCGTGTGATGTTGCTTGGTAGTGATGATCGGTGCAACTGTGGTGGTGAGAAAATTGTCTGGGCAAACATTGAAAGAAAAAGAAGTATTGAGTTCAAGTTTAGGAAGAGGCGGGTGGGAGAATGGAATGAGGGGAGGGGATAGAAGTGAGTCACAGAAGGGCAGGGGAGGAGAATGGAGGAAGGGCTGAAGAGGGAACGTGGCCTGGGAGAAATGAGTATAAGGGGGCTGGAAACAACGACAGAGGAGAAGATTGCCTAGGATGGTAGTCAATGAAAGAGTATGGCTCTTCTAGGCAAAAGGAAGGTGGAAGGGAAAGGAAGAAATTGCCAAGAGAGGATAGTGGGTCGAGCAGCATTACTGGAGAGATGGGGGGGGGATGGAGGGCGGGGTGAGGAGAGATGAAGGGGGTTTGTGTAGGATTCAGGTTAAAGGGGGGGGGGGGAGTACGGGTGGGGTGGAAGAAAAGGGAGAGCATGAGGTGGACAGGTCGCTAAGTGATCAGGGAGGTCGGGCTGTTGGAAAAGCAGATTGGATGAGGGGGTGATCAGCCTGGTGGGGGGTCGGGGGTTACTACGGGATTCCAGGATGGTGTTGAAGGGTAGATGAGAGTGCTGTCCATTGGCATGGCTGGAGTGTTGAGGTTGACGTCCCAATTGGAAAGGGGGCGATTGGGAGACGGGGAAACAGGGGTGATGGAGGGGAACAGGTCTGCTAGGGGGGAAGCCTGAACATCCTGAGAGAGCAGCCTACTGGTGTCTAGGTGGATCGGGGGAGGTGAGAGACTGGAGGGAGGAGTAAGTTGAAGAGACTGGAGGGATCGAAGTGCCAGGGATCGGGAGCAGGCATGGAAAAAGGTGGTCGAAAAGAGAGAAGGGTGTCTTTGGCTTGGATCAAGACCGTGCCATTGTTATAGAGTGAGATAGTGAGTGAGCCATTGAAACAAGTAGAGGGGGAGATTTTTAGTTGGAGCCCGTGAGGGATTGAGGAGGAGGAAGTAATGTTGAAGGAGTTGTTGAAAATAGTGGTCCAGGAAGGGGATGTTATAGGTAAAGAAAATTAGGTCAGTTTTAAGCCTTCCATAACGATCGCTGTGGTATTGGTCAACAAAGAGGGAGTCAGGAGCAACATAATATTAACAGATTAATAAAGTGTGTGTGTACAATTATACATTTTAAAACGTTCTGTAAATGTCATTTGAAATTGGAGGCTTAAAATTAAGTTAGACTCCTCAGATTGATTCGTGGGGCCAATACAGGTGCATTGACCAGAATATACTATGGGCGATGAGTAGCCTCAAATGAATATAGAAGTGCTCCAAACTCCATATAAAATTTTATTTCATTTTATATTTGTGATTGAAATAAAATATTTCATGATTTATGTATTTGGTGAATAGTTGTTTTTTGATTGAATTGTTTTACGGTTCAAATCATCGAAAATGCTTCTGCCGGGATTCCCGATTTCCAGTAATGACTCATTGGGTGTCCCTGTAGTCCAATAATGATTTAGTGGGGATCCCTGTATTTCAATAATGATTCAGTGGGGGGCCCTGTAGTCCAATAATGATTCAGTGGGGGGCCCTGTAGTCCAATAATGACTCATTGGTGGTCCCTGTAGTCCAATAATGATTCAGTGGGGGTCCCTGTAGTCCAATAATTACTCATTGGGGGTCCATGTAGTCCAATAATGACTCATTGGGGGTCCCTGTAGTCCAATAATGACTCATTGGGGGTCCCTGTAGTCCAATAATGACTCATTGGGGGTCCCTGTAGTCCAATAATAATTCAGTGGGGGCACATGTATTTCAATCATGATTCAGTGGAGGTCCCTGTATTTCAATAATGATTCAGTGAAAGTCCCCGGCTTACAGTAATGATTACGTGGGGGTCGTCAAAAGGTTAAGATCCACTGCTATACTTCATCGCCAAAAGACTTTGGCAAAGCCAGCAGGGCCCAAATGTAAGATCCATTGGCTATGCCAATGCTGGTTTGTTTTTAATGTCAAGGTACTTTTTTAGTTTCACTTTGATGTGAGGTAGCGCGTACCATGAGCCAAACGTGTTTGTTTAACTTTCCCTCTGCCCTTTTGTGTAAAGTTTGAACAGTCAGTCATTTACTCACCCAGCATAGGAAAGATAATTTATGGTGCTGGCCTGGGAAGACTGTAAGCGGTTGTCCTACATAGTCCAATCTTTTGACAATGCACTGCTGGGTCTGGCAGGCAAAAGGTTCATATTATGCTCGTTCAAATAAAGCCTCTCCTTAGCTACTGCCAACTAGTGCTGGCACTGAGTTATTACAACTATAGCAGCCCTTTGGAATGTGCGATAAAGCATTTCAGCCAAGAAAAAAAACAGCTGTGCTGGGAAATAATGTGGCTGCCTCTACTGAAAAGTATAGGTACTGTCCTATTGGAAGTGCAGCATACGTGCTTAGAAGTCCGGGTTCTGCCACATTAAAGCTATAACAGGACTACTCTGAAGTACTAATCATGTGACTTTAGCATGTATGGAACCCTGCTGAGCAGTGCTATTCGCTTCCCCCACTGCTCACCAGTGAGCTGTCAGTGTAAAGGATGTGGCGGGTAGGAGAATCGTCCCCATACAATTACAGGCCTCACTATCGGAGATTGCCAACAAGGGATGGAAACGCTCCATTATGTGTATGCCGCTTAATAACAGCCCTAGACAATGCCTTTCTGAACCCACTGTCTTCAGATAGACGAGGGGGTGCAACATCACTTGCACATGCTTTCTGCACAGAATCATCCGAGTGATCAGCAGGTCTTGCTTTTCTTTTTAGGTCTGTCCTAGAGAGAGCTTTAGTTGTCTTGCCAGAATATTGTTTTACGAAGAAAAAAAATCATACATTCATTTATATATATAAGCAAAAATTGGTTTTGTGATCGTCGTCTTCATACATTGGTTTGTTAAGCTGTTAGTCACATTTTGATGCCACCCACCACAACAGGCAGCACGGATTAATGGATCAACCCGCTTCAGTCACTGGCTCTGACCCATACCCATGGGTACACCCACAAACATACAGTGCTCTCCAGAGCCAGGAATGGCGGCCTCGGCGGCGCTCAGTTAAATACGAGGCTTTTTATTTGTTTCTTTATGAAAAAAGTGTCTGTGATCACCACGTTTACAGAAATTGTGGCTAAATCGTTTCGTGCTCACTACAATTATTTTTCTGACTTTATATGGCTTGCTGCTTGCCTGATGTTTGTGGCGTGTCTATAGGCTTTGTTTAACTGCTCTGTTAGCGGATGACGATTTTGTTTTAATGTTGGGTTTGCTTTTTGCATGACCACTGCCAATGCTTTTATTTCCGTTTAAGCAGCTTGTAATGTGCGTGCGGCGTGGCAATGACTTACAACTCAATAGGGCAACTAACAGCTTCGCGTCCCTGAATGAGCTATACGTTTACAATGTAGGGAGTCTCCAGGTTTTGGACTACAACTGCACGTTTATGTTTTACACACCAATTGAAAAGTACATATGTAATTCTATGTTGCACTTTCCTGTGGCGCCTTTCATGAGTGATTGCTTGGCTTCATGATGCATTTTAAGGTTGTTTATTTTGTTTTTTGTTAAAGTTGCTGTTTTTCAGAAATTCATTTTGTTTTCTGCGATGAGGTCAAATTATTCCTTTGTATTTTCCATCCTCAGCGCTAGTGCCAGATGTTTACGTGCACAACTTCGGGTTTTACCATCTTGAACAACATTTTATTGTGCAAGTGGCCTCCGCAGGCTTTGGATTTAAATTGATGTCTTTCTGTTTTCTGTGCTGGCTGCAAATGTTTTTATTTTGCGTGTTTCTGTGTACTCACTTCCTTTGTCTTTTTGTTTAAGCAACTTTCATTTCACGTGTGCGGCCCAACACTTTGGACTTCAATAATGATTTTGTGCTAAATACATAAATAAATAAATAAATAGATAAAATTGCCAAACTGTGCATTCCTATTGGAGGTGTTTTAAGGGTGGCAAGGAAAAGGATGCAGTTTAAGGTTTATCTGCAAGCGAGGGAGAAATATTTGTTAAGTGCTTTGGTAATATTTGTTACTGGCCTTTTCAAGAGGTCTTTTGCAAAGAGTTCTTGTGGGTACCAGCCTCCCCTTGATGGATGGTAGAAAGACCTTTAATGCTTTACATATGCCACGCAACTCCAACAGACTGATACAAAGCTGGGTTTCCAACAGAGACCAGAGCCCTTTGATCTGCACCTCTCCCAGGTGACCTTTCCAAGAAAGCAGCGATTTATCCGTCACAACTGTCAGCTCTGGGTAGAGAAGAGAGAGGGGTCTGCCTCTGGTCAGAAAGCGGTCAAGCAGACGTCACTTCAGACATTGTTCAGTTGTTTCTGATACCTGGATGACATTCAACAGATTTCCTTAGTGCTGGATCCACTGAAACTTCAAATCCCACTTCAGGGCCCACCTGGCGAAATGGACAAGCAGGATACATGAGGCTAGCAGGTAAAGAAGTCTCAGAGCTGCTGTCACCAAGATCCAGGACAGAGGCTAAAACAGGGAGATCATAGCCCGAATGCCTGGAGTAAAGGCCTGAACAGCAATGTCCAAGACAGCTCTTATAAAAGGAAGTCTCTGTGAAGGAGTCAGGTGTGACTTCGACTCGATCGAGCACCCCAACAATGTCGAGAGGATCGCAGTCACCTGAAGGTTGTCTACAACGGACTGTGGCTGGCCCGCCTTCAGAACCCAGTCATCAAGCTAAGGGAACACTGGTATCCTCAACCTCCGAAGATGGGAAACCACTGCTAACACTTTTGTGAACACTCGAGGGGTTCTGTAAAGGCCGAAGGGGGGCACAGTAAACTTAAAATGTTCTTGGTCAAACTTGATCAGGTGATGTCTGTAGGACTGCAGAACAGGCACATGAAAGTACACGCCCTGCAGGTCCAAGGCTACCATCCAGTCACCCAGATCTAGGGCAGACAAGACTTGGACCAGTGAGTATTTTTGAATTTGCCCTTCCGCTGGAAAGCATTTAAAGGGAGAAGATCTAAAATAAGATGAAGGCCTCCATCCATTTTCAGCATGAGGAAACAGCAGGAGTAACAACCCGCCCCTACTCCCAAGTCCGGCAACCCTCTTGATTGCCCCTTTGGACAGTAAAGCTCATACCTCTTGCGGTAAGATGGGCAGGTGCTCCTCAGAGCCGCTCTCATGTGGAAGCGAGCTGTAGCAGGTCAGAAAGGAACAGAAGGGTTTTGCCAAGCTGAATGATTTGGATTAGTCTGTCCGATGTGATGGTTTGCCACCCTGGGATAGAGTGTTGGATCCTGGCTTGTTGTGCACCGCTAAGGGTGAACTAAAGTGGCTTGGATGCTGGTGCTACAGGGGACAGGGGACTGGGAAGCTCGATGCCCCTGGTGACCTGCACAGTGCCTGCCTGATCGTCACCCCAGCCACGAAAGGACTGGGGTGACTACACTGGGGGCAGAGGGCCCAGGCGTTGTCTATAGGCTAAGCCTCTGAGGTAGACTCTATAGGGCTGAAAATGATAGGGGAAACTGCGTGGCAGGGATGGATAGGCCCAAAGAACACGCCATGGCCAAACTTTCCTGAAAGCGTTCTAAAGCAAAGACCGCTTTTTCGCCAAAGAGGCAGAATCCATCGAAGGACACATCCATAAGGGATGCCCATAAATGCATGTCAACGAAGCACCACACTAGTGCCGACTGCTCACCCCAAGCAATCAGTAGTGTCCAAGCCAGCACGCTTATTTGGCCAGATCCTGACCATCTTGGATGGTTTGAGCCAGGGAGGCCCTAAATTCTTCTTGAACTGTCAGCAAGATTTCGCTGACCATATCCCAGAGGGTGTGCATACATCGGCCTAAAAGGCAAGCACGTTTACCGATCTCAAGGTCAGGTTAGTCAAAGAGAACATTAGTTTTCTGAACACCTCAATACTTTTCAAATCCCTGGGGGGAGTAAGGTGCATACATTCTACTGTCATGAGTAAGATGCCAGGTAAGAAAATCAGAGTTGTCAGACACCGGTCTGTGGGGTCTGGCCACCTGCCTGTTCACTGGTGGGCAAGAGCAAGTGTTTGACCAACTGCCCATCAGTGGTCAGTCAGGAAATTGTTGAATGGAGGTAATAGCTCAGAGAAAGCAGGCCTAGGCTGTAGGACTTCTGTAAGAATGTTTGTCTGAATTACAGCAGCACAACCTTGGTTGGGGTCGAGACTAATTTGGCTCGGAGGGTCGGACAATGAAGTAGGCACCAGATACCACCTTCCCCCCCCCAGGGCAGTAGGGACCAGCGCCGATAAAAGAGGCACCGGCATGTTTTGGCACTGGAAAGGAAGTTGGCACCGAGGCAGTGCAAAAGCAGAGGAGGGCTCTAGGAGTTCAGAAGGTGCAAGGGACAGATCTGCAGCTGACCGTAACCAAACATGAGGCCCCTGGGCTGCAGGGGCCTGAAAGCGAGCCAGAGGGAGGCAGGAATGCACCAAAAATATGCAGCATAGCCTCCTTAAAGGCCTTGACCTGCTGCAGCTTTGGTGATTGCCCAAGGAACTTGGGGTGCATCAGGATCAATGGTTGAATCAGCTCCTCAATTGAGGTTCGGAAGCAAGATGGAGTGGCCTCTAGACACCCTTGGAACTTCTCTTTAGATAGAGAGTGGCAGGGTGAGGAGGAGTCCTGCTTCGGCTGTCTCCTCTTTGATTTGAACTTTTGACTTACCGGATGACTCTGATTGCGAAGACGACCTGTCGCGGGAAGGGCCTTGAGAGCTGGTTCTCTCAACTTGGAGTGGGACTTATGCGAGGTCTGTGAATTCTTCCTATGTTCGGCTACGTACAGCTTCACTTTATGGTCCCGGATCACCTTCGGGTGCATGAAGGCACACTCTTTGTCCGACTTGGAGTTGTGTCCCGAGCTTAAACACCAAAGGCACATCTCCTGCTGGTCCGTTACTGGCATCTGTTTTCAACAGTCCCGGCATGGTGTTAAACCTGTAGTTTTAGGGTGGGGACATCGTTCCCTTGCACACTGGATTTCGATTTGAAAAGTCGTATATCAACGAAAAAGGGAGCGGAGCTTCTTATTTATGTCTAAAGGCGCAGAATTAAATGAACGGACATCGGCGCTCAGGAGTGTCACAAATACGTCTCTTATATATGCCGCCACTTTGTCTATTACGGGGCGGTAACAAGCCAAAGCAGTGCCACACAGAGCCACCTGGCAGGGTGCAGGAGTATTGCTTTGTATAATTTCCGGATTCAGTCTGCCAACTGGGGGTGGTTCTAAAGGTGAGGAATCTGCGTTTAGAAGTATCCATCAGAGAGTTGCGCATATTATTTACTGTTCTGGGCAGGAGCAGAACCCCACCGACAAAGTCCATGGTGCATAATAAAGTAATACAATGATCCGCACCAGGAAAAATTTCTAAGTAAGGGAGCTGCCACCTTACGTCAATCAAACGGCCATGATGGCACAGTGCGGCTTGCAGATACAGGAGATGCTAAAATAATTAAGAAGATCTAATAAGCCAATCAAAGAGCTTACCAAATGAGTATTATCACATGAACAGACTCTGATGGAGGCTATGCTACTGAAAAGACTAATTCGCGCTCTCGCTCCTAACTAATGAGGAACAAGACACTTCTTCAGCATAGGCTAATTCTAATTCCTTCCCCATCGACAAGTATTACCCTACGCCAGAGGGGATCCTCTACACCGACACAGCACAACGTACTTATGGACTCTAAGTTGAAAACTGTTTCATCCACTGCCACTACCCCCTCACCAAATATTCTCAAATCCCTGTGCTTGTTCAGACCCTTTTGCCGGAGGCCCAACAAGCCTACCAAGGTTTTTAGACACATAGTCAGCTCTAGTGTCAATCAGCCGGGCAGATCTTCCGTCCACAGTTGGAAAGTTCCTTGAAAAGAGATGCACTGTCAGAAGATAGAAAGAGACAGAAGGAAAACTTCAGAAAGAAACACACAAGGGCAACAGAGCAGTTTAAAGTTAGAAAAATAAAGCCCAATGAACAGCCAATGTTCAGGGATTCTAGTGGAAACGTCAAACTACAACTCAAAAAGTATTGTGCAGAGTCCTTTGGATATTGAGGGCTTTGACCGTAAACACCACCACCTACTACCCTGCGCACGAGTCCTGGGATCTCGCTGGTTCACCAACAATATCCTATCAATTATGAAGGTTTATTAAAGGGTATTTGGACAAAATATCGAGCTGTAAATTTTGGTAGACAGAATTATCAGAAAAAAAGATATTGTGATACAAAATATCAAGATGCAGAAATATCGTTGTCAAAAATATCGTTTTTTCCAGGTAAGTAATATCATTGTTAAGAATATCGTAAATATAGTTTTCAATAATATAGCTGTAAAGAACACAGTTTTCTTAGAAATTTAATGTGTTTAAGTTTCTACATCAATTTTAGGTTAGCATTGTTTGCATAGTTGTTATTCATTTTTAAATATAGTTTGAAATTTTAAGTGATGTAGGCTTTTTTATGTAATTTGTAATAGTAATTTATAGTGTCGTAGCAGGTGGCTGGGTTTGTAGGGGATAGGGTGGGAAGTTAAGTAATAATGAATTATTAATAATTCTTAAGTATCTGATTGATATTCATTATGTATATTATGCAATATCGCTTTATCATTCTTAAGGTTAAGGTGCAGGGTGCTGCTGGGATTGTAGGGGCTAAGGGTGGCAAGTTACTTAAGTAAAAATTAACCATCAATAATATTAACTATTAAATTGATTATTAATTATGTACATTATGCAAAACTAATTTATGTTGGGTATATTTCAGTTGCAGGTTGCTAGGTTTGTAGGGGTATAGGGTGGGAAGTTAAAGAATTAAAAATAATTAACGTATAATTAAATATTTAATTAATTAATAATTATGAAAATTGTGTAATTATATATTTTTGTTATAGTTTAGGTGTGGGCTGCTGAGTTTGTAGGGTTGCAGGGTGGGAAATCAACTGAGTAAAATATAATAATTAACTACTGTTAATTATTTAATTGACCATCAATTATGTAAATTGCGTTAAACTTATTTATTTTCTTTATATTTTAGATGTGGGTTGCTAGATGTGTGGGGTATAGGGTGGAAAGTTAAGTAATAATTAAATAATTTTTTAATTCAAAATTAATTACATGGTTTATGAATGTTGTCTATATTTTAAATGTTTATATATATTTTATGTGAAGCAATATTATATTTAGAGTTTTCTATTTTTCTAAATTACTAGGGCTATTCAAATATGTAATGTGTCTGAAGTGAAGTAGAGTACCTACTGTTACTTAGACTAGAGTGGGGATAGTAAATTTAACCCCTCCGAAGTCCAAAACGTTCCCTACTGTTGCGCTGTTTGGAGTGGTAATATTTTTAACCCATCTGAAGTTCTACAATTTCTCTACTGTTACATAAACTGGAGTGGGAATAGTATATCTATTATTCCTATACATTTCCCAATATTGGTTAAATATATTTTTATTAATATTTGTATATAATTATAATTTTGTAGTATTTGTTGGTTTTTACATTTTTAGAATATATTTTGTAAATGTGTTTTCTTATTTTATTTGTTTGGTAATTTATTTATTAATCTGGAATTGAATGGTTAATACTTTTTTTGATATATATATATATATATATATATATATCACACACATACATACACATACATACAGACGTGTATATATATATATATTCACTGAAAAAACCATAGGTTTTAGGGACAGTTTTAGTTACTTGGACATTGCACTCGTACAAAACCCGTGAAATTCCCACGTTATAGTTAGTTCAGCTAACTATAACTCGCGCCCCGCAATGCACTGCTGATGACGTCACATATTACATCACTCATGACATGGTCAGTGACATCACTGATGACATCACTGATGACATCTCAAATGACATCACTGATGACATCATCCAGTGACTGTGTGTTTCTCTAAAGTTTAAATATTTTTAATATATATAGGAAAAGACGTATTGAAGAATGAGTGGGTGTGTAAGTGTCTGTATGGATGATTTAGTAGGTGCGTGACTGACTCTATAAGTGAGTGATTTAACGTATCTTACTGAATGCATGGGTTAGTGACTAAACTGGGTGAATGTCTGTATCCGTCTGTCTGTTGCTGTGTAAGTGGCTGCATGTGTTTGTGAATAGCTAAATGAGTGTCTATATGAGTTATTGAATGCTTGTCTGAGTATCTGTATGGGTTCCTTGAGTGTTTGTGTGGGAGGGGTGTGTGCAACTCTGTGCATAGATGTGTGAGTGGGTGATTCACTGGGTGGATGGTTTCAAGAGTGCATCTGTGATAGACTGTATGGGTGGGTAAGTGTGTGTAAGAGTGTGTTAGTGAGTGAATGTATGTCCCAATGGTACATGTGTGAGTAACTACATTTGTGAAAGGCAGTATATATGTGTGTTGGAGTATATAAATAGCTATAAGCAAGAGTGAGTGATTGTGATAGTGGCTGTATGGATGAGTGTGTGCTTGTATCAGTGATTGTATAAGAGCGTAACAATGTGCTACTATTTGTATGAGTAAGTGAGCTGGTGTGTGTATAACTGTATAGGTGAGTAAATGGCAGTGTGTTTAATTATTTGCATGACTGACTAGGTGTGTGAGTATCTCTATGGATGAGTGGCGTTGTTTGAGTGTCTATATAGGAGTAAGAGTGCATATGATAGTCCTGTACTGAGTGACCGTAAGTATGAGTGACTGTACGGGTGAGTGAGTGGATGTGTGTGTGTAGACCTAAGAATCAGTGAGTGGGTATGTAGTTATTGGTGTTGGAGTGGCTATGGTTTTGCGAATGGCAGTCTGTAATTTAGAGTGGGTGTATCAAAGGTTATATTAGGGTGTGAGGAGGTGCATCAGATTATCACGTGGATGATGTCATCAGTGATGTCATTTGAGATGTCATCAGTGATGTCATCAGTGATGTCACTGACCATGTCATGAGTGATGTAATATGTGACGTCATCAGCAGTGCATTGTGGGGCGCGAGTTATAGTTAGCTGAACTAACTATAACATGGGAATTTCACGGGTTTTGCACGAGTGCAATGTCCAAGTAACTAAAACTGTCCCTAAAACCTATGGTTTTTTCAGTGAATTTCAAAGGTTTTTTAAATGCTAATTTGTAACTATAACGTGTCTGAAACCTATGGTTTTTTCAGTGAATTTCAAAGGTTTTTAAATGCTAATTTCTAACTATAACGTGCCTGAAACCTATGGTTTTTTCAGTGAATTTCAAAGGTTTTGTAAATGACAATTTTTAAATGTATTAATTGTTATATTAATTTTTTCATACTGATTTACTACATTTTTAGAAACAATTTTTTTTACATATTTTATTTTTAAATTACATTGTAATTACATTATACATTACATTACAAAAATACTTTCTCAGAATGAATTACTTTAGTTTAAATACTTTGCAGATAGGCAATAGACTTTTAAGTACAGTAGTTACAGTTGTTGCAATGGGCAACACATTTTCAAACACAATGCAACATTCAGCTCAATGTGAATTTCTAGTTAAATGCAATTAGTTACTTTATGGATTACTTTTGTAACCACAGGACTGGATCCTAGATTCAGTCCTGGTACATCTCCTGTAAACAGTTGAGTAAAAGCGTTTTGGTTACAGTCGTGATTTTTAAGGAATATTATTGTATTTTAAAAGTTGACACTTAGAAACTTTTTCTCATAGAATCACCAATGTTATCCTATGGAAGGAAATTCACTTAGCAGTTAAAAACTGTTATCGTTACTTTTTCTTACTCAGTGTTGGATCGTGGATCCAGCACTGGTGCATCTCCTGTAAACAGTTGAAAGAATGCGTTTAAGTCATACAGGCGATTTTTAAGGAATATTTGTAGTTTGTGAAAATCAACACTTTGAAACTTTTTGCTGAAAACCAGTCAATCTTAGCCTATGAAGGAAATTCAAGTTACCGGTAAGTACGGTTAAAATTACTTTTGAGGACCAGTACTGGGCTGAAAGATGCAGCACTGAGGTCTCTCCTGATAACAGGTGAGTAAATCGGAATTCGTATTTCGGCTGATTTTAGAGGAATATTTTAAAGTTCCAAAACTCCACACTTAGAAGAATTTCCAAGTGAAACCAGTCAATGTTAGCCTATGGAAGGAAATTCAAGTTACTGGTAAGTACGGTTAAAATTACTTTTCAGGACCAGTACTGGGCTGAAAGATGCAGCACTGAGGTCTCTCCTGATAACAGGTGAGTAAATCAGAATTCGGATTTCGGCTGATTTTAGAGGAATATTTGTATGTTTCAAAAATCAACACTTAGAAACTTTTTCAGCAAAAAGCAGGCAATGATATCCTATGGAAGGAAATTCAAGTTACTGGTAAGTACGGTTAAAATTACTTTTGAGGATCAGTACTGGGCTGAAAGATGCAGCACTGAGGTCTCTCCTGATAACAGGTGAGCAAATCGGAATTCGTATTTCGGCTGATTTTAGAGGAATATTTTAAAGTTCCAAAACTCCACACTTAGAAGAATTTCCAAGTGAAACCAGTCAATGTTAGCCTATGAAGGAAATTCAAGTTACCGGTAAGTACGGTTAAAATTACTTTTCAGGATCAGTACTGGGCTGAAAGATGCAGCACTGAGGTCTCTCCTGATAACAGGTGAGTAAATCGGAATTCGTATTTCGGCTGATTTTAGAGGAATATTTGCACAATGGTGAAGGGAGGGGGCGGGGCCTGAGGTGACATCTGTGCAAACGCGCCCCGTTGCGCGTTTTAATTTGGGGGATTAAGTCCCCTTGAATCCTGAGGGTCCCTAGGGGCCAACTAGCCCACCAGGAACCTCCAATATGCGCTAGGGGCTGCGTTGCAGAGACGTGTAGAGAGGCCACACCCCTTTTACACCTCTCTGCAACGCAGCTCTGTGGCGCTTTCTGGATGTACCTGTTGGGCTAGTTGGCCCCCAGGGACCCTCAGGATTGAAGGGGATTTAATTCCCCATCTTAAAACGCGCCACGGGGCCTGTTTGCACACATGTCACCTGAAGCCCCGCCCTTCACCACTGTGCAAATGCGCCCCGTGGCGCTTTTAAGTTGGGGGATTAAGTCCCCTTGAATCCTGAGGGTCCCGGAGTCCAACTAGCCCACCATATACCTCCAAAAAGCGCCACAGAGCTGCGTTGCAGAGAGGTGTAAAAGGGGTGTGGCCTCTCTACACGTCTCTGCAACGCAGCCCCTGGCGCATATTGGAGGTTCCAGGTGGGCTAGTTGGCCCCCAGGGACCCCCAGTATTCAAGGTGAATTCGTTCCCTCTCTGCAAACGCGCCAGGGGCGCGTTTGCAGAGTGGTGAAGGAAGGGGGCGGGGCCTGCGGGCCCGATCGTTTAAAAAAAATAAAAATGTTTGTCCCCTGAAGGGGGCTGTGTGGCCCCCCTTCCTTTTTCCTGTTTTTATGCCCTGGGGACCCCATCCCCCAGGGCCTTACCCTTTTTTTTAATTTTTAATAAAAAAAAACGGGAAGGGGGCCGCGTGGTCCCCCTTCCCTGGGCCTGTATTGGCCCCGGGGACCCCATCCCCCGGGGCATGGCCTTTTAATTTTTATTCTTTGGAGGGGGCTGCGTGGCCCCCTCCTCTGGCCATTTAAGGCCCCGGGGACCCCATCCCCGGGGCCGGCCTTTCCTTTTTTATTTTTTTTTACATTTTTCATATTTGGGGAGGGGGCCGCGTGGCCCCCTCCTGGGCCACTACTTGCCCCGGGGACCCCATCCCCGGGGCTGGCCCTCTCCGTTGGGGACTGTGGGGGTCCCCAATCCCCCACAGTCCCGCCGGCTCCCCACGTCCCTTGGGAGCCGGCATTGCTGTTCCACATGGGGAGCAGCTGACATGCTGCTCCCCATGTGGAAAGCAATCGCTTTGAATATTGGAAGAGAGAGCAGGTTTCCCTGCTCTCTCTTCCAATATCCAAAGCAGTTTGCTATGGCAGGACGGGAGCCGCGAGGCTCCCGTCCTGCCATAGCAAACTACAGTGTCCCGGGGTAGGCACCCCGGGACACTGCAGGAGCCGGCCCTGGGGGGTGGTGGTCCCCAGGGCCATCAAGGGCTTCCAGGAGGGGGCCGCGCGGCCCCCTCCCTACATCAGCACAGCCCCGGGAGGTGGTGGTCCCCGGGCTTCGGGGTCCAAACGGACCCCCATTTTAATTTGTTAGTGCCCCGGGGAGGTGGCGGTCCCGGGCGTGTGGGGGACTGGAGCCCCCACACAGGTTATTAAATTATTTTAAAAAAAGCCCCGGGAGGTGGTGGTCCCGGGGCTGCGGGAGGGCTCAGAGCCCTCCCGCACCATTTTACAAAAAGCCCGGGGGTGGCGGTCCCCGGGCTTGGGGAGCCCTTTGAGGCCCCCACACATTAAATTATCCCCCCACCATGCCCCCGGGACTTGGGCCACCCGGGGGCCAATTAACATCGAAGCGCGAGAGACCGCGCTTCGATTTTTTTTTCGGCAGGATTCGCGCACCCTGAGCGCATCCTGCCGATTTTTTTAAAAAAAAAATGCTTTTTTTGCCTAGGGGGTCTTTGTGGGACCCCTGAGCAGGCCTAGGGGGTTAGGGTGTTTCTACCCTGCCCCCTTTGTGCGTTTTGCGCATCTTGTTTCTTTTTTTCTCGGCGGGATACGCGCACCCTAAGCGCATCCCGCCGATTTAAAAAAAAAAAATATCTTTTTCTGCCCAGGGGGTCCTTGTGGGACCCCTGAGCACACCTAGGGGGTTAGGGTGTTTCTACCCTGCTCCCTTTTTGCGCTTTGCGCACTTGTTTCTGTCCCTCGGTTCTACCGAGGGACAAAATGGCTGCCAACACTTCCTGAATCGGAATGTTGACAGCCAGCTGACAGCCAATTAGCAGGCAGCTCGTGATCGGGACGGTGCGCGCAGGGTGCGCTGAGGGTACAGCGTATCCGACGCGCCCATAGATATATATGTACTTTTACTTTTGATTTTCTCAGGAACTACTGAACGGATTTACACCATTTAAGCAAAAGGCACCAGTCTGAACCAAGGGCTACCTCTTTGCCAAATTTGGTGTAATTCCGTTCAGCAGTTCGGGCTGTAGCTGCGACTAAAGGTTCCTATGGAAAAATAAATGGGGAAAACGCGTTTTGGGACCCCCTTTTTCTCGGCCCCGCTTCACGTATCACCCAGAGACTTTCAGGGTAGGAGCGGAGCGGAGCGCCCCAACAAGTTGGAAACTTTCACGAAGATTCGTCAACCGGCGCCAACGTTATTTCAAATAGAATGTCGCGGATTTCCTATGGATAATAGGTTGTAACTATAACTATCTACTGGCGACCGCCAGTAGATAATATATATATATATATATATATATATATATATATATATATATATATATCAGAAAAAGTGCGCTGCTAATTCTAGTTGTGCATGGAAAGTTTCATGGCAATCCGTTAAGTTCAGACCGATAAAAAGGGAAAGTCAGAAAAAGTGCGTTTCCCATGTTAATTCCCATAGGGATTTTGAACATGGCTGCTGCTGGACGGATTTACAGCAAATTTGGCAGAAAACTAGCTCTTGGTCCGGAAAGAGTGCTTTTTGTTATTTGGTGTAAATGCGTTCAGTAGTTTTAGAGTTATTAAAAGAAATACAAATTAGTATATATAGGGACGCGGATCCTCCGAGGATCCGACAGTCCCCATGGTGATATCTGATTTGCTGCCAACCACCCGCCAGGGCAAAAAGCATTAATAAAAAAAATAAACAATTCTGCGAAATCGTGACATCTGTGATGTCATTGACCATGTCATGAGTGATGTAATGTGTGAGGTCATAAGCAGTGCATCGCGAGGGCGTACGTTATAGTTACCTCAGGTAACTATAATGGCTGAATTTCAATGGTTTTGTACAAGTGAAATCTGAGCCTAACTATAATGTCCCTGTAACCTTTGGTTTTTTCCAGTGAAAAAATATATATAATGTGCTTTTTATAGTAGTAAATTTAAAGAAATAAACAAAAAGCAATATAATGTAAAATATATATATTTAATTATAAATGTGTGTGTATATATATGCCAGACAGACTCTCCTTCCAGAGATCCCAGGCCCGTAGAGGGCTGGCGCGGTGCCGGCGGAGAAAACCGGTAAGTCAATATAAATCCAATGCGGGGTTACCAATCGCGCTCTCGGGTTATCGCATAAACCAAGCAGAACTCCAAAGTTAGAAATGGGGGTTTATTAACATCATAAACCCTGTGATGTTAATAAACCCCCATTTCTAACTTTGGAGTTCTGCTTGGTTTATGCGATAACCCGAGAGCGCGATTGGTAACCCCGCATTGGATTTATATATATATATGAACCTTAAAGTAGTGGTGCTATGTTTTATTACCTTTTAACATGTAGATGCTGTTTTTAGGTCTCTCATAGGCAGCGCCTGCGCCGTCGCTTTGAGACATGCTGTATTCAGGTATGGACTTGAAGCTCTGCTTATTTTCCTCCCATATTTTCAATTGGCTCCTGTTACTGTCCTTTCTAAATGGTTGCTTTTGATTGGTGAATAGGCTTAGTAGTCCCTCCTTAGTACCGCCTTTTCTACTTTTGTAACCTCCCATGAGGACTGGCCCTTTTACTAGTGTTCGATCCCAAAAAAGAGGGGGGGGGGACTATGGGCTTTTTTAAGGTCCAGCATGCATGCCCAAACAATAGCAGTATCAAGAAGGGAATGCAGTTCCTCAGCGGGTCAATGTGAAAAGGGGAGGGAGAGTGTAACCCCAGGAGTAAATAGGCAGTCCTATAGTGAAAGAAGTGAAAGGGGAATCACTCCTTTTGGAATTAGGGCCCTCGCACACCCAGCCAGCTGGGTGTCATGCTTCATCATTGGGCTTGCTCCTCGTCAGGTCGGCGCTGCAATACCTGACAGGCACCCAATGAGGGGCTCTTTGGCGGAGATCTTTTTTCCTTGCCGTTAGGTGCTGTGGGTGTAAGGGGCCTAAAAGAAGGGTGTAGATGTGGTGAATGTGTTGGATTTAAAACAGGTAAGGAAGTCCAAAATGGCAATTTTATTGTGGCTGGCTTCCAACCTGATTAAAACTATCAGAGTGGCGACTACCTGATACTATGTTCAGGATGTTGCGCTCTGCTCTAAGTGGTCAACATGTTTCATGCCTAGCTGTCGGTCTGATCAAGCGGCAATTCTTCAGGACCAAATCATATATCTTAAATCTACACACCGTGGTATATGGGTTAACTAACCTAAAATTACCACGAAGAATATCTAAAGGGACAGGATTACCTCAAGATGTGATGGACGACCTATAAAGAACACATAACATGATTAAGCATTTTTTATAGTGACTTTTCCTGTTAGGAACAACTCTCTCTCAATTGCATTGCTGTGACCCATCATGTGCAAAAAGTGAGTGCGAGGTGCCGTCATAATAGTGATGACGTCTGTGAATTAAAATTGGTGCGGGTGTTTAAAATCAAGTAAAGTTTACTGCATTAAAAAGTAGCTTTGATGCATTAGGTGTCTCCATGCTCACCTAAAGGCTGAAGTAGCCTGGCCCCATCAGTTTCCGACAGCTTCAAGACACATGAATTAGTGTCCTGAGGAAAGAGATATCAGAGTCGGAATTTGGAGCGAGAATTGTTAATGGTGATTACGGGCAGGTAACCCGTCAAGTATCAAGCTGCCAGCCGCTAGTGGAAGGTGACCGGGGCCTCTACCCATCGCCGCATATGAGGGGGGACACAGATTACGGCAATGTTAGCGCGGCGAGCCCAAGCATAGAACAGGGCTCCGCCCCGCATTCCGAACCGGCCACACCATATCGAGAAGATCGGTACGACCGGAGGAGACGCCGGGGCGGGCGGCATCGCTCCATGCATTTATAGGCCAAGCGATAAAGTATATAGTGAACAGTGGTATGCTATGCGGTGGCCATCTTAGAGTGTCAAATCATGTTGGTGATATAATTCAACCTCATTGAGTATAAAGAACAGAGTTATGAGCTTGTGACCCAGGACTAGGTTCTATTTAAGGTACCCCATGGGATGGCATCGTTTAGTCCATGTTGGTCAGTGGCTAAACTGTGCACTCACCTTTGTTCCAGTCTGAACAGCCCACCTGATGTTAATTGTGGGTGTGCTTCGAGAATAACCCAACGTAGGGACTCCGGTGTGTGTCTGAGGGTATCAAAATGAGTGCACATCTTGGTGGTGATGCGGTGACATTGTATGTTACTTTTGTGCTCTGTAATGCGGGTTTTGATCATTCTGGTAGTCATACCAATGTACCTCAGGTTACAGGGGCAGGTAATCATGTAAATGCAATTAACAGTGTTGCAGTTTGTGTGCCTTCCCAGTTTCCAAGTAAACCCTTCAGACAACACACATTTTTTTGTCGGTGTTGTTTGGGGGGCAAGCTGTGCACGAGCCGCACGGGTAGTGGCCCATTACGGAGGGAAGGTACCACAGTTGTCTTTGTAAGTTATTTGTTTGGGCTCTGGGTCTAGTGTGGATGAGAAGATCTTTCAAATTTTTGGTTCGTTTGAACGCAAACCTAGGCGTAGGTAATTGTAGAGACCCAGTGCCCAGTATCCCCCAGTGTTTCTTTATGATGCCCCTGATGTGATTAGAATCAGGGGTAAAAGAGGTGACACATGTTAAAACGTCTGTGGACTCTGTTTGGATTGTCTCCAACAGGGCTTCACGATTGTTGTTTTTGGCCCTTTTCATGGAGTGTGCAATATGTCGTGTTGGGTATCCTCTTGTTTTCAGTTTCTCTGCCAATTGGTTTGCTTCAGTGTTGTAGTCAGCAACCGTGCTGCAATTTCTCCTAATCCGGAGAAACTGACCAAAGGGGAGATTTTCTTTCAGAGCTCTAGGATGGTGACTACTAAACAACTGTTACCGCATTTTAATCTAAACTAGCGGAAATCAACAACAAAATCGCAGAAAACAAAGAGTTTCTGATGAAACAAAAAGTAACGAAACTGCAGAAGGACATCCAAAAATTCAACAAAGAAAAGGGTTATCCATACCTTAAAGCAGATTACGTTACAGCTAAAAACAGCTATTCTTCAGATGAAGGCTCAGACACTAATAGAAGAGGGTCCTCCTCCTCCAATAGTGATTCAAGCACCGGGAGTTGGGGTAATAACAACCCAAGACGGGCTAATGCACAAGTTACTAACTTGTGTAACGATATATCTGTAAGAGACAGTAGTTAGTGACAGATTCCTTACCTTAGAATATCCCCAGGCGTCAGGCTGGATCCGGAAAGTTTTTTGCGTAGCAGTACCCTTGCGCGTCGGTAGGCGGCGTCGTGCGGCTCCGCGTCCGTCGTCGGCGTCGTGTTCGCGGGATGACGTCGCGGGCAGTACTTAGGCGCCGCCCCTGCGCGCTGACGTCAGTTCTGTACACGACTTTCCGCGCCAGGAACGCAGAGCCATGCAAGAAGCTGACATAGGTGTCTGAAAAATACTAGGGCCCTGAAAGGGATGTCCTTAACCCTAGAAATCAGTTCGCAGAACGGGGAGGATGGGTGGGCGGTAGGAATCTGTCACTAACTACTGTCTCTTACAGATATATCGTTACACAAGTTAGTAACTTGTGCATCTGAAAGAGACACGTTAGTGACAGATTCCTTACCTTAGAATAGATACCCCAGCAATACCAACCCCGGTGGTGGGTCTGCGAACAAAGATCAGACAAGGAAGTCCTGGAGGACAGAACGGCCAAAGAAGCCGTCCCTCCGGACCTGACTGTCAAGGCAGTAATGCTTTGTAAAAGTGTGCAGCGAGGCCCACGTAGCTGCCTGACATATAACCGGCAGCGGAACACCGCGGCCCAAGGCCGTGGTAGCAGCCGTTGCCCTGGTGGAATGGGCACGCAGCCCAACAGGAGGCTCCTTCTTAGCCAAAGAATAGCAGGTCTTGATGCACAAGGTAACCCAGCGGGAGATGGTCCTCTTGTGCACCGCCCGACCTTTTTGGCGCCCACGTAGCCAACAAAGAGCTGGTCATCCACCCGGAAGTGTTTTGTGCGGTCAATATAGAAGGAGAGCGCACGTTTTGGGTCCAGACGGTGGAGCCTCTCTTCCTCTCTGGAAGGATGCGGAGGCGGAAAAAAGGTGGGCAAAGTGATGGTCTGCCCAATGTGGAAAGCAGTAACCACCTTTGGCAAGAAGGACGGACGCGTCCGAAGAACAACCTTGTCTGGATGAACAGACAGAAAGGGAGGTTTGCAAGATAGAGCCTGGAGCTCACTCACCCGCCGAGCGGAGGTGATGGCCACCAGAAAGGCTGTCTTCAGAGTCAGAAGACGAAGAGGACAGTTATGTAGAGGCTCAAAGGGAGCGCACATTAAAAAGGTAAGAACCAAGTTCAAGTCCCACTGAGGCATCACAAACGGAACAGGAGGGAAGAGGTGTGTAATGCCTTTTAAGAACCTGTTAACAACAGGGGACTTGAAAAGGGAGGGCTGATCAGGGAGCCTGAGGAAGGCCGAGATAGCACAAAGATAACCCTTGATGGTACCCAGGGCAGAACCCTGTTGGGCCAGAGAGAGAAGGAACAGAAGGACCTCAGAAAGAGGGGCAGAAAGGGGATTCACAGCCTTTGCTGTGCACCATGCCACAAATTTGTTCCACCTGCAGGCGTATACCACCTTAGTGGAGGGACGCCTGGCTGCCAGAATCACATCACAAACTTCGGGAGGCAAGTCGAAAGGAATCAACTGCCGCCGCTCAATCTCCACGCAAGCAGGTGTAGACTGGACATGTTCGGCTGGAGGACCGTCCCCTGCTGCTGCGACAGAAGATCCTCCCGAAGAGGCAGACTGATCAGGGGATCTACGCTCATATTGAGTAGCTCGGGATACCAAACTCTTCGAGCCCAGTCCGGAGCCACAAGAATGACTTGGGCCCGGTCGTGCCGAATCTTCTTCAACACTCTGGGTAGAAGTGGTATAGGCGGAAAGGCGTACAACAGACCGCAACTCCACTCGTGACGAAAAGCGTCGCCGAGCGAGTGCCGCCTTGGAAATTCCAACGCGCAGAACTGATGACATTGCGCGTTCTCTTCGGTGGCGAATAGATCTAACCAAGGCTCTCCCCACTGTAGAAAGAGTCCTTGCGCCACTTCCGAGTGAAGACGCCATTCGTGATCCATCATGCACCTGCGGCTGCAGTTCGTCCGCCCTGGCGTTCAGGGAACCTGCCAGGTGTTGAACCATCAGGAACATGCCCTGATGTTCCAGCCATGTCCAGAGGCGCAGAGCCTCCTGACAAAGGGTCCACGACCCCACCCCGCCTTGTTTGTTGCAGTACCACATGGCGGTGGTGTTGTCCGTGAACACCTGCACTACCTTCCCTTTGACAGAGGGAAGGAATGCCTTGAGTGCAAGTCGGATCGCCCGGAGCTCCAGAAGGTTGATATGGAGCCGGGACTCCGCCGGAGACCAGAGGCCTCTGATCTCCGCCTCTCCCATGTGACCGCCCCATCCCAGAAGGGACGCGTCCGTCACAACTGTGTGCTCTGGCTGGGGAAGGGAGAGGGATCTGCCCATGACCCATTGCCGGTTCGAGAGCCACCACTGCAACTGTTTTGCAGTCCCCTCCGAGATCCGGACGTGATCGGACAGGTTGCCCTGGTGCTGCGCCCACTGGAACTTCAGGTCCCACTGCAGAGCCCGCATATGCCATCTGGCATGATTGACCAGCAGGATGCAGGAGGCCATGAGGCCCAGCAGCCTCAGGGTCATCCGTACCGAAACCCAGGATAAAGGCTGAAAGATCGGAATCATAGCCTGAATATCCCGGACTCGCCGTTCGGGAGGATAGGCCCGAAACTGCGTCGTGTCCAGAACTGCTCCGATGAAAAGGAGCTGTGGAGAAGGAATCAGATGCGACTTCGGCACATTGATGGAGAACCCCAGCGAGTGCAGGAGTTCGGCCGTAGTCTGGAGGTGGGAGACGACTGCCTGGGACGAGCCCGCCTTCAGCAGCCAGTCGTCGAGGTAGGGGAAGACTGAAACCCCTGCCCGGCGCAGATGAGCTGCGACCACCGCCAACACTTTCGTGAACACCCGAGGGGCACTGGTAAGGCCAAAGGGGAGCACGGTGAACTGAAAATGCTCGGGGCCTACCGTGAACCGAAGGTAACGCCGGTGGGCCGGCAGGACGGGGATGTGGAAATAAGCGTCCTGCAAGTCCAACGCTACCAACCAGTCTCCAGGGTCGAGGGCAGTCAAGACCTGAGCTAGGGTGAGCATCTTGAACTTCTCCTTCCGGAGGAAGCGATTGACGTTCCGGAGGTCCAAGATAGGACGCATGTCCTCCTTGTCCTTTTTGGGCACCAGGAAGTAGTGGGAGTAGCAACCACGCCCTACTTCTGGGGTCGGAACATGCTCGATGGCCCTCTTGGCCAAGAGGGCCGTGACTTCCTTCTGCAGAAGTACCAAGTGATCCCCTGACATGCGGTGGAATTGAGGTGGCATGGCTGGGGGGTGGTCTCGAAGGGGAGGGAGTAGCCCCTTCGGACAATGTCCAAGACCCACCTGTCCGAGGTGATGGTACGCCAGTGGGGAAGGTGATGGCGGACCCTGCCCCCTACTGGCGTGCTGTGCACCTGAAAGGAGGGACTATGAGGGTTTGGAGTCCGCGGACGGGTTGGAGGTGGTGGCCTGACCCGCACGCTGGTTGCCCGATCCGCCACGGCGGAATCCACGTCCTCGGCCACGCGAAGACGCCTGCTGCGCGGGCCGGTGGCTGGGCTGCTGACGTGAAGGGCGCCCCTACCGTGGCCACGATAGGGGCGAAAAGCAGAGAGTCAGCGGAGGGCGTGTAGCAGAAAGGCCCAGGGACTTGGCAGTAGCCCGTGAGTCCTTAAAGCGCTCCAACGCATGGTCTGCTTTGGACCCAAAAGACCGACTCCATCAAAGGGCATGTCCATGAGAGTATTCTGGACATCCCCTGAAAACCAGTGGTTCTCAGCCAGGCGTGGCGTCTGAGCGCCACCGTCGTTGCAATAGACCTGCCCAGCGAGTCGGCGGTGTCAAGGCCACAACGTATTGTGTATTTAGCCGCATCCCTTCCTTCCGCAATGGCGCGGGAAAGCAGTGTCTGGACCTCCTCAGGACACTGGGGCAAAACATCCGCCACCGAATCCCACAGGGAGTGGGTATATCGGCCCAAAAGACAAGCGGTGTTAACGGACCGCAAGCCAGCACTGGAGGAAGAAAAACCCTTCTTCCCAAATTGATCCAGGCGTTTGGATTCCCTATCCGGAGGAAGCGGTAGGGAAGGCGGTTTGGGAAGCGGAGGCTTGGACAACCAAGCTCTCAGGAGTGGGGTGAACAGAGAGAAACAGGGGTCGCCCGGAGCAGGGCGATGGCGTCGGTGACACGTTCCTATCCACAGGAGCCCCTGTGTTGGGCTTGGACCAGGCGCCCAAAAGAACGTCAGTGAGGGCGTCGTTAAACGGCAGCACAGTCTCCGCAGAGGAGGCCGCCCGGCTGAAGCACCTCTGTCAAGATGTTATGCTTGACCGTCAAAGTAGGGAGTTGGAGATGTAAGGCCCCAGCCGCCCTACGCAACACCGTAGCAAAATTGGCTCCCTCCTCCGTAGCCACGGGAGGAGACAGCATGCCAGTGTCAGGGGAAGTATCCAGACCACTGGCCTCCCCTAGACCCTCTGTCCAGTCCTCATCGTACTGACACTGCCGTGCCAGAGGGTCATCCAGTCCTCCTCTGGTTCAAAATAAGGAGGAGGAGGGACATTTGGGACCCAAGGCCCCATCGGCGCCGGAACCGGCGTCGAGCGACGTCGTTCCGGGTCCATGTCCGGAGCCGGAAGGAACTGGGGGACGACGCCGCCCGGAGCCCAGGGCGGCGTCGAGAACGGCACCGGAGATATCGGCGCCGGCGGAGGTGTCGTTAGGTCGACCGGCGTCGATGGGGGTTGTGGAGCCGGGATCGAGGCCGGGGCCGGAATCGAGGCTGGAGGCACAGGCGACGCGCCGGGGCCGGAGCCGTCGGCGGCCGCCGGAACAACCCCATCCGGGCCCGCGGGGCCCGAAGGCGCACCGGAGGGGCCTGGAGGCCCGAAGAGGCGGGCCATGGCCGACAGGAATTCCTGCACTTTGGCCGGATCCGCCCCGAACCCGGGAAGGGCGGGTATGGCGGGGGCGACTCCACAGGCATGTCCGGGGCCGCGGGGCGGGACGGTGCCGGGAGGGGCCTCAGCCGAGTCGCGAGACCGGCGAGGCGAAGTCCTAGAGCGATGATGCTTTTGGACTTCTTGTGTTTCGACTTACCGGACGAAGAAGACTTCGACGCCGGCGACCGGTGTGGACTCCGCGATCGACCCCTGGACCTCTCACGCGACCGGGGCTTCCGCGGAGCCGAATGCCGGGCCTCCAGGAGCTTTCGAGACCGCTCTCGCAAAGCTTTCGGGTTGAGGGCCTGGCAGTCGGTACAAGACTCTGTGTCGTGGCCTCGGCCGAGGCAGAAGAGACACTCCCAATGCGGGTCGGTGACGGACATCATCCGAGCACAGGCGCGCAACGTTTGAAACCGGGCATCCCTACGACACCTTGAGAGAGAAAAACAGTGAAAAAATTTCACCAAAAAGTATGGTCAAAAAATGACCAGGGCACTGCTCTTCCCGGATCTGCGCTTGCTGGCGCGGAAAAGAAGAACTGACGTCAGCGCGCAGGGCGGCGCCTAAGTACTGCCCGCGACGTCATCCCGGCGATCACGACGCCCGGCGAGCGGACGCGGAGCCGCACGACGCCGCCTACCGACGCGCAAGGGTACTGCTACGCAAAAAACTTTCCGGATCCAGCCTGACGCCTGGGGATATTCTAAGGTAAGGAATCTGTCACTAACGTGTCTCTTTCAGATTATCCCGCATACCCTATCTACAATATGCCCCCCTATCAGGCACCACCATATTGGCAATTTCCTGTGTACCCTCAAGGCCAACCACAATTCTTCCCAGGAACTAACCCGCCTTTTTTAGACAGAGGCTGGGGCAGAGGAAGAGGGCGAAAAAGAGGTTCACAAAAGCAGGTGCAGTGGCAGGAACAACAACCACACATGGTGGAAACTCGGAGCAAAACTAGGGGCAAGAGAAATTAGTTGTCAACTTGTCCACTAGGACATTGACGGACCCAGAAAGAAGGGTACTACAAAAAGGTCTAGGCTTTGTCCCTACTCCAAGGGTTGACAAGTTTCGAAATCATTGCGAGATCCAGAACTTCTTCCGCAAAATACGTTTAAAAGCATTCTTTCATGATCGACCATCTGCCACATTGGAAGATACAGGACTACACAATCCTTCCACATTCACACCAAACAACAATATGATACCCAATGAGATACTCACTTTTGAGCAAGCTGTGCTCAAGGACTTGGAAAACACTAGCACCCCTAACCCATTCCACAACTTTTCAGCAGTAGAGTTGGAGGCGGTCAGATCCCTGGCTAACGACCCAACCATAACAATAAAACAAGCTGATAAGGGAGGGGCAACAGTGATCATGGCCACCTCAGATTATGACATTGAGTGTCTACGACAATTGAACAATGAGAGATATTACACTCCCATTGCAGAGAACCCCACATCACGTCTGACCACACAGATCTCAGCAATGATCTTTTCGGCGGAGACAGAGGGGTGGATCAGTAGAATAGAAGCAGACTTTCTTATCACGAAAGAGCCCAAGGTCCCATACTTCTACATTCTGCCCAAAATTCACAAGGGAACAACACCAGTCCCAGGTAGACCAATTGTCTCAGGCATTGGCTCGCTCCTGGAACCGCTCTCTAAATTTTGTGATCACTTTTTACAGCCACTTATGAGAGACACACCCTCCTTTCTATGCGACACCACTGATGTCCTGCGTCTGATAGAAGACGTACAGAGCCCAGAAGAGATCAGCCTCTTGGTCACTCTGGACGTGGAGGCTCTGTATACGAATATTCCACAACGTGCTACCCTGTCAGTCATCGAGGAATTACTTAACAAAGTTGATTGGGCCTCTCCGACACCAATTTCATTTATAATGGAATGTGCGACGTTGGCCCTCACGGAAAACTTTTTCGAATTCAGAGGGCAACTTTACCACCAATCCCAGGGCACGTCTATGGGCAGCACGTTTGCGCCCAGTGTAGCGTGTCTGTACATGGCGGCCTTTGAGGAAAATGTCATCTTCCAACTTAATCTTAGACTTTGGAAAAGATTTATCGATGATATTTTGATATTCTGGACAGGGGACAGATCTACCTGCGATCTATTCTGCCAATGGATCAATAGCCAAAATCCATATCTACATTTCACCAGCACCATATCTGAAACCGAGCATCAGGATTTCAGATGGGCAACTCAGCACCACCTTATACAAGAAACCGACGGACAGTAACAGTCTGTTATTGTTTAGTAGTCACCATCCTAGAGCTCTGAAAGAAAATCTCCCCTTTGGTCAGTTTCTCCGGATTAGGAGAAATTGCAGCACGGTTGCTGACTACAACACTGAAGCAAACCAATTGGCAGAGAATCTGAAAACAAGAGGATACCCAACACGACATATTGCACACTCCATGAACAGGGCCAAAAACAACAATCGTGAAGCCCTGTTGGAGACAATCCAAAAAGAGTCCACAGACGTTTTAACCTGTGTCACCTCTTTTACCCCCGATTCTAATCATATCAGGGGCATCATAAAGAAACACTGGGGGATACTGGGCACTGGGTTTCTACAATTACCTATGCCTAGGTTTGCGTTCAAACGAACCAAAAATTTGAAAGATCTTCTCGTCCACACTAGACCCAGGGCCCAAACAAACAACTTACAAAGACAACTGTGGGACCTCCCCCCCGTAATGGGCCACTACCCGTGCGGCTCGTGCACAGCTTGCCCCCAAACAACACTGACAAAAGAATTAGTGTTGTCTGAAGGGTTTACTTGGAAACTGGGAAGGCACACAAACTGCAACACTGTTAATTGCATATACATGATTACCTGCCCCTGTAACCTGAGGTACATTGGTATGACTACCAGAATGATCAAAACCCGCATTACAGAGCACAAAAGTAACATACGATGTCACCGCATCACCACCAAGATGTGCACTCATTTTGATACCCTCAGACACCCACCGGAGTCCCTACGTTGGGTTATTCTCGAAGCACACCCACAATTAACATCAGGTGGGCTGTTCAGACTGGAACAAAGGTGGGTGCACCGTTTAGCCACTGACCAACATGGACTAAACGATGCCATCCCATGGGGTACCTTAAATAGAACCTAGTCCTGGGTCACAAGCTCGTAACTCTGTTCTTTATACTCAATGAGGTTGAATTATATCACCAACATGATTTGACACTCTAAGATGACCACCGCATAGCATACCACTGTTCACTATATGTTATGAGGTCATATGAGAAAAAACATTCGACAACTACAGCACTGACTTTAGATGGAATTTCCCTTGAATTTGGATGTAGAAAGAGCACCTAAACATCCTCCATCATGGCCGCCGTTTTAGTTTATAACATTCACACAAGATGGCGCCCGTTTTTGGCCACTACGTTAGGTGGTCCGCCCTCTAGCTATTGCACGCTAGTGATTGGCGAACGCCCTGACCCCGGAACGGGCAAACTATATCATCCGGGAACGCATGGTAAATGGTACCATCCCGGTTCCGGCGGCGTTGGGGTAGGTCAACCGCTCGCAACGCGAACAAAATCGTGAGTATGAATTTTGGTTTTAAAAGCGGAGCCTTCCCGTGGAACCTCTCAACCTTGAGTGAGGAGGTGAGTCCGGATGCCTCATTGACCGCCTAAGCATTGGTAGGGACACGCGACACTTTTAAGGGATACTTTATCGCTTGGCCTATAAATGCATGGAGCGATGCCGCCCGCCCCGGCGTCTCCTCCGGTCGTACCGATCATCTCGATATGGTGCGGCGGGTTCGGAATGCGGGGCGGAGCCCTGTTCTATGCTTGGGCTCGCCGCGCTAACGTTGCCGTAAACTGTGTCCCCATCATATGCGGCGATGGGTAGAGGCCCCGGTCACCTTCCACTAGCGGCTGGCAGCTTGATACTTGACGGGTTACCTGCCCGTAATCACCATTAACAATTCTCGCTCCAAATTCCGACTCTGATATCTCTTTCCTCAGGACACTAATTCATGTGTCTTGAAGCTGTCGGAAACTGATGGGGCCAGGCTACTTTAGCCTTTAGGTGAGCATGGAGAAACCTAATGCATCAAAGCTACTTTTTAATGCAGTAAACTTTACTTGATTTTAAACACTCGCACCAATTTTAATTCACAGACGTCATCACTATTATGACTGCACCTCGCACTCACTTTTTGCACATGATGGGTCACAGCAATGCAATTGAGAGAGAGTTGTTCCTAACAGGAAAAGTCACTATAAAAAATGCTTAATCATGTTATGTGTTCTTTATAGGTCGTCCATCACATCTTTAGGTAATCCTTTCCCTTTAGATATTCTTCGTGGTAATTTTAGGTTAGTTAACCCATATACCACGGTGTGTAGATTTAAGATATATGATTTGGTCCTGAAGAATTGCCGCTTGATCAAACCGACAGCTAGGCATGAAACATGTTGACCACTTAGAGCAGAGCGCAACATCCTGAACATAGTATCAGGTAGTCGCCACTCTGATAGTTTTAATCAGGTTGGAAGCCAGCCACAATAAAATTGCCATTTTGGACTTCCTTACCTGTTTTAAATCCAACACATTCACCACATCTACACCCTTCTTTTAGGCCCCTTACCCCACAGCACCTAACGGCAAGGAGAAAAGATCTCCGCCAAAGAGCCCCTCATTGGGTGCCCGTCAGGTATTGCAGCGCCGACCTGACGAGGAGCAAGCCCAATGATGAAGCATGACACCCAGCTGGCTGGGTGTGTGAGGGCCCTAATTCCAAAAGGAGTGATTCCCCTTTCACTTCTTTCACTATAGGACTGCCTATTTACTCCTGGGGTTACACTCTCCCTCCCCTTTTCACATTGACCCGCTGAGGAACTGCATACCCTTCTTGATACTCCTTTTACTAGTGTTGCCACTCTGCAGGTTTTATTAACAGTCTGAGGGCACTATTTTCTTAAAGGACTTTCTCCACCCAGTTGTTGCAGGCAGGACACTTTCTCCTGCAACCGCTTGTTTCTATTTTACCATCTGTTCAAGAACTTTTTTTGTAAATTCTAAACAGGTCTTCACACATGTGTCGGTGGTTTGAGTGGCTCCCTGGAGCCGTATTACGTATTGGCATTGTTTGCACCCAGCGCACCTTTGAAAACAATGCCAATGCGCCCGATTATGGTGAATGCGCTTCCCCCAGGGCAGCCACGAACTCGCGTTGCCCTGGGTGCAGCGCATTCATGTGAAAACACGGGGCAGCTTCTCTGTGTTTTCACAGTGCAGGCGGCACCCACCTGCACTTTCAAAGGGGATTAGAGATCCCCTTGCAGGCAGGTGCAGTCAGTGACTGCATCCGCCAGCAATGGGATGTCTGGGGCGGTCCATGGGACCCCCTTTACCCCATGCAGAGGGCTGCTCTCAGGGGGCGCACTGACAGTGAGCCACCTTTTTAAATGGCGCACTGTCAGTGCGCCTTCTGAGGGCTTTTTTGACTCAGTGCCCGCGTCTGTGATATGGCGCGGGTGCAGAGTCAAAGGAATTCCCTCATTTACATAGAGCACTCCCCTATGCAAATGAGGGAACACCCTCTGTTGATAGCGCTGGCGCTTCAAGTGCACCAGCGCTATCGGTATTATAGAAGTGGACGCACAAGCGTCTGCACCCCCTTCTATAATACCAAAGTGCCCCTGGGGATCGCAAAGCGGGCGCAAATGCCTGTTGCGCCCCCGGGGCACCTTACGTAATACGGCCCCTGGTGTCTTTATCTTGTTTACTTTGTCCCCACCCACCCAAATCCTGTTTCGTCTCTTCCCTGTGCCAGTTTGTTGTTCCCCTCCCACACGCACTCATGACTTTTTATTTGCATCCTCCCAACTGTGAAGCGTTGGCCGCTTCATAGTGTTTGATTTTTTTTTTTTCACGGACAGGTTGTGCTAAGGTGACAATGGAAGACGGCAGCAGCAACCCCTGCAGAGTAGCACAGGAGAAAACTCTGCACACACTATTCTTTTGTTCCAGCGTGGCATTCCATTTATGACTTGTTTTTGTGAGCTGCCTTCTCATGGTCACATGACTCCGCACTACAGTGGGGACCTCGGGCCTGTGCGCTCAAACACATTGGAAACGCTCTTCCTCCCAGCACAGATGTCTCCTGTGCTCAAGTGCCGTGTGCAGTACCCAGAGCTCGACAGGCTCCCCTTCAAAGGGGCCTGCGAGGAATCCTCCTGAAAACAAGCATTTGCAATGCAAATAGGTCTCGCATTTGTGAGTTAGAGCTATTGACTTTGTAAATGACAATGTTTTTTACCTAAATGTTTTATTTTTGGAGTGAATGTATGTAGTGTGTAAAATCCCTTGACAAGGTCCTGCACTTCATAATAAATATATTGAAAGACGCAAAGTGTGCATTGTGTCAACGACCTCATGGGTGAAGGGTCGCCACACTTTACACAAAAATGATGTGTCAGTTTCTTTGCCGGTGAAAATGCGCCCTGTGTTACCTGATGCTGAACGTACCCCTGCTCTTCACTGCACACAGTGAGAACGCACCACAGGGCAGGAGAGGGGACCCGCCAGGGGCTAGAGAGAACAGGTATCACCCCAAAGATTGGACTGTGAGGGAAGGGTCGGAGGGCATTGCCAGGGCACAACAGGTGCCAACAGCCAAAAGAAACACGCCTTGCTTAGGAGGAGTGGGTCAAGGAAGAGGGTGGAGTGCTAAAAAACTACCCAGTATAAACACTGCCAAGTTAATGCATCACACCCTAGAACCACAGTGACCCCGAGAGAGTGGAGCCCCCATAGCAGGGGTGGTATACAAGAGAAAAGCCAGAGGGAGTGTGGAGAGGAAGTATACCTTGGCATGGGTCGCTAACAAGCCACGAGAGGTCTGCAGTCTCCAGCTAGGGTCTTCGGTGGACTCCTTACCCCTGGCATGTTCATCTGATCACTGGCTCGTGGAAGGCACAGGACGGGATACAAATTTAGTGGCATTCGTGGTCAATGTCCCACTTTAATGTTCCTGTTTCCTCTACAATGTTCGCAGAACTTGGAGCAAAGGGACGTGTCTGTGGAAACGAGGACGGCGATCTGTGGCACATAAGAGGGGTATTGTTGGGGCCTGGGAGAGAGGCTGTTAGAACACAGTGCACGTAGAGCCTTGGTCGACACAGCGTCTTTTCTGAGGAGACGCTTTAGCTCTAGGTAGGAGGTCCTAATGTTTACAGCCCCCGCTAACCTCATGTCGTTCTGTCTTCTCCCCAGCCACCTCCACTGAGGTGCTCAAAGATGTGACCGTTAGGGAGGGGGATGACATTGAGATGCCCTGCGCCTTCAGAGCCAGCGGATCCAGCTCGTACTCCCTGGAGATCCAGTGGTGGTACCTGAAGGAACCAGCCTGGGAGCTGGCGCACGAGCTGGCACTGAGCGCGCCCCTGGCAGCAGAAACAAAGTAACCCCACCCACCACAAACGCTGCACTCACCCCTTGATCGTGAACGACAACGTGGCCCCACAACTCCCATGCAGCCCAGGAAAGGGAACAAAACACACACACACCTGGCCCCCAAACCTGCCCCTTGGTAGCAGAAATGAGGTAATGTGCCCACTGACACCTGGCACTAAACCCTAACCCCGGCCTTGGATCAGGGACAAAGTACTATAGCCCCACTCCCTGCCACAACACTCCCCTCACACCATGTGCCCCGGCCAGCAGGAGCAATGTAACCCCTCTTCACCCCCTCACACTGGCACTCAGTCCCCAGACAGCGGAACAACGTTACCTGGCCTCATCCTCCACGCACCGAGGGGCCGTGAGAAGGAACGATGTCACGCACCACGCCTCTGGACTCATCTCTGCCCCTTGGTAGCAGGAACTAGGTAACGTCCTCAAATATACCAGGCGTGTGCAGTTTCCGGGCTGCTCTGTGGCACGCCCCATCTACGGGGAGGTGGAGGGAGAAGAGAAGGAGTTCCATGGGGAGACGTCTGTGGTCTTTGCACGTCCTGCGGGATCCCTCGATCAGCGCCGGCTTAGGTCAGCGGTGCTAGTGGCTGCCATCTTGTCACGAACTCCGAACCTGCTCCGCTGGCAGCCAATGGAGGCTGCGTTGCCTCAGCCCCCGGTGCCGGGATGCACGTGACGCAGCGCGTGAGCATAGCGCTGAAGGGAGAGAGGGCCGCAGCGGGCGGGAGGATGGAGAACACGGACAACGGGAGGGGGGAGGGAACAAAGTAAAGCACAACAGGAATCTAAAAACATAGTACACATATGGTGTAACAACCAAGTAAAGGGGCCAGTAGCCATGGGAGGATACAAATGACGACATGGCCGTACTAAGGAGGGACTAACAAGCCTATTAAGGAATCAGACGCCAGCATTTATGAAGAGCAAAGACACAAGCCAATGAAAAATGTGGGCGGGGCTTCTCCTCCGTACAGTACCTACAACAGATCGCCAGAGCAGCGCTTGCGCGCTGGCTCAGGCTCGACCTAAAAAATGACAGCGCCTGTTCTTGTCTCACAAATTGTTAAATGTCTTTAGCAGAGCCTATAAATAATAAAATCGTTGAGCCAGGTCGCCACACAACGAGGCTACTTTAGAGAATACTTAAATAAGTATTAAATAAATAAACAAGCTTTGCATAATGAATGCAGAATACAAAGACAATACACCAATAGTACAAGTAGAGTTTAAGCGGAATCATGTGCACTTTTTGTAAGCAACACTAGGCCTTTTTTTTGCCCAGTCTCGCTAATACAATGGGCCAGTCGTTTGAGACGATTTTGGGGCTGCTGCACTAAGGATTGGAAACCAATAAATCACTCCTCTACTGCCCTGTCAAATAGCGGATAGCGTATTAAGATGAGAGGGTCTTAACTAATGCATGGCTTCCTAGCACGTACAACTACTAAAACAAAATAAGTTTAAGGGATTCCGTGAAAGACAGACGATTTGTTCTCTTGGTTGCCAGCTGAGAAGCGGTTTGTGAGTGCTGCAAGATTTGTGTCGGGAGCAGTGTAGAAGATGCCATTGGTTGTTTCCTTTTCTTATTGCCATGTACACCACACCAGGGACTAGTGTTCCAAAGCTGAAAAGCAAGTGGGATGCATACATCAGAGAACACTTGCCCAAGTCGATCCTTTACAAGTGCTCTCTAGTAGTTTCAGAAGACTTTCACAAAGGGGGAGGAAACCGCTCTACATGTCTCTTAAGAAAACAGCAACCTTTTACTGTTCATTTACAATTAAAAGGCCAATAACATACAATGCACACATTGTATCCAAATGCTGTAGAATGTGCCTCATGCACGTTTTTCATAAATGGGAACAAACTCTTGCACCAACCACAACATACAAAGAAACGGTTTCAGGTGAATCTTTCTGGGAAAAATTATACGGTTTAGGCTTGCATTTTAGTTGTTCAAAACAAGTCCTCTTCCAACGAATGTACAACTTTATACCCCTTGACATAAAAGCCATAGCAGGCAAGCCTTTTCCAAATCCACACCACACAATTCTACCACACACAGCACATTTGAACATCTCATAATTTCATGCCAGACAATTCAACTATAAATAATTCCACTATACAACATACCACATAATTACAATCCTAAAAATTAAAAACCACATTTCCACTTGACTCCATACCACATAATTCCACTTCACATATTAGCACTACACACAACTTAATACCACTCAAAACCACATAGTTACACTCCACACAACACAACTCCAAAAACTCAAGTATACATACTTCCACTTCAACCTACATAATTACACTTCACGCCACATATTTACATTCAACTCCAAAACACATACATACACTCCACAAAATACAACTTCACAACATGCCACATGATTACACTCCCCACTATTATACACCACACCATGCCACATAATTCCACCCAAAGCCACACAATTCCACAATTTAGCCCGACACAATTCACCAGACAACATGCTTACACTCCACATAATACCACTTAACACCACATAATTCAACTCCACATAATTACACTCTACTCCATGCTACATAAATACACTATGTAAATTCAGTCTATGCCATGTTGCAACACTCCACATCAATACACTCCACGCTATGCCACATAGTACCACTCAACATAGTTTTCACTCAACGCCACACACTTCCACGCCATACAATTCAGCTCTACACATTTCCATTCCACACCACAATTGAAAAAACCACAGATTTTCATGGCAACACGTCCCTGTCTGGCGAAGTTCCAAGACTGCAGAGTGTTCACTATTTCTCTCAATGGACCAACACAGATTATGACATATTTATAGGGCCTAACCGAGCAAGCGGTATATTAACATTTACGGCCTAACCGTGAAAGTGTTATATTAACATTTGCGGCCATACTGTGGCTTTAGAAAGGGTTATAACAGTCTTGTTAAATTATATAGCAGTGACTGGACAATGCCCTTGGGGTGCTACTACGCTCTGGGATATCATACTAGAGATTCACATCCTCAGCAGCTCCTAAATTAGCCTTGACCATTATATCCCCTGAGGATTCACAAATGAAATATGAATAGCGACCATCCAATGAGCAGTTCAATGGTACCCAAAGGCCTTGGGACTCTAGTGGTAATAACTTGCTTTTATATAGTGTGTCATATTACACTGCTGCTGTTTCTAAGATTTGTAAATAACAGATATTACTATTACCCAATTATGGCACTCAATTACAGAAAACATGACTTACCTACAGTTCACAACATTGATGTTTCATATAATCACATTGTTAATTGACCCCAGTCATCAAGCTAGGGAATGTCAAAGGAAAATGTTAAATCCGCAGGGTCCAAATACACAGATTTAATGCAGCCCTTTACAAACCCATCTACACCTTTGTTTGATCTGTTAAGCAGCCACAGAGATGGTAAGGTTTTTCATAACTTTACTCGCCCTAGAGGCCACCAAAGCTCAGCACTAGAGCCTGGGTTTGGCCTTGTGGCTCAAATGTCTTTCGGATTCATCCAAGCAAATTCAGTGCACGGTTTCAAGTCATGCGAGGAGCCCAGACACCAGAGACAGACTTTGCGAGTATCCGTCACTGACATTTGTGTGTGGCAATCCTTGCAGCGTTTAAAAGCTATAGCTTTAAGGGAAAATGTGTACCTTGGACACTGTGAACATTTAGGTAGAAAAGCTTCTATTAAACAAAAGAATCGAGGGAGCGTTGCACAGTGCTTAAAGAAAAAAACTGACGTCGACACACAGGGGTAGGGATTATATGTGGCCCAACAACACTCCCAGGATGGTATGGATGGACCTGACGTGGAGCCGCACAAAGCCACCTACTGGCACACACGAGAAATACTGAGCAAACTCTTTGGATGCAGTCTGATGCTTAGGGGTATGCACAGGGCGAGGAATCTACAGTTATTAGTAGCCATTTGAAACACTCAAATGTCAGCCCTCTTGTAAAAGTACAAATATGCCTTGGACAAACAGTCTACCGTGGATTTGGAATGGATTCTGAATCAGTCCTGTACCAAGGGCCTCTATTTCCTTTCACTCCCATTCAGGACAGAGCATAGTAACAAGAAGATAGAAGGGGGAGAAAGAACAAGGGCAGAGAACAGAGGAAAACATTGAGGCGGTGAGCTGTAGAAAGAAAAGGGTAATGAACAAAAGAAGAGGAAAGAGAACAAGAACAGGAGAGAGAAAAGGAAACAGTAGGGGAGAAAACAAGGCATTAAGGACAGATGAGAGAACGGAATGAGAACAAGGGCGCCAGAGACAAATATGAGCAGCAACCTGAAATGGAGAGAGAAAAGTGGAGACCAGGCACGCAGAAAAGAAATAAAAGGGGAAGAGAGAGAAAAGCATAAACAGGGGAAACAAGAAGAAGCAGATCAATAAGAGATGTGACAATGAAGAGGAACAACTAGAGATTGGGAGAGAGTCAAAGCAGAGCAGCAATGAGTAAAGAGGAGAACTGCAATAAGAGAGAAGGAGGAGGACATGCAAAACATCAAGGAGAGGGAAGAGGCGAAGAAGAAGAACATGAAAACAGGAATGAGACAAACAAAATACAAAGGAACAATAACATGTAGATAAAAGGTAAATGGAAACTGCTAACGATGAGTGAGATAGGGCAGAGCAAAATTGCAGAGGCGAGAGTGAGACAAAGAAGAGGTTCAATGACCGACGCAAGGGCAATGACTGCAATGCCAGATGAGGAGACAAAATAAGCGAGAGCAACAACTAGAAAGTTGGGTAGAAGCATGTGAGAGCATTAAGGAAAACAGCAACTGACAAAGGCAAGGAGAGAGATAGAGAGAAAAGTAAGGGTAGTGGAAAAAGGAGTGATTTGACACCTGTTTATAAATCCTTTAGAACACAGCACTCTGAACCAGAGGGGCAGCTGTACTCACCAGTCATGAACAGCTCTCTGTACCTCACGTGCTTGCTCCAGGTTCCTTCTGTACTCTTCGGTTATGCGCTTCACTATAGGCACCAGCTCGCGGATTTGCTCATCATCCTGTTCTTTAATCCTCTGGATCAGAACTACAAGTGGAAAGGGAAAATGGTCAGGGAGGAGGCAACATCTACGAGAAACCCACCCAACAGAGGCCCACTGCTAAGTAGAGAATGCACTCAGACTATGCTTGTACGATGCAGTCCTAAAACCACGACACAACTCACCAAGCCATGGGTCAATAGTCTCTGCTCTACACTAGCCCCTTCTGTCCGCTGGACTGTAAGTTCACGGCTTTCTGTCTCTACGGCGGTAGGCAGTGGGAGTGATGCACTACTTCTATTTTAACGCCTCTAGTTTTGATGTTCTCCAACTTGCTTGCAAATCTATGGCCCAAGGCTAGGCATCCCTTCATGGATGTTGGTGCATCACTCCACTGGCACTGTTGTGGTATGAAGCTTTTGGTCACACATGGTAGATCCCACTTGGCCCCCAGGCAGTAAAGGTATATCTGCCTACCTTGCACCGTGAAGGAAACTGACAGGAGTCCCATGATCCCTTCCTCATACCTTACTTGAAGAAGGGCCCGTTTTGGGACAGACGGACATTCATTCATTCCTGCAAGGGAATGGACATGTTTTTGGGAGTTCCCTATGCTTACTCACTATTTTATCACACATACGGAGACATGCAGACTGATGCACACACTAAAGGCTTTTATTATACCACATCCTAGAACAAACAAGCATTTGCAATGCAAATCGGTCTCGCCTTTGGGACCTCATAAGTATTGACGAACCTAACATTTTTTATGCAACGTGATATGCGGCTTCCACTGACAGGCATAAGTACGAGTTACTTACCTTCGGTAATGATGCATCTGGTAGAGACGTTGTCTAGCCGCAGATTCCTTAACTTAGAATATTCCCAAGCGTCAGACTGGATCTGGAAACATTTTGCGTAGCAGTACCTCTGCGCGCCGGGGGGCGGCGCCGCCTGGCTCCGCCCTGACGTCGTCCCCGGACATGACGTCAGTGGAGCTACATAGGACACCCCCCGGCGCGCTGACGTCAGTTTTCTTCGGAGGAACTTTTCCGCGCTACAACGCGGAGCCCCCAGCAAAACTGTGAGAGTATGGGAACAGTGTGCGAACAAAAAAGAAAATGGGTGAGAAAGCACCATGAACAACAGTGAGAAGCACTGTTGACTGAAAGGTGTTGAAAAGGAAAGAGCAGAGCAAGACATGGAGAAGCTATTTCGCAAAGCGAAGTGAATGTCACCCCTGATGGAAATAGACGTATAAAATGAAGACCGAGGCAGACGATAGAAAGTCTGCACTAGATGAAGGGAATGAAAAGCAACCCCACAAAAGCGAGAGAATGCTCTCTCCTGAGGCAAAAGGGGCAATGAAAGGAGCCAACAGCGACAGGCAAGAAAGCCCCAACCCACAGGATTAAAGAAGAAAGAAAGAGGGAGACTCTGTCCCCTATGATAGAACCATTGGACTGAGGAACAGGCCAGAAAGACCTCAAAACTAATGGACTGTAGGAGTGGCAACGGAGAAGGTGGGTGGGAGGGTAGAGAACACCAGTAGGCCCCATACTGGAGGAAACTGATGTGAAAAAACGCAGAAGGACCCCTGAACCTATCGCCCAAGCATGAGATTGGGAGAAGCAGAACAAGTAAATCCAAAGAATAAGCCTGACGGGGAGGGTGGCGAAAGATACCACCCCGTAGAAGGACAAGCCACTCCAAGGGAGGCGAATGCAGAAACCCCACCTGAACAGGTCCTCGCAGATCGGGGAGGATGGGTGGGCGTTAAGGAATCTGCGGCTAGACAACGTCTCTACCAGATACATCGTTACCGAAGGTAAGTAACTCGTACATCTGATAGAGACATCTAGCCGCAGATTCCTTAACTTAGAATAGATACCAAAGCCATACCCCATAGGAGGCGGGTCTGCGAGAGAGCCCCAGTAAGTTCCCAGGGGAACAGAAGTGTGAACCAGCCGGCTAAACACAGTGGGGGCAGAACTGCCAGAGTGGCCAACACCGGACTAGGATACTCCATAGGGAGTGGCCAACAATGAGAGGCAAAGGCATTAAAGCTGCCGAGGGCGGCAGGAAATCCCTGTTGGTTAAAAAGAGGAGAAAGTGAGCACAGAACCAGAAGGGCAGTGCGGACTAAAAGTGGATACCTTCCGAAAAAGGGGAGGAACCAATTGTATAATATGAGGGATCCACAGGATCTGATGGACCTTCAAAAGAGAAAGGACTAGCTAGGGTACAAGAATGGACCGAGTCCGAGCAGGCAGGACGGACATGCAGAAGCACCGTGGAAGTGAGAACAGCAGCAGAAGGATGCGGACGACTCCCAGGATGAGGCAGTGTTACAGGAAACACAAGACCTGCTAATGCACCATGGCCCATGCACCGGACATGTGAAAGGGCGGGCATCAAAAGGCAGAAGGGCAGAGAAGAATGGCAACAACTAATGCCACGAACGTGGGGAACAGAAGTACACAAGAGAAACCGTATGTACCGCCAGAACCACACCATGGAAAGGAGAAGGTCCCATAAAGCGCCACGAGCAAAAGCTGAGACACGAGAGACGCACCAATAGGTGTATCGCGTGAAAGAGAGCCGGCAAAACTAACACACGTAGAAGAGTTGCGCTCACGAAAGTGAGGAACAAGACCACAGCCACCGCAAGGAAGAGGACGCCTGCGGGAGGTCTGGGTGTGTGTAGTACGCCGGGCAGGACTAAAGAAGACAGAGCCCAGCCCGGTGGATGAGTTGAGAAAGAAAAAACACCATAGCACCAACAGCTACGTAGCAGCGGTACCGGCCCAGAGCCAGACACAATAGCCACAGGCAGTAGGAAAGATGCACTGGCTACCGTGAGACAGACAGGGAGGCCGAGCAGTACTGGAAGGAGACAGTGCGAAATGTTGCGGAGGAGCAAGAGTGGTAATACGCACAATACTCCACCAGAAAAAACACTGCTCCTCGGAGAACACTCCTGCTGAGAGCAGCAACCGCAGCTGGAAGGAAAAACAGGACAACACCTGAGCGGAATGCAGCAGGGAAATGGAAAGCTCTGGCAGGGGAAGTAGCCAAAAAAGCAAGGCACAAGACAATGACAGCATCAACGTCTGGGGCCAGAATGCCACCACGGAGAACGAAGTCCAACCATGAAAGGACTACGCAGCACGGGTATAGGAGAGTAGAACTATGCAACGGAAAGGTGCCGGAAAACGCACCAGCCTGTGAGAGCGAGCATACTAGGGAGCAGTCACTGTACGTAATAGAACACAGCGACAGGGCCCTGTGATAGGCAGTCCACAGATGGAACGGCCGCAGCGAAAGAACCAAGAGGAGACGGCAGAGACCTGAAAGCCCTTCCGGCCTCAAGAAATGGATTAGTGAGATGCAGGGGAGTGCCACAGACCAGCAGCAGCCACTATGAGAGAGCCCAACAAATGGACCGCAAGAAGGCCCCAAGAGGGCCTGCAGCAGCAGTAAAAGTGTACAGGCACAGCCGCAGGACAACCTAGTAAAAAGGACCCCACAGAAGCGTACAAAGACTGCTGTGGGAAGAAGGACAGCTATACAATAGCTAACAAATACCCCACATAGGGTAAGCATCAACCCGAACAAGGGGCACCTCTTGAGCGTGAGCTCATAGACAGAGGACGTAAATTGGTAACACAGAAACCACAGGTTCCGAACACATAACCCTTGGGGTAAGGGCGTGCAACTTGAACCACTAGGCCATAGTGACTCAGAAAAATAAGCAGCTGACCTGCTGCATGAAAGAAAACAAATACGGCGAGAAGCCGCTTAGGCCGTTGAGGTATTACAGCATGAACCCAGGGCCAACATGAAGCATCACACACTACGGAAGGGTAGACAGAAGGCGGTGAAACGCAGAGTCCGCATGTGCGTCAAACAGGGACACACCATCAAATGGTAAGTCCCGGAGACTGTCACGGACATTTTCGGGGAAACCCCCGTCGCACAGCCAAGCATGGCGGCGCAAAGCAACGGACCTCGCCATTGCCCGACCCACCGAATCGGTAGTGTGAACGGCAGACCAAACGGTAAAGCGCGCCATCTCTCTGCCTTTGTGAAGGAGACGAGCTACGTCAGCGCGAGTACACTCAGGGAGGGCAGGCAAAGACACTCCACAGAGTCCCAAAGGGCAGAAGAAGCCCGGGCAAAGACGCAAGCCGTGTTCAGAGCACGTAAGGCTGAACAAGAGGACGCAAAAATTCCGCGTCCACATGCCTCCAACCAACGAGACTCCCTAGTAGGAGGCTGCAACAGAGGTGGAAAGGAAGGTTGCGTGGCCAAAGACACCTGCACTACTAGGCCGTAAGCCCCAGGCTGAAGGGACAAACAGGCTGGGCTCTCAGGGGCCGGACGGTGTCGATGTGCCACAGCCCTGTCGACAGCATCTCCGGAAGAGGGCCGTGCCCATGTCCCGAGAAGGGCGTTCAACAATAAGCCGCTAAAAGGCAGCAAGGGCTCAATATCTACCGCACCCTGGTGGAGGAGATCCAATAATTGGTCGGAGGACAAGGAGACAGAAGGAGGGTGCAAATGTAAAACAGCTGCAGCCCTACGAACACCCCTCAAAAACAAAGCACCAACTTCAGTGGGGGGTGACAATAGCCCATCTGTAGGGGACGGTTGCAAGCTGACACGTCCCACAGGAGGAGGAAAAAGGGCCCACTGCCCCCATGGCATTGGAGGCAACTGGCGTGGAGACAAGTCCGGGCATACCCGGTCTGTGTCCTCCGGAAGCGGAGACCCGACAGGTGCCGGCGACCGCTCCGTCGTCGAACGACGCCGCTCCGACGCCGAACGACGCCGCAAGGGCGTCGAACCTACCATAGAGAGGCGCGGAGACAGAGCCTGAGGACCAGGTGGCGAAAGGCATGGCGCCGGCGGCGCCGCTAATGCCGATGTCGACGCAGGGAGCCACCAGGGGCTATGCGGAGACAAGGCAGAATGGCTCGGCGGGGGGTTGGAACACCCATCGGGGTTAGGACCCGAAGCCGGCACGACTCCGGAGCCGAGGCACTTCGCCGCCGGCGCCGATGATGCCGATGTCAACGCAGGGAGCCGCCAGGGGCTATGCGGAGACAAGGCAGAATGGCACGGCGCTGAAACGCCCATCGGGGTTGGTACCCGACGCCGGCACGGCTATGGAGCCGGAGTCGAGGCACTGGGTCGGCGCCGAGGGCAAACCCGCCGGCGGAGATCCGACCTGAATGCCTACCTCCACTGTGGGACCCGAAGGCGCGCCAGGGAGAGGAGGTGACCTGAAGATGGAGTGCAGAGCCTTGTAGTAGGCTTCCATCTGGGGCCGAGTCGCACCAGTACCCGGAAAGGGCGGGTAAACGGAGGCCAACTCCGGGGCTCACGGCTCCGTGAGGGAACGGGAACCATGGCCCCCATCGTCACGTGGAAGCGAGGACTTCGACTTCCGTGACTTGTGCTTCAACTTACCTGTAGAGCGACGTTCACGGGATCCACTCCGGGAGCGGACGCGGAGCGAAGAAGCAACCGGAGAACGTCGGGGAGACGCCGCGCAGGATATCCGGGCGGCCAAGAGCTTCATCCGACGCTCCCGTAGGGACTTCGGGCGCATTTGCCGGCAGGCGGCACATTCCACGTGCGAATGGCGTGCGGGTCCGACGCCGACATCTGGCGTGAACAAGTCTCGCACAATTTAAAGCCCGAAGGCATCGCACACTGTTCACCGACGCCAAAGGACGTCGAAAAGGGCCTGAAGAAAAACAGGCCAGAGGAACAGCTGAATCCCGGATCCGCGTTGGAACGCGGAAAAGAAGGAAACTGACGTCAGCGCGCCGGGAGGGTCCTATGTAGCTCCACTGATGTCATGTCCGGGGACGACGTCAGGGCGGAGCCAGGCGGCACCGCCCCCTGGCGCGCAGAGGTACTGCTGTGCAAAATTTTTCCGGATCCAGTCTGACGCCTGGGGATATTCCAAGTTAAGGAATCTGCGGCTAGATGTCTCTATCAGATATATATTTTCACACTGGATGGTGATATATTACGGCTGTGCTGATTATGCAGAGGGGCGGCACAGACACAGCTCATGAGCTGTACAGGTGTTATAATACGGATGTGCTGGTAATGCGGAGAGCTGCACAGGCACAGCTCATGAGCTGTACAGGTGATGTTCTGTAGTTGTGCTGGTAATGGAGAGGGGCTGCATATTTTAGGAGTTGTACATGTGATATAATATGGATGTGCTGGTTACGCAGAGGGGCTGCACAGACAGCTCAGGAGCTGTACAGGTAATGTTCTGCGGCTGTGCTGATAATATGCAGAGAGGCGGCATAGACAGCTCAGGAGCTGTACAAGTGATATAATACGGATGTGCTGGTAATGCAGAGGGTTGCACAGACACAGCTCAGGAGCTGTGCAGGTGATGAGCTGCAGTTGTGCTGGTAATGCAGAGGGCTGCACAGGCACAGCTCAGGAGCTGTGCAGGTAATATTCTGAAGTTGTGCTGGTAAAACAGCTCTTCCATGCACATTAGTTAGTAAATGACGTTGCAGAGTTGCGGCATGCTGGTGATTTGTGACTGCCAGAAGTGCTCGTTTTTTTTACTTCAATTAATTTGCATATTTCAGATGCAAATACGGGTGCTTGCAGTTCTCATTTACAGTATTTAGAACTGCAGAATGGGAACGTATGCAAAACTGACCACATGAGCTCGACAGGGCAGAGAGGCACTGCGCCAGGCGGGAGTGCGCCGGAGGGGGCTCAGCTTCAGCAGACATGATCTATGCCGTCCAGACTCTTCTCGGCGTTTCCTAGCTAAGCAAAATGTATAGAGGGTGAGGCATGCACTCCTGCTTGAATTAGAAGGGTAGTGAGAACAGTATAATGCTGGAAAGTTACTTTCACCATTGTGGGCAATAACAAAGATAGCCGAGGCACCACGTGATATAAATATGGCTGAGACCCTTCTTCGTCATATTTTTCATAAATCACCAAATGTGACTAAAAGACGGCTTCTGGCACCAACCATGCCATGTTTAATGAAACATTTCATTGTTAGCATTGTAATACTTGGCTAGGGTGGAAGATTGTGACAACTACTAAACTCTTAAGTCTGAGGAAAAGTAAACAACGCGGGACACGAGTAGCTTTGCCCACGATCGCACGGATTGTCAAGTGTGGATTAGAACTATTCAGACACACAAAATGGTCACTAAACCACATACACCTATGTTGTCCAGGAAGCGTGTACGGCGTCCCCTTGACCTACAGCCCACTCATTATTAGGTGGGCGCCGCCCTTTCTCCTCACCTGTAAGAAGTTAGCACCACCTTGTTGACCAGCAAGATGAGGACGGAACAGAGTCCGTACGATAGTGCAGAGAGGCACTGCGCCAGGCGGGAGTGCACCGGAGGGGGCTCAGCTTCGGCAGACATGATCTTCGCCGTCCGGGCTCTTCTCGGGTCGCTCAGCTTTCGGCTGTAGCTGTTCGCCCTACCTGCCCCACCTTATGCCCGGCACTGTCCACGGCGGCTGTCCCGAGCACGGCATGCCGTGAGACACCTATTCGGCAATGCCCCGTGGGTGGAGGCGGATGTGGGCTGGGTCTGCCAGAACCTGGGCGGAGGCTTGCGGCTCCTTGGGCTGTGGGCTTGGGCCTGGCGCGCCCGCACGAGCATGCAGCTTCAGCCCCAGCAGGAAGGGGGAGGCGGCTCCAGCACCACGTCCAAGCTATGGCTTTGTTGGGCCTGCCTCTAAATGACTGCGCACTATTTTAAAACAAGCATTTGCAATGCAATACGACTCGCATTTACGCGAGACGTATTGCATTGGAAATGGGAGTGCGGGCGTCAAAGAAGGCACGAACGGGAGGGGGGGGGTGAGGGGTTGGTGAAAAATCACGGACTGCGTGACGGCCGGGAGGAGGGGGGGGGGGGGACACAGGGAAAACAATAGTGTTTGAGTAAAGGGGCCAATAGCCTCGGATGTATACAAATAACGCCATGGCCGTCAGGAAGAGGGACTAAATTCGAAAGCCAATCAGAAGGCAGCATTTAGGCTGTAAGCCAAACAAAAAGATGGGCGGAGCTTCCCCACTACAGTATATACTACATGCCTCGCAACGCGAGCAGCGCATGTGCGCTGCAACGCTAGGCGAGACCTAAAAATATGTAGAACAAGAGTTATGACCTTCACTCCCTGCTCGCGGTTGCCAGCTGGCGCCAGAACGCGGGTGGTGCTCGGGAATGGCACAACCGCTAAGCGCCTGCATAAAACCACTGACTCCTTTTAATCCAAAAGAGACCCGGCACTCCGTCATTGGACACAGTTCTTTAATAACATATCGCCACCATACAAACAATAGAGACACGTTTCTGCACTTGTTGTCTTTTTTAATCTTTGTTCAGGTTACCTCCTTTAAGCAAATTTTTAATCCACTTGCATGGAATAAATACTCTCCCTGATATCTCTCAGCCAAATTGTCATAATAAACTTAATGTTGTTTTGTATTTGCATGGTTGCAGTGAAGAGTTTCCAATGTTCCAACAATATTGTGCAGCGCAACTCAAACAGTTAATACCAAGTGGTAAGTGGCTTATTTTCCAATTCTCACCGCTACATAGTGTTATGACCATCACAAATATATAGGAAAACAAGAAACACAAAGAATGTATACAGAATGAAGAAAGAGTGTGTTCTATTTGTTGGTATATAATTCTTTCTATATTTTTACATAAAGGCACACAGATGATGGACGTAATGTGGAACAAATCAAACGTTCACATCCTGTAAAGAGATCTGGATTAAATGCATTGTTCTTTTGCTCACCTTGCCAACCCAGTTTAGAACCAGTCACATGGAAATCAGTCTTCACACTGTTCCTCATGGGAACAGTCCAGCCCGCCCTGCCAAGTCGGGTCCTCTCTGGACCGGAAACAAGCATCCTGGGACCGGTTTCGGGGTAACACCTCTCATCAGCCAGGCTAGTTTAAATCCAGTGGCACAGCGAGCAAGGGACCCACGTCTGGGCATACCCATCCCACTTAGGGGGAATAGTGTTACGCAAACAAATGATGGACGGAATGCTGAACGAATCAAACATTCACCCCCAGTCAAGAGATCTGGGTAAATATCCATGGTTCTTTTGCTCAACATTCCACCCCAGTTTACAACCAGTCATATGGAAATCAGCCTTGACCCTGTTCCTCATGGGAACAGTCCAGCCCGAATTGCCAAGCGAGGTCCTCCCTGGACCAGAAAAAAGCACCCTTCGTCCATCATTTTATTTTGTGAGGTTGCTATATTTTTGCATAGCCTT